>OX101816.2:38116027-39602193 GCA_944452925.2 Chrysolina oricalcia | reverse complement strand
GCCTGCTAGTGAGGAGCAGAATGGTTTTATGTAGCTGCATCCTGCAGCTTGGCCGAAGTCCAGCCCTCTCGTACAATAATAATAATATTATATGAAATGAAAGTAAAACCTATGAATGGGATGGTATTCAATTCGTTCAATGCAGGTACTAAAAATAAGAAAATTCTAAGTATATTTTTCCAAAAAATTATTTCTTATTTCGAAATATCGACTACTTTCTTGAAATTCCTGTGCTTTCTCAGTTTGTTTTCCTCCTCAAAAGAAATAATTTTGAAAATACCTAAATACCTACATGCCCGAAATTAGTGGTCATTATTTTAGTCGCACATTAATTTATAGAGAATAAATAGTTCATCTGATTCAAGAAAAAGGAAAACTACTCAAACACCAAAACTACGTCACAATCACACTCGACGCGCGTTTCGCCAATAATGTTAGCATCCTCAGGAGCTAAAAGCTTACTAAAACACTTATCCTATCTTACTTCTATTTATACCACTATTTCTTAATGGACGTCAAATTCCGAATCTAGCTACTCTACCTACTACTTATCTGAGGTCCAACCGCACTCATTATCAAATTTTCCTACTTTTGTTGTTTACTAATTCTAGTAATTTACCTACCTGCACTAAATTAATTTTAATGTTATCCTACTTGTTTTGGATTTGATGACATACATTTCTTGGAAAGAACGATATCTTTGCAAGAAAAAGTATTTGGGTCAAACACGAAGGGCCATGAAAGTACGGTTCAGAGAACACATTGCTAATATCCGATATTCAAGACCCGAAAAATGTGTGGCCCAACATGCTTAAGATCACGACCACCGATTTGATGACACAAGTTTAAAATTAATCAGACAGGTTCATGACCACAGTATCGATGCATACGAGAGGCTGGATATTGCCAAGTGTAAAAATAGTATGAATGCTGATAAGGGTCCTATTCCTTATAGCCCATTATTCAAGTTCGTAGAACATTGAAAACCGTTTTCTTTTCTTCACAATAAATTCATAAGATATTGTTTTTTAACAATAAAATTAATTTAGTGCAGATAAATTACTAGAATTAGTAAACAACAAAAGTAGGCAAATTTGATAACGAATGCGGTTGGTCCTCAGCTAAGTAGTAGGTAGAGTAGGTAGATTCGGAATGTTAGATAATTTGACGTCCATTAAGAAATAGTGGTATAAATAGAAGTAAGGTAGGATAAGTGTTTCAGTAAGCCTTTAGCTCCTGAAGATTCTAACTTTGTTGGCGAAACGCGCGTCGAGTGTGATTGTGTCGTAGTTTTGGTGTTTGGGTAGTTTTCTTGAATTGTATTCACTCCAAAATATTAATTTATTTGAGTATATCTGATATAAAATATCAACCTGAAAAATGTCTGATGATCTACAAGTTAGACACACCCTTTTGAAAATTGGTGTTGTGCGCCCAAGTCACATTAGTCTGCGTTGACGTATCCATAGGCGTGCGGTAATCACGTGCACTTATACCTCGGCATTCTCGGCCGGTGACATTTTTTATCGCACACTATAGATCCAGCAAACCTCTTCGTGCATACCAAATATCCATATCACATTCATTTGTGGTCTTCGCGCTGATCGCTGAGCTGCTAAGCTGACCGAGCTGTGGGCAGTCCCGTGCGCGGTATATTTTCTACATTAATCGACAATTGCTCCGTTTAGCCGAGAGTGCCCCGGCTCTTCGCATTTTTGTGCAGTGTAAACCGGTCGCGAAAGCTCGGAAAACATATTTGCGTTTTTTCTCCTCTCTCTCCGATCTGCGATCCTCCGATCCGGAGTTTTTCCTCTTTCGAGCTTTATCGCGCGTTCGGGACTCTTGATTTCGCTAAATGTAGTTCCGTCTCGTTCTGGCTCGTCGTGGATGAAGATGAGCACCGAAAGAAACGGTGTCGTTGCACCTTCGTGCAATGCGAATGTGAGGTACAGTCACGTCGGAAAGTGTTGATTTCAAGTGCTCTCCACGACTACGCGGAGATTTGTTCGAGTCTAAGTCTAGGGGTCAGAGCTTATTTTGTTGTAATATTGTGTTGTGTTTGGTGATGACGTTCGATCGTTCGGTTCGTAGCGAAATAACCTTTCCGTTTCTCTGCTGCTTTCGCGGATATGTTGGTGTACTTTTTGGTGAGTTAGAATTTCGTAGTGAAATGGTCTAATGTTGTTAGAGAAATGGCCAGCTGTTTGGTATTGTCAACGTTACGGTAACGGGTCTATGAGAATGGTCAGTTCCTGGCATCTTCATAAGCGTATTGGTGATTCTACTATTTTTCAATGACGTGCTGTCACGGATTTTCACGAACATTTACGATTCATTGACAGAAATTCCAGTCACTTATAACAAATAATACACTCGCGAATAACTTCACGTGAAATTTACTTCAAGTCACGTGTGTACGTACAGACGATTTTCCACCTTTCATGGTTCTTTATGTTTACTAATGACTTGTGAGTGTTGCCCTTTGGTTTGCCATATAACCGTATACGAGTGATATGAATCAATGAGTTTGCCACTGGTTCAGCCATATCACTCAAAACAAAAAAAAGGTCAATTTAATTATTTAATATCAATTAATTATTATTATATTTAAGTATAAGACATTCACCCAAACTCCTTCAGTATTGCTTGGATAAGTCAATTTAAATTATTCATTGTTAAAAGGCGAGCGTCTAAAGTCTTAGTGGCACTTTGTCATTGCACCAGCAGATGAATTTTGCTGTCAGAGTCAGTGGAACTGACGTAATTATTCCTTATTTCTCACCATTTGGGAGTGTTTTATTTTTTCTAGAAAATAATGAAATTGTAACAAATCGAAAAACCAAAAAACAGGAAGATCTTTCCCAGCAGCTACGGTATTAAGTTCCGCATAGAAGTTATCAACGTCAAGGTCATCTAATACCAGAAGATAAAAAAATAAATATATGACGTGTCTCCATATGACGACCCTGTGGCCGTGGCCTCAGATATTTTTAAAGCATTTGGTTGAACTTTGTACGATACTTTTTCTTCTTACTCTTGGAACTCTCAGCAAACGTATGGCCTCCTTACAAATATTCAATCGCAGCCTTCTTGAAATGAATAAAATCGACAATGTCGAAATAAATACCCTTTTCTGCAAACGTAGCCAAGATGTGGAAAATATAAGGCAAATATCTGAAAGAAAACAACTACTTCCCTGGCAGTACCACGACGGACATTGAACGACATCTAAGAACGTGTCTCTAAGAGGAACGATTGGAAAAGTTTTCTTTGGATGCATTTTCATAATATAAGTTTGGAATTACTATTATGTTTTTGGTGTCCAGAATGACGATTAATAAAATTAAAGTCGGTTCTGTTCAAAATGAAATTATTGAAATTATGTAAAAAACAGAGGAGAATGAAATTGTACAGAAAAGAAGTACGATGATTAATGTTAATTTGTTATTTTCGTCATCACAAACTGAAATTGGTTCATTCAATTCCTTAGATATATAGGAAAACTGTCAATTTCGATTTTCCATGCCCTAATATTCACATTTCGCGAAAGATATTTTTGCGTGGTTTCTGATAAATATCCAAACCACATAGTCATGAGCTCTGAATGTTTTTAAACATTTTTCATTTGAGGCCTGACCGATGAAAATAATAATATATTATTGGAAGGTACAAATAATTTCATTATGAACGGAACATAGGCGAGAATACATAAGGGTAATTAATTGTTGCCCAGCTCCCGTCTAATGAATAATGTCAAGTGAAATCCAATTATATTTTGTCCCTTCACGTGAATTATCGTTGATTGTCGATGTAACATTTCTACGATATTACGAACAACAACAGTAAAGTCTGAAACTATTCCAGCTCATAAGTAGACAACACTGTAAGACTATCGTTTGCTCATCGCCGGACATTTTATTTATTTTTATTATAATTGCTCGGATGGGCTGGCTATTGGCCGAAGTTCTGAGTAGAACCTTTCTGCTCCCCGCTGTCAGGTCTATATCTCACTCATGAGTACTCCAGATCTTCTCATGAACTCATGGAGATTTCTTACGAGGTTTCCGAAGATATCCATCCTCATACAAACCAGGGCTTCGCATTCGAACACTATTTACGGGACCTGCATAATGTGGAGTCTTTGTGTATCCTCAGCATGTGCAGGTGTTTTCTCAGGTGGCAGTGCCCTGTTAGAAGTCCTACCACCTTCCTGAGAGAGGTCTGGCTCAGTTCGAGATGTCTTGAGAACCGGTAACTTGGATTCTTATCATTATCTCTCCGTGAGTATTGCCAGAGGCATTCTCCCATGAGTGTTGATGGTGGTTCCTATCCCATTTCTTCGTGTCCTGATTAATATCCCCAAACGGGATTCTGCAGGCTGGTTCTGGTCTTATAAGAGTTGATGCTCCCTCGCTCTTGCAAAGGCATCTGCGTTCTCAATCCCCTAGACAAGTTTTTCCTTGTTCTATTCCCCTAGGTGGCTGAGGTTTTTGTGAGTCTCCCAAACTATTTTGGAAGAAAACCTGCATGTTTGCAAGACCTTCATTGCCGTCTGACTATCGGAGGAAATGACGATGGGTTGGTTTCTAGGGCTCTTCCTTAGAATATCTCTCGTTCAAATGGAAATAGCCAATAACTCTGCTTGGAATATAGAGGCTTGAGTTCCGAGGCTTAGAGCCATCCGTGTACCAGATTTATCCTCTTGACAACATCACTGGTATGGCTTTGATGTGACTTCCCCATCTTGTATGATGGTGGTGTATGTTCCATCAAAGGAGTAGGTTGGAGGAATTTCGTCCGACGATATCTCAGATGTATCGTTATTCATGACCTCCATTATGTTGGAGTGACACCGAGCATGGCGAGTCTTTGTGAACTAGACGGCCTCCCTTTGGTTGTCTCTTGTTCAACCTTTGGCCATCACATCAGGGCTCCATACGTTATCGAGGGCCTCACTACCTCTGCGTATAGCCGAAGGGATTGTTTGAGTTCGAGTCCCCAAAGGAGTGTCTGGCCATTATCAGTGATGTCTTTGCTCTTGTTAGTACTTTTTCCAGATGTTTGTGCCAGGTGAGCTTCGAGTCTAGTTAATCCCAGGTATTTTGTCTCTCCTGAAAGCTGTAGGCTTTCACCAAAGAGCACTGTTGGTCTCTAGGTTTCTCTTCTTGGTGAAAGGGACAATCGTGGTTTTTTGAGGGTAAACCTTAAGGTTCTTCCTCATACACCACGTCTGTAAGTCTGTGAGGGATTATTGCATAATATCTGTACAATAATTATTAACTGCTCTAATATTTTTATTATTCTTATGTTCTGTGCGCTGTGAGAACTACTGTATACGGATTGTGTCAAAATAGTTTGTTTTCAGCTGTTGTTCGGGCCAAGTTGAAATTAACAACGTTTTTGTGGAATTATGCTAAGAATTTCATGATCTCAAAAAAGGTAGGTTAAATTTAAGGTTTCGAAAAAAAATTTGGTATATTCGAAAACATTAAAGGAATTGTAGTTTTTGATAACTTTGGATATTTAGGCATTTTTTTGATCCATCTGGCAGAGGAAATGTTTCATATATGATGATATCTGTATCGAGAATGAATCAGACACACCATATATACCTTGGAGAAGCGTTTAATTTTTAGTTCATTTGGGAAAGATAATAGTGAGATATGATTTTTCTAGGCATCTTCATTCGACTTACATACCATCAGACAACAACGACTAGGCATATTATCAAACTCATCCTATGTTTTTACTTCTCCCAATATATCCAATCTCTTAACGAAATTTGTGAGTATATTGGGAGAACAATTTGCCAAATTTCCGGCACTGATGCTGTCCACGCAGGTGATTATCAGTTATTCAGCCCAGAAAGTACAGCTCTGGAAGCTCACCTGCGGGCTATCATCGGGTGTTGCTCGATAGTGAGCGCCGGGGTAGGATATTCAGGGTGGATTAGACCCACCCTGTTGCCCCCCGCCCCGTACCTTGGTTTGGGCACCCACGAGAAATACTTCTTTGTCCCCTGCTCTGGCGTGCTGTCTTCGGATCTTAGGCGTTAGCAGCAGCTTTGGATTGGGATTCATCCCCTTCCTATTGCTGTTTCGGATCGGCAAGGCCTTTGAGCACTTGCTTTAAGGCGGTATCGACTCTTGAGCAAGCAATTAAGCAGGTTTCGACCCTGGAAGTCGGTCGAGTACGTTTCAGAATGAGGTTTTCTAACGCTTTGGTTGCCTTATTTCTGAAGTCTGGATGCGTTAATTTTTCACTCCCCTCTTGTTGGGAAGTATGACTGAGACCCAGACCCTCATATTTACTTTCTCATAGATTCCCACGAGTATCTAATGGTCATGGTAGAGCCCCGCTTTGCCATGGTACGGCTGTGATACTCTCGGAGCACCCCTCGCCATGATACCTTACATCTTGTGTTAGACGGTCTTCTGACTCTGTTGGTCTTTGCCTCAGCTGCTTCCTAATTAACCTCTGAGACGAAGTTTCCCTCCCGCGACGTGAACGCCAGTGTCGTACCTTTTCACGAATTGCTTTGGGCCCCCATCCAACGCTGTGGATATGGCGGAGGTTACACCCATCCAATTCGCAGACTTGGCCAGTGTCAGGTGCCGATACCTGGGACTGATCTACCGAACGTAAAAAGTAAACAAGGATCAAGTATGACTTGAATGGGTCGTTCTTACAGTCTTGTCGAATATCTTCACCATGACCTCGGGGTATTAAGAATGCAATGATTTAATGGCATAATAATGCCTTTACTTCTTAGGATTTGGGCACAGTGAATCTTTTCTTTGCTATTTATGATTGATTATTTAATTTTGAATAATTTGATGGCTTCCGACCAATACAAGCAAACACAAATAATTGTATCGGCATCAACTGAAGCTCAGTTTACACCACGTACTTATCTTTAACCAGGTATAGTCTATGATTTCACAGCCAGTCAGCCAGGCAATAGCAATGCTAGCACTCATACCTATCACCACTGATCTCATTATCAATGGACTGAGTGGTTATTGAGTCCGAAAATTATCTGCAGACAAAGCGGACTTGAGATGACGTCTGGCTAAGATTTCAGTCGTCTTATGGCAAGATTTCTGGTTTGAGAGCAGCGAATGTACTCAGACTTACCATTTTTATAGAATGGTTTGGAAGAAGCACACTGGTTTTAGAGAATAAATCGCTATATTTCGATGAGCAACGCCGCTATTTTCTTGTATTTGCCTGATAGAAGGAAATAGTTATTATAATAAATTCGGCTCCGTTCTCAACAACACTAATGAACTCAAAACCTCCGAAGCTCAACCAACATTTTTCTCTTGACTATACCGCACAAGTGTCAAATATGCATAGTATTCTTAGTTAAGCGTTCTGCTTGTGGATATATATGGTGAGACCACAGATGCTGGACATGCTTGCAGCAAATGCAGTTCTCAGGTTCCTCGAGGTAGTGCTGCATTTGTGTTGGGTATGTATTTCTATACCCATCTCCTACTGATGTAGATGTATTTTCTATTAAAAGAAGAGGCAGCCAATTAGCTCCTATGAGCACCAGTAATAGCATATCGTACACCTAGTAGAAAAAGCAAGCATTCTTGGATGACGAGAAAATTGTAATTAACACAAGTTCCAGAAATTGTTAAAACGTATCGCAATATTGAATTGCACAAATAGCTGTAACTCAATTTCTTTACAAGAATGCAATATAAAAAGTTAAAAAATCACATTCACAAAAAAACATTTACTTCTATTTGTTTGTTATTAATTTTTTTTCAACTCATCCCAATTTAGAAGGTAAAATCATTTTTATGATTTTTTTTTATTTTACGCCTTCGACTAAAATGAAAGGGAAAGAGTATAAAATATATTTAAAAATGTTTCGAATAAATGAACATTGCATTGTTTTTAATTTGAATTCATTTTTAACAGTATTTTTAGGTATTGAAAAAAAATCGTTGCACAAACTTTGGTTCTGGCATTAAGACAAATTGAATGTGATTATTCAGGCCATTGATAATTCTTGGCATTTTTTAAAACTACCTATTGAATAATTGAATACTTTCTTTTTTATCCTTAATTGCTTTATATTAATTAATGTTATTAGAGGCGGAAGCAAATTAACAAATTATTGAAAATATGAATCCACTCTCAGTGGAAGATTCATAATTATTAATTTTGAATCTATTACATGGAAGTACCTACTTCAAAATTATTTTTTCCATAGTCTCCCAACCTCAAGCAGTATTGAAAGGTTTAAAAACAGAGTGAGCGTCAAGCACACTCATCCATGAAATGAAAACCATAAAAAAGCACTTCAGAAATAGCAAATAGGAAAGATGATTTACATTAAATACTGGATAATTTTCTCATATATTATAGGAAGAAACCTAATTTATTTACTTCTGAAATAACATCGTCAAATAAATTCTAAATGTCGAAATTATGTCAAATAAAACCACAGTATCATAAACTGTGATAGAACCATCATTATGCTAGAGTAACAAAAGGAATAAACAGTTTCCTATAAGACAATAATAAAGTTACAAAGAGATGAAAAAAGGATTTTTTATTTTAAGTTTTTACAGTACTTTACCAATCATCCAAGCAATGATGTCACACATTTACTATCGGAGCAAACGTGTATTTGGTTTTTGGTTGATTTATTTTCAAGTTACCAATTGAATGCTTTGTATGTTCATGTCACCGATTGATTTGTAAGTATACTATGAGTGAGCTTTCAGCCATTTCGTTCCCAATCTAAGTCTTGGAGCCATTGAGATTTGGTTTGGTCTTTTCAGTCAGAATCTTCAGTGTTTGAGTCAGGATTTAGCTTTCAGTCATTTCGTTCCCAATCTGGAGTCTTTGAGTGATTTGGATTTGATTTTTAGTTCTTTCAGTCTCAATCTTGACTCATGGGTCTTTTGAATATTTTGAGTCTTGTACACATTTTAGCTTGATGCTTTTCACTCGTTTAGAAGTCACTAAATTAACATAGAATGGAAAAATTCAAACGTTTTGTCACTGTCATGTGACAAAAAAAAACGCGCCTATGGGATTTTTAGTGTATACATTAAATTGTCCTAGGTAATACCACAAGTGTATCGGTGATTATCAAAATAGCAATTCCTTTGAATTTGAGAATCAAATTAAGTTGCTTGGCAACCACACGAGCGCTTGCGCGAATGTGGTTGCCTAAAGCAACATAATTTGATTCGAAACCGAGAAGGAATTAACGATAATCGCCTATAACACGAGTTGTATTTGTTAAGATCTGAGGTTAAGATTATTTCATGAATAAAATCGAAACCATTTTTAGTTATTTACTATTCAATTTAACTAGGAGCAGTAATCCCGCATTCAGTTCTGAAATTATGCAACTAACAAAACATTTACTTGATATTTCAAACATTTCAGTTACCAATGACAGAGCGCGTCATTCGTAGTTTCGTCATTGCATGTCTAGTCTACTGCTTCTTGCTCGGAGGTTATTTTTTGATAACATTTTGATTTAATGATTTGATTAATCAACGAGCATGCAAAACTTGTCGAAAATTGTGTAGTTGATATGAATTAATAGTGAGTGCTTATTTAGTTTTGGTCAAAGTTTGGTGTTGTGTCATTATAGCAGCTTGCTAGTGGTAAGTTTGTGTTTTGATAATAACCAATCAGGAATCGAACTACAAAATCGAAAACACATCATATACATATCCAGTAGCCAATCAAGAGCAGAACTACAAAATCGAAAACATGATGTTTTCATTTATCAACACAAAAATTTCAACCAATCATAACACGCTATTTTAGCATAAGTGAAATAATCAGTGTTTTAGATACTCTGTATCATTTATTCGAACATTTACTATTAAACATTTTTTGATGATTTTTTTTCAAATATGTTGGAGATAATTGTTTCATTAAATGCTACTAGAAAGGTGTGGTTTTTTGAGTTATCGGTTTTCTCCTTGGAGCTTCATCAACTCCGACGTTATAATAAAATGGATGACACACATGCCGTGCTGCCCGACCCTTTACCTCGGATATTGGTTCTCTGAATCAATATTCATTCGCAAACAAAGCTCGAATCACATCAGACCAAAATTTAGATTATAAATATGCAGTCAACTTTGTTCTACGCTAATTGTGGTTTGTGATGATGACGTGTTCATTCGAATATTCACCCGAGAAATTTCAGTCAAGAGTTACGATAAATGAGGTTAAATAAAATGTTGGTTACTGAACAGCTGGATATACTAGTTTGAGGTAGGTACACTCGTTTTAAAAAAGTTCACGGATTTTTTACCTGCTCCTCAGTCTCGTTCTTTTATTTCACGTTTAATTTGTCGTTTACCTGAGTGTTAACGCTTCCGAATCTTTGAATAATGTATTTTTCAGTTTTCAGAGAGATTTCATAAATATCAGACGAATCCTTTGACGAATAGTTCGGATAATTTCGGCAATTCAGTGTATTATGATAATCTAGTCAAGGTTTAAATTTGCATGAATTACGTTGAGTTCAAGTATCGCAAAAAATTTCCGCAAGTCGGATCATCAGACGTGTTGTCATATTCGTAAATTGATGTACGTACTAAACGCATGTGGCTTGTTGTGTTTCAAGTGCTATGGAACTTTACTAGTGAATTAATCTTTGTGTACCTACCTACAACTCCGACGATACTTGAATGCCTGTGAAGTGCGAGTAAAATGTGAAATTGCAGATACATCGTAATAGCCGCATCGAAAAGTAGGTAACATCACATTGTAATATGGCCACAGCGGAATGTTTATAAATAAATCGTTTCCCGAGCAGTAAATGTTTTTACGTCGAACAATATAAAGATTATGTTTAATAATGTTGACATTGGTTTGCCTCAAAATCGTTATCCTCGTGTAAAACCGACTTTTGTGACATTTCATTATCACAATAGATTGGAGTGAGATGCTAACTTGGCCGCATTGAACAAATATACGTTCGTAAAATACTCGATGTCGAGGGGAGAGCGGGGGAGGGGTACCCGAGAGGTTCTCGGATGCCTTGCAAAACAACTTTCGTGTTTAACTTCGTGCATATCCGATTTTTCTAATTCCTTCGTATATTTTCCCATGCGTAGTAGCTTTCAGGAGTATGCCCATAATTCGTTTGCAGGAATGTCTCGACAATTGGCTGTGCCGAGGCAGCCATTGTGAATTTTAATGCAAGTTGAAGCGATGGTGCTGTGTAACCCACACTCTCTGTGAGTTCTTAGATGTGTAATCCGAAAACACCAGCAAATACTTTGAATTCGTTTCCATTTTTGTTGATTTTGTTGTAGTCACGACCATGATGTCAGCTTTTTTCATCCCTGTTTCGAACAACCTCACAAAGAATTGTTTTCTTTATAATCCACAAGAGATTTTTAGTTTTTTTTTCTCTTCAGTTTGGTGTGTATTTTGTTCAGATAGCCAGCCCTTATAGGTGTGGCAATTTTTACAGATTCCTGGATGACACGAACTGCACCAAAATACCATTCGTCCTTCAATCCCTTAACTTAATTACACCACACGATTAAAGAGAGTACCTGTCAATTAAATCCGGTACATGAACTGCACCACGGCCATTTCTAGCCAAAATATCTAGTAAGGTTAGTTCGTTCTGGTTACAGACTAACAAATTACGCCTCACAAAATTTGTATTTAATTTCCTTGCGCCCAAATGTAAGCTTAGTTCGTTCTGGTTAGAACAGCATAAAAAATTACTCTTTCCAAATTTAATTTGTTCAATTCTCTCGCGCACAAATGTCTATGTAAGGTTAGTTCGTTTTGGTTAGAAAAGACCAAAAAGTACTCTTCACAAACGGTATGTGTTCAATTCCCTTGAGCCCAAGTGTCTCCATAAAGTTAGGTCCTTCTGGTTAGAGCAGGCTAAAAAATTAGTTTTCATCAAATTTGTGTTCTATTTTCTCGTGCTTCAATGTCTACGCAAGGTTAGTTTGTTCTAGTTATTACAATTCAACAAAAAATAAACTACCCAAACACCAAAACTACGTCACAATCACATCTTCAGCTTACTAGTAAGCTTTAAGCTCCCGAAGATGCTAACTTTGTTGGCGAAACGCGCGTCGAGTGTGATTGTGACGTAGTTTTGGTGGTTGGGTGGTTTATTTTTTCTTGAAATGTATTCACAGCAAGGGTTCCAAAATATTTTTGTATTTGTCTAGTTATTACAGACTAAAAAGTTAGTCTTAATAAAGTTTGAATGAAATATTCTCACTACCAAATGTTTACGCAAGGTTTGTTCGTTTTATGAACTACAAGCTACACCAGCATTTATGGCACACTCCAAAAAAACCATTACATAATTTTGTACACATTTATTACAATTTTGCGTCCCAACCAAAAAAATGTTTATAGTTTCCGTTTTCCAGGAAATGGGCGTAGGCTAACTTTGAAGCAAAGCTGCACCACACATTTTTTTTTAAATGCGCAATTATTCATGATCAAATGGCTGCTAACATTTCTTATACATTTATTACAAATCATTGACGTGTTGAAAATTCCAAAATTTTCATCCCCTATGAACCCTATCAGATAGAAAATTACCTAATAAATACAGATCTCAACGTGGTCGGTGCCAGAATTGTTCACAAGATTGTTTATAATTTTTGTACAAACTATCGAAGTGTTAAAAATTACAGAATGAAGGGGTTGAACACCCCCAAACTTCTCAAAATTCCTATTACATCATCTATTGCGGAATTGCGCGTATAGCTAAAATTTTTCACAAAATTATTTAAAAGTGATTAGAATCTATCAACGCCGACGTGTTGAAAATTTCACAATGATGATTTCCATGGGGTTGAACACCCCATACAGCGCATAAACTTATTTCACTGCATTGCAAACTGAGCGATTTCGTATTTTCATATTATACCTTTAAAGAAAATAACCTGAACAGAAAATCCGCAACAAGCCTTATTTCAGTTTCAGTAATTTTTTTGAGCGAAGGAAACATTTCCACCATGGAAATTGATATTTTGAAGAGTGGGCTGTGTTAACAAATTTTTGTGTTGCGATATGATAGTAAATCCGACGTGAACTGTATTTCATCGAGTATTAGAATTCATTACAGTATCCCACACGCTTCTACTGCTTGTCTTCAGTTGCTCATAAACAATATCAACTATGTGAATCAATATTTTGGAAAGTGGGCTGTGTTAATAAATTTTTGTGTTGCGACTTGATAGGAAATCCGACCTGAACTGTATTTCATCGAGTTTGAATTCTTCACAGTATCCCACACGCTTCTAATGCGTGTCTTTAGTTGCTCATGGACAATATCAACCATGGAAATTAGCATTTTGCAAAGTGGGTTGTGTTAATAAATTTTTGTGTTGCGACTTGGTGGGAAATCCGACGTGAACTGTATTTCATCGAGTATTACAATTCTTCACAGTATCCCACATGGTTCTACTGCGTGTCTTCAGTTGTTCATGGACAATATCTACCATAGAAATTGATATTTTGAAGAGTGGGATGTGTTAATAAATTTTTGTGTTGCCATATGGTAGGAAGTCCGACGTGAAATGTATTTCATCGGGTATTAGAATTCTTTACAGTATACCAAACACTCCAACTGCTTGAGTTGCTCATGGAAATCATCATTCTGAAACTCTCAACACTTCGATAGATTCTAATGATTTTTAAATAGTTTTGTGGAAAATTGTAGCTATAAGTGCATTGTGATAGATAATGTAATAGGAATTTTGAGAAGTTTGGGGGTGTTCAACCCCTTGGGGGCCCTTCATTATGTAATTTTTAACACTTCGATAGTTTGTACAATACTTATAAAGAATCTTGTGAACAATTCTGGCACTGACCACGTTGGGATCTATATTTATTAGGGAATTTTCAATCTATAAGGATTATTTAACCCCTAGGGGATGAATATTTTGGAATTTTCAACAAGTCAATGATTTGTAATGAATGTGTAAGAAATGTTAGCAGCCATTTCATCATCAATTAATGCGTATTTTTTTTTAAAATACAGAATGTGTGGTGCAGCTTTATACAAAAGTTAGCACACGCCCATTTCCTGGAAAACGGGGACTGTAAAAAAATTTTTGGTTGTGACGCAAATTTGTAATAAATGTGTACAAAATTATGTAATAGTTTTTTTGTAGTGCGCCATAAATGCTGGTGTAGCTTTAGTTCATGTTCTTTTTGGTTAGAAGAGACTAAAAAATACTTTTCACAAAATTTATTTTCTCGCGAAAATAAATCAAGTGTTGCGGATTATTTATTAGAAACTCATCACAAAATCAATATCCAAAATTTTAAATCAATAAAGCGTGTTGATTATTACAGAAAATTCGATTGTTGAAAGTATTGCTATTCGAAAAAGAGGCTCGAAACCCTTGCTTAATAATGATAATGTTTTGTTTATTGGGTGGGGTTGCACCTGTCCACACAGAGAGAAATAAGTGTATGTTTTCTACACAATTGTGAATAAATTTAGCACATTTTGTTTCTGAAAAGTTGACAGCACCAATTTGTTCATTTTTCTTCTATAATATTGTATTAGAGATATTGTGTATAAACGATACACTTCAGTGTTGTATTATTCTGAATAGTTTTGTATTAATTTTATACACAAAATATACAAAATTAATCGGTATGTTGTGCAACGAATGTCAACAACTTGTGTACCTGGTTTGTACAAATTGTGTAGGTATTTTAAATATAGTATTCAAAAAATGTCACAAATTTGTGTACTCCGCATACATGAATTGTGTAGGTACACTGTACATATTTGTGTACAAAGCAAGGCCAGTTTTTATAGGTACCATTTATAATTTTAAGAAAGGATACACTTGAGGCACATAACATCCAAACGGAATAAGATAAGAATAAGCATTAGTTTCAGCCTGCATATCTTATTCAGTTCAGAAATTATAAGCTTCATTTTCCAGAAGGTTGAAATGAAATCAAATGTCATTCAAATAATGTTTATTTCATCACAAAGAACTAATAACAAAAATAACTGAACTATTAACTCTAATTACAAATAAAATAACAGAAACACAAAATACCAAACATAACATAAATAACGATACATTTTGTTATTTTGGAACATGGTGAATAATAATAAAGTTTAAAGTAATCTTCGTGTCAAACTATATTTATTCAAGTAGGGAGTAGGAAGTAGGTACGAGGATGCATCTTTCAATCCGTTAAAAATGATGAAAATGAGTCAGTTTGTAGGTTTCATATTATTACAAAAAATAATAGCAATACTAACCTTCAAATATTGGTTCAGTTTGCAAACACTTCCATTTGACACAAAACCACAAGCACATGAGCAAATAATGAATAATAGGTAAGTACACTTAACCAGCTTCGCCCTTCGATCAGCATAAAACAATAAAACAATGGTGGACTGGACATTTGGACTGCCGCGCATGCGTATTTAGTTGGGTGAGACGACGCCTTGTTAAGTCGTGGCAAATTACACAATTGTGTTGGAATAGTACACAATTTGTGCATATTAAATAGAAAGTGCACAACGCGTGTAAGATGAGTCAATGCGTTGTAGATGTTTTCCATATAAATTGTGTTATGGTAGATGTGCATATTTTTGTGTATTTTTAGGCAATGTGGAAGTGCATGAATACTATACAAATTGACTTGCACAAATATTTATTGAATTCCACAAAACGCGTATGATAAAAGAATAGACAATTGTGTAAAATATCTACACAACTGTGTCTTACAGAACGTTCTGCATGAACCTGCTGCAGTCTTTTCTCTCTGTGTATCAGGGGGTCACTTCCTATTAAACAGATTAACTCATGGTAATTAATTATGTGATATAAATAAGACTGGTATGACGATTTACAGTTAGTTTAGTAATCCCTACTGATGAAGATAACTGTGTTATCTAAATGCGTGTCTAGGAATCAAATTACTTGTGTTGTGAAAGGGTATAATACTTTTTGTTCTCACTGAGTGACACCACAGGCGTCCGATATCCCATTTTCGATATATACGTAAGGGTAATCCGTTCTGGATAGAACAGTCCAAAAAAGTACTGCTCACAAAATGCATGTGTTCAATTTCATCGCGCCTAATGACTACGTAAGATTAGTTCGTTCTGGTTAGAAGTGTTAGAACAGACTAAAAAATTACTCCTCTCAAAATTATTGTCTTCTCCACATTTGGTTGACGATGGTGCAGTTTTTGTAGTTTAAGGTATCAAAACTGACCGAGGTGCAGTTTATCTACTCCTTCTCATTCCGAAACCAAAACCAATTTGACTGCATATTTGGTGTTTCCTATAGGATCGTGTACTCTAAAATAAACTTGGATTTTGTGTCCCATCAGCTTCAAAGCATCAAGAACATTTATATTCCCACTTGTTTCCGATACGCATAAAGATAGAGGACATTCGTTTCAATTAGTACATCATTCTGAATAAATACCTTTCTGCCTGATTGTGCTCAATGCTCATAGTAGCTATCTAGTTCAATGTGCTTTTGGAAGCACCTGTTTAACAAACATGTGCTTGGTCCAGAATGTGGAAATGCTGACAAACCTTATTGGTGCGCAAGATTAAGAATAGATACACTGGACAGCTGAACAGTCGTTCTTCTGAGGCTCTGAGGGTATCCAGAGTTTCCCGCACTCTAGTTTAGACTTGTCTGTTTGTTACATTGCATCAGAGCCCCAAGCGCATTCTTTGTGTATCCAGAAGAGCTGATACTTCGCTACTTTACTAGTATACTTTACAGTTATTACTGAGACATTCATTATCTTTCTCTAATCTACGACTATTGCCACTTTCAAATTCATCTGTAATATTTTGTTATTTCACTTTGATTCGAATAATGTAACAAATAAACTAGTGGCGCCCAAATAGGTATTTCATGGGTTGTGCTGATTTTCAATGGACTAAAATTTCATTTAAGTTCTAACATTTACAATAAAACATGAATTCTAATCATTTTCATAGGTTGTGAATTTAAAAAATTACAATTGTTTCGTCATTAATATACTGTATATTTCGACTTGATGAAGCCATTATAGGCATTATACGGAGAAACATTAGTTGTTTTGTAAACCCATAATCCGTGGTAATCATTCAAGTCAAAGTTTTACTATAAAATGTTTACATGGATTCCATCAACTACATCTATACGAAATGAAAAATTCTTAACTATCTTCAAATTAATGTTTTTGTTTCCTCTGGTTTTCACCTTGTGCTGTAATGAATTTCACAAGGTATTCTTCTCCCACGCTTTCTTACTATTCGTATCTCCTAGTGGAAACTTATTCTCTGGACTTGACCACAGGCATTGTCGTCAACGCCTTAATCATTTGATGAATCATCAAACTTTCCAATTTTTGTGGTAGCGCAGACATCAACCGATATCATTTTTCCCCCTCCCCTCATCCAAAACTTTTGTGTTCGAAATGGGACCAGCGGAAGCTGGGAAGTATTGATTTTCCATAATGCTTTTCAATTATAGAACTAGAGGAATGTGTTTGGGAGACCTTCATGTACGTAAAGGCGTTGATGAAAGGTATCTTGATTATCGTTTATTTTGTTTCTGTTATCATTTTTTAATTAGTTGTGTATACGGTATTTTCAATACTTGAGTAACGATGCTTGGCATTCTTATAGTTAGATGTTTTGTTGGTTTTACAATGTGTCACTTTCAAATTCACAATACGGTACAATCTGATCGTTTCCATTTTTTCACTCACCCTCTGTTCGGTCACCCCAATCCCTGGCGCTTACAGTAGAACTTGATACATGATACCTTTCGCTGTATCACACACAGGTTTATCTCTTGTTCCCAATGTTCCCGTATTAGTATCATTGAAGCATTGATCTATTAAAAAGCTGACATCGAATATGCTTGTTGACCATACATCTTTGTATTAATGTGAGTAACACATTTGAATATATGATTATCACGCTACGGTAAGGGTTTTTACTTTATATGCTCAGGGCAATAATTGTCATATTTCTCGTATGTATGCACGGAAGAAAAAAAATACTGTTATCACATTGAAGTTTGTCATCCCATTTCATTAATATACTGCTTGTAAAAACATTAATCTAATGTTTCAAGTTTTAAGAACAAGAGAAAAATAAACAATTGTCAGTGTTGACGTCCAAGAACAGCTATTTTTGCTGGCTGATATTCCAACGTTTGTTATGGGACCACATCAAAGCCGCACGACATAAAACAATGTGTCCCACAAGAACCTGTCCTGGGACCCCTACTAATTTTTATTTTTACAAATGACCTTTCTGAATATATCTGTGACTGCTACCTAATTATTTTCGCACAATAACAGTTACAGGAAAAAATTTAAATGAATGGGCTCAGAAAATAGGGTGTTATCGATGCATAATGGGCTCGGAAAATAGAGTATTATTGATGCATTCAGTAACTGGTGCCAGTGAATTAGACTCATTCTGATTGAGGCGAAATGTGTAGAGATGTAATAATTTATCAGAAAACAATGCGTTATTGTTGTAGTTCTGAAAGTATTCAATTACTTAATATGTGAAGTAAATATCTTGTGAATACATACTAAAAGTGTGTAAAAACTGAGTTCGGCATACTATGCAATTAAACGAATGGAACATTGTTTGAACACAGTTAGTCTGCTGAACATCTACTTGCTGTATTCTCGAATTTCAATATAATAATTATAACTGGGATATGTGCCACAGAGCTTTCAAGAGTATTTATTATTGCCCAAAAACGTATTACTGACCTATTTTCTCAAGGGAGAGCTACTGACTGTCTCTTTCTGCGTATATCTTGAAATGTGATACGTTTGCCTACACACATCTTAATATCTACGCTACTAACTCAAATATTCACGGACCTAATACTCACCACGGTGACTTACTGATATGATTGTTCCTCATAAAACGGGGCTGGCTTATCTAAAAAGTTCACCTCTATACAACACAATCAATTTTCCCAACAAATTGCCGGTATCTATAAAAAAATCAGGTTCCGAATGTATTTTTTGTTCACTCAGAAAAACATTATTAATTAACGAATGTTAACACAGCACTGATGCGTTTCTCAAAGACAATTTTATGAATGAATATGTCCTCTATGTAACAAAACCCATTGGTTTCAATATGTTTATACTGTCATTTTAATTTTATATAAATTATCAACCACGCTCGTGTATTTAATACATTCTGGAGATTCTGTTATTTATATTTATTTAGAAGTTTGCTTTTACTACAATATGACTAGTCATGCTGACTTCTATATTCTACTAGGTACATTTAATTAATTTATACATCCATGTATTATTGATGTTGTGCACTATTCATGTCTGACATACCATATACAGCGGTTCCAAAAAGTCTGCAACGAATGGAAAACTTTTTCATTATTATAAATATCGTATCACAAAAAAATTATTCGTGATGAAAGTTGGTGCTTGAACTGAAAGTTCAAATAGGACACTGCTACAAAATTTGGTTTTTGGAGCCGGATAAAATTTTTCATTAAAACCATATCGTATACCGGTCTGGTTGTGTCGATGTACGAATCAAAACCTAAGCGATTCATTATTAGTTAAAGATCTTCCCATCAATCGTACTCCATCATGAAATTCTAGATACACGGCTCATACACATCGATTTATTTCATATAATTTTTTTTATTAATGTTTATGTGACGATTGTTTTAAAGTAATGTTTTATTGTGATATTTACAGATTCTAAGAATTGTGCTTCTATTTTTCTGAATTTTATTTTGTTCGCTTGAGTCAATTTCTGATATAAGTTTTTCAATAATTTTTTTAATGAGAAACATTCTCAATTGAAAATTGAATCAATACATGACTCCTCTGGAAATGGAAAAACCCTACGATAAAATTGAAGTTACTTTTTTGTAATATCTAACAGAAAACAACTACTTCCCCGGCAAAAGCCACGCTGGACATTGAACTACATCTGATAGATATTGAGAAAGGCCCTATATAACTTGAGAGAAAAAATCTGAAAGTGAAAATTTGCATTTTCATTCAGATAGTTGATTATTTATTAAACGTCCAGTTTCCATTGGAGATTCTTATCTATGAATGAGATAAGGGAGAATGTTATTCAGAAGTATCACTCACAGAAAATCGCTTATTCCATTGATGCGTGAATAATTGCTTCTCTTTCGCTAGGCCTCCAATTCATTTTGGTGGACAAAAATCTATTTCACTCTTCTAAGATGATCAGGGAGGTCGGAAGAATTGAAAAACATACTCTTCAGAAGCAATTTCACACTGTAATGAGGAATTGTTGGACTATTTCTTGTGGGGTGAAACTTTGTAAATATTTTTCTGACATAAAACCTGTCATGGGTATGGCATGTTGATTTCATTGAAAATATGAACAGGATGTACATAAAGTCAGTTGTGGAATCATCTGCGACTGAAAGTTGGAATTTAGTCGCTGTTTTCCATCGTACAAGATAACCTCTCTTGGAAGGGATTCATGTTTTAAAGAGAAAATTGAATCAATACATGACTCCTCTGGAAATGTATTGGGCACTATCACCCAAACAATTTGAATAGGGAAGGTAGTGAGTGTGACACACCATTAAAAAGGTAATTTCATAAGGAATTCAGCCATGTCAATTTTTGCTACCCAACTTTTTATTTTGGCGCCCTCTTGCGGGAAAAACAACTGTTCCGTATTCCAAATTATAATACTGCATTTGCAAGCTATTTTGACATAAATTCGGTGAAAATGCATTATGGAATTTTCCTAAGAGAAAAAACAAAATGGCGGCTCCAAAATGGCGGACATGATTTGCAATTATGGTCCGATTCGATTCAAAATTGATATGTGGTGGTTTTCGAAGTCGGAAATTATGATTTGTTCGTCAATGCAAAAAAACAAGATGGTGGCTCCAAGATGACGGACGAAATTTGTAATTCTGGCCCGATTCGAATCAAAATTAGTATGTGACGATTTTCAGAGATTTTCAGGCGTGGTAAAATGCTGATTCTGTTACGCACAGAATAACCTACGTCACACATCTGAATAAAATATTTCCTAATTTGTATAAAATCTTTTTTTCATCGATTCAATTAATTCACAGTAGTCATACTGGAAACTTGTAAAACCTTCATATGCCAATTTTGAATCGAATCGAACCACAATTACTAATTTCGTCCGCCATCTTGGTTTTTTGCATTGACAAAAATGTCATAATTTTTCGCCCTGAAAATACCCACATATCAATTTTGATTCGAATCGGACCAGAATTACAAATTTCGTCCGCCATCTTGGAGCCACCATCTTGTTTTTTTGCATTGACGAACAAATCATTATTTCCGACCTTGGAAACCACCACATATCAATTTTGAATCGAATCGGACCATAATTGCAAATCATGTCCGCCATTTTGGAGCCGCCATTTTTTTTTTCTCTTAGAAAAATTCCATAATGCATTGTCACCGAATTTATGTCAAAATAGCTTGCAAATGCAGTATTATAATTTGAAATACGGAACAGTTATTTTTCTCGCAAGAGGGCGCCAAAATAAAAAGTTAGGTGGCAAAAATTGACATGGCTGAATTTCTAATGAAATTACCTCTTCAATGATGTGTCACACTTACTACTTTCCCTACTCAAATTGTTTGGGTGATAGTGCCCAAGGGGTGTGGGGAGAGGTATGACAGTTGAGGTTATGGTAGGAAGATGTTCCCCTTGGATTAAAAATCGACCTGTTTTTGTATTTTATTCACAACACATGCGTTTTGAAGATATTTGATCTGTTCCTCTCAAAAGATCTTTGAATTTAGACCGGTTTAGTCCTCGTTGCCTCCGAGATATATGCAACATCTATTAGGTTATAGCGAGGGGGAAGTAACTCTTTCATTAGGTGTACATCATAACATTTTCATTAATTCATTAATCATTTCATATTCAACTTAAAATCGAAATCTATGTTTCTGGGGATCCGTGATATGATTTTTTTCGGTTCCAAGTTGGCAAATTTATGCCGTCTGACAATCGGTAAGTGATCGCTGAGCAGACGCGGATTTTAATCAGTGATTTTCCGATGAATAGTATAACATCATTAATGGTAATTATTTTTCATTAGAGTTAATTACTGCATTATTTTCATTAGGTGAACAAAAAATGGCTAGTTACTTCCCCCTCGGGTTATAGTTCTCTTATCAATCTTTTTTAAATATTTTTATATTCAATTATAAGGGGTCACCCCTTTCATTTAAATGCAATTAACAAAGTATGCTTAAAATGCAAATGAAAGGTATGCAAATAAAAATAGAACTCGAGTAAAACTTTTTGACGTACAATCGTCAAAAAACACTATTTTGAATGGCATCACCGATACTACTTTTTCAAATAAAAGATACTGTGATTGCCCGATAGGGGGCGCAGAGGGCACATCAGTTCAAAAAAATCTAAATTGTATAGGGGGTAAAGTGGCACAATTTTCTTTTCAACCATCTAAATTTCTATTGAGTGACCACAATGTCTTTTATTTCATAAAGTGGTATCGGTGATACCATTCAAAACTGCTTTTGACCTATGTTCGTTCGATGAACCGTTCAAAAGTTAACAGGGGGGGGGGGGCAATAAGAAGCCTCACTGAATTTTCTGATTGTTTTTGTGTTTTTGAAGATCTATTGAAAAATCTTTTTTCAGTGGTGAGTAAGGGTAAGAACATAGTGAAGCATCGCACCAAACCAAGTATTGCCTCAGGCCTCGACTCAATCCTGGCATCAGACGGCACAAATTAAATACTCATTCCTATTTCCAACACCTCACTACAACTGTGGATTCATAATTCTTACAACTGCTTTTATAGATGCCCCACGATGTTCCCTCTGATGCCAGGCTTGAGTCGATGCCTGAGGCGATGCTTGGTGCGATGCACTATGTTTTTACCCTAAGAAAGTACCAAACTCATATTAAACAAATGTCTATGCTTAAGTATATAAATAACATTTTGAAAAAAATATTTTAAACCTAACTTTACAAATCCGAGAAAACAAGGTTGACGACTCGTTTAGTAGTGTTTAGTCCTCTGGCAAATATTTTGAATTTGGGTACACTTTGAAATCATAGGGTTGTTCGCGAGGGGGACACATCTCCTTTAAATCTCGTATACAACTAGAAATTTTGAGTCATTCAAGTCAATTTTCAGTCATTAAATCTTCGCTTCAGTCATCGGTTTGAGTCTTTCAGTCATCGACTTGAGTCTCTCAGTCATCGGTTTGAGTCTTCAGTCTTTTAAATATTTTAAGTGAATTGGTGAGAATGACTTCGAGGCTTTGGTCCTTCGAGGATTTGGTCCTTCGAGGCTTTGGTCCTTCGAGGCTTTGGTCCTTCGAGGCTTTGGTCCTTCGAGGCTTTGGTCCTTCGAGGCTTTGGTCCTTCGAGGCTTTGGTCCTTCGAGGCTTTGGTCCTTCGAGCCTTTGGTCCTTCGAGCCGGACGTATTTTACAACTATTAAAACTTCCTCAGTTTAAACACCGTATCGACACATTAATGGTTTGTCCTTTGTCTCCTGACCTAACCCAAACATTTTTGCAGCAATAGAAGTTAAAATAAAGGTTAATCCCATACACACCTCACGGTGCCTGATAAATAGATAAAAGGAGAAGATAATTTCTTAATCAGGCCATAAATATCTTTAGAAGACGACGACGACGAAGATCTATTAAATCTCTCTCTTTATGGTAAAACGGCCATGAATACGTATTCACTCAAATTTGTTGTTTCTACTGAATGAGTGAATCGGTAGTACCTATAATTCGATCGTAGTTCATTACAAAATAGGGTTCTAAGAATGTTGGTCCTTCGAACTTGATACTATTTTCACTAACTCCATCATAACCTTGCCTTTCATTTGTAACTAGGGTCACTGCATCCTAGAAGGCTTTGGCCTTCTTACGGGTACGGCCAACGGGTGGAGTCTAATTAGTTCCAATCTCTTTAAATAGTTCCAATGTTCCAAGTAACCCACAAAAGCGCCAATTAGGATGTAAGGTTCATAAGAGAGAGAGAGAGAGCCGATAATTTTGGAAGAAAAAGTTGGGTTATGTTTCTTTTGAAAGTCAGAATGTCAAGTCAAATAAGTAAATTATGGATATCATGTTCAATTTTGATGGATACATATTAGGTATCAATTCTAATTTTTTTATGGATTGAAATTGTCATGTGTACAATTGACTCGAATTACAAAAAAGCGTTGACTTCCGGGCACGGCCCCGATGTTCTGAGGCCTGGCCACCAGCCATTATGGAACATGGAAATACAGCCGTCGACCATCTCTGCTGCAGACACAAGAGTTTCTTTTAGAAGGGCAGAACCTAGTGTTGTTTGCAGAATAATGTGTAAAAATTGCCAATGATTGATTAAAGATATCCACAAACCCTTTATAAAAACACTGAAACTTCTCCATTAATTGGGTTCATTATTCATAATTAGAGATTATTTTTCTCCCAAATACTTCTTAGTCAATATATATCTACCATTGTTTGAACAACACAAATTTTCAAAATTGGGCATCCATTTGAGGTATTGTTAATTACTCAAAAACCAAATAATATCGATTATCGAGTTGGAATATTACAGAAGTGAAGTGCCTAGCATTCGTGAACTAAACACATGTCAAATATATTTGCTGAAAGCCTCTCAGATGAAATCAAGCTTTGGCAAAAAACTTAAGGCAAAAATTAATATCAGACATATATTACAAAACATCCAAAAAATATTGACATAATTGAAATACTGCATTTCTGACTCAAACACTAACAATCTTACATTTTTGTACATTCTTATTTGTATGATTATGAAAGTTTCTTTATATACCTAATGAATTATTTTTTTTGTATTCCTACTATAAATTACGAAATTTCTTGAGATAGTGTTGTATAAATAAACAAAAAACATCCAGTTTTCACAAATATCTCCGAAATCTAAACGGGAATTAGGACCTCTACATGGCAAACAAGAGAAAATAGCCATTCACTTCAATGAAACAGCTGTTCTAAAGAGATTACCAATATACTAACACTATCTTTTATGTCTAACCAATTTTCTCAATATAAAAGTCAATATTTTTAACCTTGTTCGAAAGAAAAGGTTACATTTTGCAATTTGCAACTTTTCCATTCTAGGTGCTTATTAAAATTGGCCACTTTTTTCAATGACGATTTGTTGGTCTTTGATTTCAGAATGAATCTGAAAATTGATAAAATGGTTTGATAATCAGAATAATTCAGAAAAAAATTTATTAGTCCTAGTGAACACAAACATATCAATACTTACACTGCACACACTTTACTTTATTTATTGATCCCAAGAAGCATTTTTACATAAATTGTATAACGGCAATAGATACATGCTAAATTAATGAAAAAATCAAACAATTATTAGAAAAGGATTGATGCGAATTTTGTGAAATGAGTAAATAAGTCATATCAAAGCAAAAAGAAACCAAAGCAAAAACAGTCAAAGGTGGAACATTGTTATATTATAGGAATTGAAGTCATCTGTTAAGTTTACATTTCTTAATTTCATTTTTTAATTTAGTTTTAGTCCTAATTTCTGTTACAATTTTCCACTAAACTATTTTGAATGAAAATACAATCTGTTATTGTCTTTATTGAGGAAAATGGGAAAAATGTATTCACCTCTGAGAATACAATATAATTTATGACTTTTGTCGGTATTCTTGCAGGTTTACACTGCACAATAGGTACTTCACTTTCAGAAGAAGAAAATAGTTGGATCAGTGACAGCAGGGCTCATCAGAAGGTCTTGGGACAATCTGCTTTCTTTTCTGTGAATCTGCTAAAACTATTTTTGAACATTTCTAATGACAAAAATTACCTTTTGACATGTGTCACTAGTTCAAACATCGGACCTAATTTTCGTGGTGTTCTTTGGAACATTGGAACTATTTAGACTTCACCCATTGGCCATACCCATAAGAAGGACAAAACCTTCTAGGGTTCCTGATTCAGTGACGCCATGCGTAACAGTCGACAAACGACATCTGTCGTATCACAAACTGATCTCTATGCGCTTTCATTTGTTGTTACCTGAATAAAAGCTATTTAGGTATACAGTTGTACTTATACTCTTGGTTGGAGTAGATAAAAATATTGTTTTGAGGCTTTGGCTCTTCGAACCCAAAACTAATTTTTCCCATTTAATTCCATCAAAACTTTGTCTTTAATGTGCAATAGTGGAAAAAGGATATCCATAAAGGTTCTTCCATAATATCTGTCGTATCTGTATCTACGAATCAAACGCTATGCGCTTCAGTCATTTATCTCTAGATAAAAAGCCATTTATTCATTCAGTAGTTATAATATCTCGATCGGAGTGTCGGCCCGAACACACATTTAACACACATTTCCCCCTCCTCCGCGCCGCGGCTCCCCCGCATGACGGCGATTATGTTAATTGTTTGTTGTCCCAGTCGATCCGAACTGAAACGTAAACTAGCATGTAAGCGAGCAACGCGCGCTGATTGCGTGGGACACTCGATCGTCGATCTTTTTTTTATTCGACGAGCGAGCGCCCGCTACGCCGAGAGAGTTAAAATCGGACCACTTGTGTTTGTTGCCGTGTTGTGAAGGACAGTTCCGAAGACCGATTCAAGCAGCCACATAGCGCGCAGAACGTTGAACTTGCCGCGCTCCACGACTACGGTATTAAAAGAGGCGGGCGGGCGGGCGAACTGTTACGGCATACGACAACACAAAACAGCCGGTCGACCGGCGGCGTTGCCACATCCGAGGGCTTTCCTCGTGAACTTGATGACTCACGATAGGTAGGATTACGCTTTGAGCATGGCATGTTGTTTTTTGAAGGATTCGGTTCTGGTGTTGATCTTGAATGAAGTTGATAGATCGACGGTGTAAAAACTATCGGAACGCTTCCAGCATGTCATTTTACGTTATGATAGTAGTAATATCGCCAAACTTATCGCTTGCTCTGGGATCGCAGTATTTGGATGAGATTATTTTGTTCTTAGGATATGCGGTGTATCGGTGGTTATACGGATTGATGTTTTGGTGCTTCGGCAACATCGCAAGGTAACCCCGAGACAAGTGGAAGCGATATCTCGGCGACTTACGGATTCGCCCGCTGAGCTTGATCGTTTACAATCGTTTCACTCTCTCTCTTACGGGTTCGCTTGTCTTTCGCTTGTTTTTGCTCGGCGGCTCGTCTTTGGAGGCCTTGGGAGTATTTCTGCCAGCTCTCGTGCGCGCCAATCTGTTTAACGTGCCTGCTAGTGAGCGTTGAATCGTTTAGCAAGTAATGACCTATTTTGCGTCGTTTTGGTTCTTTGAATGCCAAACGCGCAATTTTTTCGTACCGAGTAGGTGTTGCAGAGTGTTTTACGATTTGATTTGTTGTTACTCGAATAGAAATTGTTATTTATAATGAATACTAGTCACGAGTTGTAAGAATAACTAATCGAGTACGAACAAATAAATGCAAATTTGAATACCTACCAATGGCCTTGCGTTGCATCGATCATAGTAATGGTAGTCATTCAGTTTAAATTTTCAGTAGTTTGGTTTGAAGAAGTTTCGTAGTTATTGGTACTTTTCCGACGTGATTTTACAAAAGTGGGAAAGTATTTTGACGATGTTTATTAATATTGTTTATTAATATTTTTTTTATCTTCGGGTGCTCACGATGAGAAAAAAATCCTGTGGTTCAGAGGAAAAGGGAATAACTAGTCAGTATTAGTAGGATCATTATAGAATATTTAGAAATTGTAAGCTTCAGAAGAAACCCACAGAGGCAGTGAGTCCCAAAAATCTTTCTTCTTTGGAAGGGGAAGGAATTCTGAATGGGCGTCGATAATAGACAAAGACAAGGTAGGTACTTTATTAGCATTTCCAAATTCCTGGAGCCACCATTTAGATGGGTAGGTAGACACGTCAAACAAACGAGAAACAAAAAGAATCAGTACCAGGAATAACAATATTTAAAAAAATTCTACACAGTTATCATATCAAAATAATTCTACATAAATGACATAGGTATTCACAAATAAATGGTCCGATACAAATTATGCATTCATAGAGAGATGATAATCATAAATGAATTATTTAACAGAGTAATACTGCCGTCCTAATCCCAAAGGAAGTTTCTCAAATTTTTCCATATTTTAGATTTCACTCTGAACAGGTTCCCTATAACCAAGCCAATGACTTGAATAACAAATTTGGCCGGATCTCATCGTTCTGTGCCGTTCAGGGCCGGATTACCACCTATTTACGCCCTAGGTCAAACTTCGAAAGTACGCCCTACGGAAGAAGGTCTTGGGGAGTGTGGAAGGTAATTCCCAACTATTGTCAAAGTAGGGCTATTCAACTATCAATTCTTGTGATGTAACATGGATAGATCCAATAACTGTCTTTCTTAATGATGAATAGATGATAATAAACAAAGAATGTTGAGCAATAAATTGAGAAGGCCTGCTGCCTACTTGTTAAAATTATTTATATATTTATAAATATTACAATCGAAATATGTAATATGTACAAAAACACTTTCAACTTCTTCTTTCTAGCCTTGGCCACAATTTTTTCGTGTTCATGCGCGTCTACCACTCATTTACTCACGTGCAAAATGTCTGCCTGTGGAATATTTTTATTACTTTACAGAACTTATCTACTGAAATGTCACCTGGCAGACACATGTCTATTGTTAATTGTTACTTGAAAATTTTGTGCAATTTTATTAATTGATAATTTATCCTGGTAATTAATGAAAACGTCTGCCATTAAAGAATTTGTTCATTTATATCAAAATTTCGATAGAAATACCGATGGCAGACGTTAGACAGTTGTACTAACTCATCCCACAATTTTCACGAGTTCATTCTTATTCTGATTTACTTACAGAAATCAACTGAAATGTCAATTGGCAGACGTATGTCTATTGTTAATTGTTACTTGGAAATTTACTTTTGAAACAATTATGTATGAAAATGGTCATTTTTCAACCGGATACTCTACAAGGAAGTGATAGTTTTTCACTCTAGAGATGAAAATGAAACAAATGAATATTATCAAGCGACCCGATGGGAATATACTAAAAACAAATTGATGGATTTTTGACACTAATTACACTTAATCTCACTACTTGGCACTTGAAACAGTACCCAGTATTATTATCAAGTCTGTGTTATAAATGAACAAAGATCTAAAAATTGTAATCCAGTATTTTATAAACAACATTCTATTGTAGAAAAAATAGCATTTCCTACTCGAGATGAAATACGCTTTTTTCGTTCGTGACATTGCCAGACTCGCTTCGCTCGTGGACAAACTCTTACCTTACGAAAAAAAAACAGTATTTTCATCACTTGTTGAAAAATATACTATTAAATGACTCGTGAGACTATAGAGAGAAAATGTAACAATACTAACGGCGGTAGAAGAGAGGGGACGGCGTGGACGTTTCATTGCTCCGTCTTTAGCGCGTCGTGTTTTCGGTTTTACCATTGAATTTTTGAAAAAAAAAATTAAATTTCTCCGTTATCTGCGCTCCCTCTAGCCTACGCCCTAGGTCATGGCCTAGGCTGGCCTTATGGGTAATCCGGGCCTGCCAAAACATGACCAAAAAGACACCTATATCCAAAATACACCTAAAATTATAAGATATATAAGCGTAAGTGACTAACTCAATATATCTGGTTATTGTTGGGCTACGGCCTTTGGGCTTAGGACAGCAGAATAGCATATTTGGATAATAAATAAATATAAGAACGCCAACTCTTGTGGTATGCAATTTTACGTGCAAGACATCAACAGCGACACTAATTGATTTAAATGATATTCAGAAGCTTTCGTGTATGCTTTGGTTCCACACTCAATACATAATAATACTTCCTCAAAAACATTCGAAGAGTCCCAAAGGCATAGCCTGTACGGGTAGAGGACGGCTATTATTATTTGCCGTGGCGCCCCGGGGAGACTAACTGATACTGGTGGCGTATGCACTTTTCAGCTGCAGGAAAACTTACAGCACCACCCCCGGTGGTCGGTGCACACTGACGCCGGGATTGGCATATAGACAACTCACATCGCACTTGCTTTACAACAAGGTCGCCTATCGACACCGATACACCTCATTATTCCAGTTATTTTGAAAAAGAAAACCGTGCTGACTGAGATAGATGTTTTGGCAATGTATCCCGCGAAGTAACCCAAAAAAGTTAGTTAGATTTCCTTTTTTTTCTTCTTGGCATTGGATTCCAATAAAGGAATACTATTCCAGAATTCCACCCAGGTCTTTGCTTATAATGGTCACTTTTCTACCCTGTAATCGATTGTCTTTCAGTTTCTTTGAATTATATCCAGTAATTCTTACCTTTTTGAACTTTGAAATGGATACTTGTTCCTGTTGTTTTGTTGCCAAATGATTTAATTATTGCATTTTCAAGTTATAGGTAAACACGACGTTGCCATTTATCTGTCTGTGTACTGCCCGGAAGAATATAAATCTTCTTTACATTATGAAGAGGATATGAACATATTTCATCATCGATCACTATATTTTATAAGTATCATTCAATGATGTATGTTTATCTATAGGTATGAACTTGCTCTGTACTGTTTTGAACTGTTGGATCCAAACTCAAACCACCATTTTTAACATCTCGACACGTGTTTTAGTCACCAAGTGACCATCTTCTGTAGGAATATTAAATTGTTGAACAATTTGATGAGAATATAATAGTATGTTTTCCCACCATAGGCGTTCAGAAATCTGGCAAAGTAGCAAATATTCCATTGCTTCTTATAAAATTTATTAGGTAGGTTCCTGCATCACCAGAAAAAAATTCTAATATTTCACTCTCTTAAAATCATCACCAGTGAGTCCAGGTTCATAAACATTTTATTGTAAAGACAGTATTATTTCTGACTCCCGCTGTTTTCAGGGTACTCTCCCAAGGTTCAGTAGTTGGACCGTTAATGTTCACTAAGTATACCTCTGACTTTCGTCATTTCACTCGCTGATGACATACATAATTCCATTATTTGTTTCCCTTATGAATTACGGATTGAAGTTTAATGTTTGCTCAAGTTAATCTCAATTCTAAGGTCATGGTTTTGTAGCCTGTGAAAAACAACTTCCAAATCCACCTCAAGATTCTCATTGAGGAGCAGTATTTCGTGGTTGATTCTTGGTTATGGTTATTGAGGTTCCTCAGCAATATATCATTTGGTTTTATCCCATATCCTTGTGAATTTTGAAAGGAAGAGGAAGACAAGTACTTTATCACTGATGTTGAGCTAAACGGTGTGGTTCAACTATCGGACAAGAAAGAAAATAGTTTGAATTGTGAACTCGCAATGTTGCATCATATTTTAGGAGAAAGCTTATTTGCAAAGTGAGTTTTTCAAATCACATTTGGTTTACGAAGGAAACGAAGATCGAAGAAAAACCCCATTAAGTTTTCCTGCAGTAGAGATACCCACATATAGTTTGTGGAAAAGTTGAAATGGAAGCAGGCGGCCCGGGTTCGATCCAACCGCATGTCACAGAGCTGAAGTGGTTCGGAATCCACTTTCATGTAAGCTTTAGGTCCCGGGTATTTCTTGCTCGCACAAGCTCTGAGACTTTAGAGGGGTTTTCTCCGAAAACCTGGATGATTCGAAAAAACAAAATAAAAAAAAAAGTTACCTAGTGTCAGTGCTTTATATTGCATTATTTAAACTGTTATTTCTAGTGGACCTAAGAACGCAAGTGGAATTTATACAGTGCAGTAAGAATATCACAGTAAATGCTTAGCGTACTTATTTAAATTATGTGATAACCAATTGTCCTAAATGCTGAAACCTTCAATGAAATGTTACTCAGTTAATCCAAATTTCTTCATTGTTCTGAAGTTATGTGGTAATTGTCGTGAAAAATTATCGTGAACTGATCCACGACCCTCCTTTCTAACGAGTCAGGTCGATTACCATTCGCCTGGTGAGTTTTTAGTGACTTTCACGTTATTAAATTAAAACTCTACAGCACGATGTCGATCCGATGTTGGCGAATTAAGATTGCCGAGTAATAGAAAACTGGTAATTATATTTCGAATTACTAACCAGCAACATACAACCGAACAACAAGAAATCAATAGTCGCAACCTGTTACGGTGGTGTTTCTGTTTGCAGTTATGTACTGGGAAAGTACAGTTTCGCCTAAAGTTTTATATACAGTAGATCGGTCGCTTTATTACAAAATTGATACTAAAATGTAGAGAAGGATTGTGAGCTTTAGAGAAACGATACTGATTCTGGAATGAAAACCTGAAATGTGAGATCATAATACATACAATGTATGATGGTTTTAATGTTTCGTAAAAAAATTGTTGAATTGATTAAACTGTAAATCGTCTTTAAGGCTAGACTTAGGCTCTGCAGGCTGATCTGATTTTCAAAACTAACCGACAGGCATTTTTAAGCCAAATTAGAGGAGATATATGATCGAGTGTACCATCGAAATGAGCATTTTGAACTAGTTTTGCTGACAACTCATCCATAGGTTCATATGTGAATTTTTTTAAAGGTTAAATAACAAGACCTCGTTGATCAGCCAATACGTTTTTCAATTTTCGCAGAAACGGTTTTGTTCGAAAATTTAATGAGTTGAAGCGGAGATTTATGTTCTGAGTAAATGAAACCGGAGAGCTTTTAAATTTCGAGGGTTTTATTCTAGATGTATTAACATACATCTTCGAATTTAAGCTCGAGGGTTTTAATTCTCTGAACATAAATCTTCGAATTTAATGACAAGGAAATTTTTAAACCAAAAAGATTGAGTGAAAATTCCAAAGTTTATTCGATTTGATAAACGAAGGTCAGTTATATTTGATCAGATTATTTCCCAAATGTCTTTTGACTAAAAATTTGTAATGCACAACACGATACAATGTTATTTATTCAAATAAATAACATAATTAAGTAAAAAAAAAATAATTTTACGCTTAGCTTGTACAAGGTTTATTTTCGGCAATATGTTAAGGCTGAGTCACAATTGAAGTTTTATATAGCATTAAGTTTTACGATTCAAGATTTTCTTTTCACACGAAACGGTCATTGTTATTTTTATTCTGGACAAGCCCCACAAGAATTAAAGTTTTTTTTTTCAACTCTATTTTGCATCCTGTTTCATTTCTGAAACTGATATCCTAAATCGCAAGAATTAAAACATTAGGTATACAAAACTTATTGTGTTTGTTTGAACCTTCACACGACTTGAAAAAATGTGTTGCCATACATTTAGACAACTTTCAACTGTCAACGCGTTGTCTATCTAGCCTTCAGGTTGGCAGAGAGGTTAAATTGTTTGAAATTAAATCATGCGGCTGTTCCTATGTTTTTCGCCAATTTTACGGAATTTTCCCATTTTATTTAAGAGAGTTTTTGCAACAATTTTCCACGTCTTACTCGCTCTCTATCTAGCATTCACGGAGGCAGGGGGGTAACGTTTTTAGCAATTTTTTTCAAGAAGGAGAAGTCCAACCTCCATGGTCCTCCATATTATAGCATTGTCATCGATATGTGTACCAAATATCAGCGATTGGTGGGGGGAACCGGTCTAAAATTCACTTACAATATGTGCCACATATTAAACAGGGCAAGTTAAATAAAAGATTGTAATGAAAACATTATAACAATTGTGTTTTTAAAAACTGCTTCTTCAATTAATTGTTTCAGTTAAGGTGATTATTTTTGTCATGCATTTATACATTGTCGTCGATTTATCCTGCCATAAACAAACGAACTTTTTCATTATTGGATTCAACTCAAAAATTATACATCCGTAATTTTACTCGAGTTCAGTTAGTGATACTGATTTTATGAGTCTGAGAACTTAACTTAATTTTTCGCACTAGCGTGAAACAAAATAATCAATTCTCAAAGTAATCAGTATTATGCTCGGAATTTTTCTGGTAAAAGGCTATTTATTCATTGCTTTGCTCCTTCTTATGTATCGGGTGCCACAGAATATTCATCGATTTCTCCGGAGTAAATTATTTCTTTCTTTTATGAGGTTTTTACCCCAAAAGAAACAACAATTGTTTCTAATTATAATTTGGTGTTGAAAAATATTGTATGGACACTTGCAAAAAGTGTGTTTAAAATACTGTGAATTGCAGAAAGAGCGTTGCATCGTTTTAACATACACTTGTATCATAAATAGCTTTTTCTACTACCGCTTACCAAAGTAGCCTTTGACGCTTTCAGATCTCAACGCAAAGTTGACGTTTTCCGAGGAATGTCATTTTGTGACAGCTTTTACGCTCTAGAGCGACAATATTAAAAAAACGCTCGATCTCCCTAGCTTTTGTCAGGGTTGAAAAAAAACATGTATTTTTTAATTTTATACAAAACACATGTTTTTTTTGTTTTAAACATGTTTTTCTTTGTTTTTAAATTTTATGTTTTAAACAAATAAAACTTAGAAAAAAACAATGTTTAAATCATAATTTTAATATTAATTTGAAATGTTTGATCTATTTTTCTTTATTCTACTAAATATCTAAATAATACAAATCTTCTTTGAAGTCCGACTCAGTACACTAAACTGTCGCGATCAGCTGTGTTACGAACTACGTCGCGCCACCGCCGTGAGGCTGTCTCCGAAATAAGAAAACCAATAGACGAGGAAAGTGATGACGTCACAAATGATATTTTTGTCAAAAACTGATTCCATACAAACCTCAGTCGAATTTGAATCAGCTTGTCCGATAACTCCAATATTGTTTCCATTAAGTTAAAAAAATCACCCTCCTGTCCCCCCCTCAAAAGCTAGAAAGAGAAAGCAACGGAATGTGGAAAATGTTTCAACAGTTTCAGACATGAAAAATAAAGATGAAAAAGAATCGATCGGGCGGCTCGCCCCCCTTTCCTGTCACGAAAAAAAAAATAGTATAACTCGCAAAATAGAAACCGAAAAAATCCGTAAAAATAGTGAAAATTATCTAACTATTAAATAATACGGTTTCAAAAAAAGTTACCATCTTCCCCCCTTGAAAGCTAGATAGAGAACGCGTAGAAATTCGGAAAAATTTCCTACAGAAAACAAAAAAAGAAATAAATAAATAAACTTAAAAATGACTTTTTAGAGAAAAGTTTTTATTTAAATGCACTAAAAAGAAGAAAATGAATTTTAAAGTGAATTAAACCCATAATTTTGTTACATTATAAAATTTCAAATGATATAAAAGCTTGTCGCGAGAATAAATCTTGAGGTAAATTTAAATTCAATTTACAATAAGAAATACATAGATACTTCTCGAGACAAGCTTTAACATCATTTGAAATTTTATAATGTAACAAAATGATGGGTTTAATTCACTTTTCTTTAGGCAAGTTTTTTCCCTTTTTTCTTTCGTTAGAGATGTAAATAATTGGATATTTGGATAGCTTATACATTTGGGATCACTATTGAATGTAAATTTTCTCATAGGCCTATGTTGAATGAAGTTTCTATCGTTTTTATGTCTAAGAGCTGCGTTTGTAGAAAATCACAAAATCTCAAAATCACCACCAAATAACTATCACATTTGAAACGCCATAAGCAAACGTGTTGGTTGGATCATAGAACCTGATTTACACCAACCACAATTGTGAGCGTGACGTCATGGCTAATACGGTTCTCAACAAGAATAACGAAACTCACGTCAGTGAAAGTTTACAATAGTAACATTTATTTGGACAGCATTTCTCAAAAAAATGTTTAGTAAAGTTTAGTATCAAGTTGATTTCATTTTTAGATGAAAACGAAGGGACCGTGGACAAAAACGTTTCGGAATTTCCAAAAATATGTAGAGAAAATTATATTTCGAAATACAAAGAAAAGTCTATAGAAGGCAGAGTTAAAAATCATCTTGGCTACCGCATCTAAAAGGCAAATAAAGTTGAAACTATTTTACTAAGTTATAGTGCAAATGTTGTTATTATTAAACCTCAGGAGAAAGCTGATACCGAGAGTGTTATCTACCCGTTTATCCTAGATTTTCTGTTCAGTAAAATTTTCCTGAAACTTACAAAATATGCACATGAAACATGAAATATGCGCCAAATAGAACATTCTTGATTTTTGCGGTTTTCTTGAAGATACATTATATTTTTAACCGTTGGTGAGAATGGATAGTTGCTATTATCGCACGAAAATATGTCCTCGGTGAATATGGTCAATTGTAACGTACTTTTACGTATAACAAAAGACTGTACAATGGAATTCGTAGGAATCGACAAATTGAGGAACACCTATTAAATCAAACAGTGACCATTTCCTGCTCGACTTTGCGTGCACTGGCATGCGACTGTTGGAATTGGACTATGGTCTCTTCCAATTTTTCTGCTTCCCTAGGGGGTACTGTCCTCCAGTACCCCCCCTTATCGACGCTCTCCTCCTTTTAAGCTCTCCTCCTCTTAAGCTCTCCTCCTCTTAAGCTCTCCTCCTCTTAAGCTCTCCTCCTCTTAAGCTCTCCTCCTCTTAAGCTCTCCTCCTCTTAAGCTCTCCTCCTCTTAAGCTCTCCTCCTCTTAAGCTCTCATCCTCTTAAGCTCTCCTCCTCTTAAGCTCTCCTCCTCTTAAGCTCTCCTCCTCTTAAGCTCTCCTCCTCTTAAGCTCTCCTCCTCTTAAGCTCTCCTCCTCTTAAGCTCTCCTCCTCTTAAGCTCAAGAAGATATTTTTTATTGAGTTTCCAAAAATAGAATGCTTTTTTCAAATCGTGATTCTATGCGAATATATGACCCGAAAACAGTACATATAAATTTGTTTACCGTTGCCGCGTTGTTGCCCTGCATTTTTATTGCAGCTAACTTCCCATGCTAATATTCCCCGGCTCTAGCTATCGCACGGGGAAGGAAAGGGGCACGGGAGGAGCAAGAGACGAGAGTGAGTCTATCCGCCTATTAAATTGTAGAATCGCTCGTTGCATAAAATTTTTGCCGAAGCAGTCGAAAGGTTCAATATTCGCCGGTGGTGGGTGCGATGACGGAATTGACGGCGACGTATAATCGCCAAGAACCAACTTCACGCTGCAGGTTGCCAACCGAAAGGATCGAAAGAAAAAATGGCGTGATTCTCGTTTGCTCGTTGCTGCCGTACGAATTCCATATATGGAGCATTCCGCTCGTCCAGCAAGTGCGGCGTATTTGAATCCATATTTTAAGGTGCTTGCTTGCTTGCTTGCTTCGTTAGTTGGCGGTTTTATCAGATTGACCTTTGGTTCGTGGCGATGGTCGTCGTAGTCGTAGATCCAATCCAATAGAATGTGTATACGTTGCGATCCGATTAGTTTTATGGTCTTTGTACGAGTGTAGTAGAAAAAATTGGAAGCTACCTAGCTGTAACGTCAAAATATTTTTGTCACTTTGCTGCTTGACTATTTATTTCCGTATAGTTCCAATGTTTAGGAAAAATTGTGAAAAATTCAGTTATTTTCATTCAAAGAATATTCAACCAAAAATGACGTTTCACATTAGGCACAATATATGTTTTTCTCAACATTTCCATGGAAAATAGTGTGTTTCTCTTCTGGAGATCCAACAGTATGCACCGAGACAATTTCTGAGATCATAATGCTGGGGATGCAAACATGCAGTGTGTGCGATTTTAAACCGCTACGCCCTGTTATTTTGGAGTCCATGGACCGATTTTGAAAAATGAAAATTCCAGGTTATGGTACTCGTCGAGCTCTATTCTAAGATTTGACAGATGTGAATTATTCTTATATCAGATTTCCAGTAATCCCAAGTGATGACCAAAGCTGGGCCATGGCGCATTTCCGCAAACCATTACAATAGGCTAAGGGTCTATAATCGAGACGTTCAATTGTTTTTTTATATCAGATTTTCAGTAATCAGAAGAGGTCAAATTGGCAACAGGGCATTTCCGCAAAACAAAACTGGTACCATAACAATTGGTTGAGGGCCTACAATCGCGACGTTCAATTTTTTTTTTTCATAACTTTCCAGTCAACCAAATTTTTTCCAAAAAAGCTGAAAATTATAAAACCGATGTGCTCAAGCGTTTTACCTAATTTTTATTTTAAATCCTAAAAATTTGGGTGTACAGTTTCCTACATAATTCATACTAAGTATTCCGTGGCCCTTTTCTTGATACTGTTTCAAAGGAATTGCTTCTATTTTAGACTATTTTACAAGAAAAATACAATAATAATTGTGGTATATGTGCATAGTATGCGTCGGTTGGTTGTGTCGCTAAAACATGTACCGTGAAGTGACAGTTGACACAAAATGTGAAGTGTGTGAGAAGGACGCACTCAGACGATGGCGTTCGATTGACTAGGTGGTCTGAGCACATGTTATGCTATAACATTACAAAACTTGTAAATAACCACTGTGCATTATTATAAACAAACATGTAAATAAAGTGTGTAAATAGCATCCATCGTTTGGTAAATGATAACACAATAATATTATTATTATTAGCTGGGGGATATTGTCGAATGCTTCTTCAATCGAAATGAAATCCAAAATATTTCATTCCTACGAAAGCACCCTGATGTCACGCCCCCTTTTTTTAACTCATTATAATGACTTTCATTCTCATTATGACTTTTGTCTCATTATATTGACTTTTAACATTGTTTATGGAGACACGCAGGATTACGAAAATTCGAACAAGTTCGAAGGTTTTGCCGGAGTGTAAAAATAAATGATATAAATAAAATCGACAAAGTCGAACCCTTCTCTCCAAATATTCCACCAAGTGGAAAATATGAGGTAAACATCTGACAGAAAACAACTACTTTCCTGGCTAATGCCACGACGGATATTGAACTACATCTGACAGATATTCCAAGAAGACTCAATTGCAAGTGCTTATTGTAAACAAACAAAAGATTATCCTTCATTCGGCTAGGGAACATGTTTCGAGGTTCTTGCTTCTCATCAGTGCAAGGGAAGGTCCGAGTTGTCTTGTCCCTGCCCAATGAACTACAATTACTCTTCCTGGTGTTTTTGCTTTCTTGAGGAATGCTTATTGATTTTCCTGGTGGGTGACGCTGCGACTGACTTTACTGTAGGTCGCTGCTGAATTATTAGATAAACAATAGATTGTAGTTAAATGGACAGGGACAAGACAACTCAAAGTTGTCGGACCTACCCTTGCACTGATGAGAGGCAAGTACCTCGAAACATGTCTGCAGGTGGTCATCCTCAGCCGAATGAAGGATAATCTTTTGTTTGTTTACAATAAGCACTTGCAATTGGAAGAACGTTGCACAAATATCTGTCAGATGTAGTTCAATATCCGTCGTGGCATTAGCCAGGGAAGTAGTTGTTTTCTGTCAAATTTTTGCCTCATAATTTTCACTTGGTAGAATATTTGGAGAAGAGGGTACTTCGACTTTGTCGATTTTATTCATATCACGCAGGATTAGATTGAGAATATTCTTAACGACTCATCGAAGAGCTGTTTGTGAGTAGGAGTCTGATGCAGGTTTCTTCCTGGTTAACATGGTTCCAGGTTCTATGTTGACAAATTTTCAAACGAGTATATTGAAAAAATTTCCGATTCACTTCACGTAAAACAGAATAAAACTTCCGGGCATGACAGTTTGTTATTTTGAATACGTTCAGGCAATGCGGACGTATAAACAAACGATTCGTATTTTTACGCCATTTTCGTCGAACGAAAATCTATCGATTTCTGTCAGCGGATGTAGTCAGTTTAGGTATTGTGTGTGGCGGTAATTTTGCAGCTTTCCATCCTCTCAAAGCTCTGATGGTTGCCGGTGAATTTAGTGCGGGTTTCAGATCAAACGGGACGCTATCCAAAGTGGAAAATATCGTTTATAGGGGAAATCGCTCTAGTTGGAACACTCTTCATGTGCCGAAAACTCGAAAAAGCTCGCGTGTTGTTGTTTTTTCGACTTGTTGGTAGAATACTTTCGCGTGATATCCTTTGCTATCAAATTATACTAATTTTGTTATTTCTCAGTGAGTTGGTTAGGTGTATGTGAAGATATATCGTTTTAATGATACCATTTCTTCCATTGCAGGGTGAGTATAAATGATGCTGTTATGTCACTCGCACTGAGAACTGTCGTAAACTCCACAAACAGATCATTTATTTGAATGAAGTTTAATTTGTCAGTAAACCTGAATGGTTTTCTAGTATAGACCAATCAATAGAGCATTTTTTCCTAACAAAAATACTAGTAGAAAACCGACTGTGCCATCACATGGAAGACAGTTCGCAGTTATATTCTGTTATGTTTTCGACTCGCAACTGTCGTTATTAATTTGTTATAAATATTTAAATAACAAAAACCGTGTTTTTTGAAATTTTTTTGCTTATAAAATGAAAACTAATAGAGCAATCTGGTTGCTTCAATGAAAATAATTGTATATAATTGAAATACGAACAAAATGGGATGTTTTATAACCCGAATGGATCATTAGTAACGGAGGAAAACCGACGATTTTTCAAAAAACTCATAATTCCGCCATTTTTCAAGAAATAATGTTGGCCCTTCTTATGAAAGTACTGAATCATGTGTACGTTATATGTGCATAAAACAGGCTCTGACGGATCATTAGGTTTGGCACAATTGCAATTTGAATTTATTTTGCACTATCTTGCAGCGTGCCTGGATGCTCTAGTGATAGTCCGATTTCAATACCTAGAACAGATTTTGAAAGTAGAAGTACAGTACCACAAAATGTATTTTCTCATTTGCGCTTAAATGCTGCGAAATGGGTGAAAAATGCTTGCAAACATGACTCAAAACGGCTGAGCTAGTAGAAGCGGTCGAGTGGATGGAGTGAGCGGGAGATGAGGGGAAGCAAGCGTATCATCACGTAACTCGTTCATTAAGCCGGCTACTCACACGCCTGCCACAGGGGCAATCTAGGGTGCAGGGTGATTGGTGCAATCTAGGAGGCGTCTCTACACACGTACCTGCCGTTCAGTGCGACAGTGAACGTACCGCAGAACAGACTATCAGTTGAGTCGTGAAGATGGTGCCAACACTTTCAAAAAATCATAAGATCGGCATTGCCTTGGCTGCTTTCGTGATGCTACAGAAGAAAAAAAAAAGGAAGTACTGGATGAAGAATTGGTAACAGAAACGAAAAAAATGGTGTCTTCTTATCCTACATGTGGGCCGGTCTTTAAAGACTTATCGCTCTTGGTTATTCACGATGTCCATGATAATATTCTATCCACCTAAGCGAGCTGCACAATAAAAACGGACACTCTGCACGGCTTTCTCTACAGAACTGAGTCGAAATTGCCCCAATCACTCTACACACGCGAGTTGTGGCAGGGCGGTTTGGAGCCGATCTAGGAAGCAAGGAAGGTCTGGCGCGCCTGCCGCCCCGCAAAGGAGGCGATCTAGGAAATTGGCCCTGCTTGCCTACACACGTCACAATCTAGGAGGCAATTAAGGGTCAACCCCACATTTACACCCTAGATTGCCCCTGCGGCAGGTGTGTGAGTAGCCGCTTTTAGAAGAATTCCCCTCCCTCCTTCCACTCGTTAGCTAACGCGGGCTCGGTCGTTTTCAGTCATGTTTGCATGCATTTTTCACCCATTTGGCACCATTGTAGCGCAAAATGAGAATATACGTTTTGTAGTGGTATACTTCTACTTTCATAATCTGTTTGAGAAATTGAAATCGGGCTATCACTAGAGCATCCAGGCACGCTGAAAGATATGCAAAAAAAAAGTTAAATTGCAATTGTGCCCTAATGATCCGACAGCGCCTGTTTTGTGCAAACATAAATTACACATGATTCAATACTGTCAGGAGAAAGGGCAATCCTACTTCTTGAAAAATGGCGGAGTTATGAATTGTTCAAAAAATTTCAAAATTTTCCGGTTTTTCTCCGTTGCTAATGATCCGACCATGGGAACAAACAGATTGCTCTATTAGTTTTCATTTTATAAGCCAAACAATTTAAAAAATCACGTTCTTTGTTATTTAAATGTTTATAACAAATTAATAAATGACAGTTGCGAGTCGAAAACAACAGCAAATAACTACGGACTGTCCTCCATGTGATGGCTTAGTCGGTTTCCTACTAGTATTTTGGTTAAAAACTCACGCATTTTATGCTCTATTGCTTGGCGTAGTAAGATTGATAGTATTAATGAAAGAATATTAACTACACTGAATCAAAATAAATTACATGTTCATCAGTATAATTTTTCTATTTGTATGGAAATCATACTGGCAGATAATTTGTTTATCGAAATGTGCAACTAGGAATATGTATAAAATAGGTAAATAAAGGGGAAATACATAGGATGAAAGAAGTGGAAAAATAAGTGAAATTTAAACCAGAAAAGTTACCTTTTATACAGGGTGTCCGGTAAACCTTGTACAATATTGAAACTGGTGATAGACCAGATCATGACTGTTCTGAATATCGGAATTTTACCTTAGTAAAAATCTCACTGTTTTCGAGATAATGAGCATTTTTTAATTTCTGGAAAATCACTAACTCACCTTGGATTTTTTATTGCCATGTATACAAATTGGGACGAATTTAAATATCTTTGCTGCTGAAGATTACTGATGAGTGATGCTTTCAGACGTACGAAACAGATTTTCAGAAAAAAATATAATTTTACAAGAAATGAGGGTAAAATGACTGATTTGAGTTACACCAATTTTTTTAACAACAGTTTGACATTATTGTTTGATAAACATAACCAAGTGGAACTGGATATTCATCACAATAGAATGCCCATTTTGTCCAGGCTTTACTATGGTATGGTATTTTATTTTTATCCTATCAACATGAAATGATTAAATAATTATGAGTAATAACGAATCAACTGCTTAGAAGCATTCAATGAGATGTAATGAAGTAAATACTAATTCAACGTTTTTTTTTAATCAACATACACTATAAACCACAATAACGATTATTCAACATCGCAATGAATAATATTACAAAAATGTTATTTTCCATCCACTCGTACGCATAGACGACATATTTCCAAGAAGAACCTTTTCAAATGCGTTATAGGTTATAGCCACAAATCAGCGATTCTATGAGCGGCATTGTGTAATCGGATACAGTCCTGCATAAAGCGCTGCTGCAGCAGTAGCACTACCTCCACATTCACCATAAATGTAGTGCATATGCGCATATTGTCGGGGAGTATAACGTATGTACGGCATGACAAAGAAATAAATACCACTGAATGAAACAAGCGGAATAATTTCAAAAAAACTACGATAAAAGTCACAAGTTGTTCAAACAAAAGTTTTTAATTTTCGACAAGGATTCATCTCTTAAAAAGTTTGCACTTATTTGGTTACACCCTGTATATCTGTCGGTCTCTGAACCTTCGTTGGAATCTGGATGTTGGACAATTGCGATATTTATCACAAGAATTCGTATTAATCGGATCGGATAATCGACATTTCATTTCGATAATTTTATTAGACCTAATTACATGAAAAGTTAATTTTATTGACATACTATTTAATAATTATTTCCTCATTTTATCTTGATAAAATCTAAATAAAATAATTTTTGGGTATAAGTATAAACGTTGATCAAATAAATTAATATTTTGGAACCTTTGGAGTAAATACAATTAAAGAAAAAAATAAAATACCCAACCACCAAAACTACGTCACAATCTTAAAATCTTAAAAGCTTACTTTTAGCTCTTGAAGATATGTTGGCGAATCGCGCGTCGAGTGTGATTGTGACGTAGTAGTGGTGTTGGGTAGTTTCGTTTTTTTCTTGAATAAAAGTTGATAGAAGCCTAGATTAAAACCACGCCTAATTCAATGGAAACCACTTCTTCCAAAAATAATTATAGTTTGTTTTATACCATGGTAGAGTCTGGACAAAATGAGCATTCTTTTGAAATGAGTGTCCACTTCCAATTGGTTATGTTTCTTTCAGATAATAATGTAAAACTTTCTTTAAAAAAATTGCTGAAACTCAAATCTGTCATTTTACCCTCATTCTTTGAAAAATGTTTTCACTTTCTGAAAAACTGTTCTGTACGTCTAGAAGCATCACTCATCAGTAATCTTCAGCAGCAAAGATATTTGGATTCGTCCCAAGTTGTATACATGGCACTCAAAAATCCAAGAAAATCCAGAAAATCTTAAAATGCCCATTATCTCGAAAACGGTGATATTTTTACTGAGGTGAAATTCCGATATTCTGAACAGTCATGACCTGGTCTATCACCAGTTTCAATATTGTACAAGGTTTACCGGACACCCTGTATGTGTAGGCAAGTGCCGCCCCTGGATGTAAACAGTTGGACACTCAGAATCAGTCGCTTCTCCTTCTTCATCATCCATCAAACATGGGACTGAACCCAATAGAAAATTGCAAAAAGTTGAAGTAAATAATGTTGATGTCGAATGAACTTTCCGTGTACGCGAGCACAATGTTTTGAACAAAAAGTACATTCGAGCCTTACGTATAAATATCTTCTGAACGAAAAATGACAGACCGCGAGTATGGTCATAGTGTGCTTGGAACCACGATCAATCACAGTTATATTAAACATCGAGAGATCATAGGTAGAGAGCCACAGTAACGCAACTTTGGACGTAGGCGAACGAAAAAAATATATAAATCATCACGGATAGTTCTAAAATTTTTCATGACTTTGAAATTGAGGAAAACAGGAAAAGAAGAACACTTCCTTCCCCACTCTCAAGATGTCCTCCTAAAACACGCCATACCTACCGTATATCAAAGTTGAATGATATTTCAGATTTACAAAAAAGTGTTTATTTATTGTTGTTTTGATTTCAAAGAATGTTATAAAAAATAATTTGAAAATGTGTTTTTCACTTTCTCCTTGAAGAGTATGTAAGCAATGGCTTGTCTCGATTCCGGTCAAAACTGATATAGATAATAATAATAATAAATTAATAATATTCGTCAGTTTACTTCAAATTCTACAATCGATATCTTTTTAACTTTTGATCACAATGCAACATGATATCGTAATAATATAATAATGATAGTAATGTTTGTCTGATTAGTGCACATTTTGCAATCGATTTTAAACTAACTCTAAACACATCAGAACTGAATAACAATCTAATATTATTGCATAATATGTTGATAATAATAATATTTGTTCGGTACAAAGTTTGCAATCGATTTTGTACCAACTTCAAACATATCTCAGAACTTGATGCCAATGCAGAATAATTTCATAAAATGTTAATATAATATAATGATAATGATCGTTCGGTATAAATTTTGCAATCGATTTTAAACATAGCTTTGAACTGGATGACAATGTAATATTACTGCATTTTCATATAATAATGATAAAATAAATTATAGTTGTGAAAACATTCCCCAACCTCAGGCAAATACAAGCCGATAAGCCTTATGTTGTCCTCCTTGACCACCAAAATAGGACGATTTTCGTCATGGAGTTTTCCGCTCGAGGCGAAACGAAGAGAGGAGAAAAAGCGGACTAAATATCGAGATCTACTCTTTGAACTCCGAAAGCTTTACCCCATCCTGTTAAAATAGTGGTTCTGATAGTAGGAGTCCTTTGTGGAATGAGGTACATACTGCTCTTGAATTTGAAAATTATACCGGCTTGCCATAATAAGGCAGTAATCTAGAAGAAGAATCTAGAAAATGTCCATTGTAGAACGTATTTGCATATGAAGAGGATCTGTGATTTTTTGCTGCACGTCTTTTTCCATAAATATTAATTTGTTTCAATACTTCGTCATTTAATAAGTTTCCTGTCCAATTTTCCTTCATATATTTTGAGAAGTGGCTATAAACAATATCGGGAGATGTGTCTCTTTATTGAATTTTTTGAAAGTTTTCTAAAATTCAATAAAAGCGAGCTTTTACATCACAATAATGTCTAGCGATTCGATTTTGTTCCATCAATGGCGATCAATGGTTACTAGCAACGTTGTTATTGACTAATAAGGCTAATTGGATAAATCAGATTTTGATGAGCTGAAACGTTATTTCCTTCATAACGTATCATTACTTGTAATATGTTTACTTAAGAAGTAAACTTGGTATATATAGGGTGACTCGCATCTCATCGTTATTACTGTCTATATCAAGGTTCAGATTTTTAGAAGAGCTGAACGTAATTATTTTCATACCGCATCCATTATTCCAAGAATTGCAGTAGTACGGTTCCCAACATAAAAGTGGTACACTTGCATGATGCTAAGAATGATTCATTATCGGTCATTTGTATTATGAAAAACAAAAGTTGTCAGCTGCCTTAGTCAATATATCTGAAAAAACGTGTTGTGGAGCTGCATCTTTGGCCATCTTGGGACTTGAAGCCTTGTTCTACTGCTAAATAAAATAAGCCTACAATGTCTGTTACTGAACTAATTTGACATCATTCTTCATTCGACCCCGCTTATACAATTTATTCGGCATTTTTCACATCTTCTACTTCAAATTGTCAAATTCCCACAAAACAACAAAGTACGTATTCTTGAAATTTGCGAATTCAAAAATAAACCGATAGATTTGAAAACCTGTACTTCAGACACTATTTGGTTTACAGAGATGATTCTAGTACCAAATTGTAGCAAAGAACCCCGCAAAATCCTTATAGAATTTGTGTCTAGGTCAATTTTTTAAAAATTTTGGTATGATGTAATTCTCAACTAATATTTATTACCGTTGTTCCGACCCTAAAAAATTAACAGTTTTGCTGTTAGGGGCGTTGAAATAACAACTTGCTGAGAAAAGACTATTCATTTTTGAAACCAGGAACATTATTTTTACTTTACTTGTTTCATCATAGCTAATGTTGCATGATATTGTGGTATTTCATAAAAAAAAATCTTACCACCTTCCTCCTATTATGAAATGCAAAAAAGGTATTTCTTGAGTTCTTCTAAATGCAACTCGTATATTTGAATATGCTTGAATTAAGGATATAACACTTTTTTATGAGTATCCCCCCTCCCTCAAAAAAAGTTTTGATGGATTTTTCTAAATTTTCAATATGATGCAATTCAGGTTATTTTGAATAGAAATTGATTGGGTGACAAACCCCGAAAATGACTAAAAACATGCTAGGGGTCGTTAAAGTCATACCTTGCTCAGAACATTTCTGCTTTATTTTAGATAATGTTGAATAATGTTATATGTTGTAATTTTTTTATATTCTAAAACCTCTACCGTACCTCCTATTTTAAAACTCAAAAAAAATCATTCTCGACTAATTTTAAACGCTTTATCAAAATAAATGTTTTAGTCAGCTTCAATTATGGCCATCCCTACTAAACGTGTTTAAGCATTCCTCTCCCCCCTTCCTTTGTGTGTGCTGTACGATTTCCATAATGTGAACTGATTACAACATTTATTTTGATGAAGCATTTAAGTAGTAGAGTTTCAATTTTTTTCGTGTTTTAAAATAAAATATGAATATAAAACATAGAAATATTTTTCCCGTCAAAAAAGTCTATCTAATCTTGATATATATGACTTTAACGCATCAATTAATTTCTGAACTTCATATTTAAAAATTCAGAAAAATGCACCGATATTTTTTAGTTGTGTCACCCGTGGAGAGAGGGGAAAAACTTAAAAAAGTGCTATTTCCCTCGAGCATATTTAAACATCACGACGATGTATTTAAAAGTAGGTACTCAAGAAATATTTTTTGTTTAATATTTCTTGAGTTCTTGAGAGTTGGGAGAAGATTGAAACATGTAAAAATATTGTTTCCGCTTTTAAACACCCCGTAGCAAAGAACTGTTTATTTTTTGGGGTTGGCGCAATAGTAACATTGGTTGAGAAGTACATGGACTACATCATAACCAAAAAACAAAAAAAAAACACTGAGACCCAAATTCCATAAGAATTTTGCGGGGTTACTTGGTCTACTTTGAAAACATTCGAAGTAGTTATTATTGTAAAACTAGTTCTTTAGGGTAAAAATCGCCGAAAACTGAAGAAAGGTAGTAAATTTCGTGTTTTATTGGACTTCTTTGGATTTTTGACAATGTTGCGCTAGGCTAGGCGCTCGAGGTAGAAAACTTGGATTATTCATTTGGCCAACATTATATAAACAGCTGAGCAAAAATTCTGAACTTCCAGATCTGACAAAAGTCCCCTTCTTTTTCTGACGACAAGATTGTACTAATAAATAATGTTGCTTTGTTAGATTAATTAAAGCAAAAAACAAAACTTTTTTTTCCAAATGTCCACGCTCTTCATTTCCACGGTCGAGTCAGCTGACACTTATTTAGATCAAAAACAAAGAAGTCGCGTTGAAATGACGCCTGAAATATTGACGCCAGCTCCCGGACTATTAGTTTTCATCGAACCGCGGTAGTCTTTTCAAACCGAACAGCCACCAGAGACATCTATTCCACAATAGCAGCAAATGCACACATCCCATATTAGGTAATGAGAATCGGAAGATACATCGCCCCCGCCGCCTCCTCGCCACCCCTTCGCCGTTCGTACCCCGACGATGAGTCCGTTTCACAGATCGAATCTGCTACCAGCAGCAGCAGCAGCCGACGCCCAACACACGGCAATCTGAAGAGGAAGAAGGAACGAAATGGAACGATGAATATGCCGTGTGCCCCTCTCGCCGCTCCGCACCCCCGCCGAGGTCATAGTTCTCGTTTCTAAGTCTTAGACCTCGAACATGACTGTACTCGTTTCGTCAAAGAGGAGTCTCGATAATTTGTCGGCATGTAGTATTCGAACGAGTCATTGTTTAGTTATGTATTATTATTATATTTGAGAGAAAAGCGGTGAGGATTCATTTTTCGGTTTCTCTTCAATTTCGTTTCTGTTTACTCTTATTTCTGTTCAGTTTTTTTATCCTTCATTTTTTGTTACAGGTGAGTGTCCCTAAAGAAACGAAAGAAACAAAAGAAACCATTCCAAATTATGACGTAAGTAACACTAAATTTTGAATTGCGCAGTTGAATTGAAATTTGTTAAATCGGCCAACGGACAGTATATTATTGAATAGTTTTAAGTTCATGTCTGAAAACGAACTTTCTGATTTTTTCAAATATACTTGATATCGTGAAAGCACATAATATGTGTTAAGTAGCATCAAAAACAACAACTTTTCAAGTGTACACGTTTTCACTTCCTAAAGTATTTCGAAAATTGTTTTACAAAAGCTATTTTCCTTTTCCCTCTTCAGATGATGTAACTTTTCCCCCGTTTGGGGCTTTTTTCTACTCCCCCCCGCTCTGAGACCTCTGTGGCGATCGAAAAAATTTCATACACTGCTCCACACTCAGTGGCCGATCCAGCGTACTGGTTAAGTGGGGTAATGAATATACAAATGTTCATGTAAGAAAAGTAAAATAGGAATACATTTCCAGTGGACATATTATTATCAAATAATAATAAAAACCTAGAATTAAGTTCGGTATGTCACAAAAATGCGATGATAATATATTTCCAGTCATCATATCAATAATAAATAAAACAAACAACATCCTGCATATGCAAAAAATCACTAATATTCCCAAAAGGTATATACATTATAGTAAAAAACGTACTCTATATCACAAAAATTAAACTCATCATTCCACTTAACAACAAAAATCAAACATGAAATAAAATTCCACTGCACAAAAATAAAAATTAATCAGTCTACATTTCCGTAATAAGAGACAACAATCTGTTAATGAAAAAAGTTATTCAAAATGTTTGGCTCACATTCAGATAACTATGAAAATCTATTTTATATTAAAAATTCCAGTCTTCTTTCTATTACCTTTCCAAATCTATCTATAACGTTTTCTATAGTGTATGTAATAAAGCAAGCCCAGATAATAGTCCCCTTTACCCTTCTCTGGATCCGCCACTGTCCACACTGGAGGTACTACCAAGATCTTCCTTACTTCTTTTGATGCTTTTTCAAGATAACGCCGGAATAATTTATATTTTCGAAAAACGACATATTTTAGATATTTTTTTTGAAGAGAGACCATAAGAAGTGATTCCGAATATATCTGATGTCCAATAGTATCGAGTTTTCCAAAATGTTCATAACGAGGTTCAGCGAGCTGTAATGAGGGGAAACGGAAAAATCATAATCATGTATCCTGTTATTGTGATAACAATAATTATGATATGTGATTTTTTCTCGCAAATCTCGATAATATGACAACCTCCTCAGGATGGTTCGAAATTGATGAGGATCTCGCAGCCAAACGGATCCGTGAAAATGTCTTCATCTTTATCACATGATAGCTCTTTCCAGGTAGAATGAGAAAGTACAGAGTACAGGGGTTGGAAGCAAACTTTGAATGACACTTTCGATAATTACGACTTCTTGAAAATACAATTTTTGTTCCTAAATGTTGCATTAAATTTTGCCATATACTTACCACTCATAAAATCGTTTGCAAAATGAATAAGCAGATCAATTAAAAACAATATACTAGTGGGAGTAACATTCACAATATTAATGAGAATAATGATATTAAACAAAAAACAGTAATAAACTTTCTTCGCAATCGCAATTCAGTCCCCATCAATCATACCAAAAATTTTGCTGTCTTTCAAAGTCCTGGTGCAATAGTTTAGAGGTGGAATCCATTCCTAATTGAAAAAAAGGGATCTTATAAAGATTCGACAAATAATGAACAAAATTTACGACTCTCTTCATTCACTGCAACATTGGTTAATTATTTTTTCTACTTACTATCTCATTGCAAAATCTGGTTTTCCTCTCTGATTTTTTGAGGGAAAGGATTACGTTTCCTTCCTAGGGAGGAAAAATTAAGTTTACTTCCCATTAGCTCTTTCTGGACAAATGCATCTGATTTGAAATATTGTATTTTGACAGGATTTTGAATTGTTGTGAAGGATTTAACAAAAAAATCAAAATCACAATTTAATTATACGAAATCAAAGATAATTCCTTAAAATGGTCAACCAAGCCAACCAAGGTAGTAGAAAAATTATATTCCTCCCTTCAGAGTTACATTTCCTCCCTTGGATATTAATTCCCTCCGCGGGAGGAAAAGAAGCACTTTCCTCCTCATTTGAATAATTAGTACTTACATGATTACCAGGCAAAAATTTTTCATATTCAACATTCCTCCTGTTAAAATTGCAGGATTTGAATTTAAAAGCTAATTTCTAAAAATGCATCTTTTCAAGAAACAAAAATTCACTCAGTATATCTGATAGGGGGCTTAGTATGTTTCAAGATGAGCTTAAGTTGAAGGGGATTTTTTTGATAAATTGTATAAAGGATTTTTTCGATCTGTTTCGTACCTTTTGACCGTAATTGTACTTGTACAATACACTATTTTCCTTTCATAGTTATTGTTCCTCAGGAAGTGAAGGTGCCGGAGTTATCCAAATTTTTGAGCCATACAACACACTTTTACTCCTAATAACACTTGCTATATTTTCTCTGAACTCAAACGGGGAAATAAATAAAAGAAACCAGTGTACGGATTTTTTATTTTCTCGTATTTTAGGCTTTGGCATTGCAAATTTATTAAAATTCCAAACAATTATCGGGATAATAATCACACCACTTATTATATTACTGAATGTACGAAAAAAATAATTTTTGCAGAGAATATGTGATTTCATTTAATCCCTTTGGTTAGTTTTTTTCTTACTGACGCGACGTCCAGACTCTGGATTGTCTGGGGCCGCCCCAGACAACAAATTGTATCTTCGGGATTGACTCAACATTCCGTGACATAATGTAATATTTTTGATGGAGTTACTTAGTAACGTCTCTGCATAAAAATCATATCATTTATTTAATGTCTCATTCGGGTATGATACAAAAACTCTGTCACGTCTTTCTCATTTGTTTTTTTTTGCATTCTTATAACTATCTTGCTGGAATAGCTTCACATGAAATTAAAGTAATGAACCAGTGTGACAATGAGAACTGTCGACATCCTCCAGCAGGGTTGCCAACAGTTGGATAATTTCCCAATTTTTGGGTTTTCTCTGTTCGAAAAACATTGATATCAAGTTACCTGATTATTGATTGACATCAATTAATTCACCTGAGTATGATAAACACTTATTTTTCAGCTGCTCGTAAAGTTTATTATTAACCTTTTGACTGTTAGTGACAACTCATCTGTGAAGAGGGTGATTGTTTTCATACCGAAATAATATTGTGATTGACTCTGGAAATTTATCAAATAAGTATTTGTAAAGAGTAGGTCTCCGAATTCCTGGTGGACTTTTTTTTCTTCAAGAAACAAAGCATTGTTTTTTAACTCGAGGAAGCACATTGTTTACAATCGTGAGATAAATTAACTTAAGAGTTAACAACGAATGTTAAAAGTGGTAAATTCGAATGGCCTTTCATGGATAAGTATACAATTTTTTGGGAATGAACATGTGATTTTTCACCTAAAAGTCGTGGACTAAACATGGTCTTCCCAGTATTTGTTTGTGATGTGTTATTTTCCAGCTGTAAACGTTCGTTATCGTTATTCCGATAAGAATAAAATTATCACGTGATAATTTGGGTTATCAAAGTATACTGCTTCCACTCTAGATATCCCCTACTTCTGTTGAATTAAATTAAAATCGTGAAATATTCTTTGTTTGTTAGAATTTGATGTCAAAAATTACTTCTTTTTCGAAAACGAGAACGTTGAATGATGATTATTCAATTTGGAATTATATATAATCCTTGTACTTATCTTGCCAACGTTTTCAACAAACAAAATCTTATCAGCAGGAAATATTCTTAAGGTTATCGATGTTGACTTTCAATTGCTAATATATTCATTATATTCACGTAATTCATTATTTGTATGTATGTATAATTTCAATTTCACATTGTAAAATTTTATTATTACTTGCCTCATCGATCAAAGTGGACACTGAAAAAGCTGTCGGGAGAATTTAAAGAAATTATTTATGAATGACTTGAGTCCATTTTCGATTAATTCCTGATAAATTCCCAATTTCTGAAGGTGTTGATCTTCTGGGTGACAACGAAATCATTAGAATTTTGACATTTGAATCGAAGATATAGTTTCTTAAAACCTATTTTTTTTTTCGTGACCTTGGCCGCGAATTTTAAATAGGACCCTGTATATATTTTAACGCCGTTTGATAGAGCAAAACATTTCCTTTTCAATGACATATCACAAGTGGGCATTTGTTTTCAAAATGGTGGTTCAGGAGACATTTTTTCTAAAATCAATATGGCAGCACTGTGACGTCATCGGTCGAGTTTTCGTCAAGCAACCTTATAAAATAGCCAATAAATTAAGCTCTTTGATGAATAAAACATGCGAAAATTTTGATTCATCGCCAATCAAGATTCCTTTTGGTAATTCTTTCAAATGACAAATGATAGTCTTTCTCATGAATTTTCTCAAAAATTTTAAATAGAAAATGGTACTTTTTTAAATCAACATCAAAGTGTAAGTTAGTATCTACAGATGACTGCTTGACACACTACGCCTCTTGTTTTTATTTTCATTAAAAAATCATTGAATGTTGTCTTTATTATGCCTAAATAAATAACGACGTCTGCATACATTTAAGGTTTTATTAATTTGATTTTAAATAATTTTCCTATTTTAAACAATTACATTAAAGAAACATACAGGGTGTTCCACGAAGTTTTGGACAGGGAATATCTCGGAACTCGAAAGTAGTGGAGAATTGTAATTTTGGGGTTCTGAATTAAAGCAATTGTTGCAGATTTTTTTGATACTATGTTACCCAATGAGCCTTTTGTTTTCGGTCACGTGAAATCTGATTCAAAATCTTTAATGAGACACCCTGTATATTTTGGCATTTTTATGTTCCTCCCGATGAAACAATTTCAACGAACTATCACACTTGTGGTCTAAAACGATTAATTTAAGAAATACAGGTACTTCAATATCCTTTGTCCCACGACGATTTTTAATAAAATATGAATGATTAATTTAATTTTGCCTTGTTTTAATCATCACATAAAATATAGGACTGCCCAAATACACAGGGTAACCCTAAACCTAAATAATTGCTCGTTTCAGACGTCGGTCGTGGGACAGAGGATATTGAAGTACCTGTATTTTTTTAATTGATTGTTTTAGACCACAAGTGTGCTAGTTTGTTGAAATTGTTTCATCGTGAGGAACATAAAAATACCAAAATATACAGGGTGTTCCATTAATAATTTTGAATCTGATGTCACGTGACCGAAAACAACAAGCTCGTTGAGTAACATTATATCAAAAAAAGCTGCACCAATTGCTTTTATTCAGAACCCCAAAATTACAATTCTCCACTACTTTCGAGTTCCGAGATATGCCCTGTCCTAAACTTCCTTCCCTGTATATCAGAAATTTTGATTTTGTTTTTGGTCTAAAATGCAAAAAACATGAAATATAAAATACCTTCAGTTTGTTGAAACCTAAAATCAAACTTTAGTTTAAAATAAGAAAAACCGAGTCAAAAAATTACATTTTTCCTAAAATATTTAATATAAAAAATTTGTTTGACAAATTTATAGGTAACGCAAAATGGAAAAAGAGGAATATCATCATCATTATCATGTTCACTTTTGGTTACTAGTTCATCATTTGACGAGATCCATCCACGTTATAAGCTTTTTTATCGGTAATTTGATTAAAAAATTTGAAAATAAATACTAGTTTACTATATTTTTCGTTGTCACGTTTTCATTTTTACGTCAAATACAAAGATGTCATAAGTAACTTTCTGTTGTATCAGATATAAATCACTTGATATATATCGGCCAACCCTGCTTAAAAAGCAAATGAACGACACTCTGGAATATGATTTCGTTCAATATTTCTATAAAATAAAATAGTAAAATCCTCGGTGCTAAATCGAATCTTTTTTATTGAGCTATTTCTGTTAATATTCACGCTTGGGTGATTCTAAATAGCATATCAAATACGTTAGTCCTAACGCAATTCTTGTATCGTGTAAATACGCTTCGAAGAATCGGTAAATGGCTGTCGTTGCTCAGTTCTCACATCTCTACCTAGTAGTTAGCGTAAATATTCGTGCGGATGTTGTATATTGTGAGTCATGCTATTAGCCTGTTAATCCTTCGAAAGTATCATGTTATCTATTATCCAGTTTATGTCTATACATTCCATGTATGTCAGCACTCGGCGATTAATAACAGCAGGTAATTCAGCCAAGACCTACTGCGAAAGTCGAAAGAAAATTAATCGGTCGCTAATACGACACGTCACGGACATATTTGCTTGTATTTGACCACGAATGTCGTATCTGCACAGCGCCATTGTTTTGGAGCGCGTTCTATTTCTTTCGCGGCCGGTCGTCATTGTTGGTTTCGACTCCTGATAAATTAATTAATCGGCAGACATTTTGTTTGTTTCTCGGTGCATCGAGATGGAGGATTGATTCCTTCGATGTTCCGACGCGAGTTATTTCAGTCGAGTCGAGTTATTTTTAGAAACGTTAACGGAGTGATCAACAACAGTTTTAGTATCTTTGTGTGAAGTTAGCGAAGGCGGTTAAACAACCATTGCGAAGGATTATCGAAATGAAGTCTAAATGATTCGATTAAACTGCACGTTCTACGACACGTCGATTTGTCATCGGGCGTCCAAGGTTGTTGCTTGCAAAAAACAGGTTTGGATTTTATTGTATTTGATTAATTTCAATTTATTTGTATCGTTAGTTACATAAAGTTATATGGATGTTTGCAAGTCATTAAATTGTTTCAGATAAGATTAAAGTGCCTCTTGTTGGGTAGAAAATTCATTTACTTGGTATGTACCTACATAACTAGGTACATCACTGATATTCCATTATTTTGTACTTTTGAAATACCTACCGAATTAATATTTCCTTTCGAGTTTAAATCTTTCAACGAGTTGATACACTTTACAAGTAGGTAACTAGTACCTACCTATTAATAATTACGTGCAATTCATTTTGTTTCACAATCGCTTAGAATCGTACACCTTATTTTACCTCTCTGATCTAATTCTTAACTTACTTTCACTTTTATTGTAGGTAATTACATTGTTTTGTTACAACCACAACCTCCATTTTGTTGATCATTCGATACAATTGCACTGAAGGCTGTTAATATTTTATTTCAAGCTAAAGTTGAATTTGCAACGCACTGAATTTTGGTCAGCTATCGTAGTAAAGGTATTTTTTAAGTATCAATTCGATGTGCAGTCTACAAATATTTTAATTAAGTAAAGATAATGTTTACAGAAAATTCGTTTCTTTTTTGTTTATTTGAATTGAATTTTGAATTAATTCGCAGCGTTTCTTACAAGAAAACCGAAAAAACTTGCAGTTGATCAATCTCATAAGACTTTAGCAAGTTCTGTTTTAATTCTGGTAAGCTTCTTGTCATATGAAAGTAGTACACTTGGTGTTTAGAATGGTTCATTATCAGGCGTTTAATTATACAAACTCCTGATAATGTACAATTCTAAGCTTCAACTGTAGGTATAGTTCAAGTACAAGTACAAGTTCAAATGGGTACTTTCCTTCTAATATAGTTCGGAGGTGAATTCTTCTCCAATACGAATCGCACAAATTCGTCAGTCAACGTTGACTAGTTCACAGACCATTTCCAAAGGGTTTTTTGGTCTTTCGGATGCCATGAACTTTAATTTGGCGCTCTGTAGACCTAGTTTACTTATCTAATTGAATGTTTAATCATATGATGCGAAGCAGAATTGCAAAAAATCACAATTTTCTTTTTGAGTAAAAAAATCAGATTTTTTTGATAAAAGTTTACCATTTTTTTAATTTATACTGATTTTTTTCTTAAATATGGAAATAATGAACTTCAAAATTACCTACTTGTTTTTCTATATTCGCCTAAAAATATTGTCTATATCTGGTACAGCTTCTTCAGCATCTGTCGAAAGAGAGTTTTCAACATTTTATTTGTACATTCTAAATTTCGAAATCGCCTGGGAACTGAAAAGCCGCTAAATTAGATTTTCTGTATAAGTATACAATTGATTTCCTGAACACGTATTTTGTTTATTTTTGTAGGTTAGCCTGAGTAACGTTTTTGTTCACTGTACATTTTATAATGCCATTTATTAAAGTATTCGTTAATAATATTCATTTGTTATTGTTGGTAATACTTTAAACTATAAACTGTTTTTGTTTTAAATTGTTTGTGTTTTCTCAAGTTTAATTTATGAATATTTACGTTGGACTGATGCCGATTAGTCACACGATTTGTTACACTCAAATAATGTATGTAAACACTCAGTTTTAATTTAAATGAATTTAACTTAATTTTTTTTGAATTTCCTGATGAGATATTTGCTTCGGCGACTTGTTTTTACAACAATTTATAATTTGATTCAAATCACGATTAAAATTGAAAAAATCAGTTGATATAAATCATTTGATTTAATTTAAATCGCCGTACTTAACCCTGGCGAAGCTAACTTCAAACCTCCATAACTGAACATTATTTTTTGCTCAGAAATGTATTCCGAAATTAATTTATAGGAAAAGACCAGTAACCAACACATTAATTCATGAAATGTTTTGAATAAAACTCAGTGGTGAACAATGTTTCATCTCATTTTTAGTACAACGAGCGTTATCTTGTCTGAAAAGGAATTTTATAGCCAAGTTCGCAAGGAAAAAAAATCTTCAATCGACGAATCTTTTTATTAAAACTAATATGCTCACACAAACGACGAAATAAAGTAGCAGCACTAAGCAATATACCTAGTTTGAATAACTATTAAGAAGTTCACGTTTCAAAATAAAACTTCACCAAAATGTACCAATAGATCACAAACAATCCTATTTGGAATGAAAGTCCGATGTTCTAGAGACCACAGCGGCGAACCTAGAGATGTTGATAGATAAGTATACACTGTGAGTTAACAATCCTGATCTATTTAAATGAAATTAATCGGGATCAATGGAATATCACCCATCTGTTGCAAATGGCTTTGTGAAAATGCTTCCGCGAACCATTTTTCGATAGATTTGTCGACAGAATCGTTATCTCACCGAATTGAGTGATTGTAAATAGTCAGCAAACGTAACATTTCTAAGCCCGCCAACGTCTGTTGATTCGCGAACACATATTCGAGATTTCAGTCGAGCACATCTCGAAACAGCGTGGAGTCACACGATACAAAACCTCGCGCACACAATTCACATTTCGCCTCCGGTTCCGGTTTAGAGGTCGAAAACACTTTAACGATCCGGGCAGATTATCCTCGGCCGTCGAGGTTGCTGGCATCAAACACACAAACAAGTTCGTTTCGCTCGGGTTCGTCATGAAACCGCGCTCGTTCGCAGAAAGTGAATGTAGCTGTATTGTGGCGTTCTTCGGTCTGTGTAAAGAGCGAGCGAAGTAGGCCGCCGATGAGCAGTTGTTTGCGCGCGAATTCGCGGCGAGCGCTACTGCCGACGCGTGCTCGCGTTAGCGCTGCCAGACGAGGAATGAAATGTTAGCGAAGTTCCGAAGTCGGCATCGGCAAACAACATTCCTGACCGCGTCTCGGCGATTAGTCGCGAGGCGGCGTTGCCAAGCGGCGCGTTTCCTCGAGTCGAGTAATTCGAACGTGACCCTGGTTTCATGTACGTTATTGATCAGTACGGTTATATATTATATTTCTCTGATCCTCAACTAGGCGATTGAAGTAGGTATGTTCATGGCGTCTAAAGAATGAGACGAAAGATTCCGATAAATTTTACCTTTCTTTCTAGTTGCTACAGAGCGGATACCTAATTTGATACCAATACATCTGTTTTTCGAATACATTTTTCAATTAGAAAATATGTGCAATCAACCGTTTTTTTAAAGGAATTTGAAAATATTTTTTCCTATGGGTTCTCACGAAGAGGAAAATCCTGTAATGTTCTAAGAACATCTTGAGAGCCGGGCCAAACTGGGTAGGAATTGGTGTTCGTCATGAATTTTCGCAGACTGCCTCAGGGAACACCTCCCGAGGCGGTGAGTTCCAAAGCTTTTCCGTTCGTTGGAAGTACGACCCTTGGGAAAGAGATGTTCGACAGCCAAAGTGGCGACAAAGGGATGTGAAGACTGACCTCGACGGGTCAGTTTCGATGGGACCGCTAACGGTGGAGTGATAAGATTTTCCAGAAGGGCATCGTCCATGAAAATATCTGTAAAACAGATACAAATCGCCAACCTTTCTGCGGTGTTCCAGAGAAATGAGTGCGCTTGTGAGGTAAGTATCACCGACGAGACCAATGGCTCTTTTCTGTACAGAGTCTAAAAGATTCAGTGTGTGCTTAGGGCTGCACTCCAAATATGGGAACAGTAATCAAGGACAGGTAAATCACAATCAACTGACGGGAAGTGAAATAGCACTTGGCACGAAACAGAAAACCAAGTTATTGAGGGGCACTTTTGGCAATGAACCTTACGTGGCTTTCCCATGACAGATCTGCCTTTCTAGAGAAAAGACATGCTTGGGTTTTATTCGCATTGAATTCTATCAAGTTGTTGGATCCCCATTTCAGAATTTTTGTCGTCCACGTTTCTTCCCCGTTCTCTTATTGTTTTACGGGCTGATATAGGAACTTTGGAAGAGAATGCCGTATGCAGGGTACTACCATCTCCAAAGCTAAGCACTGGGCATAGGGTAGCTCCCAACAAATCATTGATGTGAAGAAGAAACATTGTTGGTGCTAAAATGGATCCCTGCGGAACAACAGAATTTATATGTAGAGTGTCGGATGTAACTCCGTCAGACCTCATGGAAAAATGATGGTGATGATGGGGCCAACTGATCTGCTATCAAAACACCAATTCCATCTGAGTCTCATGAATGTGGTAGAACTCAAAACTCAAAAAATTACCAGTTTCACCTGAAGAAATCAGTTGGATATATACCAACACTTCATACTCTGCAGGATATGTGATAGGAGGATGCAAAGATCCAGCTCGCTGAACACAGATATTTAAAATGATGTGCCCCCCACCCCCTTTATATGGCAAACACAATTTCTTTTATTTAAAAAAGTAGTATCGGAGATATCACTTGAAATGGTTTTTATTTCATGATTGTACGTAACTCGTTCAAAAGTTAACAAGAGGGAAACTAAAAAAAGCCGCACTGCATTATAGGTATTTCTCGAAAATTTGGTTCACTGACCTATTATCTGAAGAAGTCCAGCTCTGACCGAAATATATTCACTTGTAATCTCCCTATAAAATTAAAAAGAATGATATTTTGGTTATGAAATATACCTACAGAAAGTGTGACAGAGATATATTTTTTCACTTACAAGATTAGTTAAAGGTACTGATAATTGTTTGAAGTTATTATTATAAATAGTTTTGCATAATAGAATAGTTGGAATGTATTTTTTTTACATATTTGCAGGTATTATAGTACTAAATACAGAAAAATAAAAAACTTCCACCTATTTTAGTTCAATGAAACTAACAAGAATTGTTTAAAACAAACATATTTTACTGGTGTCCATGTTATGTACAAACATGGACAAAAAACGTTTTAAATAGCATCGCCGTTGCTACTTTTTGAAATAAAAGACGTTGTGAGTGCTCGATAGAGGGCGCGGGGGACACATCAGTTTGAACATTTCAAATGATATATCGCTGAAAAGAGAATTCTCAATCATCTAATTATTTTCGGATTTCGTTAATTATTTTTAACAATATGCTCTCGAAATCCAACAACTTGGTAGTAAACCCAAGCATGTCTTTTCTCTAGAAAGGCCGGTCTCACAGAATACTGTTCCCGTATATGGAGTGCAGCCCCTAAACACACACTGAAACTTTTAGATTCTGTCCAAAAAAGAGCAGCCATTCATCCCGTTGGTGATGCTGAGCTTACAAGCACACTCACTTCTCTGGAACACCGCAGAAAGGTTGGCGATCTGTCTCTGTTTTACAGATATTTTCATGGACGATGATCTTCTAAAATATCATAAATCATTCTACCGTTAGTGGTCCCATCGAGACTGATCCGTCGAGGTCAGTCTTCACATCCATTTTTCGTCACTTTGGAGACATGCCGAACATATCTTTGCCAGTGCTCGTTCTTCCAACGAACGGCAAAGCTTTGGAACTCATTGCCTCGGGAGCTGTTCCCTGAGGCATACAGTCTACAAAAATTCAAGATGAACACCAATTCAAACCTACTTTTTCTCGGTTCTCTGGCTCTCAAGATGTTCTTTGAACTTTGCAGAATTTTCCTTTTCGTGAATGGTACCCTTACCTCGACAAATTTGAAGGGAACAGAACATATTTGGAATGTTATTAACGATACATGGGCCGTGGTGGTAGAGCGTTCGCTTTTGGAGCGAAGGATCGAGGGTTCAAAGCCTCGCATGGTCATCGGTCTCGTGCATGGCATCACAAGTTAAAAGGTAAGGGCTGCGTCTTCCCTAGCTCACACAAGTCTCTCGAAGACTTCCGAGGGTTGCGCGTAGGGGTGCAATCGGTTGACGTAAATAACAATTACAAAAAAAATTAAAATTATACTACTTTTTGAGTGAAGATACACTGCAATTACTCGACAGATGGCCCTGTAGGCACATCAACTTGAAAATTTTGAAAGACAAAAAGAGATTGAAACTTTGGAAATATATAAAAATCGAAAAACTTTAGTTGGTTGAAAAGATAATTGAATTCTCTTTTCAACGATGTGACTTGATCATCCATGCCATTTGAAAATTTTAAATTCATTTGTACTCCCTAAGCCCTTTATCAGGCAATCACAGTGTCTTTTATTTCAAACCGTTATTTTTACATATTATTTATCTTTAGGTAAGTGTTATAACTGCAGGGGTAAGGTATCTAAACAAAACAGAAAAAAAGTTCAGATTTCGTTAAATAAATCTAACAAGAATTAGGTATCTAAAACAAATCTATTTTATAGTATTGTAACCTAAGTAATGTTCACTAAAAACAGATGGAACGTTGTTTTTGTACGTTGAATATCTTCAAGTTTTATAATGGCATCTAATTTAATTTTTGAAGCAAAATCTCAAATCCATTCCATGTGTCATTATTTTGACATAAATACCAATATCGCCCAGGGTATACCGGAGGAAGAATATTTCCTGAAATATTTTGGATTTCTATGGTAACCGAACGAAAAACGAATCTCTGATTGGCTCAAAAATGTAGCTGTGATATTTTCATATTTTCGATTAAACTCACGAAATATTTTGGGCATGGAAAATAGAATGTACAGTATTTTGATATCATAAAATTATTATTTTTTCTTTCTTTGGTGCTTTGGCATCGACTACTATGGTCTACTATTAGCCACATGTTCTGGATAGGAGCAGCACTGTTAATTGGAACACAACAGTGAATCGTGCAGGACTCACCCCAGTCCAGCCACGAGATTTTAATAATTTAATCGGTCAAATTAAATTAAAAAATCCCAGTGGCAACTGGGGCTCGAACTCCGGACCCAAAGTCGGACGCTCTAGCCACTGCGCCACGCACAGAGAGAAATAAATGTATGTTTTCTACACAAGTGTGAATAATTTCAGCACAATTTGTTTCTAAAAAGTTGACATCACCAATTTGTTCATTTTTCTTCTATAATATTGTATTAGAGATATTGTGTATAAACGATACACTTCAGTGTTGTATTATTCTGAATAGTTTTGTTTTAATTTTACACACAAAATATACAAAATTAATCGGTATTTGTGCAACGAATGTCAACAATTTGTGTACTGTTTATGCATAAATTGTAATGAATGGCAACAATTTGTGTACCTACCTAGTTTGTAAAAATTATGTAGGTATTTTAAATATATGATTAAAAATATGTCACAAATTTGTCTACTCCGCTTACATGAATTGTGTAAGTATATTGTATATACTTGTGTACAAAGTAAGGCCAATTTTTATAGGTACCATTTATAATTTTAAGAAAGGATACACTTGAGGCACATAACATCCAAACGGAATGAGATAAGAATAAGCATCAGTTTCAACCTGCTCGCTTCTTCATATCTTATTCTGTTCAGAAATTATAAGTTTCATTTTCCAGAAGGTTGAAATAAAATTAAATGTCATTTTTCTACATTCATGCAAAAAGCAAAACTTTATTGAACTATATTCAGTGGAAAAAGAAGTTCTTTATTGCACTAGTGCAATAAAGTTTTTATTGCACTCATCTGTCATTCTACTTCAACGTGCTGTCATCATGACGAACATAAACGTTTAAACCTACTACATATTTAGCAGATATTCTGTGAGATTGGCAATAGGTACTTCACTACGAAATATTCATATTGAAAATTGCACCAATTGTTCATTCACTTTCAACATTGAGGGTAAAAATAAAGTTTGAGTTAAATTGTTCGTAACGTATTAGTTCCTGTTTCAATGCAAATCGATATTAATAATAAAGTATTCAAGTTGCGCTTTTCATTTTCCTACACCTAGTACCACACCTCAATAAATCATTTTTTGCTTTTTGCATGAACGTAGAAAAAATGTTGTATGCAACTCGTACAAAAATTGTTTATTGCACTCGACGTGTTGTCCAACTCGGCCTAACGGCCTCGTCGGACAATTTCACGTCGAATGCAATAAACATTCACTTTTTGCACTTGTTGCATAAATAACTATCAAATAATGTTTATTTCATCACAAAGAACTAATAACAAAAATAACTGAACTATAAACTTTAATTATAAATAAAATAACAGAAACACAAAATACCCAACAAAACATAAATGAACCATACATTTTGTTAATTTGGGACACGTTGAATAATAATAAAGTTTAAAGTAATCTTCGTGTCAAACTATATTTATTCAAGTAGTAAGTAGGTACGAAGATGCACCTTTCAAACCGTTAAAAATGAGTCAGTTTGTAGGTTTTATGTTATAACAAAAAATAATAGCAATACTAACCTTCCAATATTGGTATCAGTTTGCAATAAACCACATACACATGAGCAAATAATAAATAATAGGTAAGTACACTTAACCAGCTTCGCCCTTCGATCAGCATAAAGCAATCAAACAATGATGGACTGAACATTTGGAATGCCGCGTATGCGTATTTAGTTGGGTGAGAGGACGCCTTGGTCAACTTGTGGCAAATTACACAATTGTGTTGAAATAGTATACAATTTGTGTATATCAAATAGAAAGTGCACTACGGGTGTAAGATGAGTTCAATGCCTTGTAGATGTTTTCCATATAAGTTGTGTTATGGCAAATGTGCATATTTTTGTGTATTTTTAGACAATATGGAAGTGCATGAATACTATACAAATTGACTTGCACAAATATTTATTGAATTTCACAAAACGCGAATGATGAAAAAATGGACAATTGTGTAAAATATCTTCACAACTGTGTCTTACACAACGTTGTGCATGAACTTGCTGCAGTCTTTTCTCTCTGTGCGCCCCGACATCATAAAATTATTGTTCAAGAAATTGTTTGCAAAGAGCAAAATCACGCAAAAAATATTTTGAGAGTTTCATTCATTTAAATTTCATATACTATGCAATGCCATGCTAAATGATGTCATTAATTTCAGGTGATGATACCTTGTCATATTTATTAAAAAAGTTCATCTAAACGTGCGTCCTAACTTGCTTCGTTTTCAAGTGACGGAGTGTCAAAGATTTAATAAAAAATCGGTTATTTAATAATTACTCAAACGTCTCTACGCCGATTTTCATGATACCTACCTGGTAGGTTTATTAGGTAGGGGCTAGTTTTCATGAGGTTAGATTTCAAATTATAAGTAGCAAAGGGTCACCTGATTGATAATTTTGGTAAAAATCATTGTACGCCACTGTTTTTGTCTAAGAATCACATTCTTATCAGATTTAACATTTAAAAATACAACTCGCTTATAATGATGTGAATTTGAAATAGCAATACCCATTGGATAGATTTCCTTAATTATTTTATTTCTACATGAACTCTTCCATTGGTTTCGTCGTTGATGGACTGGTTGTTTATTGTGCTCCTGGGCCTATTATTGTCAACTGTTTCTATCATAACTTAACAATACATTCGCCTTTAAAATTGAATAGAATTTCAAGAAAATATGGAGTGTCTGAGAAAAAGATCATTCACATAACTTTTTGAACTTTGATGTTGCTTAACCACCATTTCTACGGCACTGACTTTGATCTGACAAAGTTTAGCTAGTTGAAATTCACGGCATTATAAGAAAGTTGTATTTTTAATTATTCATTCTGAAAAAATATGAAACTTAGAGAAAAACAGGGTCGTACAATGATTTTCACTATAAATATCAATTAGGTAACCACCTGTCACTTGTAATTTGAAATATAAATTCATGAAAAGAAGCCCCTTGCTACTGCTAATAACCGCACCAGGTTTTATCAAAATCGTCAAAAACACTTTTGAGTAATTGATCACCACCTCAAATTAATAACCTCATTTAGTATACACCCTGTATAGGTCGATTGGTACCTATACGATTGATTATTTTCTGAATAACTCAGATTAAAGCCAACAACAAAGAATTTTCTGTTAAGAGAATTTTACATTTTTCAACAATTTTTTTACAAACAACAAATCCTAAATTCAATACTTTCAGGCATTCCAACATTGCATTGAAGTAGCCTTTAGGGCAAAGTTTGCATATGAACATTTCAAATTCTGACATATTTTCTTCGCCTTATGTTGAAATATTTGTATAAGAAATTCTATGAAAAATGGAGTTTTTACAGATAAAAATCAATATTAGGTAATTCAAACTATAATAATATATTAATGTTTTCTTTTTTAATTAACTTCTTACAATTCTTGTCAAAACGAAAACAAATATGGAGGACAAAAATATAACCGAGGTTAAACATATCCTGTGATTTTAATCACTTATCTGAACAGAATTTATTTTTAAAATGCTGTTGTTTGATTGGTAATCGACAGATGTTTTTTCATTTCAAATCCATTATGGATCTGGCATTTTTCCGGTAACTGTGGCAACGGCGGCGACCGTTTATTCAGAAAATGAGCTCCAGTCTGGCCGAGAGAGCGAAAGACCGGTGTCATGCGCCGTAGAGCGACGGCAACCGAACGCGGCGCCAGCTGATAGCTGAAGGCGCTGTTGCCAGTCCAATGGCCTCGATGAATGGCATTGCAAGGTCTGTCTCGGTGCAGTGCAGTGCTGGTGTGGTGGATATGTAGACATGTGCGGAGTGAGCAGCTTCAAGCGCTATGGAAGGGCTTATCCAGGCTCTCCTGGTCCAGAGATACTGCTACAACTACGGCTACCAGGTAGGCGAATCGACCGGACTCTGCATCCCGCGGGATGTGCTCCTCGTTAGGCTCGAAACACGTGCTCCCGCCGCCCATAGGCTTGTTGACCTACTCTCGCGACTCTCATTGATTTTACGCGGCCAGACACAGACGTTCTGGGGGATTTAACGCGCGCTCTCGGCGCGTCTGACGCATTCATTTGACTCGTTCGGTTGTTTGGTTATCTCATCAACTACGGCCGGATCGAGTTCGAACTCGCGCGGTCGATCGAAGTTCGGCGTAGCAGCGGTTGGGTTTTGAAGTTCGATAACGGCGACCGACCGATTGTCGTTTGTTTACAATAACAATTCGAAATCGACTACCATAGGTTATGGTTGGTCGGCGGATTCGAGATCGCTCGTTATTTTTCGCGATGTTGGAATAATTTAGTTCCGCTATAACGTGGTTTCGATCCTTGCTTATCTTTTATCTTGTTCAGAGCCGTAACTAGGTGGCAGGCGCCTGTGGCGAACATCTAGGTTTGCGCCCCCTAACATCAGATAGATAATAATATTCAGATCAAAAGTAATTTTCTTATAGAAATACTGAAATTTCTGTGGTTTCGAAATTACTGTTTATTTTTTCTTCAAAATAACGGATGATCCGAAAGTTTTGGGAAAAAAATCAGATGCTGACCACTCTTATAAATATATTTTTATAATCTTAACAAATAATCTTGCAATATCTCTCAACTATTCTTATCACTACCTATTTTCGATCTGCCTAAGTTTTCCCCTGACGCGTTGCAACATCCTTTGAACGATCCCAAATTTTTCTAATTTTTCTCGATTTACGGCGTCGTAGTTGTTCTTGATTTTGTGCTTCCCATCCGTTATTGTACACTTTCCGTTTCAATATTGCTCAGAAGTCTTCAATTGGGCGTGCCTGAGGTAGGTTTGGGGGATTGTCCACTTTCGGTACAAAGTTAATGTTGTTGACCCCATACCAATCCCTTGTGATTGTCGCATAATGGCATTGAAGCAAGATCTGACCAAAACATAATTTCGTCAGTCGCATGATTTGTATTCAAAAACTGAAGTACCTAATTTAGAAAGACATCTGTCCATATATCGCTCTGCATTTGAGGCCTCACCACGAACAACGCCAATGTAGGGCTGTGAAATGGAACCAGCCTCAGAAATGGCACACCACACCAAAATTTTGTCCTCAAATTTTTTTTTGCTCTTGAATCTCACATGTTCAGGAACATTTGCGTAATCGTCCGTGTCGAAACCATCATTGCCCTTCATCTCTGAGTTGGCCAAAGTGAAATATTTTTCGTCGTCCATCACGATCAACTTGTTGGCAAAATGTACTCACCTCAACGCGCGGCAACATCTCGGAATTCTTTGTAACTCAGCCTCTGTATATTTTGGAGCTTTTCTCCTTTTCCGGAACAAAACATTGTGTCTTGATAGGGTCTTAAACACCGTAGTCTTTCTAATATGGAATCTCCTAATCAGTTTTCGCTGTGAGATCCCAATTCTGTGTTTAGCTGCTTGAACCCGCGGCCGACCGTTTTTTGGCAAGTTTATACATGTTCTGATCTTGATAAATATCGACAATCTCACGTTTCATCATTCGCCCAACGAGATTATAAATACCTCGACGAAGATCAATTTTATAAGACATTTTGGTAAGCGCAAGCCAACAACTTTTGCATTGCTTATTTAGATGACAAGACGGGTGACATTTAATTTCCACGACCTGCTTGATTAAATGCATTTTGTCAATCAAACCAGGTGAATTTTTTCCCAAAACTTTCGGACCAAACGTTAGAATCACAAAATTCAGAATGCATTTAACAAAAATAAAATAAATGAATGAAGATTCTCACGACGAATCGATAATAAAATCAATCATAAAAAAATAAAGGAACCATTTCCGTAGTACCTTGATTAGGGAATTGGATAATAAATTTTCATGATTTAGTCAAAGCTAAATTACTAATCACATCTTCTGAATCTACTAAAATACCTAGTTGTTTCTTTTTCAATGCTGAGGATGCCAAATCAGTAATATATCCTGGTCTATTCAAGACCTCCTGTAACTTTCTACTAGTTTTTGTTTGCTAAATGCTCTTTAACAAGAGGCAACAGGAAAATAGAAGAATATTCTTATTGCTATATCAATATTCGGATATTTTTTTGTTCAATTCACTGCATGGAGTTATTTAGGGGTAAAAATTAGCTTAGAATAAATTTTCGATATGAATATGATCAAATTTCGCAAAAGTTTCTATTTCATCTATGCTTTCAGAAGCATCTACATCATCCTCATACTACCGAACTGAATTTGCAGCATACCGTTGTTTCAAGTGTTCTATTGTGGCCATCGATATGAATTGGCCTTTCAGAAACTCAAAATCAGTACTCACTTTTTTCTAATTGGCAAATTGTGATTTCAAAAATATGCATCAACACTTTCTCTTGAATTTTGAGTTATCATCCATATTACCAAGGCCATCAATACAAAGTTCACCAGGCATTCTTTTGACTCGTCTTTTTCCTTCCTCAAAAAATCTATATAATCGAGAAAACATCTATAGAAGTTGGTTAATATATTGCAGAAGAACAGACTCTCTGTTTTGTTTTCCTTGTGGCATCTAATATTACTTTCAGAATATGTTTCCATTTATTTGTTTCTTATTCAATTGCATTTTTTAAATCGTCATAAATAAAACCACCAATATTTGAATATCTTTCGAAAGTCTTCCACTCCACAAATTATTTCTTTGTTCTGAACAATTCTCATGTCTTGAAATACATGGGTAGATGCCCATTTTTCACTACAAAGGTTCCATCCTTTTGACCGAGTATGTTCTTCTGCAATATTTAACCAACTACAACATTATATAGATTTTTGAATAACTATTTCCTGTTAAACCGTCGGTTTTCAGTTGCAGGATATATACATATAATCTTGCTCAGGTCCATGTTTCACAAACATTTTCACATTACATTTTTTTTTTACTTTCAACAAACTCGGATCATTAAAATCTACTAGATCTACGTCAGCATAAAAATCGGATAATTTTGAATGCTTAGTGATTGTTACTTTCTCAGTAATTTTTTTCAAAATCGATTTCAGATTCCTCTTTATTAATTATCACATTCTGCAAGACAGTTGAGACCTTCTTCAGCGATATTTAGGTTTGATCTTTCAAAATATTTTTTCATAGATGTACTGCAGTTTTTGGTATATCAATATTTTATTCCGAATTTTTCTATACTGAGAGTCTGTCAATTGTTTTGAGAATATTTTTGTATACTTAGTTCTTGTTGTTATTATTATATCAAAATACGGATTAAAAAATGTATTAGCGCCATTCTGCGTATTCATCGAAACTTTAGGTTAGATTTTTGGTGCCCCCTGCTGACTATCGCCCGCGGCCAAAGCCTCCCTTGCCCCGCCCTAGTTACGGCCCTGAATTCTCGTTTGATGATGAACCTAATAACTCGGAATATGCAATACCTACTTCGATCGACCAGTATTCAGATTGATTTCCACAATAATAAAACAGTTACTGAAATCCATAATTTAAGTATCTTAAAATCAATCATCTTATGAAAAATTATGCGATAGGCAATTAACTTGAAATGAGAAATGTAATGGTGTATCTTAATTCAATTAAATTTAACGAACTAGAGACTAATTAACTTCTTTAGCTGATACTTTACAATTGCTTTATAATTTCGTAATCCTTTTCTTGTGTTTGTTAAACGTCGTCAGATATGTCCCTATCGAGCGAAGTCAGTTACGACTATGTTGTTGCTTTGGTTAGATAGTTCTACCCTGCACATGTTTTGTAAAGTTTCTGGTACGTTTCCTGTTCTCTCTCTACTTCCCATCCCCCAGGTTTTCTCACAACGCCCTTACTTACTCGTTCTTTACAGGATGGGACGAGAAAGTAAATTTTTGAGTTATGCTCTCGTTTCTATTCCACGGTCTAAACAGAAAATAATCAAAAGCCTTGGTCGAAAGTTCAGTTCAACTTGAAATATTCTGCATTCAGAGCATCTACAGCTTAACACAAGCTTTATAAATTTAGTTTTTCATACAAATGAAACGTGTGTGTCGGTCTTGCATGTCTCGTGTAACTTAAAAAAAACCGCAGAGTTTTGACCCTTTAGTGTTGTTGTCACACTACCATTTCAGTCCAGTGAAATCCCAGAAGCATTGACTTGTTGACAATATAGGAAATTTTTTCTTCCCTATACAAAATTTTGATACTAACGGTATCTAAAAAATGCATAATACTGTTTACAAGAAGTTAGAAACAATTAGTAATTGCATTGAACATGAGATATGAGGGAACTCTCACGCCCCCCTCTTTCAGAACTCAAACATTTAGACGTTCTTTTCCCCACATTTCAAGAAAGAAATGTTAGGAAATTTCAGAAAAATGTTCAAAAATCAGTCATTTGATACAAAACAATAGAAGAGACAATGTTTTTAGTTCGAATTACAAAAATCTGCATTCTTTTTTCTTTTAACGGGAAATTTATATTTTTTTCATTATTATTTTTTATATTATGATGAGAATATGTATGAAGAGAAAAATAATTCATTTAGCGAAGTTATTCTCTGAATTGAACTTCGCCCTTCATTTTCACCAAACAAGATTAATAGTATTTTTTTTTAATATTCTTTTTAAAATAATAAGGACGTATGTAATTATTATTATTATTATTCACCAAATTTTATTCAGTAATATTGATGAAATATGATATTTTATAGGTATAACGGTAATATTTTATTGAGTAAAATAATTAATTGACACGTTTCTGTGTTTTACAAGATTTACTTAAACTTGCCATTGTTGTCAAATTTCTTAACATAATTTTATACCAGTTGTACCCAACTAATTACTTTGAAAATTGCAATAATATATTATATCGCCCCTTCCTTGAAAAAAGTTGGAAAAACTCGCAAAAATGAGATCGGAAAAAACTTAAAAATAGTGAAAAACAAGGGATAGACGCATAATTTAATTGCAAAAAACGTTTCCCCTGCCCCCGGAAACCTAGATAGAGAGCGCATAAGACGTGAAAAAATGCTGCAAAAACTCGCGAAAATAAAATCGGAAAGTCCCGTGAAAGTAGTAAAAACCATCGGACCGCCCTCATAGTTTAATTTAAAATAGTTTTACCCTCCTGCCGAACAGACTGCTAGTCAGAGAACGTGAATGAATTCGAACAAATTTCAGATGGTTTCGAACGAGGAAAATTAAGGCAAAAAATGTCAGTCCGGTAGCACGGACCCCACTCATTCTCGAAAAAAATGCTAAAACTCACGAAAAGAAAATTGAAAAAATCCGGAAAAATTGTGAAAAACGTCAAGCAGTCGAATAATTTTCGTAGTTGACATGTATGCAGTCACCTATTAAGAAAGATAATTGAACAGATAATTCAAAAGTACAAAATAAAATAAACGTAAAAAACTTTTTTCAAACATGTTTTTAATTTATTAACTAGTGAATTAAAATGTAAACAATATGAAAAAAAAAGAACGTTTAGAAATTTCAACATTTTCTTAAATACTTGGGGCGTGAAACGTTATCACACTCGATATACAGCCTCAAGCTTTCAAGAAAATATTACCTTTTTTCTAACTTCTTAATTTTTTTATACAATAGGTACATATTCTTTTTACGTTTTAGATCACTTGTTTATCAATTAAAGCTTGTTTTTGAAAAGTTTTTTAAGTTTATTTAATTTAATTTGAAATTCACTGCGAAATAATAATTGATCTAATTTTCAACTTGAAATATAACTTTTAGTCCAAAGCTATCTGCCTGTGAATATTTGTCAGTCTCAGACTCCTGATTGTGTTTCTATACCTACATGTTAGAAGTAATTAAAAAAATCATACTATCAGAATATTGATATCGGTTTACTATCTGAAATCGCATCTTACTATCTACATCCGCTATGGCAGCTGCTAATTGACCCTCGTAATCATTTCATCAAAAGAGCATTGTGTATAGCAGCGTTTGAAAATTCATTTTATGAATGTTCTGAAAATATTCTTACTAAACCAACGTTTGAAAATTGTTTAGCAACTAGGAGATAGTTTTCAAAGCGTTGCTTTGTTCAAAATTTGTTCTTTCCTGCTGCACCCTTAGGACAAACCTCGGAAGTCTTCAAGAGCGAGCTGGGGAAGAATGTATGGCATTGTGAACAGATGAAAATGTTACCAAATCGTTTAACAACTTTAAGAAATTCAACGAAGAGTTTTTCAAGCGTGAGAGTACACATATCCAAATTTGCACCACGGCAAATAATAATACTAGCCGCCTTCTACCCGTGTAGGCTATGCTTTTGAATACACATGTCGCATGCTGGAAAGGTACTCTTTCCGTATTTGTTAGCACAATAACTATAACTATTATGCACGTCTATAAATTGTCAGTTACCTAATCACGGCTCATTTCTTGGAAAGTAATAATAGCAAAATACTTGTACTTCTCCCCCCTCTTCCTATTAACTTTATTAATACTTGATTATTTCTTGAAAATTCAATTATAGTTCTCTCACAAAGATTTAAGAACATTCTGTAATGCGTTCTATACCTTTTCATTATTCTCAGTAGTTACTATAAGAATATTCTTGAAGCTCTTACAGATATGTGATTAGTGATTAGTTATAATTGATTGGGCAGTAGTGTATAAGTATGAGCTGAAACTATTTTACTAATTATTGTGCCTATTTGTTTGTTCACTAAAATACCTGCTCGACCAACATTGGTTTCCGCTTTACATATCTTATCTAAATAAAACTTTCGTATTCCATTATCTACTCGGTTATAAATAACTTATTTTGTTGAATATTGTTCGGAGCTACACGTTATTTTCTTCACGTTTATTAGCAGCAGCTGCCTATATATTGGTAAGTAATTGCATCAATAATTCGAGTATACCTTGAAAACTTCCGGGTATACACTTTTTTCACTTCGGTTGAAATAATTATTCTTGGATTCAAATGTCTTTACTTATGTAGATACAGTTGTTAATATTAAGCTCAGAAAAGAAAGTGTGAACATACGTTACGACATTCATGGATGATATTGTTATGCAAACCGTAGACACGTGTTTCGAGCTATCGAATTGGCTACACAGAACTGATGAGAGCCGATAGCTCTAAACTGTTGTCTTGTCTACGGTTTGCACTTCTCCTAGAGAGTTGTGCCTGATAATTGTTTGTTGTTCATTGATCACCTCGATAGTCCTTCCTTTCGTTTCTTATCCTAGACTTGATTGATGCCCTGGAATTCAGGGTCTGGAACTCCTGTGGCTGACTTAGGTTGTTTGTTGTTTCTGCTTGCAACGAAGTGTTGCTCATTTTTACACTTGGCTGCACCGAACTGATGGTAGCCGATTGCTCCAAACACGGTTTGCACTTGATGGCTGTGCCTGATAATTTTTAATGTTTCGTAATTCCCCTCGATATTCTATCATTTCGTTTGTAATCATGGACTTGGATGTCACGCAGGTAGCTATAGCGACCTCCGTGGCGACGTTGGTTGATGCTCTGTAATTCAGGGTCTGCTAACTCAAACTGCAAATGGGGGCTGTCTTTTGTGGCTGACTCCGGTTGTTTCTTCTGCTTACACTTGGCTTACACTTGGCTGCACTGACTGATGAGAGTCGATAGCTCGAAACAAGTGTATTCGGTTTGCACTTACTTCTTCTAGAAGGCTATGTATGATATTTTTTTATTTTTCACCCCTCTATATTCCATCAGATCATTTGTATTCCTGGACTTGCATGTCACGCAGCTAGCTAGCTATAGCTTCCTCCGTGGTGACGTTGGTTGATTCTCTGGAATGTAGGGTCTGCTAACTGAGACTGCAAATGAGGGGCTGTCTCCTGTAGCTGCCTCCTGTTTTTTGTTGTTTTTGCTTGCAATCAGGTGTTGCTCATCTTCACACTTGGCTGCACCGTACTGACGAGAGTCGATATCTCGAAACACACGTCTACGGTTTGCACTTACTTTTCCTAGAGGTCTGTGTACGATATTTTTATTATTTTTCATGATTCCTCCGTTATTCCGTCCTTTCGTTTGTAATCCTGGACTTGGATGTCACGCAGGGAGCTATAGCTTCCTCCGTGTTGACGTTGGTTGATGCCCTGGAATTCAGGGTTTGCTAACTGAAACTGCAAATGAGGGGCTGTGTCCTGCAAATGAGGGGCTGACTCCTGTTGTTTGTAGTTTTTGCTTGTAACCAGGTGTTGCTTGTCTTTACACTTGGCTACACCGCACTGATGATAGCCAATAACTCGAAACACGTGTCTACGGTTTGCACATACTTGTCATAAAGGCTGTGTCCGATAATTTTGTATTTTTCATAGTTCCCCTCGATGTTTCATCATTCCATTTGTACTTCTGGACTTGGATGTCACGCAGGTAGCTATAGCTTCCTCCGTGATGACCTTGGTTGTTGCTCTGGAATTCGGTGCCTGCTAACTCCTGTGGCTGATTTCGGTTGTTTGTTGTTTTTGCTTGCAACCAGATGTTGCTCATTTTTACACTTGACTGCACCGTACTGATGTGGGCCGATAGCTCGAAATACATCGTTTGCTTTTCTTCTAGAGGGTTGTGCTCTATAATTTTTTGTTTTATAAATAAATATATTCACCGAGTGACGAGGATAACACTAACAGTCCTCTTTCGTCCTATGTTTTACAACGATGTCAAAATTAAACTTGACAGTTATATTTTGACGTATTGGGCGATATGTTTGGATATAACATCACACTAACTGTTGATTTTTAAATGGAACATCTAGCATATTATTGCGTTTTTTGAATCTTAGGAACATTCCAAATATGTTTGATTAATTTTGGTGGTTAGGCTAATTTTATAGCAATTTTTTCTCGAATTCAGGGTGCTGTCGTTAACTTTACGCCGTTATAGGACATAATAAATACTCTTAGGGTTCTGGGTTTGTGGATACCTTGGGATTTGTATTGAAAAGTTATATTGAACTGAGTGGGTGTTGCAGGGTAGTGTCATTCGAAAGAAAACTAGTTGTCTGCAAGTAACTCATTTCAAAATATTAGAATCCATTTACCAAATTACAAGCTCACTAATATGCTTCAAACTAATTCCCAGGTTTCTGATCATTCTGTAATATACAGGGTTTTCCATTTAAAAAGCAATAGCCCAAAAAAATTGTCTAATACGTTAAAATATGGGATTTAATGTCTAAAATTCAACTATGACTTTTTTCAGTTTCAAATATTAAAAGACACGCGGCAAAATGGGGGTGCTAGTGTCACCTGGTAGGGCACTAGTGCTAGTCCGATTAGTCCAGATCTATGATAGTTAGGAAGATCATACTAACACCACAAGCAGAAATTATTGCCGATCACACAGGGCGAACCGATAAAAATCTACATGGTTGGGTACTTTTTTTATAATGGGATGTCATCTATATTAGCACATTTTTTGTAAGCATTTTAGAGACCTCCATCCACCCCTTCAATATTATTGATCGTGTGTAATTCTGTACAAATTCTACCAGTCAAAATACGCACGAACAGGTAGAGCATATTGCGAAGGAGTGCCATCTTGTTGAAGTATCAACTGATCATAGTAATTTTAGCAATTTTCGAAAATATCAGTCAACCCTCCTTTTCTTCTTCTTCGTCAAGAATTGCCTGCTACGAAAAGGGAACCAACGAGACAATCAACAGTTTTTTAAAAAAATTTTAGTCATATTGAAAATGTACCTACTTCATGAAAAATGTGGAGATTACAATCAGACCAATTTCGACAACTCCCAGGTTTTCGAAGAAAACTCCTCAAAAGCAGAGCTTGTTCGAGCAAGGGAGATGCCAAAGGGCCTTCCAATGGACCATGGACTCCTCTCCCATTCCCTATTAAAATTTTAGGGGTTTTTCCCCCGCTCCTCGTGGGTTTAAGTGACAACACTGCGAATAGAAACAAAAAATCAACCTCCAAACTAAAATCTCCCGTTTCTTTACATCTAATATAGGTGTTATTTATCAAAAACTCAATTTCCATCTTTCATCGGGCCACCCTGTATATTGTGACCACAATGGTACCTTCAGAAATTGAAGGAAAGCACTCAGACGGCAGTTAAACTTCTATACGAAGCGAATATACGAGGTGGAGTGGAGAGCGTACTGACAATAAATGCGTAATCTACTTGACTACCAATGGTATATCTATGGTATTTAGATTTGTTTTTTGTTTATCGTATTGATCGAACGAATGAATTTAGTTTCTGTAGGAAATAAACTAGTCATTGAATCGATCATAAAAAAGAGATATTTGTGTAATTAGACAACATTTATTGTAATTTTTATATAATACAAAACCCAAACCCACATTCGTCAAAGGTAAATGAATATACATCTATATAAAAATATTTAGATGACAACAAATAATTAAAACAATTGGATTCACAAAGTTCGCCGCCATATTTAATTGTGAATTCGAATTTTGGAACGAGATTTCTCAATTTCGCGACTCGACTGACTGTATTCTCGTTTCGTATTTGTTAGTTGACATCAAGTAAAGCACAATCTATTGATATAAACGCGGTTGATATCGAAACCTCCAAGGACATGCTCGATTTCTAAATGCTCTCATGACGTCACGCGAAACGTACACTCACAACAAAATTCATCATTTTACCTGTTTCAAACCCACATAGGTATACGTTTCTCGTACCTTCGTTAAACAAATACTCATATTAAACATAGCAGGCGTTGGCAGGGGTATTCTGATTGAATAGACTTTATACGAAGGTCATTCCAAGTACAGTTGTACCAAAAACCCGTGTAAGACAAAGAATTTCAAACCAGTCCCATTTTAGTCTCACATGACGACGAATGTGCATGCAGATGCATGGATGCATTTTTCATTCTGAATCTTGCGGATATTTGAGCGATTTGAGATTGAGTACCTATGAGGAAGAATTTTCTTAAGAAAGAATCTGAACACTCGTTACGGCTGTGTTCGGTATATTAATTAATAATAGATGTGATGTTTCGTGAGCACTACTTTCTATTCGAGAATTTTTATGTACGCTTGGTAACAAGTCATTCGCTGTTTTGTCATATCACATTATCGTCTACGGTGCTGGCATGCGGGTCATAGACAAAGACAATGCCTTAATGAAGGCCCGAGGAAAGAACAAAACCTCCTTACTAGAAGAGAAATGTTCCCTTTTATTATTTGAATTATTCGTTTATTTTCATTATTTTTGTTCGATACTTCCATTATTTGTTCATATCAAAACCTATCCGCTTATATTGTTCAATCTTCAGTTCTGAAATGTGGATAGAAATTTAGGTCCACACAGTACTAATCATAATCCTGTAATGTCCTTAATTTTCTGGTTACCTATTCGTCTAATAAGTTTGAAGAAATAACCTCCACCATTCCTCTCTCAACAATTTCAGCAAGATAGAGTGCTAGAGTGGACGAGTTCCGTTTCTCAATCTTATGTCGTCAGCTTGGAGATTTGCCGAACATCAACTAATCAAGGACCCTATTCTCAAACCGTGACATATTTTGTCGCATGCGAGACATGCTCTTTGTCGAACGAAATCTGAATATTCTTATTCTCAAATGTCGCATTCGCAAATTTTTGATAGACAAATTTTAGAATAGTCAAAGGCAGTCGACAATTTATGTCGAATGCGAGAATTTTATAAGATGCGAAATTTATAGGTTGGGTCCAATAGTTTATAGTAAATGTCAACATTCTTTGATACTTTTTCAGAGATTTTTGTAGTGAGAGAATGGCATCTTTACTAATTTACTATCAGCGGCCTCGAGAGAAACGAGTAATATTATACAGGAGTGCTTTTACATTCTCATCTGAGAAAAATGTATTCACACGTTCAGATAAACTAAAGAATTCTCCGATAAAAGAGGCTCATTTTCTTTTTCTTTCATTATATTTTTTAAAGTTCGCTTTTGATTTTGGATGCAATAATTTTTTTTTGGTTTCTCTTTCCATGTTTCTACTTTATTTTTCTGATGTAATCTCACTTCCAAAAGCAAATGTCATTTTATTTGTTATTAATATGAACGTTTTACAAGAGAAGGGGCATAGAACACAATCTAACATCAAAAATTCGGTGTTGCCAGCTCATGTTATTCGACAAAATTTATCTCATGCGACATATATGTCGAACCCATCTGAGAATACCACATGCCAATCTTGTGCGACAATTTCCATCGACATATGTCGAATTCGACAAATCTCACTCGACATTCGAGAATAGGCCGCCAGAAGCTGTTCTTTCAAAAATCGGAAATATTTTGGAGCTCTAGGCAAACTAAGAACTACCATAAAACAATAAGTAATACCAATTAGTGTCTTTTTTTATCTTGATTTTCACGACAATTTCACAGGAATTCCTTTCCCGAGACATTATTTGCTCTACAAAACCTCAATAACTCTCACCAGCTGTCGAATTAAGAAAATCGGCAAGATATTTTACGTAATTTTGAAAACGAAATATTAGTGCAACACATTTTTTCTAATTTTCATTAAATGTTTCTCACAATAAAAAAAGAATAAACCTTCTATTTGTATAACAGATTTTAATAGTTGATTTTACCACAAGTCAATAATGGCTATTATTCTCTAGGAATTTTGACACGAACCAAGCCGCGTCAGCGGCGAGGGAGTAACATTCCGAGAGAATAATAGCCATTATTGCGAGTAACTCTACTTTATTCACGACTAATTTATTTATTTTAGATTGTTAATAAACAACTTCATTTGTCAATAAAATTCTAATAGGAAAATTCTTCCATATCACTTTCCATCACATATCCTACACTCTCCGTCATTGAATCACAAATAAACACGCTTCTGACAATTATTTATTAACACTGACAGTTTGCGTCAAACAATAGGTATGCCCACTAATTTTTAATTATAATGTATTTCGACAGTTATTCCTCTCTAAAAACACATTACCAGCACAATAAGTCTCAAAAATGAAAATGTGATTACGCAAAACAAATATGATGAAATCAGCTAGGCTAGAAAACGTACCCTGCACGAGACTAGCAGCGATTGACGTCATTTCTTTGATAGTGGTGAGCGGAGTGCATTATAATACCGCGCGCATGTTAATCATTTACAGCTGTGGGTTTCGCTGGATTTCGTCTGTATTAATGTTTCAAAATGAGTGATAATAAGAGGTGTTTTGTTCCTGGGTGTGTAACACATTCAAAATTAATATGGAGAAAATATTCATAACAGTTCCACGAAATCTTTCAAAAAAAGAAAATAAATGGTTTACTGCTGTAAAAAGGAAGAGATAAAAGAGGTGTCGTTGAAAACAGTTTTTTTGTTATGAAGATCATTTTGTTAGTATTACCAACGAAATATTAAATAATTTAATGTTTACAGCTTGCAGAAGCAATGGAAAACTATAAAGAATTATAAGTTTAGTAAAGTTAAAGCTCGAATGAAGCCATGAGGAGTACCGCATATTTTTAGTTGGCAGGCGGATAAAAAAATAACCACTTCCCGTTGGAGTAGCGAGATGAGATCAAGAAAAATGAAAATTTTGGAAATTTTGAATCAATCTGAATTGAATATATTGAATTGAATTATTACTATTGAATATACTGGAGTTTTATCCCAACACCAAACCATTATTTTTAACACCTAGACACGTGTTTCAATCACCAAGTGATCGTCCTCAAGAGGAAGATTAAACTAAGTTTAATCTCAGATAAACCTCAGTTTAATCTTACTGGCGAAGTGTCATTACTATACCAAAGGTTCCAAACAGTGTATTACAATTATTATTAGCAAAGATCATGAACTGCGGTTTGAATAATAGAAATACTTTATTATTTACCATTTTTTTATAAATTCCAGCCTATAATATCACGAAATTCAAGCAAATTAAAATTGAAGTAAACCAAACATTGCCATTAGCTACTTACTGACTTTGAAAAAAAAAATGTTATTTTAATAAACACGGAAGTGCCATACATTTTTATTCAGATATTGCCATACCTCACCTAACTTATTTTATTACCGCTAGTTTCACCCGAAATATAGTTTTTTACACTCTTATGACAAAATTTATATTAAAGTTGAACATTTCGAAACAAATGTGCATATTAGCGTCACTATCATTGGTAGCAGGATCACTATAGTCTCTGCCATACAATGAATTATCAAAATACGCACGTATACACTTACTGTTTAGCCCTTACTAGTTTGCGGCTGATTCAGGTTTTTGCACTGTGTTAAAAAATCAGACACCATAACAACATCTACTGTTGGTAAATTATGGGAATCAGCCTTTTGAAAATCCTCTTCCATCATGCAGTAGTCAGTAGAACAATTAACTCAGGAAACAAGGTAACGGCTTTATTTCGAAAGAAATGCCAGCGTTCAATGCGAAGCGAATGCACCTGTTTTCGTTTTGGCGCGGTACTCACGATCGAATCGCTGACGTCACGCCAATCGGAGAGCGTTTCGTGCATTCAAACGAATGCAGCACTTTCACATGAAGATTATGGGCTAACGCCTTTCTGGAATTTCATTAAACTTCACAGATCTGATTCTAAGGTCATAATGTATGGTTTCATTGTATTTAGGCGCGGTTTAATTTTTTTGTGAACATCCCTGTTGTCATGGTTGTTTTCATAAACATTTTGACTTAAATTTGATTATTCAATCATCCGCAAGGGAATAATGATTCGACTTTATATTGTAAATGTCACATCTATAATGCGTATATTATAGATAGATATTATTCGGCTGACTGAGCAAAAACCCAAACTGTGAATTTGTGTGGTCTTTATAGACCGTCAGATAGTGACAGATTTAGGTGCCCCATTTTCACATACAAGCCTCGAATAGGGTTGAGAAGTACATCGATGTTGAGTTAAATAGAGGGAAATTTACGAGTGGCTCTTGGGGATAACATATGGAAAATTCGATTTTCCATGGAAAATTCGATTTTCCATATTTTAACGCGAGCCGTGTTCACCTAATCATTAATTAATAGAACCTGGCTTCAGAAGATCAAAGGCTTGAGTGTTGAAGGTGGCTAAAGGGTTAAAATGAGGCTGTAATCTTGTAAAGAAAAATCGAGATTTTAACAGGTTTTCCCACGCAAGCCCATCGAAACTATGAAAACCTACATCGTCACTACACCGAAAAACATAATTGCTTGAGTGGCGTGAATGGAAAAGTAGATTTTGTCGTCGGAAAATTTAATGGAAATTCTTTTTGATTTTTCCATATGTTTTCCCCACTAGCCACTCGTAAATTTCCCTTCATTTTACTCAACATCGACTTACTTTTCAACCCTATTCGAGGCTTGTATGTGAAAATGGGGCACCTAAATCTGTCACTATCTGACGGTCTATTAGTTTAGACTTGGGACAGATCTGCTGAAGTTAGTCACAATTCAAATAATATACTTTATGCACTAGCGGGTGGTAAAGTACACTTTACCGCCCGGTTCGCCGGGCATAAAGTGGCACTTTACCGCCCGTGGGCGCATTATGGCCCGGCGGGCCGTAAAGTAGACAAAATTCTCAAATTGTCTATACTCACACATCATTTCATGCAATTCCTAACACGAATTAGAATCATTTCAGTTCAATAGAGCAATACTCTTTCTAACATTTGTTCATAATCGTTGGCTATTTTTTCGGTGATGATCTATGTATTTGAAATAGATTATCCAATATAGCACTCAGCTACTATAGTTCCACATTCCTGATATCATGTTACCCTTAATTATTGTATGCATAACGTATGAAACGTGTAGACCATTGCAATTCAAGTCAGTATTTGTGATTCGCGCTATAAAACCGCTAGCGCATAAAATTTTGTATGTATCACGTGCGTAAAATGCGTTTAATGCCTTCGGCGTGTGATGGCCCTCGGCTAACGCCATCGGGCTATCATCCACGCCGCAGGCCATAAACGCCTACTTTACGCCCTTGATACATAAATAACTATTTTGACACCGAATTGAAATGTGAAAAATTTTCAGTAGTCATGTTAATGTGAAAAACGTCAGTTTAAAATACCAACGTGAAAAGTAAATTATTTTTCGCTCTAGGGCAGTAAAGTAATCAGCTTCTTATTGTGCTCTGGATTTTTCTGGTAAAATTTCTCTTCTATATTTGATGCATCAGAACATTAATCGATTTCTTCGGAATTCTTATCTTCGTCATCAAAAGTTTCTATATCTCGTTTCTTATGAAGAAACAATATTTCTTTGCAAATAAACCATATCATCAATAACGCATACTCTATGAATAGGTTGATTTAAAATTCAAATGAAATTTTTTTTTAATTCCGTGTCAAAAAATATTATATGATAGATACACTTGTAAAAAGTGTGTTCAAAACAATGCTATGAATTAATCCCATCCGTTTTGTTAAACATGCACTTTTCATACTTGTTTCATAATCATAATCAGCTATTTTAGGCCAAGTCCAGAAAGACTCATTTTGTTTTCGTATAAATCGTCTTGAAAGACTCATTTTGTTTTCGTATAAATCTTCTTGAAACACTATTTTGCCCGCCTAGACAGGAAAGTTAGAGATAACTATGTTTTGCCTGGAAAGCAAAAGTTTCACTTTAATCATATTCAGGGTGACCCAGGGGTGTGTGCATGGTCCATAACTTTTTTTCTATGCAAGCAATCGACTTGATTTTTTTTTCAATCGATAGGTTCAACAATGAGTACATTCTAAAAATATTTTCATTAATATACAAGATGTTTCAAAATAAAATACACAACTACGGTCAATTTTTTTAAATGGCAACCCTCCTTTTTTATTCCATCTTTGGATACGCCAACAATAACGCACCCTGGTTTCATATACCTATCTGCAATAGTTTTTGACTTATGCCAATTTATGTGTCAAAATCGCGTCGTGCATGGACCCACAGAAAAATTCATAACTTCAGAACCTTTTAAGATAACTCAACCTACTTTTTCCCAGACTATTCCTCAAGCTTTAGAGCATCTTTTGAAATGCTGCCGAACTTGAAGTCAATGTTCCATCGCCTACTACGATTTTTTTCAAATGACGGTTTACAAATGGCAATAACTCGATTTTTTCAAATGCAACCATTACATGGCATTTTCTAAGAGCTTTTCGTCAATATAGCATTTGTGGGGTCTACTTTGTTTAGTTTGCGAAATATGTTGAAAATAAGATATGTGGATGATTTTTGAGGAATCTAGTAGGCTGCTTTCGTAAAATTTGACATACTTGTACTGTCAATAATTGTACACGTAAAATTGTTGAAAATGAATTTCACTCGCGAAGAATTAGTGAATATGGTCTACTGTATTGGCGAAGCTGACAGAAATCCTTTATTAGCAAGCAGAATCTACCATGAAAAATATACGGAAGCAAGACTTCCACGGGTGTCTTCATTCCAAAAGTTAAGAGGTCGGTTTGAACTCAGTGGTAGTGTGTCTTATACTCAAAAGAAAATTGTTGGTGGTCGAATTGATGAGGAAAATGAGTTGCAAGTTTTATCGATGCTACAGGAAAATCCTCACGTAAGCACTAGGGAAATAGCAGCGGGAACGGATATTTCACAAAGTAGTGTGAACAGAATAATATTGAAACATAAGTTCCACCCTTTTCATCTGAACCTACATCAAGAATTGTATGGTGATGATTTTGCCAATAGAGTTGCGTTCTGTATTCAAATGAATGGCATGATTGATGAGGATTATAATACTTTAAACAAAATTCTGTTTTCTGATGAAGCAACTTTCAAGAACAACGGTTCGGTCAACAGACACAACATGCATTATTGTGCAGTCGAAAATCCTCACTGGTTGAGGACCCTTGACCACCAACAGCGATGGTCGCCTAATGTTTGGGGAGGAATTATTGGTCCCTACTTCTTCGACAATGTGCAAAATGGTGAAAGATATTTACGTTTCCTTCGCGAACATCTTCCGAGAATGTTAGAAGAAGTGGATTTGAATACCCGAAGAACCATGTGGTTGCAGCACAATGGTGCGCCGGTGCATAACCATAGTATAGTTCGAGAATTTTTAGATCAATCCTATCCTAATCGTTGGATAGGCCGAGGAGGTACTATTCCTTGGCCCGCGCGATCCCCAGAGCTTACGCCTCTAGATTTCTTTCTTTGGGGGTACGTGAAAGAAAGGGTTTTCAGAGATCGTCCGACAACTGCAGATGATATGAAAAATAGGATCACGGAAGCCTTCCGTTCAACTAATGGAGCAATGCTTGCTAGAGTTCGGGACTCATACACAAGAAGACTAGCAGCTTGTGTGGAACATGATGGGGACCTATTTGAGCATTTATAAGTGGCCTTTCCCCAAAATTTTTACATGGTTTATTGTTAATCACTCTTTCCTGTTATTTATTACTAGAATTATTTTCTTTGTAATGTACTCCTGTTTATATTACAATATCAAAAACATATTCTCTCCATAATTTTAAGAATGTGTCAAATTTTACGAAAGCAGCCTACTAGATTCCTCAAAAATCATCCACATTTCTTATTTTCAACATATTTCGCAAACTACACAAAGTAGACCCCACAAATGCCATATTGACGAAAAGCTCTTAGAAAATGCCATGTAATGGTGTAATAAAATACAGGGTGTTGCATTTGAAAAAATCGAGTTATTGCCATTTGTAAACCGTCATTTGAAAAAAATCGTAGTAGGCGATGGAACATTGACTTCAAGTTCGCCAGCATTTCAAAAGATGCTCTGAATGAAGCTTGAGGAATAGTCTGGGAAAAAGTAGGTTGAGTTATCTAGAAAGGTTCTGAAGTTATGAATTTTTCTGTGGGTCCATGCACTACGCGATTTTGACACATAAATTGGCATAAGTCAAAAACTATTGCAGATAGTTATATGAAACCAGGGTGCGTTATGTTGACAATTTAGTGGCGAATCAAAAAATGGAATAAAAAAGGAGGGTTGCCATTTAAAAAAATTTAACGTAGTCGTGTATTTTATTTTGAAACATCTTGTATATCGATGAACATATTTTCAGAATGTGCTCATTGTTGAACCTATCGATTGAAAACAAAAATCAAGTCGATTGCTTGCATAGAAAAAAAGTTATGGACCATGCACACACCCCTGGGTCACCCTGTATCTAAAAATATTTGAACAATATTTTTTTGCATTTTTAGATTTGTGTTGGCCAAAAAAAGATTGTTTATCTATCACAAGCCCGGGAAGTTTTTTGCAATTTCTTGTAATTGATGGTTTCCAATTACGAGCCCTTGTAACACAGTTTCTGGGCATTGATATACAACATGTTTAAATATTGTCAAATGTCACTTTCAGGCAAAAAACATATTTGTTTTTACTTTCCTGCCAAGGCAGCGAATGAGTGTTTCAAAACGATTTATACGAATGCAAAATATGGACGGAGGCCTAAAAATAACTATTGTGCATTACGTAATCTTTCAGACGTTTACAAGATTTGTTAAAAGATTGCTTTATATTGCAAAAACAACAAAAGTATTCCATCGAGGTCGTATCTCACATTTTGTACAGCAATAACGCTGTTTATAAAAACCTAGTTATTGTAAAAATCAGAGGTTATATTGTTAATTTATAGTTCATTTGTGATTGAACCTGTTATTGTGGTATAATCACGAGGCAGTTGGCTGTGAGCTGTAGTGTAGGTATTTATTCACTATAATATGATGAAGCAAATGATAGGCATTAGTTATGTTCACAATCTAGTCATATATAACAGTAATAATTCTCATATAAGCCATATAAAGTGACATTTTATCCACACATGGAATAAAGTAACTTTAAACCATTGTTATAAAATGACCTTACCAACCAGCGCGGCACTTCATAGCTTTCTGAAGAAATATTCGGCGTGACGTTTATAAAATTTGACTAATTTGGGTTTGCGATGTGGACAAAACGATGTGTAATCGTATTTAAGATTTATCCACCTTATAGTAGTTTGAAAGTTTGAGCTGCGTTTTCGTGTTTAAACGACCATTCTTGCGTGGATTAAACGCTGTATAAAACACTGTCTAAAACTGTCTATAAATAACTTGAAAATGGAAACATAATCCAACCGTCTCCTCAAACATTCAGAGGTTTAAAAAAAAAATTGAACTTTTGGAAATATTTATGAATTATAATCAATCAGATTCTTGACAAATTTCTGCAATCAATAGGTACAACTTCATGAAATTATTCCAACTCGAACATGTTAAATGTTTATTACACATCATCAGTACAGTCTTGGTCACAACAAGCAGTAGCGACTATCATTAAAACTTTTAAACAAATATACGTGGAGCCCTTACGATATGGACTAATCATAACGCCATCTTCAAGAACTGAAATCACTTCAATTATCGCCAACATCGATAAGAAGTAATTAAAGTATATGATTGAAAGCTATTAAACAAATTGCCTATCAAATACTTATTAGAAGGTTGGATTTAAACAGGTTCAGCCTCATGGAGGACACCATTGTCCAATTTTTGAACATTTGTTTATCCTATCTAGCTAAGCTAAAAAATTCTTTTACACCAAGCAATGCATAAAATGAGTGATTTTTTAACAAAAATACTAGCAGGAAATCGACTATGCCATCACATGACTGTCATTTATTAATTTGTTATTAACATTTAAATACAAAAAACATGGTTTTTAGGAAAAAATGGTAGATAATTGAAATACGACCAAAATGAGATTTTTTACGACCCGATCGGATCATTGGTAATGGAGAAAAACTGGAAAAACCGGAAAATTTTGCATTTTGTTTTAAATTCATAACTTCATCTCATGAAAGTATTGAATAATGTATACTTTTATTTATATGAGGGGAAGCGTATTATCACGTAACGCGTGAATTCAATAATACGCTTCCCTTCATCTCCTGGTCTCTCCTACTACTCGACTGTTTACTCCTTATACCTATAGGGTGCATAAAAATGGCATTTTTTCTGTTCCCTGTTGAAAGAATCAATGTAATTAAGAATTATAAATCGAAAATGAGTTTTTCTACTACAGTGCGTATAAACGCAATGTTCTCTAATTTTCTATAAGTTTAGAAAAAGTTGATACTAACAATATAGGCCGCAAATTCCTGGATCTTCAGTATCTCCGCCTTTATGACTAGGTATAACTAGCTGTTTTTAGACATTTAGGAAAAATTCATAATTCAAAGGACGTATTTATTATGAGCTAGTACCTTCAATACATTATCTGGGAAAATATTGAATAGTTTGGCGGAAATGTTATCTATCCCATAACTGTTTTTGTTCCTAACAAATAGTATTACTATTATAGTAAAGTCACGCACAAGGAGTACAACAGCTAACAACTGTCATACACTTTTGTGAATCAATTGCATTTGTTCTTTCTTTTATTATTAGTATTTCTGATATTTCTTTTAGTTCATTTATGTCTATTGGATATAAGAAGAAGGGCTGGGTAGGCTTACATTTATTTATACTTCTTTGAAACTCAATTGGATCTTCAGTCGATTCAATTTTCTCGGTTAGATTTTTGCTATCAAGTAATAATAATGTACATTTCAGTATTAGTGGTTCCCTTACTCTTTCCTTTAAGTTAATTTACGATTTTCCAGTTCTCCTTGCCTTTGTTTCATGCCATGTTTATAAATTACTTACGAACATATAATTTGAATAATTCATCTTCTATAAACTTGTTTATGCACTAGCGGGCGGTAAAGTACACTTTACCGCCCGGTTCGCCTGGCGTAAAGTGGCACTTTACCGCCCGTGGGCGCATTATGGCCCGGCGGGCCGTAAAGTAGACAAAATTCTCAAATTGTCTATACTCACACATCATTTCATGCAATTCCTAACAAGAATTAGAATCATTTCAGTTCAGTAGAGCAATACTCTTTCTAACATTTGTTCATAATCGTTGGCAATTTTTTCGGTGATGATCTATTTATTTGAAATAGATTCTCCAATATAGCACTCAGCTACTATAGTTTCACATTCATGTTACCCTTAATTATTGTATGCATAACGTATGAAACGTTGCAATTCAAGTCAGTATTTGTGATTCGCGCTATAAAACCGCTAGTGCATAAAATTTTGTATGTATCACGTGCGTAAAATGCGTTTAAGGCCTTCGGCGTGTGATGGCCCTCGGCTAACGCCATCGGGCCATCATCCACGCCGCAGGCCATAAACGCCTACTTTACGCCCTTGATACATAAATAACTATTATGTATAATAGCGACTTTAGATTTTTTCCTGAAATTCTTAAGCCTTTAATAAGCCAGGTTTGGCTAGGATATTTTCATTTTTCCGTCATCGGTATAGCACCTAATAGTTCTATATGGTGGCCTTATGAAAGTATGAAGTTTATTCCACTTCTTATGTTACTCTGCAGTTACGTCCTGGAAATATTCTGCCAAATTTAGATGATTTAATAGTTTTATTTCCCAATACAGATTTGTTACAAGTTATTCCTCATCTAAATGGACAACTTAATGGACATTTCCTCCCTCCCACATAATTCAGAAATGGATTTGAGTATGTCCTGAAGGACGTAGGAAATCGTCTCATAGGATTTGTTATTTATTGCTAGGAGCAGATCGTTTGCAGTTTTAAGGGCACTCCGCTCCACGTCGTGCTCTTAAACTCCTTGTGCATGCTTTCAAGGCTCACTTGTACCTTGTACACATAATATACTATTTTCTCAAAAAGGAATAAAACATCGAGAATACTACTTTTGATACCTTGTAAGCCAATTGTTGTACTGAAAGCATTAGGCCCATTTGGCCCATTATTTTTTTAAATCTTTGTTCCAAGTTCTCACAAATAGAAAAATCCCGTAAACAAAAGCTTATAAAAAAATCAATTTTTTATTTTTCCATTATAATCAATCCGGTTTCATTTTGTAGATGAAATGAATGGGCGTTCAATTTAAATTTTGAAAATATTTTCGCCAGAAATTTCAGCAACTATGATGATTCAGATGTTCATGCGAAGGTTATTCAAATACCTACGTGTTTCATCTCCCGTAAACATTCAAGTGGAATCCTGTATGTATTTTTAAATTGAAAATTGTCATCGTATAACCTCTTTCGCGATTGCATTATTCACCAGGGAGTATTTTAAGAACAAACATTCTCCTCTCTGTACTTGGAATTCTTCATGAGACGGATGAATCCCCCAATCGATTGCTGTACCCGAGAAAGGGCACTTTCGAGCGAGTTTACCGATCGGCCGCCTCATACGTTTCATCGCTTTTCTCGAGAAAATCCGAGAAAATGTCGCCGTAAATGACGAAAAGAGAGCAAGACGACCAACCATCGTCATCGATCGCATGCCGAACGAAAACATTTTGTTTAAATTTACGAGAATAGAACGGAAATGTACGCCATCTTGGAAGTTTTCGCACTTCTGAGACGAGGAGCAGGCACATCTGCAGTGCCGTAATTAGTGTGAGTGCCCTCGGCAAGGTTGGATTTATGTAGCCATTTTGTATTTATTTCAATATTCATATTTGAAGCATTAGTATGATAAATATTCAACACCATTCTGAGTTACTTGGCGCTGAACACAAGCTTACAAGGAATCACAATCTGAGAAGAATTCGCGGAAAAAACTAGGCCTTCAACCAAAAATAACTACCGGGTTTACTTACACGAAAAAAAAAAATTAATAGTAGCAAGTAAAATTTGCATACCACCAAGTGAAAATTTGCATACTATAGGGACAAGTAAACGCTTTATTAGCCACAAGAAAAATTGTATTCCTGAATTTGATCACTTGCTGTTATTGATGTAATTTCAGGAACGCAATGTAACCTAACGATATTAAACTCTTTACTAGAAGCAAACTTTTTATTTCATAAGCCTCAATCTACGTTTTATTTGCAGTAGGTGCTCAGTTTGATAACTACTAGTGACAAGTAAATTTACCATTGATGAAGAATGATTTATACTCAGATAACTCAAATACTTAAACCTACTAATAAATATATTAGTTGCTATTATACAGTATTCTACTGCAGCAACATTTTTAGATTATTACAGTAATTTTAGTTTACTTGGCCTTACTTTTGGGTAGTTTATTATTGTCTTACCTTTAATAACTTTCATTCCATCTTTGGTATCAGGATACAACGGACTCAATTGAAATATCCACTTGCCCTCAGTTTATTAGAGTTATTAGTTCTTCAAAGAAGGATCGTTTGTTTTTTATAAAGCCTTATTTTCAATACATTCATTTCATTCTTGAATTTAAAATGATATGAAAGGTTCGGTTGCATCAAGGTTTATACTATAAGAAAACTGACTTGCATGGCATATGCAGGCTAGCAAAATACACTACTCAAGAAAAACTGGAGAAAGAGATTGCAGTTTTATGACAATATTTTTTCGTGAACTATAAATTGATGTGGAAAAAAGTATATAACATTTTGACGGTTCTTTTAAACAAATCATCGCCTCTGGCCATACCCTTACTGGATCACCCAGTACAACCTGTTTCATAATAAAACATTTCAGAACTTTGTTGAATCTGTTTGTATTCATCAGTATGAATGAATCAACAAGGAGGCAAGCTAATGTCTTTCCTTATTATGATCATAACAAATCCAAATATGCATAACATAATGTAGAATTAGAACGTTCTGAAAATTGAAAATAAAAGATAATGAAGAAATGAAATAAAAATAAGTAAATTTTTAATATTTTTATTGAAACAAAACTGTTGTTCAGTCTTTTGGAAAATTCTCCTGATTCTATTATACATAAAATGTCAATACTCTAGAAATGTTAGGTCAAAATCCACATTCTACATACCAACAAGTAAAATACATAAATCAAACTAACAAAATAATCAAAATAAAAATATGGTTACTCGGAATGGTTTAAATTCACTGTCACTATTTTCTATCATGCCAGAATAAATTAATTTTCAATAAAAGCGTTGGTGTTCGAGATCTTTTTCAATATTGCCGCTCTAGAGCGGAAATGCTGTCACAGAATGACATTTTTAGGAAAACGTCAACTTTGCGTTGAAATCTACTTTTGGTAAACGGTTGTAGAAAAAAATATTTGAGCCTTTTGTTGATGGCATCTGTGTGAAAACCCAGGGCAGGTGACCATATAAATCTCCGCCAACGCCTTGCGTACGGTGAGATATCAAGCAGTGGTCAGTTTAATGGTGGATTGAGGCAGCAGTCATAAGGATGAATATTCGTCAATGATAGGTTGGAATAAACGGACCAACCAATCATTGACGAATATTCTTCCTTATGACTTGGAACTTATGACTTATGACTGCTGCATACATCCACCATTTGACATACACATACCCGGTGTTTTTACTGCGGCACCCATCTCTTGACCACTATCAATAATATGCACCAATGCGCACCAATGAGTTATTTTATTCATTTTTTTTCAATTTTATTGGAAAGTTGACCTAGAACAAGAGCTCTTGATTACCATCCTTCATTAATGGACCTGTCCAAGAGATATGAGGTAACACTGAAATTAGAAAGTAAATACTCTAATATCACTCGGGATTTTTTATTTATTTTTTCTGACCGCTAGTTTATCTATAATCGGAAGAAAACTGGTTTCGTGACGTCACGTTCTTCAAAACTAAACTTGGCAACGTTGTTAAAGTTGTGCATCAAATTCTCATTCAAATATAATGTGTCGTATGACAGTTGTCATTTGATACCAGATGTGTTCTTTCGTCTGTTTAACGGTGCGATCAATAAGAAGTTTGTCTCTGTCTAACTCATTTGCCTACCCATTTGATACAAGTGGAGCAGTTCCATCATCCAAACTTCAACGAACACTACCTTGATTTATTTTTTGAGGTTAATGAGGTTTTCTAAGTTTTGAGAGCTTTTGTTGTTTGTGTTCTAAAATTTGTTACTAATTCCTGTATCTCCAGTACCTGTATACCTGCAATAACTGAACATGTCGAAAAGGTGCTTTGTACGCTTTGAAACGCGTCGGAAAATGTGGTTCGAAACAGTGCATAAACCTTTTGTGAAAAGCGGAAATATATGTTTTTGTGAAGAACATTTCCAAGTGAGTACTTTACGTTATGTTATTATTGTATTCAAAGTAGAGTTCAAAGAAAGATTTAAAATATTAGTCATTGCAAAAACGACCTTGAACTATCAAAATGAATGTTGATTGTTGAATGTAAATAAAATAAACATTAACCTCACATCTCTATATAACTTTTGACAATTGAGAACTGTCATTACGATTTGCTGTGTTGTCAATGCTCGTTCTTCATCAAAAGGATGGTTCGTTCAGAAAATTTGGAAGTTACAAATACAACAAAAAATAGCTAATATGTGGATTTTTATCTAGGAGTTGATCAAGTGACAATGTATTGATTATTTCTCAACGGCTTATATCATGCTAGAAGTTATATTTTTAAGGAGAACGGTATTGCCTGTTTCGGAACGTGGATTATGGTGGGAGGTATTTTCGATGAACGTGACGTCAGCGGCACACTTTCAAATGTGATATTTTTTTTAAATGATAGAAAAATTTGATACTGAATATTTCTCATTGTTCTGGCTTTTGTTAGGAAAGTTTGGATGATGAACACTCTAATTCGTCAGGGCCAGTTTGGATTGAAATTTTATTTGATGGAAACCCAACTCTCCTTGGTGTCAGACGCTTGTTTTAAGTTGATGCCAATGTTGTCAGGGGGTATCACTTTCAATCATTCCTAGATAATTTCTCTTTATTACCGGGATTAATTTCAAAATAATCAAATTATATTTGAAGCAACAGACATTTATACTGAAATGTTTTTTCTATGAAGCATATTCGACTCAGTGCCAAGGACATATGAGATATTTTTGGGGCGAACAAGATATTGGAATTAGGATGGAAAAAATATCCTTGTGACTGGGGGTTCGGTGCATAGGGCATAATGCGGCCCTGTTCAAATGCTATGTCTTATCAATTTTTTTATTTGCTAAATTCAACAGTGACGAAACAATCTCTGTTTCCGATCTATGGTCATTCTTGTTGAATATTGTCGATCGTAAGTAACTCATGTCAAATGGCGGAAATGTTCTCCAATCCCATAGTTATAACCGACAGTGAATTCTTGGATCCATAGAAAAGGTCTGTATGAAATTCAAATTATAAGAATCGGTTACTGTCACATACGTGTAAAAAAATATCCCCAATTTTATGTCTGGCCTCCTAACAGTCCTAATACATTTTTCATTCGGGTGTGGCTTCATACTCACCCTTCAGTTTTATGCCTTAATTATGTGTGATATGCATGTTCAAAAATAAACTATTCTTGCAGTCATTTTACGGCTTCTTTATTCCCTGGGCCCGGTGTAACTCTCTTCCACCTGCATAGTTATGACACTGTGCTTCTGATAAGTACACAGCAAAGCGTTTTGTCGATAATACAAATTTGAGTTTTTGCTAACCTTTCGATCTATTTTTGGGTAGACATAAAAATAAGATGATATTTACAACAGTCTTTGCTCAATACATAGCTAATTAATATCTATTTTTCATCATCGTGAGCGATGTGATACTTGTTTCGAACTTATTCTTCCATCATCAGTCACACCACAGTTTAGGAAATATTCTACTAGAAAGCTGCATTATAAAATGGCAAGCTCTATGATTGCAGGCCAGTTCAATATTCAAACCTTGAGACCTGGATGGGAAGATCCTCGTGTGAAAGTCGGGCTACACTTTTCGTGTGCTGCCAGAATTGCAGATCTGTCTAAGATTGAGAGCGTATCTTTGATAATGTTTTCCTTCAAGTGAATTGTTTTCACAACATTACCTGCGGTAAGATGGACCAAAATATGGGCTCTTACTGCTCTAGCATAAGCATGGCCAGACAATATCTTTGCTCTTTTCTGCATAAATTGTCGATGGCATTTTTTGGTCCACTTCCACTCATATCACACCAAATGTTCCCATGTAGAACATGAGTTGGTGAAAATTCCCTAGCGTTGTTGAAATCAGTATCCTGACAGTTTGCGGCTATCTGTTTGGCTTTAATATATAGGGGTTAGTCAAAAGTGAGATTGCAGGTTTCTGTCCATGGCAAGCCAAAAAGCAGTAAGAATTGTGTTGTAATGGGATGGGGAATGATTGATGAATGGAAAACAAATGATTTTTGATGTTTCAAAATGTTTTACTGTTCACTTGCTTCATAAACCCATTCCATCCCGGTATGTTGATTTGTTTCAGAAATTTTCCATATAATTACGAGATATCTGAAGGGTAGTGGCTCCATTTTAGGTCAAGGATGAATATTTTCTGTTACAATTTTAATTGTTTACAAACCTTGATTGGACGAAACTTGTTGAAAGGTTGCCAGCTGAAGGATTTCCCAAGTTCAACACCAGTGCATTTCGTTGGACTTGCAATGTGATCCTGGAGACATACGGAATCATTGGGATTCTTGATTTGTATATCTCCCATCGCATGGAAAGGTACCTAACCCGTCCAATGTGTAAAACAATATTCGAAATAATTTTTTTTTTACTATATGGTCTACAGAGATGGTTGTGGATGTGGGTGCTGGTAGATGGTGGAAAGCAGTGAGGCTCGGATGATTCAGGAAAAAAATGCTGAAAGGATCTGAGATCTTTTATGGCACATCTAACGCCAACAAGTAGTGAAATACAAAAAATGTTAGAATTTAACAGTGGTATAACGGAAATAATTTTGAACGGTGGTATCAATCAGTCAGATTGTTGAAATATCAAGTAGTAAATATTGAAAAGGTCTTGAAAAAGATTCTAAATATCACCTTCATATTTTCCAGAATTGAAGTGATCGAAGACTACTTTGTGGAGAATCACTTCCAGTCTGACGATTAGGCTGCATTTTTGAACAACTAATAATTTGAATGTTCTGAAAAAAATCTGACAACCCCAATCCCAAAACACACAATGGTTAATTATTGGTTGTGTTTACATACTCTTACTTTCTATTGTAGGCTGGATCTTTCCTGATTGATTTTTTTTTAAATTTCGGAAACACTATAGATATAAAAGCTACGAAGGTGTGGAAGGGACAACAACAATATGTTTCTCAAAGCATTTGGAATTGCCACTTCAAAGTGACGATTGCCACTTTGAACTGACAATTGTCACTTTTAACTGACAATTGTCACTTAAAACTGGCAATTGCCACTTTGAACTGAAAATTGTCACTTTGAACTGACAAATTAAGTTGGCAATGGCAATATATGTTCTTTTTGAGTAACAATTTTCTGTTCAAAATGACAATTGTCAGTTCAAAGTGACAATTGTCACCTCAACGTGACGATTTTCATTTCAAAGTGGCGATTGTCAGTTCAAAGAGACAATTGTTGGTTTGAATTGACAATTACTTGTCGTGACTTGAGGTTGATTCACGACTAACTAGGTAGATACTGATCATTCATAGATTTAAAACCCTTTAGAAAAATATAAAAACATTTATTTTACTATGTACAAATATGAGATTAAGACGATTGAAATGAATGAAGGAAATAATGAATTGAATAATTAATAAATTAATGAATCTCTCCTGAACTAGTTATGGATTGAATAAATTATTTAAAAAAAAGATCTATACTCACAATACATATTGGCATTTACATTTAAGGAACATTTTCCATCAATCTAAAATTGAATCTTCCAAACTCCCCCCATAGCCCTCACTAGCTGCGGACACGGCAGAACTCTAAACTCGACTTCACTTCAAAGTGACAATTGTCAGTTCAAAGTGGCAATTGTCAAATGTTTTGAAAAATATTTTGTTGTTGGCCCTTCGACCAAACAGTACCATTCTATTGAATGAGATTTGATTAGTTTTTACAAATTGGACTATTCGACGGTTAGTGGAAAATTGTTTTGTCAACTTGTCATCGGGTTTTATCGGGATTTGGAGATCATCTTCGAGATAAACGAAATTACATTCCAGTCACAAGCTTTCGTTGTTTGAATAGGTACCTCTCATTTGCTAAAGGTTAGTGAAATCCGTTGACAACAGGTTGCAGAGGAATTTTTCGAAATTCTGATTGAAGTGAGAGATTCAGGAAATTATGATTCAAATTCCCGGAAACGTACTTTAAAATAATCAAAAAATATTCCAATTCATCAATTTTCGACAAACTGCACCCACATACAGTCCGAAAGTGATATTTGTCATTGGAGAATAATTTTAAAGGGAACAATATCAACCGCTCGTCAGTCGTCACCAGCTAATGAATAAGTTCTCTGCGGACTTTAATTAAAGCTGTGACATACGTATGGTACAGATGAAAATTGACGCAGTGGAATCCCTCTCTCCCCCTTCGTCCGGTTGCGACACAAACTTCGTGTTCCAGACATTTCCATTCCGTGGCCAACCAAGCACCAAGAGAAGCCTCGAATAAAATGACATATTAGTCGGTACAGTTCGTCCAAAAACATCCGCCTTCTCCCAAGAATTCGACTTGTGTGTGTGTACATGTTGGAACGAATTTAGAGAAAAGGTTGCGCAATCTATGTCGACGAGGTGGAGTTATTGAGAGTGGGCGGGGGAGTCCAATCTGACACATCTGTAATAATCAATATCGCCGCCCCCGACCCCTGGCAGGTTTTCTTGTTGGTCCTATCCGGGAATGTTTCGAATTCGAATTTAGCGGATATTTGTTGAAGACTACAGGCTAAGGTGATTGCGAATTGTTCTTACTGTTTAATCATCGATCAGGTAATTGGTTAGTTAAATTTGAACGCCAAAGGTTAGCTGGGCGGTCAAGTGGCAGTGGCGTGCACAGGAGTCAGACTAAAAAAAAATTGATTTTCACGCACATTTCCCTAATATATAAAATTTTTCATTAGAGGAATGCATTTATCGAAAAACTACAGAGGTAATTGTAATGCGGAGCGATAATTGCATTGCGAAAACATCCCGTGGCCATGACACCACAAACAAAACTGAAAAATTCAGATAAATCAGAATACCAAAAACTTTCTTCACAACTGCGTGTTCATGTGCAATTCTTGTAATTCTTTATTGTGTTCAAAATAACATTTTAATATTTTGTAGTGGTTTAGACCACAAGTTTAAATTATTTTGAGCATTTCCTTTGAATGAGAATTTTTTTGAACAACTTGAAATGATCGGAGAAACGGTTTTCAACAGTGATGAAAGTACTAACACGTTAATAAGAGTCCGGACTAAGTAAACAACTGAATCTCTGTAGGAGAGGTCAGTTCATTTTAAATGAATAACGTTTTATTATTCTTCATATTGTTGTATTCACACTGTACCTATACCTCTTCAAGAGTAGCCACATCTATAGCTTACTGTCGTTGATTTTTATTACTACAAGGTTTTGTATGGTGCAAACCTGCCTATGGTGTTCCAGATTTCATTAAAAAGTACACATTTTTCAGACTTTATTGTATTAGAAAAAAAGCATGCTTCATTTTGTCCTGAATTATTCAAGTGAATTTATTATTACAAAAAATGGAATAAAAGTTCGCATCTTCTGGGAATCGAACCTGGAACCTCTCGGCTCGCCTGGTAACCGAGGGGTTCCAGGTTCGATTCCCAGAAGATGCGATCTTTTTTCATTTTCAGATGTGAAAGTCTGAATGATTGAGGCTCGTGTCGGCTGGGAATATTCCTCCACGATTCACTGTTGCGTTAAAACAGTGTTGCTCCTAAAGTGGCGTATGGTGTTAGTAACAAGGCCTATCCAGAACACATGGCTAATGACCATAGCAATCGATGCCAAAACACCAAGGAAGAAAAAATTCAATAATAACATTATAACAATCAGCTCCATAACAAAGCTTTATCAAAGATATATTAATATTTGGTCATAGCTCCATTATTTTCTATTATTTTGTTTAGTCTATTTGGTACCGAAGCATAAAGATTTATCAGATCGGTATCATTGTCTATTTCGTCCCACTTTTCTTCTATGAAATTCATCAGCTTATCAATTGTGTTAAGTTAACTCGGTAGATTCTTTTAGTCATAAGACCCCAAACATTTTCCATTATTAATGTCGGGACTTTTTGCGGGCCACATTACTCGCTCTATATTTTGCTGTTCAAACCATTGTGTTATGATTGCTGCATTGTGGACGGCAATTTCTTCTTGGTATATGAAATTTTGATCGGGAAAATGTTCTGAAACACTTGGTAACATAATATTTTCCAAAATACGTAACAGCGTTAAATCTTTCATTAACAGTCCAGCACAGGCCCAATCCTCGAGAGCCTAACCAAGACCAAACATTTTTGTTTCGGGAAAGAGACCGGTAAACTTACCTTTACCGTCTTCTTATTCACATTTATAATATCTCTTATGGGCATACCATCTTGTGAATAAAGAATTATTTGAGCTCTTTTAAAGTTATCTAGCTGAGGCATTGCACTAATTGCACTAGACAAATGTTAAAAGCGCGTTACAGACAAAAACAATTTGAATTTTGACACTGCTTGTCAAAGTCGATAAAAACTTTAATAATTAAAAGCCTGACTCACAATAGCATATAACTGCTGTACGATTTTTTTATGCACCCAACTGTCCATCAAAATTTAGAAAATATTAGAGTAGTATACCACACCTTTATTTTTAGGTTGTTGATTTTTGTTGCTAGAGCACTGCCTCAATTTGCATCAGAAATGAAAAATGTACGGCATTTCTTTGAAGCATTGTATTTTTAGGAAATTTGTGAATATTAATTCAGAACTTCTCTGATCAGATTATTATATTTTACTCTTAACATAAACTAGAACTACCAATATGTCAAATATTGATTTGTCATTCACTTTTATTATACATTTTTTTCTGCCATGAATTTTTTGGATTATCAACAGTGAATAAATATCGGCAATTATGTGCGACACTCCTCAATTTTGATTTTTTTGTACCATGTTATGATGGTTTTCAGAAATTAACTAGGTGTTCCACAGGAAAACCTTTTTGGGTCTTCTTTCTATTCGAAATTCATCGAATGATCTGTTAATCAAAAGATTGGTAACCAATCATTCTAATTTACTGACCACGTTGTAATCGTTATTATTGACTAGTTTAATGGTTTGGAGGAGCGTGCTGAAAAAACAAAAATATCAACATTGGTTACTGTTATAGCTTCATACAAAATGGAAGTATTTTATATCAGAAAAAGTTAATTCATGGATTTAGATATTCATCAATTTTTTCCGAGAGGTTCACTTAAAAACTGTCACGGATTCTATCAGCTGCAGTATTATGGATGCTAGTCATACAGAATAAAATCTTAGTTATAAATCATTTATTTGTAATAATATATTATTCAACAAGCGTATAATAATGGCAATTACCCACAAAGATGAAATTTAACACGAGCCATTATACGTGTGTTGAATACTATACTTTTTCCATCACTATATTTCCGTATTTCTACCCTATCAGCTCTACAACATTATTCTTTTTCATGATATACATCCTCCAAGGTGTATATCGGTGATCTGTCTGCATAGGAATAGTATATTATATACCTAGTAGAAAAAGCTGACATTCCTGGGCGACGAGAAGTCCAAGAATGTGCTTTTTTCATTCAAAATTGCGAATATTTCCTAACAGTTACTTTTTATTGCTTGGCAACTTATACATGGAATATTGCCTGAAATGTCAATATTTCTAAATGATTTACGGAAAACATATTCCTACAATCAATATTAGATATCTTTACGTGAGGCCAGAAGAGAATCGGTTGAGGGCAGTCTCCATTAAACGTTATGCATACCAACATGGTTTGCTTTAGAAGGCATTATTTATTGACGAAAACAAATTACTCATCACCTAAATTCTTGTCTTTACGTTTCTGATATGATAATGAGCATTATTAAAGTTTAAGCGACCGATGAAAAAATCTACAATGCTGCGCGTATTAATCACTTGAAAATACACATACACAATTACTGGAATGACTCCTCCTATCATCACGTATTAATGGCTATTATGTTATCATTATCACTATATGTATACTTCAAATGAGGAGCAAAGTCTGATAAGAACAAGCTCGTTACTACCAACAAATGGAAAATAAAAAAGTGTTTAATATCAGCTGATTATCAATTTCTGTAACTATTATTACATAAATTGGAACTTATTCAAATCTACAAGAAATTTGTCTGATGGGCATTAGGGGATGAATGGTTCAACTTCGACGCCAAATGGAAGAATTTTATGAGGATGATTTTCAATATTCTTTTTTATTGGTGCCCCAATTTTACCTATTTCAAGCACGCCTCAGCGTATTTAAATCGAACTTTAAAGGTTTCCTCAAACCAACTTGGGAACGCGGGACGGGAGTGGGAACGGGATGAACGCAATACTAAATTCTATAGCAGGATGTGCAAAAATGCATACCAGTGCGATTATTCGTATTTCGAAATGCAGGCAAACAGCGAAATATGTTTTATTTGCTACGTGCACTGTTTTTCTAGCAATTTGCACAGTTCCCAATTTCTGTTCCCGCGTTGGTTTTGGGAAACCTTTAAAAACGCGCGTTTTTTAAAGTTACCATGGCAACATCAACAACTCGAGAAACGTGAAGTTTCAAAGCTGTGTTGTTCATTAAAAAAACGAGTCCTGAGAAAGATGTTCGACAAGTCTCCAGGCTGACGAAGAGGGGATGGAAAAAATTAAGATGTCTTGTCATTGATGAATCAATGTAGAACGCTTGATAATATATTATTATCATCGGTTACGAAAATATCTACAACTACTACTACGTCAACTATGTAAAAATTGGTCACTACGAAGACCGAAACACTCGCATATAAATGGAAGCGTCATCTAGTTTTTTCCATCATGACAATTTTTCGATTTTGTTGTCCACAGACAAGTTTTCGAAGGCTTCTAGCTGTTCCCGACTTTCGGTACTCGTACCCATGCTCTTTTGTATTTTTGTTCAGACATGCTAACTTACCAACAACACCCTATATATGTACCAAACAAACTGAACTATCTTCAATTCAACTGACTTGTCGCCAACTTTGTATACAAGCTTCGATAACACTGCGCAGTTATAATCGACACCGATTTAACGAATGATCAGTTCAACTTGCATAGTTAGTTGCACAGTCCAGAACATTTATTTTCTAACGTTCTAACGATATACCTATCCTGTCGTTTGATAAAATTTAAACTACACAGTCTGTTTTATCGAACGTTTGTGACGGCCTTTTCTGCGGTGTTCCAGCGAAGTAAGTGAAGTTTCCAAGAAAGTAGTAATTGTCATTTATCGATATCAAAAAACAATTGAAATTTTCAGAATCAGATGTCAGATATTTGGTTCTCACGAACAGGAAAATCCAGTAATGTTCAAAGAACATCTGAGATCCGAGGGAAAGTAGGTAAGAATTGGTGTTTTTCTTGAATTTCTACAGTCTGTATGCCTCAGGGAATACCTCCCGAGGCGGTGAATCCCGAAGCTTTGCCGTTTGTTGGAAGAACTCCAAAGTGACGACAAATGGATGTGAAGACTGCGCTCGACGGGTCGGTCAGTCTCTATGGGACCGCTATGGAACGGTTGATAATATTTCAGAGCCATATTTAAATCGTTTACTCGTACTTTTCTAGTTTCACTGGCTGACATCGAAAGTGGAAAGAGAATGCGGTATGGAGGGCATGAGGAAATCATTGATGTGAAAGAGAAACAGTGTTTGTGCTAAAATGGATTCCTGCGGAACACCATCATTTATAGGTAGAGTGTCGGATAAAACTCGATCAATCACCACGTGAGAGATAGATAGATAGATAGCACATAACACAACTGGGGGAGGGGCAAGCCATGATATGGAAGCTTAGCGAGGAATCCCTGGTGCGATCAAACACCTTGGATATATCTAATACCACGGCCAGAGTTTCTTCACCATAAATTTCAATGGAGGGTTGCCTTATATGTGAGACGTAAGCAAGCAAGTCACCAGTTGATCTCTGATGACGGAAACCATATTGTCGATCAGTCACAATTCCTGAGCGTTCTAGATATTACAAATGGAAATATGAAAGATACGAACCGCACTTTCCGACAGTCACCAATACTCCCAAGTAACATCAACGCTCTTATTCCGATCTTCAAGATCGCTTCAAAACTAAACAATAAAATTTCAAATAAAATCGAGTGATCTTCAAGACAGCCCTGAGACCATCATAAAGCAGCTTCTAGGCAAAAAGGGCCCATCCTAGAAATGCCTTCAATACTAAATTTTAAAACTATTCAGTTTTAATTCTATATTCTTGAAGAGTTGTTCAAGGCAACTTTAAATACATAAATTAAAACTTAATATCTGACGTTTTGCTCTTAAAGTGTGTTTACAGCGGACTAAATTAACTTAAAAATTATTAATTAATCCTAAAAGAGTTTTATTTTGTTTACTAACACTCGACAATTTTAAGTCTGTATAATGGCCGGCAGAGTGGTAATATTTTAAACCGCATACGTATACTACTCATCTCATAAAATAATATTCGAAAGCAAACTATTTTGGTGAAAAATTCACCAACGAATGTCACTTTTCTGATAAAGTGTAATAAAATACTTTATCTTAACTCGAGCGTCACTAATTTAATGTATTTTTCTCTCAAAAATATTACAAAAATATCACAAAAATATCATCAAATTTTATTTTGCATCTAAGCATCTAAATGCGTTTTTTTAAAATTAAATGGCATATTTCAACACACCGTTCTTCAGTTTTTTAAGAAGACCCAAGATGCAATTATTTGAATTATAATATTATTTTCGTTTACTTTTGAAAAATGATCCAATGACTCTCGCAGGAGTCTGTTTACGTTTCCTTTTAAAACTAATAATGCTTTAATATGTTCAAACTCGTGACCTTATTGATTTAAAGTGGTCTTGCGCTCGAATGGAATCTTAACCTCACAAATTCCCAAAGACCAAAACCAAATTGACCAAATTAAAATCTTTAAACTTTATAATACTCTTAATAAACTCATTAAAAGGTAAAAATTATGTTTTTGGATTTGGTATTATATTTGGATAAAATAGTTTTCCTAATGGGTTTTAAAGAATACATCAAGGTACTCCATAAAACTGCATTAAAACTAGTTTTTCCAGAACGGATTGTTTCAAAACCAACTTGCTATTTAATTCTAAATAAATAATAGCAAATTGGTTTTAAAATGGCCAATGTTAAGAGTAACAAAAAAAAAGTAAATGAACTGATACTTCATATTGATGAAGCACTTAAATTTGAAGAACATATGAAGTACGTAAATAAAAATTAACAGCTGGATGTACGCTGACAGAGTAGTTTCAAATGAACTGGGATTTTGAGTTGCAAAGAACTCATACTAGGGGTTAATAGATATTTCATTTATAAATCGTGTTTTGGGGTATATGCAGTATCCAATTATTCCAAAATGTTTTCATACTTCAGAAATGCGCAGTAAGATATATTTGTAAAACTAAATGAATTGACTCATGACACCCCTTTTCATCGAACATAATTAGTATCATTACAACTTAGGTTATCCACAAAAATAAAACACTGTTCATGGCAGAAAACCCAACACAGAATACACTCCAATCCAACCAACTCAAGAGTCTAATAACAACCTCAATCAACTCTGATTGAAAGCTCTGTTATATACAATGGGATCAAAATGTATAAAATGAATTGCCCACAGCGATCAAAGGTATTGTTCCTTTAACTAGTTTTCTTTGCCGCGAAGCGTACTATAGCTTCAACGAATTTTAGGACGATAATGCCCCTAATTAATAATAGTGACTTATAAATGCACATTAGTAAAAGTTATATGATTTGTCTATTTTACGAAATTTCTTTGTTTTATACTGTAAGTGTTTATCAACAGCTTTTTTCTTGTGAAAGTTTTCTTCAATGTTTATACGATTTGTTTATTTTATGCAATTTCTTTGTTATATACTGGTGTTTGTAAATAGATTTTTTGTTATGGGCAATGAACATACATACACTATTACACACCAAAGAATACATTCATATACATACTATACGATATTCATGTGGTGCTCGCTGGAGTTTCATCTGATATAAATTAGCGTCCTTCATGGATCCAATTTAGGTTCAACCCGTCCAACTATTCGTACTTCTTTCCTCGCTCTTTCCATGCTCCTGGAAAGAGTTGAAGGAAGGGGGTTCGTTAAATCAAACATAAAAAAAATCAGTACAAGTCAACGCAAACAAAAGTGGAGCATAAGTATTATTTTTTCGGATATGCTGATTTCACAGTTCTCAGTGACATCATGTACAGAGTCACTACCAGTGAAGTCATCCATTTCCGTGACTGGAATTACCGTCAGTACTTTTTGTTGGGAAAATCTCTGGTAGTTTTTTAGTTTTTGTTCTTGTCCTGAAATACTGTTTTCATAATACATCGAGACCAACATATCTGACGATGGAAACCATATTGTCAATCATTCACTATTCCTGGGTGTTCTAGATATTTCATGAACTAGATGTTGAGGGCTTTTTCCATGACCTTCGAGATAACACAAAACAGTGCGATAGGACCGAAGTTGCTAGGCAGAGTCCTTTTCCCTTTTTTTGGGACTCTTGCAATTCTCCAGTTGGACGGAAATACCCCCAAAACATAAGAGAGGTTGAATAACTTGTAAAGAAATGGTGTTAGTGCTGAGGCACATTTCTTGAGAATGATCGCCGGAATTACATCAGATCCACTATAGCTTTGTTGGTGTAGAGACCTAGCAGAATGCTTTCAATGAGAGTAACATTCTGTGGTCATTTTTCCAATAAATTCAGAGTAAAATATTATCAGCAAACATTTTTCCTGGGCGTTCGTGGCTAGTTTTATATCTTCCTTGGATTGGAGACGAAATAGCTGGATGTGAAATTTCTTACCACAGCTTTGACAAAAGACGAAAACGAGCGACACCCGTTAGAACATTCGAGGATTCGGTTGTCTCCGTACACATGTTTCTAGCTTCAACATATTGTGATGTGGTATCAGGGCCCTGATACATACCATCGATGGTATGCTGCCTACCTGGAGGAGACTGTTCTGAAGCAGTTTTTGCTAAACCAGGGTTTGTCAGATGATGTTCTTCATGACGTGTTTGGTGCATGTGGCTTGCATCCCCAGCATTATGACCTCAGAAATTTACTCGGCGCATTGTGTTGGATCTTCAAAAGAGAAACACACTTTTTTCATAGAAATGTTGAGAAAAAAAAACATGCGAAAACCATCCCAGTCGGTTAAATTGTAGTGACTTATGAGACGGGGACGGGGCAGTGGTGTGCTGCTCGATGGTGTAGAAAGATAGCAATGAGTGGAGATGAGGTTGTGGTTGTAACGATCTCAGGGCAATTTCATTCAAGTCACTTCAATAAAACAATTTCATTTCATCAATAATACCATAATATAATGTACACTCTGTAGTACCTCAATTAATAACAACTGACAATGCACAAACGAACAATGGATAAATTCGTTAGTTATTACATCGAACAGATAGAATCTTTCTACAAATTGATTTCATTTTTAAAATAAAGATAATTAAGTGTAAATGATTCTGGCTGGTGGACGTTGTCTTGAAATGGACCAACTCAAGTTATTCTTATCTGGAACTGCCCTTCACAAACGGTCAAATGGACAACATGATTTTTCTACGACAGTGCGTAAACTAAGGTTACGCACTATTCGCAGTGCATAAAGTGATACTTCTCAGCACAAGTGCGTAAAAATCAACTGTGCATAAAGTAATGTTTTACGCACTGTTCATAAATTTTTCAAAAAGGCAGATTTCACGTCAGGCTTTACTCGAAATTCTTCATTATTTGATAATACAACAAAGATACAACATTAAGATTAAGAACTGTAGTAGAAAAATGTTTGTATACTAGAATATATTGAAAAATTCTTAGCCTACTATAGAACCAAACATAATTTCAATGTCAAAATATTTTATTACTCAACATATTCTCCTCTTAATTGGATACATTTATTACAGCGAACCTGCAACGTCTCTAGACCTTTCAAAAAAAACGTTTCTTCTTGCTCTGCAAACCAGACCACAGTTTTTATTACCTCCTCGTTGGAAGAAAATTTACCTTTTAAACTTTTTTTCAGTTGAGGAAAGAGATGATAGTCGGGCGGAGCCAAATCTGGTGAATAAGGGGGTTGTTCTAGTAATGCAAACCCTAAATCACGAATTTTTTGCATGGCAACATGAGATTTGTGTGCAGGGGCGTTGTCCTGCAAAAACAAAACACCTTTGGATAGCTTTCCGCGTCTTTTCTCTTTAATTTTTTCCCGTAGAGTGGTCAGTAATGAATAGTAATTAGTAATCTCCAGTTATTGTTCTACCCTTATCCAAAAAATCAATCATGATTACTCCATGGCAATCCCAAGAAACTGAAGCAAGAACTTTTCCAGCAGATTTTTGGACACGAAACTTCTTAGGTCTTGGAGAACCGGAGTGTCGCCATTCCATCGATTGTTGCTTTGTTTCTGGATCGTAGAAATGTACCCAAGTCTCATCCATAGTAACAATTTGGTTTAAGAAGTCTACATCGTTTTCAAATCGAGCACAGATCGAACGCAATGCTACTACCCTTGCACGCTTTTGGTCAACATTCAAACATTTCGAGATTCATTTTGCAGCAATTTTTCTCATGTCCAAATTGACGTGAACTATATGCCAGGTAGCCGAGTGGTTAAAGCGACATTGTTTCAATCACTTTGGCTGCCAGTCAAAGGTTCAAACCCTAGCGACTGCAGAACTTTTTCTGATGGCCCGAGAAAGTGCTAGGAATCGCACGTAAAAAGGTAAGACCTCGTTAATCCTTAGCTCACACAAGTTTCGACTTCTGAGGGCTGCCGTTCGTAAGGGGTCGACAGCTGGTTAACGGAAAAAACAATTTTAACAAACAATTTTTTAACGCGTTCGTATGAAATATTCAGTGCTTCAGATATCCGTTTTAGCCCAATTCGACGGTCTGTTAAAATCATGTCATGAACTGCATCGATATTTTCGGGGACTGACACACTAACTGGCCTTCCCGATCGGTCATCATCTTCAATGGAAAATTTACCTCTTTTGAAGCTTGCAGTCCAATGTTTCACGGTCGCATACGAAGGACTTTGATCACCAAGGGTATTAATCATATGTTCGTAAATCTGCTTACCTCTTAACCCTTTTAAATACAGGTACTTGATGATGGCTCGATACTCCAATTTTTCGATTTTCACAATTTCGGTGGACATATTTTTTCTTTTAATTTATTGCGTAACTCTGGTTCACTTTTTTGACGTCAAACTTTACACTGACACTTCTAATAAGTTATTATTCGTTGCTATGGTAACGCAATATTTTGTTTATGCAGGGAACTGCTCTAGGCTAACTGGATATCAGTACATCCTCGTATATTGTATTGCTTTGCGTTTTTGTATAGTTATTTTTGAAGAATATTCGTAAAAATCTTGCAATGACTTCTTACTCAATCAAAAATACAAATTGTCAATTCTTGTCACTTTGACATAACAACATTTTCAATTACTAGGTGATGCAAAACAATGATAAAAATTGGGTAAAATTATGCAAATCGTAATAAGAAATTTAATTCATGAACACTTGGCTTCGCCTCATTCAACAAACTTCACGCTCATGCAAAAAAGTCCTACTTTACGAACTTGTATCCCCCTGCTGTCAGTTGTACTGTTATATTCAGAAATGAACCATCTTCTCCGTATTTAAATATTTATTTCAAAACTTCAGTTACTTTGATGCAAGGAATAATCTATATCATATTTCCATAAATGGAGGGTATCAAAATAAATATTGATCAACCCAAATTGATGTATAGATCTTCCTTCTAGTATACAGTGCCTCTTTTTTAACTGTTAACTTTTAAACGGTTTGACGAACAAGCATGAAACAAAAACAATTTTGAATCGATTCTACTTTTTGAAATAAATCACATCGTGATTGCTTGAGAGTGGGGACGGGGGGCACATCAATTGAAAGAATTCAAAAGGCAATTGTTGTCAAGTGCCCCCCTAACCTTCCTTGTATGGCAACCACAAAGTCTTTTTTTTTTTCAAAAAGTAGTATTGGTGATACCATTCAAAATGGTTTTTGTTTCATGTTTGTACGTAAAACCATTCAAAGGTTAACAGGGGGTTGAAAAATGCCGCACTGTATAATAACAAATTGTGATGGATTTCAACAATGAATATTCTATACTGGATATTTTTTGAGAACCTTTTTTCACCTCCCTTCAGTTTTGTTTCTTTATTCTTTTTTTGTTTAATTGGCAACCCCTTCAAGAAACCTTTCTGGTACAGAGTATTCATTCTATTATTCAGACGAACGAACCATTGCATGGTCGGAGTCCCAAGGGGAACATCAGCATCAAAATACACCCTCAGATTTTATTAAGAGCATAACTTTTTGGGATCACAGAGAAGGTTAGTCAATTTATTCCTCTTCCATGGATATTTTCATCGTTACTCTTCTGAAACAAATATCTTCGGTCGTTAACCCTTAGCAGTTCAATCAAGAATGAGCCGACTAGTTGAATCTTTCCACCCCTTCGTCGTCCGCCTGTAGAAGTGCCGACCGTCTTTTTCTCGTTTACTTTTTTATGAACGAAGTACCTTTGAAATTATTTGTATGAGAAGTTGTTCTCCGAAGCTTACAATCTTTGTACCTACACCTCAAAAAATTTCCTAAAATATTCTTGTTTCGTACATTGAATTTTCAACTTCTCCTTTCGTACACCGACCCATTTTTCCTTTTGCAAATACATTTTGTGAGTAGCAATTTTTTTAGTATGATCTAACCAAAACGAAATAACCTCACGTAGACATTTGAGTGCGTGGAAACTGATAATCAGCCCTATGCTGTATCACTTCCGTTATGTTTAGCGATCAGACGTTATCCCAACTTGATGGCAATTTGCCATTAAGTTGGGATAACGTCTGATAGCTAAACGTAACTAAAGTGTTACAGCATAGGGCAGTTCTGCACCATTTTTCCTTGTGAAAATACATTATGTGAGGAGTAATTTTTTAGTATGATGTAACCAGAACGACCTAATCTTACGTAGACATTTGAGTGAGTCGAAATTGACGAAATAACCTTACATAGACATTTGAGTGCGTGGAAATTTGATCCATCGCAGTGGTCGATGTACGAAATGAGAAGCCGCAAATTCATTATCTAACCCTTTGCGGCCCGATTTTTTTTCTTTTTTTAATGAGATTTCCCTACTCGGGGAGTAATTAGCGACATAAAATAGCACAAAATTGGGAGAATTGAAAATTTTCAAATTGAGGCTTTTGAAAAAACATGTGGTTCCATGATGGAATCAAAAAGGCATTGTGGTGTTTCATAGTTTTATTTAATTTTTTGTGGAAATTTCTAAAACACTTTACTTTATCAGTGAAACAGATGCCAACATTACAGGAGGTGCAAAGCCACCTTGTCATATGTGGCTTCTGCCACTTACTACCGTGGGCGTACCATAATTCGTTGTTATGCATGGCAAATGGACGGCTTTATCAGTCCTACTCTCTATCGGCACATGCAACTGGAATTTATTTTGGATCATTTCTGCACTCCTTCTGTTCCTCTATGGTAATTCAGAGTCTATTCCAATTCCAGGTCATTCAACAGTTTTTCGGACAATGACAGTAGAAATATTTCTAATGGATTCTCGATTTCATCAGGCCTTGTTAACAAATGCCGAAGGTGAAATATACTTCTGCACATTATTCGACCAATTGACAGTCTCTATATTTGGTATCTTTGAAATTTTCTCAGTTGTTAGTCTTTCTTTTTTCCTTTCCTGTCCTTGGCATTATTATTATTGTTGAGATTATAGAGAGCTGATAAAGGCAAATTATCTTCATAATCCCATTCTATTGTCCCTTCAAGCTCATTCTCTGCAACAAAATTATTATCATCCAGAACCATTTCATAGCCCATAGCTTAGTTGGCCCTTCATCTGAATCTTCGTGTAACATATCTGATTCCTTGAAATTCAAATAAAAATTCATCATCCATAGGCCGGTCATTTGAAAGTTCATCATCGTCCGACACATCTGAATCACCATCAGATGGTATAAGGTCCATAATAGTGTACACGTTATCACTTCCAAGGGCCTCTACTTCATTTGGTGTCCATTTGTTCATAGCTAAAACACAAAAACTCAAATTACTGAAGGGTAGGTTAGACCGCCATGTTCCTAGTGGTGCCCCTGAGGAACCACATTGTTAATTACAAGAAAAATAACAGTGAAGTTCAATGAAATCTCAATTTCTCTGTAATATCTAACTAATTGTTATGTCTGTCTAATGAATACTAAACTTACCTGCCATGATGTGATTTATACTGTAATAAAAAATAAACAAATAACTGATCACTCATTCGGAAAAACACCTGTCAAACTAAATAATTTCTGAAGTACAGCATCACCATAAGACGGCAACTCATGGCATGATTGATAGGTAGCGGGCAGTTTAACTATAGTATGGATGTGGTTCCAGCTGGCGCTTTCTGGTACACTGTGAAATAAATCATAAATATGTGGTTCCACTTCGCAACCACATGCCCACAAAGGGTTTTAATTAATTCATTGTACCAAACAAGAATATTTCAGGTAATTTTTTGAGGTGTACGATCCGCAAGTGTACGAAACAAGAGAACAAACACCGTTCTCACTATGTTCTGTCAAGATTACAAAATGTTTGTCAACGTCAACTATAACTGAACAATTCAGTTGTACTTCTGAGGAAGTCAATGATTTTTAAACAGTGATAGACGCGGAAGTTCATTGATTATGTGGATTTGATAGTCACAAACCTACTACCATTTTTACTTATTTATTTTCATGTGAAGAAAACGTTAATACATACCACATTCCTCACATTGAAGTAGCAAAGCATCCATACAATCTGATTTTATTGAAAATATCAACAAGGATAAAATCAAACTTTGAATCATCTGCGACTGAAAGACAAACTTAAGTCGCTATTTTCCATCGTTCAAGATAACCTCTTGGAAGGTATTCATGTTGAAAATGGGGACATTCTCAATTGAAAATTGAACAAACATGACTCTTCTGTAAATGGAAAAAACCTACGTCAAAAATGAAGTTATTTTTTTTGTAATACCTATCTAACAGTCGATTGTATTTTCGAACAGATTGAGATCGTAGACATTGTTGTAGTAATATTGTTTCGCATAACGAAAAATCAGTTGGTCGTTTCAGCGATTCCTAGACAGTGGACTGTAGCGAATAGAGCCGTATCGAACGAACGGATCATCTATCTGTAACAGCAAGCAAACCATCCAGAGAAGATTTCACGACTTTCGAAAAAAATGGCGTTCGCATACACAGTATACACCAGCTATCGGATCGGCATAGCACAAGGGTCGATAACCTACATTATTTAGCATTCTATTATATGTCTTGTGTACCTGAACTCAATGGTCGTCGAGTACACTTATATACTCACACACAAGAAAACACATAACACAAACTCTTGCTCTCCGAGCTTTATTAGCCGTTCTAAAAATGTCGTGTCTCACCGAGAGACCCGACTTAGTAGGCTGTGCATTGCATTGATTTAATCCGTCAGAAAATTATCTCGAAATGTCCGTCTTCGGAGATGGTAGTCGCCGATTGAACGGTTTCGCGTTGCGGTGAAAACAATTCAGTTCAAGTGTTTTGTGTTGATGGGTGCCTCCCGAGAAGCGAGCCGCCACCATGGTTTATTGTTTGTTGGTAAAGTTTTTCGTTTGTTACTCTGCTCTATCGATTATGTCGTGTCGCGTATTGCGTTCAATGTTGGTTGATCTCGTTTCCATTAGTCTCGTACGTAATTTTGCCGATATCGCTGTGACATCTGTCAGAACTACCGATCTTGTATTGTTATTGGTGCCATCTTGTGACAGGAGGTTTCACCAAATGTTCTTGCGTATTTGAATCGTGACGCGCTGATTTCTTATCAACAGATTATAAAGTCTGTATTATTTGTGATGTCGGATATTATTCGTAATGTATTATCATTCAGTGACGCTCCACAGACAATTCTCCAGGGTAGCGGATGTAACAATTAATAGGTAATTCTGAAGCAAAACCAAAGTCTTGATAATTCAGTGGCGTACCTAAAAAAATCCTGTGATTTTCATTGAACATTCTAATAGCTAAGGAAAGGAAGGTAGGAATTGAGGTTATTCCACCAACAAATCGAATTTGAAATCTTGTTTTTCGTGTACCTAGGTACCTATCTTTTTCATGTGTTTGAATGAGCGCCATATGTCATGACAGCAATATTCCATTAAGGTTATATTTCAAGTTAATTTTCTCTACTTAAGACAGTGAATTATTTATTAAAGATGAATTCTGTTTAAAAACTAATAACTACAAGTTCTGTATTGTACCAACAAGTAGAATGTGAGGTTATGATTTTTAGTTTCTTTATATTTTTGATAAGTTATCGGAATGCCCTTTCACGAAACTTGTTTCAGTTAATTTACAAATCCCCAAAATGACTACAATATCCCCAAAACAAAAAAATCTAAACTTTTAAAGTTCCATAGAAAATCAATGCACCGCCTTACAACTTGTCATATGATTAATAGGAACATTTGGTGTGAATTCAATTCACAATTCGAAAACTAAAATTTCACGTATTTTTGGTGTATGGGTGGTAGTTATTTGTTTTTGAATTACCACATGTTATAGGTACATGTCATATTACTTTTTGGACGTTTCGGCCATTAGTTTCGCGTTTTATTCCTGTTGAATATTCATATAGACAGTGATAAATTTCTCAATAAAAAAACCTCTACTAGTATAGGTATTTTTGTGTCTATTTTCAAGTCTTTTTATTGGACAAATTTCCCCAAATGTCTGTCACTATTACACGCCCTTTTAATTGTTATTCCAGGCAGTAATTTCAGACCTGCAAACATAAGGAAAGTTGACGTTGATTTTTGAGTTTAGAGTCATTACTTAGTAAATTTTTGAGAGACTAAGTGTGGATTTATACATCATCAAGTAACAAGTTTCATGGAACAAGTATCATGTAACAATTATCAAGTAAAAAGTATCGAAAATGTGACCATTTATCATATTTTCTTAAGTTTCAAAATTTTCAGTGAAATGGAAGATGTTGAGGAACTTTTTGCATAAAAATAGGCTCGAAAAAGGCTTAGTTTTATAAGGATTTAAATAACTTTGTATTGTGTTTTATTAAAGGCTAGATTGAAAATAAGGCATTTGGTAAAAAAAAAATTCTACAGGCATGCATAAAACTATAAAGTAAACAATAATTTGTTTCGATGTGTGACGTAGGTTATTCTGTGAGTAACATATTCAAAAGCTTGCTGCGAAAAGTTCTCAGTTTGAATACAAAAGCGACAATCGGACCATGATCACAAAACTTCTCCGCCATCTTAGATGCGCCATATTGAATTCATGAAATTTTAGAGTGACGTCATTTTATTTTTCATTCAACAAACCCTTTCATTATATACCCTTATAATGGGAGTGCTTAAAAAATTATTGGTCCGCCATCTTTGTGAGTCCGCCATGTTGTATTTAGAATGATATCATTGTCATCCAAACCAAACGGGTTTGCAAAATATTAGCCCAATCGGGATTTGACTCATACTAACACGGCAAGCATGTTGAATAAACGCTTGTAATAATAAAAACAGTCGATATTTTCCTCCCTGTACATGTTCGTTTATTTGTCCTATCTTTCGTACATGATTAGTCGAAAAATAATCTAAGTATTGAAAATCTAGCTTGAACAAATTCTGTAGGATTTTTCCAGTTCAAGGGTTTCAATTGGAACAAGTTTGAACTCTCATCTGTTTCGAATATTCATCATTTATTTTGTTGATAAGGATTTATGTTTCTTTACCTACTTATCGATTATTCTGATATCACCTTGCCGATGACATTGAATGTTGATTTTGTATTTTTAATATTTTTTTGTACGGTCATCCTTGTAGGTATGTAAGGTTTTGTATATTAACATAACTAAATTGCAGGTGCTGATTTTTTTGCATTCAATAGTGAAATTCGTTTTTTTAACTTGCTTTCAAAACCACTGTGGAGTAGAAGTTTTCGCTATAACTATTTTTAAAACTGTCCCCATGACACTGCAATAAATATTCATTGTCACCGTTAAAGTCATATGGGATTTTAAAATTATATATAAAAATTTTGTTTCGAAAATAATGCAAAAAGACCTTTACGGCTACACCTAACAAATTTGACATTTTTCCTAAAAAATCACTAAATGTTAGATTATTTCTCAATATTTCGAAAAATATTGTTTAAAAAAGTTGTATATTTTTCGGTTTCCCTAGATAGGTACCTTCCAAATTTGAACTAGTTTGAACAATTTTGATTTTTTTCGCGTGTTTTTAACCTCACAACTTTCCGGTTAATTCAAATTTGGTAACATCTGAAAAGACCAGTGGAGAAGTATTTAATAAACTCATCTGCTGGAGGGATTTATTCTGTTTAAAAATGCCTCTAATTGGATATTAAAAAAAATACCAATACGCCAAATATATTATGATATATTGATACAAAGTGGATCTAGTTCTGATTTTTTTCAAATCCATTTCAATAAGTAACAAGTTCTTGCTAATTCAATCTTCACAAATTATTCTTCCAAGTAATACTTGCTAATTAATCAAGTTGCTTTTGGTGTGCTGTGAAAAGAATTGTATCTAGTAATAGAAAGAAGAAAAATTAATTTTTTTATAATAAACATTTATTAGATATAAGGAAATTGAAATTGTGAGAACTGTATATACAATGTGGATTGGATATTAATTATATCATTTCGGTATGTCTTCCTTCCATCATGCACGTTCAATCCAAATAATGGTTCGCCTGAAAACTTCGTTGTCAGCGTTTGTTGGAAACTGAGGAAACATACATTTTTTTAAATTGCTAAATTGATATTTTCGTCAAACGACTGTACTCTTATATAGGAGCAACCCTCAGAAGTCTTGCAAAATAATTAATACACAATATCGAATAGGTGGTTGACATACCGAAATGGTCTGTGCTTGTAAAATGTTTGCTTCAAATCCTCCCAAAGGAAAAAATCTATTGGGGTGAAGTCTGGCGAACTGGGTGGCCAGGGTTGTATATTACGCCCAATTACCGTTACTCGAAAAGTTTCGAGGATAATTATGTTGTTTAACACCTAATTAAGAATTGAAACCATAGGTTTTGTATTTCATTATTTTCAGTAATTATCTCTGAAGTAAAATTTTCCCGGAAGTATGGGGCAATCAAACCGCACGACACTTTGTCTTCAAAGAATATTGACGTCGGTATTCTATCACATACCTACGTACTTTGGGGTTTCTTGTGGCCACCTCCTACGGTTGTTTGAACTTACTACCCCATTTGAGGTAAAAGTCGTCTCGTTTGTCCATAAAATTTCACAAGGAAAAATTTCATTTTCTTCTCTTCAAAACCAAAAAGAGAAATTCAACCGTAAGTCAGTATCTCGCTCTCTCAAAGTATTTACAAATTTTGGTTTGAACAACTTGAGTTTATTATCGGGTAAAAATGTTTCTCACGGCTTTCATTTTATCACCGGTCCTGTTACAGTTATTCGATATACTAGTTTGCCCATGGCATGCAATTGTGCTTCTTCATAAACTCTCTGATTATGAGGTCTTTTAAAATTATTTTGCACTGAGCCCGTCGATTTTAACTTTGAGATAATCCTGCTAACAGTGCTCATCAGAATGTTGGATAATTCTTTCAGCCATGCATTAAAAATATTCGCAACTTGTCGATGACTTGTATTTTCACCGCAAATGAGTACAATTTCTATTTTTTCGTGCAGTCAGAATTTTGATTCTACCACTTGATAAAAACTACTGTATCATAATTTTGGAGAAACTGCCAAACACCTTGTTTTTTTTTAAAATTTCCTTGACATTCGATTCTGTTGTTTCGATAGCAAAATTCTTAGCTTATCAATGATTGATTTTTTAGTGTAGGTTCGGCAATAATTGTTTGAAATTGAATTAGCAAGATTTTGATGGGCATTTGCCCATCAGATTTACTAAATTTGTATTAGCTAGCCGAAAATTTTCAATTTGAGAAAATGCGAAAAAAATCAATGTCGTTCAAACTGCTTCAAAATTGGTAGGTGAGTAGGAAACCGAAAAATAAACAACTTTTCCATATATTATTTTTCGAAATATTGAGAAATAACCTAACATCTAGTAATTATTTAGAAAAAATGTGGAATTTAACAGATGTAGCCGATCAATGGAAAAAAATAAACGTTATTTTACACTATTTTCATGAACTCTAAATTTGCAATAATCAAAAAAATTCCATATGATGCGGACTTCAACGGTGACACTGTATGATACTGGATTAATTGCGGTTTGTTGGACAAAATTGGTGACATTTAATCAAGACCATTCGTAATCATCATCAAACCACACATCGTTGCCAGGTTCTGATTTTTTTTTTCATTTTGCTCAATAATTTAACGGCTTTTCGCTTTAAATACACAAAACAACTTCATCACGATAATTCTCCTTTGTTTTTTCAAAATACAATAGTTCAGAGAATACCTAAATACACCATATTGTCGCTCACAAAAACGCCAAATCTTCAGTAGGTATGTCAAGAATTATTTCTTAGTACATACCTACCTAACCAATCATATAAGTTCCAGAATAAACATACAATTTCATAAGCAACAAGGTGCCATATTGTATTTCATCTACCTTGATAACAAACAGCAAGATCCCTTACCGATTACCATTCGAACAATGTTTCGCAGTTGCGATTTTGCGCATGTAAAACGATCTATAAATAAAATCCTATTAATAAAAATCGATGACTGTGAACTGTGACTATGAAAACCTGTACAGTTGAAAAATTTAATAAGACAAATACCTACTACCTACGATCCATCCGCTTAAAGTTGGCCAGCTGTTACATGAATGCAGCGTTGCCAAATGTTTACTTCCAAACAAATGAATGTGGCGAAGTTCTGTTTGTTGGTTTCTATCAATCAGAGGGGTGAATGTCTACACTAACCTTCGAATATTCGTACTCTAAATATATCCACAGCAAGGACCCCCTGTTTTTAGAGTTTATGAATAGCTACTAGACCTATGGCATTAATCCTTCCAAAGTTTTGATTGACAGTTTTGAACCAGAGTTTTCCTTGCTGGCAACGTTGGTAGATGGTGTTTGAACCTTCCTCCAAACATTTCAAATTCTCGATTTAAATATAGTACGTTATAATAGAGGGTTTGGTTTAAAATGAGACTGTACAACCAAGAATACCGACGACAAAGTCGTCCTAGTTTAAAAATAGAGAAAATCGAGGCTTACTGAAATGAATGTGTATAACATCATAACGAAGTGATAGAAAATGAGGTTTTCAACTAACATTAGCGTACTGAAGTTTTTTCGAAAGGTGTGTTTTTAAAGAACTGTTAACCGAATTTCACAAGATTTTTTTTTAGTAGAAGACTGCCTTAATCAATTCTGGCAGAGCATGAAAAGTTTTGTTGTACTAGAGAATGGGCTAGATCTTTCCAAGGGACACGTTCTGATATGGCCCTTTGAAATGCAAACCTGTCCAGGTTTCCATGGGGTTTAGTGGGAATTGAGACATTTATTTCATAGTGAAGTCCATTAAATTACTATCCACGCAACTGGAAGTAAGTCTGAATTGTAATCCAATTCTGCAAAACTATTGTTTATTCTGTCAATAATATTTCAATAGTTCACTATATTTTTAACCCAGATTCAGATAAGAATATGAAAATGCTGTTTTCAATTCACTAAGAATAGACTAAAACACTTTCGACCATTTTGTTTTTACTGGTGTGTAAAATTCTGCCACCATAACACTAAACTAGTACTACTCTTGTACTGTTATTCAGGACCTGGTTGATTTTTCGCTGCAGATTCAATAGAATAGTGTCATTTAATAATTAAGGCTATGATTTATCAAAAAAGTTATGAAGTGCAGCCTGGTGTGGTAAAGCCAGAATACATCGTGATACCACTCAAATGAAAAAGATAATGTACTTGCCATACAAGGAATAGCTGCACTTTATTTCTATACCTAGGGTCCCGATTCTCAAATTTCTAGTACCTATTTCGCATGTAACAGGCAGATTTTGTCACATTTCAAAATTGTGGTAAAACCAGCACTTACAACACTTAAGATAGTAGTGAAGACACCAGTGAACAAGTAGATCAAGAAAAGGCAACGGTGATACGGGGATGTTAAGCCAGGGCAAAGGCACTGAAAATATTTATCGTAGAGCCCTGCGAAAGGAAGTTTAACAGCTGCAGTGGAAACCGATGCATAACAAGGCTCACTGGGCAAGCTGCTCTATGGACCTAGCGGAAGGTTTTCAGAAGAAACATAATGCGCAGCATCGATTACTGCTACAAGTTACAGACTCCATCAAGCGGCCGTTAGCTTACTGCATGCTGGGGGGCAAAAAATGTACCTCACAACATTCTGGGAATGTGCTCTGACATCATGCCAAAAACAACCAACTATCACACGTCTTACACTGTCGTGTTCATTGAAATAGAGGACTGGGTTCGGAACGAATCTGACCTACGTAGGACAAATGAATGTTGGTTTATCGATAGCTCCAGAACTTTGGAAGGCTTCGAAGCCGGAAAAAATGGAGGGAACCCGTTGATAACTACTGTAGATTTTTAACAGTTGAAACGTCGTGAATAAAAATTGCAGAGAATTTACTTTTTCTTTGTTCTTTTTTAGACAATGAAAGTCCAGAATAACCTTACTCAACGTTAACCTAGTCTGGATACCAGGTCACTTCACACTGGCTTAAAAAGAAACGAAATAGCGCACGCGCTGATAAAAGGGGTGGCCGATAAAAAGGGGGCCTGAACCGGTATTCGGTTTAGCAAATAGCCAAGAAGGTAACAACAACAGCCTCGGCAGACAATAAAAGACCCCAGTATTGGCGCAGTCTATCGGGTCTAGCCCATTCCAAAGCATTTATCGCAAGCACAAGGAAACAACAGGACGCTAACAAACTACTGGAACGCAGTAGAGCACATTTCAGAGTCTAGTAGGTTTGTCACTGTCCACCACGAACTCAAACACCATATACATGAAATCGGCCTAGCACAGGATACAGAGTTCCGACTATTCATATGGAGGATGTGGAAACAGCTAATAAAATAGGATTAGGATTGTGAATTACGGTGTCCTTTGAAATCGACCCTGACCGCATTAATGAAAGTCCTGCTAAACCGCCTACTTCTCAGTATATTTTCTGGCAGCAAAGTCTGCACTGCATTAACCTTCGGATTGTGAAAAACTCTAGAAGTGCTAAAAACCCTGGATGAACAAAAACAGTGAAATCATTGGGTGCCAGGATAAAAAGAAATATCAATTTAAGGAAACGCTAACCATTTCACCAAGACGGGGTACCAGGACAAAGGTACCAGAATCTAGTCATTTTAGAACTGTTCGAAGAACGAACTTATCTATTGCAACCAGAAATCACTAACCGAGCTTCTAATTGGGCACGTTCTTTTGAAGGAACATCTTTACGAAAGGGGCTATTTGAAGGCAAATCGAATTGCAAACTTTGCCATAGAGGTTGTCAGAAACAGCGGACCACCTAATCTGTAAATTTGAGATATAGGATATAGGAGACATGATATATTCCGGTTAGAAAAGAACCGCAACAAAACACCTACAAACCAGACTGTTGATTGAAATGTGCCGACTAATAGGGTGTACAGAAATAATTAGGTGGGTGTAAAATAATCGTAGGAGGAGCACAAAAAGATTTTTGGCTACAGTGACTCTGATACTGGTAGAAGAAAAAAAGCTCTCAGACAAATTTATAATTTAATACATCAGAATAATAACCAATTATTATGGTATTTTTAGAAATCGTGTCTAGACCACATCGACATACTGTGGAAAAAGAACGGTTGGTCATACAAAACAAAAATGCATAGAACCCTTCACAGGGGAAATTATTTTTTTTTATATAAAATTCTTCGACTTTTAATGTTTCGGAGAGCGATATATTTTCCTAAGAATAATTTTTTCATAACATTCAACCTTGAATATTTCGTAATACCAGCTGGATACCGATAGGAACTTTTTGAATTAGAAACTTGTTTTTCTAGGATATTCGTTTCCTAACTCCAAAATTCTTATTTTCTAAGAGGTTGTCTGTGAATGATTGAAACACGGTCCCCCTCACCATACTTTCATGAAAACTGGTCATCGAGTTGTAATAATGAAGCAAACAATCTTCGTATCATCTTAGAATAGTTACAATCAACTAGGAGAGGTCTTTTCTTGTTTTGTTGTTCTACAGGGTTTGCCTATAATTGCTAGTCTGTGGTACTGCAGCCATAAAGACTTACTGGCTCTCCCTAATTCAACCACCCACCTATATTCGTCTGCGTCTTTTACTGGTCGGTACAGGCTGTCTGAATTGTCTGGCTTCGGGTCCGGTTTTTACTTCCTCGAATATTTCTGTCTTCTACAATCCAGTGTCTTGTTTCACAATACATAAAACACTGTTTCTAGCGGAGTCTTCAGTGCGAGTTGCCTCAATCAGTTTCATTTTGGTCAGGCTATCCTTCAGGGGAACATGCCCAAAAGCAGGGAGAAAACGTGACAAGACAATGAAGGCATATCGTTCCATAAGTCTAATTAATGTCTTTCCCACGCAACACGTTGAAAGGCAATAGATAGATACATAAGACAAGAGTTACTACAAACAACCACGTTCAGCAAAGCAAGTCATCAGAATTGGCAATGGACGATCTCAATAGAGTACTAATAAGGTCCTTGACCTTAGAAGACAAGGATATAGCCATGACAACATTTAAAGACATCAAGGGTGCTTTCAACAATGCATCCGCCGTGTCTAGCAAAATAGGGAGGATCTCTTCTATTGTGCCATTCACAGAATATCCTCTCTCAGCAAAGGAGCACTACTAGAATATTAGTTGGACTTCGCACACATTGAAAAGCTCAACGAGTATAATATGAGTACAATCGGTATGGTAAAAGAAATGCTATGCAGGTTCTGTCAAGAAAAAGAGGAAACACCACAATGCGAGGACTCATCAAGGTAAAGGTTTCTAACGTTGGGAGAAGAAAAACCAAAAGCTCCCGGAGACATGGTAGTTTTAAAACTAGCCTATGGAGTCTCTTAACGAAGACAGGTGCTTGGACAGAGAACTTTAAACGAGTTCGAGCCTTCGCGGTGTAGAGGTATACTAGCAACTGTTGGGTTAGTTTTTCGCACAGTAACTATGGCAGTACTGAATTATGTTCACTTTATTATCATTGATCAGAACAAATAATATGTTTCCCCTTTACCACGCACTTTCTTTATGCATATTTTTCTATTGTCATCAATAAAATGACTATACTGCTTATATGCTAATTACAGCCAGTATGTTGGGAAACATATTATTTTTTATAATTGTGTGGCACCACAGGGCGTTCATTATTCTATTTTAAATTATTGATCGTTAAGTAATTACAAATACCGATCAAGATGTTAGATAGAGGTAAATCAGGTAGGTACATGCGTGTTTAATAATGTAATAATATTCCCTTATAGACACTGGTAGAGTGTACCCAAAGGCATAGCCTGTGCGGGAGAGGATTGTTATTATTTACAGTTTGTATCGTTCTTTTTATATTTTTATTTTACGCCTTTTACGTTTTCAGTCGCTAGCTAAATAGGCCGGTGCCAAAGCTAATTTTGAACGCTTAAAATAAGAAAAAAATTTCAGGCAAGGACCAGATGGAAAATGTTGTAGAGGTTCCAATTTTGTTGAAAAAACAAAATTAAACACGAAAACACTCAAACTGGTGAAATGGGGATGTAGTTTAGGGGTTGAAAACAGTTTTGCGGCGATTTGCGGCGAAACGTGACCTCTTAGCGGAAAATGTTCAATGGCAAAGTTGTAGATAATGAAAAAACAAAAAACTTTTGTCTTCAACACTTTTTGATATAACCTGAAATTAACTGTAAAAATGTCGGAAAACCGATTTTTTACAATACATAATTGTTTTCTCGCGTATAAAGGATTTAATTTACATGAAAATTTGTAAACATACGTCTTTTTTGGTTTTAAATGATCGTGATTTTTTCGCAATTCAGAGGGTAACTAGTTTTCGAGTTATGTACATTTTGAAAAAAATACCCTTATGTTCCACGAACAATTGTTCAGGTATTTCGAAGGTCTACAAGTGATCATTGCAATTGTTGGAATATCTACTCTAAAAGGGTCTATGTAACTTGATAGTTTATTGATCGTTAAACAGCCTAAAATTGAGAAAAGCCGACAAAAAGCCTCTCTGCATCATAATTTTCTCAATATTTGCAATGATTTTCAATAGCTGTAAAAAATGATATCTATAAATTGATTTTGTAGTGTGATTATGTATTCAAATATTTCAATCCAATGAATTTAATATAAACAAACTACTTACTTTTTGTTACAAAAATAATAAAGATAAATTATTGGAAATATTGAGAAAATCATGATTCAGAGAGACATTTTTCTCAATTTCAATCGGTTTAACGACCAATAAACCCCCAAGTCACATAGACCATTCGAAAGTAGACATTTCAACAATTAAAATGTTCACTTATAGACCTTCGAAGTACAAAAAATATCAAGACAATTGTTCGTGGAAGATAAGGGTATTTTATTCGAAAAATGTGAATAAATCGAAAACTCGTAGTCTTCTGATTGGCGAAAAACTCAATCATGCTTATTCGACACAAAAAAAGACAAATATCTACTAATTTTCATCCGAACTAAATCATTTATACTAGGGAAAAAAATACTGATAAATCGGGTTTTTGCCATTTTGACGGTTAATTTGAGGTTATGTCAAAAAGTGTTGAATAAAGAAGTGTTCGATTTTTTCACTATCTACAACTTTTTAATTGAACAAATTTCGCTAGGTCAGGTTTCGCCGAAAATCGCAAAAAAAACATTTTCAACTCATAGACTGCATCCCCATTTCACCATTTTGAGTGTTTAAATATTTTTCCTTAAAAGTTGGAACTTCAACAACATTTTCCACCTGGTTCTCGCCTGTTACTTTTTTTCTACAACTATTGAAAATATTGAGAAAATCATGATTCGAAGAGACTTGTTGGTTTTTCTCAATTTTAAGCAGTTTAACGATCAATAAACCCCCAATCACATAGACCATTTGAAAGTAGATATTTCAACAATTGAAATGATCACTTACAGACATTCTAAATACAAAAAAACACCAGAACAATTGTTTGTGGAAGATAAGGGCATTTTTTTTTTTGAAAAATGTACCTAACTCTAAAACTAGTCGTCTACTGAATTGAATTGAATTGAAAAGATATATGCTTAGAAATGTTCATGTAAATTAAATCATTTATACACAAAAAAAAATAAAGACTGAAAAATCGTTCTTTCGCCATTTTGACGGTTAATTTGAGGTTATATCGAAAAGTGTTTGATGCAAAAGATATTGGTTTTTTTATTATCTACAACTTTGCCATTGATCATTTTCCACTAAGAGGTCACGTTTCGCAGAAAATCGCAAAAAACCGTTTTCAACCCCTAAACTGCATCCCCATTTCACCATTTTGTGTGGTTTCGTGTTTAATTATTTTTTTCTCAAAGTTGGAACCTCATCAACATTTTCCACCTGGCCCTTGCCTGTTACTTTTTTTTTCTCACAAAAATTATAAGCACCAGTCTGAAAAGGATGCCTTCCACGTATTAAGAAAATAAAGGAATCATCAAAATATTTTGCAATTACATTTCAAATAATGTTAAAAACGACTTTTGGAAAATGCTTTATTCTTGGATGACTCGATGACTGATTTTATTCGTCCGATAATGAAACATCTTTAACGTTCAGGATATTACACAGACCTCGAAGAAATTTCGAGTAAACAAAGCTCTCCTGATTCGAGAGGCAAGTTTTCTTGGTGAAAATGGTGAATTCACTCCTGTGAATCTTGTGCGCCCCCTATTATCGGAACACATCGTCTGACCCTTTTAATCAAGGCGTTAATGTAAAGGACTAACGCACAGAAATGTACCAGTTGCAATATAATCATCTCCCTACATATAATACCTACATCGATGTTCTGGTTCATTCTAATTCTGTGGCCGGTGAGTCATTCCTAGTTTTGACGTGCCAGTCAGTTAATCGGGTTCACTAGTGGTGAAAAAATCGTCCGAACAACAAATTTGTTTCATTAAGCTGATCTCTCGGATATTGTCAGGTAAAAGCGAAAACATCGCCCTTTCAGCGCCGTATTGTGTGATCAAAGCCTCGCCCAAAATCCTGAAAACATCGGGCAGTTAGTTCACTTAAAGGTAGATAGATAGATAATGTAAAACTTGTAAGTTTTACTTGTTTAGTTCATTATATTCGGTCGGAATGTTAAGAACGGATATTTCAATTTTATAGCATTGGCACTGAGCAGTATCGGTTTATCTAAGTTCGCGGCGTTGCCGATGTCCGAGATTTCGCGGGTGTAGTTCGATTCGTGCGATTGCTTTCTCTTTTCATTTTTTAGGCGACCGAAGTGCGGCAACGTCGCGTTTCCTGGTGTGTTTTCTGTAAACATATTTTGTTTGCCGCGGTTAACATGACTATTTTTGTTCAGAATTTGTTATAGAAGTTCACATTGGTAGAACGGATATTTAGTGTGAAAATAGGTATAATCTTTCATATCACTATTCTGGTAATATTTCCTGATTTTTTAAAAATTATTCTTGAAAGTCATCATAATTCCTTAAATGTGTATACAGTGTGTGCAATTTAAGACAGTAACTCACGACGTTTTACCGTTTACCAATTTATCCAAATACAGGTAACACTTCGGTTAGAGTGACCCATTGTATTTTCAAAAATAATTTTTTAGAACACACGTTTTCGGTCTCCTCTACAAAAAATCCAAATGAAGTTTTTGGCGCTCACGACTATTTTCGTAGAAATGGCCTATTTTGTTGTGAAACTTCATTCACCCTTTTATTACATATCAAAATTCTGTTATTGAAAAAATAACAACAAAAAATGTGTCCTTCTTTTAATCAAAACACCACACCACCGTATTTACTTGTTTTCTGCACTTTTTAGCGGAAAAAATATTTTTTTTTAAATTAACCCTTCTTCAAAACGTAAAATCATGGTACTTTTAATAATTGTTATTGTTCGTTTCTCGTGGGTTCTCGGCTATCGTCGGCTTTTCAAATTCAACCCGAATTGTTTTCATTAACAAGAAATTCGATCTGTCCAATGGTGAAGTTGACACACAATCATGTATCTTCGAAAATAGTCGTGACCGCCAGAAATTTCATTTTGGTTTTTTGTAGAGAAGTTCCAATTTTTTTTTTTTTTTGAAAATTCAATTTTCAATTTTTTTTATTTGAAGGTACAATGAATCTATCTTGTTGTAAAGAGAAACATTCTCAATTGAAAATTGAACCAAAACATGATTTCTTTGGAGATGGAAAAAACCTAAGATGAATTGAAGTTACTTTTTTGTAATATCTAACAGAAAACAACTACTTCCCCGGCAAAAGCCACGCTGGACATTGAACTACATCTGATAGATAGATATTGTGAAAAGGCCCTATATAACTTGAGACAAAAAATCTGATAGTAAAAATTTACATTTTCGTTCAGATAGTTGAAATGAAAAGAAGCTATTTTTTATAATATCTAACAGAAAACAACTACTTCTCCGGCAAAAGCCACGCTGGACATTGAACTACATCTGATAGATATTGTGAAAAGAACCTATAGGTAACTTGTAAAAAAAAATCTGAAAGTGAAAATTTCTCGTTCAGACATGCCTCAAATAATTATAGAAAATTCTAGCACGATATTTAATTTGTACAAATAGACAATGTAATTCGCGGTCAAGTTGTAGGAGTACCTACATCATTGTGAATTACCTCTTTTTCCGGATAATTTTTATGAATTTTTGTTAATTTGTCATTTCTGTTGATCTAAATGTATTTTTTAATACCTTCGTGTCAGAAAATCAAAATTTTTTACTTTTTCAAATGTTCTGATTTTTTTCGATTAAATCGAGATTTTTTTGATTTATTACTTGAATGTGTAAAAAATTTACTTCTCGGCAACATACAAAATAACTTGTAAGTATTGACATGAAAATTTTCTGCATTTTCCCGAAAATTTAATTCATTTTAATTGTTATTTAATGTTTTCTTAAGTTTAATTTATGAATATTTACGTTGGACTGATGACGATGTTTTTACACTTACATAATGTGTGTAAACACTTACTTTTAATAAATAAGCCATCTTTAATTTTTTTAATTTCCTGATTAGATACCTGCTTGGACTACCTGTTTTTACAGCAATTTATACTATTAAAATTGAAAAAAATCAGTTGATTTAAATCATAATTTAAATGATTTGCTTTCAATCGTCGCAACCCTGCTTCGTGTAATGAGGAAACAAGATAATAAACATTTGGATGGTGCATTCTTTGTTTGATATTTTTTTTTGTTATTTTCGTCAATCGGCTGCACCCCTACGCGCAACCCTCAAAAGTCTTCGAGAGACTTGTGCGAGCTAGGGAAGACGTACCCTTGCCGTTTAACGTGTGATGCAGCACGGAATCTCTTGAAGTCCTCCCGATTAATATTTGATTGTTAAAACAGGACAAATTTTAGTCTTGCATATCCTGTCATCTTATGCCTATTGTTGTTGGCTGGGTAAAAGTAAATTGTTCTAGATTTCGTCGATACGAAACGAGAGGAAATGTAAATTATTTACAAATACACCAGCATTGATGTTATTAATAGAAAAGAATTAATATAAATGAATTCTAAGGTTTGTGAATTTCAAATGGTAATTATAATAGTCATTGATCATCTGACCTCGTAGGATGTTGTTACTGCCAACGGCTAAGTCCGTCCAACAACTATTTCCCTGAAGTTGTCTTTCATTATATCTGACGCATTTCTTTACTGAACGCATATTTATAATTCTAAATATTGTTTAAAGATTTACGGTAAAAACAATTTTGTTGTTCCAATCACTTTTTTTTTGTTAAAGAGTTTATTTGTCGAATGAAGAAAATGACTTGCAGCTGCAGCAGAAACAAGCTTGAATAAACACAACTCAAATTTCCAAATTATTTTGTTATGAGAAAATATATACTTCGGTTGAATACTTTTTTGTGTTTTGGGCATATTGTGTATCAGAATTAGTTCGACATTTTAATTGAATTGTTATCACTAACACAAATATTTCGAAAGATATTATGTTCAACGAACTAACTTGTGTCTTACATCAAAATTTAATGAATTGGTTGAACAAAAACAATGGTTTCAGTAGTTTGTGAATTCGATCCGAAGGTACACTGAATAAGTTAACAAAATATTTCATTGGTTGGAGTCAAACTCTAATCAAAATAATGAAAAATGTTGAAATTTCAAATCAGATTGTGATCGACTGAAATATCTGATGTTTTCAAGAAGACCAAACGAGATTTTCAATGACAATATTTGTTTAATATTCAATTGTGGGATCCTAACACTTTATTTATTCGAATTGAATGATATTTTGTGGATTCAACCATGGTTTTTTTCTGCGTATACTAGTACTTTGATTTGGAACCGAATGAATCGGAGATAAGCATCTCTCTTGGGGAATGGCATCAATATGGCTTTACTGTAGTTTTGATGAAGTTTTGCTCGTTTCCAACAAACAGATAAGTACATCCAAATTTTTATTTTATTTCCACATTATTACAGTTATCCATATCCATATGTTATCAAGTCCAGGACTTTCGGTTTGTTGTTAATTCCTCCACCTCGTTGTGGTTCCCCTATTTCGTGATTGTCACTAGTTCAGTTCGGCATATTCTTCCATTCCTTCATTTTAACTTCCTCATTCAAGTCGTCAAAATTTCCACGTCAGATTCCATCTGGTCGCTCGTATCTTTGGTATATATGTCGGCTCTTCATCTGATAACATGATTTCCTTTTTCAGTTGAGTCAAGTTACCTCTTATAATTTTGACTACTTATATGTGGTTATACATGGAGAAATTTTGAAATATTTAAATTTCCATAGTAATTAAAATTGTTACATAGAGAGCTTGTCGTAAAATTTTGACGTTTATCTTATCATTTTCAGAAAATTAGTCGATTCGGTGCTTTATTTATTATTAGAAGTGATAGACGAGTGTTCAAATTTACTCAAAAAATAATCCTCTAGTGGTTGGTTCATAAAAAATCTTTGTAATTAATTATGCAACAAGTTATCGATGTATAAGCCGAATATTTTGAAGTACTTATAGTATAACTACTGATTATACAACTTACCATGAAATCAGCCAATGGTGACTGCGAATTTTACGTAGTTATCACGTATTGATAAGCGAATATACCTACATACCCTTGGCCACGTTGTGTAACCGTTTTGGTGTTTCGCTGATTCCAACAATATAAATTTTGTCATGGTAACGCATTGTTGACGTTTGTTGATAAATGCCAAAATAGAATAAATCACCAAGTGTAGTTTTTTATTCTAACTAATACGATATCGAGCAAACTAAAATAATCGATTTTACTAATCTCCTAACTCGACGTATTCCAACACCACTCGAGCTAACTCTGGTGGTGTTTCGTAGACAATTTCCCTCTTATTATATAAACCAACCAAATGCCATAATTTTTTGAATTCAAACCAATGAGAGAAGGAATTTTCGAACACACTGTCTCCAGCCCGTGCTATTTTCAAATAGGTGTTTCGCTTCTTCCTTATTTCCGTAGTTACAACAATTTCTGTGAATAGAGAAACGTCAGTTTGACGGTTCAACTCTTCAACTGACATTAATGACAAACCGTTCCTGCAATACGCATTTAGTCCATAATAATTTAATGTATTCGTTAAATTGTCTGATCGAATATCCCTTCAAAATGCAGAATTTTCAAATTACTTTCACCTTGCCAGTCGCTCAAACTGTGTTGCTGTACAAAACACCACTCGAGCAAGCTCTCGTGGTGTTTCTAAGCAACACAGTTTTCGTGACAGAAAGGCAAAGTATTTTTCGAAACTTCTGCATTTTGTCGGGATATTATTACTGACAATTTCCCTCATGTTATATGAACCAATCAAATGTCATCATGTTCTCAATCTAAATCAATGACAAGACTTTCTGAAAACACTGCTTTTGGCTCGTGGTATTTTCAGATCGAACGACTGAAAGACGCCAAATACGCAAAATGATATTCGTATATGTATCATTATTCTAAATAAAGTTTAATTTCGCCTCTTCATTTAGTCTTGAAATTGTCTGATCGAATATCTCTTCAAAATACAGAATTTTATGTAAATTATCACTTTCACCTTGCTGCCACGAAAACTTTGTTGCTTAGAAACACCACCGTCATCGTCAAAACACCTATTATCGGGGGTAATACCACGGGTGTCTCGTCAATTGGACGTGGAAAATTAGATGTTGAAAATTGGACGCACGAATATTGGTCGCAGTCAATTGGACGCGCAACATTTGGACGCAAGGACAACTGGGCGCAGGGACAACTGGGCGCAGGGACAACTGGGCGCAGGGACGACTGGGCGCCAAAAACACAAAATTAATAAAAATAATAATAAAATGAATTTTTCTTCAAGTTCCAAGCTCCCAACTTGCGAGCTAGGTTGGTTCGGTCAGGTTAGATCAGACTAATAAAACACTACACTCAAAATGAATTTATGATAATAATTATGATGAGTAGATATTTTTTTGGCGCCCAGTCGTCCCTGCGCCTGGTAGTCCTTGCGTCCAATTGTCGCCGCGTCCAATTGTCGCCGCGTCCAACTGTTGCCGCGTCCAATTGTCGCGACGTCCAATTGTCGCCGCGATCAATTCTCCGCGTCCAATTGTTGGAAATCCATACCACGAATTCTCGCAATACTATCGATAGTAATTCTGTCAGAAATCAACGAGATCAAATTGCTTGGTAACACCACGAGTCCTTTAGGACGAGTGGACCTCAAAGCAATTTGATCGAGTTTAAGATTTCTGACAGAATTATCGATAGTATTGTGAGACGAGTTGTATTTATTGAGATAATTTCACGAACCAACAAAGTAAAGAAAGTTGCATTGTCGTGAATTCTTCAATAGTTATAGATTATGCCTGATAGACATGAAGTCTGTCAGACTGACATTCATATTAGTAGCAACATGATATTGAATTCTCCGTTGTTGTTTGGATACGTGATACGTGGTTGCCATGACAAAGTGGTATTACCGGCTCGAAAGCTAGGAACTGCGTACTATCGAGGCATACATACGTCCCTTATTGGTCCTAATATTGCAGGAAAGGAGGGTTTCATTCGGCGAGTGAAATTATCGGGGGTAATATCACAAGTGCTCGCAATACTATCGATAGTAATTCTGTCAGAAATCAACGAGATCAAATTGCTTGGTAACACCACGAGTCCTTTAGGACGAGTGGTGTTACCTCAAAGCAATTTGATCGAGTTTAAGATTTCTGGCAGAATTATCGATAGTATTGTGAGCACGAGTAGTATTTATTGAGATAATTTTACGAACCAACAAAGTAAAAACAGTTCCATTGTCGTGAATTCTTCAATAGTTGTAGATGATGCCTGATAGACATGAAGTCTGTTAGATTGACATTCATATTAGTAGCAAGATGATATTAAGTTTTCCGTTGTTGTTTGGATACGTGGTTGCCATGACAAAGTGGTATTACCGGCTCGAAAGCTAGGAACTGCGTATATCGAGGCATACGTTCCTTATTGGTTCTAATGTTGCAGGAAAGGAGGGTTTCATACGGCGAGTGAAATTATCAGTATAATACCGAATGTCAAGGGCGGAAATACGTTTTCCGCAAGAGTTAGGTACAATGTTTTTCCTACGAGTGTTTTTGTCCATCTTATTTATGAAAAACAAAGGTTTTTATTAAACAAGATTTTATAATAATGCTACAAAATGACACATAAGACAGAATAGTTACATAGATCATTCAGTTAGTCCTAAATATCCCCATTTTCAACAATATAAAAATCGTGCGGAAAAGTAACTTTTCAGCACTAGTGCGGAAAAGTAACTTTTCCGCATGATTTTATCTTTCCGAGATTTATAATATGAGATCGAATCTAGTCTATTAACGACTGTTTGATAATAACTTTCCGATATTCCGTAATTTTCATAAAATTAATTTCAAAATATATAGTAATTAAGACTTTATCAAAATAAATAGTTATATTTAAAATTTGACAGGTTCTGATATGGTATTATAGCAATTAAATTAATATCTGAAATAACTCAGTTGGCAAAGTAAGGGAGCAGTCGTTCTACGCTGGTTAATGGTTAATGGGGTAGGTGGTTCGAATCCTGGGGAAGTTACTTTTTTTTTTGTTTTTGTTTTGAAATCGATGAGAGTACTTACTGTTCAATTTTCGTTATATTTTTCAATATTTGTATATTCAATGACGACATGAGTGTTTTTGATAGAATCTGTTATGAAAAAAATAATTCGCTCGTACTACAAAATTTCATATACCTACCTACTCGTGGGAAATGTATGTCATTTCATGCTCATTGTACAATATACTAATCTTGAATTAAAATATTGTGCTTTAAAGAGAAAATCTTGCGTAAAAGTAAAAATCGTGCCGAAAAGTAAAAATTGTGCGGAAAAGTTACTTTTCCGCACGCTCGTAGGAAAAGTATTTTTTTTAAATTCTGCGTTGTTGGGATATTATTTCTAATAATTTCAGTGAGTTGTTCAATTGGATTGAAGATATTCTCCGAATACCTATTTGCTGGATCTTTTTCGTTCTCATGTAAACTTGGACGATATTGACGCCATTGACGGTTATGACGTTGCTTTCCCAAAACAATCTAAATGTCGCCAACGTTGATCTATTTCATTACGTAATCTTCCGCCTACATAAACATCCATGCTGAAAACGAGACATTTGAATATTTTTGTGTTTTGTATAGTCTTAATAATACCACCTATCAAAATTCCAGCCACTTGAGTCATATTGTTCTGTAGGTTTCAACGGAAACTTGATTAACAGTCGGAATTTTTCCAAGTACGAACTGTTGTTATCTTTTTTTATCTGTGAGCTGTACCCGACAGTGACGTTCCAACTACAAAACAATTCCTGAGTCGATTCAAAAAACGATTAGTTTATGTTCGTGGAACGTGGGCTCATTGTTAATTCATGCAATTTATTAAATAAATGTAGGCCATTTTGTGCGAGAGTACTATTAATTGCGCACCTAACACACAGCAGATTTCTTTTATTTTCATTATATAGTTTTGTTTTACGCAATCACGAGTTGCTGATTTGTTTGTGTTGGTAAGTTTTCGTCTACTAGCTTTGTTGAAAATATCGGTTCGAAGAGATTCTCCGATGTGTGACGTCACCCCACGATCTTTTTTTGTCGTTTTGTCACGGATTCTGCAAGGGTATTTATACAATGGCGACCTATTTATCGTGTCCTGTTTTGAGTTAAAGTACCATTCGAAGGTTCAAATTGTCTACTGTTATGATTGGTCACGTTTTTTTCAAGAGTGCCTTATTATCAGGTAGATATTGAATTTACAAAATTTCACTCTGAAAGGATATTCGGAAAATTTACTTGAGTTCAAAACTTAATGAAATCTGTTGTTTCGATTGATGCTTGCGAATTAATAAAAAATATATAAATTTTAATACAAAAAAATGATGAAAAATAAAATAGTGACAATTTTTTAAAAACCTGAGTTATCATTTTTTGATCCCAGCTATTTTGAAACTGCAATCCATTACTTGACACCATCACTTCGTTATTAAAGAGAATTGAAGTAGGCTACTATCCCTTTCAGTAATCAATACATTTTATATTAGGTGTAAATGAGTTCTACTCTACTCTATACTTGATAATAAAAATAAAAAAAGCTATTTATGATGAAAGTTCGTAAAGCAGGACTTTTTTGTATAAGCGTGAAGCTTGTTGAATGAGGCGCAGCCGAGTTCAACAAACACGCGAGTACAAAAAAGCCCTTTACAAAAGTGTTTCATACAAAGTTTTTTTTTTCGACAGTTATTATATTGCCAAATTGTAGCAATTATATTATTAATTTGAATGTTTAATGATATGAATTATCGTCGTATTATCAAATAAAGACTTCCGAGTTATATTTAACGCAAAATACTGTATTTTTCAAAAATGCATAAATGTATGAACAGTGTGTAAAAAATTACTTTACACACAGTTGATGATTTTACGCACAAGTGAGTTTTCACGCACTTGTGCGAACAAGTATTACTTTACGCACTGTCAGCAGTGCGTAAAAGCTTAGTTTACGCACTGTAGTGGAAAAATGGTATTTATTTTACTTGGCCGTGGGTTAGCAGATCTAGTCTTCTACTCAATCATAATCTCAAATTGGAAAAGATACATTTGGAATAAAGAGTTATTCAACAATTGAGTATTTATTACAGGGTGACCCAGGGTTAAACCGCCAAACTTTCAGGATCACTTGTTTAGGTAAAATGAAATTTTTTTTCTATAACAATGTGTCCTAACTTGTTTATTTTTCGAAATACAGAGTGTACAACGTTCTTATAAAAAAACAGTTTTTTATCAATTATTTAAAAACCCTCCTGCTGATTTTAATCAAACCTGTCATGCTTGAATGCGGTAATAAGAGGTTTCTTTTAATGTACTTATGGCAACATTATTAATTCCAGTGGCGTCCCAAGAGGTAATCAAATTAATATTAGGACGAATCTTTGTACTCCACTGTTTTTTTGCATGTTCAGTTTTTTCTGGATTAGGCCATTAAAAATACATTTTTTTGTTTATTTCAGTATCTTCCTTCATTTTTGAGAAACAATTCAAAAACCGATTCCGAGAAATTGATTTCAGGACAAATGTATTCATTGTATTTTATTAGTAAACGGAAAAACAAAATTCACAAAAATGACCACCATCTTTTTCAATGCAAAGTTCGCACCTACGAACGATGGATTTTGCAGCTGCACGGCACCTTGCTGGTGTGATCTCTGGAGCTGCTTAAACAATCCTTTCTAGGAAAACATTTTCGTCGTAGATGGGCTCAGCATATACTTTGGTTTTCGTTGTTCCCTATATAAAAATCCATAGGGGTAAAGTCAGGAGATCGTGCAGGTTGAGGAACTATGACATCCTGTATCTCGAAAAAGAAGCAAGTTAGGACACATGATTATGGGAAACAAAAGTCTTATTTTTGCCTAAAAAACCGATCCTAAACGTTTGGCGGTTTAACCCTGGGTCGCCCTGTATAATTTTTATCAGTACGATTTTTACAGTGTATAAATCGTAATAATTATAAAGTTTGACTCGGCATTTTTTTAAATTAATTCATCACCCCTTACTTAAAATGGCTCAATCATTAAATACCAGCAATAAGATCTACCTATGTTTTGTCTCAAAAGCTAAGTGTTTGAAGTCAACCATGTTTGTCGACTCATCCACTTTATTGTCAGAAGAACAAGTTCTCGTGGACAAAGCTTATGCAGTGCGGCTTTTTTTAGCCCCCCCCCCCTGCTAACTTCTGAACGGTTTGATGTAAAAACATGAAACGAAAACCATTCTGAATGGTATCACCGATACTACTTTTTAAAATAAAAGACATTGCGATTGCACGATAGGGGGCGCGTGTGGGCACATCAATTGAAAAATTTCAAATGGCATGGATGTCAAATTACACATGTTGAAAGAAGAATTCAATTCTCTTTTCAGCCATATAATTTATTTTTATTTTCGTTTATGTATCACTTGATGACCCCCATGCCATCTAAATTTTAAATTGATGTTTAATTTCAAGTAATCTCAATTTCGTTTATTTCAAAAAGTAGTATCGGTGATACCATTCAAAATGGTTTTTGATTCATGTCTGTAAGTCGAACCATTCAAAAGTTAACAGGGGGGGTGGAGGACTAAAAAGAGCCGCACTGTATAATAGTCACAATATTGAAAGAATAAATGTATGAATATGAATACATATGGGGTACCTACATACGTATACAACAGGAAATATTGGAAGTCAGAATGGGCAGTAGAAAACTACAATCAAAGGGTTATGTTGATTACATTACATTACAAACAATTAAATTAATATGAGATCGTGGACGCAACAATACACATATTTATAATTTAAAGTTCAGTTAATAAAATTTGTAAAGGTAAATAAGTATAGTAAGTACAAGACGTCATGGGATTGATTCAATATGGTCATGTGGTAAAATAAAGTAGATATCAAAAATACATAGTATAAAAAAAGAAAAGCTTAAATGTGGTGGTAATTAAAGTAATCATTCAGGTCATAGAGAGGTTCCAGTATAATTTTTCGTTTATTGGACCTATCTGAAACGTCTGAGACTAGGAGGCAGGCACGTGTACATTTTCACATTATTGTAGATAATAGAATCGTTTACCACAGATAGTATTGGTAGGTCTTGGTAATCTATTGCAGTTGTTGTCGTGTGTTGTATTGTGAATCAGTTGTTTCAAGAAGATTTTTGTTTTTGTGGATAAGGCTGACTGATGGTGGATTTATGCAGCAGTTTTAAGTCATAATTTTTTTGGAAGAATATTCGTCAATGATTCCAACCAATCATCGACGAACATTCTTATGACTTGAAACTACTGCATAAATATACCATGATTCCACAATGTGAATGGATACAACTGTTAAGATACTGTGCTCTCTGAATAGCTCTCCACATGAATCTCTTGGTTTAACTTTGCACATGATCTAGTGTTCTTTTTGTAGTACGAATACGTTTTGAAGTAGATATTGCAATGCCATACGTCAAATGAGACTCAACTAGAGCAAAATATGCAGTCCTTGTTGCTGAGTATCCTAGATACTTACGTAACATACAGATGTTAACTTGTTACAAAGGTTTTGATATGAATACTAATTTCATTCTTTTATCAATATCTAACCCAAGAAACCTAGTTGATGTGTGGTGCTAGGAATCGCACGTTAAAAGGTAAGACCTCGTTAATCCTTGGCTCGCACAAGTTTCGACTTTTGAGGGCTGCCGTTCGTAAGGGGACGACAGCTGGTTAACGGAAAAAACAATTTTAAACAACAATTTTAAATTTTTTAAACAATATATGGTCATTAACGATAGATATGTCTGAAAGATTGCAGCGAAGTGAAATGATAGTGGTTTTCTTCAAGTTCAGTACTGAAGAATTTGAGTTTTACCACTTTTTAAATTATATTGCTAATAACTCTGTTTTGTCCTGCCTCCTGTCATAGGAAGGTCGTATCATCTGCAAAAGAGTGATCTTTGCCGTTATGTTTAGTCTGGTGACATCAGGGTTGGACCGAGAACTGACCTATGAAGCACTCCAAATTTATTATTAGCAATATTTGAGTCTGTAAAATAGCGCACGCAAGTAGAATTTGACCCAATCCAGACTTGTGTTCCGGGAACCGTAGAGTTGGAGCTTCTGGAGTAGTATTACGTGATTCACACAGTCAAACAAACGCCTTGGAAAAATCGCAGAATACCGCCGCCGCGCAATAGTGAAACATGAAACAATGAACAAATCCGAGCGTAGCGACAATAATAATTTCTGCATACGAATTCAGGAAAACACAATATGCAGGTGACACTTTGACCGAGAAGTGTGCGAACAATTTAATGATATCTGATGAGTTTACCAATTTACTCAATGTTATGGTTATGGCGTCAGTGTTACAATTTGAATGGATAATTAATTATGCATAATAGCATTGTCAGTTTTATAAGCACATCATTTAACAGTTTGACAAATGCTCCTGAAGTTTAAAATTACAATTGTACATAATCAACGAAACTATGTTTGAACTTTCAATTATACCCATACTTAGGTTTAATTGCAAGTTCAAACGGTACAAAAATTATATACTGATTTATTCTGGAATGGACGAACGTATAGATAATGATCTTGCACTGTAAGGTGACTTTAATTGAGATAAATAATTTAAGTAGGTTTTTCAGTGTAGGAAATGAATCAGTAAAGATGAAAGAAAAGGAAGGGGAGAGATGTATAAGGACAGCAAAAAAGATTGAAAAAACATGGAAAGAGAAAGAAACGTATGACGTAATTAAGACAGAGTGAGGGAGAAAGAGAGGTAGAGGGGAAAGAAACGAGAGGGAAAGAGTGAAAAGCGACAAAAGCTAGAGGGGTAGATGGAGAGAGTCCGAAAGAAGGAAATGGGGAAGGGATGGGGAAAGAAAGTGAATGAGAGAGAATGGTTCATATTGTTACGTGTCTGGGTTCTTAAATGTGATAACTTGTTGAGGAAGACTTAATTTACTCAAGGCACAAATCATCTTTATGACCTTAACCTCTAATTCTCATGACAGAAAAAACACACTTTGATTACTTAATACTGAAACTGTTTCGAACAGTTCCTAAAATTCAAATCCGGTTCTTTATGTACTAAAATCTGTGTTCTGGAACATCCAAGTAGTGTTCAGTGATCGAAACTGTAAACATTTCTCTTGAAAATGCCAACCACTCGTGTTGGCGAAACGTCGAGTTTTTCTCTAAATAAACGTCGGCCTAAAAACTCGAAAAACCATCATTCATACAAAAAGATAATTCGAAATTTGTATTGGTACATAACGATATACTTGAAAATTTAGATCATAATTCGACGTAGGTAGCCAAGGTCTTGGAATTCTGCAATCGTATATGCAGGAATCACTGTTTCATTTATTTAGATCCCATATGGACTATATTTTCATTTATGCGGCCTCGATGAGTACAACTGACAATATCACGGGAAAATTGAAATTAAGTTCAAATTCACGATCCGGTTCAGCATATGATCTGTGGATGTTTGGGTGCATGTGAAACATGAGAGAGTAAACAAAACAATCTTTTAACGACTGGAACCTACCCATCAACATCTTGAGTGGTTAAGCCTGTCTTGAAAATAATCTGGGAAATTATGTTTTGCTTCAAGATGAACAAATTATTATAATTAATCAATATAGTCAAAAAGTTGTTTTTGTCGGTGATGATGCAGGGTGCAGGTTTGCATGATTTTCCCAATTTCTTCAATATGCATATCTTTCTCTTTAGTGTCTTCAATTAATCACAAGTTCTTTTGGCAGATATTAATCAAAGTACTACCAAACTTCATTTAATTCATCTTTTTTTCAACTTCGCCACTTTCTGGTTTAATCTCGTTTAAGAAATTACACATCTTTGGAACCTTCCTAAGTTTAGCGTATTGTACCTGTGAAATATAAATAACGCGCCATGGGACCATAAAACCAAATAAAAAATACTTACTAAAATGACAATTCTTGATGTCGAATGTCATTATTATATCGGGATGGTTGTCTAAAGGTGTTGCATTGTCTTTGGGAATGTTATTTCAATAAGAGTGTGTTAGGAAGCATTTTGATTCTCGTCTTCATACGCCGTTCGCTTATTTGAAGTAACCCGTAACAGAAATATCTCGAGGTGATGTTTTTATTAGGAAATTTTAGAACTGCAATCAATATTTCATACAAATAAATATTCAATAAACTATTTTGCCCACCAGATGGCATACACTCATCCAAAATAGCATTGTTTTTGAATTGTCCTCAGGTTCAACGAACAGCTGTGGTCAAATTTATTTTTAGTGTTAATTGATTTGTTTTTTTGCAGATGTCAGCTGGATCTCAGATACAGATGGCACCACAGTCTACAATCAACATAACACAACCTGTACATAGCCAAGACTCCAATATGAGTACAGGTAAGTTTTTCGATACATTATTTGAAGAAAGGACCACGCACGTTTCTTATGGAAAATGGCTTTCCGTGAATTTGTCCGAATTTTTGGTATGGTGTAGATCTGAATGCACTGATCAAAAGTGTCCATGCCCAAAACTCCAAAAATGGACAGTTTTCGAGATATGGCTGTATCAGTATATTTTTTTGCACTTTTTTGATTTTGACACATAATCAGTTCACTCTCATACTTAGGAAAAACCGAGTTTCAATGTTTTCACTGCAGGAATCGATTGAAAAATAATTCTTTCTTCGTTTCAGATACTGCCATTTGAAGAAATTATTATACACTGCTCGTCACTGACGATGTAACTGGACTATTATTTTCAATTTCTATAGTCCAGTTTTTGTATAAACAAAAACTTCTGAATTGCTCAAGGTATCACAGAGTCACATATATTCAACACCTTTCGATAGGGGCACTAGAAAAATAATATTCGATACACACTATAGGAACTGAATCTGAGATACTTTTTTTTTTAAATAGTTTCCTAGTCGTCAAAGAAATAATGGTAAATGCAAAATGAGCATACAGAAAATCGTTCATAAAGTAGGCTGGCGACATAAATACTCGTATCGAATGCAGTTTGTTTATACCGAGTGTTAAATATCAATAGAAACAAGGGAATACATACCCAATAATCATTTCTAATCGCTAACGAACCGTTAAGGCAAACGGATCCGTGAAAATGTCTGAATATTTGATATGATATGGATTTTGATGCACTGATCAAGTGTCTATTGCAACAGACTACAAAAATGGACAGTTTTCAAGATATGGCCGTATCAATATCTGATTTTTTTCGTTTTCTAGATTGTGGCCCATAACCGCTTAGCTCTTATACCCAACAAAAACGGAATTGACTGAAAAACAGTTGTATTTCATTTCAGATACATTCATTTGGAGGAATTAGCATACACTGCTCGTCACTGGCGATGTAACTGGGCTATTATTTTCAACTTTTGTATTTCCGTGTTCGTAGAAACAAAAACTCTTTAATTGTTCTAGTTCTAACAAACATACTTATATCCAACACAATTCAATTGTGGCATTTGAAAAAATAATATGCGATACACACTCTAAATATGATTTGAATTATTTTTGGACCTTTCTCCTGGCCATCAGGAAAATAGTGGAAAATGCAAAATGAGAAACTAGAAAATCGTATTTATAATATACGCAGACGAGATGAATGCTCGTATCGAATGCAGATTTTTTATACCGAGTGTTAAATATACACACTGAAAAATCATTTTTAATTTTTAATTGAACCGATAACTGATGAGAGAATGTAGGCTTTCACGGCCGGAGTCAATATATTGAATCTTGTCTGGGCCTAGCGGCCAAATTTTTCTCAGCCGAAAGCCTATATGAACTTGAAAAACTGAGACCACCTGTGAGGAGTGCTGTGGTCTCAGATGTTTAACGTTCACGGCCATCAACTCTAGACAATATTGAATTTTGAGTTTTCATGGGAAGAATATATAACTAATAATAGGAAAATTGTAAAACAGTAACAATATTTATTTCATGAAAAATATCAATTCTCCGCCAAAGTGATGAGGATAGTAGTAGAAAGAAAGTTGGTCCAAACGTTCATCAAATCATCTATGCGTAACATTTAACGAGGGCCAATTATTCAACCAACCAAATATTATTGTATTCACTCGAACTATTGCAAAATTATATATGGGGCAAATAAGATAACGTTATTCAATCTCAGTTCTATGCCTGTCTTCGCAGTAGCTGAATCAGCAAAACGACGAAAACAATTTTGAAGAGTACAGACAGAGTCAAGGCACAAAAATCTGACACTGATCATCTTTACAGAAATGTAGGTGCATTCACTAAATAAAGAACTATTGAACGAAAAATGTATAGTTTGAACAAAATCGGGTAGGGTACTATACAATGATGTGGTTGCTGTTGTGATCTTATTATTCTAGAGGTAAGTTGAAGAAATGAATAGATTTTTGCTGTTCACTAGGTATTCAAGTAACTCCTTACTTGTTTGTTTATTCCACAACTGCATTCATCTCGTCAGCGTATATTATAAATACGATTTTCTAGTTTCTCATTTTGCATTTTCCACTATTTTCCTGATGGTCAGGAGAATATTTCAAGAAAAATCAAATCATATTTATAGTGTGTATCGCATATTATTTTTTCAAATGCCACAATTGAATTGTGTTGGATATAAGTATGTTTGTTAGAACTAGAACAATTCAAGAGTTTTTGTTTCTACAAACACGGAAATACAAAAGTTGAAAATAATAGCCCAGCTACATTGCCAGTGACGAGCAGTGTATGCTAATTCCTCCAAATGAATGTATCTGAAATGAAATACAACTGTTTTTGTAGTCAATTCCTTCGCAGAAATCGATAGAATTCCATTTTTGTTGGGTATAAGAGCTAAGCGATTGTGGGCCACAATCTAGAAAACGAAAAAAATCAGATATTGATACGGCCATATCTTGAAAACTGTCCATTTTTGTAGTCTGTAGCAATAGACACTTGATCAGTGCATCGAAATCCACATCATATAAAATATTCAGACATTTTCACGGATCCGTTTGCCTTAACGGTTCGATTAGCGATTAGAAATGATTATTGGGTATGTATTTCCTTGTTTCTATTGATATTTAACACTCGGTATAAACAAACTGCATTCGATACGAGTATTTATGTCGGCATCCTACAATATGAACGATTTTCTATATGCTCATTTTGCATTTACCATTATTTCTTTGACGATTAGGAAACTATTAAAAAAAAAAGTATCTCAGATTCAGTTCCTATAGTGTGTATCGAATATAATGTATCTAGTGCCCCTATCGAAAGGTGCTGAATATATGTGACTCTGTGATACCTTGAGCAATTCAGAAGTTTTTGTTTCTACAAAAACTGGACTATAGAAATTGAAAATAATAGTTCAGTTACATCGTCAGTGACGAGCAGTGTATAATAATTTCTTCAAATGGCAGTATCTGAAACGAAGAAAGAATTATTTTTCAATCGATTCCTGCAGTGAAATCATGGAAACTCGGTTTTTCCTAAGTATGAGAGTGAACTTATTATGTGTCAAAATCCAAAAAATGCAAAAAAAATTACATTGATAGAGCCATATCTCGAAAACTGTCCATTTTTGGAGTTTTGGGCAATGGACAATTTTGATCAGTGCATCCAAATCTACACCATACCAAAAATTCGGACAAATTCACGGAAAGCCATTTTTCATAAGAAACGTGCTTGGTCCTTTGATAATGCGAATCACGATATTTAATTCGCATTATTGTACTAGTTTACTTAAAAAAAACTACGGATATAGGTAGTTGATGATTCATCAAGGCTTTCTTAGATCTGAACTAAAGTGAAAAATAAATTATGAACTTTTGGTTAAGGTAAGCTGAGTGGACCTCTTCCTGAATAGTAAAGAAAAAGTGGTGTTACGTAATTTTATCTCCAGAACACGAATACGAAGAAGAAAATCGAAGTGGTTTCCAATACTTTTCGAGCTATGTCCTTCTGAATCTTGAAAATGAACCATTTTCAAACACGGATTTTTCAGTAAATCGCACAAAATGTCTTCTTTATGTCGACATTTCTTTTTAGGTACTAATTAACTCATATTTCACAATTACAAGCTCTCCAAACCAAAACAAAAACGTTTTATACAAAAAATCAACCTCACATTAGCAGGCAAATATGAGTAATAATTTCTCCTTCATTTATGTTCAATTGTTTAATTTACGACATTTAAAAAATGTTGAAATTCAACGAGTTTTTCAGTGTTGGACACAACAAAACACTTTTTTAAAAAATTTTTATTAGTTTTAGTAATGGCGCATATTTCAAGTGACCAACTCACTGCAAGAATGAAAATTACTGAACGCCTTTGAAAAGATAGGTCATGTTTACTTATAAAAAAGTGTCGACAAAAAGAACGGGACATTTGTGCTGTGATTTTTGACTGAAATATTCGTGTTTGAAAATGGTCGATTTTTAAGATTCAGAAGGGAATAACCCGAAAAGTATTGAAAACCGGATTCGTGTTCAAGTTCAAGTCTTCTTCCTTCACCTATATCTAGAAGTCAAATGTTCATTTCTATTATAACTGGCCCAGTTAAAGTACACCTGTTCAACTGGCATGATTATCGAAAACTACCCTCTGATTATACATATCCTATTCATTCAATAACTCCGATTTCAAAGCGCAGTGCAAAACTCTTTTAGGGGAATATCTGAATCCTAAATAAACCAAAATCATTCACACAAAATACTAGCTAAACAAATAACTTATTTCGTTTAAATTCTAATGCTCAAAATGGTATCTTCCACCAACTAGTATTACTACTACTACTACCGTATACAGTATTACAGTACTACAGTATATTTCACTTTAAGTGGCGACAATTCATGTATTTCATAACAGGTCGTCCGAATTTGGAAAACTTTTTTTTTTAATTTAGTACTCCTCGTCCTGGTATAAATTGTTTTAATGTTCCACTTCTCCACAGCCTACTACGACAACAAATAAGTCGCCAAAATAACGAAAGCATATTAGGCATTTTTTACGAAAAAAACAAATATCTCCTTCGATCCAGGCACATCTGGAACCCCCAAATCCCATTTTTCAATATCGTAATTTGTACCGAGTGTTCACAACTTGAGTGCAAAAATTCTAGTTTTTGATAGTGCCCTGTGTAAACGCTACTGAGTGTATGGCAAATTTTAGATTGCCAATAGATCAAGAAAAGCCTAGTGTATCAATTCAAACAATATCATATGCTGCAAGTGATATATCATCTGCGTGTAATATTAGACAATCAGTCATGTAATTTGGAAGATAGTTGATGAAATAACGATGTCCCTAGTATTGATCCCTGTTGAATTCCAAGATTCACATCATACGTTTTTGTTTCGATGCCATTCAATCTAATGACATTAACCATGATAGTATTCTTCCTCTAATGCCTATAGAATATAGTTTTTTCGGGAAATTTAAGTTCCAAACTGTCAAAATCTATGGTGAGGTCGATCGATAGTGTCCTTGAGGAACCTTGCATAAATATCTGTAAGATGTAGTTCAATGTCCGCCGTGGTATTAGCCAGGAAAGTGGTTGTTTTCTGACAGTATTTGCTTCAATTTACGACTCTGTTGAAATGTGTGGACGATGTCAAAATTATTTGTTCAAATTGATGAAAATATTCAGAAAGACAGATTTCTACTTTCTACGCCGTATTTTCTGATTATTCACGTTGTTTGTCTGTATAAATAAGAACCACCAATCACGTGAAACATGTTGGTGAAACTTTTCATGATATCTCTTAGAATTCAGCAGTTAATTTCAAGGTTATTTCCTAGAAGAAATCGCTAAAAATATAATCTAACGTTAAAATTTTGTATTCAGACTGTATCAAAATCGATTTTTATGCGCACTTCATTCAGTTCGTTTACGTCAATAATTTCGTCGGATACAAAACTTTTTATACGATACAGCTCAGTGTGACCTTGACAAAAATATATTATTCTTTTAATAATACAGTACTTTTCCATTTCATATTGCTTACTGATAAAACGTCACAATAATTAATGTACACCAGTTTCAGAAAACATATCAGTAAAAGCTTCGATTTGCCTGGAGACAAAAACTTTGTCACTCGACGTGAGTGATGAATATGTTAGTGCTAGTCATTGAGTTGTGTATCCTTGGAATTATTTTTGAATAATGATCGAGGTAGGTATTTGTGATATATTAGATCACGCTGAATCGCCCCAGATGGGTGTTTCCATTCATTTGTAGCTCATGTTCAGTGTGAAATCCACTTTGATAAAACAAGTGATCAAGTAAACACCCGTTTTTGTCATAGAGCGTATCTTTTTATAGAAGAAAATTGCGGCTAACCTGTAGTATAAAAAAACAGACTGAATCAATCTACACAAATTGATGAAAGAAATATGTATAATAGATAATTTTTATTGAAATACCTACATATAATAAAAATTAAAATGGCATTGGGATGTTAGCTTTCACCACGATCACCACAGAATATGCCAATTTTGTACCAGTCAATATACACATAAATAGTGCCCATCGGCAAACATTTTACTGATAGATAGATACTCTCTACAAACCTTCTGTGTGGCTTCGTTGGAATTAGTCTGACACCATTTTCATCTGACTTTTTTGTTTCGGGGGTATTTTCCGAAATACGTTGTTTTTACTACATATATAAAACTTATGGATACAGTTTTTTTTTCAAATTGAGAAAATTTATTAACAACCAGCTAATTTTCTTAAGATTCATTCATTAAAACCAACAAAATAAATTTTTCATACTGTCTGACAAAGATTATTTTCCGATTATCCAGTCTGACGCGTCAAAGTGGTCGATTTAGCAACACCAAATAATTTATTTATAAACGTCAGACATTGAAAAAGTATAAGTAGAAAGGTACTTAAAATGTGGTATAAGTATCTGACAAGTATATTGGGGCGTAACTAGAGTCTGACGAAAAAATGTTTTTCAGTTATACCAGTAGATAAAGTAGAACCATAACTCTAAGAAGGTCGTGAATCACCAACCGCTTCAGGATCAACAGGCTATCAAGCAGTCGATTCTACACAGAGTTGTACCTGCCCTAGCCATAACATTTTAGGTATAATGATATTCGGAGAGCTCACTATTATTAAAATGGCAAAATATTTCACGGGATATTTTAATCCGGACCTGAGAATATTTTAAGAGACACACACTTTCATTGCTTATCTTTATTTCGAACAATAGGTAATATTGAGGGTCGTCGGCTAATATTGATTTACGACCTTCTAAGAGTTATAGTTCTACTATACTATACATGTTCCAGTTCTTAATAATGAATAATAAATTTTATTACGATATTATTAATAAAATGGACAGGATCTAGGTAATTAATAAATTAATATTATGTATTTTATTGAATAATACAAACGATTTTACCAAAAAAAATTAAATGCAGAAAACAAAAGAATTATTAATTTTTCTCATTGTTCATCACATTCATCGTCATCCGTGCTTTCATCGTTTTCTTTATAAATTCGAAGTAATCTTCTTCCTCATTATCACTTTCAGCATCGGAATTGTCATTCTCAGAAACTGAAAATGTTCAGTTAAAGGAATTTTATCTTAAGGGAGGACTCTTAATTTTTGCAACATGTTTTTCGCGGTAATTTTTCTGATTGAGCTACAAATTGATTTGGATTACGTTGTAGCAGTCATTTTATTCATAAATTATAATTATAATAATAATAATAATGAATTTAAAATTCGAAGTAATCTTGTAGCAGTGTGATGATGGAGTATACTGTCATTTCAGACTTTCACAAAGAAAAAAATCCCATCAAAAAGAATAATTTTTGAAAAAATGTCTGGCTTGAAGGTATATTAGCGAGAAAAACATGTTCGAAATGAGTGTCCCATCCCTTTTTAATTTGTGAGCTTTTGTATTTGTTTGAAATTATAAACTTTTACACGTATTCATGTAACATTATTAATTCTATTTATTTTTATTCAGCTATGTTGAAAATATCAGCAGGCTATTAATAAATACGACCTTAATAATACTTACGAACGTAAGGTTCAAATTTAATTTAAAAAGCAAAAATCTTTTAAAAAATTGTTATTAATACATTTTTTTGTTGACTTGAAATCTACCACTTTGACGCGACAGACTGGAAAATCGGAAAATAATATTTGTCAGACAATGGGTCGTATGCATAAACCTTGAGCAAATGCTTTTACTTGGATTTCTTGAAACAGACGTAATCATTTCGTTGTTATGAGAGAGACAAACCGATAGTATAAGCATTTGCTACCTTTTATGAATACTATCCAATATGAAAAGTTTTTTTGTTAGTTTTAATGAATGGATCTTGAGAAAATCTGGTTATTAATGAATTTTCCTATACCTGGTAGTTTTTCCGACATGTTCGAGGGGGGACAATCCCAATGACCCATGTTTTTATCAGAGAATTTTATTTTCGGGTTCTAGTTCAAGTTTTTAGTCCATTCGATTCTATAAAAAGTTATATATAAATTTTGTATATGTCGTCAAACCAACGTTTTTCAGAAAATTTAGAGGAAAAACGCCCCCGAAACAAAAAAGTCACGGAGGAAAACGGTGTCAGACTAGGTTCAATGAAACCATATACACAAGGTTTGGAGAAAGTATCTATCAGTGCTGATGGGCACTCTAACTAGTACTATTTTTCATTATTATGTCATTGAGTTATCCACCTACCTAGTTCCTTATTATTTTGTTTATAACAGTTAATTGAAGATTTTTCTATATAAAAGACCAAAAACTGTATTATTCAGTTGTTACTTATTTACAATACATACAGGGTCTCATCATTTAACGTAAAAATAAATTGCACCCTGTACCTATGCTGAACCAACATGATACGTGCAAGGTGCATGCCATGCATAATTTACCAGACCTGCTCATTGTGAGAGCTCGGGTTCAAATCGGTCTTGTCTTGTGTTTATTAGTTTTTGAATTGGATTCGAAGATTCAATAATCTTATATCTCTATAAATACATTGATTTTGTGGGTAGGTATATGTTAAACACATAAATATATCCATTATGTTTCGCTTTGCCCCCTTCCATGAAAAATACATGAGTAAACATTGAATAAGCAACAAAAGTCTTGTCTGATATTTTTAGAATGGTTAGTATTTGTAAGTTACGAGAGATTATAATCCACCATTTTGAAAAGATAATTGAGCGACCAAAGTGAATAAACTTGCGTTTCATTTGAGACATGATACTGCGGAAATATTTACAGAGGGTATCCGTAAATACAATATAGGTAATATGGTTACTTTTCATTTTTTTCTAACTACCCAGGTATATACTTTTTAGATTATTTTTAACCTATAATAATCTATTTTCCGGATTATTATTGGAAGTCACTAAATAATACGCAAGAGAAAATTGTGTCACTATACCTATATCCATCACAGTTAAATGTGGAAAGGTTGATAATAATAATCTTCAATGCTAGGAACATGTTTTGATGTCAACAGTAATATTTTCCTTCGAACTAATTGAAATCATTTTATAATATCGGTAGTGTGTAGGCTACATTATGAAAAAACATGGGTTTTTATAGGGTTCATTTTTTATTTTACAATACCGAAATGTGTCCGTGAATATATTCACAAATATACCACTCCTCTTACTGACTTTTAATGGAGATTGCATGTTTAAACCTAACGTGGACAATTATGGGGCTGTAGACGTTGCATTTTATATATGTAAAATGCAGCTTTTTCATGCAAAAATTTGCATCGATTCAGCTTTAGATACCTGTTTTCAGCTACCTACTGTTAACGCTATAACAGAATGAATGTAAAACATGGAAAACCCCTTTCGAAAGAATAGCAGTTCAGATTATCGATCATTTACATTATAGGCTAATCATTTTTGCATTTGAAAAGAAAAATGGGGAAAAGATAGCAAAACAATGCAAACTTTCACAAAAGTTCTATTTTAGTCTGCAATGAAACTATAAAAATTTTCCCCCTCGTACAAGGTCGGCAACATGATTACAAATGTAAATTATAAACAATTCTAGTCATATTGTAGAGAAAAAATGCAGAAGAGAAGCGAAATGAAAAAAAAAATCATCCTTCATCGTTCTCCAATTTTTTGACTATTTCCAAGTTTGGTGTCAAAGTAAATAAATGTTTTAATCATACTTTTGTTATAACTCGGCCAAAAGAAATCTAAAACGCAATGAAACGTTTTACTCTATCATAAGTCTCGCCGAAACTTTGCCACCTGCGCCGATGATGGAAACATTGTTTCTTGTTTATTATAGACTAAATAATCACACTAAATTTATTATGGAAATAATACAAAAGTTTTTTGAATTGGTCGGTAACGTAGGTTTGAGGTTTTTATGGTTTGAACGTGAGTGGGTCCGTATCAGGCTCTCCACTGCGGCCAATGGCCTAATGTGGCTCACCCTGTGGTTATATTTCTCCCAGTATATCCAATCTCTTAATGAAATTGAGGAATGTATTGGGAGAACAATTTACCAGGTTTTCTGGCCTTACTGTCGTATCGCCAAATATTGAGAATCTAGTTCTGGCCGCAGCAGGGCATGTACACAGAATGTGTTTAGCCGTTTCATCATCCTCCATGCATAGCCGACACTGTGCAAGTCCGATTTTATGCATGTGGTGTTTGAGTTTGCAGTGGCCAGTAAGCAAACCTACTATAACTCTGAGATGCACTCTACTGAGTTCTAGCAGTTTGTCAGAGTCCTGTTTTTTCCTTGTACAAGCAAAACATGCTTTGGAATGAGCTAGGCCCGGTAAACTACGCCAGTACTCGAGTCTTTTATTGTCTGCCCAAGCTGTTATGACATTCTTGGCAGTGCTATATTCTAAACCGATTACCGGGTCTGGTCCAGTGAAAGTTGTTTCGGCCTCCCCTTTTGCTAGGGTGTCCGCTATTTTGTTTCCTTCTAGGCCTGTGCGACCTGGTATCCAGACTAGGGTAACATAGTTGCGTTGTGCTAGTCGGTTTAAGGTGTCTCTGCAGTTTCATACTGCTCTAGATATAAAGCAGTTGGATTAAAGCGCTTTCAGTGCTGCTTGACTATCTGAAAAAATTTTTATTATTTTTCGTGTGTGTTGTCGATTTTCCAGCTCCCTTGCACACATTTCAATGGTATATACCTCTGCCTGAAATATTGTAGCTAGTTCACCCATACTGAATGAGCGTTTCACTACTGGGTTCATCCCATATATTCCGGCACCGACGCCTTCCACAGTTTTGGAACCATCGGTAAACCGACGTTCATTTCCCCTACATAGGTTGGTTTATTCCGGACCTAGTCTGCTCTTCCGGGAAAGATCACAGTGCAGGACGTGTGAAGGTTGATAGTTATTATGCCCTCCAGCAAGCTGCTGCCTCTCATGACACATGCCTGCGGTAGACTAATGACCGCTTGGTAGAGTCTATATGATGCCCATCTTGCCTCTCTCTCCAGAACTATGTGGAGAGGAGGTAATCCAAGGAGGGCTTCCATTGCTGCCGTTGGCGTGGAGCACATGTTTCCAGTAATGGCCAGGCACGCTTGTCTCTGTAGTCCGTTATGTTTAGCAATGGCCATTTTTGATGGCCCTTGCTCCATCAGACTACATAGCAAGACGTATGACGGTCAGGTACAGCCAATATACGTGTTTTAGTGACATGCCCCATGTTTTGCCACATATTCTGCGGCATGTCCAAGATGATAGGCTAGCCTTTCGGATAGTCTTTTCCAAGTGTGAGTTCCAATTTAGCTTTTTATCTAGGGTTATTCCCAGATATTTTGCTTCACTCGCAAAAGGCATTGTAGCACCATTGAATGAAGGAGGTATTAAATGTTCCTGCTTCCTTTTCCTGGTGAATGGTACCATGACCATTTCGTGGGGGTTATGTACATTTTCTCCTTCTCACGCCATTTATATGTGGTATCCAATATTTGCTGAAGGACGTAGTAGATCGTATCTTCGGATAAATCGTTTATTACTAGGACCAGATCGTCAGCATATGCTTGCAGATCAACCTCCCAAAGCGAGAGAATGGCCAGTAGATCATCCACCAGCAGTGACCATAACAGAGGGGAGAAGACCCCCCCCTGGGGACAGCCCCTGGCTGGCTTGAAGCTGACACTTTCCCCCTGTAGAAAGGTCGTTATAGTTCTGTTGTGAAGGATAGTTCTTATCCAGTCACATAGTATCGGTTCAATCCCTCTAGAAACAGTGGCCTCATATAGTGAGGTAGTGCATTGTTAAATGCTCCTTCTGTGTCCAAGAATGCAGCGACTGCTACCTCCTGGTGTTCCAAGGCGTCGCTTATTTCTGAGACAAGGTTATTGAGGGCAAGTTCTGTTGATTTGTCAGCCTGGTAGGCACACTGATGAACATTGAGGTAGGGAGAGTTATTATCAGAAGTAGGAATGAATAATTTTTTTAATCTTGGGCCAAACTTAGAAACGGTCGCAAAATTGGGAAACGATAAAGGATTGAGTATCTTTTCTTTGTTTTCGTCATTTTGCGACTCTTTTGCATTTTTTCTATACAAAATAACCAGAGTTGTTTATAATTTATATTTTTCACAATGTTATGCCGACATGGTAAGAGGCGCCAATTTTTATTGTTTCAGTGGTGAAAGTTTGCATTGTTTTGCTATTCTTTCCCCATTTTTGCTAAAGTAACTATTATTAGCCTATTATTGAGAATCTGCGCCCAGAATTTTTTTGTATTTGCACTGGGGGATTCAGTACTTTCAATAAGAACAAATTATTTTCTATTTAGAATTTCTGCAAACATAAGGGCCGAATGCTCTACACCCTAGTTGAGGAGACTCAACAAAGTTAATTGATATATTTCTTCAAAAAGGTGATATAACAAATAATGTAAAGACAAAAAAAAGTCAATTGAGTATTTTGAAAGAATACCGGTTTTCTTCCAATAATCAGTTTTTAAGAAACAATTGGCCTTTCGATAGTTATATTATATGAAAAAAAAAGTTTTTCTCATTACTTAATCGAGAGAAAGGTTCACCGTGTCAAATTTTCTAATATTGAATCAATCGATTTCGAATTAATGGTTGATATGCATCATAAAACTCAGTTTTAACGTCAGATATTAATGTTATATTTTCCAAATGCAGTTGACACGGTTTCTTCAAGACTGTTGAGTAACGTTAAGATATTCTGGATATTAGACGCATTTTAAAAATAATAAAATTGATTTTCTTGTGTTGCTAGGAGAGAGTGCAAATCTAATCATGTCATTATATTTGTAGAATGTATTGTCTCAAATGTCGATTCTTGCATTATATAACAATTATTTTAAAGTTGGGAAATCAAAATTCGTAGCGTAAATTAATTAGAACAAATTAGTTTCATTAAGTCGGGTGAAAGTCTATGTAATGAGTACTATTCAGTTCTCGTATATTTTCAAATTAGTGAAAGATATTGTATTTGAGGTCAAAACTTCACTGAAATTTGATTATATATCCTTTGCAAATACATGTTTATACATAACAATATTAGGATGGATATTTTAATTGGAAATGAGTTAATTTTCAACTGACCTATGAAATGTTATTGTTTTTTATAAAAATTAATGAGAGGGAAATGAAAATTATCCATCAAATTCAACCTGAATCCAAACAAATTGAGTATGACTGAATAGGTATTTTCAATATGTTTCAAACGATATGTGTCTTGTCATAAGGTCTTAAAATTATTGTTCACAGTGGCCCAGAAACGTCATCTATGATTATTATGTCACCGTTTACGACTAGTTGAGAAGCCTACATGCGTTTATTTCCACCCTCTATATTTCATTGTATAACCGTTCAAAAGATAAGAGGGGGAAGGGGACTTTTGACTAGCACTGTATATTGTTTTCCGGTTGTTTGTGGTCAAAGTTAAAACTTCCTCAATTTGGGTATACTCCAAAGTTCCAAAATATGAATTATTACAGAAAATCTTTTCGAATATTGTGACTTCTGTTTTGGGGTTCCGTTTCATTCTTGTTACAAGCAATTAAAATTATTTTATCATTGTACTGATCAAAATAAATTTCTTGCGAAGGTGAAATTAATAGACTGCAATAATATAAATAGCGTTAGAGTGGGGGATTGATTTGAGCTATTTCTATTGTAGATCTGAAATATGTACACCCAAAACCCCAAGAATAGTTTTTGTAATTTCAAAAAATTCCTTTGCTTTATGTTGAATAAATTTTGAATTGAAACAGAAGTAGACTGGTGCCTACAATTTTTGTGAAAAAGAAAAAAAGTTACAGGTAAGGACCTGGTGGAAAATGTTGAGGTTTCAACTTTAAGGAGAAAAAAAAATCAAACACGAAAACACTCAAAATAGTGAAATGAGGATGCAGTTTAGGGGTTGAAAACGGTTTTTTGCGATTTCCGGCGAAACGTGACCTCTTAGCGGAAAATTTTCAATGGAAAAATTGTAGATAATAAAAAATTCGAAATCTTTTCGACATAACCTCAAATTAACGTTCAAAATATTTATTTTTTCGCGTATAAATTTAATTTTTTTACCTACATGAAAATTTGTAAGAATCCTGTCTTTTTTGGTGTATGATCTTTTCGCAATTCAGAAGACGACTAGTTTTCGAGTTATGTACATTTTTAGAAAAAAACAACCTTATCTTCCACGAACAATTGTCTTGGTGTTGTACGAGGTTGGTTCGACAAGTCCGTGCAAAGTCCGATAGATGGTACCACCGGCGCGTATTGACGTCATGTTTGGTTAATATCATCTCTTGAATGAACGCACCCCAAGTTTCAGCCATATTGGTTTATTTCTTTGTGCGTGGCATTCGTGTAAATCAAGGAAGTCGAGTGATTTTTAAGAAATGGACGAAAAAGATTTTCGTGTGGTAATTAAACATTACTTTATGAAAGGCAAAACGCCTCAGGAGACTAAAGAGAAGCTTGAAAAACATTATGGTGACTCTTCACCTTCGATTAGAAACGTTTACAAGTGGTTTCAAAACTTTCGGACTGGCCATATGAGCACAAGTGACGCGGAACGTTCTGGACGACCTGTTGGAGGTTACGACTCCAGGAATTATTGATAAAATCCATGATGTGGTGATGGATGACTGAAGAGTTGAGGTGCGTGAGATTGCTAGTGCTGTGGGCATCTCGACTGAACGGGTACACAATATTTTGAAAAAAACATTTGGACATAAGAAAGCTATCCGCAAGAAAAACGGAATCGTCTGAAGTGTTCCAGGATGGTTTTCAGCTGTTCCAGAAGAATTCGGAGGACTTTAAGCATCGTTTCGTCACTGTGGATGAAACATGGATAACATTATTATACTCCTGAGACCAAACAACAAACTAAACAATGGGTTATCAAGGGGGAATCTGCACAAAAAAATGCGAAGACCGTTCGTTCGGCGGGAAAGGTTATGGCGACTGTTTTTTGGGATTCGCAAGGGATAATTCTCATCGACTATCTGGAAAAGGGTAAAACTATTACAGGTAAATATTATTCATCGTTATTGGACCGTTTGAAAACAGAGCTGCAAGAAAAACGCCCGCGATTGGCCCACAAGAAAGTCCTTTTCCATCACGACAACGCACCAGCACACACCTCAGCAGTTGTGGTCGCAAAATTAATGGAAATATGATTCCAACTCGTTTTACATCCCCCCTATTCTCCAGACTTGGCTGCCTCGGACTACTATTTGTTCTCCAATTTGAAGAAATGGCTGGCGGGACAAAGATTTAATTCAAACGTGGAGGCGATTGCCGACACTAATGGATATTTTGCTAACATGGACAAATCCTATTATTCGCAAGGGATAAACAAGCTGGAACATCGTTGGACGAAGTGTATAAGCCTAAAAGAAGACTATGTTGAAAAATAAAAAAGATTTACCCCAAACACGTTAGTAGTTTTTATTTTTGCACGGACTTGTCAAACCACCCTCGTATCTCGAAGGTCTATAAGTAACTATTTTATTTGATGAAATGACTACTATCGAATGGTCCATGTAACTTGGTTGTTTATTGATTGTTAAATTTTCAATGATTTTCGACTTTCTTCATTATTTTTATAACAAAAAGTAGTTTATTTCAAAATATTTGGATACATAGTCATACTACAAAATTATTTCATTAAATAATTTTCATTCTTTTTTACAACTATTGAAAATATTGAGAAAATCATGATTCAGAGAGACTTGTAGTCGGTTTTTCTCAATTTTAAGCGGTTTAGCGATCAATAAACCACCAAGTTTCATGGACCATACGAAAGTAGATATTTCAACAATTAAATCGATTACTTACAGACCTTCGAAATACAAAATAACCCAGACAATTGTTCGTGGAAGATAAGGGTATTTTTTTTCAAAAAATGTATATATCTCGAAAACTATTCGTCTTCTGAATTGAGAAAAAATCATGCTCATACGACACCAAAAAAGACATAGTATTACCAATTTTCATGCAAATTAATTCATTTATACGCGAGATGAAAATTAAATACTGAAAAATCGGGGTTTCGATTTTTTTATTATCTACAAATTTTCTATTGAACCTTTTCCGCTAAGATAAGTGATAAGTTGTGGCTCCCTCGTTCACCTGACCTAAATCCTCTGGATTTTTATTATTGGGGCTGCCTAAAGGACAAAGTGTATTCAAAACCTATAAACGATGAAGCCAAATTGGGGGAACGCATTCGAGTTGCTTGCTGCAGCGGAAATATCAGGCACAAATTTGAGGGGGCAGTGAAAAGATCTTTTCTCAGTCGATGCAGGGCCTGTATACGCGAAGGAGGTCGCCATTTTGAGCATGTCCTTTAATGATTGTGAAAGCTCTTCATGGCATTAAAAATATAAGTACTCTAAATAACAACCGCCAAATTATATTATCAGAAACGTACCCTCGGGATAAAAATAGCCTCATGCTCATCCGACACCAAAAAGACATATTCTTACAAATTTTCATGCAAATTAAGTCATTTATACGCGAGAAAAAAATTAAACACTGAAAAATCTTTTTTTTCGGCATTTTGACGGTCAATTTGAGCTTAAGTTGAAAAGTGATTGTACAAAAGTTTCCGATTTTTATATTATCGCAAAAAACCGTTTTCAACCCCTAAACTGCATACCCATTTCAGCATTTTGAGCGTTATCGGGTTAGAATATTATTTTTCCCTTAAGTTGGAATCTCAACAACAGTCTACACCTGGTCCTTACCTGTTACTTTTATCTTATTTTAAGCGTTTAAAATTCGTTAGGCACCAGCCTAAAGAGCGATCAGAGCACAAATCATTGATGAAAACAACAGGGTATTTCGATTTTTTTTAGCCGGGAGTTAACGACAGAAATTTCGGGGTCATTTTCGCATGCATTTTTTGTATAAGTTATGTGTATAATATACAGGGTGGGTCACGGTCGATGGTACCTTAGACGTTTACGGAGAACGGGACATAGGATCATTCTGAAAATTTAGTTTCTCAAGTAGTTGCTCTTGGTCTATCGATCTAAAATATTTTCAGCAATGCAGCATTGCCGCTTATTCCAGAAAGTAGCAGCATCTTTGTTATTTCAAATGGGTCACCCTGTATATTATCGCATTTTTGAACTTGTCGTTCCTTTCTGATTACTTCTCCCTCATACTCCCCTATACCTATCTCGAACGGTTTTTGAAATATTGGTTATTTTCCATATTTTTTGTCCAAAACATAGCTCGAATTGAATGTTTATTTCTGCGGTATTTGGATTCTTAGGAAGTTGCAATTTTGTGTCCCTTCTTCTTTGTTCCCACGGATCTTTTCGTTGTCCCGGTGTACACGGTATATCTTGACGAGTTAGCGCGATCTGTGTATCAAAAACTGAAAGTAAAGCGGTTATGAAAATAGGTGGGATGGCTGAAGAACTAATGAAGAATTCAGTTCACCGGTTTAATCGATTTTCAGATAACCCCAAATAAAAAAAATCCATTTGAATTAAATCGGGTGATCGCGGTGGCCATAATTGAGTACCGCCGGTTCCAAACCATTGGTCATGAAAAGTTTCATTTGAATACATTTTTACCATCTGCAGATTAGGTGGGGGTGCATCATGTAGATACCAACTCTTTCTATGGTGCGAGTCCCAAATGACTGAAATAAAATATTGATTTGAATGCAGTATTGAAAGATCTAAATGAATTGGATGAGTGAAAATACTACTTCACAATTTACACAACACTATCATTTATTGCTTACAACTGTTTCGACACACTTTGTTATCTTTTGAGCGAGTTATGAACTAACCTAGGTGCAGAATGTCATCTCCTCAAATACTGGAAGTTACATACCGGGTAATTCAAATTCGAGAGCCACCATGGGGATTTCGGAAACTATAAGAGATATGAAGATGGTTAAATTGGAGCAAATTTACGCATCTATGTGACCAACAATATGCCGTTAAGAAAGTTTCAAAATTCCGAGTATATCCGGATCATGTACTTTGATTCTGTATAGAGAAGTTTGTTCTGCGTTATACAGGGTCCTTCAAAATTCATGATCTTACTGCTAGATACGAAAAGGGTTGAAAGTGCGTTTTTTTTAAATGGAACACCCTGTATATTATGAAATATCCTGAAAGATGACTAAATTCCCTTCGAATTGATATATCATGTTCCTATACCTAAATGGCCAGAATTCCGAGATAATAGCAATTTTCACTTGTAATCTCCCAAGTACTTGAATTATTGCCGGAAATTTTTCGAGTACATAAATTTACGGTAATTAATTCAAGAACGAGGGGGATTCGGTAAGAAAATTTCACACCGAGAAATGAAAATCATCCAACAATTCATAAGAAAAAAATAACTAACGATGGTTTCACCTGAAGTATTTATAACCACTTAAATATTGATATGTAAAATACTTAACAAAATTTTCATCAATAAATGTGTTTAAATTTGGAACAAAAATAAATAAAAAAGTTATGTTCTCATCGTGGATTGAACCATCAACCTAGCGACTCATAGGCCGCAACACTACCAAACAAACAAACAAAAGTATCTTTATTAATGAAATTATGTTGTAATCGTACAAACTTTTTTTTGTTCATTGGTTGTAAATCAGTGTACGTTTCATTGAATTTTCTGCACGTTCTTGCTTTAATTCCCTCACATTTTCCATGAAGAATAAACAATTTCATCAGAATTTCGTTTGAATAGTTATTTCAATTATTTTTGAGTTACTATCGTTAAGAAACACACAACGGTATTATTAATAGTGCACTAATTGTCAAATTTTCATAATGTCATCTACCATCATGACATTTAATAGCCACCTTAGATGAATATGAGAAATATAAATCGATTTTTTTTGAAAATTTCTCACCTCACTTTTGAAGCCAACCAAAATATTCGTTCTTGTTTAGATACCATGGCAACCCTAAAAATTTCCGGAAATTTTTATCCTCCTGGGTACCCTGGGCGAAATTAATAAGTGGAAATTTTTCTGTCAAACATTTGACATGTGACAAGTTGATATTTTGCTTTAATGTACAAATGGGGTCTAGTTTTCATATGAAAGGAGATAATTATGAATTTACTAGATATTTGGAATGTGTCTGAAAATATTTTCTCCACGATTATTGCAGAAATTGTCAATTCTGACATCATATTTCAGAAGAAGATCAATACACCATTTGTCACAAGTTTTTATCACAAGTCGCGTAGCTCAGCGGTAGTGTTGCCATCCAGTAATCTCTCAATGAGAGATCATACAACCGATACCCGTTTTTTTGCCGAAAGTACTTTTTCCGGGAATTCACACAAGTTTAAACACCTCTGAATGCACTTCTACGATCTGATCACTGTTTCAATGAACTCCTGTATGAGCATAGCGGGAGACAGGAAAGGCTAAGAACCGAAAGCCAGAAAGCTGAAATCCGAGTGCATCCGCTAACACCAGCGGGGCAGCTTATCAGTTACCCATCGGGGAGCTGAGGAGTTGTTGCAGGACAGGGCGGCATTGGTTTCCGAAAGGGAATCAATGAAGACCCTCCACACTCCATTCAAGGTATGGGATCTCTGTAGGACCTTGTAGAGAGCCGTCAAATTCCATATCTTGAGTGAACTTTTCAGTGAAATGGCATGTGAATTCAAGACCTTAATAAAGATACTTTTGTTTGTTTGTTTGTTTGGTAGTGTTGCGGCCTATGAGTCGCTAGGTCGATGGTTCAATCCACGATAAGAACATAATTTTTTAATTTTTTTTGTTCCATATTTAATTCAAGCACTTGGGAGATTACAAGTGAAAATTGCTATTATCTCGGAATTCTGGCCATTTAGGTATAGGAACATGATATATCAATTCGAATTTTTTTGCTACAGATTTAACCCTTCTGTAACCCCCTGTCGCGGGGATGCTGTGACAGACGTGTATATTACTATTGAACGTTACACACATAACACACAAAAAAATTAGGCTTGTGGAAATGGTGTAATGAAATCTGTCGTTAACTCTCGGACCAATAGGAAATACTTCAGCCGGTCTTCCTCAACCCCTGCGAAATTGATCTACCGGTCCTTCAATAGTGTAAAACCCAATATATAGTAAACTACCTGATTTTTTCCTTTTTTCAGCTTGTATTGCTTGTGCATTGCTAATATGAGCTTTGTTTCTGAAGGTTCATCTCACAGCGACAAAGAAGTGGACCCAAATACTCCGGAAAAGTTACCTAGGACGCCGAGCGAGCGGAAAAGAAAACGGAAACCGGAAGACACTGGAGGAGCGCCGGCCGTGAAAGGGGGCGTTCGGAATTCATCTACTGATAAGAAAATCAACGAGTATTTCAAGCATTCGGGTAATAGTCATAGTCCTATCAGGCTCGGAGGTGCCAAGAGCCCGTCACCTCAACAACCCTATCCGATGGTAAGTTGGCCTCTGTAAAAAATGCGTTTATCAGAATAATCTTGAATTCTTTAGTTTTGTCTCTCGTTTGTGATATCCTTGGTGATAGGTGTTATTTATTGTGGTAATTTCTTCTTTTCTTAAATGAAGTAAAACTCGTTTCTTCCATCTCAACAATCTGCATCTTATGGATAATTGGATAACAATGGACGACAGATAAAAGAAGAATTATTTTATTGTTATTATTCGTACCTAACCTGTATTCTTCTTCTTCTCTTATTCTACATTACTAAAACTTCTTCCTGTCACATATGAAGTACAAAACGGATGACATCTACCATTCATATGCATACACTAGGATAAGATAAAATCATTGTAAACATATAATTTATCTCAACAATAGGAGATTCACATCAAACACAACGATTAAGTGACCTTGAGTTCTATTACTTTTATGCTCTACAGTTGCAGATTTACCAAACTGCATTTTACCAGTATTTGTCACCTTTTTAGATTTGGAAAATGTAATATTCAATTTTGTTTCTACATAACAGAAACTTGTCTGTATGTTCAAAAACTTAGAAAACTACTAAAACACCAAAAAAGTCATCATCATCAGGGGCTGTAAGCTCCTGATGATGCTCTCTGTTGGTGAAATGCTCGTCTTGTGAAATTAATGTAGTTTTGGTATTTGGAGAGTTTTCTATATTTTTGAATTGTATTCGCACCAAAGGCTGCAATGTTCTTGTATGTCAGAAACAGTGGAATACAAAAAAAAACCTAAATCGGCCTACTAGTTTTCGATATACAGGGTGTCAAAGATGAAAAGTGCTCAGAATTTTTAACAATTCCGAGAATTGACAAAACGCCTATTTATTCTGGGAATACCATGCCTCAATTATGGTACAATGTTACCTTGATCTCGTTTTCATTACACTTTGGGTCGTGGTAGACGGCTGGTAGTGCGTTCTCCTCGCATGCGTGGGGTCGTGGGTTCGATCCACCGATTTACCGGTCTCGTGCATGGCATCACACGTTAAAAGGTAAGGGCTGCGTCTTCCTTAGCTCACACAAGTCTTTCGAAGACTTCTGAGGGTTGCGCGTAGGGGTGCAATCGTTTGACGGAAATAACAATTTTAACAATTATTTTTTGTCGTTCTGTGTTCCACAATAGGGTGAACAAAAAAAATCCGATTTGATTAATTTTAAACCGATCTGTGTGAGTTCTCTGATGAGAATTAACGATTCAATTTAGCCTGAATGAACCCTCTCAATCTCGGTCGAAGTTAGCAGAAAGAATTACTCGAAAATAACCCATTTCGGCCTCCGATGGAGTATATGGGAAATCAATAAAATCCGTACATTCAAAAGTATTAGCGGACAAACAAGTCTGAAGACCTATGCTGATATTGATGACAATATCTCGGACTCCTCAAACCGTACATTATATCAAAAAATTCATGAAAGTTAACCGATTCTTTTTCGAAATACAGGGTATTGATTCATTGAAAAAAAAAAAACAGCATTTTTCTAAGAAACTTGAACCGTTTCTTTTTACTCATCCTGTATACATGAAATATCTATGCGATGTTCTCAACACTGAAAAATGTTTGATTTATATATCCGAACTAAAAAACGAGGGGTAGACGTACCCCTATTTTCGAACCAACCTGTATAAAAAAAAAAACATTTTAGTTAACTTCGGCTGAGATTGAGAAAGTTAATTCAGGCTAAATTGAACCGTTAATTCTCATCAGAGAACGCACACTGGTTGGTTTAAAAAATCGAATTGGATTTTTCTTTGTTCACCCTGTTGTAGAGCACAGAACGAAGAAGTGTAATGAAAACGATAATTAAGGCATGGTATTCCCAGAATAAATAGGCGTTTTGTCAATTCTCGGAATTTTTAAAAATTCCGTGCAGAAACCTTCACTTTTCATCTTTAACACCCTGTAGCTCGAAAACTAGTCGGCCGATTTTTTGTGCCTATGTACACTTTTGCCAAGGAAGTCAAAATCTACAACATACCAAAAATTCAGAGAATTTAACCGGAAGCCATTTTCCAGAAGGATACTGAGGGGTCCTTTAAAACTATTCTTGTATTTTCTACTAAAGTAGTTCCTCTTAATGTTTACATATATTTATTTAAACTCTTATCTAAACTGTTTTAAAAGTAAATATGTTTTCCTTTCAAGTTGTGATATTTTACAATTGTTAATAGATGCAATGAAATGGTATCTCAGTACAATTTTAAATTAGGTACTTTTCTAGGTAACATAGGTTGCCCCCCTGTGTATATAAAGTGAAGTTCAACTGTAGATGAACATAATTTATTGTTTTGAGCAGCCTACCCCTTCCCACAAATTGTTTGGATCAGTAAGGATATTATTTTGATTTTTTCTTCACTTCTATCTAACCGAACGAAAAGTACAATGTTTAAAATATTTTGATGAGCATATGCCATCTTGTCTCAAAGGGCTTTTCATTTGTCGATTCAGCCATGTGGAATACACATTTCGAATAAAAATTATATTTCAAAATTGTTAAGTTTCTATTTTTAACATCAGTCCTTGAAGAAAAAAATATTTCGTTTTTACAGTGTCACAAAAACAAGTTATTTCCTGAAATAAACATGAAATCTAATAATATACAGTATTTTCTCAAGTATTCAGTTGATGAACACTCTGAGGTTGTAATGGTGCTATACATTTGATTTCAAAATTACAATTGTTATGGTTTATTTTTTATAGATAGAAATAAATAAGAAAAAATTCAGAGGGCTGAATGGACAGGTAGAAATTTTCCCAAATGAAGTAAGTAATGGTAGTTTTTATATATGGCATTTTTACTCTAGAAACAAACATGATAGGTGCATATTTCTTCAGTCGCTTAGAACATTTTGATAATTTTCATCTTACTCTGTCTTACGATTTTTGTATTTATTAACTGCCCCCTTCCTCCCTTGCTCGCACAAGCTCTGCTTTTGAGTAGTTTTTTCCGATAACCTGGGAGATTCGTAAAACCAAAATTTACAATTTTTTTTACATATTGTTGATGGATCTCAATAGTACATCTGATACCTCTCATGAATTTCAATATTGTGTAAATAGCTTTTATACTTAAAAAAAAAATATCTTGAAAAATTCTCTAAGCGTTCAAAATGCGTCTCTATTATCTGTTGAGACTTAAATGGGTTTGAAATACTGATAGATATACAAGGTACGAGTAAAATATGTTATTGAACAATTAGTACGTATTTTATCGTTCTGCCTAGCAGTTTTTTAAATATTTTGGTTTCTCTTTCCTGAAAATAACTAGTTAATGATTTATGTGTTGGTCCAGTCTCCTCAAGAAACAAGCTGATTCTCAGGAAAGAGAAATCAAAACAAATTCTAACTTACTTTCATAAATAAAATCTAATAATAATAACTTGACCAGAACTTTGATAATTGGTTTATGTCAAATTATAAACTAAGACTTCGCCAATAACCCAATTGAATTAAGTTTATATATTTGATATAATATTACTAATAATAATCGTCTTCCCTGTAAATCCTCATATGAGTCTAGCCTGTGCTGGTAGAAGTAGGCTATAATTATTATTTACCGTGGCGTTCTCAGGCGATTTACAAATTTTTTGTGCCACATTCACTTTTCAAAAGTAAAACTCGAAAAAATCTGTAAGTAATAGACCAACGTGTTGTCATTTCATAAGTCGTGACATCTTTGGTAGTGAATCTCTTATACCAGTTGAACAATAAAAGTCTAGTCTGGCAGTCCACAGCGGCCGGGTTGTTCTAAAAAAATATTAAAATGGTAAGAAATAAGATTCACTCAATTTGAATAACTCATGTAAATTTAATAATCAGCAACTTTTAATGGAGTAGCGGTCTATAGCCGGCATGCTGTGCAAAAGGTACCGGGTCCAATTTTTCTGGTCAGTTCTTTTTTTTATTTCGTGAAGATATTTTCAATAGTGTTTTTTAATCATTAATACCAAATACCATGGGTATATTTCGAGTTGTCATTAATATTTAGGAAATAAATCTTGTATGCACTATGCCTGCTGAACAAGAAAAATCTATTCTGGCGGGGGGGTCAATCATCATCCGGGTTTTCACCTTCTCCTATTAAAAAGCTTTGAGGTGGGAATATATTATCATCTGTAAAAATGATTGATAAGAACAACTATAATATAACATATTATATATGGATAAACCAGATAATACTAATACAGGTTTGTTGGTCTCCTACTTATGATTTTCTAATAGTTTCAAGCAAAAAAGTTCACTGGTTAACTGAGAAAAATGTAAGAAATAGTAACAAATAATAGTATAATCTTTATTTCTACATAAAAAAATGCCAAGTAGCAGAACCGAACCTGGTACCTCTTGCTTCGCGGGTAGTCGAGTAGGGCCGCTAGACCAGTAGAGATTTCTGAAAAAAATATTACATGTTTTATCAAATTTAACTACTTACCATTTTGATAATCTTTTTAAGAAGAACCCGGCCGCTGTGGACTGCCGGACTCGACTTTTTTTGTTCAATAGGTAAGATTTAGTACCTAAGTTGCAATGACTTACGAAATGACAACTTGAAATAAGTTGCTGGCTCTCCATCTATCCATCTCTCATCACGGTAATCGGTATTAAGGCAACTTGTATCATACTTTTAACAAAGCAGATGGGCGCCGATTAAGATCGATACACTCGAAGAAAATTGTAGATTATGTATCGGGGAATCGAATTTTTGCGAAAAACTTCCTAGAAATCGCCAAAGAAAATTTAGCGCTCGTACACCGTCTACCCCGCTTATTCACGCTGTTGATAAAATTTGATAATTGATCGCAGTTATCTTCTTTTCAGTTACCTCCTTCTCCACAACAAGTGGGGATGTCATCCCCGCAAGTATGTAATCCTGTTCCTTTTGAATTTTACAATAAACCGATGAGGGTGACCCCACCTGCCATGGTTAACAAACAAATACAGGTAAGTGTCAATGTAGTGATATCCTTTTTATTTAAATACAGTTATCCTGTCCCAACATTGCCATATATGAAACCGTAATAGGTGATAAAGAGGTTAAATGAAAAAAATTGCTTGTGTTCATAACCTACTCTCCTGGCTAATACTACGACGGGCATTGAATTATTTCAGATAATTGTGATATGTTCCTCATGCAGAATTTTGTTTTGATTCGGTCTGAGGTGTAAGGGTAGGTTGATACAGACAGCTTTAAGACTATCTGTGTCCGAATAAAAAATCCTGTTTGTTGGTTACAAGAACCACTTGCAATAGTGTCACCTGCACATAGAGGAGCATTGCACAAGTATCTATTTGATGTAATTCAATATTAATCGTAGTATCAGCTAGGGAAATAGTTCTTTTAGGTATTTGCTATAATAGGCTACACTGTAAATGAAGGGGAGAGAAAAGGGTAAAACCTCGGTCGATAACGACTATCGTTAATATGCCAAAAATTATAAAATCCCTGGAATTTTTTTTTTCTGAAATTATAGAAAATAAAATGGTGTAATTCAACTTAAATAACTTTTTATTTTTTTCTTCAATTTGTTCACTCACAGATCTGTATTTTATGTTGGGTATTCAAGAACCACTTGTCATTAGCAACTCAGTAAATAAATAAATATTTGATTCAACAAATTAGAATACATCCGCTGAAAAGACAGCTTATAATATAACAGTAGTGTGTGCATAATAGTTTACATGTATTCAAGAAGTAATTGCTTTAAAGGACTCGTAAAATGTTAAGTGAACATGAGGAGGAATTTATTTATTACAATATCTGTCGAATTTATTACACATTGAGTTGATAATTTGCCATTACTATAGTTCGATGAGCTGAAATAGTGATTGTTCTGTTCTGGCAGAATATCAAAATACAAATTTGGTTGATTTTTGGGAAAGTGAAGTTACTCAAGTCAAAGTGAAAGTCAAAATATATTTTTTGGATAACTCTCATTAAAAGTGACATTTTTAATGGCTGTCAAGTGTGTTAAAAGATGATGTTCACAAAGTAGCGTGTTAATAGTTATTTAATCAACTAGTGAGTGTATTAATGGAGGCGATTATTGATCGAGATATTTTAACGCGTGAGCGAAGCGAGCGCGTTAATTTTCGAGATCATTAATCGCATTTTAATATAAGACAATATTTTTCCTTTTACCGCACTCTTGTTGAAATAAAGGAATAACATTTTTTTTCTGGCAATAAAGTTAAAGATGATACTTTCGTTTATGTTTAGTTGCCTATGCAACAATTATGCTTTCATAGAAAAATAAACCATTAATGACAAATCGACCATTAATAGGGGTCATTTAGAGGCCATCAGCGCGATCATATTTGGGACGGTTTTTTTGGTAAAAGAGTTGATAACTCAAAAACGGTTCTTCGTATCGATTTCAAACAAGTACAGGCTTCTAGAGGACGTTCGATTCTATGTATCTACGTGTGCGACAGACCTCACGATGCTTTTCGCAGAAAATCGAGGTAGCTGCAAAGGCATTCCTCTTCCATTAAAAATTGAAGCAAAAAACTGTTTAAAGTAACTGCCTTTTGGGACATTTTTGAGATTTTTTTTTGTGAAAAGGTGGACTGAAATTTCAATTTCCATTACAGCACGTTCCTAGAATCGAACGTCCTCTAGAATCCTGTCCTTGTTTGAAATCAATACGACGAACCTTTATTGTGGTATCAATTGACTCTTTTACCCTAAACAGCGCCCCAAAAATGATCGCGCTCATTGCCTCTGAATGGACGATTTCTCGAAATCACTAATTACAAGGTTATTCTAGTCATACTACTGTCTAGTGAAAAACTTTCTCTTAAACTGTTATATTTACATTGTAACTGTTTAAATCTAATTTATATCTTGTTATTGTAATTTTATGGTGACTACTGACTATTCTATTCTAAGGTATTTTGGCGCCACCTAACACAGCCACAGCACCTGCGATAATAATTGTTGAAACGTCAAAAAATAATGAACTGGCAATAAGCGACAAAATGTGATTTTATTGAAATATTAAATTTATCTATTTTATCATTAAAATAGAACAGTCATACAAAAAAGTTTGAATAATATTTTTGTTAAAAGTAAGTTTTATTTTGTTCACACTCTTTTTAGCTATTTTGCACGATTCGTCAATTTAGCGTATTTACTGATTCTCTTAAAATAATAGTAGGTTGTGTTTACAAATCTCCGAAATTTTATATCCCATCAGAAGACAGTAAGTAATTTACCGATCGGAAAACAGAATTGTCACTTTGACATTAAACTAATTTAAAATGAAATCATTCAATCTGGTCATTGCATGGACCGTGCGAAAAACGTCATAACCATCATAAGCAGTAAGGGCTACCGGTCTCAGGCCTTCGGTAAACAACCCTTACCGCTTTCGATGCTATATTGTTTCAAAACTTTAGACAAAGCTTCATTAATTAAATTAATTGAATTAACTTGAATAAACTACAATGGTATTAGTCCCTCCCCCCACCATCTACACATGAGCCCAAATGGTATTTTGTCTGATGAAATTCTTTGAAATATTTAAATAAGTTACTATGGATTGAATGTTTTCAATAATTGATTATATGAAATTATTATTCATTTATGTTTTTCATTGCAAGTCTTGGCCATAAGCCACAAATTATTGACATGTTTATACGTCCCATCATCTTTACGAATATTGCTAAAATTTATTTGAAATTGCTACTCTATCCAAAAACAGAGTAATGTATCATACTCAACTTTTTGATACCCCGAAAATATATTTTTTTATCAAACAATATATTATATTAATGAATATTATTATTATTTACAGACTGACTTAACATGTCACAGGATACAAGAGTTCGAAACGCAAGCATCCTCTGACTTAGAATTACGTAATAACAAAATAGAAGAATTAACGCGGGCCAATGAAGAGTTAAGGCATCAAATATCAACCCATCAGAAGTCCGTTGACCAGCACAAGCAGCAAGTGAATAAGTGCATAGAAGTGGTAAAAAAACTGCTCAAAGAGAAAAGTTCGATAGAAAAGAAGGAGGCGAGGCAAAAGTGTATGCAAAATAGGTTAAGGTTAGGACAGTTTGTGACTCAAAGGGTGGGGGCGACGTTCCAGGAGAATTGGACAGACGGTCATGCTTTCCAGGAATTGGCAAGGTGAGAACAAAAAAAGCAAATACAATTTCGGGTGTTCATTTAGACTCAATACGGGAATTAGAAATCAGCTGAAGCTCTGATAGCCCATATAAACAAAGGCAATTACGATCATAAAATTGATTTGTGATGCTATATTATTTGTACCAAGAGAATGATATTTTGTATTTATAAAATCGACAGCACAGGGAATAATTAACAATTTTCAGAATTAAAATATCAGTTGAGCTATTTGGAATTTTTTTGAGAAAGCTGTTGAAAACTTCGAACACTTTCATACTATTGAACTAGCACAAAAAATACACAATATCTCGCCTTACGAGTAAATACTTTCTTAAGAGCAAACACTACCTTGGTAAAACGGAAATTCGTTTTAAGCCCACAGTTTTCGTTTGAAAATTTTAAATTTTTTTTTGCATTACTCAATGTTTTTGTGTAAATTCCGGAACATCAGTGATTTTTGGTTATGATAATTTTTAAGAAAAAAAATTCAAATGACATGAATTGAAAAAATTGAGAGTTTCCGGAATTCTTATGGGACCACTGAGCCCATACAAAAAATATCTCTTTCTTGAAATCAATGGTTTGTGCCTTGGTTTGTGCAATAAACGGATTCTACGATCGGGAAATTTATACCTTATTGGCGCTGTAATCGAGAACGGACAGGTGCTTTGTTGCCAATGTTCATCGAGTTCATTATCTTCACCCCCACCCCACTCCACCAAACCAGAACAGGAGGGTATGAGGAAGAAATTCGACTTTTCGGTGATGGTGGCTCTTAAGGAAAAGACTATTATGCCATATGGTACAGCACATTCACAATAACACAACTGAAAACTGAAAAATGAAAATTGAAATACTGAATATATAGTATCCAATAATGTTTCAATCATCATAAACTAACCACCATCCTCGCTTACTAGCATGAAAAGCTGAAAAAAAAACTTGATAAGTTGGGTTTAGAACAAATAATAAATCTTTTCTGATTCCATCATTTTCAGTTTTGAAACTTTGAGATAAATCTTGTTAAGTTCCAGTAATAAATAGTTTAATTTATTCTTTAATTTGTGTTTCATAAGTATTGTATATTCAGTTTATAATATTTTTATACCCCTCTATGAAGAAATGTTTCTTGGGATCAATAAAGTATTATTATTATTGAATTGAGAGTGTAAGCCTCTGGTTTGTGATTTAAGGACCGATAGTATAGTTGATTGCTGCACTCGGCTAGACATTGAGTGCAAATCCCGACTGGTCCACATAATTTAATTCGGTTTCACAATTTCCATTTTTTATTTTTCGTGTCTGCATTTTCGCTAACATATTTCTATATTATTTGATTTGTTTGAAAAATATTTGCAGTCCCGGAATATGATTCAATATTGGTAGATAGAAAAGTATTTTAATTCAATATTGTGAGAGTCAAATTTTTGTGGTAGTTTGCTATTTGCAATTGACAACACCTTTTATATGGGCACATGAAACATTTTTATAATTTTTAAAATCATATAAATATATCGAGAACGGCGAATGATACAAAGTTCGTTAAAATAAACAAAAGTTGCATTATATTATTATAATAGTGAAAAACCAAATAATGGGTGGTATGATTAAAAAGAGCATTTGCTTATACTTCAAGTAAGAGCTTTTACTTCCTAGTATTTTGTGGAGTATAATGTTTTACATAAAGTAAATTCTTCGATGGGAAGTGTTGACTTAGGTTAGAAGCATAAACTAGTAGTAAATACTAGGATGTGATTAACCTCAAATTGGTTCAATTGTTGTTGTTTGTTCTGTGCTACTTAATAATCGTGAGTGAGAGTAGATAGTGTTGAACCTAGTGCCGAGGTTGCTGAAAATGTGGAAGTAGATCTTCAGATGGCATTCGTTATTCTGTTGGAAGATTGTAAAATACTTTTTGACGAACGGCAAACTCCAACAATCAAAGCAGAAAAAGAGAAAGCAGCTGAATCACTTGCTGAAGCGTATACCAAGAATGCCCAAGAAAACACCTTTCGTTAAATTTGATAAAGCTGCTCCCCTCGTCTGAATATAATTTCCTAAGAACTCTCAGCTATCCAATCAACATTGTTTTTATTGAACCTGAAAATGCTTAATAGTAGCAATATAGCTAAAATAATTGACTTACGAAATAATTTTCTATATTGTACCTCCCCATACGTTCTACGTTCACACATTTCCCTCCCTTTCCTACCAAAATTCATTAAAAAAAAACCATAACACCTTTTCCATATAAGATATGAAGTTGGTCTATAAGTAGCTTCTTAAAAACTACACCAAACACTCCCAAATGGAGGAAATACTTGACAACATTAGTAATTACTGCAGTATTGACTTCTATATATCGAAGTAAATAAATAGAGTAATTGCTACTAGTACTTACTTAAGTGTTACTTCAAGAATTATGTGGAGTAAATACTTTGCTTTTTTGAAGTGAAAACTACAACATGGAGCATTAACTTGAAGTAAAAGCAAATACTCTTTTTAATCATACCACCCAGTATCTCAAAATCCAACAAAGACAGATGGATATTTTATTGATCTCTTCGAATCATAGACATGCCATGAGACAAGTCGTACAAAAGTAGGTTTGAACAAAAGTAAATAAAAAATACAGTGCAGCATGACATAATTCACAACAAAACATTAAGAATATGTACACAAACAACAAAATATATAGAAAAGAACACATTAAGTTATAAAATAAAGTGCACAAGATGATATTCGTTGATATACTGTATTGAAATTGTTGAAATTGTTTTTTCCGTTAACCAGCTGTCGTCTCCTTACGAACCACAGCACTCAGAAGTCTTGAAGAAAACTTGTGCGAGCTAAGGATTAACGAGGTCTTACCTTTTTACGTGCGATTCCTAGCACTTTCTCGGGCCATCAGAAAAATGTCTGCAGTCGCCATGGTTTGAACCATCGCCGACTGGCAGCCAAAGTGACAGAAAACACTCGGCTACCTGAACCCTACGAATATTGGTCTGTAGATTCGTTCAAGTAATTAAGCTATTGTCGATCAGAAATTATTTCAGAATGGATTTGAATTTGATTATATTTATCATATCTCTCATTTCGTCTGGTAACATATTATAGAGGTATCCTCCTGCATACAGTGGATATTTCTTCAGTTGCATTCAATTGAATTTGCATAGGTGGACGTCTTTCTTTGCTTGAGTGTTATCATGGATATCACTGTTCTTTTTGAGCCTATTTTTGTTGTTTCTCTATGAGAAAAATGTTTTAAATTGATCACTAAAATTTTGGGAAATTTACAAATATATAGGGACTTCGTGCACTTCCTTTTCTCTTTGCACTTCGAACATGTTGGTTGTTCATTATCGTCCAAAGTTTCTTCATTGGTAAAAGAATCCAAACAAGTCAGATTTATTTGTCCTGTTATTTGCAATCGGTAAGAAAAGGTCCCAGAATGGATCAAACGTAACTGAACAATGGAGTCCAATTCTATTCCAAGGAATGTGGTGCTTTTAGATGTTACAAATTCCAGTACTATTGCTTGTAGTTATTGATATGGGCTGTGGTGGCCGTGCTGGTAGAACGTTCGCCTTTGGAGCGAAGGGTCGAGGGTTCAAAGCCTCGCACGGTCATCGGTCTCGTGCATGGCATCACACGTTAAAAGGTAAGGGCTGCGTCTTCCGTAGCTCACACAAGATTCTCGAAGACTTCCGAGGGTTGCGCGTAGGGTTGCAATCGGTTGACGGAAATAACAATTTTAACAACAACAATAACAATATATTATTTTCTGCCTTGAGCGGTGCGGTAAATTCCATGATTACAGTTTTGTTTTCATTGATGATAAGATGATTTCGTTGGCACCAATGTGCGAAGTTGCTCATGACTGTGTTTTATTATTCTGCTCATCTAGGCTATCAGCTTTGACTATAATTGTGGTGTCATCTGCATAGATGAATACGCGTCCATAGTTGATATACGAGGGCAAATCGTTCACATAGAGCAAAAATAAAAGTGGACTAAACACCCCACCTTGGTGAGGGTTTCAAATTCGTTAAAGATTTCGTCCTCGACCCAAAGTCTAATCTTTCAATCCACTACTCGATTGGTCCTCTAATGCCCATCGCTTTATGGTTAGGTATTTGGGATTAATCTTATCAAAAGAGAGAGTAAGACCAAAGAAAATTCGTACTAAATAATTGTTCTGGTTTATATTTTCATTGATTTATTGTGTAGTATCGATGCAGTCTCTATTGAGAAGTTGCGTCGAAAGCCATTTTGTGATAAAGTTGTTATATTATTATGATTTATATAACTGCCTAATTTGTTATACAGGGCGCTCTCAATTATTATAGACAAACAGCTCAATATAGATATCATCCTGTACACCGGAATGGTTTTAGTGATTTTTAGTTCATTTGGGATAATTGATTGTAAATTTTATCTACACCTTCTCTCAGTACAATGGCTGGTATTTCATCAATTCCTGCTGAGTATTTCTCTTTAAGTGTTAGTATTATGTCTTTACGTAACTTTCATCAACTGCCATAAAAAATATTGAGTTTGGGCCTCGTATTTCATTTCTTACATTTCTCTTCGGGAAAATTAAGACTGTATTGTTTCTCTGACAGAGTTTGCAAAAAAACTCCCCGAAGTGGTTTGCATATAGTTTTATCACTGTTTAATTAGAAGTAAGATAGTCAATGCCTGTGGATCGGCGTGATTAGTAAGAATCATGAATATTGACGTCATTTTAATGAACTGAAGTTATGACATGACTTGGATGCCAGATCACTGATGCTACATGTCGCCTCCATTTGAATCCAATATTAATCCCATAAGGTTGGATAACTATCTTATTTCTATGATTTCCTTCCTACAGTTCTTCCTGTCCATTTTTGTATTTACTAATTGCCAAAGAGATTCAGCTTTATTGTTTGAATTATGAATTATGTAACAGTGAAACTGTTTATTTTCCTCACAAATTTTTGCATCTATAGATTTTTTTATTATTTTCTGTTATGGTCGGGTTGTTTATATTTTTTATCTTTGAACTGTCAGAGTTTAGAGTGTAGTTCTGTAGAAAATGGTGTTTTATCATACCTTGTAGCTTTTGGACTATGTTTTGTTCTGGGAATGATATGTCAAAAGACCATTTATAGTCTGCCATGAAGTTGTTGAAACCATTGTTGACATCTTTTCCTTGAGGATTGTCAGGACATGTCCCTATCATAAAGTGTTTTCAATTGTAGAAGATACTGTTCATTGATTTTTCTTGTTACCACATTCGTTTTTCGTGTGTGTATACGATATTTTTACTGGAGAGTGGTATAAGAAGCACCTAGTCAGACTAATGTACAGGAGTTATTATCAATGTTACTGACAGTAGTCTAGACGTTATTTTATTCCCATATTGTGCAACACGAGTTGGTTCATCATATGGTAGGTTTAGGTTCATTTCAAATATATCACAAACCGTTTTCGAAATATTTCAAAAACTGAAATAGTAATTTTAAAAGTATGGTATATGATTCACAGCTGAATTCTGGTAAACGATGTAGCGTTATGGGTCGATTAAGCAAAGCAGGCAAATTATAGGGTTTTTATTGAGGGCAGCATCAATCTAAAATACATAAATTTGGTATGGTAGTAAAATTATTACATTTACTGAACATGACAATTCATGATTGAAATGTCACAACTGTCATCATGGTAGTAAAACTTACGTAAAATCAGGCACGCAGATAGAATTTAGCAGAGCTAAATCTCTTAGTTAACACCAAAAGGTTTTTAAATTGATTTGCAATGAGTGTTAATAATAAATCAATTCCATCACCAACAGGAAAAGTACCTTTTGGTAAAATTACAAGATGAAGTTAAACATTTGAAAATATTCAATAACAACCTTATTGATTACTTGGTCACAGATTGTTGATTGGAAAGATGATTATGTACACATATCAATAGACAAAGGATATTTTGTTACAACGAGGATAACTGAAACTCTAGAAGAATTAAATGTTACAGATACTGGTATTCTACTTTTAGATTTTATTGAATTTAAAATAGATTATAGGTTAAGTACACGTATTGGGAATCACTGGTAAATTTTTTCTTGTAGGATATTTTTAAAAGTATTGTCGGTTATAAAGGTTAAGGGCATGTTATATTAATCTAAATAAATTTGCTATAATGAACAGCTCAGTTGGTTCTATATAAGTGATGATAGACTCTGATCCAGATTATCTGTGATGGTCACCTTTTGTTTCAAGACGGGACTGATATTGGTCATGAAACCATTTTTAGAATGTTGCCTTGTTTCTCTGTTCTCACAATACTTTGTTACTATTTCAGGCGACAGGAAGAAATTACTGCGGAAAGAGAAGAGATAGATAGGCAAAAAAAATTGTTATTAAAGAAAAGACCTTCGAATACGGAGAGTGGTAGGAAGCGGAATAACTCAAACGCGTTGCACAATGGCACAGACTCAGGATTCCTCAAGCCAGATGCCGTACCTGGTTCTCTGACGTTGCAGGAGTACTACGAAGCCGACGAGATTCTGAAACTGCGGCAAAACGCCTTGAAAAAGGAGGATGCCGACCTCCAACTGGAGATGGAGAAGCTCGAAAGGGAAAGGAACTTGCACATCAGGGAGCTGAAACGAATCCACAACGAGGACCAGAGCAGGTTTAACAATCATCCGGTGCTCAACGAGAGGTATTTGTTACTGATGCTGTTGGGCAAGGGAGGTTTCAGCGAAGTGCACAAAGCGTTTGACCTGAAAGAGCAGAGATATGTCGCTTGCAAAGTGCATCAGCTGAATAAAGACTGGAAAGAGGACAAGAAGGCGAACTATATAAAGTGAGTGGTAATGTTTTACTTTTATCATATTATGGTATCATTATGTTGTACTCTATAATTTACCCACTTTGTTTTAATTTTCTCTCTGATATCAATTATCCATGCAGAATTTGTATTTAGTACTTCACACAACACCTTTAAAGAGTTTATTTATTTATACTACGTACAAACAGATAGACCTTTTACATGTATACAGTTTAGATATATAAGTACGAATATTGTAAATGATATAATATTATAATATAACATAATTTAAAATTAAATTTAGATATGGTCAACTTATAAAACTAGACATAAAATAATACAATTAGTACAATTAGATTTAAGCATATAGTATGAAAGCTAAGTTATTATAACTTGGAACCTATAGAATTTTAATATCACCAATCTAATTCAACACTTCAATCGCGATCAATGTTTTAACTAAACATTGCTGCGACGACGATGATTACATTTCTCGATTTCTGCTGATCATTGAGAAAATACATCAAGTTGAATTTCATGACTTTTTAGTTAATTATAAATCACTGTTAGTAGATGATATCCAATAAGAAGCGCAAAAATTCGAGTGTCTACGTTGACTAGTTCACACACGGTTCATTTCCTAGATTGTGTTTTAGACTTTCAGCTGGAGAGAAATATACTTTGTTGTTTTAAAGAGAAACATTCTCAATTGAAAATTAAATCAATACATGACTCCTCTGGAAATGAAAAAACCCTTCGATAAAATTGAAGTTACTTTTTTGTAATATCTAACAGAAAACAACTACTTCCCCGGCAAAAGCCACGCTGGACATTGAACTACATCTGATAGATATTGAGAAAGACCCTATATAACTTGAGAGAAAAAAAAATCTGAAAGTGAATAGTGATAGTTGATTATTTATTAAATGTCTAGGTAAAACTTGCGAATGTGGACACTTGGCCGATTTTCATGAAACTTGCACAGATTGTGTAAAACATGATAAAATTACTTTACCAATCGAAATTTTTCCGCGGATATGTCTGTGAGAACCTTTTTTTGGCGAAAATCCTTCATAGTGGTCACTTCACAAATACTCCCCAGTCCAAGACAATTCACGTAAGTTCCAATCCAAATAACTGGTCAATAACTATAAACATCAACTCTCAGAAGTATAAAGGAGATTAATTGACTGAATGAAGCTCAAGAAATTACGGAGTTCCAATTTTAAACTCGATTTTCAAAAATATTTGGCAAATTCAACGACAGCTGTCATGAACATGATCGGATCGTGTGTGTATACATTCAAATGCAACGTTGCCAACTTTCACTTCCTTAGCGTGCTTCCACCTCCTAAAGGCTCGTTCATATCCTTGCGAATTTTCGCAATTTTCTTCCGATTCGACTTACACGGCGAAAAAATTGCGCTGAATGATGAATGATAACATGTAATTTTTCAGTCTGTAGTTAGATATTACTATATAACAGTTATTTTTTCGCCGTATCGGTCGAATCACAAAAAAATTGAGAATATTTCCAAGGGTTCCAATTTAGGATAGGTGATTTTTCCTTCTTTTGCGTTAAAAGATTGAATCTGTGAGCAGTTATCGAGCCAGAATAGGAGCGAGCGAAGCGAGCATAATGACGGCGAGCGCAGCGAGCATCTGTTTTTATTTAGGGTTTCACTAAAAAGTGATCGGATCATAAGCAAGTTCTGTAACAAAAGTGCCAAAGTTAGGTTAGGTGGTTTTCCCTTCTTTTACGTTAAGAAATGGAATCTGTGTGCAGTTGTCGGGGCGGAACAGGGGCGAGCGGAGCGAGCATAATGACGGCGAGTGCAGCAAGCAACTATTTTTATTTACGTTTTCAACGTTGAAAAGTGATCGAATAGTCAGCAACTTCCGTAACAATAGTGCCAAAGTTAGGTTAGGTGGTTTTCCCTTCTTTTAACGTCAGAAAATTGAACATGTGTGCAGCTTTCGGGGCGGAATAGGGGCGAGCGAAGCGAGCATAATAAGTCGGCGAGCGCAGCGAGCTACTATTTTTGCTACTGTTTTCAACGCTAAAAAGTGATCGGATCGTAAGCAACTTCTGTAAAGAAAATGCAAAAGTTAGGTTAGGTGGTTTTCCCTTCTTTTACGTAAAAAGGTTGAATCTGCAGTTGTCGGGGCGGAATAGGGGCTACCGAAGCGAGCATAATGACGGCGAGCGCAGCAAGCAATTATTACAACGGTTTCAAAGCTAAAGAGTGAATAGATCGAAAGCAACGTCTGAAACAAAAGTGCCAAAGTTAGGTTAGGTTGTTTTCCCTTCTTTTACTTTAGAAGTTTAGATCTGTCTACAGTAAGGTCGGGACGTAATAGGGGCTAGCGACGCGAGCATAATGACGATGAGTGCAGTGACGTTTGAAACGCTTAAAAGTGATAGAATCAGGAGTAACTTTCTCCAACACCACCTTCTTTCAATTCAAAAGATTAGATATATCTGAGTGCAGAGAAAATAAAAACTGATGTTTACGCATACGTTCTCACGCCAACCGCTCAATATTCCTCCTTCATTTCATCAACACAAAGTACAGCCTCAAATTCAACAATTTTTCTGATATTCTCAACATATTTCCGAAAGAGAATCACATGCAAACTGATCCAGGTATGCAGGGATTAAAAGAAAACTGGCAACGTCGCTTTGTTCTCTTTTCAGTCTCTTCGCTTGTTTGACATTTGACACTTGCATCAATATTATTGTTATGAATTTCAATTTCAAATGATAATTTAAAACCGTTCCCTATATGAATGGTTTCTTGTATGGCTTGGAATAAGCATTTTAAAGTTATTGGCATTTGTTGGAAGTGAATAAACAGCTCAGAAGCAGTCAGTTGGTTCAATTTAAACTGGTTATAATTTATGTATTTGTAGGGTATGTACTGCACCACATTTTATCGAAAAAATCCAAAAAAACATGATTTCCGCAAAAAAAAATTATCTCGGCATAAATTATTCGCTGTTTTAAGGCATCTGTGAAAATTTCGTCAAAATCGGCCAAGTGTCCATATTCGCAAGTTTTTCCAATGTCCAGTTTCCGTTGGAGATTCTTATCTATAAATGAGATAAGGGAGAATGTTATTCAGAAGTATCACTCACAGAAAATCGCTCATTCCATTGATGCGTGAATAATTGCATCTCTTTCGCTAGGCCTCCAATACATTTTGGTTGACAAAAATCTATTTCACTCTTCTAAAATCATCAGGGAGGTCGGAAGAATTGGAATACCTACTCTTCAGAAGCAATTTCACACTGTAATGAGGAATTGTTGGACTATTTCTTGTGGGGTGAAACTTTGAAAATATTTTTCTGACATAAAACCTGTCATGGGGATGTTGATTTCATTGAAAATATGAACAGGATGTTCATAAAGTCAGTTGTGGAATCATCTGCGACGAGAGTTGGAATTTAGTCGCTGTTTTCCATCATACAAGATAACCTCTCTTGGAAGGGATTCATGTTTTAAAGAGAAACATTCTCAATTGAAAATTGAATGGAAATGGAAAAACCCTACGATAAAATTGAAGTTACTTTTTTGTTATATCTAACAGAAACAACTACTTCCCCGGCAAAAGCCACGCTGTACATTGAACTACATCTGATAGATATTGAGAAAGACCCTATATAACTTGAGAGAAAAAAAATATTGGAGGTCTAGCGAAAGAGATGCAATTATTCACGCATCAATGGAATGAGCGATTTTCTGTGAGTGATACTTCTGAATAACATTCTCTCTTATCTCATTCATAGATAAGAATCTCCAATGGAAACTGGACATTTAATAAATAATCAACTATCTGAATCAAAATGCAAATTTTCACTTTCAGATTTTTTTTTCTCTCAAGTTATATAGGGTCTTTCTCAATATCTATCAGATGTAGTTCAATGTCCAGCGTGGCTTTTGCCGGGGAAGTAGTTGTTTTCTGTTAGATATTACAAAAAAGTAACTTCAATTTTATCGTAGGGTTTTTCCATTTCCAGAGGAGTCGTGTATTGATTCAATTTTCAATTGAGAATGTTTCTCTTTAAAACATGAATCCCTTCCAAGAGAGGTTATCTTGTACGATGCAGCAACTAAATTCCAACTCTCAGTCGCAGATGATTCCACAACTGACTTTATGAACATCCTGTTCATATTTTCAATGAAATCAACATACTTTGTTGTATTCTTTCATAAGAATAATCTGAAATTTAAAGAATAAAACAACACCAAGTAATCCCAATAATACGTCACCAACTTAAAAAATTAAGTAATTTGAGTGCCGCCAACCTTAATTTGACAAAAAAGCGTTTTTTAATCCTTTATATTATATAAGTAATTTTCTTGACCTTCCTGGAAACATCTTCAACTCCCGTCTACAGTGTGTCCCACTTACCATGCTCAACATGGGTATCTTTTTAATGGAGAGATACGAGGTCGGTTAGATGACACCAAATGTGGAGTTTATTAAGGCCAACTATAATGTGAAACAATATTTCGATAAAATCCATTCGTTTTTGTTTTATACGCAAAAATCAGATTTTGATCATTTTCATGTCTCCTCCGTAACTTCTTTATTTATGAAAATATTCGAATAGGAATTTCACATTCTCATGGCAGTTTTTCGATGAGATTTCGAAAAAAATATGAACATTTTACCAACTCTTCTAGAATTTGAGATATCAGCACCAACTTTTATTTTTCAAATGTAGGTCATAGCTCACTATGACTTAATTATGAATAACTTATTTTTCTCTTACTGACGATGTGTCACAGTAATAGTTTTTTGTTGATAACAACGGAGTTATCGTCATTTATACAAAAACAAGAACTATTTTGAAGTCGCCATATTGAATTTATAAATTTTAACAAAAAAATCATGATCTCCGACCTCAAAAACCCCCACATACCAATTTTGAATGGAATCGGACCATTATCACAAATCTTGTCCGCCATGTTGGAGGAGCCGCCATTTTAAATTTCTAATTTCAATAAAAATTCCATAGTGCATTGTCACCGGAATTATGAACATTTGCTAAATTCCAAGTTATTAGGACCGCCAGAAGTTGGTCAAAATTCACTTGCAAGAGACATGAAAATGATCAAAATCTGTTATTTGCGTATAAAACAGAAACGAATAGATTTTATCAAAATATTTTTTCACATTATAGTTGACCTTGATAAAGTCCACATTTGGTGTCATTTAACCGACCTCGTATCTCTTACCATTATAAGGATACCCATGGTGAGCATGGTAAGTGGGACACACTGTATAGAGTTGATTCTGTCAGCATAAGGAAATTTGTAGTCAAAATATATTATATTGTCGGCAGTTATAAAAACTTATAGACAAAGCTTCGGTAATCAAAAGATGATGCTGAAATTAATTGAATCAAATAAATAATTATAAACTACATTACAATGGCGATACTTCCTTCCATCTGTACATCAGCCCAGATGAGTGGGACACCACCATATGCGCTCTGGGGTGACTTGACAATATAGGTGGCGCATTTGCTATTTCAACTGCAGGAAAAACCCACAGTACCACCATATAGTCCTTGGTGGTGAATGAAGGGATGCAACAATACAACGATAAAACACAAATACATGCTCATCCGTCTTGATTAGGATAATTTATTACACTTGTCAGAACAAAAAATCCAGGTTGCTTCTCATTTCCATATCAAGTCTAGCAAAGTCAGTAAAAGTTAAAATATACTTTAATATCACAAGTTTTTCAACTTTTTGACAAAGCTATTCGGCTTCAAAAGGAAACAATAAAATATATTAGAATTCAACTATGTTCGATTCATACTTGAATTATCACTTTCAAAACTCATCATTATAGAACTCTTGCAACACTATTTCAGACAACAAATACTTTACATGCTTTCTGAATCAAAAAAGCGATTTGATACTTCTAATATTTCATGGAAGGTCAATAAACATCTTACATCCATTAAAAATTATGGAATTTTTTATCACAGTACTTTTAGGGATTGGACATTTCAATTCATTCTTGTAGATCAGAGCAGACCCTGGTGGAACAAGGTTGAATACTTCTTGTCATGAGAATCACCGTTATAGATATTTTGGCGACAGTAGTCCTCAATTAGAATGATAAAAGTTATAGTGTGTTTAATTTCATTCTCAAATGTTGGTAGAAAACTTGTAATTTCTTACAATATAAATATCCAGTAACTGGAATTCACTTTTGGTGAACAGCTTAAATTTGTAATCCTCATTAATGAAGTTAGTGTGAAACTATCTAAATAAAACCCTGTCCTGTTTTGCATAATTGTTCTGATCTTCCAACACAAGCTTTAAAAATATGCAAGTATCCTCTGGTATCCTCTGGCAGACACCATAAGAAAGAACTGTAAAATATATCAGCATTATTGGAGTCTCTCATGATTGCTTTTTAAGGGCCAATTTATGCAACATATTATCATAGTCATAATCACTCTGACAGTCGCTGTCTTAGTCGTTGTCTTGAGACATTTTTAGATTTATGCATCACAGTCAATGGTTCGTATGCAGAAACCTTGAGCAAATGCTTTTACTTCTATTTCTTGAAACAGACATATTCATTTTGTTGAGTTTTCAATCATTTCAATAAGAGTACCCTTTTCCTGGCTCGTTTGTTTTTCCGAAACATAATAAACAATAACTAATAACAAGGATAACAAGTCAAAAACAAATAATTATTTCTGGCATTTGTCAAATAGATATCGACGCGCATGCGCGTTGTGCAAGTTGTCGTAATCATAAGTATAAAAATTGGAAATTGCCAACTTTGGAGGCAAATGATTATGGAGACTAAACTAAAGAAATTGCATGAATGCCCCAACTGAAATGTACAGTTTTAATTTGATTTTATGATTGAGACAGTGACTGTGATTAGGACTATGATAATGATGCATAAATTGGCCATAACAATTCATTAAATAGGAAAAGCTAAGTTAGTTGCAGTTACTGAAATGTGAAATTTCAAAAAGTTTAACTTTTTTTTTATATCTGTTTGACTTAAAAGTTACGGAATGACAATGATATCAATGTTATTGGATTCTCTCATGGTTGTTTTAAAAATGCATTTTGGTATGAGTTAGTGACAGTTCCTTAAAATAAATTAGATATTTTTAAATATTAACTTATTTTTGTTGTACTTGTTTATCTGTTCTGTATCTATATTTGTATATGGTTTGATATTTATTATTGAATTTTCACACTGTTACGGAGTTTATGAAATATAATTAAATAAAAGATATTTATGATAAATAAGGATCATAATGATGATAATTATGGTAGAAGCCATGAATATTATCGGGAGAGGCTCTAGATGATGTATCATGCGAGTGCAATTCCTCGTTTTTCTTGAAGCTGTTTTCATTTTCTTCAACATAGGTAACTACAGGTATATTCGAGTTATTCATTATGAGAAATAGTGCCTTACCGTTCCATTGACAATACTGTAGCAAATTATTTATTCACTGTCAAACACACTACTGTCAAGTACAATTGGATGAGAACTGAAATATTTGAAAATGGGTGATTCTGATGATAGTTTGTTCACCTTCCAATTTGGAGGATGAAGTTTTGTATTTTGAATCAACTTGTTTGATATTACCTACTTGCATTTTTTCTTGTAAAGTTCATTCATGCCCTACATTCGAATTTTTTTATGATAGTAGGACTTTTTGAACTACTTTTTGAACTTTATTATGGTCTCAGGACCATAATGGACTAACTACATTGTCACTAAAATACAAAGACATAACGATGTCATGCCAGCAAATAAATAAATGATAGTGAGCTGGATTGTTTGGGTATATCCATCTATTATTTCCAAGAAAACATTCACTACATATTTGAAAATGAGTACATATTTTAAAATTTTGATTTCAATGATGTTTCTTAATGTATGCCAAAGATTTGCTGAATTATTTTATTAATGTGTCAAAAGTACATGTAGTTGCTTATGCAGATGATACCAACTTCCTTATGACTGAGCAAAATGCAGGAAGTCTCACTGGAACAACTGAAACCATCGATGGAAAAGTCATCACATGGGCTGATAAAAACCACTTGTTTCTTAACACCAGCAAAACAGCATTAGTAAAATGCTGTGCATAACATAACCCTGCTGAGACATTTAAAATATGTTAATTTTCATTTTCAATAATTCCATACTAGCATCTGGCTTTTTTCTTTCAATTTTTCTGATAGAACCTCATAACTTGCATTTCATTTATGTTTATTCTTGTATTCTTTATGTATTTATATTGTACATCTCACAAACATGTATTAGAATAAATTCTGACAAAAACTTTTCATTATTCTCCATTTTTATTAACTGTTCATACAACTCCCAATGACAAACGTAGCGATATGACAACAACAGGTCGTAGCTTGCACACTAACTATCAAATCTATCATATATGCACTACTGTGTTGAACTACAGATTTTATGCATGCTATACTTCCGTACGATACGTCCGCATGCTTTACTTCCGTACGGTACATCCGTGTCGTACTGCAAGTTGTACTACAACGCCACTAACTATCCAAGAGTCGAATCGACATGGTGTTGGACAACCAGTAGTACGATTCATCGTATAATGTGTGGCCCGTTTTAGTATCATGTTTGGTTATAGACTTACTTGGATAAACTGTCTGATAAACTTCTGAAAAATTGTTATGCATTGAAATTTATGTCAAATCACTGTGGAAAGGAAGTTAAATCTGTATCATGCAACTATCGGCAGGGGTAATAGATCTTCTGCTGATTGGGTGTTCATTCTGCAAAAGTATGCAATCAGAATAATTTCACAGCTGAATTGGCGACATACATGCAGAAATACATTCAAGGAATTGAAAGCTTACAGTTGATGGTCTCTATTTATATGAACTGTGAATTTATGTTTTTCAAAATATGTAAATTTACATCGAATCAACAAAACCATCCATACCTTATCAGAGCTAGAGGTTTGCTGGCACCCAACTCACATTGAACCTCTCTCTACCAGTCAGTTGTACCTAAGACCGAAAATATTCAACTAGTTGGAAATTTTTCAGCAATTATTTCGATGTTTAAAGCAACCCGTACGAAGCCAAAAAATTAATTACTAAAAAAACGCTCATAAATATATATCCAATTATCTATATACAATTTTCATAGAATCAAATCTGTCAATCTGATAACAAACAACTGTTTACTATTCTGTGTAATTCATTGTACGATTTTTCAAATGGAAATTTCTGTAGGAATTTGTTGGATACCTTACATGACAAAAAGTTTTACACATTATAGACAATCCAAAAACATTGTCCAATTTATATTTGAGTAGTATTTAGATTTAGTATTTTTATAGCTCATGTTCAAGTGGAGCTTTCTTGTATTTGTAAACTATCAGTGTGAACTCTAACTCAACAAAATTATTTGTTTCAGGCATGCGTTGAGGGAATACAACATTCACAAAGCTCTAGATCATCCACGAGTAGTGAAACTGTATGATGTATTTGAGATAGATGCAAATTCCTTCTGTACCGTACTAGAATACTGTGATGGACATGATCTAGACTTCTACCTGAAGCAGGTGAGTAAAGTAAGGGTCGTTTTTTTTTCTTTTTACTCATCAGTCATTCATTTCCTATTTTATGAAGTGTGTTCCACGGTACTGAAACAATAAAGACTATTTGTTTCACACACGTTTCAATATTTTCAATGAAGTACACAACTAACTGGTCATGAAATTTGGATTGAATTAAATTTTTAGTATTTCAGTCTAGTTCGATTTTTACAGAAATAAAAATAAATACATTTTTGTTCTCGACATTACCTTGATATAATATCAGTTAGTTAATCAAAACTGTAGCAAAACCTAGATTTGCTCTTATTATGCAGTAAATGTCTTCATAGCACATGAAATGGCCAATAACTAAATTTTATTGTCGATTATTGACTCAGGTATTGTGATTGATTCAAATAACAAAGCTTTCACTACTCTGAGACATCACTTCAAATGATGATAACCTCGATCTGGAACAACCATGACAAGTCGAATATGTTTCAAGACGGGACTGAACCATCTCACTGCAACAATCATCTGCTTCTTTTATTTTCATGTGCTCGACAGTCACTTTTTTTTGTTTCAGCATAAAACAATTCCCGAAAGGGAAGCGAGATCGATCATAATGCAGGTTGTGTCGGCCCTGAAGTACCTGAATGAGATTAAACCACCCGTGATTCACTACGACCTGAAACCCGGCAATATTTTGCTGACTGAAGGCAACGTTTGTGGTGAAATCAAAATAACTGATTTTGGTTTGAGCAAAGTGATGGATGAGGAGAACTATAACCCCGACCACGGTATGGACTTGACGTCGCAAGGCGCTGGTACATACTGGTAAGTTGTAGTTTCATTCTTTATGTTTTGATTAATTTAAAAAGTCTATAAATTCTCTATCTGTTGATTGAATGTTTGCTTTATTTTTTATAGATTTTTGGAAAATAGTTGAAAATTTGTTTTTTTTTCAGGTATCTTCCACCAGAATGTTTTGTAGTAGGTAAGAACCCCCCGAAGATTTCCTCAAAGGTGGATGTTTGGAGCGTAGGTGTGATATTTTATCAGTGTCTATATGGCAAGAAACCATTTGGACACAATCAGTCTCAAGCGACAATTCTGGAAGAGAATACTATACTGAAGGCAACTGAGGTCCAGTTTGCAAACAAGCCTGCAGTAACAAATGAAGCTAAGGTGAGAAGGAATATAACATTTTTATGATGATTACCTAGACAAAAGTTAAAAGTAACACTATGTGCACAAATCAATAGGTATTGACTTAAGGACTATTTCTTGAGCATTTAAGAACACATTACTTGATGAATTGCCATTCTTCAGATAGATACATAATAATAATTTCATTCAGATGTCATTATTTATAGTAATATTAATGAGAACAAATATATTTCTCCTTTGAATTTACTGGGTAGATAGATATTTTATTTGACTACATCACACACATTCAATCTTTGTAGCAAGTCAGAATATAGTAAAATTACAAGTATTTATAAATAAAACTGTAGATTTTAAAAACATCAAAATATCAATTAGGTTAAAACAAAATATTTGTGCGAGCCCAATTTTCCATTTTAAAAACATCAAAATATCAATTAGGTAAAAACATAAAATATTTGTGGGAGCCCAATTTTCCATACAGAATACCTGGGAGGTGATACCTGCACTTATAGCACTTAAAACTTTTATAAGCAATTTTAGATTATGCACGTGTTCCATATTATATTCTTTGAGTATAATTTCATTGTGATTTGACTGCATATATTCATCAAGTGAGTAAAAACACTGTTGGAGAATAAATCGCTTCATTGTTTTTCTGAATTTAAGAAAGCTGAGGTTTTTTATTCTTGGGAGAAGTATGTTGTATAAATTGAAGTTTAATGACTTTTTCTGAGAGACACAAAGTCTGAATCTAGGATTCCTTAATTGCGTGGCACCTCTGGTGTTGTAGCCGTTAACATCATCTCGAGCCCCAGTGAGCGTGTTCGATAGCTTGTGAATTTCTAGCAAGACATTGAAAATATATAAAGTTGGCAGGGGCAGTATGCCGTATGCCATAAATATTGGTTTGCAGTGTTCTCTGTGGGATGCATTGGCTAATATTCTCACTGTTTTCTTCTGTTGGCAAACTATTTTAGTTCAATCTACTTCAAATTCAATGTTTTTAACTCTGGATGAAAAATGAGCCTTATAATTGAAAACCACTAACCCAAGTAATCTACAATATAGGACAATTATTTATTTGTTCATGTGTAAGATACAAATTACCCAAATGGGTGTGGAACATGTCAAAAACATAATTAAAAATAAAGAGAACTCAAATAAACATTTAACAAACAAAAATTGAAGCCATTTTAATAAAAATAATCAAATCAATTCCATTTCTAAAGATGCCATAGTTGATCTCGTACCTATCCAAAATATTTGAGAAATTACCCAAGAACAGACCATTATCCTACCTAAATAAATATCAATGCATCTCAGAAAGAAAGTATGAGTCAAGCGATAAAATTTCCTCCCAATTTGTCACCGCCAAATTGAAAAAAAAATGTACACAGTCTTGAATAATAGTAAGCCATATTTGGATATTATTATTGACCTTTTGAAAGCTTTCATCATAGTGAGCCACAAATTCCTTCTACAGTCAATGGAGGAAAACAACTGAATCGAATTCTTCTAGATCTGTCTTTCCAACAGATATCGATATGTAAAAGTGCGGGCGGCTTGTTTACACTGAGTAGCAGATAAAATATTGGATCTGCAGATGATATTGCTTTGTTTTATAAAGCAAGTGACTAGATTAAATTGATTAAAATGAAAGCACATTAGGACTTTCAACTACACTAAAGTTGCTAGAAGATGAAATTTCACAATGAATTTTGGAAAAATAAATTGTGTACCCTTCAGATGCAACAAAATCACATTCTTTCAACTGTATTATGTGCTCAGAGAAAGTTACTTACAGTTCGTCGTAATGGCATGGGGCGGTGCAGCACTGAAAATCCATAGTAATGCATTTGAACATCCATACATAGAATGATAGAAATAGTTCCTAGAAATCAAATAAAGAATAATGAGCGCCATATTTCTTTATTTACGGGTAACACCCAATGTGCAAAACAAGTATTATACAGATTGCCAACAAAATGGACTTCACCTAAAACATATTACCTATTTTGTTACTTTGTTATTTCAATAGTATTTGAACAATCAATCAATCAATCAATATATACTTTATTGTATTCATGAAGAAATCATGGTTACAAAGCAGTACAATGTAAAGGTAAACTTACAATAAAAATCAGTATAAACATATAAGGTACAACAATAAAATATTTTAACCGAGTAGAGACAATTAATCTACAAATAACACTCAGGTCAATACATCACTAAAATATTGCGTCAATAAATCATGGTCATAAGGATAAATGTACAACAAAATTTAGTATAAAAACATCTAAGGTTAAAAATTCAAACGAGTAGAGACAATTAATTCCAAAAGATTTAAGTGTATATAACTAAATTATTGAGTCAATAAAAAACTCATCCAAACTATAATAGGTTTTTTCCATTAATCTATATTTTAGCTCTTTTCTGAATTTAGTTGGTGGTTCAATTTCTTTCAAATCATTGGGAAGATGATTGTAGATTTTACAGCCATTGTAAATAAATGAGTCTTTAATGAGACTTGACGAGGGTAGCAGAAGTCTTACATCTCTGTTTTGTCGAATATCTATTGAAATTATGTGTAGTTCATAATTCAATGAGCTCCAATTTATTTTAAGTCTCTTGGAATAGATCAAAATTTACTCTGTTACCATTCGAATTGATTCTTGATAAGGCTAAATGCTTCCCATAATTACATCTGTGAAAACCATGTGAAGAAGTTTAACTACTTCATGTGTTTCAAGGAGAAACATAAAGATTGACTAGCAAAAGGAGTGAATGACAATTTATTTTCGAATTGATTATTTTATACTTCTTATGCTGATTGTTTGTATTCCAGAAGTATGAATCTCTGATAGTGACTGGTCAATAAAAGGCATGTTTAGTTTGGAGGCTATGGACAGTATTGATTTCCTTATCACAGCTTATGCAAGTAGTGACATGCCATACATTGTCTACTATACTTTGGTCAGAAGTAAATTGGAATTTGGTTCAATTATACGGTTTGACTAATGCTAAACGTCGCTAATTCAATTAGAAAGAGTTCAGAATACATTTTTACGATACCTCTATTACAGCGAGAACTTTTTATTGGAAAACATAGTTCAAAATATTGTCTTTGGGAAATAGAAAGATCGGTAGACTAATATTTTGAGTCAAACTTTTGAGCAACAAAATTAATTCACCACATTTATTATCGATGAAATTTCAGTGTTCCGCCTAGAAGCACACGTTTCCCGATTATGTTCAATATAACAATATTCTGCTCTGCTAAAAATGCTGTTTCGCTAAAGAAATCAACGCTTTGATAGACCTGAAATGGACTCCCCCTCAACGAACTTTAAGGAATGAGATAGTTACTCAAATTATCAGTATGACATCTTAGCAATCCTCATTTAATCATTCGTCAGGTTTCATGTTAATCCTTTGGCAGTTTGGCAAATGGCAAATCACAATATGAGTTTCTAATTTTCTATCACAGATTTTTCTTTTTTAAAACTTCATATGAATTCACTACTATTTAATATTGATATATTTCTTTAAGATTATTTTTTATAATCATCTATGTAATGAGATCTGAAAGGTCTGTTTGGATGAAATAAATGAATAAAGAATAATATCAGTATTTTGTTACTAACTGGCTAATGAAATTATTAATTATAAATATTATTTGGCCTAGTGTAGATCCTTGTGAGACACCGTATTTAGTATTACTAGGTTTTGAGTTTGGACCCTTTATATCTACGAATTGCCACCTATTAGATGATTAAATTATGATCTACACAACTGATGGCTTTACTTAAGTCACACAGGCTTACAAAACAATAATCAATCCCATTTTTTTCTACTGTTACTGTTTCTATAAACTTAAACTATTTATACAAACTTAACTAGTGAAAGAGTGTTTATTTCAAAGTAAAAAATTAATAATTTTTTTGTTAGACCCTCCATATTATACATTTTCTAATTATTGTCAAAATTGAAATTAGTTGGTAATTAGATGCGTCTGTAATGTTCCCCCTTTAAAGCATTTGAGGTTATTTGGGATTATGCCATGCATGAAAAATATATTTATTGCATCAGCTAAGGGGTTGCCCATACTCTCTATGATGACTTTTAACAAACTGTTATTTATACCAAACATATTCTGCGCATATTTTCAAAATAATTCACCGCATTTTTTTAACTTAGTGTGTTTGTTCCCATTCCGTTGTTCTTGTTCTGACCAGAATGCAAAAATTTTTGATTTATTTTAATTAAAAGCAGCTTTGAGAATATGTCCTTTGCTATGTTTAAACTCTGTTTAATGTCTTTCCTTGCTGCCATAATTGCAGCAAGGTGTTTGGGATCATACTTCAGAAGGCAAGAACCCCGTCATATCTGTCTTTGTGAGGGTTGATTGTAAGGATGCAACAAGATGACAGAAAACACATATACTAGAGAAACAATTATTGAATTAGTTCAAATCTCATTAGGAAGACAGTATCGCGGTTATCAAAATTTGCATTTAGGAGTAGATTAAAAGTATGTAGTGAAGGAGAAATGTAATTAGTTCCCGTTGTGTGACACCACCACAGAAACATAATAGCAAATACAATAACTCATGAGATCTCATAAGCCACATTTAATAAACAATGCCTTTAAAGCAGCAGAGTTATTGAACTGTGATATAGGTCTTTTGTAGTTAGTAACTTGTAGACTTAGTAGTAGTAATCTTTATTATAGGATATATCCTAATCTTACAATAGAAATAATGAATAATTACATAGTTCAAAAAAAAAATGTTAACATTCAAATGTGAATAGAAATAACATAGTAATTGATATTACCTAGTAAAAAATACATGGAAATAAGAATAACAAAAATATAAAAATATAGATATACATACATACACAAATATAAACAAATATATTCCAACCAATTAACGCTCTAGATATTCTAGTAATTTACTTTTAAATCCCTTCACAGTATTTTCCACTTTAATAACATTTGGTAAATTATTAAATTCTTGTAGCCCCTTAAAGAATAAATTTTTCATACTACCACCAGTGTGGGTTCTATATAGATAAAGTATATATAAAGTACCTACCCAGCAATCTAACATTTTTCTGGAATTTGCCAATTTTGGTGGATAACACATTTTCTAACATGTTAATTTATCTTCATTATGATTCAAATATGGATTCAACAAAAATTCTAGAATGGGGATCCAGCAATTAAATTTTAAAAAATGTAAAACTTAGTTTGACAACGACATAGCATTTTTGATATTGAAATATTTCTTGAAGCAATATTCTCATTTTAACGAATTAGCGAAAAAAACTATTAGAGTAAAAAAATATAAAGAACAATTCACTGATGCAAATCCCAAAGTGGTTTGGAATGGAATTAAATAATTACTGCAAAATAAAATCAGCTCTTACCTACTAAAAATAAAAGCCATTGAAATAAAAGAAACCAAATTTGAATTTCCAGTTGAAATTTGTGATAATCATTTTGTAAGTGTTGGAAAGACTATATCCTCTGCTATTTTAAATACTTCAGAATCATTAAAAGACTTACCAAATATTTGTCTATGTTTTTAGAACCTACAAATTTAACTGAAATAGAAAATAATAGATCAGTTAGTTTCAAAGGCATCTATCTGGTTTTGACAGGATTAGTGTAAAGATATAAAAGTTGTCAAATTCGAAATTTCACCTATTCTATTGTTCAGTATATCATTTGAAACAGGTATTATACCAAAAAAAAATGAAAACTGCAAAAGTATCTCCCGTCTATAAAAATGGCAAAAAACAGATTCAAACAACTATTGACCCATTTCTATACTTTCAATTATTTAAAAAATTCTATAAAAATTGATAAATTTTATACTTTTAAAAGTATTTATGTGATAGAAAACAATATGTTTGTTCAGGAAACAATCGAAGTTCTTTAAAAGAGGTAAATTGTGGTGGTTCTATTCTTAGTCCAGTTTTATTTTTAATATATATATATATATATATAAACTGATTATCAAAATTGGGTCTTAATGGGGTACTATCTTTATTCGCTGATGATTATTTATTTTTCCAGTGATCATAATGAAATAACAAAAAATAAATAAAAAAAGTTAAAAAAGATAAAAGTAAAAATATTAAAAATATGTGACAGGTCAATAGATAAATCTTTTCTCTTTAAACAATTATAAAATACAATCACAGTTTACGAACGCAAGAGTACATGTTATAAATACATGTACTATGTTTTGTAAAGATGAATTTTATAGAGCCGTTCATTTTTCGTTGAGTTTTTTCTCTCAGGAGCAATGTGAGTGATTTCTCGAAAAAAATTATTGAATCAGTGGCTTTGACGAATCAATCAATGGAAGATGGTTATATAATAAAACGGCATTAAAGCCTCAAGTCAATATTTTGGCGGGTGGATCCATGAATAATATCTTAAGATTTTGTGATACCTTACAAACTGAAAGACCTGTGGGGCAGCGCGTGAGGCAGAGGTACAAAATTCGCCACTGGTGGGCGGAGTCTAAATACTACGGAAACATGATAATCGCTTGTAAACGCATTCCCTAGACCGAAGCTCATTAATATTCAACAATTACGAGGGGGATTCGAAGTTCGGTACGGCGTGGCGGTACCGACGCGCGCGTCTGTCGACTAGCCATCATCATAAGCTTGAAGAATGTAGGTACTGAATCTGGGTGATGGACGAGTGCATTCGAATCGAGCATTTATATCGGATTCCAAATAGCTGAAAACATGTTCCGATTATCTGTTTACCAAATGCAACATAATCTAATAACAAAGCGTATTCACAACTTTGAGCATCAGAGAATTTTCTGAAATATTAAAAATGTATGAACAATTGCATACATACCGGGTGTCCGCAGAAGGTGGCTCGTCCCTATAACTGGATTTTAAAATAAAGAAATGAAATTTGATGGATCTGTACCTATATACGAAAGCGTCTAAGGGTCACATAGTTTTTTTTTTATTTTTCAACTTCAAATACGAAATTTCCGACTTTAAACTCGGAATTTTATTTTTCCGACATCAAAGTAGGAAATTCCGACTTAAAAGTCGGAATTTTGAAGTTTTATCTTGATACTTTAGTACTTTTGTTTCACTCAAGTCACACATCGTAAATCTTCTTCAGTGTGACGAAGGCAATTTTTGGTTACTGCATATAAACAATCTAATAAAACGATAGTCGTTGCCGACCGATGTTTCACTTTTTACTTCCATATACACCTACGACGTAGGCTTATTATGGCAAATACCCGTCAGAAAACTACTACTCACCTGGCTAATACCACGACGGGTATTGTATTATATCCAACAGATATAATGCACAATTACAATATACAATGCCCGTTCCCCCTCTACTAATTTTTGAACCACCTGGTATATCGCAACGAATAGGAGATAAAAATCTACTTTTTCATAAAAAAAGCACAGCTAAAAGTTCCGAAATGGCAGCCGAGTTTAAAGTCGGAATTTCCGAGTTAAGAGTCGGAAAAACAAAATTCCGACTTCAAAGTCGGAACTTTCGACTTTAAACTCAGAATTTACGACTTTGAAGTCGGGAAAATAAAATTCTGAGTTTAAAGTCGGAAACTCCGTGTTTGAAGTCGAAAAAATTGAAAAAGAAACTATGTGGCCCTTAGACGCTTTCGTATGTTTAAGGGCCTATTCAGACACATGGTTGCACACCCAGGGTTTTTGACCCCGCATGATAAATTTCTCCAATATTAATAAATTTAATACTTCTGAAAATGACTTTTTGATAGAAACGCAAGTAAAAGGATCGTATGTGGACTGTCTTGCAGTTTACAGACACAAGAATAAAAAATATATGATTGTAAATGGCCCATGCAGGGTTTTTGAAGCATGTTTAATTTATAAGTATATATTTCTGACCCTTGTGCCTGTATACTGCATAACAGTTCACATACGTTCAAAAAGTCATTTTCTTTGGTTCAGAAGTATTAATTTCGTTAATATTGGAGGAATTTATCATGCAGGGTGAAAAACCCTGGGTGAGCACCCATGTATCTGAATAGGCCTTGTGACATTAAACTGTATTTTTTGACAAATGGCTCAGTTTAATGTCACGTTTGGTTTCACCGGAAGTAACATAAACCTTCGGAGAATTAAATATTTTAAACAGAAGACAAAATTTAAAAGTAACAATTTATTGCTCTAGTTTATAACTGATTTAAATTTAAAATTTCATTGTAGGGAAGACCCTACAACTCATTTTTAATTTTTTATTCTGTCCCGAACTTCCATGCCTCTATTTGTCCTACTATCTACAATTTCCGGTAAAATGTATTCAATATAAAACTTTGTTATTTTTCTTTCCATTTTTTCACTCCAGAATTCGTGCTTTCGAGGAATTTTCTCCACTTTAATTCCTTGAGGGGTCCACACACATAAAAAACAATAATTCATTTTGGCGATCCGCAATTGACCCTGGATTTGAAAGTACCAATTATGGCATTCGTTGATGGTCTTGTCCTTTTTCCAAAATGTTATTTTTCTTTGAACTATTCCTTCATCAACAGTCATAGTCCTGGCTCCATATGGACATTTTATTTCCACAATGGAGTTTTCTCCCTCTAAAATTCCATCAGAACTGGCAGCCATGTAACTGAATTCTTCATCAATGAATAGTCCACATGTTGATATTTTCCTTTTCAAGTGATGTTCTAGCTCTTCTCGTGCTCTTACTTCATTGTCTATGCCATATTGAGTGGCTTTTGAGAAAAATGGTACCGGATGCACAATAGATTTAACCAATTTTTTTACTGAAGACGATTCCCTCTTTTTACAAATCTCTCCAAATTTAGAGGCAGTAACGCGTTTTCGCCTTTCACTATGCCATAGAGCAGAATCAGCCTGATCTCGTGTAAGCACCTCAATTTTTTTAGCCTCTTCAACAGATATTGACAAATTTTTCAAAAAATCTTTTGCTGCCATGCTAAAAGAAGCATCATCCATATCTGGTTTTGTGCAATGCTCTCCGTAGAAAAGATCATTTCCTCTGTGCTCCCGTCGTTTTTTGTGTTTATCTTTTCGATTGGAAACAGCGGCCTGCATCAATTTTTTTTGTCTTTGTAATTCATATTTCAAAACGAAGGGGTCGTTTAACCTTCCATACTTCGATTTGAGAGTGCTCAATTCTTTTTTGGTATTCATGGCAACCACAGACGCATAACAACGAGTTTGGTAAGATCTCTTCATGATATAGTTGACTCTTTTTCCCCCAGAGTGCCTTGCGATTACACTGTTGAATTGTTCTGCACAATTGTTGTCTACATCGTATATTAAGCTTTTGGAATGATTTGCGAGGTATCTGACAAACTCCATTAGTTTATCGTATAGAGCTGAAAATACAGATAGTTATTTGATATGTTCAATGTGTCCAATATATTGCATGGTAGAGAATTGCACAAAAGGTAAGACATTTCTAATTTTTCATACCGCAATGAAAGCAGCAATACGACATCGCCAGCAAGACGAACAGCGTTACGCTTCGATAAAGCCATGCTCGTTATCGCGGAAGCTTGTATGTGAGAGCTAGAATTTCTGGATCATTGTTTCCAGAGTGGTGGAAAGGGGTCAAATGAATGCTCAAAAAAATGTTCACTTTCATCGTATTCAACACTTCATTTCTCAATATTTTTAGTGGACGTATTTATTTGTTCAATGAAGATATACATACACAATTTCCTTTGCAGCTTTTGATTATAGTGCTTTGATAGGTTTTCATCTCCCCAAGAAAGGACCCCGCAAAATCCTTATGGAAAATGGCTCTCGGCTAAATTCACTGAAACTTTGCAGAAAGATAGTATTCGGTATGCTGATCAAAAGTCTCAATGGGCACAATCCTCCATTTTCAATTATTATTTCAATTATTTTGACACTTCAATTCACATCTTCTCACTATTATGCCAGTCAAGGCTAACGTAATTATTGCTATAACAATGTCTGAATAATTATTCTTATACAAGTGATTGAATGAAATACACGCAAAATGCATAAGACAGCAAGTGTTAATATTTGTTCAATATCAAGAGAGTGAATGTTACCATTCTGTTATCAAATATGATTTCAGAATTGACAAATTCTGCGGTTGTGGAGAAAATTTGTTATGCTCGTGGTTACTCGCGCTCGCTTTCAGCTCGCGCTCGGAACTTCCCACTCGCATCGAATTTTTCATTCTAACCTTGTTGCAGAATATACCATTCATATTGGAACAATTGATTGGTGGACGCAGTAATTTTTTGTAGTGAACCATGTTTACTTTCTGGTACAGAAGTATAATACCCAGAAAATCATAGGAAACATATGGGAAGTATTGAATCACTCACGAGTCAGTTTCATATCAGCTACAGTTGTGGTGTCAACAATTTCTTTCTTGCAGAAGTATTTCGAACACTTTCTATGATCTCCCAAAATGTGATTCTGGCTATTTAAAATATCTTTCCTCAAGTTTTCAATCTTCTCAACTGAAGGAACTATTTCATTTTTCCTGTACTTGATGGCTTCAGTAATTGCGCATCTGAATCTCATCAAATTTTTCTATAACAAATAGAGGATATAATCATAAAAAAATTTAAGAAACATAGTGAGCATGATCTCCAATAGCGTGTGAAAAGAATACAGATTAATCAAATATTCAAGTAATTTCTCTGGATAGTTTAATTTTTTCTCTTTTCGTCAATATTCTTGATTTCGAGGTAGATATCGACAAAATAATAGAGAAAGCTATGACATAAAGCAATTTGAATCTTGATACATTTTCACTCGAGCTTGGATTTCGTGGAAATAATCAATTAATCAATTGACTTTTGTTTGAAAAATATTACCTTAATTTCTTTCCTAAGGACTATAGGCCCAGCATTTTTAGTTTGAACTAGTTCTCTTATTTTTCTCAAGTAATTCCTTAGTAAGTGATTTCGACATTCAACTTTCATAACAGTAATATTATGGGATTTATACGGTAGTATTGAATCATAAAAACTGCTATCTCCATCACCAACCATTCTATTGTAGATTATTCCATACATCGGCATACTTTTTTGAAATCCCTCAGCTATTATATTCGCTTCCATAGAACTTGACGAACCTTGCCAATTTTTGTAGCATTTGTGTTGTGGTGTATCCTGTGGGTGCTTTTTGCATGTTAAACAAAATTTATTTTTCACAGCTAAAAACAAAACTTTTCTCGTTTTAAAACCTACAATGGCAGCAGCTCCACTCAGCGAGTTATAATTTGATCTATAGGACCTTTTAGCCCAAACGCCGTCACACACTACGGTTATTAAAGGTGTACCATCTGCAGTTAAATCTCCACATTGAATTGCTAAATGTTTTTCTTCTTCAGCAGCTTTAGCCATTTCTTCAATTGCGGTTTCTTCCCAAAGATCAGCCAAATTTTCTTGGATTCTACAGAAGGTTTTGGAAGATAACGATGGGATATTCATTGTAGAATGAAATTCATTGAGATGTGTATACCCAGACCCCACGTTCGTTATTCCAAGCACAGCACTATTGTTGACGTCTTCACAATCGTAGATAGTAGTAACAGTCTTCATGGTCTTGCACATGTTACATTTGAATGTAATTGTAGAGGCTACTCCTCTATTAAAATGAGGGAGTCTATAAAATGCTGAATATCAACAATTCTGCGTCCTTCGAGTTCGATTTTTTCATAAGTATGTTCATTTTTGCTGTTGCAGGTTTCAATCGATGCGTTCGCTTTCTTTCTGATTCATATCAGTTACTTCGATCAAGTCAAAATTTTCAATAAAATCGTTTCTAACGTGACCATCATCCCGAAAATTTATGTTTTTTGAGATATCACACAGTTCATTTTCGATATTGGAATTTTGTTCATAGGTCGTTTCAACAGTGGGACCTTGTTCAGAACAAGTAATTTCACTTAGGCGTTTTACACCGCAAAGAATCACGTCAGCGAAATCACTGCTCGAAAATTGTTCGTTTGAGTAGTCGATATCCCTGAAATCTTTCCTCTCTTCTGTTTCATTCACGGGAATAGGAGCAGTCACATCATGAATATCCATATATTCCACCGGTGATGAACCAGACTCCGGCATATCTAATAATCTTGAAATCCCAGCTTGACTCAACCTGGATGACACCTAAAAATATATGCCATCAGTATGTGTATCACCAGGAACTGGACACCAAATAAATCATTTATTTTAATGGTAAAAAAAGTATTCAACCACATTTCGTGTTTTATATAGAATATCATATTCTACACAGCTTGATAGAAGGAATAGGGAATACAAAAATACCAGTATTTTCTATTTCCTATAAGGAACAATTACTAATTTTATCATGAGACCATCTACCCCTGTGTGATTTATTGGAAACAAATATATTATAGTGTGTCCAACTTTGGGCAGCACACCTCCTTATTTTCTTATTCGAAGACCGATTTAAAAAAAAAATCAACATGTAGTACTCTAGATCATAGTCACAGTAATTATCAGTAGTAATAACCCAAGGACATTGATAATTATAGCAAATTCCGAAAGCTTGTTTCCTATAAGCAACAAGCTTGAGGAATTTGTTATATTAATCAATGTCCGAGGGTTATACGCATAGAAAATTTTTTGCTAAGCGATATTTTTCAATATTGCCTAAGTCTATGAATGCTTTCCATACAAATTTGTTATTGTAAACAGCATATTTTGATATATTTAATACGAAAATTTCATTAATCTTCTCGTCAGTATTACAACCAAATCGTGAGAATGACGTTTTGACGTTATTGAATATTTGAAACTTCAAATTCGAAATAAATCAAATATATATATATATATATATATATATATATATATATATATATATATATATATATATACAGGGTGTCAATTTGAAAACTTCCCACCCTTAATATCTTCCTTCCAGTAAACAATATGAGTAATCGAAAAAACAGGTCAATTTTATTGTCAAGGGGGACACTTTCACGGACTATTTGTAGCCCTCGTGATTCAACCCCCTAGGAGGGGTAGATGTTACCCTTAGAATTTTAAATGGGAAGGGGGGTCAAGTGGCACATCATTTTGATGGGCGTTCAATTCTTGTTCCAATGGTACCCTGACTTATTATTTTTTGATGAGCATTTTCCGAAAAATTGCGTTCTAAACTAACAGAAGTAATTATTAGAACGCGCTTACTGATATGCATTATTGTATTGACTACCTTTAATAAAAATGGTTAGAAGAGTAGGTGGCACCGCTCCAACCCTTGAATGACAGGAATAAATTTATTACGCATGGGATTTTTTATTTGGTGGTTATTTTCCTTCTACACAATAAAATTTAATTTGCGAGAAAGACATTTCCAACATAAAATCTACTTACGCTTATCTTATTAGCTGTTCGAAATGTTGTCCATTTTGCTCTAAACAGTAATACAGTCTGTTTTCGAACTCCCCTCTAACATTACGGAAAACTTCACTAGGAATTGACCGGCATGCTGCTGTAATTCGTCTTTTAAGTTCGTCAATATCAGAAGGTTGTGTTTTATAAACAACGGATTTAAGATGCCCCCAAAGAAAGAAATCTAAGGGTGTTAAATCCGGTGATCTCGGAGGCCATTCAACTGCTCCCCTTCTGCCAATCCATCTACCCGGAAATCTCTCGTTTAACCATTGTCGGACGGGAAGAAAATAATGAGGTGGAGCACCATCCTGCTGGAAATGTAACAGATCCTCCTGCATCAATTTGAGTTTCTAGCTCGTGAGTTATAAGAGGATCGATAGTCTCTTCAAGCATATCAAGGTACAGATTGCCAGTCAAGTTTTCTTCCAGAAATAATGGACCAAGAATGGCATTTCCAAGAATACCAGCCCAAACATTAACTTTTTGTGGGTGTTGTGTATGCCCTTCCCGAAAAATATGTGGGTTTTCGTCACTCCAATAGCGACAATTTTGTCTATTAACATTGCCATTCAGAAAAAATGAACACTCATCGCTGAAACAGATGTTTAACAGAAGATTAGGGATGGTATTGACTCGATGAGACATGATTTCACAAAACTCTATTCTTCTATCATAATCATCCTCGTGGAGCTCTTGAAGAATCTGCATTTTATATGGATGAAATTTATGCATTTTCAATGCTTTTCTTATAGTCTCGCGTGACATTCCCGTCTGTTCTGATACTGATCGTAAGGAGCTCGTGGGCTCTGCAGCAAATGTTCCCAAAACTTCAATTTGAGCTGCTTCATTTAGTACTCTGGGGTTATTTCTTATTTTATTTGTCACTGAACCAGTTTCGTAAAACTTATTCACCAAATCAAGCACATACCGGTGACTTACATTACAATTTGGATGTCTTTCGTTAAAAAGACATGCCGCCCTTCGTGCGCACTTTCCAACTTCGCCATAAATTACAATCATTTCAATTCTGTCTTGAAGAATGTAAACCATTTTTACACTTTCATACACTTATTAAAGTAATTCCTAAACAGCCCAACAGGTACAACGGTATTCACAATACTACCACATAGTTCAAATTTGCTAACCAATTTTTTGCCGGAAAACAGAAACTTTTTACAGCAGAAGTAGCAAAAAAAGAAGGCTATCTGTACAATTTCTGCGATGACACTTAAAAATTCAGCATTTAATAAACACAACTTTACTACCATCTACGTTTTACTATTAGACTACTTTTTTATGTAAAGTGTTTGGAGCTAATGGCTAATGTTACCCCTATAAAGGGTTGGAACGGTACCACCTAATATTCTAACCAGTTCTGGCCAAACCATGCATCTCAGTATAGGCATTCTAATAATTACTTTTGTTAGTTTAGAACGCAATTTTTCGGAAAATGCTCATCAAAAAATAATAAGTCAGGGTACCATTGGAACAAGAATTGAACGCCCATCAAAATGATGTGCCACTTGACCCCCCTTCCCATTTAAAATTCTAAGGGTAACATCTACCCCTCCTAGGGGGTTGAACCACGAGGGCTACAAATAGTCCTTGAAAGTGTCCCCCTTGACAATAAAATTGACCTGTTTTTTCGATTACTCATATTGTTTACTGGAAGGAAGATATTAAGGGTGGGAAGTTTTCAAATTGACACCCTGTATATATCCATAGCAACGTGAGAGTGATAACAGACCACTTGGCCTGTTATCAGTATAACAGATGTTCTGATTTGTTGTATTCAGTCAGATGACCTCAGTTTAACTAATTTCATTGGATTTTCGCTTGAGCAAAAAATTTTCATGTTAAGTAAATCGACTTTTGTGGAAAAAGTGAATAAAAGTAGGTATAACTACCGTAACTGTCACAGTATAGGTATACGATTTTCGAAATTTTGTGATTAATTTAGAAGTGAGCGCTAACGAAATTGGTGTTGTAACTTCACCCTGCATAATAAAATCTTTTACGTACAATTCCAGTTCCACTCACCTTATGCAATTGGTGACCTCTGGATCGAGATGACACTCTCGTAGATGACATCCATAATCTTTGCTTCGGACCTTTACGTATACGCGGCATTGTTGAAATCAAAATCGTAATACTTTCACTGTACACAAAAACACAAGTAAAACTAAATAATGGATTCAGAACTACAGAATTCTCTCCCACCGCATTATGACTTTGAACACTTTTCTATTGGCTGCAGTTAATAATTAGATAAAGCCTGATAATCAGGTAGTTCTAAATTGAAACCCCCTCTGGTCATCGGCTTGAGTATGTGCCACTAATTTCGATTCAGGTAGTTTTATTAAATTTTGAGTAACTCTCCAGATTTTTTTTTACTAACCTGTGGATATGAAATAATAATATAATATTCCATGAAAATTATAATTCTTCACCCATACGGCTATCCCTCGTAAACATGTTGAAATGTGAATGTATTTCATCTCACTTCATAAATGAACAGTTCCTTTGAATTCTGAGAGCGGCGCCACTCTCCGGATACAAAATGTTGCCGTGCAAGGGTTTCGTAGTCCCTAACTTTTAAGGTTTATTTTTCATTATTAGTTGATGAAAAAATTTGGACGTGTTGGTAAAGATCTGATCTATGTCCCTGTTTTCTTACTTTTTCGAAATTTAATTTGGTTCTCTTAAAAAAAAAAATTGGAAAATCATCAAAAAAACATGGACTTTGCGATTTTTTTCAGAAAAAACTAAATCAAATTTTGAAAAAGTGAGAAAACAGGAACATAGATTAGATCTTTACCAATATGTACTTATTTTTTTATTTACTAAAAGTGAAAAATGAACCAAAAAAGTTAGGGACTACCAAACCCTTGCAAACACTATTTATATTATAGTACAACTTGCTCTTAAGGCCGATTCAGATACATGGGTGCCCATGCAGGGTTTTTGGCCCTGCATGAGAAATGCATGCCTGTCGACGTTCACACCTGTGCCTGTCGGCTTGCGTCAAAAACGCGGGGTGAGCATGCACATGATCTAGTGTTTTCTCGACATGCGTTTTTGATGAAATATCCCTAGCTTTTCGTTGTTGTCAATAATGAACTTGGCAAAGTAATAAAGTTAAAAACGGTTATTACAAAGTGTTAATTTTACAACTGTATGCTGAACTAAAAATCATTATTTATTTATAAATTCTCCTGCCTTTGAAATTCACAACTACCCTTCAAGCCCTACTGGAGCTGCAGGAGAAAATAGTTTTACCAACTTTTTTCGAAAAGGAAATGGTTTTATCATTTCATGACATTTATTATCAAGGGCTGCATCTAGATGGTCAAATAAGGATGGATATAGCGAGGGGCAATATATGAAAATATAAGTAGAAAAGTTATTGAGTTATTGAGGGTTATACCCAATAACTTTTCTAGATGGTCACATATGGAAGTGGATTAGTTTTGTCTGGTAGTGATATTGGTTCATGAACTTGAACTTCTACAGAACACACACCATCTGAAATTATCCCATTTATGTCTTCATCTAAATACAAAAACATATAGTTTAATTTAAGAAAGTTGAGCTACTACTAGCAGGTGCTTGAAAGATGATGTTTTCCATCAATTGCTCCTAGTTCTTCAGGAAATGGCCAATTCTGCAAATGGTTATCTACTATAGTAATCCACTGTTCTGTTTCATTCGGAACCTGACAATGGATGAAAGATGGATAATCACTTACAATGGACGATATCTTACTAATATGGTTGAGAAATGTAGTGAATACTAATATACTATTAAACATAATACTTGTTTACATTGCAGTTCGGTTGATACAATTTTTCTGCATTATTCTCAGGATGTATTCCATGTTTTCATATTTGTATAGGAAAAGATGGAATATCCAGGGAAACTGTATGAAAATGCAAACAAAAAAATTATACAAATCTTTCAAAAACCATTCTTTAGAGTATTTATGGAAACATCTGGAATTATGACAGAGATTGTGGAGTGAATAACTCAGAATAGTTCAAACTCTAGATAATGGTGGGTTATATAAGCCTATTTACAAGCTGAAATAGTGCGTCTGAATGAGGGATCTTTTTTTCTATCAGCAACTCTACTTGTTAAAGTACCTAACTTTTGAAAGGTAGGTATGTGCATTCTGACAGAATTTTTGAAACTTTCAGGATCATCTCCCACATCATCCAAGTTTAAAATTTCTTATATCATTTCTTCATAAATGATTGAAATAAATACAGACTTCCAAATTATATGAATAAATATTTCGTTGTTGGAGCTGAGGTATCCATAAAATATGTTGATATAAGTAAACCAAGGATAAAAGATTCACATTCAGTGAAATATAGGGCGGAATAATTTGAAAAACAAATTCATTCTTCCAGTATTGACAACATTATAACCAAATGAAATATGACCTTGAGATACAAAAGCACGTGAAAGGCACGTATGTGAATTGCCCTGCAGTTTTCAGACACAAGCGTCAAAAATGCATATGCGTGAAAATCGCACCCATGTATCTGAATCGGCCTTTACAGTGATTTGTTTTTATGTATCAAGCATGCTGTTTCGATAATGAAAAGTGAAGGGATTGTATGGAGTTTCTATTCTTTGAATTAATTCTCTGTAAGAGACTTTTGGCCAAACTTTACAGAGATATTCAATAGCAAGCTTTTGGAGAATGAAAATCATGTTGAAATGTTGAATACTGCAAATTCTCCAAAACGCTAGGTCATAACGCTAGGCCATTGTGATTCAAATAGTGCATGGTACACTATTTTTGCACATAAACCATAACATCCTGAGGATAGCTTTTTGCTGAGCATGACAACATGGTTTTGGAAGTTGAGGTCTCTGTCTATAAGATTACCTAAAAATTTATTGGAAGAGGGTAGATGATATTGTTAGTACCTTAAAAATTGTCTAGTATATTGCAGTGGAATGACAATAGGTTCGTTTTGGAAACATTAAAGGAAAGCATATTTGAATTACATCATTCTTTTACAATCAGGATATCACGAATCATTTTATTACTATAGAGGTCACTTGAATTCTTGTTATTCCTCGAGATTGTTGTGTCATTTGCAAAAACAATGACACATCTTTTATTTTCATATTCATAATGTCATTAAAATACAACAGAAATAAGATAGGACCAAGAACAGAACCCTACGGTACACCATGCTTGATATCCCCAATATCTAAGGGATTATTGGTTTTTACAATTTGGGACCTTCCACTCAGATATGACTCAATTTTAGCTTTGTCCTCTGAAGCCGAAGAGATGAAGCTTAAGTGAAGTTGGTTTTAAGATTTAATTTTTTTTTATCTTTCGGTAATAAAGTTGATCGATTTAATCATTGTTTAAATTGAAGATAGTCAATGCCTGTGGAAAATGTATTGGACCCAAACGCGAGTGTCATCTAGCGTGATTACAAACATGAATATTTCACGTCATTTTGATGCAGGTTTCTTCAACAAACCCTTATTTTAATGCTGTCCCATTGTTTCAATCAAGTTACGACATGACTTGTAGGCCAGATCACTGAAGTTACGACATGACTTGGAGCGAGCTCACTATCGCCATCTACATGTCGCATCCATTTTGATACAATTATAATCCCATAAGGTTGACTAACTATCTTCTATATAAACAATGATTTAATCGTTCATTCATTCGCCATTGTGACAAAACTAACTCTATTTATTTTTTCAGAGTTTTATTCGAAGCTGTCTGGCTTACCGAAAAGAAGACCGAATCGACGTCCTTTCGCTGGCGAGACACGAATACCTCCAACCTCCGATGCCTAAGCACAGACTCGCATCGAGTCAGCAGCAGCAACAAGCGCAAGCTCAGCAACAACAGTCAGCATCATTTTCGGCGGGTATTTTCGGCGCTATGAACGCTTCCTCATCATCTTAGTGCAGTGCTGTGTTTATATAACTTATTGTAAGATTTTTGGGAATGTGTGACAGAGATGTACTGAAATGAACATTATTCGTAGTGTATTTCAGAACGGGGATGAAGTGAGTTTTTTTTATTAGACTGATTCTCTTTATTTTTCGTTGTTTTTGTTGAGTTGAGACATTGTGAAAAGAGTTTGAAATGGCACGTTCTAGTGCGGACTACAATTTTGAATTTCTCTTCGATGCTTGTAACAGCTTCCCTTGTGAGATGATAGACACAAAACTTTGATGAGATTTCTTGTTTGAGTCAGTTGATTTATTTATATTTTCCTCATGGCCCAAGTACCTGTTTGAAATATTTGTCGACCATCTGTTTCGAATAGGATGAAAAATTATTTGGTTCTGCGATATTTGTAACAAGTATTAGAATATTTAATGAATTATCTAATTTCTTTTCATTGTTTTAATACATTATTAAAACTAAGTTATTCCGAAGAATGGGATGAGAAGAAATTTTCATTTCAGATCTACCTTTAATATTGAAGCCAGTTAATGCTTTCAAAAGCTTTTCTACAAAGAAAATCGTGTCGAAGCTTTGTGTCTATTATCAATAATCTGCTGTCCACTTGAGAATTAAGTGCAAAACTGATAGTCTTATGTTTCCTTTTATATAAAATATTATATAGAGAGAACATTTAATAAGTTATTTTATGAAGTGACCTTGCTTTGTACCATAGTGTGATTTTGGTTCGCTGCTCCTCCCCCTCTTCTAATTACCCATTTTTCAATATTCATTATGACATAGTTGTAATATGTACAGAAAAACCCGTGTTTGCCTGTCAAAGAAAAAAAATTCAAGAAATATTTCAATTTACCTAGATATGGCTTGTTGGTACCAAACTCGTGTTTTTGAGTTTGTGTTTTTGATAAGTGAGTAGCAGCTTTGAGACATTTGCCAATTGATTTTGAATCAATTTATATTTTATATCTATTTCAACATTTTCAACTTCAGAATTGAGTTTAATTTTTATAGCAAAATTTAATGAATTCCAGTAGTTTGCCGTGGTTCTATATTTATTACTTGGAGGTTACATGAAAACTATTTAGATGTTACATGATTGATATGAAATAGGTAGCTCATAATACCATGTGACAAAAATGGTAAATAATTGAGATTTCAGCTAATGTAAATTGGATTATACTAGCTTAGATTTTGGAAGGAAGCCATGTTATTGAAAAAATATGTAAATGAGGTGTCATGTATAGAAAAAATTCTGTAAAAATAAATCAGATTATTATGCACTCTTTGTTTTTGGCAATGTTCTAAATTATTTATTTGCATGCCTTCTATTTTGATGCCAAATCAATTTAATCTCGGTATTCAAAACAAAATACTTAGGTTCTAAGTTATATAATAATAGTATGTGTATATAAGTGAAGGCTTAATATTTTGAATATCTTTGAGATTATGGCGCAAAATGTCTCAAACTATACAAGATCAAATTTTCCACTGGTCGTTTTCAAAACTGTCGCTGGCTGAATTTATTGAGTGGAATAGTATACAGGGTGTTTCGAAATTACCTGGTAATTTTGGGATACCGAAGTTGTTGTGAGGAGTTCCAGCTTGTTTTGTGGATGCACAGACACAAAATAATGTAAATATCTTGTAATATTCGTGCTGCAATACAAGCAAAACATGTCCATATGGTTAAAACTCGCAATTAAAAATACATGTTACTTATTTATACTGTGCTGTTTGTGTAAAAAAGTGGTATTCATCTACCACGGACTTTGTGATAAGAGTAGTTGAAAAAGTCATGTTCTAGAATGCAAAAAATGTATCGTTATATTATTGTTTATTGTACTGTACCTATACTATTATTTTATACAATCGTTCGCAGTTTTTTTTCTTTGGTATATCTTACCGTTGTACATACAGTGTGTATATTGATACACAGTAAAGTTTTCAAAATTAAGTTAATTTATTTCTTCTTCGATTTTACTATTAAAAAAAATATAAGTTCTACTAATTTGAATTCGACGTTTTACTTCAATTACTTGTAACCACGATAAAATAAATTGATTTTTCTGAAATCGTGTTTATGGATGTGTGTTTGGGTTCATACTACAGGTAGGATATAAATAAGGTGTCAGAGTGGCAACAGTGAGAATCCACAGAGGGGTGAACCACCTCTCTGCATTTGTACTCCTACTCTGAAATTTAATGAAATTACATCAATGGATTTCAAAATATTGATATAATTTCTACTTTCAAAATGATTTCAGGTATTTTATTTTACTTTTTGAATGTAAACTTAGTTTTTTCTACTTTTTCTGATGATTTCAACATTTTTAATTTTTTATCATACTTTTCAATTTTTTTTACTTTCTTACTTCAAAAATAGATGTACAAATCTCCGAAATGTAATTCAAGTATGAGTATGAGTTAAAACATTACAAAAGATTATTTTCACGAAGGAAGTCACGAAGAGGTACAAATAAATATGAAACAATACAGAAAAGTATGAAAAAATACAGAAAACTAGGAACAATTGCGAAAAAGTATCAGAAAGTACAAATAACCATGAACTATGAAAAAGTATGTTGTAGTAATGAAAGGAATACAAGAATAACTGAAAATACAGGATACTACTTTTTCCCGCCAGTATAGATATGGCACAGAAATTAAGCTCTAATTTTATTTCACTAGTGTATTTCAGTAAGCACTCGCTTTGTTTTCCATTGCTGAACGTTAGATCCGAATCAATTTTTTAGCGATATTTATAGGCAGGAAAAGGTAATTTCATGTATTTTCAATAATTATCAGTCTACTACCCCTTTTTACTTCAGAATTAGTTTTCATACTTTACCTAACTTTTTTATACTTGTATGTACTTTTTCATACCTTTTTGCACTTTTTCGTTATTTACCTGATAGAAAACACTTTTTTTAATAACTGTACTAACATTTTATTAGTTGAATTACGTTGAAAATGGAAATATTCTCAATTGAAAATTGAACCATCCATGACTTCTCTGGAAATAGAAAAAAATCTATGATAAAAATTAAGTTACTTTTTTGTTTGTTATATCTAACAGAAAACCAATACTTCCCTGGCTAAAGACACGCTGGACACTGAACTAAATCTGATAAATATTGTGAAAAGACGCTATAACGTGAAAAAAAAATCCGAGAGTTAAAATCTGTATTTTCATTCACATACTAGAAATTAAAAGAAGTTTTTTGTAATATTTAACAGAAAGCAACTACTTCCCTGGCTAAAGCCACGCTGAACATAGATATTGTGAAAAAAACCTAACGTGAAAGAAAAAATCTGAAACTGAAAATTTGCATTTTTATTCAGATAGTTGAATATTTCCCAAATTTTCAGTTTCCAGATTCACATTGACAAATTGTATACCTACTTTTGAAGGGACACATCCCTCGAAATCCACCAAGAATTATTTGACATAACATTCTAATTGATGATATTTAAAACGGTATAATGGAAAGATTATAACATACAAGTAAAAGGTTTAATGGTTATGCCATCTTTGGGAAATTCTGCTTTAAAAATATATTTCTGACTCAGATCCCCTTACTTCGTTAATGATGTATAAATATCTTGAGAGTATTGAAGTGAATTCCATTACCATCAGGAAACTAACATAAGGGTGAATCCAGTCTTCACTGGTCTCAATAATTATAATGATCTCAGGTAAAATATAATTACATATCGATTTCATCGTAATACGAAGACGAAAATGAATAAACAAGAAAACCACAGAAGCTTGTGAGTGCTGTAGAAATTTCAAACTATAGATATTATCGGATATTTGATTTGTTCAAACATGTATCTATAGTCATTTACGAACATTACTGTACAATGATTATAAATGCTTAATTTAGAATCAAAAAGAACATTTGTAAATGAATATATTAAAACACTACTAAACCAGCAAAAGTATTAGTGGTATAAAACATTGAGATCTGAAAACAATAGATGTATCAAGAAAATATGAAAGTATTAAAGATAATGTGGAATCTTGTGAGGTCGGCTGAGATATGAAAAATATGTCTCGAGAAAATATAAAAGTATATTATGTGAATTAATCTTGTGGGGTCGGTCGGCTGAGATCTGAAAACAATAGATGCATCAAAAAAATATAAAAGTTTAGAGATTTGAACAACTCCCTCTTTATTCAAACTGGAATATAATAATGTTTAAAACAAATATGTAGAAAAAAGAGTAAGATAAAATGAAAATATGTTACCATTCAAAGATGAAACTTAGTGCAATCCAGCTCGTAGCAGATAACATGTGACTCTACTTACAATGGATTTAGAGATTTAGATGATGCTGGTTTCACTAGAGAATGATTGTAAGAGTATCATGTGCCAGCATAAGGATGTCTGCAATAAGCTGTTTAATGACCACTATAAGAGTACCTGATGTGATTGGTTAATTCATATAGTTGTAGCGACAATGGGCTACCTTGTCCGAAGAATATTACCCCATATCCAAACCTTCCAAAAGAAAATCAACGGTAACATCTAACTTTCTCTAGAACCTTCTTGTTGAAGAAAATCCTTTTAATTGAATGACTATAATAGTTGGTAGTTTATAGATCGAAAGAGATTTTGTGAACTTTCTTCTAAGTTTGCAGATTAAACAGATTGGTTTAACGTCACCATACAAAATATTATTCCATTAATGGAAAAATCCAAACATTGTGACAGACTTAGTTGACCATTTTTTGGTGTTATCGATAAGATCCCGAAATGGATTGAATGTGCCTGTAAAATGACCACGGTACGGTCATTTCAAGGTAGATTTTCAGTTGACCAATGAAGATGTCTCCACTCAGGAATCTTGTCCATGACTCGTGAGCCTTTTCACTAAAGGAATTTATCCTGCGAGGTCAGCTGAGATCTGAAAACAATAGATGCAACAAGAAAACATAACAGTATTCGAGATTATGTGGATCTATCTTGTGAGGTCGGCTGTATATAAGTTTGTCGTTTTCAGGTAAGTTCATGTATTTTATTCATTATCAATAAAATTTATTAAATAAATCATAAAAATGAAATAGGTTACGTCATACAACAAATTTATATATACGTACAGTCTAGATTTATACATAAAAATAAAACATTTCCACAAAATGTAAAAATATAGCACATCCACAAACACCTAGATATATAACAGTTCCACGCGTGAGCGAAGTGAGCTCGGGTTAATTTTCGAGATCATTAATCGCATTTTAATATAAGAGTTGATTAGTCATATCAAGGGAAAATCAACTATCTATCTTCAGAATCTTGTCAAAGAAAATCGTCTTAAATGAATCACTAAAATGTTTGGTAGTTTATATATTAAAAGAGATTTTGTGCACTTTCTTCTGACTTTGCAAAGCGAACAGATTAGGTTAACGTCACCATCCAAAATTTCCTACATAATAAAAAAATCCAAACATTCTGACAGACTTAGTTGACCTGGTTTTGGTGGTATTGATAGAGAGAAAAATCTCAAAATGGATCAAAGATGTCTGAACAATAACCACCATCCTTGTACTTCAAGGTAGATTTCAGTTGACCAACGAAGATATCTACAATCTTGGAGTTTTCTACACTTAGGATTCTTGACTATGACTCTTGAGAGCATTTTGACTATATGTATTTATCTTGTGAGTTTAGCTGAGACCTGATGAAGAAAATATGAATGTATTAGAGATTATGTGGATTCATCTTGTGAGGTCGGCTGGATTGATTATTATGCAAAACAATTTCTTCTAATGCAGCACAATATTGCTCTTTCCTGTTTTGCTTTTCATTAAAAATTCATGAGTGATTTTTTCCGGAATGTTTAAGTAGCAGAATCATTATTTAACGTTTATAATTGGGATTTAAAAAAAAAATTGGTTTACAAAACCGCGACATATGTTTTGCTTCTTCAAGCAGAAGATACTTCTAATCAACACTAATGACTGATTTAGATTTTTGGGGATTGAGGTCTCAAATTAAAGAATACTCTATTTCTTTAAAGTTAACGTTATGTCAATTTATTTTGACATCTTCAGGGCACTGTAAGATACAAAAAATTGATTAATCAAACGGCATTAAAAATAAATAATAACAAACTAATCAGTTTGTTACTACTGCTTTTGCAAAAACAACCACTGAACAATGTGTTGCTAACAACAGTGGTTGTTTCTGGAAAAGTAACAAACTGATTAGTTTGTTATTATTTATTTTTAATACCGTTTTATTAATTTTTTAAAAAACATCAATTTTTTGTATCTTGAAGATGTTAAAATAAATTGACGTTGGCTTTGAAGAAATAGAGCATTCTTTAATTTGAGACCTTAATCCCCAAAAATCGAAATCAGTCATCAAAAAAAAGGTCGTAAAACTTTCATATTATCAACATTGATGTTTCATCATAAACGTTAACATGGATTTTCATCAAGTATTGATACAAAAAAAAACATTATTGCTCGGCGGGGCTGGCTATCGGCCGAAGTACAGGTAGTTCTGAGTACCTTTCTGCTCCCCGCTGATAGGTCTGTCTCGAGAGTACTCCGGATCTTTTGGTTAACTCCTGGAGATTCCTTATGAGGTTCCCCTGTGGGATGATATCTTCTGCACAGCGGTGTCCGGAGATATCCATCCTCATGCGAGCCAGGGCTTTGCATTATGTGGGAGGCTGTTTATTTATTCTCCCTGCATAGTGTTGAGTCTTGGCGTATCCTCATCATGTGTAGGTGTTTTCTCAGGTGGCACTGCCTTGTTAGGAGTTCTACTACCTTTCTGAGAGAGTTCCGGCTCAGTTCGAGATGTTTTGAGAGCAGGTCGTTTGACTCCATCATCTTTCCGAGGCATTTTTCCAGGAGGATTCGTGTTCTGTTGAATGTCCCCAAACAGGAATCCGTAGGCTGGTTCCGGTCTGAAGAGAGTTGATGAAGCCATTGCCCTTGCAGAGCATCTGCGCTCTCATTCCTCTGGATGCCCCTGTGACCTGGTACCCAGACAAGGTTGACCTTGTTATGTGCTCCTAGGTCGCTAAGGTTTTTGTTAGTCTCCCAAACTAGTTTGAAAGGAAACCTGCATGATCGCAGTACTTTTAATGCCGCCTGACTGTCGGAAAGAATGACTATGAAGGTTCCTTGCCCTTCCTTAGAATCTTTCTCGTTCGAAAGGAAATAGCCATTACCTCGTCTTGGAATATTGAGGCTTGAGTACCGAGGCTTATACTATTGTCCTGCCTTGGTCTCTCCCCGTATATTTCAGCCCCTACTCTATTGCTTGTCTTTGAGCCATCCGTGTACCAGATTTGCCCTGTCGGAACATTGGTATGGCTTTTGATGTGCCTACCCCATATTGTATGATTTTTTTCCTGCTGAGGTAGAGGAAATCAGCTTTTATAGAGAGGTGAGTCTCAGACTCAAGACTCCAGAACTACTGTGAGACTCCACTTATTCTCAGGACTACTCACTAAAACCTCCACCTCTAGGTCCGTCAGGTTGATAACCCGGTGACACTTAGGCTCATTGGCCCATGGTATCATGCCTATGTATTGTACTGTCACAGTACCCAACTTTCGTGCCTTTGTACGAGTTTGTACAAGGTCTTTACTAGGTGCGATCTGGATCTGTATAGTTCTGGATCGCCAGATGGGTGCCCGAAGATTGCCTGTCCTTAGCGGTCTAGTGCCTCGCAATAGCACAGTATGTGTGTCACTGTTTCTGAATCCTTACCGCATAGTCTACAGGTCAGGTCTCCATCGTACAGCCCCATTTTGTTGATGTGCTCCTTCACTGGTGCATTCAGGTGCAGCCAGGAGTCTCGTAACGGTCTCAACTGGCTCCTGTTCATCGCTTTTATGGCACGGTCCTTTGATGTATTCTTGTATGATGGTTGTATAAGTTCCATCAAAGGAGTAGGTTGAAGTCATTTCGTCCGACTACATCTCAGATGTGTCGATTTTTATGACCTCAATTATGTTGAAGTGGCCTCTAGGTTATTGCCCCTCCATTAGCACAGGCACTTTAGTTACAGATGAGGAGAGAGGTTCAGAATCACCTACGTAGATGTCTAGGATATAGCACCAGTGGTGCAGGTATGGCCAGTCTTTATCATTAGTGGAATAGAAATATGTAAGTATATAAATACGACATCGAGTGCACATTCAAACAAAGAATCAAATTCCTTGGTATGATCACGAAACAAAAACAAGATCAAAGGAAAGAGATGAAGCTTAAAAAAATACAAATCTTAACTATTAAACAGATGGGGTATGGGAGGAATTTAAAAGAAAAGGGAATATAGTAGAAAAATAATAATATGAAAGTAAAATAGAGTGGAGACCATAGGAAACTCATGGTGAATGAAAGAGGAAAAAACCTATAACCTTTTGCTAAAAGTGACCTGGAAGCTGCAAATAGGCTCAACAACATTTTATGCACCAATTCAAAACAGATCTTCCCTAAAAGCAAAGGGGCCCTCACAGAGATATTGAACAAGAAATTTGTATAAGAGACGTAGGTGAAGGCGGGACAGAACGGGGTACTTAACGTTTTGTAGTAAATTAGCACAAATTCACTCTAAAATAATTTATTTGACGAAATAAAATGCTTCAATAATTTCAACACAATACTTTAATTTATATAACAATCACTAGAATATTTATGTTCGACTTCCTCACTAACTGTCCAACTCTCTAGTTCTGTCCTCCATCGCGAGGTATTTATACTCGGAGAGAATCTTGTCAGAATGTTCTCGTCTCATCTATTCGCATCTAGATGTCGCACGATCGAGATGTCATGAGTCGAAGATTCTCGAACATTCCTTCGGATCGCAATCTTGTTCATGGATGAAGGCGACAGGTCCGCACTCGGCCGCAGCAACGCCACAATAACTTGAGGTATTTCCTTGCAATGCAATGCAATGCAATGCTCATCGATGGGAATGTCGAATTCTCTGTTTTCATTAATTCCTGGGCCCTCCTTCCAGTCAGGCCATATTGATGATATCAGAGTTGTTCAGAATTTGTATGACTGGATTTTCTTACTATGATTGCTCAGGGAGATTTATTTATTACCAATCCATAAAATGGTATCTCTAATATTCAGGATGGAGTTGTTCTTCTTCATGATATTCAGACCCAAAACACATTCGTCCATTATTTGGGCCATGGCTGGCAGTGCAAAAAGCACACTTTCCACACCAGTCATTGACATTAGCTTGACAATTGTCCCAGTAAAACCGTTGCCTCACCTTCTGCAGAGTCTTTGTTACTACCAGATATCCTCCAGCAACCCCATCATGGCCTCACGAAGCATGACCCAAGGCACCGATGCGTCAGTATAAGTTAGGCAGTCCATTCGAGAGGATCCCATCGACATCGCCGGTCCGTTACCCGTATCAGACCACGGGAATAAATACATCCTTGTAGCAATAGACTACTTCAGCAAGTGGGCCGAAGGCTATGCCCTGCCCAACCAGGAAGCCATCACCGTCGCGGACGTCTTGGTGAAAGAATGGATATGTTGATTCGGTGTTCCCTTGGAGCTGCACTCAGATCAGTGCAGAAATTTCGAGTCCAACCTGTTTCAAGAACTGTGTCAAATACTGGACATCCGCAAGACGAGAACTAGGCTCTTCATCCATGGTCCGATGGAATGGTTGAGCGGATGAACAGGACTATCAACCGTCATTTGTCCAAGGTAGTCTCTGAACATCAAAGAGACTGGAACCAGTATCTCCATTTGTTCCTGATGGCGTATCGTCCCGCAGTACACGAGTCAACTGTCCAGTCCAAACCCCTGCTAGTATTATAATGGGCCGACTTCCCTGTGACCTATAGTTCGGGACGCCACCAGGACAGGATACCGCGGACTACGTCAGCAAACCCAGGCAGAGAATGAAGGACATCCACGAACGAGTCCTTGAATAAAAAATGACCTAAGCGATGCAGCAAGAAAACACAAAGTTTTCTTGCTGCATCGCTTAACTATACCACTCCACTTCGAGATACAATGGACTAATACCACAGATTAAAAAATGACCTGTTGAAAATTCAATTCTCAATTTACAAACCTGTGTACGGGCCAGGTAGCCGAGTGGTAAAGCACCGATCTTTCAATCACTCTGGCTTCCGGTCGTGGGTTTAAATCCTAGCGACTGCAGAATTTGTCTAATGGCCTGAGAAGGTGGTAAGGTAAGATACAATAGGCATTTAGGACTAAGTATCATCGAGACAGCCTGGATGAGTCTACCACACACGAGGAGGAGTGTTTAGTATGTATATCTGAGGGAGATTCAATTCGGACTGATGGTCCATTTTGAAGCAAATCTATTTTTTGGATTTTCACCGAAAAAAGTTCAAAGGGGTCAACCTTGTGTTTTTTGAAAGCCTGAAAATCAACTTTTTCCTAGAGCCTCCATATTCACTGTGGATGATCTAGGAACGATGCTGAACAGCGAAATAGTGAAATCCCTCTCAAATTCGATTTTTCAAATTTTGTGTTTTTTTCGTATGAAAATTGCAATAACTCGAAAACCATAAGAGATGAATCAAAACCGATTGCAGTTCTGGATTCAGCTGCTTGAGAATCTTCTGATGGTCCATTTTGAAACAAATCTATTTTTTGAATTTTCACCGAAAAAAGTTCAAAGGGGTTAGTTAACCTTGAGTTTTTTGAAGGCCTTAAATCAACTTTTTCCTAGAGCATCCATATTCGCTGTGGATGATCTAGGAACGATGCTGGACTTCGGAATAGTGAAATTCCTTTCGAAAAACGAGTATCTGAAAAATCGACATTTTTTTCACGAAAAACAGGATTTTTAAAATAGGTACTATGTTGAATTGAGTGAAACTTACGTTTCTGACTTCTTCACTACAAGCTGGTAGCAAATTTGATGACAATCTGAGTATGAAATTTGTTGCAAAAAGTTCAAAGAGGTTAACCCAAAAATAAACTTTTTTCTAGAGCATATACGCTAAGGATGACCTAGGAACGATGTTGAACTGCGGAATTCTGAAATGTTTTTCAATAAACGAGTTTTTAAAAAATCAATCATGATTATTCTGGCATCTATTACAGGAAAGCTGAACTTTTAGTGATTTTGGAGCACTGTATGTGAGAAAACTGTAATTGAATTAGAAGGCCACCTTTACTTTCAGCTACCGTCTGCAAGATGGCGCGCAAAGCCACAAAATGTGCGCCATCTATTATCATTTCGTTGCACTGATATAAAGTACATCTGATCTTTCTTTCCACAGCGATGGTGTACATATTTTGACCGTTTTCTCATCAGTAACTGATTTTTAGTCAAATAGATGAATTTAGTGATATTCTTAGGTGTTTATACTTTCAGAATCCAAACTACCTTATGGGATGTGTGGAAACAGGCCAGATAAGGTGCCCATAAAGGGTTTCAATCAGCTCGTTTGAATGTTGTACTTCAGTTTCAATCATAGTTTTTAAAAGTCAAAATGTTGGAATATGAATAAAACAGAATTATATGATTTTTTCAACTAGTCCAGTAAAGAGACTAACTACCCTTCTCTATATACATATACATACATCTTGAATGTGAATTATGTGAGTCGAATATACCGTATTGAGATGAACAACCACATACAAGTAGTTTCTCCTACTTCTGTGGTATTACTGTTTATTCTACTTTAAAAGTGAAATATTTTGTGAACTAAAAACTACCCCTCAACATCCCCTCCAAATTAGAAAAATCTTGAAACAGTTGAAATACCCATTGCTCGAGGTTTTTTGATGGAAATGAGTTATTCTACACCCGCTGAATACGTTCTATAGGGTGAAATATTTTGTGAACCAAAAACTACCACTCAACATCACTCCGAAGTAGAAAAATCTTGAAACAGTTGAAATGCTCGTTGCTCGAGGTTTTTTGATGGAAATGAGTTATTCTACACCCGCTGAATACGTTCTATAGAGTGAAATATTTTGTGAACCAACAACTACCCCTCAACATCCCTCCGAAGTAGAAAAATCTTGAAACAGTTGAAATAACCGTTGCTCGAGATTTCTGTATGGAAATGAGTTATTCTACACCTGCGGATACGTTCTATAAGGTGAAATATTCTGTGAACCAACAACTACCCCTCAACATCCCTACGAAGTAGAAAAATCTTGAAACAGTTGAAATATCCGTTGCTCGAGGTTTCTCGATGGAAATGAGTTATTCTACACCTGATAGATACGTTCTATTGGGTGAAATATTCCGTGAAGCAACAACTACCCCTCAACATCCCTCCGAAGTATCTTGAAAAATTTGAAATAGCCGTTGCTCGAGGTTTTTGACAGAAATAAGTTATTCTACGCCTGCTGGATACGTTCTATAGGGTGAAATATTTTGAGAACCAAAAACTACCCCTCAACATCCCTCCGAATTAAAAGAATATCGAAACAGTTGAAATACCCATTGCTCGATGTTTTTTTTATGGAAATGAGTTATTCTACACCCGTTGAATACGTTATATAGGGTGGAATATTTTGTGAACCAACAACTACCCCTCAACATCCCTCCGAAGTAGAAAAATCTTGAAACAGTTGAAATACCCATGGACGTATAATATCGTATAAATACAGATGGACTCAGCATTGCCATACCTACGACACGGAGTGATTTGAAGTCTCTCTGTTTTTAGGCGCGCGGGCTGCGGGGAAGAGAGAAGGTAGCGATAGACTGTGACCTTCCCACAACAGACAGGAGCGTACGCATTTGCTGAAAATAGGGTTCAATCACAAGAAAAAAATGCTGAATTTGAAATAATGATGAAAATATCAAGGAAAGTGTTAAAATATACATCCGATGGGACTTCGTGAGATAGAAAAATTCATTTGACATACCTCATAAAAAACTTCATTGACTCGGATAGTATCGATCCTTAGAAAATTAGGTTCACAAATTTTTCAAAAAAAAAAAAATACTATTGATACTTTCGTTTTCAATTAATGGAAAGCTGGAGACAGTCGACTGAAAAAAAAGAATAAAAATGCATTTACTAAAAAGTGGTGATTTATACAGTTTGTCCCACTAACCATGCTCACCATGGGTATCATTTTAATGGTAAGAGATACAAGGTCGGTTAAATGCCAACTATAATGTGAAAATATGTTTTGATAAAATCTGTTGTTTTTTGTTTTATACGCAAATAACAGATTTTGATGATCATTTTCATGTCTCTTGCAAGTGAATTTTGACTCACTTTGGCGGTCCTAATAACTTGAAATTTGGCAGATGTTCATAATTCCAGTGACGATGCACTATGGAATTTTTATTGAAATAAAAAATGGCGGCTCCTCCAATATGGCGGACGAGAATTGTGATTATGGTCCGACTCCATTCAAAATTGGTATGTGGGGGTTTTTGAAGTCGGAGATCATGATTTTTTTTGTTAAAATTCATAAATTCAAGATGGCGACTTCAAAATTGTTCTTGTTTTTGTATAAATGACGATAACTCTGTTGTCTTACTGTGATATATCATATGTAGGAGAAAAAAAAGTTATTCATAACTATGTCATAGTGAGCTATGACCTACATTTGAAAAATAAAAGTTGGTGCTGATATCTCAAATTCTAGAAGAGTTGGTATACATTTCATATTTTTTTCGAAATCTCAATGAAAAACTGCCATGAGAATGTGAAATTCCTATTAGAATATTTTCATAAATAAAGAAGTTACGGAGTAGACATGAAAATGATCAAAATCTGTTGTTTGCGTATAAAACAAAAACGAATGGATTTTATCAAAATATTTTTTCACATTATAGTTGGCCTTGAGAAACTCCACATTTGGTGTCATCTAACCAACCTCGTATCTCTCACCATTAAAAAGATACACATGGTGAGCATGGTAAGTGGGACACCCTGTTTATTCAATGAAAACATGTTCTTATACATATTAAAATAAGTGAATATTGTGAAGAATAAATATTCCAAAGAAATTTTCAGCGCATATTATTCAAATTCAGAAATACGAAATTTTAATGTATTTACGACAATATGCAAACAAAATTCACAATACAGATAATCAAACTAACATTTTTTTCTTGAAGATATCAAAAATCAAGTACGTGCAGAGTTTCACAAAAACAACAATAAAATAAAAATGAAGAATTTGTTTTCTATTCTGAAATGACTTGCTAATTTCTTGAGTTCCCTCCTCGAGCAATGATAACCGCCTGTTATACTCAATATCAGAGTCCTTATTCAATTATGTCTCCCAAATTCACTAAACTATCCATCAGCTCATTCAAAGTAACTTTGGGCTGCTGCAGGGTTCTAATTCATCTCCCAAGATTATCATATATATGTTCGATGGGGATCAGGACTTCTCGCGGGCAAGATCGATCGCCCGGAAATACTGGCGGGCAAAATCAAGCCGTGATCTGCAATGTTCTGCAGTCAATGAAGGCCTTGTTGCTGCTCTGCATGGTATCAAGTTGTGTTCCCTCAAACTTTGCTTGGAGATATCTTTACTAGATTAGATTATCTTAGATTCATTTTTGGATACCGCGCTAAAAGCCTTTACACTGCGACCATTTCAGACATGTGTGCCCTTCGAAATCGTTTAGAGCCCTTGCATTGACAAAGTACGTGTACTGATGTAAAGCAGCATTTGAAAATTCTCATTATTATTATTATTATCACATTGATATTATGGAATCTTGTATTGTCGTCAGTTCTTAATGTGTGTGCTAAATTTAAGATTACTCAGAGGATTGGAAGTGGGTGGAAATTAAGTTTAGAATTTCTCATTATTATTATTATCAATAAAACATTAATATAATAAAATTCTTATATTATCGTCGGTCCTTGGTAAGTATGCCAAATTTAAAAATTTTGGGATTATTATAAGTGGGTGGATATTGAATAAAAAATTCACGTCATTATCATTATGATCATTGTCATTAAACTTTTATAATTAAGTCCTTGTATTGCAATCGGTTTATGTGTGCCCAATTTCAGATCATACGGACGATTGAAATAAAATTTGAAAATTATCATCAGTATTATTAGGTGCGTTATTATCATAAAATTCTTGTATTGTCGTTGTTTCTGGAAATTTTTGAAAAATTTTAGATAATTCGGAGGATGAATAAAGGGTGAAAGTTGAATTTGAAATTCTAATTATTATTATCATTATTTTTATTACATTAATAGTAGGAAATTCTCGTCGGTCCTTGATATGTGGCCAAATTTCAGATTATGATAATTGGAAGTGGGTGAAAATAGAATTTAAAAATTCACATCATTATTATTATCATTAGTGGAATCGAGTTTCTTCAGGAATATCGCCTGTATGGAGGAACTTACAGTCCTAACAGACTTTGGAACACATTCAGTTGAACATTTCATCCCCAACTCTTTCAACCAAGCCGCTTTTACTGTGACATCAGCTGGAAACCTAAAGATAAATCAAAATTTTAATAGACATTTCTTGGACTTTTTGGCAACCTTTTTGTTTTAATGAATTATCCAAAAAACTAAAGTTAAATGTTTCGTGAGGTATCTATTTCATTATCTCCACATGTAAAGGTTTGAATTCACGTATTAATTTCATTTTATTCGGCGAAAACAGATTGATACCCACTGTAACGCCTATGGTACTTACGAATGGAATCTGATATTCGGGTTCGAACACATGGATTGATTGCAAACCCAACAAGATTGCACCATTATGATTCTCTTACTATTGTCCTGTCACTATATATATCACGAATGAGTTCAAAAACCACTATTTCAGCAATAATCTCACAAAAAATCAATGACAGAACATGACAGAACTGTCAGAAGTTTACTTTGTGGAAAATATAAACATTGATATTCGACAGCGTTGACAAACGTCCAGATACAATAATTTCTTCACAACCATTTGAAGACTCAAGTAATGATTTTTTTCGATAGTTTGGATTTTTAAACTTGTAAGTAATACAGGTTTGAGTTGCGTGATAATGTCACCACCATCACCATTCTTCATTCTTCGATTATAATCGAATGGAATACGTATAAAGACACAATTTTGTCTATGATAAAGACTTATTACCTACGCGATGTGACAACGCCCAACTCAATATCACGACTACAGATTGTGGCCATACACGACTTCAAACCAGGATGTAAACAGCTTGGTCCAGTACAATACTTTATAGGTCCATGGAAATACCCGTTGCTCGTGATTTTTTGACGGAAATGAGTTTTTCTACCACACTCCAAAACATGCTTTTCTGTATAGTTTTACGTTCGCAAACATGATTATTTCTCACAATAATTGAAATTTGACATTAGTGTGCCGCAAAGTGACATTTCTGTGCCACAAAGTGACATTTCTGTGCCAAAATTTTTCAGTACCTAATTTCTAAGCAATACAGTTTTCGTGACAGCAAGGTGAAAGTATATTTTGAAAATTCTGCATTTCGAAGGGATATTCGATCAGGCAACTTCAAGAATGAATAGACAAAGTCTATTGGTTTATATAATATGAGGGAAATTGTCGTACAAATTCATAATATTCTGAACAAAAATCATAGACATCACTGCTGCTGTCTCAAATACTCACATACACACTATCCATTGCTTGGCAACGGAGCAACATCTATCGAATCATTTGAATGTCAACAAACGTCAAGCATAAAATATTCGTAAAATATTCTTGTCCCGCCATTTTTTATGAGATTGAACTAAAATGGATAGCGACAGTTCTGAAATTGAAAATACTCCGCCAGAACTAAGAGAGCAAGTTAATTCATTGTCATTGAATTTACTACCTTCAACTTCAAGAGGAAAATATGAAAATGCATACAAATAGTTTATGGATTGGAAGGAAAAATACAAAACTAAAAGTGTTTCTGAAAATATAATTTTGGCATATTTTGAAGAACTATCCAAATCAAGAAAAGCCTCTACTCTTTGGTCAATATATTCAATGCTAAAATCGACTATTAATATTAGAAATATCAGAAAAAACAAGAATGAGAGCGGCTTAAAATCCTCTCCCTCTTCCCTTGCTTCTCTTGGGCATCAAAAAGCTAAGAATGAGTCACTGACATTTCATTCCGTCTTATAGTATAGTATTATTTTTAGCAAAAAGGGTGTTGTAGAAAAAGTATAGTGTGTAACACGAGCAGAAATGCAATTTCTCACTCGTTTGAATTGCAGCACTCGCTTGCGCTCGTGCCGCAACTTTTTCAAACTCGTGAGAAATTAGCACTTTTCTGCACTTGTTGCACAATATACTATATTCTACAAATGCTGGATTTGTTCTATAGGGGGAAATATTTTGTGAACCAACATCAGCTACCCCTCAACATCCCTCCGAAGTAGAAAAATCTTGAAACAGTTGAAATGCCCGTTGCTCGAGATTTTTTGATGGAAATGAGTTATTCTACACCTGCTGAATACGTTCTATAGGGAGACATATTTTGTGAACCAACAACTACCCCTCAACATCCCTCCGAAAGAGATACATCTTGAAACAGTTGAAATACACGTTGCTCGAGATTTTTTGATGGAAATGAGTTATTCTACAACTGCTGAATACAATCTGAAGGTTAAAATATTTTGTGAACCAGCATCCCTCCGAAGTAGAAAAATCTTGAAACAGTTGAAATATCCGTTTTGCTCGAGGTTTTTTGACGGAAATGAGTTATTGTACACCTGCTGTATACGTTCTATATGGTGAAATATTTCGTGAAACAAAAACTATATACCCCTCAACATCCCTCGGAAGCAGAAGAATTTTGAAACAGTTGAAATACCCGTTGCTCGAGATTTTTTTATGGAAATGAGTTATTCTACACCTGCTGTATACGTTCTATAGGGTGAAATATCTTGTGAATCAAAAAACCCCTCAACATCCCTCCGAAGTAGAAAAATCTTGAAACAGTTGAAATACCCGTTGCTCGAAGCTTTTTGACGGAATGAGTCATTAGAATTTCTCCAGGTCAAGGTCAAGGAGGAGGGGGTCAAGGATACAGAGTTATGCCGAAAAAACCGCGATTTCGAAAAAACCGCGATTTTCACGGTTTTTTCGGCCTAACTCTGGATCTTGACCACGTACGCAGGTATAACTTAGCAGAAGGTATAAGGTATGTTTAGCACCATATCCACCAAAATGTGAAACCAGCAAACGGTCACAAAATGACTGGTTTTCAAGCGCCCCAGCCCCTTCCTTGACTTCGACCTGGAGAAATTCCAAAACTACATCCATGCGAGTTGGGGCAACACCAAGAATGCTATTTCATGCCCAGCAGATGATTTCTTTACCTGTCAGTAAATTATAGGAATTGACTAGATTCGTCTAGTCATGACTAGACTTCGCCCATTTGGACATTTGCCCTCTGTATGTATTTTTTTGAGGACAAATAAAGACAAATAATTATTATACAGGGTGTTTCTTAAGTACGTGTAGAAAATTCAGGAGCGTATTGCTGACATCAAAATAAGAAGAAAAGTTTCTATAAACATATGTCCGCAAGTTATTCGTTTCTGAGATACAGAGTGTCAAAGTTGAATTCTTATTTTTATTTTTTGTGAATAATTTCAAAATAATTTTGATATTTGGGTAAAGTTTGGTATCTGGGAATATTCATTATTCAGTTTGTGTGAAAAATATATTCTAGGTACAGGTCACTGCGAGCAACCGTTTTCGAATGATTGAGATTTGAAATAATCGATGCAAGTGCAAGTGCAAGTAATTTTGAATGACAAGATTTTTTAATTTAAAATAAATTCATTTCGAAATTAGTCTTTTCATAATTAACATAAAATTTGATTATGACATTGAAAAATCATCCCAGATACCAAACCTTACCCGAATATCAAAAATATTTTGGAATTTATTCACACAAAACAAACATAAGAATTAAACTTTGACACTCTGTATCTTAGAAACGAATAACTTGCAGACATGTGTTTATGGGAATTTTTTTTCTTATTTCAGCAATATGCTCCTAAAGTTTCTACACGTACTTAAGAAACACCCTGTATAGGCAGCTCTCTAACTATAACTACTAGAAATAAATATACGTGTAATCTCAATACGTATGTAGCATATGATACATGGATTTTAGTCCGTCGATAATGTTGCCCTGTTTCGTCAATTTTTTCATACTGCAGTGTGTGATGAGGGGTTGATTACTTCAACAAGCTGTAAAGTAAAGTGTACATTTTATTGTATCAACTTATTTCTGGGCATTCATAGGCATCTACTATTCTAACTCCTTGTTAACTTACCTGACAGCCTGATGAACAACTGATGATTTTTCATTCTTCCGTATCCAAAACCTTCATACTTACTTTCTCGTTTCACAGTCAATGGAACTTTTGTAGAGAATTATAAAACCTACAAAATGGTTGCATTTTTCACTGAGAAAATCCGGGAAAACCTCGAAAAAGAGACCATTTTTTAAATATTCATAATTTTTATAAATCTGAAGCTGGACAAAAATTTTTTTTTTCTTTGGTATTTTGGCATCGACTGCTATGGTTATTAGCCACTAACTCCATGCGCCACCTTAGGAGCAGCACTGTTAATTGGAACGCAACAGTGAATCGTGCAGGACTCACCCCAGTCCAGTCACGAGATTTAAATAATTTATTCGGTCAAATTTGATTAAAATATCCCAGCCGTAACTGGGGCTCGAACTCCGGACCTTTCGACTCAAAGTCGGACGCTCTAACCACTGCGACACGCCCCGACATGTCAAACAATATTGCGGAAACTAATAGATAATAACATGCGGTTCAACTGTGCGCAAGGTGGTTTCTGTCCGATGTGTAGTTTTTGCACAATCGCGTTATAAACAATTCAAGGGCAAATCTTTCTTAATGCGCCGATTTATGGAAAATCATCTTACAGCCCGTTCAGACGGTACGAATTTGAATGTTTGTTCGAATCGGGAAAAATGTCGATAAGACGATTTGGTCGAAACGATATTTTAATCGAATCGGAGTATTCATTCATATGATATAGTATTTATGTAACAAGGGTGTAAGTGCATTTTTTTGACGAATGTGAATATTGTCGCATGAGCCGAATGCGAATGCGACCATCACATGAGTCAAAAAAAGCCTTTACACACGAATTACATACAATATTTTTTCTACTACCGTACATAATTTTTCACTGAGATTAGAAATACAAAATTTACTCAACACACTATGGTAATATGTACATTTTACGAACATAAATTTATTTGACGATTAAAAATATGTTTCACTCTTACATAACAAAATAACATTAACAAACAAAACAATGGTCAATAAATTAGATTTTTAGTTGTTAGTTGTTGGAAATATTAATATTGAAGGTGCGACTATTACAGCTTCCAAAATTTATGAATTTGGCCTTTTCCATTACAGAGTTTAAAAAATGTTGTGACCGTATTTCTGTAATATTGGTATCGAGCGGTTCTCCAAATTCTCTATTATCGTTTTTTTACAGTTAGAAGGTCACCTCCAGAATTTGCTAGCATAGTAGCTGAAGACCTCCTAAAGCAGTGTCCTGTGAAAGCTGTTGGAGCAAGTTCAGATAGGTTGCTATAACATATGGCATTTTACCAAATGTATTTATCCCCACATGCTGTTTAGAACATTTTTACCATTTGCGTATTTTAAAAACAACCTATTACAATTTATATTTGGTGGTCTTAGTGAGGTATATTTTTTATGATAGACAATCAACTGAAGAATTATTAGGATTTAAAATCGTAAAAATGCGATGCATTCCATTTTTTGTTTCTGGTATTTTAATAATATACACTGTTTGTTTATCTTCTTCATCGTTCATTGTCGTTTTACATAATTCTTCTCGACGACAAGCTCCCGAAATTCCAATTATGAAACCAACCTAAAAAATAACATATTGCAGTGAAATAGCTTAATTGAAGAGGAAAACATGAGAAAATATCCTGACGTTTGGAAAGTAAAATTGTTATCAAAAGGGAATGGTTTTGTATCATTTTGCGTATGATGTATTGCCTAACTAAGCCGGTGGTCTTTGAGGATCGGCGTAGTTACGCAACACTCCATACGAACACCGTACATTGCAATAGCGTTACTCATAACATAAAAAATATTTAGATTTTATACATACTCAAGCGTTTACTTACTTTGATCATCAAAAACTGGGAATCTGGAGCATTCAAGAGAAAATCAATTAAATGTTCTGTTTCAAAAATTTTAGATTTTCTTGCTTTATATCCTTTATTTTTTTGTTTGATAAACGCTATTAACTTGTTGAAATTCGAAATATCAACGTTGTTTTTATATTTTAAAGTGCTTTTCAACATAGAATATATCGACCATAAAGTAGAAGGTTTGCAAGACTTTAATTCCTCAGCGAAATAGGCCAAAATGACGTTTTCTGAGTATTTTGTCACTTTATTCTTCCTGCACCATTCTATAAATATATTTCTGTTCATAAATGTGTGCAGATTTTTCTGGTAATAGGTTTTCAGTGGCTTTTTGAGCACTGTTGAGTATATTTGGAGTAGTATTGTCAAATTCTCCTGATGAATTTGAATCCATATATCGGTTATCAGATAGGTACAAACAGATAAACTGCAATAAAATTTGACTGAAGAATTATCAGGTATAGAAACATTATTGACAAAAACTTGTTACCTTGTGTGATTAGATTAGATTTTAGATAAAAAAATTCGAAATCTTCATAAATCAATCTATGACAAATACTTTTGCTGTGTTCTGTGATACCATGTGATACTAACACAATTTCAGATATTGATTGTCAGTTCTTCCAATTCTCGTAACCACACAGCCTACTTACTTTTTGAGCAAAATCGACATCCACGGTCTGTTTACATTCAATTAAAGCAATGATATTTGCAGAAAATTATGATCAAAAGAAAAAAAACATGATAATTTGTTTCATACTAAACATAAGCAAAAATTATTTTATCATGTGAAGAAGCCCACCTAAATACAAGCGCCACTGACGTTTGTGACGTTCGATTCGAATTCGCTATTTTCCTGAAACTCCAAAATCGAAATAAATACTATTTTTAGCATTAGCATTTGCATTAGCATTAGCAGTTTGCATTAGCTCTCCACCTTGTAAAACATTCAACTCAACATTCAGTTATAAAAAAATTAGAGCATTTGAAACATAGAAAAAATTTGAATATGTATACTCTTGTGACGTAGAAAGTCTACACTAGATTCTAGTATTTTTTGTTGGCGTATATAGGTTGATGGTACTGATATGAATCTGACAACAGTGGAACCGCTGACATTTCCTGACATTGTTTATGTTGTTCTTGTCAGTCGTGAATTTTTTATTAGAAGATTACTTTTACAACATGTGAAAATGGAGAAAAACTTTTTTAAAGCTAGCAGTCGACATTTGCCATCCGTAAATTATATAATGATTCACTCATTTTTATCTCGTAATCCAAACTATTTGTGAGTGGAGAAGAAAGGTTTGAAAAAAGGTAGGGTTATATTTTGTATCATCAAGTGCCGTATAGTTCCTGAGCACAAAGTACGGAGCAAACCGTACTTTGCTGTAGCTACTATTGACGAAAGTAATGATGAAATAAAAAATTGTGACTATGAATGTTGTGTAGCGTTCCAAGGTGATTTTAGGATTTTCGAGCATACAACAAAGATTTCGGTATTTTTGCTATCACATTTTTATACTGGTTGCTCTTTCGAACCGATGAAAAGAGTCGGTGAAGTGTTATTCAAGAATCTATATAGTAAATATTATAATATCAGCAATTCACTTTTCATCAACAGTAAGAGTTCTGACAGATTGTACATTGAATGCACAGACCTCATAAAAGAGGTCTGTGATTGAATGACATTAGTGACTTGACAATACTGATAATACAATGACAATCGACAAATGCATCCACGATTCCAACGTTGTCGGATTGTGTTAATGACGTAAAATGTCTGTGGGAGAACGCTTCTGAAATCCGAATTTTCATAACTAAATACAGGCGAAAACCAATGTGTAAAAATTAAACAAACTTATATTTCGATATATTTGAGATATGAAGATTTCAATGACATACATTTTAAAATTCAGGAAATCAGCGAATTGTTTATCGCATCACGGCATACGATTTGCAGCGACAAAATCGAATGTAAATTGGTCCGTATCCGGAAATATTTCCGGCTGCGAGGTACGATCGTACCTATCGTCTGAACATGCTCATTCAAAACTATGTGCCACTAAGCAAATCGACATTTTTCTCAATTCGAACGGACTATTATTCAAATTCTGTCAACGGCATCTGGAAGTAGAGATCAATATCTACAATTTGTATATTTTGGATTTTCGCCTGAGAGGTGGGAAATGTGTTGAACATGTCACTGGAAGTTACTCTAAATGCTAAAGTGCACCCGAAGTCGCCCGAACTCTACTCGAGTTAACTTCAGTGCGACTTCAAGTGACTTCGGACGCACTTTGAAGCGTTTTGATCAACTTTCAGTGACATTTTCAACACATTTCCCAAACCTTCCGAAGACTCTGTTCTGGTTCATTTTCACGATATTTCAGGATATTCTAGAATATTTAGAGAGTTTCACCACACCCTTCATCTTGTTCGCGAAACTTTCGAGAATTTCACTTGAGTGTCTTTAATGAGTACGTTCTAGAAAATTTTCGAGACTCAGTACTAGCTTATTCCACGGAGATCTGGAATTATTTTAAATTTCCTGAAGCTTCCAGAATATTCTAGAAATTTCATTTGTATATCCTGGAAAAGTTTTTTTTATATTCTAGAGATTTCCAGAAAGATTCCTTACCACGCCATCTCCCTGATGGCCGAACTTCCGAGGACTGCACTCAAGGGTCTTCTCTGAACGTTATTTTAAACAATTTTTTGAACAACAACAATTCTAGAAATTACTTTTTTATAATCTAGAATATTCCAGAGACTTTCATCACCACGCGCGCCCTCTCCCTGGTGGCGGAACGTTTTGAGAACTGCACTAAAGGGTCTTTTCAGTACTTTGTAGAATATTCCGGAGACTCTGTTCTAGTTTATTTTACGAACAGCACTAATTTTATAGAATTTTCCATAACGTTCTAGAATTTTCTTTGAAAATAGTCATAATCAGAAAACTCGTCCACCATCTTGAGCCGTAATTTAGAACATGCATTTTGACAAAAAATTCGGAATCTGCGACCTAAAAAACCCCCATATATCAATTTTGAATTGATTCTGACCATAACCACAAATCTAGCTCGTCCGCCCTCTTGAAGCCACCATCCTGAATTTATGAATTTTGACTAAGAATTCATTATCTCTAACAAAAATTTCGTAATGCGTTGTCACCGGAATTATGGATACATGCCAAATTTCAAATCATTCGGACGTCTGGAAGTGGGTGAAAATTACATTCAAAGATTCCGTTACATTATGTAACATTTTTACATACTTACATTAAGTAACATTTTTATTATTTGTGTTTTGACATCGACTGCTATGGTCATTCTGGGTAGGCTGTGTTGCTAACTCTTTACGCCACCTTAGGAGCAGCACTTTTAATTTTCATCGCAACAGTGAATCGTGGAGGATTATTCCCAGTCGGCAACGAGATTTAATCATTCAGAAAAATTGAAAAAGCTCGCCCTGACCGGGAACCGAACCTAGCTGTGACCTCTTGGTCACCAGGCGCATGCGCCATCCACTGCGCTAATCCCCGCCCAATAGACATTATTATGAACGAAACAAAAGTCCCTTCTTTTCAGATTTGGTATAAGAGAGTGTTGAATTTGCCCCGATAAGAAACTCCAAAATAATTCTCTCTATTTTTTAACGAAAACCTTGTTATTTAATGATAACATGAGAGCGACGAGCATGAAAAAACCTCGTGTACGTAGAAAGAGTGGTTTCATAAAATGTTGGTTTCTCGATATTGGTATTGCTATTTTTTTATGAAGATATGCAATTAAATCTCGTGATTTACTAATTATAACCATTTATTTACTTTCGATACAGTAGTACTCATTCTGGCGAAAAATTTCAGAAACTCTAGCTGAAGATAGGATAAAGCTTCCTTGTTGAAACCTGCAGGTGTACTACTGCTATTGCAGACAGTTCCGAGATAAAAGTCGAGATTCCGAGATAAAAGTCGAAATTCCGAGATGAAAGTCGGAATTATAAAAACAATATTATTTTAAAACAGTTGGCCCTTCCACGCTTACGTAGTTTTTATTAACGAACTATCTTATAAAAATTTGCGTCTTTCTTTCTGTAGGAGAAAAAACCTTTATAACTTGGTCTATTAGCTTTCATGGTGGATTTGTAAACTAAACTAAACTAAACTAAGAATTCAAAATTATCAATTAAGAATCAACAATAAGCAATTAAGAAGGTGTTTATAAACGTCAACTAAAAAATTAAGAATTATGTCATGTGGAGAAAATCGTTACAACTATAACGAAAGCCATCTTGGTCAAAATTTCTTCTGGATCCATTGTATTGTTATTGCAAGAAAATATTCGAACAAATCACTGCAAAATATAAACAAATTCATTTTCAAACATTCATTCACCGATTTTGCTCATGCCCGTTTCTATTTTCAACTAAGACAATTCATTCTTACACTCTAATAAATAAAAAAGTCGTATACCTAGGTTATTCTAAACCTATAACAGGAATAGTTATAACCGAAAAAAAATGTTTTGACAAATAAGCTTGGTATAACCTCATTATGGTTATTCTCCCTTCACTCGGATATAACGCCTTGTTTACGTGTGTATGCATAGTCATACTCAGTCATAGGTTCACAGAACAGCCACATTTCACGTAAAATTTGACTGATCTGTATGGTTTTCGGTTTTCATATTATTTCATCAAGTCGTCTTAGAATGAAAATTCACTGTTTTCGAAAATTATGAGATATGGCCTCCAATAAAAGAGAACGCTGTGTCAATTGGTGAAATAAAGAAAAGGAGAATGAACTCATTCCTGATTCTCCACTCCCAATTCAATATCAATATTTGTTTGTTTTATATTTCAACGATGAAGTTGTTAATGCTGTGTACACGTAACTATTCAATGCAATGAAAGAGTTGTATTTCGTATAGTTAAATTTATTACAATCGCAAAGCGCTTTCGGCTGTTACGCCATCATCAGTGCTATACCTGCAAGTAAGTAATAATGGAGATAAAGAATAAGAAAGTTTAGAAATTTTGAATTACTTACTCGTCAAGTATTTATAAGACTGCTGTATGAATACTTGACGAGTAAGTAATTCAAAATTTCTAAACTTTCTTATTCTTTATCTCCGTTATTACTTACTTGCAGGTATAGCACTGATGATGGCGTAACAGCCGAAAGCGCTTTGCGATTGTAATAAATTTAACTACACGAAATACAACTCTTTCATTGCATTATATTTCAACGCCTTTTGATAGACATTATAGAAGAATATCTGGGCATCATAGAAAATAAAGACCTCAAAGTAAATTTATTATATTATTGGTTGAGGTAGTTTAAGTATATCATCGTCAAAGAAAAGAGGCTCATTCAAATCAATTCCGATATTGTGCAACACTGCCAAAGCCACTATATACATCTTTGTATTTTATTAAGATGTTCTGAACCCCGTTAGCAAGCACCTAAATCGGTTTTTCCAAACACCAAAACAACTTTCAGCAATATTACGAGTTCTGATGTGAGCGTTATTGTAAGATTGTTCTTTGCGAGTTGATGGATTCCGAACAGGTGTAAATAAATAAGGACTGCAAGCATAGCCAGAGCCTCTTAGTAATCTTCCACGGATGCCCCTTCTTCATAGCGTTGTTTTAATGTACTTTCATTGCAAATACGAGAGTCATGATTACTTCCACGCCAATGATCTACAATATTTCTCCTCTTCAAACTGTGATCACAAACCAAGAAGACTAAAAACATAAAAACAAGGAGTTTTTGATTCCCATAAGACAATGGGGACACTAGTAGAAAGAGATGAAAGAACATTTGTGACGAAATGTAACGTAGTTATACATGTCATGGCCGCCGTTCTCTATAGACAGTGACGGACTAGCTCTTGGTATATGAGAGTTACTACTGACAGTTTTGTTGCTTGATTCGAGTTCGACTCTGTACTCATACCCAAGTACGTCACTATGACGCGTTGATGATACAAGTTTCTGATTGGCTAGAGCTTATTAAACCCTCCTTGTTTTTAGTCTTCTTGATCACAAACCACCAGAGTATCTGTAGAATGAAAGATAAACCGCCTCCTTGTTTGTCCCTACTGATAGAATCACCTATCAATTGGTCTAAAAAGATTACACCATTTTTAGAAGAACGATGTTTCATTCTGAACTCTTCGTCACTGTATTACTCAAAATAGGCTTCTTTTTTCTTGAAGGTTGTAATTATTCGCACATTCTGCATTTATTTATGAGGTCTTTCACTTCCTCAGCAGCATGATATTTGTTTCAAAAACATGTTCAAATTGTTGAAAAAACTAATGTCAATCGATTGTCAGGTTATTTCAAAATTATACAAGGGTAGAAGTCGGTATAACTTTTAACAGTATACTTATACCGAGTATAATCTATACATTAGTTATTCAGAGTTTATAAGTAGTCAATTTGCTTATACTAGATTCATTCTCGGTATAACAATTTATTCTTCATTTATTTGTCATACGGTTAGTTGAAAAGATAAAAGATAACCATCTTCTTAGTTGCTAATTCTTAATTTAATTGACAGCTGAAAGTTTATAAAACACTGATGGGGTTTCCTTGTATTCATCTTTCTTAATTCTTAGTTGTTAATTTAATTCTTAGTTTAGCGGAGTTTATAAATCCACCATCAGTTGAAGTTTCGCTAGATTTTGAAATTCACTAATACTATTGTCAAGTTTATTTATTTTTAGTATGAATAAAGTGAATGTATAAGAATAACGCATATTTTTGAGTCTAACTTAGCTTTCAGTTAAACTACTACTCTTACTCAAAGTGTAAATTTTTTTCTGTTCAGGTGTAAACAGTTTCATATGTAAAAATATGCCGAACAAGAATTGCCAACAGCTGTAATATAATTCATAACTTCTCGCAAAAGTTATTATGTAATTTTTTTTTAAAGGCCGTATGCATGCTTGCATCTGAATTATATGTCATCGTCCCATACGAACTTTGAGTTACTCGAGGTTTCGAAAGTATTTAAAACCGTCAATATGAAGGTGGTACACAAAACTTGGTATGAACTACACAAAATCTTGGTTACTCCCAAAGATAAAAAAAAATATAACTCGGGAATTTATGTATCTGGGCCAAACTCGAAGGTCCATGGAAGTACGGTTCAAAGAGCACATTGTGCATATCCGAATTTCAAGACCAGAAAAATCGAGTGTGGCTCAACATGCTTTGGATCACGTCCACCAATTTGATGACACAAATTTGAAATTAATTAGACAGGTTCATGACCATATACCGGGTGCCCGGCGTATTTCGAGCTCCACCATGGGGATCTCAGTTATTATAAGAGATACGAGGTCGGTTAAATCAGGGCAAAGTTGGGCGTTTTCATGCTGAACAATTATCTGAAAGAAAATTTGATGTGTAATTTTTAGTTTTTAAATTATTGGAAAAAAACGGATATTTGTAATTTTCGTTTTTATGTTTTCAAGCGAAAACCAAAAGAACTAGACGTTTTTAACTAGAACGTTCTTGAGGCACTTTTTTACAAGGAATCTAAATCTATCACCGTATTTTCTAAAGAGTTCTTGATGCCAGAGTTACAACAATCAACTTTGGTTTTTTTTATGAGCGTCATATTGGATTTTTGCCTTTCTAAAATGTATTTTTTTTCTGATTACAACGATGTATCACACAATATGATCAAATCTTACATACGATCAAAATTAGGAAAAAATCGTTTTTGCGAAGAGTGCTTTGGAAAGAACGCCAACAATTTTGTTTAACAAACTAAATTTTGACAGTTCAGTCAAGTATTCGAGCAAAACTTTTGAATTCTTTCAAGTTTCTTTCAAGATTTATTATAGACCGGCCGGTAACGACACATTTCTTGAAACGTTTTTTTAACGTATGCTTTTTTAAAATTATGATGATTATAGGTTTATAAATGTTCTCACCAAATATCTGAGACTGCTCGCATGCAGCGGCGGCACCAACCAATTTTTAATTAAAAAAAAAATGATATCTCTGAACGATTTTTTAATGCATGCAAAGTGGTTTTTCCGACAGTTTGAACCGAAAAACCCACGAAAATTAAAAAGCATACTCTTCTCTCGTGTAGAAGTCCCCGAAATTATCAACTGAACATGTAAAAAGAAAAGTGGTATCTCAAAACGATTTTTTAACGTATGCTTTTTCACAGGAAGACTTTTGGTGTTACCTATATGGATCACGAATTTCAAAAAGCATACAATCGCGGCGTGCACATGCGTTGCAATTGTTTTGTTAATATGCAAATATTTTGTAATAACTCGAAACAATTATTTAATACTTAAAACCGGGTTGAATATAAAGTTCATATGGCCCATTGACAGTATATTCATTTGCATACTGTTCTGGCGTGTAGAACTATTCAAACGACAATTCAAAAGTTGCAAAAAATAATGGCTATCTTTGACCAATTTTTTAACGTATGCTTTTTCACAGGCTCATTTTTGGTGTTATATAGATCTCGAAAATTGAAAAGCATACTCTGCTCTCGTGTAGATGGCCTCGAAATTAACAACTGAACATGTAAAAAAAAAGGTAGTATCTCAAAATGATTTTTTAACGTATGCTTTTTCACAGGCTGACTCTTAGTGTTATATGGATCCCGAAAATTAAAAAGCATACTCTTCCCTCATGTAGAAGGCCCCGAAATTATCTACTGATTATGTAAAAAAAGGTAGTATCTCAGAATTATTTTTTAACGTATGCTTTTCACAGGCTGAATCTTGTTGTCATATGGATCACATATATTGAAAAGCATACTCTTCTCTCATGTAGAAGGCCCCGAAATTAAAAACTAAGCATGTAAAAAAAAGGTAGTATCTCAAAATGATTTTTTAACGTATGCTTTTTCACAGGCTGATTTTCGGTGTTATATGGATCATGAAAATTAAAAAGCATACTCTTCTCTCGTGTAGGCCCCGAAGTTATCTACTGAACAAGTAAAAAAAAAGAATTCAACAAACGTGTCCGAAACTAATTTATTTTGGTAATAATTCCATTCTTCTATATAAATTTTATCATTCATAACAACATTCTCAGTAAAACATATTTAATAACTATAATAAACTATAGTTTTATTATAGATATTAACATGGATTTTCATCAAGTATCGGCTATATCAATAAATAAAAAAACTTATTTGACATAGTTTAAATCAAGTGGACTCCCGCGAGCAAACATCTGAATAGCAAAGATATCATCAGACATTATACAATAACGTGTTCTGTAGTGTTAATCCTTACTATAATAGTAGTGAGATATGACACGGATGTGGTAATTCGGAGAGTTTCTAAAAGATACCTTCATTCATGAAAAACACCAAATGGTTGTGAAATATTACTTTTTCTGAAATCGTTCAAGAATGCCCACTTTCTCGGAGGCCTCAAAATACGCTAATCTAGTATTTTAGTCCGTTGCTAAGCAAGGAACATTCCCGGACCGTTTTCGGACCTAAACGGTACGGGAATAGTATATTGTGTATCTAGTAGTAAAAGCAATACATTCCCGGACGACAATGTAAATTTTTGGCCGAGCCGTTAAGCCGAGGCCAACAAGCCTTGAAGTCTGGGAATGTGCTTTTACTACGAGGTAAACATGCTACTTTTTCTGAAATCGCAATCAGCATTATCAAAAACTAAGGAATTCTACATATTGTTTGCGTGAATTCAATAACTGTCTAAATTGTAAACAAGCCGGGAAAAAATTTCCCGTATCGTTTTCAATATGGGAAAGTACTTTCCCGTACCGTTTAGGTCCGAAAACGGTCCGAGAAAATACTGGATTAGCGTATTTTGAGGCCTGAAGTTGCTCCGAGAAAGTGGGCATTCTTGAACGATTTCAGAAAAAGTACTTTTTCACTAGTCCGGAAAGTACGTACTTCCCGGACTAGGCCGGGAAGTGCTACTTTCCCAAAGAAAAAGTGACCGGGAAGTGAACACTTCCCGGATGGTTGCCGAAAAAGTACTTTCCCGTATCGAAAACGACCTGGGAATATTTTTGCCGGCTTGTTTACATTTTAGACAGTTATTGAATTCACGCAAACAATATGTAGAATTCCTTAGTTTTTGATAATGCTGATTGCGATTTCAGAAAAATTAGTATCTGTACCTCGTAGTAAAAGCACATTCCCATACTTCAATGTCGTCCGGGAATGTATTGCTTTTACTACTAGATACACAATATACTATTTCCGTCGACCGTCCATTTATGATGTATTTGAACGCACTCAAAATCTTTGATTAATTATACCTATCAATGAATGATTTTCTATTATGAACGATTTCGAGAAATCGACGATTTCGAGAATAATTGAACTATGAATACTTCCATGTAGTTATTAAGTCGCTATTGTCGATACAACAGATGAAATTAATCGAATTAATGAATATTTGGAACTTTTGGTATCAAGAAATATTTTCGCGAAAACTGAAATAGTTTTGATACGACGGCGTTCTGGTGCCACGGCGAAAATAAAAAAATCTGTCAATTGACACATTTAATCTGTCAATTGACAGATTTAATCTGTCAATTGACACATTTAATCTGTCAATTGACACATTTAATCTGTCAATTGACACATTTTTTCTGTCAATTGACACATTTAATGTGCGGTGATTGGAGCATATGCATGTGAGTTGTAACATGACCAGTGAATAGCCATGAACCAACTTATCCGTAGGTACTTCTCAATTGGGTTGAGCAATAACGAAATTTTATTGTTCTTGAAGTTACGTGATGGTGTTTTGATTAGTAAAAGTACACTGAAACGGCGATTGAAATTGTTAAATTTGTTCAGGAGGAGAAATTATGCAGATACTGAAACGCTACTAACGTTTGTGAATAACGAAATCTGTAAATCAGGGCAGCTTCACGGATATAAATGGATGCACTTGAAATGCTTGCAAGCTGGTTTAGTTGTCACACAAGAAACAGTACGTTTGGTCTTGAACATATTGGACCCCCAAGGGGTTCAAATCAGGAAAAGAAATAGATTGCGGAGGAGGCAGTATTTCAATAATGGACCTAACTTTTTGTGGCATATTGACTCCTACGACAAACTGAAACCTTACGGTACAGCGATTAATGGCTGCATTGACGGTTTTTCGAGGCACATAATGTGGTTGAAAGCATCTTTCACTAATAGTGACCCTAAAGTGATTGCTGGATATTTTATGGAAGTAGTGCACCACTTACAGGGCTGTCCAAATATGTTAAGAACAGATATGGGTACAGAAAATCGTTATATTGAACAAATGCAAATTTGTTTCAGTGAAAGGAACATGTTCGATAACATCATATTCATTTATGGTAAAAGTACTGCAAATCAACGGATTGAATCGTGGTGGTCCATATTGAGAAAACATTCAATTCAGTTTTGGATGAATCTGTTTCAATCTCTCAAAGATGCTGGTTACTTCGACGGCGGATTCATTGATAAATCACTTATTCAGTTTGTCTTTTTAGATATGATCCAGGTAAGAAACATTTGTCAAGATATTTTATGTATAACATTTGAAAAAAATGCAATTACTTTATTAACTTATGTTTTCAGTATTTCATGAATCAGTAAAATGATATATTATGATTGGATAATCTGCACCTGTAAAAAATAAGATATTGTTTTACTCCTCAAATCCTACGAAGCAATGAGTATATTTTTCCCAATTTTTCATGAAACTTTTTCAAACAGAATACAATTTTTAAAGCTCCTTTTTCGTCGAATTTCATTTCTGATATCTTATTTTCTTAAAGTTGAAGTATTACATAAAGAGACAACTGATACTTATGGAATCTAATGAAATCCACATAATGCAACACTTTTTTGTGTAGAACTCTAATAGATTATATTCTATCATATAATTTTCAGCATGACCTCAATATCATATGCCTGGAATGGAACACCCATCGTATAAGTGGAAGTAGAAACTCTATATCACCGAGAGGTAGGCCCGTTGTAATGTTCGAACTGCCGGAGCTCTATGAAAGTAGAGACTACATGGTACCTTTACAAAATGAAGATATTGTCAATTGTAAAGAAGAATGTAAAATTCCAAGATATCCTTGTGATGAGGATATTTATCATTTGTGCAAAATAATATTAGGAGAAAGAAATATGTCCATCCCAGAAGATCCGTACAAGGCAATTGAAATTTACATTCTGCTTAGAAATGAAATCAATATATTGTTATAATCTACATATTGTTCGTAGCGATCATTCAAAAATAAAAGATCTAAGATGTACTTGTTCAGAATGCCAACCAGTAACATGTAAATATTCATTCAAAACTGTAATAGAAAAGCATATCAGGACAATCATTTTTCAGGTCACTATGCATTAAGCAACAGACCAACCTTCATGGCATATTTAGAAAAAATATTCAGTATTCATTATTTATCTGGGGTGTATTTTCACAATAAAAAAAATCAAATGCAGAGACCTGATGGTGTAGTTATTCAATTTCCTCAAGAAAAAGAGAGACAAAAAACTTTCATCTAAAAATAGATATACTAATCTTTACTCTCACAAGAAAATTGAAATGGTATATTCAATATCTATATTGAATTAAGATATATCAGTATATGCTTCTGGTTAATAGTAATGATATGAGAATATATGGGATGGAATTAGATACACATTTTTGAAAGCATTTTTGTATATGGGTTGAATGAAAATGAAAAAGTTAACTTGACATTCATTCCTCTTATGAAAGGCTAGTTTTTATACTGGATTTTAGTTTGCTATGTCAAATCATGGCAAATAATGATTGGATTTGATTTTGGATTATAGGAATCATGCAGTATACATGATTGCTTATCAAATGTCCTGACAAGTGAGCATGAATATAAAAAATTAAATATGAGACGATGAACGAATAAATGAATGGAAAATACACATAATACAGTTTCTGGATATCCTAAAATATTTCATTACCGATTTGAATCCATTTCTACACGATTTTCCTATTATTCTCAAATCGAATTTTGCTTGTTTGAAAATGAATTATGGATTATGTGTATTTGAGTGAAATTGTTATTCAACAAGTCTCAAAATTATTTCAGTTCAATACGAGCGATGAATATGAATATTGATTTAAATATATCTTAAAATTGAAAATTCAATAATCTGATATGAAACACCCTTAGCCATGGTTCTCATCTTTTCAGATAAGTAGACATACCGGGTGTCCGTGGAAGGTGGCTCGCCCCTATAACATTTTGTTTTTGAAGATAATGTAATGAAATTTGGAGGATTTGCATAAGACTTAAAACTGCGTTTTTTTACGAATGATCAAGTTCATGCTACTTCCGGTTTCACCAGAAGTGACTTAAACTTTCGATTCTTAAATGGGAATCCCAGTATATTTATAACTCTCCATGACATTTTTGATTTGATTTGATACCGCACACTAAAAGGTTAAAAAAAAATTCCGTTATAAAACTCAAAAAACTACGTTAAATGTTTCATGAAATGAAGCATATTTGGGTATTAAAATAAGATTTAAATACATCGACTAACCTTTGACAAACACAACTGATGAAACAAAATCATTAAGGAGGTCAACTTCTAATTTGACTTCGCTTATGCCAAAGTAAATTAGGTATTTATTTTGTAATTATTTGAAGGACATATGATAATGTAACTTTTGGATTATTGATTTTGATTTATCAGTTGTGTTCGTCACAGGTTGCTCGATGCATTCAAATCTTATTTTAATCTCTTGAGATGATTTTTCAATTTGAAAAATTTCGTATGGAATCTTTTAAAGTTTTTTAACGGAAGTTTCTTCGAGACCTAATAATGTACAGTGTCAAATTAATCGTATTCGAATGCTCTTTTTCCTAATCCGACGTGCCACCGTATTGCTATTTGAAGAAAATTAGTAAAAAAAATATATAAATGAAATATTGCATAGCAGATACATTTTGATCAAAAACAGTAAAGTTGTATTATTTATTCTCAAAATTTCAGGACTGAAATTAGTGATTTGAAGATATCCATAGCAATCTAGAAAACAAAATAAATTTCAAAATAAAATTTAATTCGGATACAAAAAAAAATACAAATTATACTGGTTGTATTCAGTAAATCATATGGACAAAAAATAAGTGAAAATATACCGGGTGTCTCATTTGAAAATCAAAAGTTTATGTGTACTGGTGAAACCGGAAGTTGCATGAAGCTGATGTCAAAAAATGTAGCTTTGAGTCTTATACAGATCTTCTAAACTCAATTCCATTATCTTCAGAAACAAAAAAGTTATGGGGTCGAGCCACTTCGCGGATACCCGGTATAAATGGAAAAATTACGCAAACTGGATGGTAATAACTTTTATTTTTATTTATATTCAGAAATAATTAACAAAAATAAAATTTACATAAAAACATAAATGATCCTATATAATAAAATAAAAATTGTTCTCAGAATAATCAACGTGAATAAACATAATCAATACATACATTTTTTGCAGTTAATATGTGGGCTATCGAGAAATACTTCGAATAAAAGTTGAAGGTTATTTCACTATGCACCTTTCTGTGAATTCAAATATGTATTAGATATGACTTTGGTGGAGAAGTCATCGGCATTTTTTTTAAATGAAACTATATGTCATGTTTAGTATCGCTAGAAAGCTTGTTTTTTTCTCATTTCAGTAGTATTTTATTTTAAGTCTCTCGATAGGTACAGTGTGTTTCGTATTTTTGTATCCACCTCTGTAATTCACTCACCTATCGCTTAATTTGTTTAAAAATTTTCTCAGTCGAGGAATATAGCCAGTTACATATTTTAAGCGACGTGGCAATTTGATTCAGACAGTACGTGAGTTTTTATTAAAAATGTTTTGTATGTGCTACATTGACAGTTGTTTCATCATTATTATCATTTCAGAAATAGAATAATTCCAGTTTTTAATACTTAAAATTATTCTAAACATTGTCGATGAAGCACATAAAAAATGTTTGCATAAAAACTTACGTACGCCACTGTCTGAATCAAATCGCCATATCGCTCAAAATATCCAACTGGCTATGTTTCCCGATTGAGAAAAATTTTGAACAAATTAAGCAATAGATAGAAAGTGAGTTACAGACGTGGGCACAAAAATACGAAGCACACTGTACCTATCAAGAGAGCTAAAATTATATTGGTACTGCTGAAATGAGAAAAAAAAGCTTTTTTGCGAAACTAAACATGACATATGGTTCAATATTAAAAAAATGCCAATGACGTCACGTCTCCACTAATGGCAAATCTAAAAAATATTTGTATTAATAGAAAGGTGCAAAGTAGAATATGCTTCCACTTTCAACTAATCTTTTTTTTTCGATTACTCTCATATTAACTGAGAAAAATGGGCGGGTCCATACATTTGACTAACTCTGTATATTCAAACTATATCCATCACCCATATATTCGCATTCAGAACAGAGCTGAATTCGTGCCTAAAATCAGTATAACTGTCATAGGAAGTTGGTAGAACCAAAAGACCACTACAGGTATGAGCTGTAGGTGTTCGCATGTTTTTATTTTGTGATGAGGAAAAAGAAACTTTAATTACAGTTACAAACCTCAAGAAATTGCTGAGAGTTTTGGTTTCGCTTTCCCGAATAAATTTTTTCAAATAATTAGCGATTGTTTGATTAACAGCGTCCAAAGCTTCTTCATACACAATTTTTTTCAATATATTTCGTGGGAGATTTTCATAATCACTATATTTCTGCTGGATATCTTCAACAGTCATCATTTTAAGTAATATCGTAGACCAACAGTCTATAACATTAATTCATTAATTCTTTATGAGCCAAGTCACAAATCAGTTTTTGAAAATTATCCTTATCAGGCTTCCATTTACACTCTGAATTATCCAGACACTCTAATAACTCATCAGGATCGACATCTTCAAAATTATCAAGGGCACTTTTGATTAGGCGCGAATCCATTTCTGACACATATCTGAGTAAGTCTCCTGTCAAATCTGATAATACTTTACCGAAAATACATCTTTCCATGAAAGATCTTGATAATTGGACGGGGTAGTACTTCTCATCTAACCATCCTTTCATCATAATTTTGGCTACTGATAGCCAGTTACTTTCATCAAAGTCGTGTCTTATTACTGGAATTTTGGCATTAGTTCCCACAGTGTATTTATTGAAAAAAGCTTGCCAAAATTCTGATAAAATATCACGGAAAACACCACCAACATCTTTAGAGACTTCTTTTTTGCCATTAGGTAAATATATTTCTATTTCTAACAAAGTAGTTACCTCAAAATTAAGAAATAGTTCTATCATTTCATCTAACCCTATGAAGAATTAAAATGAAATTATTCGATTCTTGATTTGCATCAGGTTCATAAAAAATTTCGTCTAGATGATTTTGCGTTAAATTGAAATTTATGTCTTCTGGGTCGATGTTTGAAATGATGGTATTAATGAGATGTTCTGGTTGCTCATTATCATAAACATAGTTTCTATCATCTCCACTCTCATCATCTGAGCTGATTAGAAAATATGGTAAATTTATTTTACTCCTTCTTATAGCAGCAGCGATTATACCGTCATCGTCGCTTTGGGCTTCTTCTGTCTGGTTCAGATAGCAATCGTTCCTTACAGTAACGGCGTTGTTATTTAAATTTATATACGAGTTTCCATCAGCAACACGGTGTCCTTGAAATGAGTTGGGGGCAATATTCATCACAGAACCTGCGTTGCTATTTTCATCCAAGTTTTCCTCGCCAACACGGATTTCTTCAAGCGGACTGGGAGCAACAACTGTGCTTGGTTTGACTTTATGTTTAGTGGTCATATAAAACCTCAACCGAGTGATTCCCGTTGCTTCAAATACTTCACGTACGATCATTTCGTCAGCTATATCTTGGCATTTGAAGTCACTCAACGAAAAGTCGAACTCAGATGCGTGACCTTTCGTTGATACACCTTCTACAAAAAAAAAAGAGATTTAGCAAGACTTATGATATCTTTTTTGGTTGCATCCTGTTTAACAGAAATTTTCCTGGTCCCTCCTCCTTGTTTGGTACGGACTAATCGCCTATTTTCGAAATGAAGCCAGCCAATTTCTATTATTCTGGTTAGTTTTTTTGGTCTATCATCTTTTTCGTTCGTTTCGATACCTTTTTTTTTCTTCAACTTCTCTCTAAGTTTTTCTAATAAACTATCCTTTCTTTTATTGTGATATCCTCTGTTACAAAAATCAATCACTGCTAATCTATCTCCTAGTTTAGGAATGAACTTCTGGAGTGTTTCTTGGTCCATCCATCTTATGGTGTCCTTTCCAATCTGAAAATTTGAAAAAAATGTTTTTTATTTTGAAAAACTTATAGTTTCCATATAAAAGTCACTTTTGACAGTCTAGAGAATTATAAGTTGATAGAACATTTTTATAACTTCTTCAAGAAAAACTCCCATAGTAGATACATTTCTGGGCTTAGAACTCAACAAGGTCCTTGTGACTGTAGGCTAGTACCAAACCGAATTCTAAACGCTTGAAATAAGAAAAAAGTAACAGGCAAGGACGATGTAGAGAATGTTGTTGAGGTTCCAACTTTGAAGAAATAAAAATTAAACACGTAAACACTCAAAATGGTGAAATGGGGATGCAGTTTAGGGGTTGAAAAATTTGTTTTCGGTTTGCGGCTAAGCATAACTTCCTAGCGAAATATGATCAATGAAAAAGATAACAAAAAAATAGAAAACTTCTTTATTGAACACTTTTTGACATAACCTCAAATTAACCATCAAAATGGCAAAAATCCGATTTACCATTTTTTTTTCTCGCTTATAAATGATTTAGTTCAGATGAAAATTTGTAGATATATGTCTTTTTTGTGTCGAAAAAGCATGATTTTTTCGAGTTATTTACATTTTTCGAAAAAAATACCCTTATCTTCCACGAATAATTGTCTTGATATTTTTTTGTATTTTGAAGGTCTAAATGTGTCAATTGACAGATTAAATGTGTCAATTGACAGAAAAAATGTGTCAATTGACAGAAAAAATGTGTCAATTGACAGATTAAATGTGTCAATTGACAGATTAAATGTGTCAATTGACAGATTAAATCTGTCAATTGACAGATTAAATGTGTCAATCGACAGATTAAATGTGTCAATTGACAGATTAAATGTGTCAATTGACAGATTAAATCTGTCAATTGACAGATTAAATGTGTCAATTGACAGATTAAATGTGTCAATTGACAGATTTTTTTGTTTTCGCCGTGGCACCAGAACGCCGTCGTATTACGATGTGGGTATTTCGTAAACACAATTAAGTTTGGATCAAATGATCACGTGATGTTTTCGAGAAAACATCTGAATATAATTTGAGAGCTGACTGTTTTCTATAGCTTATGACACTAAGGTAAACACGACTGTATTTCCACAATTTTATTGATTTCGCGACATGTTTCGATACACATTATCTTTTTCAAGCGATTGTACTGAGTACAATAAATTATTCTTCATTGTAAAAATACTCATTACCCAATTAAAATAATTGGTGTTTCATACAGGGTTATAAAAATTTACAAAGCATTGTACCTGTAAATCTAACCAATAGCTACTACTTTTACTACATTTAGGTCCAGTTGGTCATTTAGTAAACAATTTGACTTTCTCAATTCATTGATTTCTAAGAAATAATGTGTCGATAATTGATTGGTTTTTGCATAAAAAACTAAATAAGTATGAGCAATACGCTTGGCTTTGGCCTGGTTTCTTGGATATTTTTATTTGTTGTTTTATTTGTTTGTTTATTTTATCCATAAGCTCAATGAGTAGGAGAGAGAAACTTTTTCTGGCGGGTCCATCCAACTCTCTCTCTCCCACTCATTGAGCTCATGGATAAAATAAACGGCGATATCTCCGTAGTCATTAGAGATGACACCATCGAACCTGGTATCGGTGGATTCCTCACGATCATCCCTAACCGATCATGTAATAAAATACAGGGTATCCCATTCGAATATCGAAAGTTGATATCATTGAATTTGTTTTACAAATATTCCAAAAAGTGACGTCTAGTGAGCATATTCAATGTTGTGAAGTTCAGAAATATAGCCAGAGAAACAAACGAGAAAAAGGAGGTGTACCATGAATCTGTGTCACACGGTATAACTTCAGGGCTGTCTACACAAGGGAAGAGTATGCTTCTTAATTTCCGTGATCCATATAACACCAAAAATCAGCCTGTGAAAAAGCATACGTTAAATAATCGTTCATAGATACTACCTTGTTTTTACATGTTCAGTTGTTAATTTCGGGGCCTTCTACTCGAGAGAAGAGCATGCTTTTTAATTTTTGTGATCCATATAACACAAAAAATTATCCTGTGAAAAAGCATACTTTAAAAAATCGTTTTGAGAAAACCACCTTTTTTTACATGTTCAGTTGATAATTTCGGGGCCTTCCACACGAGAGTATGCTTTTTGATTTTCGTGTAACATGTAACACAAAAAATGAGCCTGTGAAAAAGCATACATTAAAAAATTGAATTACATTACATTACTAGAATTTTTTTGCAATATTATTACTATTCTTTTCATTGATGTACATACCAGAATTGTATGCAAATGAATATTCTTCATTGTTATCACGTCATTGATCACTATTTCAAAAAGCATACGTTAAATAACTGTTCAAATTGCATAAATTATTTTGCAACTTTCTCAGCGTATGCAACCATGTTAGACACTTCCGCAATGTATGCTTTTTGTTTTGGGGGCCCATTTACACAATATCTTTCACATGGTTCAATTGCATACATTAAATAATTGTTTCGAGTTATTACAAAAAAAATTGCAAATTAACAAGACAATTGCAACGCATGAGCACGCCGCGATTGAATGCTTTTTGAAATTCGTGATCCATATAACACCAAAAGTCTTCCTGTGAAAAAGCATACGTTAAAAAATCGTTTTGAGTTACCACCTTTTTTTTACATGTTCAGTTGATAATTTCGGGGCATTCTACAAGAGAGAAGAGTATGGTTTTTAAATTTCGTGGGTTTTTCAGTTCAAACTTTCGGAAAAACCACTTTACATACATTAAAAAATAGTTCAGAGATATCAATTTTTTTGCAATTTCAAAATTGGTTGGTACCGCCGCTGCATGCGAGCAGTCTCAGATATTTGGTGAGAACATTCATAAACCTATTATAATTATAATTTAAAAAAAGCATACATAATTTTAAAAAACGTTTCAAGAAATGTGTTGTTACCGGCCGGTCTATTACGCCTCGCATCGAAATGCGCAAATTACGTCTGTTATGAATTGTACAAAATGTACTTGAACTTTTTCTGTTTGATTAGAAATGATATAATTGGGTTTAAACTTGCAAAAACTTTATTTCATTTCTTCTTGCAGCGCGTCTTTTCAATCTGACATAAGTCATGTTCAATTGTTATTGTTTATAAAATGTGACAATAAACCATGGCAATACAGATTCACTGCACATTCGTAAATCTAACAAATCTAAGGCAACAAATACAATCGGCGTAAACATGCCCCCCGCCTTGAAAGGGTTAATTAAGCTTTCAAACATAAAAATAACAAACGATTAATAGTAAATTGCAGTTCATTTGTTCTATAAATGACTTATTGTTTTTGATTACTCTCGCGATGATTTCGCACTGTAAGAACTATGGTTCATTTTCCACAGGGAGTTTACAAATCTTAGCAAACGATCGCTTCACTTCACCAGACACAGTTCTGATGGTTGCAACTCTTGTAATGCCGTCTGGCCCAGGGTGTAGGGAAGTTACTCGTCCAAGCTGCCAGTGAAGGGGTGAAGTGTGATCCTCTTTTATGAGCACCAAGGCGCCCTCCTCGAGAGAGAATTGATTGGTCTTCCACTTGGTTCTTATTTGCATTTCGGAGAGGAACTCCTTTGACCAGCGGTTCCAAAAATGATGTTGCATTTGCTGCAGTAGCTGGTATCTGGATAGTCTGCTAATCGGGATATGCGTGACGTCAGGGTCAGGCAGTGTAGTTAAAGGTCGTCCGGTGAGAAAATGAGATGGAGTAAGTGCGGAAAAATCGTTGGGATCTGAGGATATTGGGGAAATAGGACGCGAATTTAGAATTGCCTCTATTTCGGTCAACAGAGTTGATAACTCTTCGAAGGTTAAGCAAGTCTCTCCCATTACCCTTCTCAGGTGAGATTTTGCCGACTTAACGCCTGCCTCCCATATCCCGCCAAAGTGCGGAGAATAGGCAGGTATAAAATGCCACGTAACGCCTAATTTGGTAACATTTTCTCCGATCTGGTTGTGATTATTCGCCAGAAAATTAGCTAGTTCCGCTATTTCTGAGTTAGCACCAACAAAGGTGGTACCATTGTCGGAGTAAACCTCTGCTGGCTTACCCCTTCGAGAACTAAAACGCCGAAACGCTGCTATAAAGGCGTCTTTGGTCAAATCGCTAACTAGTTCTAACAACAAATAAACACAGGTATGCTTTCAGCGTTTTAGCTCCTCGTCCCTTCCTGTCCTTGATTTTAAGTGGTCCAGCATAATCCACCCCGGTTATGTTAAAAGGTGGTGCAGGACAAATCCTTGCCGTAGGTAAATTACCCATTATTGGATGATCTTGACGTGGTTTAACGCGAAAACACCGAACACACGAATGCACCGTTTGTCTCGCTAAGTTTCTGCCAGAAAGTGGCCAAAAACGTTCACGAATTGAAAATAATAAATGTTGAGGACCGCAATGATATAATCTAACATGTTCTTGCTGGAAAAGCAGTTTAGTCAAATGATGTTTGTTAGAGAGTAAGGCAGGATGTTTCTTATTGTAATTATAGTTTGATAGTTGTAATCTACCACCTACTCTAAGAATGCCATTTTCATCAATAAAGGGATTCAAGCAGATAATTTTGGAACCCTTTTGTAGTGGTTTATTATCTTTTAGTAATGACAGCTCATTTGGAAAACTTTCAATTTGTGATAATCTGACTAAACAATTCAATGCGCGGTTCAATTGGAATGTGTCAAGTGTACCAAGTTTACGGATAGAATCTTTATTTCTGCAATTGAAAATGAAGCGTTGACAGTATGCCATTATTCTTTGCAAGTGGTTTAAATTTGAAAATCGTTTTATCGACAATAAGTCCGATTCCTTGACGGATCTACTGACGTAATGACAGCTAGATTTTTGGGTTTTCAATTCATGGATTTCAGGGGGAAATTGAATGGTGGACTTAGGCCAACTGTCCTTGTGTAGAGATAGCCAAGGGGGCCCGAACCACCACAATGTGGAATATTGCAAGTCTTTTGGAAACATTCCTCTTGTTAAAATGTCACTAGGGTTTTCTTTGGTTCTAACAAAATGCCAATCAGACGGGTTGGTAAGAGACTGAATTTGCGCAACTCTGTTTTGCACAAATGTCTTTAAGGTATTTGGCTGAGTTTTTATCCAGCAGAGGCAAACACTAGAATCACTCCAATAATATGATTCATCAAATTTAGTTTTCATGCAAGTTTTTGCCTTACTGACTAGCTGGGCTAGCAGCAAAGCACCACACAGCTCCAATTGTGGTATGGTAAGGGATTTTAAGGGAGCGACCCGAGCCTTTGAGCACAAAAGACGAATTTTTATTTCGCCTGATTTGGTAATTGTACGTACGTATAAAGCTGACCCGTAGGCCTCTAGAGAAGCGTCTGAGAAAGCGTGTAGCTCCTTTATGGTAGTTTCATCACCCAAAACTCTTCTGGGAACTTGCAATGTATTTAACTCCGGCAACTGAACCCTTAGTTTAAACCAGTTGGAATAAACTTCTTCAGGTAGTGCTTCATCCCATGTGAGTTTGAGCATCCACAGTTTTTGCATTATCATTTTTCCCAAGATTATGCAAGGACTCAACAAGCCTAGCGGATCAAATACCTGCGCTATCTCAGATAAAATTGATCGCTTCGTAATAGGTTTTTTGATATCGAATTTTCCAATATTATACATTAAAGTATCGGTTGAACAAGACCAGTAAAGTCCCAAGGTTTTGGTTTTTTCATTCTCTCCCAGTTTTAGGATAGCTAAAGGATCTATAGCTTGCACATGATCCAGAAATTGCTTACTGTTTGATGCCCATTTTTGTAAATGGAACCCACCAGTACTCAAGATTTTGGAAATTTCATAACATAGCCTCAGTGTCTCTTCTATCGTGTTACAACCCGTTAGGAGATCATCCATGTAGAAATCTTGTATCATGATAGTTGAGGCTTGTGGAAACTGTTCCAAGTGTTCCTTTGCAAGCTGTTGCAAACAACGAACTGCAAGCCAGGGAGCCGACTTGGTCCCGTATGACACAGTATTTAGTTGGTGAATCTGCAAGTCCTCTGAAGGATCACTTCTCCAGAAGATTTGTTGTAAGCATCGCTGCTCGGGTTGCACAAGTATTTGACGGTACATCTTTACTAGATCTGAGCAAATCACTATATTATGCTCACGAAAACGTAACAGAATGGACACAAGATCGTCCTGTATAGTTGGACCTGCATATTGTAAATCATTGAATGAAATGCCCGTATCTGAAGGATTAGACCCATCGAAAACTACCCTCAGACGGGTTGTCTGGTTATTTTCGTTAAATACTCCATGATGTGGAAAAAAGTAGTTTATGTTATTTATGGAATCAGGACTCTTTGACATGTGTCCCAATCGAAAATATTCTTCCATAAAATCAACATACAATTTTTTCATGGCAGGGTTTCTTTTAAGTTTTGTTTCTAGAGATCGAAATCGGTTGAAAGCGTTTTTCCTTGAGTCACCGAGAGAGGTGAGCGAACCCTTTATAGGTATTTGGACAACAAATCTACCTTGTTCATCCCTCTTTGTAGTCTTTAGGAATATTTCCTCACACAATTTGTCGTCCTGGGAAACAATAGGTTTTTCATGAAAGGGTTCCTCTATTTCCCAAAACTTTGACAATTAGCTTTGGATTTGTGCATTTATGTCATTAGTACTTGAATTGCATTGAACCCTTGCAGGTGGTTGAACTGAATTGATCGGTCCAGAAACAATCCACCCAAATACGGTTTTTTGTAATTTTGGTAAACCTCTACCCAAAGAAATTTGACCTATGCACATCAAATCATAAAAGATTCCTGCACCTAGTAGTATGTCAATTTTGCCACATTCGCTAAAACCTGGATCCGCCAATTTGATATGCTGTGCAATGTTCAACATTGAAATGTCTACAGGTTGATTAGGTAAATTTTCATTGATTTTTGGAAGAATTAAACAGGTGACGTTATTGCAAAATGCATTATGAAGAGATTCTATATTTACGGTACATTGCTGATTTATGTCTGACGTCACTTGATTAATCCCTACGACAGATATGTGAACCTTTGTTCTAGGTAAATTTAATTTTCTACACAATTCGTCTGTTATGAAATGACTTTGTGATGCTGAGTCCAGCAGAACCCTGCAAGTGTGCAAACCTCCTGCATTATCTCGTACTTGAATCAATGCTGTTGATAATAACATGTTTGGCTTTGTTGTCAAAGCGAACTGGTCAACACTTGAATAGTTAACTAATTTACCTTCGGATGTACTGGCCTCATTTGCCTTGGTAATTTGCCCAACATTTTCAGATTTTTGAGAAGTGTGTTGTGTTTAGCATTACATTTTCTGCAATGCCCAGCAAAACAATATTGACTCAAGTGCTTTCCACGTAAGCAATTTATGCAGAATTTTATCCGTTTAATATGCTCAATCCGCTCATTAACCGGTAGATTCAAAAATTTTGAACATGTTTGAATATAATGTTGCTGGTCTTTACAAAATACACACATCTGTCTATTTGGATGGTATGTATTTGTCTGAAAGGTAACTTGAGAAGTCTTGCCCCTCGGCATTTTTGCATCATTGGTTATTTTCAAAGTTTCTAGTAGATCAGCTTTGTTTTTTATAAATGATTTGGAATCTTCAAGTGTAGGAAGTTTTTGCTTACTGGCACTATTTTTGTTAGCCTTGAATTCTTCCCACTCTCGTGCAGTTACTTTATCTAATTTGTTACTCAATACATAAATAAGTATGGTATCCCACTGTTCGACTGGTTGTCCGAGAGTTTCCAACGATTTCAGATGTTTGGCAACAGTGTCAAGCATTTTTCGTAAATCATGAGCTGATTCATGGTTTAGTTGTAATTGAAAAAATGGATTTAACGTGATTATTTATCAACAAGCTGTCGTTATTATAGCGATTGAGCAATGCTTCCCAAGCTACTGTATAATTTGCCGCAGAAAATTCCAAAGACCGAATAACCTGCGCAGCACCACCTTCCAACGCTGCCCGTAAATAGTGGTATTTTTGTATTTGACTAATTGTAGGATTTGAGTTAATTAACGAGTCAAACGTATCTCGAAATTCCAACCAGTTTTCATACAAACAGGAAAACTTAGGAAGACGAATTTGGGGAAGTTTGATATTTTCAACCGGTGGAAGAGGGTTAGGTTTATTGTCCTGATTATTTTGACAAGCTAAATTATTGGCATCTCGTGCAGCATAATAGTTTGAAATATACTTTCTAGCTAAAGCGATTACAGAAAAAAATATTTCTTGAAACTCTTCCCTTTCGACCAATTGTTCATTTGGCTCGTTTACCGAAGACTCTATTGCAAATTGAACTTCCTCAAATTCGGCTAGTAAAGGTTCTTGTTTTTCTAAACGTACTTGTAATTCTAAAATCTTTTCAAACTGAATTTGATGCATAGGTTGATCACATATCAAAAGTGTAAATAATTCCAGGTAGGTTTTAAACATTGTTTGTCGCTGTTTTAATGAGTTTCTTTTGAATATTAATGTTTTTATTTCTTCAGTCATCTTGTTGAATAACAGAGAAATAGGAGTAACTTGCAATAACCCGGTATAGACAACGAAATAAAGCAATTCAAAATAAGCGGAGGTGGGATTGTAGGAAGGTAAAATGGAACGGACTCACCGGAACAACCGTTTTGTTCGTCTTTCGCTTCGCCTTTGCTTCAGTTGATGTACTTTTAGTAATATTTCTTGCAATCTTCTATGCTTTCACTGGTATAATTGGCTCGAAGGACCATGTTATGAATTGTACAAAATGTACTTGAACTTTTTCTGTTTGATTAGAAATGATATAATTGGGTTTAAACTTGCAAAAACTTTATTTCATTTCTTCTTGCAGCGCGTCTTTTCAAGCTGACATAAGTCATGTTCAATTGTTATTGTTTATAAAATGTGACAATAAACCATGGCAATACAGATTCACTGCACATTCGTAAATCTAACAAATCTAAGGCAACAAATACAATCGGCGTAAACAACGTCCGAAACGTATCTCCAACGGTATCCAGAGAGAGAGCAACCAGCACAGAATTATTTTCTATTGCTCCATAAAAATTTAGCCGATTATGATTCATTTGTAAAGCCTAGACGAAGGTACAACGATACAGAGAATGTAAATGAGGTAGCAGTTTTGCAATCGGTGAGTGAAATAGAAAAAAAAATTACCTAGGATTTGAATCTTTTTCCTTTAGGCTCAAGATAATCGGTCCGTTTTCACACGGGAAGTTGCAACAAATCTTGGCATATCGCATCAATTGGTGTGGAGAAGAAGAAACACAAATATCGTCCATTCAATAGTCACATCACCCAAGTTCTCCATCCCGGATATGCTGGTCGACGGTAGATTTTTGTAGATTCGTAATGAACCAGTTGGAGCAAAATCAAAATTTTTCATGTAATGTATTATTCACGGATGAATGCAAATTCACAAACATGGGCATGTTCAATCGACACAATGAACACATTTGATCCATTGAGAATCCACATGGACATCAGGAACGGCGGCCGCAAGTACGCTTCGGCCTAAATGTATGGGTCGGTTTATTGGACGACACAATAATTGGCCCATACATTTATGAAGAAAATCTGAATTCCGATCGTTATCTAAATTTTTTAAGGACCTTCCTTACGGATTACGTTGACAACAACATTCGTCTCAACCGGCTGAATACCCTCTGGTCACAGAATATTTGAACTACACAGAAGCGAAGCTAACGTCGGCACCTTTGATGTTGAGGGGGCAAATTTTGGTAACCTTGAAATGATATGTTGACTGAAATCATGCTTCGCACACTGAGAAAAATTATTTTATTCATCATTCAAGAATACTACTTGCTACACACAGAAAACTAATTCAAAACAACATGAGTAAAGTCTCGTTCATACCCTCGCGAATTTCGCAATTTTTCTACAAATGAAATGACTGCCGACATGGTTCTGCATCAACGCTTGGTCCGGCATGACCAGCAGCCATTTCATTCGCAGAGAAATTGCGAAGTTTGCGAGGGCATGAACAAGTGTTAACGGTTGAATGTTTTGATGAATAATTTAAAGTCATTCCTTAATCTTCTACACGTTATCCTATCATTAATAAAATAAATAAATAAATTAAATATCCTTACCTTCTCCAAATACAGTAAAAATCCGATAGAAAATAACTACTTCCATGGCAGCACCATGACAGGCATTTAATCAATAAATCTGCTATTTGATACAGGATGCGCTTGCAAATTTGTCACTGACGACAAACAAATTGTCTCAAATGTAATCAGTAATTTTTGGTAGGTACTGAGTATGGAAAAATTATTGAAATCCCATCTCGTATAGTTTTATTACAATTAGCATTTCTAGTTTTGTCGAATTTCTGTATTTCCCAATGTAAAAGGTGGCATTATAAGTTGCGAGACAAAAAAATGATAGCGCAGTACTTAGCTGGATATCAAAAACTGACGTTCCTCAAGCAGTTGACACTAAGAGCACTGACAGGTTTGATGTGAAGCGAAAGCGCTTCTATAATGACTGCTTTTGACTGGAATCAACTATTTCAATTTTGCCGCAAATCCAGTTGTTAATAATAATACTATATTTGGAAAATATTTCACATTTACAAGACAGACAAAAAAGAAAACATAAATCGAATCAACGTCACTCATAAGTTTTACTTGAAAAATTATTCACATTAAAATATTCATGAATTGTATATCGTTGTAAATTGATCAGAAAAAGTTTCTAACAAGTTTTTTAAATTTGTTGAGATTTTCACAAGTTTTGATTGATTTGAATTATCTCTTGTCGGAAAATTTTCAGACTTGGCATTATTTCACTCATTTACCATCGTATTCAAAAGGCATTCATTTGGGCAAGTTGAATATGAAATAAGTATTTCGTTTCTCTAAACTTTAATGATATTCATTCAGAATAGTCATCTGCATTAAGAGTTTATTAAGTTTATTATGAATGCAGACTGCGGATTCTCAGATTTTCACTTTATTGTTGAGCCAAAGCCTTGCAGTTATCAAATAAAACTCAGTATGTAGACATTTCACAATATCCCTAAAATCCCATAAAAACAACAAATAACATTTTCAGTGCAATAATTTTTAATTTATTTACTAAATCTCGTTACAATAATAATGCACAAGTACATCAATAAACAAAAAACATACATATCACCTAAACTATATTTTAAACTTGAAATAAGATAGCAATACCACAACACTAACTACAGATGATTACAGATTTACTATTGAGACTTGTAACATTAAAAATGAAACTAAAAATGTATTTATAAATGTGATAGAATGGTCAATTTTCTGTTTTTTTTTTATATTTTCTTTTATCAGTTATGATATTCCTATTCGTATATTTTAGGCAGTAAAATATTCTTGATCTAATGAAGAGTTTCAATACATATGAATAAGGAAATTCAGAGCAAGGGTGAACAAATTCTATATTTTTCAAAGTGTTGAAGTATGAATGAGAAATTCCCTGAGTACAACTAATTTCATCAAACATGGAGGAAAAACCTGTCTCTAATTTATAAATATAATTAACAAAAGACTCACTCGGAACCCTCAACCCACCATATATACTTTTATCGCTATCATAAGCTTTATAATATCTGAATAATTTACTTGCATCCAACTCTTCACATTCTTTGGAAAAGTCGACACATATTTGACAGCTATGAACGTTGAGAGATTTTTTTTTATCAAATAGCCACACACATAATTGAATGCATTTTGTGTTGTTATATTTTCTTTCCTATACTCGTAATCTGGAAGTGATATTGCTTTGGAGAAATTTTCATTATCTCTCTCAGGAACAATTACATCTGTTGCTTTCAAATTCATCAACAATTTATCGTGATCGTCTACACAATTCATATGATTTGAATGTAAATAATTTAGGCAAAAAAGTTTTTTAAATGACCTTTCAAATTGTATTGGTGTTGGATTTATACTGTTGCCTCCTTGCTGTCTAATACTACCAAAGAAATTTTCAACACAGTCTGAATTCACTCTTCTAGTTTGCAGATATTTAAAATCTGCCAATAACAATTTGCCCCATAACTTTTTGACTTCATTTATGGTTATAATCCAACACTTCACTGATTTACATTTTGAAGTAATGTCTGCACCTTTTTTATTAATGATTTTCAATTTTTCAAAGAATGTCACCATTTCATCCACATAATTCAGCTGGTATTCAGCCGCTTCAAAAACATTGTTGAATTTGTTACGACTGTTTTGATAAGAAGAATTCAACAAATCAAAAAGTTTATTAAATTTTTCGATCACTTCAATAGTCCCTGCTGCTGCTGCTGCAGGAAGTGCACCAAGACTCATATGGGCATTCATACCACATGCAACTGTATTACTTAGAGTTTGTGTACTTTCATTTTTTCAAAATTTGTTGGATGAATGTGGGAATTGGTGAGTTTAGGAGCACTCCTGTAAAACTCTCGCTTATCACGATTATAAAATTGTTCCAAGTATGACCAGGATGTCTTTTTTCCATCAAAACAAAATTCATTTTTAATCAAGTTATTCCTGGTAGCTTTGAGCAAGTGACAAGTATCGAATAAATAAATCATTTTGGTGCCAGCTATCTCAAATTCAGTATTACCTGGGGTCACTCCAAGAGAATTAGCAAGTTCAATGAAATTTGACCCCATATCACTTACAAGACTGTCTACATGTAAACCCAAGCTTGTTAATTTGGATACACACTGTTCAATAAGGGGATGTAACTTTCTTGCCTCAACCTGTGAACCCGTGAAACAATAAGCAATAGGCTGTTTCCAGTTAGAGTACAAACCTCTTGCCATTATAACTAGAGCATTTTGAGCAATTGAAATATCCTTCCCATCACTTCCAGCATCACTCAGTCCAACAATTTCGTCACGACCAGTATGGTAAAACAAGTTAGACTTCAAAGCCATTTCGTCAATACAAAGCGAACAATGTTTGTCTTGAGGCAGCATTGTTTTAACCTTTAATTCAAGAGCTGAGAATATTGGTTCATTCTTCAGTCCAGGTTGGCAAACAAGTTTTTCAGTCATCTTTTGTAAGCTTCTCTCAGTAGGAAGACACAATAGTTTACCTATGAAGCTGTAAGCCCGAGGACCCAAGAAATAAAGCGTTAAAGAAAACTGCTTATAGCTCTCCGAATACCTTCTACCTAGTGGTTTCCTGACTTTCAATATTGCCTGAGCTTTCACAATCTCTGCCAGCGGTTTATTCAAAAATTTATCACACAGATAGTTGGAGTCCTCCAGGCATAACTTCCGTTTCTTCAAAGGTCTTTTTTGCCTTCCTCAAAGCCTTGATTTTCGTCCTCAACTTTGATTTTCGAGGAGTTCCAGAGCTCAAAGTAGCTGGTGTCTGAGTCGAAATTGAGGGAGACAGCAGTGGTGAAGAGATTTTGGTCTGACATACCAAATCATCCAAGGAACTTCTATCGGCAGTTTCCGAGTACTGAGTACCACTTGGACCTTCAATTAAAATATTTTTGTTACTCAAAATGATAAAATATTTGGAATGTAACTGTACCTTGTATGGCAGAAGAGCACTGAGTGGAAGTTGGTTCGTTCAGTGGAGAAACAATGGCAATATCTGAAAATTTTAAATGAATCAAACTGTGATTTAATGAAATTGTAAATTTGTAATTTCCAAAAAGAACAAAACTTATACTCCTCCTGATAAAATAATCATTTTTCTGTTTGGCTCTGCAGATTCCTTACATACAGTTTGTTCTCGTTTCAGTATGTGCGAAAATAATGTTGGAACAGCTTGAGCAAATAAAGTTTTCCGTGCTTCTCCTTTGGATATATATTTTTCTTCAAAATGTTTTTCACATAGTCGATAACATTTATGCCGAGTATCCACGTTTTTCACAAGCAAATCTTCTCTATTACATGCTTTCGCCCACTTATCAGATCTGAAAGAATTAATGCTCAAGCAAGAAATTCTTCGAAAATTCGAGACGCAAAGTGACAAACAAAACCAAATGCAAAATTTTACTTCGTGGACACAGTTTTAAAAAAATGCAAAGAACTATGCCTATTTCATATGTGGTTCAGAACCAAAGCCATTTTACTTATACACTCGATACATACCTCACTGGGTCTTTCGGAAAGGAAAAGAAACTAATTCCTTCTTGGTCATATCTGGAAGAACATCTACGATAAACACACACAGTACCTCCTTTCGACGCCATTTCAGAATTAATTGTTACAAAATAAGCAAAGTAATCAACACAACTAAATCAAACTCTTGTCTATGAACTAAATTTCACTGCCTGGTGCTTAGGTATAAATAGGGTTGAATGTTTAATTAGTCATTACTGTTTACCTGATTACAATGACAATTGACAGTGACAAGAATCATGCATATTAAATGGCGGCTGCGTTCGAGCAAAATGGTTTAGCTTCGCTTCTGTGTAGTTCAGTATTCTGTGCTCTGGTTCCAGCAAGACGGCGCGGCGCACCGCTGCATAACCACCGACTTGACCTTGTTTAAAGGTTAAGTTATGCGTTATGCGCACCTAACGCTAGAAGAGTTGCTGAGTGTTTGTCAGAAATGTTTCCCGGTAAGGTGATTTCGAACAACGGAGACATACGTTGGCCAGCGCGGTCACATGATGTTTCTCCGCTGGATTATTATTTATGGGGAACTATGAAAGATTTGGTTTTTAAAACCGTACCCATCGATACTGATGAACTGAGAAGAACCATAATCACCCCTATTAGGACTAAGATAAGAAGACGGGACATATCGCGAGCTATTCAGAATCTGAGGAAACGAGTAGAATTGTGTTTAGAAGTCGAAGGTGGAGTATTCGAGCATCTTTTAAAACTTTGTTTTGTTTTGCGAAGAATAAACTTCTAACTTATCATGTCGTTCCTAATTCAAAATTTTAGTTCTTAAGTAGGTAAGCTTGATAGAAATGTGAACGCTCCAGATCCAAATTCAATTGAACTATCAAGATTTAGTTTGTTAAACAAAATTGTTGGCGTTCTTTCCAAAGCACTCTTCGCAAAAACGATTTTTTCCTAATTTTGATCAGCATGTAAGATTCGATCATATTGTGTGATACATCGTTGTAATCAGAAAAAAATAATACTTTTTAAAAAGGCAAAAATCCAATATGGCGCTCATGAGAAAAACCAAAGTTGATTGTTGTAACTCTGGCTTTAAGAACGCCTTGGAAAATACGATGATAGATTTAGATTCTTGTAAAAAAGTGCTTCAAGAACGCTCTAGTTAAAAACGTCTAGTTCTTTCAGTTTTTGCTTGAAAAAATAAAAACGAAAATTACAAATTTCCGTTTTTTTCCAATAATTTAAAAACTAAAAATGAAACATCAAATTTTCTTTCAGATAATTGCATAGCATGAAAACGCCCAACTTTGCTCTAATTTAACCGACCTCGTATCTGTATAATAACTGAGATTCCCATGGTGGAGCTCGAAATACGGGCACCCTGTATAGACCGTCAGATATAGTGACAGGTTAAGGTGCCCCATTTTCGCTCGGTGAATAGGGTTGAAAAGTACATGGATGTTGAGTAAAATGGAAGGAAATTTACGAGTGGCTCCTGGGGAAAAATCAAAAAGAATTTCCATTAAATTTTCCGACGACAAAATCTACTTATCCATTCGCGCCACTCAGGCAATTATGTTTTCCGGTCTAGTGACGATGTAGGATTTCATAGTTTCGATGGGCTTGTGTGGGAAAATCTGTAGAATCTCGATTTTTTCTTACAAGATTACGCCCTCATTTTAACCCTTCAGCCACCTGCAACACTCAAGCCTTTAGTATTCCGAAGCAAGGTTCTATTAATTAATGATTAGGTGAACACGGCTCGCGTGAAAATATGGGCAACATACTCCTTTCATTTCTGTTCTGGAAAATCGAATTTTCCATATGTTCTCCCCAGGAGCCACTCGTAATTTTCCCTCCATTTTACTCCACATCGATGTACTTTTCAACCCTATTCGAGGCTTGTATGCGAAAATAGAACACCTAAATCTGTCACTATCTGAAAATATGGCTCGTTGAACCCGTTGTATAATTGTATTAAAGGTGTAAAATTGGTGCTGAATAAAATGAACTGTGGTAAAGTGTGAACATAGACAAAAAAGTTATCGACTATTGTTTTTATTCATCGGCGCCAAGCACATAGTAGGAAACTGAACTGGTATACGAGGGCAGTTCATGAGATTATAGAATAATGGATCAAAAAGAAATAACCATCAAAGATGTCACTACTACTACTTCAAGCAGTGAACACAAATTTGGGTGATTGAATTGAGAAGATAGAGAAAAAAACTGAAGAACTGATTCAAGGTGTCCAGATACAACTTAACCAATACCACACTGGAAGTTAATGTTACCAGGGGTGATATCGATAATATTTTCAGACTAGGCAGGAACGCAAAACATACAAGATTAATTCTAGTATCATTCATTTCGAATCTGAAGAAACGAGAGATACTGCGTAATAGTTCAAAATTGAAGGGGTCCAGAATAGTTATTACCGAAGATTTGAACCAGGAAGAGTTGCAGGAAAGAAAAGTCTTATTGGAGCCTAAAGCAAGCCAAGAGAAACAATAATAAAGCATATATTAGAGGCAACCTGCTGATAATCGACGGACGTCAGTATACAGCGGAAGATATTGTGAAAAACGAATACGGTGCAAACGACTATTTTGAACCGCCCGCGAATAGAAACGTCCATAGTGCTCCCAGCACCCCTTCGCCGAAAGAGATAGATCCCGAAGATAATGGCCCATCAATGGAGACATCTGAAAACATTCACAAAGAGAATAAAAAGGTGGAAGAAAGAAAAGGAGCCGAAGAGCGAGATACCCAAAAAGCCCTGAAACTGCCAAAAAACAATTCAGTATCGGAAACTCCCAAGAAGAATACCATTCCTCCTAGGCTCCTCAGAAATTCTAGAAAGAAACTGATTTTTTTATTTCCTTTTTTGTAATTTGTGCTGTGCTTTTAGACTCTCTACACTAGTTTTATATTTACAAATTTTGAAAAATCATATACATTATCCTGGAAGAACTCAAAATTTAATGATCAATCAATGGATACATATTTGAGGGACTTTTCTTCTGTTAAAAACAATTGAAACAAAAACAACTGATGAGATAGGAGTGATCGATAAAATGTAAAATGAAAACATATCAATTTTCCATTGTAACATAATAGACCGTCAGATAACGACAGATTTTGCTGACTCATTTTCTCTCTTCTGGGATTTTAACCACTGGAAATTATGTCAGTGTTGAGCCCAAAAAATGAAAATTCAACGATCGGACGTGTGCTAGGTATATAGAAAATTCATTTTCCTTTTGCAGAAAAAAATGTTTTTTTTTTTCATTTTCTCTTTTATGGCATTTTAACACATGAATAGGTATAACAATCTAATAGTGAAAAACCAAAGCCATAAGGTTTGCACGTGCTTAAAGGGTTGAAATAGGGGAAAAAATAGTTGGTTGCTGATGCATTTTCTCGCTTATGGCAATCAACAGAATGAAATTTAATATCGTTAGGAATCCGAAAAAAATTTCCCATAAGCCGGTCAGCTGTTGAAGTATATTTTCCAGACGGAAAATTTTGTGAATTTTTTTTTTCGTTTTCCGGCAAACTTTCTCGTTTATGGCTTTTGAACCATATGATTCTGTTGATGGATAAACATCATAATAAAATTCCCATAAGCTTTGCATGTACCTCAAGAAAAGCCATAAGTTGTAAAGTTGTAGGAAAATTTGTGGAAATTTTTTCATTTTCTCGTTGATGGGAATTGGCATGTGAGAAGAAAATAGTATTTCAAGACCAGAAAAAAAAAGCCATAAGTCGGAAACATGATATCGATGTTTTATACTGTGTGGCCCATTTAAAATGGAAGCACCCTTATAAATCATACTTTTTTCAAGCGATTTTTTTTCATTAGGTAGATAATCAAAAAGTGTACTGGGACACCAAATTTCATGAATAAATCTTCATTTTCAGGGCCAACTATTCTTTTTTTTTTCGAGGTAAAAAACTGTAAAATTTATTAGCAATTTTTTGAGAAGAAATCAGACTACACCACTGGAATTGTGACATTTTGGAATTTTGTTGAAATTCGTCCATCGATAAAATAGTTATGGGAGAATTAAATTTAAAAAATATGCCGTTTAATCATCCCACCATTTCAATTTCTACTCTTATTCAAAATTCAGAATACACTACTGGATTTAGGGAGTCTCAAAATATCACTGATCAGAATTTCATCAAAATCTATTGATAAATAATAATGAAAAATCATTAAATGAAATGATATTTTCATGAAATTCCATCAACATATTTTTCAAATTTTGTTATCCTGTAATTTTCTTATTTATGAATAGATGTTGATGAAATTCTGACCATTGATATTTCGAGACTTCTTGGTGTATTCCAAATTTTGATAAGAGTTCTGAAATTGAATTGGTGATTTAATTAACCGGCATATTTTTAAAATTTAATTTTTTTATTTTTCATAACTTTCTTATTGATGGACGAGTTTCAACAAACTTTTAACAAGAACTATTTAAAATGGTCGCGAATCCAGTGGATTGGTGAGATTTCTTCTAAAAAAATAATATTAGATTTTTAACCTTGAAAAATGAGAACAGTTTGCCCAGAAAATGAATAATTACTCATTAAATTTGGTGTCCTGATGGACTTTTTGAATGTCTACCTACTGAAAAAAAAATATTCCAATCGGTTGAAAAATTAAAGTTTGATATGAGTGCTTCCATTTTAAATGGAAATAAATAAATACAACTATTTGAAAATTCTGCTGCGACAAATTAGTAAAGATAAAATTGCTCATTTCTTTCTCCATGGGATTTGACATATGCATTGCAAACTTCATTCTTAAGCCATAAAAAAAGTCGGAAGAATGATAGTAATATTGGAACCAAATAATTTATTTTTTTAAATAATTTATTTTTTAAAATAATTTTTTATAGAGTGAAAAAAAATAGTTATGGGCATTCTTGTGACAAACTGATAGGGGTTGTAAAGACAATTCAAGCAATTTTGCGTCAACCCCTATAAGTTAAATATCTTAACTGCATAATTCCCCCACGCCTACTGGCTTGCTGTGTCATAATCGGATGATCATTCGAATTTGAATACGGAACATCAGATTTTTGAAATAATGTGATTATGCCCTTTACCTATTTATTGTGACTATGTGACACGATGTGGCGAATCAAAGTTCACAAAAAAGTAAACACAGCAAGCCAGTGTGCGCAGGAATATAATAAACACTAGTTCGTTTCCCCACCACCTTAGAGGCAGAGCTTCCGGCGCGTTTTTTTCATAGTGGCCTGTCCTTCAGGCCTAGTTCACCTTTTAGAAGTGAAAGTTCCAGAATAATAAATTGCGTCTATGTCTAAATGAAAAATCGAACTCATTTCCAGATTAGAAGCAGTTCTGGACCATAGGTTGAAATCGATTTGCAGTGTCTTCGGTACAATTCAAATGGTGAACAGAAGGAAATGTAATATTTTGTTGGTTCCTGCGTATCCTAGGAACCAACTGGATATGTGTGCACAAGTCTCTCATGTCCTAGCACTGGACTTACAAGTACCGTTGTGACCTAAGTTGGGCTCATCTTCTAGATTATCATTCTCGGTTTCTCTAAAAACCCATAACATAGGTTCCTTGGAATTTCTGAAAATATTTGAAACCCCAAAAAATTCTGTTCTTCAATGGATTGGTAAATCTCAAGGGTTTTCAACTGACCCCCTGCTCCATTAAAAAAATTGGTTGAATGACTGTCAACTTGAGGGGGGTGTAGGAGGGGTGATTTTTTTATGCCACAGAGTGTCCTTTCGAAAACATAACTCGTCGTTTTTCTTAAAAAATAATAACGTAGAAAATTAATTTATCCGTTACTTCAGGACCTTCACTGCATAAAACATCGTAATCATGTTTCCGACTTATGGCTTTTTTTTTCTAGTCTTGAAATCAGTTTTTCTTCCTACCTGCCAATTCCCATAAACGAGAAAATGAACAAAATTTCCTGTGTTTTTCTGCAAGTTTTCCAGTTTCATATAGTATGATAAGCACGAACTAGACTTATGGCTTTTTATATGACAGACTTTTACATTAATAAATTTCTATTGCACATTATTTCGTTCACGAGAAAGTTTGCCGGAAAACGAAAAAAATTTTCACAAAATTTTCCGTCCGGAAAATATACTTCAACAGCTGACCGGCTTATGGCATTTTTTTTTTCGGGTTCCTAACGATATTAAATTTCATTCTGTTGATTGCCATAAGTGAGAAAATGCATCACAAGTTCGCGCCCCTATTTCAACCCTTTAATTACGTGCAAATCTTATGGCTTTGGTTCTTCACTATTAAATTGCTATGCCTATTCATGTGTTAACGCCATAAACAAGAGAATAAAAAAAAAATTTTTTCTGCCAAAGGAAAATGAATTTTCTATATGCCTAGCACACGTCCGATCGCTAAATTTTCAATTTTTGGGCTCAACACTGACATAATTTCCACTGGTTAAAATCCCAGAAGAGAGAAAATGAGTCAGCAAAATCTGTCGTTATCTGACGGTCTATAAAAAGCATAAACAAAAACCTCGACGAATTAAAAATAATCCTCAGTCAAATACGAGGATGTATTGATATCTAGTTGGCCTAGACCAGTTCCCTGCATAAACAAAATATTGCTAGCAACGAACAATAACCTATTAGAAGTATCAGTGTAAAGTTTGACGTCAAAAAAGAGTTACGCAATAAATTAAAAGAAAAAATATGTCCACCGAAATTATGAAAATTGAAAAATTGGAGTATCGAGCCATCATCAAGTACCTGTATTTAAAAGGGTTGAGAGGTAAGCAGATTTACGAAGATATGCTTAAACCCTTGGTGATCAATGTCCTTCGTATGCGACCGTGAAAAATTGGACTGCAAGCTTCAAAAGAGGTAAATTTTCCATTGAAGATGATGACCGATCGGGAAGGCCAGTTTCTGTCCCCGAAAATATCGATGCAGTTCATGACATGATTTCAACAGACCGTCGAATTGGACTAAAACGGATATCTGAAGCACTGAATATTTCATACGAACGCGTTCATCATATAGTTCACGTCAATTTGGACATGAGAAAAATTGCTGCAAAATGGATCTCCAAATGTTTGAATGTTGACCAAAAGCGTGCAAGGGTAGCATCGCGTTCGATCTGTGCTCGATTTGAAAACGATGTAGACTTTTAAAAACGAATTGTTAGTATGGGTGAGACTTGGGTACATTTCTACTATCCAGAAACAAAGCAACAATCGATGGAATGGCGACACTCCGGTTCTCCAAGACCTAAGAAGTTTCGTGTCCAAAAATCTGCTGAAAAAGTTCTTGCTTCAGTTTTTTGGGATTGCCATGTAGTAATCATGATTGATTTTTTGGATAAGGGTAGAACAATAACTGGAGATTATACTATTCGACAATACTGACCACTCTACGGGTAAAGAGAAAAGACGCGGAAAGCTATCCAAATAAGGTGTTTTGTTTTTGCAGGACAACGCCCCTGCACACAAATCTCATGTTGCCATGCAAAAAATTCGTGATTTAGGGTTTGAATTACTAGAACACTCCCCATTCACCAGATTTGGCTCCGTCCGACTATCATCTATTTCCTCAACTGAAAAAAAGTTTAAATGGTCGTAAATTTTCTTCCAACGAGGAGGTAATAAAAGCTGTATAGATCTGGTTTGCAGAGCAAGATGAAACATTTTTTTTTTCAACATCTGAATAGCAAAGATATCATCAGACATTATACAATAACGTGTTCTGTAGTGTTAATCCTTACTATAATAGTAGTGAGATATGACACGGATGCGGTAATTCAGAGAGTTTCGGAAATATACCTTCATTCATGAAAAACACCAAATGGTTGTGAAATATTACTTTTTCTGAAATCGTTCAAGAATGCCCACTTTCTCGGAGCAACTTCAGGCCTCAAAATACACTAATCTAGTATTTTAGTCCGTTGCTAAGCAAGGAACTTTCCCGGACTGTTTTCGGACCTAAACGGTACGGGAATAGTATATTGTGTATCTAGTAGTGAAAGCAATACATTCCCGGACGACAATGTAAATTGTTGGCCGAGGCGTTAAGCCGAGGCCAACAAGCATTGAAGTCTGGGAATGTGCTTTTACTACGAGTTACACATACTACTTTTTCTGAAATCGCAATCTGCATTATCAAAAACTAAGGAATTCTACATATTGTTTGCGTGAATTCAATAACTGTCTAAAATGTAAACAAGCCGGGAAAAATTTTCCCGTATCGTTTTCAATACGGGAAAGTACTTTTCCGTACCGTTTAGGTCCGAAAACGGTCCGAGAAAATACTAGATTAGCGTATTTTGAGGCCTGAAGTTGCTCCGAGAAAGTGGGCATTCTTGAACGATTTCAGAAAAAGTACTTTTTCACTAGTCCGGAAAGTACGTACTTCCCGGACTAGGCCGGGAAGTGCTACTTTCCCAAAGAAAAAGTGTCCGGGAAGTGAACACTTCCCGGATGGTTGCCGAAAAAGTACATCCAAATAAGGTGTTTTGTTTTTGCAGGACAACGCTTCTGATGCACACAAATCTCATGTTGCCATGCAAAAAATTCGTGATTTAGGGTTTGAATTACTAGAACACTCCACATATTCACCAGATTTGGCTCCGTCCGACTATCATCTATTTCCTCAACTGAAAAAAAAGTTTAAATGGTCGTAAATTTTCTTCCAAGGAGGAGGTAATAAAAGCTGTGGAGGTCTGGTTTGCAGAGCAAGAAGAAACGTTTTTTTTTAAAAGGTCTAGAGTCGTTGCAGGTTCGCTGTAATAAATGTATCCAATTAAGAGGAGAATATGTTGAGTAATAAAATATTTTGACATTGAAATTTTGTTTGGTTCTATAGTAGGCTAAGAATTTTTCAATATATCCTCGTAAGTTGTAAGTTACAATTCATAATACTGACAGAAACATGGCAAATATAATTTCTCCCACTTCATCAAATTGATGGATTTGACACAATATATAATGAGGGCTGTATAAACAAAAATGACGGAACTGTTGTGTATATAAAAAAATGGACTACTTACCAATATAACGTTGCGAACATAGGTGTCGTTAAAGCAATCGAAATTGAAACCAAATTCGCAGATAAAAATGTTCTTATAACAGCCCTTTACAGACCCCCATCAACAAATTTGAATGATTTCAATACAAATTTAGAAACCTATTCAAGATCTGCTCCAAAATCAGAAAACAATTTACACGTTCTTGTAGGAGATATCAATATAGATATTTTACAAACAACAGGTGAGACAGAAGAATACCTCAATATTTTGAGTGAGCATGGTTTCATTTCTGCGATCAACAAACCCACCCGAGTTCAGGAAGATTCTAAATCATGTATAGATCATCTTTTCATTAAGCATAAATTATACTCGCCAGACATTTCATCTACAGTTTTTGAAACGAATATAACTGATCATTTCTCGATAGTAGCGCGTATTGCAGCAGCTAGAATAAAAAAAAAAACGGAAACTTTATTCACAATAAAAAATATCTAAATGAAAATAAATTGAAATCCCTTCTGGAAGGCGAATCGTGGTTGGACGTCTATTCCAATGAAAATAGTGATGTTTCCACGGATCTCTTCATCAAAAACTTGAAAAAATATACAGGGTGTCCGGTAAACCTTGTACAATATTGAAACTGGTGATAGACCAGGTCATGACTGTTCAGAATATCGCAATTTCACCTTACTAAAAATCTCACCGTTTTCGAGACAATGAGCATTTTTTAAATTTCTAGAAAATCACTACCTCACCTTGGATTTTTGAGTGCCATGTCTACAAATTGAGACCAATTCAAATATGTTTGCTGCTGAAGATTACTGATGAGTGATGCTTTCAGATGAACAAAACAGTTTTTCAGAAAACGATACAATTTTTCAAGAAATGAGGGTAAAATGCCAAATTTGAGTTTCTCCAATTTTTTTAACAACAGTTTGACATTATTGTTTGAAAAAAACTCATCCAAGTTGAAGTGGATATTCATTACAAAAGAATACACATTTTGTCCAGACTCTACCATGGTATAAAACATACGATAATTATTTTTGGAAGGAGTAGAATTTCGATTATATGAGACTTTGTCAGTAATGTCTTTTATTTGTATCCGATCAAGATGAAATGATTAAATAATTATGAGTAATAACGAATCAACTTCTTAGAAGCATTCAATGAGATGTAAAGAAGTAACTACTAATTCAACGTTTTTTTGAATCAACATACACTATAAACCACAATAACGATTATTCAACATCGCACTGATTAATATTACAAAAATGTTATTTTCCATCCACTCGTACGCAGAAACGACATCTTTTCAAGAAGAAAGCGCTGCTGTAGCAGTAGCACTACCTCCACCTTCACCATAAATGTAGTGCATATGCCCATATTCTCGGGGAGTATAACGTGTGTACGGCATGACTAAGAAATAAATACCACTGAATGAAACAAGCAGAATAATTAAAAAAAAAAAAAATACGACAGAAGTCACAAGTTGTTCAAACAAAATGTGACAGCCACCTACTAGATTTTTTCAATTCTATTAACAGAAGATCCGTTCATGCACAATGATGTATTTTATTTTTTCATCAGGAAACTATTACTTCTACGGACCCAACACAAAAGTTAGAATAGTTTTTAATTTTCGATAAGGATTCACCTCCTAAAAAATGTTGCACTCATCTGGTTATACCCTGTATATCTGTCGGTCTCTGAAACTTCGTTGGAATCTGGATGTTGGACAATTACAACATTTATCACAAGAATTCATTTTCATCGATATTTCATTTCGATAATTTTATTAGGCTTAATTACATGAAAAGTTAATTTTATAGACATACTATTCAATGCTACCAATCAGTCTATTCTTTATTATTAATAATCATTTCCACATTTTATCTTGATAAAATCGAAATAAAATAATTTGTGGTAGTAAGTATAAAAGTTGATGGAAGCCTAGAATAAAACCACGCCTAATTCAATGGAAATCACTTCCTCCAAAAATAATTATAGTTTGTTTAATACCATGGTAGAGTCTGGGCAAAATGAGCATTTTTTGAAATGAATGTCCACTTACAATTTGTTTGTATCTTTCAGACAATAACGTCAAACTTTTTTAAAAAAAATTGAAGAAACCCAAATCTGACATTTTACCCTCATTTCTTGAAAATTTCATTCACTTTCTGAAAAACTGTTCTGTACGTCTAAAAGCATCACTCATCAGTGATCTTCAGCAGCAAAGATATTTGAATTTGTCTCAATTTGTATACATGGCACTCAAAAATCCAAGGTGAGGTAGCGATTTTCCAGAAATTCTTGAATGCCCATTATCTCGAAAACGGTGATATTTGTAATGTGGTGAAATTCCGATATTCTGAACAGTCATGACCTGGTCTATCACCAGTTTCAATATTGTACAAGGTTTACCAGACACCCTGTATAAACACTTGCACCATTACTATAAATATTAAGAGCTATGCGAGGAAAAAAAATATTGGATAACTACAGGTCTTGTAAGATCCATTAACAGGAAGAATTACTTATTCTCATAAATGAAAAAAAAAAACACTAATGAAAACAAAATGAATTACAAAACTTTCAGAAACAAATTGAACAGCTTAATTCAACTTGCAAAAAATCAATTTTATCAAAAAATTATTCATCGAAACACATCAAGCTCTGCATGCTTATGGAAAGTTGTTAATGAGATCACAAAAACGAAATCCAGCGACCACGAAGTATCTAAAATTAAAAGGAAAAATGGAAATGTAACTGAAAATACCAAAATAATTGCTAACGAATTCAATACCTACTTTTCAACAATAGGACAAGATTTGGCAAATGAAATATTGAAAACTCCTGACATTTCACTTAACGTCCAACACAACAGTTCAATTCAGTTCAGTTCATTTTATTGTGTTACTACATTGTACAATGTTTACACACACACAATAATAAAAGATAAAGATAAAACAACTTAAATAACTAGGAGTAGAAATAAATAGGTAGAAAAATCAACAATAAAGATAAATCAATGTAAATAACTATGAATAAAAAATATATGACTATAGACAGAAACGTATACATACATTAATACACATTTATACAGGGTGTTATTTAAGTACGTGGCCAAACTTAAAGGGGTGATTCTTTGAGTGATTCTAAAACGAAAAGTTCACATAAACATAGGTCCGGTAATGCTTCGTTTTCAAGATACAGGGTGTCAAAATTTTTAAAAGAAATTGTTTTTGTCGTAAATATCTTAATAACCCTTCAAACCGATTTTATTGAAATTTGGCAGTGTTATTGAAGGTCGTAAAGGGCGAATTTAACCCGAACTATATCAAAATTATCATGTCCAGTGGCGTCCCGGAAGGCACTGTAACCAATATTTTTGACAGAAAACATGTGCGCCACTGATTTTTTTGCAATTTTTGTATTTGTTTCACATTGAGCAACTGAAATTACAACTTTTTTATATCTAGAATTTTTTCCGTATCTTGCTTTGTTTTTGAGAAAAAACATAAAAATCAATTCATTGCACGTCCCTGGCACAACACAATAAAAAATTGTTTTTATAGGGTTTTTAATGATTACAGGTGAATCTGTTATGCTTAAAAATTGTTTGTTTCATTTGGCTGGTGCATGCATAGTGGTAACGCCGGAAATGCCAAAGCAACATCAAACAAGAAACACCCTTTATTAAAACCTCACTGAAACAAAAATGGTACCTAGGCAATTTGTTTCTGTAAGAATACATTCAATAATAACTAACACAAAACTTACAATGGTTGCTCAAAATGACGATACTCTTGACCATTTAATCTCGGGGGTAAAAAATGAGGTCCAATGAGATAATCGCCAACAATACCAACCCAGACATTCACGGAAAACTGCTGTTGATAATAATTTTCTATAACCGCATGGGAATTTTCTTCTGCCCAGATATGGTTGTTATGAAAGTTCATAATTGAATTGTGGGAAAAACATGCTTCATCGGTAAATAATATACTGGATAAAAATGTCGGAGATGCAACCTGTTGTTGCAAAAGCCACGTAGTATAAACAACTCGCTTGGGAAAATCCGCAGGAAATAACGCTTGAACACGCTGTATGTGGTAAGGATACAGTTGGTACTCTTTCAAAATCTTCCATACAGTAAAGTGAGAAATGTTTAATTGTTGTGCAATTTTGCGTGTGCTTGTATCGGGGCAACGCTCAACTTCATGTAAAACTTCTTCCTCCAGCGCCACTGTTCTTACCGTTGCAGGTCTCCCAATAAGAGCAGCCGACCTTTGAAAGGTGCCTGATTCGCACAGCCTTTCATGTATTCTCACAAATGTTTGCCTATTTGGAACATTTCGATGAGGATTATCTTTCTTGATAAATGCGTCTAGCCGCTCTGGAATTGCCTTGGGCCATTCCATAGACAAAATGCATATCGGCCATTTCCGAGTTTGTAAACCGAACCATTTTCAGATATCAGTAACAAATTTTATATCTCAAAACTCTTGAAAACACAAATAATTACTATCAAATAATTACGTATGTACCGTTTCAATTTGTGACAGTTATGAAGTTAAATTTGTTTGAACATTTGTTGTTCCTTCCATGGCCCTCTTACTTTAGTTTCAAAACACTGCAGTAATACATAACAACATTATTTGTTTCATCGAAAACAGGTAATATGAGCGAAAAAAATTAAAAGATGACTTCCATGTAATATTAATTGTTTAATCATAAATAAAAATGTCTTTATTGCATGTCTATGGACAACAATGAGCCCATTTTGCAGCACGAGCCGAAGCCAAGAGCCGAAGGCAAGTGCTGCAATTCATACATACATATTTTTTTTTTTCATTGCATTAATTTTGATAGAAAATTCTAAGACTAGAATAGAGTATTGATATGAAAAAATATTAGTAAGACCCCAGTTCTTGATGGTTTAGTAGTTGAAATGTTTTTTTGTGTTGTCACAGGGATGTGCAATGAAGTGATTTTTATGTTTTTTCTCAAAAACAAAGCAAGATACGAAAAAAATTCTGTATATAAAAAAGTTGTAATTTCAGTTGTTCAATGTGAAACAAATACAAAAATTGCAAAAAAAATCAGTGGCGCACATGTTTTCTGTATTGGTTACAGTGCCTTCCGGGACGCCACTGGACATGATAATTTTGATATAGTTAGGGTTAAATTCGCCCTTTACGACCTTCAATAACACGGCCAAATTTCAATAAAATCGGTTGAAGGGTTATTAAGATATTTACGACAAAAACGATTTTCTTTTAAAAATTTTGACACCCTGTATCTTGAAAACGAAGCATTACCGGACCTATGTTTATATGAACTTTTCGTCTTAGAATCACTCAAAGAATCACCCCTTCAAGTTTGGCCACGTACTTAAATAACACCCTGTATATAAAAATAAAAACACATCTCACAATTGTATAATGTAGGGCAGTTGCAGGAAATTAAAATATAACTATCATGTATCAAGTATTTGTAAACTCTTGAATGGAGTAGAAACATTTTTCAATTAAATTTTGTTTCAATTTATACTTGAATACTCTTATATTCAATGTTTTTACATCATCAGGTAGTTTGTTGAAGAAATTTGGGCCATAATAGTTTATACCTTGTTGTGATTTTTGGAGTCGATTGGCAGAAATAGCAATATTACTTTTATTTCTTGTATTATAATCATGAAACTCACTGTTTTATTAATAGTTATCCAAGTGCTCTTTTACATAGATCAAACATTGATATATATATATATATATATATATATATATATATATATATATATATATATACATGCTAGGTAGGGTAAGAACTTCCGTATTGTAGGTGACCATTTATGAATGCAAAATACGCCATTCTCATCAAACTATGAGACACAGACATTCTCAATCGACGCAGCAAAAACAAACTTGAAGAAAGTTTTTTTGACAGATGTTCAATATACGAATTCCATGTCAATTTGCTGTCAATATGAAAGCCGAATAATTTAACTGGTTCTGTATTTGTGCTGTTCTGTCTAGTTGATATAGTTATTTTTTGAGTTTTTCCATATTCATTTTTAGTTTAATAGACGAAAAATATAAGTCAGCTGCTTTTTCTACATCATTAGAAATTCCATGGACAGTATTGATTACCTTATCACAGCTTATGAAAGTAGCGTCATCGGCATAAAAAATAATATCAATATTTGGTAACTGGTTGTTGATTTCATTAATATAAATTATAAATAATATAGGGCCTAGTATAGATCCTTGAGGGACACCATAATTTGTATTTTTATGTATTGACTGTTGCCCATATACGTCAACAAATTGCTCTCTATTACATAAGTATGAATCAATGAGCTCTAAAGCTTTACCACCAATGTTGTAATATTTCAATTTTAAATTCATTAAATAATGGTCTACACAATCGAAAGCTTTACTCAAGTCACAAAGGCTTACATCAACATAATTCCCTTCCTCTATTGCCGCTGTTACTATTTCTACGAACTTAACTAGTGCAAGCGTTGTTGATTTACCTTGCCTAAAACCGAACTGTTCGGGGGATAGCAGATTGTTCATCTCAAAGTAATAAATTAACCGTTTTTTTATTAGAGCCTCTATTATTTTTGATATAATTGGCACAAGTGATATTGGTCTGTAGTTAGACGTGTCTGTAATTTTTCCTTTTTTATGCAGAGGTAGAACTTTAGAACATTTGAGAATGTTTGGGAATATGCCATGTCTGAAACATTTATTTATAAGATCAACCAATGGGTAAACCATGCTCTCTATAATGACTTTTAACAGGCTGTTACTCATGCCAAACATATCCTGTGCATGTGATAGTTTCAAATTTTTCACCACGTTTATTACTTCATCTGGCGTGACAGGTTCAAAAATATTCAAGTGGGCAGGATGCCCAATACAATTTTTCTTATGGATACGAACGAAAAAGAAATCGTGGATACTATATTCAGCTTGAAAAATAGCAAAGCACCGGGTATTGGTGGCCTTACATCGGAAATCCTGAAAAAGATAAGTAAATACATATCCAAGCCCTTGACACATATTATAAATTTATGTTTCAGAACAGGAACTGTCCCAGATGCACTCTGAACATCAGTAATAAAGCCTGTGTTCAAAAGCGGTGACCGCATGGATACCAGTAACTACAGACCAATCTCGCTTCTTTTTAATATCTCGAAAATCTTTGAAAAAATTTTGAAAAAATCTTGAAAAATGGATTGTTAGTTTTTTGAACAAATATAAGATATTATTGAACAAACAGTATGGCTTCTGAGAAAATAAATCGACATAAGATGCCATCGCTAACGTTACTGCTAAAATAAATGAATCTGTTGATGAAAAAATTCCAATCCTTGGTATATTTGTGTATCTTAGGAAGGCACTCGATACAGTTTGCCACGAGAAGTTGATGAATGTGTTGGAGAGCATTGGATTCAGAGGATTATCATATGACCTTTTGAAAAGCTATTTGACAAATAGAAAGCAGCACGTTAAAATTGACAATAGCCTCAGTTCAGAAACAGTAGTTAGATATGGAGTTCCCCAAGGAACAGTACTCGGACCAATTCTCTTCAACATATACCTCAATGACTTATTCGAAATCAATACAGAGAGACACGTAGTGAGTTTTGCCGACGATACAGTTGTATTATATGAAGCAGCGGACTGCTGCGAACTGAAAATGAAAGCTGAGAGAGACTTTGCCAAAATAATAAGCTGGTTCAAAAGACTGGTGCGAACTGAAAATGAAAGCTGAGAGAGACTTTGCCAAAATAATAAGCTGGTTCAACAACCGTCTGCTCACCATAAACTTCGACAAAACATACTACATGCCATTTTCCTCTTATCCTCAATACCTGCCATCCTATGAGACGCTAAATATCATAGGACAAAATACATCTTTCAAAATTTCGTCAAAAACGAACATAAAATATCTTGGTGTATTTCTGGACAGCAACTTAAAATGGGATATACAGATAAACAAACTGGTGAAAAAACTGAGATTCACCCTACAGAAATTCAAATATTTGGATAAAATACTTGATCAAAAGCAAATGAGAATCCTGTATTATGCTCTTGCGGAAAGTCATTTACGTTACGGAATATTAGCGTGGGGATCCGCCAATAAGAAATATTTAAATCCGTTAGAAAGAATACATAATCGCCTAGTGAAAATAACATACTCCCCATTACATTCTCAACAGAAGAACTATACTTCATGAAAACTGTTGCCAGACAACACATTCATAGATATGAATTAAGACTCCCAGACCACACTTACAACACTAGAAACAAACAGAACTCTTTCGTAATCCCTCGACCACACATAAATACCTTACAGCATAGTTTCGTCTATTTAGGACCCAAATTATACAGCCTCATTCCAACCGACCTCAAACTGATCACTGCCCGATATATGTTCATCTCCCAGTTGAAGAAGTGGATTAAACAAATCCCAAGACTTAGAATCCATCAATTTGTTGATGTTACAAATACATATTATTGAAAAATTCAAGCTATATGAATAATATATTGTCAGTGTGTTTCTTTCTTAAAGAAGCATTTTATTGTACAAATACAGCTGTTTTAGATAACTTGTATTATTCGTATTTTTTTGTTACATTTAAAATGTTTATATATATAATTGAACAAGTTCATATTTAGATTTACAGATATATTGTTAAAATTGTTATTTCCGTCAATGTTTAATATGTGTATAAATGTTCATTTATTTTTTGTTAAAAAGAAGAACTTTTTATTTCTGTGTGAAAATAGTAAAACTGTGCGTAATGAACATTCGAATGTCTAAACCATGTAAAACCAGATAGACACTGAAAAGCTTACTAAAGTACTTATATTACTAGTACCTACTATATATTAAATTGGAAAAGAATACTACGCCACTTTCAAGGACCTTCCTTTAGTAGTTGCAACAATTTATTTACCATTTCTATACCAAAATCCAAAGCCATAGAAGCATTTGACCACAAGCCTACTAGCTGGTTCAGATACGTGGACGACATTTTCGTCATATGGCCTCATGGTTACGAAATCTTGAACACGTTCTTAGAACACCTAAACGATATCCATCCCAACATGAAGTTTACAATGGAAACCGAAATTGACAACTCTTTAGCTTTCTTGGACGTTCTCATCACAAAATCCAACAACTCTTTCACCCACACAGTACACAGGAAACAGACCCACACCAACCGATATCTACACGCAAACTCTCATCACCATCCAGCACAAACAAACTCCTTATTGAACTCCCTAATACACAGGTCAATTCAGCTTACGGATAAGCAGAACAGACAACAAGAGTTGAAAAAACTGAAATCAGCGTTACTCCTAAATGGTTTTCAACAATTCGCAAATCGACAAGTCCATCCGCCATCAACTGACCCGCAATCCCAAAACGAATGATCTAGAAGACAGTATCCAGCCTCACAAAGTTTTCCTACCATACATCAAAGGTGTTACCGACAAAATCAGCAATATCTTGAGAAAACATGAGATAAAAACAATATTTACCGCCAACAACCAAATATCAAAATTTCTCAGATCTCCCAAGGACACAATACCTAATGATTCTCAAGGCATATATGAAATACCATGTTCAGAGTGTCCAAGAAGTTATATTGGCCAGACTAACAGGCGAGTAACTTCCAGAGTCTACGAACACGAACTTGCGGTCCGACAGGCATCTTCCACCTCTGCACTTTATAAACATCGAGAAGACACAGGTCACAAAATAGACTTCAAAAACACCAAAACAATTGCCACCGAGAAAACTCTGCAAACTAGGATCATCCGAGAGGCCCTTGAGATTGAGAAGCGTCCAAATTGCCACAACACCCGCGACGACGGACGTAGACTTCCCAATACCTGGAAGCCTCTTATTTCGCGCATCCCCTCAATTCGCGCCAAATCAATTCCCACACACACCTCATCCAGTGCCAACCCAGTTCCCGCTAATAGTTCACCTCACGACAACACATTTCCCACGGTCATTACAGCAACTATAAATACAGTTCCTCAACAGTCAACCCACAAATCCTCAGTTCTCTCGAAGGAGTAGGCAGATTGAGACCTTAGAGAGAGTCAGTGACGAGACTTGGGGAGCAAGCAGATTGAGACCCCGACGTCAAGTCACAAAAAACCCAATTTCTTGAAAATGGCTCCAAAATCGGAGCCGAAACGTCGAATTCCAACAAATTCTAGACGCGGTTCAACCAGAACTTTTAGTTTTCATATATATATATACATGTAGAATGAAATTGAAAAAAAGGATAGTCGCTGAGTAGAGTAAAACTGATTGTATGGCCTGCAGCGATATAAAAGTAAACTCTTTTAAGTTTTTCCACGCTTTCGGAATCTTTTATTCCATCATCAGGGAGACTACAATTGGAAATGTCATATAAGATTGTAAATTCAAAATTATGAGTACTCACATCCTATTTGAGGATGTTTACATATATGTTCATAAAAGTTATTTATAAGAAACATTTTACAAAGATTAAGTTTCTGCTAATTAAACATATCAAAAATGCAGTATTTTCAGTTCTTATTTTAAAAATACAGAACTGGACGAAATGACAAATTAGTCGTACATAGAGACATAGCTCCAAGAAAGAGAAAATTGGTTGCATAGATCGCAAGAGAGGTTTCCTAACTTCAAGAATTAGTTGATTCGTTGGTCATTCCTGAAAATAGGGACATTTTCATCTTTTCAAATGAAAGTTCATGTCACCCAAGAAATAGAAAGATATGTCTATGTAGAAAGTTTTCATACATTATACCAAAACTTCTACTCGTTTTTCTCTATCTCTCATTGTTTTCGAGATATCGTAGTTTTTCTACATCCGAAAATTCATTTTCAAAATCTCAACCTGTTGGTGAAGAAGTCGTTCGATTGTAAGCAGCTTGTATAGCTCATAAGTGAACTGTGCTAGCACCAAGAACGAAAAAATTGCTTGCAAAGTTCGCAAGAGAGGTTTATCAGTATTATCACACCAACAATAGATAGGTTTTCATACAGTACATCAAAAGTTCATCCCGTTTTCGAGTTATAACAGTTCTTTTATAAACGAAAATTGATTTTCAAAATCTCCACCTGTTGGTGAAAAGTTCATTCCACGATTGTAAGCAGGTTGTATAGCTCATAAGTGAACAGTGCTAGCTCGAAGAAAGAGAATATTACTTGCAAAGATCGCAAGAGAGGTTTGCTAACTTCAAGAACTAGTTGAAAATAAGGACTTACTCATCTTTTCAAAAAAAGTTCATGTCACCCCAACAATAGATATGTATGCCCCTGTAGAAGGTTTTCATACAGTACATCAAAAGTTCATCCCGTTTTGCTCTAGGAATGCTGATACGCCAAGTCAGCATCACCGACATTGTAAAAATAACCTAATCACATTATTATTCATTCTGTTCTGTGCTTTCATACTGTCCGTTGTTAAAATAATAGTAGATTATACCACGAGTCAATAATGATAGCTATTATTCTCGAGTAATAATAGCCATTATTGCGAGTAGTATACTCTACTTTATTTACGACTAATTTATTTATTTTAGATTTTTAGTGAACAACTTTATTTGTCAATAAAATTCTGATGAGAAAATTCTTCTTCCATATCACTTTCCATCACATTTCCTACACTCTCCGTCATTGAATCACAAATAAACTCGCTTTTGACAATTATTTATTAACACTGACAGTTTGCGTCAAACAATTGTCATGGCTGTTTTCATAGATTTCGTTCCAAATACGATTATACATTCATCCACGAGGGGATTAATGAATGACTTTATACTGTAAATGTAAATGTCACATCTATATTTCGTATATTATATATTAGTAGGAGAAAAAGTCTTTTATCTACGACTGTTTGCGCTCGATACCTCAGTTTTGGAGAGGAAAATCGACGTACTAATTATGAATAAATAAACGAGTCAAAATCAGTGAGCCCATCTTCGAGAAACATCAAAACGACTTACCAGATCAATGGAATCTCGCGAACATGTCTGGAATCGTACATCTGATGGTCCTCTTCTCAAAATGGCCCTTTTGGTGGGAATTTGGAAGGCGTAGATGGAAAACCGGCATGCAAGAGACGCTAGACGAGGAGGACTTCTTCCAATGTTCAACGTATACACATATACACTTAAATTCAATTATCAAAATTGACACACAGCGATTAATTTGCACTGATTTTGAGAGAAACGGAAACTCATGGAATTTCCATGAAAATTGCCGGTAGCGGGAGTATAACTTGTCGATGTAGTTCGTTTCAGTTTTTCAAGCGATACTGATTTCCATAAAAATGCGACACAAAAAAGGGTCCAGGGTCGCACTTCGAAGGTAGACGTTTTGATGTTCTTTACGGCGATAATAATTGTAATAATAATAATTATAATAACTGAAGCGAGACGCAACATTTCTGCCCGGCTAAAATGCAGTAATTGCATTTTAAGGAAAAAAAATTAAGAGAAAAAAAAAATATAATTCTTTACAACACAGACATATACAACACGCAAATAAAGAATTATTCGAGTGGAAGAGGGCACAACTTGACCAAAGGGCGTTTCAAAGTACCACTTGCCGTCTTGACAGTGGCAACCCTAGCTACCTTATCATCTCCCACGCCCGAGTAACCATCGACACGGGGGTAGTTTATCAGCTTTGATCAGTACAAGAGTACCGATTTCCGGGTTAGTACCAGAGTTCAACCATTTGCCACGTTGCTGCAAGGAATGGAGATACTCTCGTTGCCAGCGTTTCCAGAAGTCTTGATGGATCCGTTGGATCAACTGCCAGCGGGACAAACGGTTGAGGGGGAGTTCAGTGTAATCAGGGAGCTCCAAATTCAAAAAATGGCTCGGCGTCAGCGCATGTATGTCTTCGATATCGGCACCAAGGGCAGTCAAAGGGCGCGAATTCAATATTGCTTCGATCAGGGTCAGAGTGGTGTAGAACTCCTCGTAGGTGAGAATCTGTTGTCCCACCCATCGGGATAAGGGTGATTTTACCAATTTAACTCCGGCTTCACACAGGCCATTGAAATGTGGAGCACTTGCGGGACTAGGATGCCAATTTACCTTTTCATGATCATCTTTCATGAATCTATTCAGTTCGTGGTTAGCGCCAAGAAAATTTGTACCACAATCACTATGTATGTGAGATACGTGGCCACGACGTGCAATGAGCCTTTGCAGGGCTGCTAGAAAGACTTCTGTAGAAAGATCGCTTGCAAGCTCCAAGTGGACAGCTTTTGTCGAAAAGCAGACGAAAATGCACAAATAAGCTTTAGTAGTTCTGAATCCACGTAAAGGAAATTGAAAATGGTCCACCAAAGTCCACGCCACAGCGGGAAAATGGTTTCACCTGTGCTAGGCGACATTCTGGCAAATTACCCATAAGGGGTTGGTAAGTCGATCTGGGTTTCGTTCTCCAGCATCGAATAACAGAATAAATTGCTCTTTTGGAAGATAAAATCCAAAACTGCTGTGACAGCAAGAAATGGGTAGTTCTAAAGCCAGCATGGAGAAATTTTGCGTGAAAATGGTTAATCAAGAGTACTGTAAGTCGGCTCTGGCGGGGTAAAAGAATTGGAAATTTTGCAGAAAATGATATTGAGGCATGTTTAAGTCGACCACCGACTCGCAATATGTTTTCTTCGTCAAGAAAAACTTGTAACTTTCTCAGTGCTTTGGAAAAGCATTTTTTATCGAGCTCTTCCTCGTAGTACAATTGCTGAGTTCGTTTCACAAGCAAAAGAAGTGCGGAATGAAGTTCGTATTTTTATGGAAATCAGTATCGCTTGAAAAACTGAAACGAACGACATCGACAAGTTATACTCCCGCTACCGGCAATTTTCATGGAAATTCCATGAGTTTCCGTTTCTCTCAAAATCAGTGCAAATTAATCGCTGTGTGTCAATTTTGATAATTGAATTTAAGTGTATATGGTATACGTTGAACATTGGAAGAAGTCCTCCCCGTCTAGCGTCTCTTGCATGCCGGTTTTCCATCTACGCCTTCCAAATTTCCACCAAAAGGGCCCTTTTGAGAAGAGGACCATCAGATATTACGATCCTTGCAAGCAAATTTCTCATTTTTGGAGCGACACAGTTAACAAGTTCCTTCAAATCGCGGAACGACGTTTTCACCTACAGTTTGAAATTTAGAAAATTAAATTACGTACTTAGAAAAACCCATTTATTTTAACCTCAAGCTATATGCCTCTGGAGAAGATAATCTATATCAGTTCTAAAGGGCAGTGAAAGAGTACAGACATGCTATCGAAATGGAAATCGCGAGTGACAAATCAAAATAGGACGATGGCAAGAATACGGAGAGGATGTCCAGCTCGTATACGGATGCATCCTACATCATCTTGATATCGGAGAGGAACAACAATGCTCCCAAGAGGTTACCACAGTCCACAGTTTACAGTTAAAAACTCTATAGGAATTGTTAGGCAAGAACAAAGCTGCTGCAACTATTATTGAACGTTAATTGAATTATTGTTGTACAAGTTTGTCCTTGACTTGACTTGTGCTTCGATTCAATGGACAATAATCCAGCGTTGCTTCAGAATCTAGAACCAGAAATTAGAATCAACAGCTTTTAATGCAAAATACAGTACCTGGTCAACAACAGAACCACCTGTCTATAGGACAGGAAAGAAACACAAAACAGTTCATTTGAATCAAAAGTTGTGGTACTTGTAAGTAGTTTTTTTTTTCGTTTTTGTTTATAATACTTATGAATAAATACCTTACAGGAAACTGAACTGCTCATAAACCACACTCTTGTAGGATGATGTACACTTTGTCAGATTTGACAAGGTATCAGTTCAGCATTATAGCACTTTCTCAGTTATTCTTCTGAATGGAAGTTTGGAACTTTCACAACTACACCTCATTATGGACTCTGACTGGCGAAGTAAACTATTTATTTTACTATTTATGAGTTAGTTTTCACAAATACTGTGGTTCTTTTTCGGAAGGAAGTATTTCAACTCAACAAAAAGGTAGTACCAAACATTATGACGTGACATACGTATACTTTGATATTTTTTAACTTGGAAAGCTGGGGTGGAAATCGAACAGGTTTGGCTTCAGATATTTTAGAGACAGCTTTGTCAACAATTATGCTTGCCATTGCGAACCTACTCCTTCGTTCGGAGTGATGAAATGTACTTGAGAAGAGCTGCGACAGTTCCACACAAAAACTCGCAAAATGATGCATCTTAATAGGAGCTTGCATTCTATATCGTCCCTTCCAAGGTTATACTTCCCCAGACAACAGGAAAGCTCTTCTTTCCTGACATTCGAGAAATTGATGGTTGGATTACGATAACTATTTTCAGGGTATCTTGTCTTGCGTTGGTTACAACTCACATAATGGAAAAAAATAACCCTTTTCTGTGAAACTCTCTTCATATCAAATATCCTTCACTATAGTGTTATTTCTTCAGACGTGCTTATTTTCTTTGATTGAATATGGAGACAAGGCAAATTCAAAAACATTATTATTTAAACTTTTTATTGTAAAATGACAAAGAATAACTCTAAACCTTTTCAGAATCATAATATATGTTTGATATATGTATATAATATGTATTTGAATATCATAATACAGATGTATTAACTAAATTAATATACATCTTGATATAATAAACTCATGTTTCTTCTCTAAATGCTTTTCCAACAGAACTGGCCGATCTTTTCAAATATTCTTAATACTGGTGTTGGCACCCATTTTGTTTCAAGGGACTCCAGTGTGAAAATTAGAAGGGTAAATTTCAGCAAGGAAAAGTAGAAAAGAAAGAATAGGATCTTGCAGCCAAATTAAATAAAAATGTTATGCATTTTGGCTCACCTACAGAAGTTTTGAACAAATTTATTGAATAGCTCCATCATTAGTACTACTTCAAATATTTTCTTGCATAAACACATACTACTCGTCCAGGCTAAACATTAGTCAGTACAAGTAGCCAAAAACATTTTTAAAAACTATTTTGAAACTTCCTTCTATATTTGAATAGATTTGGATGTAAATGCTCTTGCAAATGCACGTGAATCTTTCGAAAAAGATGAAATACCTAGCAAGAAAAACTGTCTTTGTGCAAAAAATTCATCATCTTTTAAATTCAATTTGTGCCCGTAAGTTTAAGCTAAAACCCTACAATTATTCCTAAAGTTACCTAGTATGTAATGTAAATATAGAGAGTACAATGTAAGGATAGATATAGATATATGTTTTCAATGATATAATTATGCCATTTGATAATGCATGTTAAATTGTTTATTCTCAATGATTTGTTCAAGTTGATCCCACGGTCAGGCACAGAGGCCGATAGCGTTTTTCTTTAAGTTACAACACGTGTGCCAGTTCACACTCAGAACCAAAAACCATTAAGTGCTCAATCAGTACTCCTGCGATGTTTTTGTCATATTTATTTACAATTTCAAATTTTTACACATGAGAACACATTTTACTCTGATCGTTCATTACCTTCGGTAGGTAATTTAATTTCAATCTGCAAACATATTTAATTATTTGGTTTTGACATATGGTTTGATACATCTCACAGATAATCTAAGTGCAATTAGTCAGGCGTTTAAAATAAAAGGCGTTGTAAGGTTATTTTGAGATTAATGTGTTTTTATGAACTACTTGTCTTTTTCCCATTGTAATATGAAAGGTGTCAATCTCCAGAAAGGTAAAAAATCTACCATAGTGTGAGTGTTTGAAAGAATTGCCTGCTCATGATTCATACAATTCTCAAAGCAGACTATTTGTAAGGGCCAGTTATATAGGTCCAGTTGAACTACGGTTAGATTAACCGATGGTTTGGAATGTGAATAACATTCATCAAGTGATGTTTGAGAGGTTCACATTCTAACCATCAATAAGTTGATCCAGAGTTTAAATTGAACGTATACAACTGGCCCTAAGCAGTTGTATTAATTTGCCTATTATTTGGAAACTGAAAACTTTTATGTTAGAACGTATTTGTTGCAAATCAAAAGTGATTCATTAATGTTACCATACAAATAAGCAACTCTGCTTTAGATTTTGTGAAGAACTTTTCCGATTTTAAAGTGCTCTCCCAACAGGATTATAAAACAAAAATAAGATAAAATTCCTGAAATCACATTAGGTCAACCATACGTTTTACCGATCTATTCGTTTTTACTATAATATCCACATGACTTTTAATTGGGGGTCTTAAGGACCATTAGAATTTCTATGTTTCAGATAAACTAAATTTTACAGCTATTTTAGGGTGCTGAACTAACTCACAAGTACTAATGATCACTTAAGCTATGTTACACATTCACTTTTCACACAATCAATTATGATTGTCAGAAGCTAAACTCTATGCTAACCGACTTCTAGGGAACAAAAACTGGCCTTCCACTAAGACAATATTTTCTCCTAACTGATATATACACGATATTTATATTAAAATATTTATATAAAGAATATTGTTCATTAACTCTATTCTTCATCTACGATTTTTATTCAGTTACTCTTCGGCTTCGGTTTAGGCCTGATTCTATTGAAAGGTCAAAGGTAAGACATGTTCGACAAAAACTTCACAGGAGACCCGCAAATAAAAACAAAAAAAAAAACAAAAAAATAATAAAGACGAACTGTTTAATAACTAAACATCAAATCGAATATAAATGAATAATAATACATGGATAGAGTATAATTATTTTAAAAATAAAGTAAGAATAAACCTGAGAAGCATACAAAAGAAAAAGAAGCAAAGTAGAATATTCGAAAATGAAAATTTAAATTCTCGATAACTACAAGAGCTACCTTGTGCGTGTACTCAAAAAATGATGCCAGATAAAAAAATATATCTTTTAACACATACACAAAGATTATGTAGATATTGACTTCAAATTTGGCAAAAATGCTGCGCCTGCTGAAAGCTGTGAAATCCATACCGAAATTCAGTTCACAGGGATTTGATTTCCTATTTCTATTAAAATAGTTGCCGCTTTTCTTATAATCACATTTTTCATAATGACCAGAACGAATTTCAGCTGAATCACACAATATTTCAGAAGTGCACTTACACAATTTCATTTTCCCATAGAAAGAGATAAATTCAGATCACGCGTTTGTATTCAGTATTTGCAAGTATGATCGATGATTGTCAAGTGTATAGTATATAGATTTAAGAGAAATGTATAAGTTTACATTACAAGTACACGCCTCAACTGCATTATTCCCAAAAGTCATAAACCTAACTTCATGAAAAGCAGTTGAAGCTTGTCAATATGCACACTCAAGAGTCAAGAGATAAATCGTCATACATTCAACTAATTTCAAACTGACAGATAGAGAAGTAGAACTCATATAACATCAAGAATCAGAACGGTCTAAACAACTTTGAACAAATTATTCTCTTCATCTGTCCTATTTAACTCAACAGACGATTTTCACAAAAGACACTTGAACTGTGCTAGTCCCACAGGCAAACAAGTCAAATATTAAACAAAAAAATTCGCTACGAGTTTTAGGAAGGAAACAAGCTTGCCCGTTTTGAAAAAATATGAATCGTTTTCTGTTGATACATGTAGAGAAAGACTTTCATATTCCTAGGGTAGAACTAGACCCTGTGGTATTCCTATTCTAGTCACTGGCTAAGAACTAACGTTATTTCTAGAAATTCCGCGACATCACTAACAATACTAGCCATATATAATATATATATATATAATACTATTTCCGGCATGTTCCAAGAACTCTCCCGGACATTTGCATGTCTTCTATACAACATGAGATAAACATTTCTATAAACTTACAAAAAATAACATCGCGCATATCCATCTCGACATAACCCTAAATTTCTTCTAACAGCATTAAAGCCTTTCAATACTGAAAATCAAACGCAATAAAGGAGTCAAATAAAAAAGAATACTTATTTGAATGAGTAGAATACAAACATTGAGAAAAAATAATACTAACTTAACAACTTAACGTAACTTACGTAAAAAAATACAATACTTAGATCATCATACTGTTTGTCAAAAAAAGCCAAATCAACAGTCTGTATATATATAATCAATAAATAAGCGCTGTGTTACAACTTCATTTTAGCTACCATGTCGATACCGTATCTTTGACACAGTTTTAAATGGAATGAATACTGTTCTTTTGTTTTGGATCTATTTGACGCATTATATGTTAGACTTCGAGAAGGAGACTCTCAGATGGTTGGACTCCGACAACTGGTAGTTGTGCATTTTTATCAACGCTACTACCGCCTCGTCCATACTCGGCAGTTGAATCAGGGCCATTTTCTTGTCTTTTCTGGAAAATGCAAGGAATATATTAATGATAAATATTTTTAAAATTATTCATATTGTATAGACAAAAGACAAACGATTTTTTCTATGCAAGTAATATCGAGAATAACTATCAAAGTGATGGATGGCTCAGAGGTGTCGGCCGTTGGCTCAGAGGTGTCGGCCGTTGAAACTTCTGCTAGCATTAGAATGGGTTCGATCCCGGTGTGAGAGATACGATAGACGACTACATGCCCTTGTTGTGAAACAAGTGTGATGTGAGTTGCCTAGATTCCAATCCCGATGTCTAGTGCTTGCTTGGAGTATGCAACGACCAACTGGGGTGGTGCTGTAGGTTTTCTGGGTTTCCCTGCGACTGAAAAGTCAATACGTCATAGTACAAAATCAGGAAGTCACCTCGGAACGCTTTAATACAATTCTGTGGCAAATGGATTCTCCGATGCCAAATCTCTCATTCACACACACACACACACACACACACCCCGGAACGCGACGGCAAACAATAATAATAGCCGTCCTCTATCCTCACAAGCTATGCCTGTCAAAGACTTACATGTCAAATTTTTTTTCAATGAGTTGACATATTTCTTGTTATGAATTATGAGAGGTTTTCTTTCCGAGTTCAAACATGTGAAGTGGTAGAGATTTTCATCATTACGTCGAGTAGTACGGGGATTCAATGGCCTGCTAGGTCGCCAGATCTTGGTTGGTTGGTTAAAGACCGACGAGCGAGATACCGGGTTTACCTCTGAGGTCATGTTGAGCAGCACGTCGCATCGAAGATTTATTCCCACGGTGTATAGGTGTTTTCTAAGGCCGCATTGTCCGGTTAGTAAGCCGGTAATTGTGCGGATCTAAGATCTGTTCCGGTTGAGAATGTCAGCCGTCAGTGTTTGGCTTAGGTCGATGCCTTTCGATTTGGTCCTAATATGTTTGATGTTTTGATTTCTTCCACTCATTGATTCGGTTTCCGCATCGGATTTTGCTAATTCCAAACGCTGTCCTGGGTCTGCGAATGGTGATTCAGATGCTTGTTTTCCAAGTTGGTCTTCTTTTTCATTGCCTTCAATTCCCCTATGTCCGGGCAAACCACACAAGTGTAACCTTGTTCATTGAGGCTCTGAAAGCATTCCCAAACTTGCTTTAACTTTATCTGTATTGAATTCAGAGCTTTTATTGCGCTCTGGCTGTTAGAATGTAGATGTGTTTTCTTTTATACCTACTGTTTAGATTGATCTGTTTGCATGTCCTTATAGCATATTATGCCTCAATTTGGAATACTGTGGTGTTGTTGCCAAGTGGGACTATTACGTTCCGTTTTGGTCTCACCCTACACCTGTTTTCTAAATCTGTTTATGAACCATCTGTATTGTGTATATCAGATTATGTTTCAGAAGATAGTGATTCTACTCCCGAGTCCAATTCATTCCATTTGGGCTGTGTTCTGATTGGTTTTTCGTGTGCGTATTGGGGTAGCATGTAGTCTGTTTGGTAATGTTGACTTCATGGATAATTTTGGTGTACCGTTTGTGGTTGGGTTCCCCAATTTCCTGTTTGTTTAAGTCTGTATGCACTCATCCTCACCTCCTCCATTACTGTGACGTCTAAAGGTGGAAGGTTTAGGATAATTTCCAAGGCAGTGGTTGGAGTGATATTCAAAGCACTCATGATATATAGACAGGCAAGGCTCTGTATTTCACCAAGGTTGGTTTTCGACTGTCTTTGTTCCTTTTTTGACCACCACAAAAGTGAGCCATATGTGATTCTGGGTCTTATGACCACGGTGTAAAGCCAGTGCATGATTTTCAGTTTTAGTTCCCATGTTCTTCAACAGCTCTTCTGTAAATCATGAACGATGAATTTGTTGACTAAATGTTGCAGATGCATGGTCCAGGTTAGTTTCTTATCTATGAACAGTCCTAAATATTTGACATGATCAGCAACTTGTAGTGTTACTACACCAAGCAATAGAGCATAAAATGCGTTATTTTTTAATAAAAATACTACCAGGAAACCGTCTATGCCATCACATGGAGGACAGTCCGTAGTTATATTCTGTCATTTATTAATTTGTTATAAACATTTGAATAACAAAAAACGTGTTTTTTTAAAATTGTTTTGCTCATAAAATGAAAACTAATATAGCAATCTGGTTGCTCCAATGGAAAGAATTGTAGAAAATTGAAATACGAACAAAATGGGATGTTTTATGAGCCATTAACAACGGAAAAAAACTGAAAAAACCGGAACATTTTGAAATTTTTTGAAAAATTCATAACTCCGCCATTTTTTCAAGAGGTAGGATTGGCCTTTCTCATGAAAGTATTGAATCATGTTTACTTTCTGTGTGCACAAAACAGGCACTGTCGGATCGATAGTTTTGGCACAATTGCAATTTAATTTTTTTGCACTATTTTGCAGCTTGTTTAGTACTACAAAACATATATTCTCATTTTGTGCTAGAATGGTGCGAAATGGGTGAAAAATGCGTGCAAACGGCCGAACCCGTGTTAGCTGCTGAGTGGTAGGAGAGTACGGGAGATGAGGGGAATTCTTCTAATGAACGTAATAATACGCTTCTTCTCATCTCCCGCTCTCTCCTTCCACTCGACCGCTTCTACCAGCTCAGCCGTTTTGAGTCATGTTTGCAAGCATTTTTCACCCAAAATGAGAATATACATTTTGTGGTACTGTACTTCTTCTTTCAAAATCTGTTTCAGGAATTGAAATCGGACTAGAGTAAATCACTAGAGTATCCAGGCACGCTGCAAGTTAGTACAAAAAAAAGTCAAATTGCAATTGTGCCAAAACTAATGATCCGTCAGAGCCTGTTTTATGCACATATGAAGTACACATGATTCAATACTTTCATAAGAAGGGCCAACCCTATTTCTTGAAAAATGTCGGAGTTATGAATTTTTTAAAAAATCGTCAAAATTTCCGGTTTTTCCTGTTTTCCTCTGTTACTAATGTTCCGACCGGGTCATAAAACATCCCATTTTGTTCGTATTTCAATTATCTACAATTATTTCCATTGGAACAACCAGATTGCTATATTAGTTTTCATTTTATGAGCAAAACAATTTAAAAAAACACGTTTTTTGTTATTTAAATGTTTATAACAAATTAATAAATGACAGTTGCGAGTCGAAAATATAACAGAATATAACAACGGGATGTCTTCCATGTGATGGCACAGTCGGTTTTCTACTAGTATTTTTGTAAGGAAAAAATGCTCTATTGATTGGCTTATTACGTGAAATAACTTCATGTCTCAGAATTTTTGTTGCGTGTGAATGGAATGAGTGTGGCTTTGATGGGGTTTGCCTTCTTTTGCACCATTCTTCTACGGTCCTCAGTACCTTTTGCATTAGCTCAGAGGTTATTTGGGCATACTTTCCCTGTACGAGGACTACTATGCCATCCGCATAACATTGGGAATAGTATCCCCGATTATTTAAAGATTCCAGAAGTGCGTCTACTACCATGTCCCTGTGGGGGTCCCCTGGCAATTTTCAGCTTTGCGGAATCTTCAGACATGTTGGTATGGGCCTGTCGATTTTGGAGCATTGACAGTATCCACATGCAGGTGGTTTCGTCAACGCTTCTCCTCCTGGCCGCTGAGACAATTTTTTCGAAGGATGTATTATCAAAGGATCCTTCGATATCTAGAAAAGTGCCTTGTGCTATTTCTATTTTGCGCTAGATTGTCCTCCAGCCTTGACACCAATTGGTGCAAGGTCGTCTCGCACGATTTTCCTGTTAGGCGTTTACATGTAAAGGCCGTAGAAATTAACCTTCAACTGCGATTAGGAGTTATCTTTCACTCCTTGGCGTTACTTTATGATTAGAGGACGAAAAACTAGAGGGAATTGTATAAACTTACGGGAAGAATTTGAACGCCTTCACGGTGAAACCATTCTTGGTAAATGCTTCCTTGATGTCCTCTTCGTTAATTGTGGCTGGAATGTTGCTTAAATGTAACGTAGATGATGGTGGGTAGATGTTCTGGTAATTCTTCGATCCTGGTTTCTTGAACCTGTGTAATGGACTCTGGCTGTAATCTTTGGTTAGCCCGGCATCAGGTTGCCCCTCCTTGGGCATTTGTACAGACTGGTGCTTGCTCAGCATTACTCGAATGTTCTTTCCAAAAACTTTCAGTTTGTCCATGTGGGTGATGGCTAAAATAAATTGAAAACATTAGAAACGAACTGAAACTAGTTTTAACTGAAAATCTTACCTAAATGTGCTTGATGAGGTTCGGCAAGTTGAACTAAAGCAGAATCCTTTTTGTTGTAGAGAATTTTCACACGCTGCACATCGCCATAGACTCCTAGGAGATGAAAACAATAAATCAGCATATTTGAAAAGTTTCTTGTGCAATGTTCATTAAAATGATTGTTGAAAAAGAGAAATATCTAGTTTACAGACAAATAAAAAAAAACTGAATAACACAAAACATGCAGAACAATCAGAAAGAGATTCAGAGACTCTACCAACACAGAAAAAGAGTAATTAACAATTTTGAAAATTAAAACATTGTCTAGATGAATCCAAGCAGTAAGCTCCAACAAACAAATCAAGAAAATTCAAAAGACAGTTGGATCTAATGAAAAAGAAAAAGTAAATGATCCAATTTTCTAAGTATCTGATTTACTGAACAATTGAAATATAAATTCAGTATTTGATGATTACAAGCAAACTGGACTTGAGTGAAAAACTCTGTTGATTTATATATTTTATTTTAACATATATTTCAAAATCTTTCGAAATCAAACTGTTTTCTATATTATTCAAATCAATATTAGTTACTTGATGTAAAATTGATACATTGTAAGCAGTTATTTTAGATATATCAATATTTTGTTAATTTGCTAAAAGAACAGAGTCTTCAAATAACTTGACTAGGTAGATATATTTATAGTTTAATTATTTCGTCAATGAAAAAAGACAAGAAATAAAATAGGACATGATCTAAATGAAATTAAGGAATGACCCAAGAACTGCGGAGAAATAGAGATAGGAAAAAGTACGGAAATGAAGATGCAAGTTCACAACACAAACATATGTTTTTTACTATGCTGTCCAAAGAAATAACGAATTCAAAATAAACTTGTCCCAAAAAATCTGTGAACTATTGAACAAATAAGTAACTGTTACAATACTGAATGTAGGTCTTATATGTGATTTTCAAATATAACTTTAATAAACGTTGACAATAAGAATAATCTTTTATGAGTAGCAGGCCTTGGGTTAAGAAAAAATGGCTTACAACATTGAAAAAAGAAATTTGAAAATTTGTGATCGGTAATGGAGACAGCAAACTATGTCTTCGTCTACGTTTATAATAGCAGTTAGAAATGTTTTAAGGAATGAAAAATGTTCAAACGAAATCATAACATACATCTACCTAGCGTTAACGATATAATTGAGTGTGAAAACATACCAAATAGTGTAAAGAGAGCGTCAGGCGTGACCATCTACAATAGAGAAAGATGACAGTAGGATGTAACGTGGCACAAAGAGGTAGCGTTTGCCACCGGAGGGGCAGCAGATGTAAAAAAAGAAAAACAGCATTAGACTTTGTATAATAAAAAATGTATACACTGTTAAAAATAGTACCAATGCAATTTTTTATTGAAAAAAGTTTATAAGGCTATTTGAAATAAATAATTGTTACTGTTACTGATTTTGTAATTAGTGCAAAGAACATTTTTGTTCTAATGTTGATGAAAGCAAAATATTAAAAGAAAGCCTTATAAACATATATAGCATGTCTCATCGAATAGATATATTAATTGACTGAAAAATTAGAGAAATTAAAAAGATTAATAAGAGCATGAAAGATATTTTATGATTAGATGATTAATGCTATATACATAATCTACTCAAAAATATATATAGTGAAATATCATATACAGTTCACTCAGGTACCAACTGAAATTCTAAAAAGATAACGTACTGGTGAACTGAACAAAATTCAAAAATTGTGGCTGCTATTTTCTATACTAACAATAATTCATCTATAGTTCTAGAAGACAACGAGTTTACTAATACACACTACTACAATGGAAGAAATGATAATATGGAAAATCTGTGATTCATTTAATATTAATTTTTAATTAAATTTAATGAAATTCAACCAAATGAAAACAGATAACTTTTTTATGTAAAGAGATTTTGTAGTTTTTGAGAATATTCACAGAGATATAAAAGGTTTGTTGGGTTGGTTTATAATACATTTTTAATAATTTGAATTTATATCATTTTAAACCAATAAAATAATTTTATACATTAAAAATAACACACATTATTAGCATTCAGTATCGAATCAAGAATACAACGATTTAGTTTGGCGGAATGTAAAAGACTATGACATCCAACGATAAGAAGGGTTCAGAAATCCCCGAAAACAAAAATGAAAACTCCTAAAAGGTCAGTTGGCTATTAAGTTATACATTTCTTAAGGTATTTGAACGCTAGAGCAGTTTTATTACAAATACAATGAAAATTTGGTATGATATTTCTTGACAGTGGCTAAATCAGCTGATTTTTTTTGAGAATTTTCATCCATCTAGAATCGGAGATAATTGTACGCAAAGTTGCTCCCCAATAGACTTTTAAATCATATAGTACCATAGACCACATGCAATCATTGTTTCAAATAACACGCTGTACAGAAGAAACTCGTCAAACAAATTTGATGGAAAACTAACACATGTCAATAAATTCGATAATAATGCTGATACCAAATCTGGAAAAATTCGTCCATCTTATTATCGAAATACAAGCTCCCAAAGTCGGCAATGTTTTGATCGATGAGAGCATAAAAATCCCAGTTAACACAAACATCTAGGAGATGTAGCTTTCTTGATTATTTCGGTAACAAAATGAGTTGCATTTAGACATTACTGTTACCACTTAGTGATGCCAAATGTAATGAATTGTTCACAACTTTCTTCTCGTTAGTGTCGCTTCGAGGCACATAATGTGAAGAAAATTGCAAAGCACATTAACATGAATTCTGGTTTCATTGCGATTTTGTCGGTATAGAAGGAATTAGGTTAGTAACAAAATTGAGCATGACATCACCATCACGACACAAAATGACCAGAGATGTTTGTCGAGTCGAGAGTCAAGTAGAATTTGTATTTGGTTGACGCCACTCTTTTAATATTCTATAGGTACTTCTGATAGTGTGTATAGTGTACTGTTTGATTCTTTTTATTTCAATAGTTAAATCAAATGTGTTTATTAACATTGCCCCATTATTATTTCTACCAAGAACTGTATCCCTTCAAGGATCGGAACGGTGAGTAGAAACTTATAAGGCAAATTCAGTAATTTACAGAATTTTCAGGATAGGTATTGATTTCGCCGCGAAGAAAATGCTGTCCGGAGGATTGGAGTTGAATTTTTAATTATAGACTTCTGTGCATTTCTGTATATTGCTTTTTTTCTCATTAGACAGAGTTTGATAATTTTTTTTGTTTGTGAAAATTATATACTACGGAATCAACTCACGCATTCGTTTTCTAGCATTTTATTCCATTTGAACCGTTATTCATTAGTAAGAATAATAATATTGAGGTATGATTTCTATTAATGTTGAAACTTGGTGAGATTTGTTTTATCCTTGAAATACAGGAGAATCAGAAAGTGAAGCGCATTTTTAAATAAGTACCAGTCCATTCAATTTCACATTGTTACGTCGAAAGGGTCTCAATGTGCATTCGATTCCGAAGTATAAAAGGAATGTCACATTGGGCTTATTTCGAGTCACATTTTGCATCACAATTTGATGTCTCGACATGACCAACGGGGCACCGAATAGACGTTTATGCGATAATAATGGAAGTCACTTTGCGATTTACTGGTGTGATCTGAGACATGAATGTGAATCCCACTACCATCTCTGAAGCATTCTGTGTTGACTGGGATGACCACGTCAAGAGCAATGGCAACAACACCCTGCATCTCGTAAGGAACACGAGAAATATATCCCGAAATAAATAGACCAGGAAATATAGAAAATTGAAACTCTAGAAGAATTGAAGAATTTGACCGCTTCCCTGCCAATAATGTCGTCAGAATTTAAATAAATGTTTTGGAAAATATTAGACGTGGAATTGAAATAATTTTCGGAACAAAATGGTCAAAGAAAATTTGTGATTACTTTTTTGGTTTTCGTAGTATATTTTACCTCACTTTTTAGTTTGGCCGATTTCATTTGCGTCGGAATTCATGATTTTTTTCCTGAAGTTCTGCACATTTGCATAAATCAAGAACGATCATCATGTAACAAACATTCCATTTCCAACTTTTTTTTTGCAGCCAAAATTGCTGCGACTGCATTGCGTCTTTTTTTCAAATGACTTTTTTTATTGAACCGTCCCTTGTGAACCAAATTGGTTACCAATTTATCAGTTTTCAATCACTTTTAGGCAATCTGATCGTTGGGACTATAAAAGTTACTGACACTGACAATAGCGATAGAGCAGTGTTGCCTAGCACCTCCGGCACTAGATTGGATCGTTGAAATGGTGGGGAAATCGTACAGTCGGAACACCAAATTTACTTTCATGATCGACGTATGTCTAATGGGCCGCAAATAGAAAACTTTTGGCGCATACCATACCGTTCCAAATACCTTAATGCAACATCCAGTGGTGGCAAAAGATTTTTTTCTCAGTGTGGATTTCTTTCCAAAATTGCCCTTTGTCCAAAAGTTCCTAATTTTGTGACCCGAAAGTTTTGCGATATGGAACCGTTCATGTGGTGAACACTACTGGGTCAATACTGCATTGCATTGTATATTGCATCTAAGTTATACAGAGTGGTCCAACGAAAACTTGATACAGGGGTTTTGAGCCGTATTTTATAAGTTGCAAATTCAGTCTTGGAATTTTGCAACCAAGTGTAAAACATAATGACGCAACTCATTCTTCCTATATTGTTTATTGAAAAGTTCAGTCGATTGTTTTTATAATAGAATAATAGAATAGAAACAATTGACCTTCTCCTCCTCGCAAGGAATGAATAATTTTACTAGAGGTAAATAATTGTGAACGTAACATTTTCTGACGTAAATGATTGAAATTGTTCTCTAGGTAATGCAATATTTCTCAAAATAATTGACCAACTATATTTTGTCAGAAACGTACCCTTTTGGATAAAAATAGCCATAACTTATTTTTTTTATAACAAATCAATTGTGTTATACTATTTTCAAATCACAACAAAATAGGCAATTTATTGATGTAATATGCAGCAGTATCAGAACCTTTTAGTTTCACTACGTTGGGCTAAACTTCATGAACAAAAAAATCCACTATCAAAACTTTCCATAAAAACATTTCTCACAGCACCCCCTCTATAATGTTTTGAAAATGTTTTTAATGTAGAAGTTAGAATAATGCTTCAGCAATAATTTACTGAACAAATTATTTAGAAAAGTGTGAAATTATACCGCTCGCACAGAAAAAACTACTGAGAGAGGCAAAAATTCAATGTTTTCATAAAAAAACAAATATCTCTAAAAAGGTAACCTTTGATCTACATTCTTCTTAGGTTTGACGTGGTCTTTACGAGACATCCTGTATAATATTGAAAGAAAAATATGAATAATAATACCATCCGAGAGCAACCAACTTATATAACCAACTGTCTTCTAGGACGTACGTTTTACAAATGACTCCGTGATCTAATACCACCAGAAAATTAAAACATCTACAAAGAAATGTAAAAGTTAATTCCTATTAAAATAGCCTGGCTAAAAGTTTCAACAAGAACCAGAACATTATTTGATATCCTCAAAATACAATTAATTCATACTAACCTCTTCATTAAGGTTGCTCACAAGCAGGACGGTGGCCATTGCAAGCCCAGGAGTAGCTAAACCCCTCAAACCAGGAGCGGTCTGGCTCAGAGCAAAATTCGCCAAACCAGGAATGCCGCCTGCTACACCCCCTCCATAGGGGGCGCCGAGTGGAGAAGCAAGACCGTGCATAAAGGGGTTGCTGAGGACACCAGGAGTTCCTGACAGAATGGAATCTGCAAAAAAATCTAATTTTCATTTATATCACTGGGCTGGCCGGTTGAAAATGAAAAATTAATCATATGATTAACTAACCTCACATCAAAATTGATGTTACGTTAAATAATATAAGATACGTTGCATAAAACATTTAACAGTCTCATTTACTAATGACGGAAAAGATGTGACAACAGCGCTATTTATGTTAATTTGCCCATTTATAGGTTAGGTATATTGGTGGTTTCATTTGAAAGCTGTGTCATTTGTGTTCTTTTATTCAATTATATTATTCGTCTGAGATAAATAATAGTAAGACATGGAGACTTCTAGTTCAAAGAACGAAAGAGAGGAGCCAATTAACAGGAGTAGAGAAAACTATAATCCAATATACCAATAAAAAAGTTATTACACTTTTCAGTAAAATTATCTCGATGCACAAGTATAGGAAACTTTCCTTCTTTTTACTTTCTCTACAGATACGAAAACCTTATGGAATGAAAAAGATCCGATAGCATATCCATCAAGAAGAAAATGTATAATTTTTCATCGTCGTACCATGAGAGTGGAAGCAATGGAATACTTCAAAAGAGAGAACAAAGGAATCAGCTGTAGATGAAACTGCAAGTAAGTAGTGCGACTAAAATTTGCTTTTATAAATAATGGTTCCCTGGAATTATTTGTGATTTATTTCCGGAATCTCTTGGGAAAAACGATACCTGGATGAAATTTCCAAGAGGAAGTCAAAAGAGAGGCAGCAATTGATTAAGAGAGCATAATTTCAGATACTTTGTGTGGTGTTCACCTACTGTATAACTTATATATACCAATTTGTTGAACTAGAATTGAATATAAAAACATTAAATGATAATTGATAATTGATAATTGAGAAATAAAAAGAACAGGAAGAGAACGAGTGGCTCCAGAATTAGATGAATTATCGATTGTCTTTTATGTAACCAGCTCTAAGGCCATATTATTCGGAGTGCAATTAAATTATTAATTATTAGTCTTCAATGTATGTGATTTCTTTCTACCACCGAGAGCAGGCCAAAAAGTTTATATTACATAATGTAATTTTAATTGATTTTACAATTTTAACATAATACAGTTTTGTACATAAGTTTTAAAAATTCCTGAGATTTAAACAAATTTTAAGTTCGATTTAGTGAATATACTCTTAAACCTACGACGCCGACGCAAATAAAATTATACAAAATTGTCAGTTTAAACTAACAGTAATGTATAATTTCTATTATTGAAACTAAATGCCCAAACACGAAACTAAATGTGAGTCGATCATTTGGTAGTTTTATTGTAATTTATATACGACACTAATCATAAAAACAGAAATAATAGAAAAAAAAGAGATTTGAAAATGAAACCTAACGTTTGGGTTCCGGAGCCTGAAGTAAAAGATTATAGTAAAAATACATTGGCTCATTAACTAGTTAGGTCTACCAGGCCCCTAGTCATGTCGCTCATGCTGGAACACTTTCTGAATTCCACTTGTTGACTATCAGAGAATAAAGTGAAAATTCACATTGTGAACGCACATTTCAGAAATAAATCTAAACATCACAAGCTAATGTGTCCGAAATGTTTCAAATATACCGATAAAATATATTAACAATAAACTATTGGAATGTCTAAATGTCGAAGGGTAATACTCGTATTCTTTCTGGACAAAAACGAACAAAAAATAGTTACATTTCTATTTGTCTGTAACGGCTTCCCTTGTTTACTCATGATACGTGCTGATGTTGACAAGTCCACTTTACGTGGAATCATTTGCTTTCTTCCTTTTGCAGGCGACCGATAATTCTTATATTTCTTAAATCGCCGATTCCTTTGTTAGTCCATTCTGATCCTATCAAAATGATTCTTTTGTGTTGATTTGAAAATATTAATTTATTAATTATTCGTTTTCGCGTTTTCGTGTTATTTGTGGATTTGAAAATATTAATTTATTAATTATTCGTTTTCGCGTTGGAATTTTGTTGGTATTAATTTTAGTGCTTGAAAATTGTTGGTTTTTATTTGTACCTATTGTATGTAGTTAGGTCATGTATCACCATTTTCAGGAAACCCTGTTTTATATTTGTGGATGCAATTTCTCCAAAATGACCTGATCAAGAGGTGCCTAATGGAAATGTTTTCTAACGAACCGATTTAGTAATTTTTCTGGTTGGACAGAAAAAATTATTATTCTCTTAATAATTTGAAATATGAAGGTGTGTGTTCAATGGAAGCTTACAATTATTCATATTATGTAAGTACTTATCTTAACGAGAGATAGCTTTCTTTTTCAAACACATTTAAGGGTCGAGTAATAATAATGATCACCAATAATGCATTTATTGTAATAAATTTCAATGCATGTGTCACCATACAATATTTCTATCATTAAAATGCGAAAAATGTTGCTGGCTTGGTTTCTATACATTATTTTGACATCAACATTTTAACTGGGTTTTGAAATAGTTATTATACACTGCGACAATAGGGAATATGCATTTTTTTTTATTTGTTTAATAAATTTTTTACTTTGTTACAACATAGTAAAAAATATAAATACGGTTGAAAGTCTTGGAATTAATTTTTAAAATAATATATAAAATACCGATTGAATTTGACCTATTTTAGTAATTCATTTGAAACGGTTTTCTTCAACAGAAAAATTACAAGGAAAATTGAATCTTACCATTGACTTTCCTTTAGAGGGATTGGATATGAGTAATTATACTACATAAAACGTAACTCCTTGTCGATATAGTCTGTATGCATTAACTAATCATAGTGGGACTACCTATAGCGGACACTACACAGCCTACTGTAGACAACCGTATGCGAACGCGTGGCACGAATATAATAATTCACGTGTGACCCCAATTTCATCTAGATCCCTGGTGAGCGGAGATGCGTATGTTCTTTTCTATGAGAAGGAAAGAACTAAATCGCCGCTTTCAGATCATTCTTAGTTTCATTTTATGTTTAATTTGTATCTTTATTGTTTTTATATTGTATTATTAACAACATGTATAATAAATATAGTTACTATTATTTGACCTTATTGAACGCCTCCATTTTCGCGCGCTGTGGATGACGTCACATGACGTGTTCAGTGTTGTACTTCTTCAGTGTCGTTCGTTGAGACGTACTCTGATTGCTCTACTTGCGTGAAGTTGATATTTTATTAAAGAGTAAGACAAATGCAGTACAAGTGTTAGAGAGAGATGAACATATGTGAAAGTGATCTCGATCAACCAGAGCAGTCCTCAATGAACAAGCCTTTCTATAGTTATGGCCAATGACACTATTGACAGTTATTAATTAGGTTAGGGATTTGCAGTTTTAGTCGCTATTACGATAATGGAAAATGCTAAAAATACATTTTATAGGTATTGTCTAGTACCGGAATGCCAAAACACAATTATAAGTACACCAAGTAAAGTATTTTTTTCTGTTCCAAGAGATGCGAAAATACGTAAACAATGGTGTAAGGTTATGAGAAGAGGCGAAGTATCTCCAATATCACATTTACATTGTTGTGAAGATCATTTCAATGTGAGTACATTGTATTTCGATAGTTAACATGAAGTGAATTGATCCGAAGTAAGTTTTGTATGCATAAATGTTTTGTATATACCTACCTCACCTAAATTACAAAAGGAAAACTATCATTTGATAAACTATTACTACTTATCAATTCAGGTATTGTCGGATTGTGCTTTGACAAAACCACTTTCAGTCATTGCTCTCGATAATTTACAATTGTCACTAGACCAAAATCGCACTATTTAATGGAAAAGACTACAAATATATAAATAAAAACAAATTTCCTAGCACAGTATGAATATCAACACAGATAAATTACATAACGTGCCATGTGACGTCATTCTTCGTTTCGACCAATGGTGATGCGTTTCGCAAATTTGAATTCCGTGCGCTTATTATGCACTTTTTGATTAAAGTTTTATGGAGTTAAATACAAACTAAATGATAAACTAATGGTTTAGGTGTAATTTCAAGACAATAAAGTATATGAGGTAAAAAAATCAAGTAAATTTAAATCACTTGCATATTCCCTATTCCAAATGAGATAAACAATATTTTTATTTCTTGATGGGCGAAAGGTGGAAAAGACTCTATTTCAAATACCAACAGTTTCATCAGTCATGTATGTACACCATGCATTACAGTATCTACCCTATCTACCTTTCATGAAACAAGTGGAATGTTTCATGAACGTTCAATAACATATTATACAAATATACAGTAGGGTGGGCCGATTTCAGTGTTTTTCAAAAATTGGAATTTGCATCTATAAAAAAGTTGCAAAACCAAGAAACAATTTTTTTTTTCATTTCACGAAAATATTTTTTTTCATGTTTTCAACTGCCACAATGACAGCTAGTTTTAAAATTTTGAATTTTGTAAATGGCTAATTCTGCAAATGCAAAACTTGTTTGAGGCTCAAAAGTGAACATTTTTTGTTAAATAAAGTATTTCATATTTTTATTATTCAAACTGCCACGAGGGTGCCGAAATTTCAAAGTTAAAATTTAAATATTTGCAAATGATAAAAACATGTAAGAAAAAATGCTGAACCATTTTAGTAGATAGTTTTATTTTATATATTCATGTTTTAAACTGCCACATCACCGATATCATTCCATTTGACACAGTCCTTCGCTGTAATTATAATAATCAACCAACGCCCGCCACTGATGCCGTACCCCCACTGAAATGTGACAATTTGTTAATACGACAAACACCAGTTGCTTGTTAACTAAGGGAGGTGAGTGACGTGAGTGTCTACTAGAGATTAGATTAATAAAATGTCGCGTAAAACCCGAATTGATTTGGAATGTCCTATATTTGGAGCTTCCAAATGTATAAGTGACAATGTACTACCAACAAATGAAGATATAAATAGGTATTCACACTGGGTGAAATATCAACTGAAGCCTCTATCAACAAATCCACAGCAAACTGCAACTGAAGCCACTAAAGTTGTTGCGATAAAAATTGCAGAAATTTGGGTTAAGGCTTCAATTCTCACTGTACTTCAATATTCTATCATCAAATGTATAACAAGTTATCGTCTCAAAATAAGGAATTTATTAAAACCTTATAAACAACGAAATGATGTCACAAGCTACCAAAAGCAGTTGCAGGATTTTAGAACACAATCTAAAGTCCTATTTGATGTGGCTGCCTGTAAATGCCCAGAATTTATTTCGTGTGTCTGCGACAAAATCTTGAAAGTTCCACAAGTAGAACGTTCTTTTTTATTAGATCAAAGAACCGTGAGACATATGGTAATTAGTTCCGTGGATCAAAAATCCACTAGAATGTATCAGAAGCGGGTCGAAAGGAACGATTTGAAAACAAGAAGTGAATCAAAGGAGAAAACTAGCTCACAGGAATGGAAAAATTCACATATAAGGAAGTTAGTGAAAAAATCCCAGCAAGAACCCAGTACTTCTCAACAAGTCTCAAATGTGCCTCAAGAAAGTTCACAAATCCGCTAAAATTCATTACAACTACCCGTGCTGGCGAGAACACTTGATCGTTATGGTATTTCTGATAGAGCTAGGGCTGCAGTAGCTTCAGCCGTTCTTCAGGACATTGGTATTTTAAGTAAGGGGGACAATAGCAGTATCATAGATAAGAACAAGGTTCGTCGCGCTAGAAGTGAGAAACGTGAAGATATAATAGATAACACACAAAATTCATTGTTACGTGGCTTGTTTTTTGATGGACGGAAAGATGAAACGCTAAAGATGGAAGACAATCGTCGTCAAAAAATTCGAGAAGAGCACATTACTCTCATAAAAATGCCAGAGTCCGTATACTTGGGGCATATTTGCCCCGAAGCAGGAACTTCGGCAAACATCATGAAATGTATCTTGAAGTTCTTGGTCGAACCTCAAATTACAACAGATGAGCTGAAAGTACCTAATAGGATGCGACGGAACGAACGTCAATGTTGGAAAACTTTCGGGAATAATTCTTCTATTGGAGAAACATTTGAATAGACCGTTGCAGTGGTTTGTCTGCCAGTTGCATGCTAATGAACTGCCACTGCGATTAAATTACAAATGAAAACTTCTTAAAATGCCGTTTTGGCAGTTCAAATTCCAAAAATAGAGAAAAAAATATTGAAGAAAATTTGTTTCTTTTTAAGTAATACAACCTCTAAGAATTTGCAGATTTTGAAAATATGAAATTTTCAAACTGAAAACTTGAGTGTCATTGTGGCAGTTGAGAAAAAAGAAACATCAAAAAAATAATTATTGATATATTTTTCTTTTCGTATTTCACAACTTTCTTATAGTTGCAGACACAAGAATTTACAAATTTTCAAATCCCCTATACCAATCGGCCCACCCTAATATACAGTGTGTACATAAAGTAAGGAATAAATTCATTATTTCTGAATGTAAAGATATTTCGGAAAAATCCTCGGACAGGTCGATTTTCTTTTCCGATGGACCAATTTTTGAACCCCACCCAAAATACATAGGGTTATCTGCAATTGGGTAAAAATTACTTTGGTGATATTTTTAAATTGGACACCCAGTATATTTTTCCATATTTGGTTAGGGATCGTCATTACGAATCCAGTGATGCCAAGTTTGATGGGATTATGTCAAACGGCTGCTGAGGACCTGTCCGAGGATTTTTCCGAAATATCTTTACATTCAGAAATAATGAATTTATTCCTTACTTTATGTACACACTGTATATTATGATACTATATGTTTTCCCCTACCAAGGAAGTATCTCGTGCAACTGTGCAACTGATATACATCATCAACAGTATTATCAAATTTCAGCACTACCCGCAATGCCTCAAGCAAGCCTAGATCATCCCAATCCTAAAACTGGGGAAATCCAAGACAAGGATGGAGAGCTACGGCCCGATATCACTGATCACTTATATCACTGAAAAGAATTAGGGACCTTGAAAAAGGGCACGAACTCATCCCGGTGGAGCAGTTCAGCTTCTGGAGGGGTCATTCAACTACCTCCCAGGTGGCCCGGATTGTCCACGAGGTGAGGGAGGGCTTTGTTCAAGAACTCAGCTCAGTTATGGTGCTGCTCTGGTTATATCCATTTCCAGAAAACATTCGATACCGTCTGAATAGATGGTCTCGTCATGAAAATGTTAAGGCCTGCCTGATCACATGGTAAAGTTAATGGACTTATACCAAGTCGGCAGGGCAGGGTTAGAGTAAATGACACCAGCTCTGCAATGAAGAACAGGAGTGCTGCAGGGATCGAGCCTGTCACCACTTTTGTACTCACTCCACACGCATAACTTTCCGATGTTCAGTAACACGAGCACGGCTGTATATGCTGATAACACAGCAATATAAACCCAGGCCTTCATTTTTACTGTTTTGCTTTATAAATTTTTTTCTGAAACAATCCAATGAATAATTTCAAAATGAATTCATAAGCATTGATGTTATGTTCATATGAAATGTTTCATACGTAGATCATTTCCAGTGTCTGGTATGTTTCACAAATGTATCTGAGTAAAAAGTAGAAACGTTTCAAATGAAAAATTTGCGGTTTAAGAAATGTTTCGGGCATATATTTTGGTTTACTGGAATACTTCAAACTAACATTTTATACATAATTTTCAGATGAAACTAACAATGAAACATAACTATTAGTTTAAACAGACAATTATGTATAAATCTTAGTTTGAACTGACAATTATAATTTCATTTGTGTCATGTCCTCTCATCGCCTTTGTACAGACTTTATATAAAACGTTATGAATTTTATTGTTGAAGATGAAGAATCCTCACCTGCCAATCTCTCCCTTGCCAACCGCGGCTGGGTCGCCAACAACAAAATGTCTGCCCCAAGACCACCAGCGAGACCGCCCGTCAGCGCCAGCTGATCGTTGCCGTCTCCCGTGGGCAAGTTGGGATTCGTGTAGTCTCTGGACTTGTCGTTGTTGTATTTGACGTTGAGGGATGTCATCTTGGAGTAGTCGATGCGCAGAGTGCAGCAGCTGTTGTAGATGTTTTGTCCGTCGAGAGCTTGTTTGGCGGCTTGAGCCGATTGGGTGTCGGGATATTGCACCAAAGCTTGGAATGAGTCTGAAAAGGAATATTAATTAGTATTATATTCGTTGGATCAGATGTAATAGTGATTTACATAATTCGTTATTCAACTGTCAAAACAATGTTAATTCAATTCATGATGTACATACAGAGGATGGTCAATTTGTGCATTTTTGTTTTCATCTAAAATATTGAAACTAAAGTTTTTGTTAGCAAATGAGGAAGAAATTACTAACAATGCTATGCGGCTGGAAGTCGACCACTATAGCAGAGGGTACCTCAAAGACTCCAAAATTAAGAAGAAATGGATACAGTGTCCGCCAAAATGTTGGAACCATATGGGAAACTTTTTTTATTAATCGTTTCTCAGAAAATTTCATTCCTCATAAAAGTTGGTGCCTTCCATTAGACTGTACGCGGCTAAGCGGGAAACGGCCGCTAGGTGGAGCGGCCTAGAAACCGCTTTATCGCGTGAACCAGAGTTGACCAAGCAACGAAGTGTGTAATGGTTTGGACGGGGAACAGATGGCTTCAGTGCAGTCTGTGTTGATCTACCCATGCACTGATGAGAGGCAGCAACCTCGAAACTAGTCTGCAGGTGGTCACCCTGTCCAAATCAAAACATAATTCTGCTGTTTGGTCAAGAGGGCACTTGCAATTGCGTTCTCTGATATTTTGAGGAACGTTGCACAAGTATCTGTTAGATTTAATTCAATACCCGTCGTGGTCTTAGCCAGGGAAGTAGTTGTTTTCTGTCAGGTACTTGCCTTAATAAGCCTACTTAGTGGGTGTATATGGGAGTAAAGGATTCATCATCGGTCGGCAACGACTGTTCGTTATAATAAAAACAGTGGCGTACAATGATTTTTACCATAAATTTCAACCAAGTGACCCTTGCTATTTATAATTTGAAATCTAATTTCAAGAAAAGAAGCCCCTTGTCACTGCTAACAAACACATCAGGTTTTATTAAATTAAGTGAAAAGCATTTTGACTATCTAATAAAAAATAAACGATTTTTTTTCGAAACCCGTTGCTTGAAAACGAAGCAAGTTAGGACACACGTTTACATGAACTTTTTTTTATAAAATATGACAAGGAATCACCACCTGAAGTTAACGACATTATTTAGTAAACTAGTAAACTAGTATTTCAAGTATATCGTCGGAAAAGTATACATTTTGACTTTTCATATTCGAAACTATTTGAGAACAAACCTAAAGCAGATTGTTTGTCTACTTTTGGTAATTCATCTTTTATTATGTTTGTAATGATTTGAAATTGCTTTAAAAGAAACGTCATTTCAAATCCGATAATAATCCATAATGGATGTAAGATGTTTAATTACTTTTCCTCTTCAGCAAACATATGATTTTCAATATACACAGCTGGTTTCAAAAGTCCCCCCCTTTTTTAACTTTTGAACGGTTTGACTATAAACATGAAACAAAAACCATTTTGAATGGTATCACATATACTACGTTCTGGAAATGAAAACATTGTGATTGCCCGATAGAGGGCGCGGAGGGTATATCAGTATAAAAATTTCGAATGGCATGGGGGGTCAAGTGGCACATCGTTGAAAAGAGAATGAATTATCTTTTCGATAATCTAAATTTTTCTCTTGCCTTTCAAAATTTTCAAGTTGATGTGCCACCAGCGCCATCTTTCGAGTCATTGCAATGGACCTTCTCTCAAAAAGTACTATCGGCAATACCATTCAAAATATTTTCTGTCCAATGGTTCCACATCAAACCGTTCAAATTTATCGAGGTTGAGAAAAAATATAAAAAACAAACACGATAATTTTCTTCAATCGGAATAAATAATACATTACAAATAAATAACTCAAATTACTTACTATTTTTTGTGAAAGTTACAATCTTCAGTACTTTTCCAAAACGTTGGAATATCTGCAAAAAATATAAAATTTAATCAGAAGTAATAATAACTGAAGATTAATGTATTTAAACAGAGACAATCAGAATTATTGAGAAGAGCCATCTGTCTTATCAGCGAAGCATTTCTCACAGGCTCGCTTACATTTCTGGAACACGGCTGAAAGGTTGGCGTTCTGTCCATACTTTATAGACTGGGTCATAAGCAAGGAAGAGAATATTTTACTTCATGTCGGATTCACTGGAAATAAAAACTTCGTGCTAATGCATGATAATGCCCTAGCATAAGAGGCTGTTGAGCTCGAGGCTGTTGAGCTCGAGGCTGTTGAGCTCGCGGCTGTTGTAGTTGGGGCAGTAGAGTGGACACCAAACAGTCCTGATGCAATCCTATAGAACATAATAGATACGAGCACGAAATCCAGATCATAATTCAATTTCAGAATTAGGAATCGCTGCACGGGAAGAATGAAATCGAATTCTGTAAGAAACCATCTCCGAATATCTCCTGCGGAGCATGTTTAGGAGGATGCACGCTCTGCATTACAGCTAGAGGAGGAAATATAGTGTCGTCATTGTTAATCTGACGGATTAAATATCATAACCATATAACCAAAATTAGACCATTTCATTAAATCTTCTACAAATCTATAAATTATTTGAACACTCCAGCATAAGATTTTTAGCAATACAATATATAATATAAAGATTTAATCGATTTTATCATAAAATATGCAAGGACTTTCCAACAATTTTCTTGAAAGATAAGGACCGGTTGAAAGTTGAAGCTTATCTTAACTGATGTTTGCCACAATTTATTCCAAGTTTTTGGAATATAGACCTAGATCAATATTTTCGTGTATGTGAAGTATTGAGGGCATTGTGGTTTATTATCAGCAAATTTCAGTACTTTTCAGACACATTCCAGAAATTTTCCACATAATATTAACTTACCAAATGTAAAATATCTAAGCTGATGGGGTATATCATGTGTTCGATGATTACTCTGAGAACAGTATTGGGTCCACCTTGTATATCCTGTCCGTTAGTGACGGGGGTGATGGAATTGATCACTGGTGTCCCGGAATTGTTGGTGATCGCCTGTGCCGCTTGTAGCGCTGCCTGTGCAGATGCATTCTGGAAATGATGAAGATTAGTTCAATTTTGGGAGGTATGAAGCAAGCGAAGGTTTGCGAGAAAAATTAGGTAGAATTCGGAGAAATTAATCGCTTTTATAGAAGGGACAGCATTTTATAGTTCAAGAACGACAGAGAGAGATAGGTATCAATATGTTCCTTTTCAATGAGATGAAAGTTACTAGTGCAGAGCTTGCAGATCAAGAGCATTGGTATATTTGGTTCACCCCATCCTGGCTGAGCCTCATTCTACAAAATTTACGCAAATTTAAAAAGGGTCTATTTAGTCTTATTTAAGAGTTTTTCCTTATAGTCACAGAGCCACACTATAGAATATGTTATAAATGACACTAGAAATTGTGTGAATTTGTTCAGCATATTATGAAAAAGTCGTTAAACTGCAAAATGCAAATTTTAAAACAAGGTGAATATTTTTTTGAATTGAATCTTTAGCGTCACAGAAAAATCACGTAATGTTGAAAGAACTTCGTGAAAACTATGTAGGAATTAGAATAGAATAGCTTTTAGTCACCATGAAAATACAAAAGTATACGGATAACACAAAATAAACAAATAAGTTTTGAACAATTATACAATATAAATATCACAGTTTAGCGAAAGTTTTTCACTAGACAGTTTGACTAGAATAACCATAATTGTAATTATTGTCTACATATAGATTGTAAGTTCAAAATATTTTCATTTAGTTGGTGTTGAAGTGAAATGCTAAAAATTCGTCAAGCAAATATTCTTCGTGTATTTAAGTTTTTTATATTTTCTGGTAGTTTATTAAATAAAATAGGACCGTAATAATTTCTCGAAAAATGGCAGTGATTTAGTCTTCTAATTCAATTCTGATTTATTGTATGATATTATGGAGATGAAAATCGTTTTACTTTAATTTACTCACGAATAGAAGTAAATAGAGGGTAATGTAAAGAGTTAAGAAACAAAGTTTTTATTTTCGTGTTGAAATCGACATATCGTCTAAAGTGTTTACAAGGTAAGCTGAGATCAATATTTCTCATATTTACGTTTTTCTTGACATACATTCATAATCTAAAAAGGTATAGTGTTGTAGATTGGGACACAATTATGGGGTGCCTACTGGAACTGTCCCATTATGAAAGTTGATAACTCGCTCAGATGATGACACCGTGTGTCGAAACAATTGTAAGCACGTTACAAGTATATTTTTGTGTAAATTGGAAGATTTTATTTCCTCTTAATTTATCATTCATGATGAACCCCACTGTTTATAATGTCAAAACAATTGAATTGTTCATAGTGGGACTGTAATGGATAATAGTTATTTTTGCCAGACATATTACATTATTCAACTGCTCAACCAGGCTGCCCAGAGAGAATAAGGAAAATTATTTGTCTTTGCATCTGACTCTGAAAAAGAATATTGTTACTCCAGAATCAATAAGACTACATTCAGAAGCAGAATCCAGAAAGTTGAATCAGAAAAGAAAGAAAGTCACATCAATGATTCTACCGATACGCCAGTGATTGAAGAAAAAAAGCGAAAAGAAGCAGAGAAAATAGCCAAAGGAACCAAAAAAACTCAGAAGGCTAATAATGTAAAGGCTATCACAAAAATATGTATTTGCAGAATCCAGTGACAGTGACGTGTCAATTAAAGATTTGTATGATGACAGTTCCGAAATATCGGATGAATTTGCAACGGAAGCAGATTATGAAGTAAATATAAATGATTTTGTTATTGTGAAATACCCATTGAAGAACAGAATTAAGTATGCTGAGCAAGTTGATAAAATTGATACGGCAGAGTATGTCGTCAATTTTTTGAAAAAGACTGCCAACGATAAATTTCTCTTCCCAAAAAAAGGACGAAGATTTGATTACAAGAGATGATATTGTTATTGAACTTCCTGTTCCCTTTATTTCTGGATGGACCGAACAAGCTTCCAAGTTATGGTATGTTAATCGTTATGGTTTTTCTCCTTATAACATAGAATAATGTTCCTATTTGTTTAAAATCGTATCTTGTTTGTTCGTTTTTTATTATATTTTAGTTACCATTGTTTAGCAATGTTTTTGAATAAATATAAATTTGTTTCTTTTTTCTGGCTTATTTTATTTTATTTCGACTCAACCCCGTTATTAGAAGGTTGTTCCAGTGCAATAGTCCTGCCCCACTATGATACAGGGGTTGATTGTACAGTGGGATAAGCCTACTCTAATCCGGCTTTCCACTTTAACCATAGTTTTAATGAATTTTTAATAATACGTTCATGTTTCCATTATAATGATAAGCTGAGAATCTGATTCAAGATTAAAATGAAGAATTTATTGTCATTTGGAAAATATTGTACCTGTCACTATACAACAATCTCCCCTGCATAGAAACAGCAAAAAATACTGCAAATGTATGCAACTTATTCCGACGGTAGAAAACATTGCATGCGCACTTCGTAACATATTCCACATATTTGAATTCTTGATATTTCACCCCGTCCTGCAATTTCCACCACCTTCGTTAGGAAATGCCTCGTTTTTCCTACGAGTCATTCATTGGACAATTTTTGATGATATTACCGATATCTTCGCTAACGTGATAGAAATGCGACTCTATCGACCGACCCAGGCATGTTGGAATCACCGTATCTACGGCGTCAATTAACCCAGTTCATTAAAATACACTCAATGTGATTGATATTCTATATTCAGTAACGAACACACGTGAAAGACAAAACTACGCTATCTACCCGTTGGCAATTAGTAGAATGATGCAGAGTACAGCCGAATAAAATATCCCATTTCATTAGCGCGTTATACAAGTCATGTCATTCAACCACACGAAAAAAACCTTCACATCGCGCGTAATTCGTTTAATGAAAAGCGTACTTCCAGTGGCAATGACTCTTATCAGGAATTTTCTGCAAATACAAATGGGGGTCTTTGTTGTTCATCATATATTTTTGTCCATATAAAATTAAAATACACTTTAAAAACTTTTTAGAGGAAAGCTTTTATTTAAATGCACTAAAAAGGAGAAAATTAATTTTAAAGTGAATTAAAATCAATATTTTCTTACATTATCAAATTTTATTGCACGAATTTTTGTTAAATTCTAGTTAAAATTAAATCCATAATTGACTGAAAATATCTATGCACATGGTTTGATCTATAGTTATCTTGTATATTCAATTATTAGTTAATAGTTAATCCCTAATTAGTTAAGCCGAATTATAATTCAAATTAGTGCAACCGTCGTAAATGATATGAAAGCTTGTCGCGAGAACTATATTTTTTTTGTAATTTTTTGTTTTTACGAAACTCCAGGTTTTCGGAGAAAACCCCTCAAAAGCAGAGCTTGTACGAGCAAGGGAGATCCGGGACCTACAGTTTAAATAAAAGTGGAATCCGAACCACTTCAGCTCAGTGACACACGACCGGGGATCGAACCCGGACCAAACGCTCTATAACACCTCGACCACTTCGCTGTCTATATGGAAAACTATTTTATTAATAGTTTCTTAGAAAATTTCATTCTTCATAAAAGTTGGTGAATTCAATAAAACTGGGTACGCAGACATCGGTTATTGCCAGTGGCGTGCGGCTAAGCCGGAAACGGCCGATATTCTAAATTCACTAAAGAGTAAAGTGACATTAATATCCAAAATATCAAAAAATGTTATTGAAAAAAGTTGTTCGAAATTGAATGATATTCCCACTCATCCAGTTTAGTCTACCAATTACTAATTTTGATAACTACTTGAATTTTTAATGGAAATTATCCACAATAATTTTTGAGAAGCAATTACCTGATCTATCAAAATCTTTGAGTCGAAAAAATAGTAATGAAAAGATTATGAAATTAAGCCAGTACCTTTTACAAAATTAAAATTAGTAAATGGTAGACTAAACTGGATAACTGAAAATATCGTTCAATTTCAAACAACTTTTTTCAATAACATTTTTCGATATTTTGATTAATGTCACTTTACTCCACAGTGAATTTAGAATATTGGCCGTTTCTCGCTCAGCCGCACGCCACTGGCAGTATATGCGAATACTCAATCTAATTGAATGCACCAACTTTTATGAAGAATAAAATTTTCTGAGAAATTGTTAATAAAAAAGTTTCCAATTTGGTTCCAACATTTTAGCGGACACTGTATATGTTTCGTATTGTAAATTAAATTTAAAATTACCTCAAGATTTATTCTCGCGACTAGCTTTTCTATCATTTAAAATTTTATGATGTAACAAAATGAAGGGGTTAATTCACTTTGAAATGTATTCTTTTTGGTGGATTTAAATAAAAGCTTTCCTCTAAAAAGTTATTTTAAAGTTTATTATTTATTTATTTCTTTTTAGTTTTCTTTGGATGTGTTTTGAAAAGAGGGGAGGGAGCGAGCCCACCGGCAGACATATTTTTTGTCGTAATTTTCCATGTATGAAACCGTTGGATATTTTTCTGAATTTCTACGCGTTCTCTATTTATTTTTCGAGGAGAGAAGATTTTTTAAAACCGTATTATTCAATGGTCAGATAATTTTCACAATTTTTACGGATTATTTCTATTTCGCGAGTTTTCCTAATTTTTTTCGTGGCAGGAAAAGGGGGCGAGCCCCCCGATCGATGTTTTTTCATCATTATATCCAAGTAAGAAACTGTTGAAACATTTTACGAATTTCTTTGCGTTCTCTATCTAGCTTTTGAGGAGGGACAGGGGGGTGAAAATTTCTTAAACCATAATATTCGACAGTCAGATAATTTTCACTATTTTTACGGATTTTTTCGATTTTAATTTCGCGAGTTTTCCAACTTTTTTCGAGAAAAGGGGAGGGCGAGCCCCCCTATCTCATTTTCTTTCGCTGTAATTTTTGACGAAGAAAACTTCCGAAACCATACTCGTTCTCTATCTAGCTTACGGGAGGCCGGAGGGGAGACAATTTCTTCGACATTAATGTATTGTCATGGGAAAAATGATTTAAGTTTCTTTCTTGTGGAACATTATTAAACTCTTTGACTGAAGGTTTATTCAAATAACTATTCCTCTTGTATTCTCATAATCCTAGGGATATGTGATGAATCCAGATGAATCTTGGTGTTCCTCAGGGTTCAGTTCTTGGACCGGTATTGCTTTTGGTGTATTTTAATGATTTGACTGCTATTAAAATTAGGAATGTTCACCATTTTTGCGGACGATATACTGTGGCACGATAATGGCTCACTTGAATTTTCAAGGCCACGTTAAACACTTGAGCAGAAGACTGGCTTTGGGATGCTTCGCGTTACGAATAGTAGCTAACGAGTTAGGTGAGGCAACGGCAAGAATGGTCTACCATGCGCTGATTGAGAGACATATACGATATGGTATAACGTTCTGGGGCAGATGTAATCGGAATAGCTTTAATACGATTTTTATTTTACAGAATCGAGTTGCGCGGTATATGTGTCGTGTCGGGCACAGGGTTTCTTGTAGATTACAATTTAAAGAGAAAAAACTCATAACGGTCACGTCTTTATTTATACAGGAAACAATCTACCTTGTGCATAAGAATATATCTATGTAACATGGGAATATGGGAATTCCTCGCCAAAGTAATAATTTGTTACTTCCAATACCAAGAAACAACTTAATAAAGTAGTTATTCATTTCAAATGCAGCCAAATTATACAGTGCGGCTTTTTTAGCCCCCCCGCCACTATTAACTTTTGAATACCCTTCGAAATGTTTTTGGTTTCATTATTCCACAACAAACCGTTCAAATTTATCGAGGTATGAGTAGTTTTCAGATCCGCTTTTATATTTGATATTTCGAATTTTAATTGCAAAAAAAATTCAACAAACTTCAAAAATAATTAGATGGTTGTGAAGAGAATTGAATTCTCTTTTCAACGATGTGACACTTGACCCCCCATGCCATTTAAAAATTTTGAGTTGATATGCCCCCCCCGCGCCCCCTGTCGAGCAATCACCATATTTTTTGTATCAAAAAGTAGTATCGGTGAAACCCTCCAAATATTTTTTTTTTCAAATCTGTACGTTGAACCGTTCAAAAGTTAACAGGGGGGGGGGGCTAAAAAAAGCCGCACTGTATACCCATTCACCAACTGTACTCAGAAATATTCAGTCAAAAAACCAGTTCAGAAGATATATGAAGGAGTATCTATTGGAAAATGCACTTTGCGATGTGCAAGCGTTCTTTCAATATACCGACACGGTTAACTTGATATACGCCTTTTGATGGATGGCATTTGTATTTGAGTGTCGGATTTGAAAGTCGTTGATATTGCTATTTAATTTGATTTTTGGAGGTCCATTGCCACAGCTTGATTTTGATGGTGTACCTTTCAAAATCTATGAATATTCTTGATGTTTGTGTTATATCCTAGAATTATAAGTAGTCATTTTACAAATTTTCCATTGACAAATTGCCAGAAATGACCTTTTCAAGTTATTTGGCCACAACTATCAATTTATACGAACCATTAATTAACACAGCATTTTTGAGAGATTCCGTTGACATAGCCAGACACGTGGCAGAAAGCTTTGGACTTTTCAAAGGATATATTTTTCGAAAGCATTAGGTGTATTGGGTGACAACAATAAACGCATTCTCTCATCTCTCATCGAACATTCGTTAGGCCGGAATGGTGTCTGTCCGATGCCCAGAGGTTCTCCGGACCTCAAACCCGAGAATAGTCAAACACATACGAGAATGAATCGATATTGTCATATAGAGATATACGATTTATGACCCAGGTGGATTCGCGGACATCTAACGAATTGGAAGTTTTTTTGTAGTAATTGTAACGAAGCATTTCTGAGGCTCATTTTTCAATTTCTAAACAGTATCACAGAAATGATTCGTACGCCTTTCCATACCATTTCGCTGTAATTTCAAAATGTATTGAAAACGGAGAACAATCTTCCCAAGTCAGGATATAAGTAGTAGCTGACTCCATCCATATTTTCTCATTTTTGATGCCAACCACTTGTTGCTACCCTTCATTTCTTGTACCGAAAATATCTACTTATACATAAAGTTTTGGTCTCGGTTCACTTTTTGTGATACGGAATGATTTTTGCTTGGAAAAAACGTGGTTTTGTGCATTCAGCAACCATTTTTCATGTGTTTTGCTACAAAGGCTAACCGAGGGTATAAATAGTGGAACCACATTTGAAGTGAACCGATATATATTTCTGTTCAAGTGAATTGTATTTTCCAAACCTTGTTTATTATATTCAATTACTTCGGGTTTGAACGTGAGAGGGTCCGTATCAGGCCCTCCACTGCAGCCCTATGGTTATATTTCTCCCAGTATATCCAATCTCTTAACGAAATTGAGGAATGTATTGGGAGAACAATTCACCAGGTTTTCAGGCCTTACTGTCGCATCGCCAAATATTGAGAATCTGGTTCTGGCAGCTGCAGGGCATGTATACAGAATATTCAATTACTAAAAAGACCTAAATTCGACTTCCACCGTCGCGAATATCATAGTACCGCATTGATCGTTCTGAAGGTTATGCCTTCACAACTGGCAGAGCGACCAGGCTTGAAGAATGGTTACAAGCATCGGGTGTGTAACTAGTTTGCATAATAGAGACCGCCAATTTACCAAGATGGAGAATTGAAATTCAAGTCCGGTCAGCCGCTTACTGTTATTATTATTGTTATAAGCACGTTGAATAACTCCCTTCGTTATTATTACTAGTCAGCGCCTCCAGTTTCCACGAATGTGCAGTCACAAGAGTGGAATCTGTGTCGCGTTACTAAAGGTCTAAGAAACCGATTGGTCGACGTAAATACGTTCCGAAAGGTTCGGCTTTCACTAGTGGTCGCAACTAGCTGAGCTCAAGGAAATCGCTGGTCGAGGGAGTTTGTTCAATCATTGTCCTGCAGACAGCCCGGAACGCGTACCAATATTACGGTATTACCACCATAACCGTACAGCGCTATTCAATCCTGAAGGCACGGACTTTACTACTGATGGAACGGTGAGATTTCGCTTGAAATTAGTACGGAGATCGTGAACTGTAAATTACCCATTTCAAAGGAACGGCCTTCACTTCTTTTTGGAATAAGTTCGGTATTCCATTTCAAACCGTAACAGTAGGTGATCAAGAGTTGGTAAAACCCATGTCGAAAGTCCTAGTACCCCGAAAGCTATGGTGAATAGTGATTCGGGACTAGCCGTTATAATTTAACAGACATCATATACAATTGACCTGCGGTAATCAGTAGTAATATCCTGACAAAAATGCCGAATTTTCAAAAAATGTTCCACCTTGCTGTAAATCAACACAGTTTGAGCGACTGGTAAGGTGAAAGTATTTTGAAAAATCTGCAACTTAAAGGGATATTCGATCAGACAATTTCACGAATACATTATGTTATTATGGACTTAATGCCTATTGCAGAAACGGTTCATCTTGTGTCATAACTGTCAGAAGAGGTGAACCTAAGATGCCTAAAATCCCTGGTGTGTCGAGTGATTCTATTTTGTTTAGATTTTTTTCAGAAGACAAATAAACAAATGAAATAGTGTTCTGCTTCTTTAGTCGGTTCCAGAGATCAGATGGCACCCTTATAGAATTTTAGTCCTGTCAATATTCCAGGGAATTTCAACAAATTTTAAATACAATTAAAAGGTGAATAATTGTGACGGAATCTAAATTTCATACTGCAATATCCCTGTATTGATGACTATTATTGCTGTGTTTCTTCATTTTGCTGTATATTTTGTTTTATACATTCATCATTCATTCAATAATAATTCACTTTGTCTGATTGACTCGGCCGTTACTTGATGAAAAACTATGGTAATTGTATGAAATACACAGAAAAGAATTCGATCTCCACATTCGTGGGCAATCCAGAAAGACTAACAAAATAATTCTTCTATATCCAGTACCGAAAGTGAATACCACCATATTATGAAGATTATCACACAGTATCTTGTATTATTAGAAAACATTTTAATGAAAATCACGGCACGAATATAACTCACACGGAATCGCGCCATTCCCGCTTATATTAGCAATAGATTGACAGGTTCTGATGGTGAATTTTCTTGAAATGAAATGCGTGGTTAATTGCATTTCAGTAAAAAATTATATAAATAAGTCAAAAATGTAACAAATAAAACTGATTGGTGAAAGTGATTCAGTAAATTCAAATAATTACGTTTCTTTATTCACTTCATTCGTCGGCAATACTTGAAAACTTCTGTTCTTGTAAATTTACACTAACAGGAAAACCGACCATGGCGGTGCACGCAAATGCGCAATATTTGGGAAACGGAACACGATTTAATTTGTTTTCTCTTAATCAAGCTGGCGAATTGTCTCTCATTTCATCCCACAGTTTTGCAGGGTTTTTCAGACATCTTAGATAAACCGTCAAACTGACGTTTCTAAATTTACAGTGATTGTTGTAACTATGGAAATGTATAAATGATGAAGAGGCGAAACACTGATTTGAAAATACCACGGGCTGGAGACAGTGTTTTCGAAAAGTCTTTTTCTCATTGGTTTGAATTAAAAAAATTATGACATTTGATTGGTTTATATTATATTAGGGAAATTGTCAGGGAACTTGTCTGGGAAATCAGCTCACCAGTATTCTCCGCAAGCCCAGTCGAACAAGATATTTAGCTACCCGCGTACGACTTCATATCCTGTCTCATTTTCTGGTCCTGACGTTGAAAGATTGCTTTCCGGTTAATAATTTCATGAGTGTATGAAATATTTATTGTTGAATTACATTTTCACCGTTGAAAATAAATTGGTTCATATTCACATGCAGTTTTCATTCAATAAACAGGGGAAAGAGGGACATCTTCCCAGAACCGTTCCGTAAAAGGCAAATTAGAGCACAGCCACTTATTGTCAGTGAACCATTGGTCATTACAACTGACCCCTAGAGTACTGTTTCATCACTGTAGCTGGCACGAGCCTTCCATTAGTATATTCTGGGAGAAAGTGGGGCATACTACTATAATCATACTGGCTCCCGAGGTTACTGTTGGGTGTCGAAAACGAGGTGTACTGTTGACCGGAGCATTTATTTTATTACCCGTAGCGCTATTGTAACGTCCGTAACGAGGAGGAAAGAAGGTTATAACATAATTTTAAGGTTAGTAGAATTCTTCTGGACTTCCATTGTCTGGTTACAAAGAAAATAAATTCTTTGCATGTGTTTGAGTCACGACGTTTCAACAGTTAACATCTAATGTCGTTATCAAGTGTGAGAATGCTATAAGATATCTCGGGTACTTATTATATAGCATACAACTAATGTACCTGCTATAATGGTAATTATGATCTTCGTGGGGTCTCTCGCAGGTCACCAATGTTAATTATTGATGACCGGTCCTGACACAGAATTTTTTATTGAAATCTCAATCGATCCAGCTGAGTGGCTTCCATACATTCCGAATCTCTACGATCGGCTGACTGAACACGTCATTATTCAGAATATAAGCCGACTCTATCAACTTTCTCTTATGCCAATGTTGTTCTTTGTGGATAATTTCGGCTTCCGACCATGCGATGCTGTGCTGATTAGTCCATACGTGATTTGCTATTCCCGACTTCGATGTTTCTCCTCGCTGAGTAACACATAAATTAACATTGATGACCTGAGAGAGACCCCACGAAGATCATAATTACCATTATAGCAGGTACATCAGTTACATGCTATATAATAAGTATCCGAGATATCTTGTAGCATTCTCACACTTGATAACGACAGTAGATGTTAACTGTTGAAACGTCGTGACTCAAACACTTGCAAAGAATTTATTTTCTTTGTTTCTAGAAAATGGAAGTCCAGAAGAATTCTACTAACACTAATACATTGTCAACCACTTTCAAACATACAATTTTAAGGCTAACCACCATTTGCGACACATAACTGAAAAAAAATGTTTAGTTATTGTAAAAAAAAACCTCAAATTTTCACCAAGCAGTTCACGTTCCGCGACAAACACCAGGACCCAGCACCTCTCGGGTGCTGTTTAGACACGTAGGGCAGGTGGCCAAAGCTAAGCCAGGCAATTAACGAAGCGAACCAATGACGATGATGGCGATTGAATTAGGTAACGGGAAGTGGAAAATCGGATTCGAGCTGAGTAGTTTTGGGGAAACCAACCATTCCTGTAGTGTGAGTCGGGTCCTCTCCGGATCTGGCCACGGTCAGCACGTATTCGCGGTATTTCAGTGTTTTAAAATCACGTGGTTGGTGAAAGTGACTGCCTAGTATTATTTCGAGTAATAGTTACTTATGATGTTAGTGCTGTTTAACTTTGTGAGAAGGAAAGTTTGGGATACAAGCGTGTCTAGTGGCCCAATCATTCGAACAAATTGAAAGCACTTTTGACACGATTACCATACAATGTTTTTGTACAAACACTATCAAGAGACCGCCAAACTAATAAATAAAAAACATCAGGGATTCAAAATTACAATCGCAAAGCTTAGGGTCTTGGTGCTTGTTTTCAAATAATAATAATAATAATAATACTCCCTCATAAACACCCGAAGAGTGTACCCAAAGGCATAGCCTCTGCGGGTAGAGGACGGCTATTATTATTATTTGCCATAGCAACCATTGTTTTTTGTTATTAGTTTCCAAAAAACTTGACGAAATTTTCTAAAAAGTGTCATTTTACTCAACTCTTAATTTTTTATTACTAACTAAGGTCATTCGGCGTCACCTAACATGGCCACTTCACAGCAAATGTGGTTATAATTTGCTCCAATAAAAAAATACCGAAAATTTCTAATTAAATATTTTCCTATTTGTATCTTTGTTAAAATTGTTATTTATGTCAACCGATTGCGCCCCTACGCGCAACCCTCGGAAGTCTTCGAGAGACTTGTGTGAGCTAGGGAAGACGCAGCTCTTACCTTTTAACGTGTGATGCCATGCATCTAAGAATAGTTATAAAATATTCACTATTTACAAGTCATTTCGGTGCTATACATTGCCAAAAATTCCAAGATATTTTATTATTTTGTGGCCTGGAGATAATTATATTTCGCCATTTCATGTACACCTTCATCATTTTCATCCCACATCCACCATTTTAACAATATATGATTCAAACAGCAGCGACATCAACGAACTGAGAGATTTTTAGACATTTACTCCATCATCTCTACTTAGGAAATAAGACTTTCGTTAATATCGGTCCAATTGTACAATATAACAGATATTTGTTTATGAAATTGAGGAAGCAACCTATTTGCAATAATAGAAGTCGGTATTTAGTTTCATTACATTTGCTAGAGCTATTAATTTTGAACAGACATAACAAAACCAACCCTATTTACTAATAAACTAATGGACCGCACGAATATAATGTTTTATTACTATATACAGGCTTATTAGATAACACTCCTAGGGGTAGACGCTGACGTAAACGCAGAAACAGAAAGTTTCGTTCTCAGTGAATAATAAATACTTCATTGATATTCATTTTCCAGTAGGGTAGAAGTTTAAAATTGTAATTCCGTATACGCCGAATTATATTCCTACAAAGCGATTCAGACAAAGCAATTTGATTATCAGCTGTAATATTCCAAGAGCGATAACTACGAAATATTGTTTTTATAGCTTTCGAAAGTAACGTGTTTGAGAAAGTTGTATTAAAATTATGGGCTACTTCCAATAATTTGTGTCAAAAAATGCAACGGTGGACTGTGCATTGAATGTTTCTTTATATTCCATAAGAAATAATGGCATGTATTCATTTTAAGTGAAAAAAAATAGTATTAATAATAATAGATTAGTCTAATTGACGTCATAGGCGCATAGCCTTACCATGGCAACGTAAGTTTGCTGAGAAACATGGATTTTGAAGAATGTAATAGTTAAAGAGCTGCCTATATGATTTACTGACAGGTAAGGAAACCGTCCGCTGGTCATGAAATAGCATTCTTGGTGTTGCCCCAAGTCGCCTGGATGTAGTTTTAGAAAGTCTCCAGGTCAAGGTCAAGGAGGGAGGGGGGCGATTGAAAAACAGTCAGTTTGTAACCGTTTGCTGGTTTCACATTTTGGTAGATATGATGCTGAACAGCGAAGTGGTCGTGGTGTTAAAACATTTGGCTTCCACCCAGACGGTCCGGGTTCAATCCCCGTTCGCGTGTTACTGAGCTGAAGTGGTTCGGATTCCACTTTTATTTAAACTGTAGGTCCCGTTTGTCCCTTGCTCGCACAAGCTTTGCTTTTGAGGGGTTTTCCCCGAAAACCTGGAAGTTTCGTACAAACAATTTTTTTTTCCTCCTACCCCTATACAAAGTACACACTTTCCTCCCTCAAACCAGGCAGGAAACTCATACTTTTCCTCCCTAGGGAGGAAAGTACTTTTCCTCCCCCTCATTTCAAGTAAGTTGTAAACGATGAAACTTGTGAATCTATTATAATCAAATTGTTTCCGTAATTTCTAGAACATCTTATATATCCTGTATTCTGGTAAAAATCAAACATGAATGTTACTTCTACTCTAGTTCTTTAATAGCTATTTGTGTATTTAGAGCGCAAAGTGATTGATTGTTGCTCGACAAAGAGATTAATCTTTGGAGAACGACAATGACACTTTGTGCTCGAAATACACACATTATTTATTCTACAAGCGCAGCTCTTAGAAAAAAAATTATCGACACCTCATTCAAATAGGCACATAACATTACTTATGAGAAAATCACTCAATAGCAATCCGAAATGTATAAGCTATCTAAATGTCCAATAATTCAAATCACTAATAAGAAAAAAGTAAAATAACGTTCTTGAAAAAAAAAAGTTGTAATTGCCAGGAGATGAACCTTCGGATTACAAGCCCAAGACGCTAGCCATTGCACCACCGCAGATTCTCAGATACACATGACAGTATTGTCTATACTTTCCATCAAGTAAGAATAGGTCTATTTGCAAACAAAGTCACAAAAAGGATTTATTGAGTGGGTTGGAGGAAAAATCATATGTACATGGGAGTAAAGTGCCTTTTCCTTCCTTGGATGTTTACTGCCCTCCGCTTCGCGTCGGGCAGTAAACTACATCCTGCGGGAGGAAAAGTGGCACTTTCCTCCCTAGTAATACAAATAGCTATTACATACCTTTTGCCAAGTTTGACCGGCGAACGAAGTCAACATACAGAGTTATGCCGAAAAACCCGCGATTTTTCGGAATTACTCTGGATATTGACCTCGTACGCGGGTCAAACTTGGCAGAAGGTATGTTCAGCACCATATCTATTAAAATGTGTAACCAGCAAACGGTCACAAACTGACTGGTTTTCACGATACCCCCCTTCTTGACTTTGACCTGGAGACTATCTAAAACTACATCCAGGCAACACCAAGAATACTAATTCATACCCAGCAGACGGTTTCCTTACCTGTCAGTAAATCATATAGGCAGCTCTTTAACTCATAGAATATTATCTGGGATGCCGTTGGACAAAATGACTCCAGTCTACTCCTTTGATAGAACATACACCACCATCATACAAGATGGGGAAGTCACATCAAAGGCAACACCAATGCTGTCAAGAGGGAAAATCTGGTACACAGATGGCTCTAACACAAGCAATGGAGTAGGGGCTGAAATATACGGGGGGGGGGGATCAATACATGACATTAGTCTGAGCGTCGGCACTCAAGCCTCAATATTCCAAGCCGGGGTAATGGCTATTTCTGTTTGCACGAGAGAGATTTTAAAGAGGAGGCTCAAAAACCAACCCATAGTCATTCTCTCCGACAGTCAGGAGGCAAGAAAGGCCTTGCAATCATGCAGGTTTTCTTCCAAACTCACAAAAATCTCTGCGACCCAGGAGCACAGAACAAGGTGAAACTTGTCTGGATACCAGGTTTGTATGTGACGTTTTTCGTCGTAGGATCAACCGTTGAGGAATTACATTGAAAAAAGAAACAGATTTTAGCACCTTTCATCCAAGATGGCGGCCCGAGCGACCACTCATCAAGGTCACAAACTTGGATTTTTCTTCAGAGTACAAACCTTAACTACATATTTTAAAATTGTTACTACACCACCTTTTGTAGGGCAAAGTTTTTTTTTATCCCTAGTGACTGGATTATGTCCCGTCTTAAGGTATTTGGAACGCTAGAGCAGTTTTCTTACGAATACAATGAAAATTTGGTATGATATTCCCCGAAAGTGGCTACATCATTTGAATTTTTTTGAGAATTTTCGTTCATTTAGAATCGGAGATGATTGTACTCAAAGTTGCTCTCCAATAGCCTGAATGAATTATTTTTCAAAAAATCAAATTTGAATGTATGCACAGCACTGATAGTAATTTTATTATTATTGCTTGGCGGGACTGGCTATCGGCCGAAGTGCAGGTAATTCTGAGTAGAACCTTTCTGCCCCTGCTGTCAGGTCGATCTCGTGAGTACTCAAGATCGTCTGATGAACTCCTGGAGATTCCTTACGAGGTTTCCCTTTGGGATGATATCTTCTCTTCTGCACTGCAGTGTCCAAAAATATCCATCCACATGCGAGCCAGGGCTTCGCATTCGAACATTATGTGAGAGGCTATTTGTACTTCCTCGTCACAGAACCTGCATAGTGTGGACACTTGGTGTAACCCCAGCATGTGCATGTGTTTTCTCAGGTGGCAGTGCCCTGTTAGAAGTCCTACCACCTTTCTGAGAGAGTTCTGGCTCAGTTCGAGGAGATGTCTTGTGAGCCGGTCGGTTGACCCTATCATCATCATCTTTCCGTGAGTTTTGCCATAGGCGTTCTCACAAGAGAATTGGTGGTGGTGTCCTGCCTAAAGTCCCTAAACGGGATTCCGCAGGCTGGTTCCGGTCCTATGAGAGTTGATGCTGCCCCCGCTCTTGCTGGGGCATCTGCGCTCTCATTTCCCAGGATACCAGATTTCACACACTTTTTATTTCAACATTTTTCATCGTTATATACGCTATTTTCACACCACTTCAAGAAGGCGTGGAACTCGGAGCTAACACAATTAATGCTGTGGATGGTAATGGGTATCTTTTACATAAGGTTGTATGGTATCGTAACGATTGTTTTGGGTCTATTTGTGAAAAGTAAGTTTCATATGTACGAAATCACTACGGTTCCCAAGCATTCATTGTTTACGATGGTTATTCATTTGATGGTTGCGAAAAAAGTACCAAGAGCGCAGAAAGACGTTGATCGAAAAAGTAGATGTCTGTGGATGTTCTTTTTGATTAAAAAATGTCGGCTCAAGTTTCGCAATAACCATTTTTACGCAATGAAAAAAAAAAGCCCGTCTGATTTCGTTGCTGACAAAAAAATCTTATTAAGCTGCTATTACAGTTAAGCAGGCCGAGGAAGATTCAGATGTTTTGATTATCAGACAGCAATTTCCCGCTGCTCAATATTCGATGCTGTTTTCGTCATTGGTGGAGAAGTCGATCCTCTAGTTTTGCTGCCAGAATATTGCCATTCCAAAGCAACATATACTTTCGCAAACCTGGGAAGGGAAAAACTGCTGAAAGACTGTATTCTGCGAATAGTTTGAAACATGAAGGAGCAGCTGAAAACATCCTGTTTCTGCATGCGTTTAATGGCTGCAACTAAGAAAAAACGAAATTTTGTTTGATTGTACAGAAAAACAGAAGACTCCATGACATTATTAGTATCTTCAGAGATCAAGATGCTCAAAAAGAAGATGCTGGACAACGCATTCTCATTGCTTGGAATGAAGGCCATATGGAAAAGGAAACCTTGGAAGAAGTCCGCTACCAACTTTCGTAAAAGCAACAATAAAATGCAAATTCAATCTTGCAACTTTACCCCTGACGAAGGATGCTATTCGACATCATGCGTTTAGGACGGATCATCAGGTTCAGAAATGGTATGGAATCTAAAAAATTCCAGAAGACTAGGGTTGGAAACTTGCCACCAACGGGCTCACTCCATTAACAATGACAAAGTCACTAGCACCCGACAACCTATTGAATTTCATTTCATGCACATACAAAAAAGGATGCGGTGGAGCATGTTGACGCAGGAAAGCTGGGTTGAAGTGGTCTATTGTGTGCGGATTTTGTAATGGTGAGAATGCACCAGAAGTTATCATCGAGAGTGAGGACGAATATGACGCAATATCAATGGAAGCCCAATTTCTTCTGAGTACAGACAACGAGTTAAAAGATGACATTGAGGACGAAAACTATAATAAAGACATCAACATCAACCAACCCGAACCGTTAAAAATGAGAAAAAAATAATGATATTGAAAATAGGTAGGTACAGACAATGAGTTCAGAGAACAATGAAAATATTCATGAAAAATATTAAAGTTATCATAATTTATGTAAGGAATAACTAGAAATAGTGAAAATAAATCCAGAAATCAACAACAAATTTTCATCATTACGCTGGTTATAACTCGATTCTTTGGGACTTCCAAAAAAAAAGTTGAAATAAAAAATGTGTGAAATTGTATTCTCTTAAGTTTGTATGAAACATTTTTCGTAATAGGATCAACCGTTCAGGTATTATATATAAAAACATAGAAAGTTTTATTTCTCATTTTTCGTGAGAAAAAAACAGATTTCAGCACCTTTCATCCAAGATGGCGGCCCGAGCGACAACTCCCCAAGGTCGCAAATTTGGACTTTTCTTCAGAGTACAAACCTAAACGAAATATTTCAAAATTGTTACTACACCACCTTTTGTAGGGCAAAAATCCTAACTGACTGGATTAACAGTCCTAGGAGAAAGACAACTTCAGCCATCCACTACGGAACAAATCGTTCTGTTTGCTCATTTTTTATGAAAAATTACATTCGAATTCGATCACCACGGAAAATCATACGAAACGTTTCCAATAATTAATTTGCAATAGCGCTTCGCCGTTTTTTTCAAGCGGAACACACAGTTCACGACTCGTATTTTGTAAGCTGCAATTATGCTTTCATAAGCTCAAATAAACAACAATGCCCAAAAATTAGAAGAACCCGTGTGTTGTCCATGTTTAATCCGCATGTCAGAGCTCGGACGCAGCAAATCCTGTTCTGTAATTAAATTCTCTCTTCTGAGGTATGTCAATACTACGACCCCCGCTCAAAATTTTTAATCTGCGAACAATATGTACTCAATTAAGGCTCGAGTAAATGATTAAATATCGAATTGAGAGGGGGAGTTTACTTTGCTCAGTTCAGAAAAATCCTTTCAATTCCGTTTCCGTAATTAACGAAACTTCGTCTGCAATTAAATACATTCCAATTTTCAGATTTCAATTTAGAACATCTCATTAAAGATTATATATATGTGCTCTCAATTTAGATCTTTTAAGGGGGAGGAGCACATTTTTCGAATAAAAAATTCCTGAAGCGGGATAACGTTAATTTAAAAAAATGAATATGGGCTGGAGCTGGACTATACCAGGTGTGCCACATTCAATGTGATAGGCATTATATGGATTGTTGCAGGAGTTTGACGAATATATTTTCCACAAGAGTTTCAAAACTTCACGGTAGCTATAGTTTGGTATAATTTTCATATATACCTGGTGATCTGTGAAAGTGCTACTGACCTATTATCATCACTAATCCAGATTCTACGCTGAATTCCGATTTTTTTTGTTGTGTTTTTTAGCATTGGGTTAGGGCGTTATAAAGTTTTCGTAATCCCATACCGTTACTTTTTAAGATACCTTCTATACGAATCATGTGTGCATCTTTCTTGAAATTATTGGCAAATCCAGGATTTTGCAGTGGGGAGACTGAGGTTTAAGAAAGTTGTATTGCCGTGACGTATCCACATTATTAATGATGGTGTTTGGAAAGAATCCGAAATTGCAAAATTCAGGCAGTCTTAGATATTTAATGTATAGAACCAGATCTTTCAGAGATTTCAAAATTGCGTTAAAAGGGTCACTTGATTTGGTTATATAATTTTTTATTTAGAAACTGACATGAATCCGAAGCACCCAGTAAATAGACCACTCAACCTGGTGAAAGACAGAGACCTATTCAACTAGTAGCCAATGACGACAGATCAATACAATTAGACCCCGGTAGGTCTCAGTGCTACGGGAGACCCCAAGGGTAAACTCAGTTCTTTTTTTAGGATCTTTGATTTTATTTTGGCCCAATAAAATATCTACATATTTCTGTTTGTGATCGTGTATTTGCCTTAAGTTGGTGAAGTCGAAGAATTGTGATACTGTGATTTTGAAATATTTCAGGCATTTTTGTTAATATATTTGATCAGGCGTTGACATTTATTATTTCCGATTATTGTCCTAATTACATTTATCTAGTATACCTGCAAAACAAACTCAAAAGAAGGGAGTTATTGAGTTTTGTTTAGTTATTAATTAAGTCATGTTCACAAATATGATTTTTTTGTGAGCATATGGATAGCAAAAGTTGAATTTGTTTTACCATTTAAATAGCAGTTCCCATGTTCAACTATGCGTTTTTTTACAGTTCTACAAGTTTGTCCTATATAAAATATAATACAAGTGCTACAAAATATTTTATAGACTCCAATCTTTCCTAGTTTATCAACTTTATATGTTTGGCTCTTGATAAGCTCACCCAGAGCTTTATTTGTCTCAAAAGCAATATTAAGATCTTGCGTCTCCAAAGTTCTATACCAGAAATTTGTAAAAGTCCTCCACATTCAAGTACTAAGCATACGCTACTTGATGAAAATGTGCAATGTAATGATTAACGAGAAAGTTAGCCACAATCTTAAGAGCTACCTTCAACGTCATATTAAACAAATACTGATTAAGAAATCGACCAGTATCATAAATGAATATTCTGATTTTTAGCTGTGACTAACGAACAATGCAAATTCTTTCAGCATATGTTATTTCAAAACCATTCGTCAACACATGCGCCATGAGTTACTAGTTATTTTATTGGAAAATATTATGGGATTCGTTTTACGACGAAAATTCAATCAAGTGTTAGTTAATTAGTTTCATTACTGTTAGATATACTTTTCCGCTTCAGAAAGGTGGTTTTAACGTTATTTCGGAAACGTAAATTAAATATTATATAATTACAGAAAATAATATTCATGCTTGGTATTACTTTTGTACATTAAAACTGCATTTAAAACATTGAAATCAATTTTGAAAGAAAGGTAGAAATTTCTGAAAATTCGAGACATTCTTAATTTGCAGAGTTCATAAAATTGTTCCATATTCAATAATGTCTAAGTCTGTAATTAAATCTGTCGGTTTCTTATAGCGATCAAACTCTTGCTCCATATCCAAAACTGTTTCTCTTCTCGGAAAAAGTTCCTTTCGTTCATTATAATGTTACCATAATGTATACGGCGGAGTTAAACAGTTTGTTTTCGAGAGTTTTATGATTTTTGCTCTCTTCCTTCGTTTTCTAAAATTATCTTTATTGTTCATTAAATTCGAAACTCTGTAACGAAAGACGCATTAAACTTGTTTCGAAATAGTTGCAACTCGGAAATAAACTTAGAGCAAGGCGAATTGATGGGGTTTTGGTTTTCAAGTTTTTCATAATGACGGTAGTGAAATTCGATTTGTTTTTATTTATTACTGTCGAATTAATGAGCATTCCGAAGTATTCATCACCATCAGTGCTAATTCAATTAGTTTTCGAGGAGAGTTGAAAATAGATCCATTCTCAAAAAAAGTTCTGTCGATTTGGCAGTGCTGCTTGTTCTTCTAAATTCTTTAGAGCAGTAGATCATTTATATTTGACATGATACACGTATATCGCCATCAGAATTAAAAATAAAATGCAACAAATATAAATAACTCAACAATCTCTTAACCCGGAGATTAGGAGTGTTCTCCCTCTGCTCGCTAGGTGGAGCGGACTAGAAACCGCTTCATCGCGTGAACCAGAGTTGACCAAGCAGCGGAGTGTGTAATGATTTGGACGGGGACCAAATGGCGTCAGTGCTGTTTGTGTTGACCTACCCTTGCACTGATGAGAGGCAACAACCTCGAAATTAGTCTGCGGGTGGTCACCCTGTCCAAATCAAAACATAATTCTGCTGGTTGGTCACAGAGGGCACTTGCAAGTGCGTCCTCTGATGCTTTGAGGAACGTTGCACAAGTATCTGTTAGATTTAATTCAATACCCATCGTGGTCTTAGCCAGGGGAGTAGTTGTTTTCTGACATGTACTTGCCATAATAAGCCTACGTAGTAGGTGTTTATGGGACTAAAGGGTTCAGCATCGGTCGGCAACGACTGTTCGTTATCCCCCATATAGTTTGTTAGGCCTCCAGAGGGTGGTAGATGGGTTAGTTAATAGGAAATTATACAAATACTTTCCAAATGAAACAGTATCGGAATCTCCTTTTAGTAGGCATGTATTTCAAGGAAGAAACAATGATTCGACAGACATCCCCTATATAGTTTACCAGGCCTCAAGAGGGGCGTTCCGGTTATATAGTAAAATTTTCTCTTTGTGAAAATTGTTATCGATATTTGAAATTTCAAAATGGCGACGATGAGAGGATGAGGCAAAAAGATTTTCAGTAAAACCAATATGATGAACCACAACCTGAAAGCAAAATGAAGTACTACTTCATTTTGAAAAGTAATTGAATTATTTCCTATAAACTAACCCGACAACCTATTGAATTTCATTTCATGCACATACAAAAAAGGATGCGGTGGAGCATGTTGACGCAGGAAAGCTGGGTTGAAGTGGTCTATTGTGTGCGGATTTTGTAATGGTGAGAATGCACCAGAAGTTATCATCGAGAGTGAGGACGAATATGACGCAATATCAATGGAAGCCCAATTTCTTCTGAGTACAGACAACGAGTTAAAAGATGACATTGAGGACGAAAACTATAATAAAGACATCAACATCAACCAACCCGAACCGTTAAAAATGAGAAAAAAATAATGATATTGAAAATAGGTAGGTACAGACAATGAGTTCAGAGAACAATGAAAATATTCATGAAAAATATTAAAGTTATCATAATTTATGTAAGGAATAACTAGAAATAGTGAAAATAAATCCAGAAATCAACAACAAATTTTCATCATTACGCTGGTTATAACTCGATTCTTTGGGACTTCCAAAAAAAATGTTGAAATAAAAAATGTGTGAAATTGTATTCTCTTAAGTTTGTATGAAACATTTTTCGTAATAGGATCAACCGTTCAGGTATTATATATAAAAACATAGAAAGTTTTATTTCTCATTTTTCGTGAGAAAAAAACAGATTTCAGCACCTTTCATCCAAGATGGCGGCCCGAGCGACAACTCCCCAAGGTCGCAAATTTGGACTTTTCTTCAGAGTACAAACCTAAACGAAATATTTCAAAATTGTTACTACACCACCTTTTGTAGGGCAAAAATCCTAACTGACTGGATTAACAGTCCTAGGAGAAAGACAACTTCAGCCATCCACTACGGAACAAATCGTTCTGTTTGCTCATTTTTTATGAAAAATTACATTCGAATTCGATCACCACGGAAAATCATACGAAACGTTTCCAATAATTAATTTGCAATAGCGCTTCGCCGTTTTTTTCAAGCGGAACACACAGTTCACGACTCGTATTTTGTAAGCTGCAATTATGCTTTCATAAGCTCAAATAAACAACAATGCCCAAAAATTAGAAGAACCCGTAACGAAAGACGCATTAAACTTGTTTCGAAATAGTTGCAACTCGGAAATAAACTTAGAGCAAGGCGAATTGATGGGGTTTTGGTTTTCAAGTTTTTCATAATGACGGTAGTGAAATTCGATTTGTTTTTATTTATTACTGTCGAATTAATGAGCATTCCGAAGTATTCATCACCATCAGTGCTAATTCAATTAGTTTTCGAGGAGAGTTGAAAATAGATCCATTCTCAAAAAAAGTTCTGTCGATTTGGCAGTGCTGCTTGTTCTTCTAAATTCTTTAGAGCAGTAGATCATTTATATTTGACATGATACACGTATATCGCCATCAGAATTAAAAATAAAATGCAACAAATATAAATAACTCAACAATCTCTTAACCCGGAGATTAGGAGTGTTCTCCCTCTGCTCGCTAGGTGGAGCGGACTAGAAACCGCTTCATCGCGTGAACCAGAGTTGACCAAGCAGCGGAGTGTGTAATGATTTGGACGGGGACCAAATGGCGTCAGTGCTGTTTGTGTTGACCTACCCTTGCACTGATGAGAGGCAACAACCTCGAAATTAGTCTGCGGGTGGTCACCCTGTCCAAATCAAAACATAATTCTGCTGGTTGGTCACAGAGGGCACTTGCAAGTGCGTCCTCTGATGCTTTGAGGAACGTTGCACAAGTATCTGTTAGATTTAATTCAATACCCATCGTGGTCTTAGCCAGGGGAGTAGTTGTTTTCTGACATGTACTTGCCATAATAAGCCTACGTAGTAGGTGTTTATGGGACTAAAGGGTTCAGCATCGGTCGGCAACGACTGTTCGTTATCCCCCATATAGTTTGTTAGGCCTCCAGAGGGTGGTAGATGGGTTAGTTAATAGGAAATTATACAAATACTTTCCAAATGAAACAGTATCGGAATCTCCTTTTAGTAGGCATGTATTTCAAGGAAGAAACAATGATTCGACAGACATCCCCTATATAGTTTACCAGGCCTCAAGAGGGGCGTTCCGGTTATATAGTAAAATTTTCTCTTTGTGATAATTGTTATCGATATTTGAAATTTCAAAATGGCGACGATGAGAGGATGAGGCAAAAAGATTTTCAGTAAAACCAATATGATGAACCACAACCTGAAAGCAAAATGAAGTACTACTTCATTTTGAAAAGTAATTGAATTATTTCCTATAAACTAACCCTTCTTCCACCCTCTGGAGTCCTGAAAAACTATGGGGAATGTCATTTTATTCACTTTCCCTTCATGAAACCCAGAATGCGGCATTTTTTCATTTGGTTAAGTTATTGATTATTTCATAGAAACTACCCTTTCTACCATCATTTTTAGATCTGACAAACTATATGGGGGATGTCATTCTCTTAATTTTTCCTTCATGAAACACATGCTAGAAGCAGAATGCGGTACCATTTCATTTGGAAAAGTTATTGAATTATTTCTTATAAATCATCCCCTCTATCATCCTCTAGAGGCTTGACAAACTATATGGGGGATATTATTTGATTCTTTCTCTTTTCATGAATCACACCCTGGAAGCAGAGTGAGGTACTTCTCCATTTGGGAAAGTTATTGAATTATATTGACCTAACTTTTTTCTTGGAGTATATCTGTGGATAGCTAACTTCGCACCGATACTATATCTATTTAAATTGTTCCATTTCATTTCTCTTTCAGAATCCATTCGTTCAATTATCTCAGTGTATATTTTAGTGTAGTAAATACCTGATTCGTGCCAGTTTTTCATTGCACCGTTTTTCATTGTGTCCCGGCACCAAGAAAGCTTCCATTCCGATTTGGAAAACTATTCTTTAAGAGTTTCTGAATTTTATATCTTGTACCCTATTCCCGTTCAGTACCAATAGAGAACATGCAGCTGGCTATTTAAGTATACCAACAGCAGGATTGGTAGGAAGTGGATATGGTCATGAATTCCATAATTTCTATGAAATCATATGATATCATTACGACCATAAAAGAATAAAAACGTTTTGTGGTAATTTACTTTATGATCTCAATGAGAAATCGCCAAACTCTTTCAAATCACGACAGCGAAAAATACCGAACTCAACATAATCAAATTTAAATAAACACTCCATCCATTTTCCCATTATATTCCACGTAAATATAACGAACCTGGAAATATAAATTATGCCGTCGTTTAAGTGAAAATGGCTTTTTCTTCACTGCTTTTTCAAGAAGTGCGCTATTCCAGATAAATTGCCATATCTCTATAAACGATCTCACATATTTCATTTTACGTATTTAATGAGAAAAAGGGCTTGATTATTCCCATTTGATAACACGAGCGTAGGAAACGAAAGGGTTGTTAATTGCCACCGTTCAGGGGTTAACATAATTGATGGTAATTCTACAGTTAACTTACGACGACACACTGAAATAAAAATTAAATGTTATTATTTCAAGGAAATAGAAAACTGAATTAATTTTCCGAGAGATTTTCTTTTGGATTAACACATTTTTTATCAATATGCCGTGCGAATATTTTATAAAGTACTGAAAAACTTTATGCTCAATTGAGATAGTTTGTAGGAAGTGTACTTTGAATGAGAAAATTCATGAAGTGATGGGAATTCAAACTCTTTTCCATAAAAATGCAATTATTACATCTTCATCGAATGTAATTAACTTTTATTTTCCTCCAGCAAAACATTGTATATTAAAAACAGGAATTTCGTATAAAATTTCTTTGTTTGTGAAATGACAACTGTTTATCTTACTTTATTTCTAAATAATTGCCTAATGCCATTAGACATTATGGATGTGAAGTACAATTCTGGTAGTTCAATCAATCAAACAATATAGTTTTACTTTATAACCGGCAATGGTACACCTCTTTTAACAAGGGCATGCAGGTACAATTTAATTTAAGAAGAATGGATGGTTGCAGATGTACTTAGAGGTGGGGCGGTTCATACTCTTTACTAACACTATAGGAATGTCTAACTTGGACGTCAGTTTTACGCCAAAGGAATCAATTAAGTTTGCAATGGCTTCAAAAATAAAAAATAAAATTATCAGTCACCATCTAAACTATTAGTTAGTTATCTGGATGTTAAATCGGTCATGAAAAACTGGCCCTTAATCGGATTGTTTACGATAGAAATACATTTGATCAATTCTTTATGATAGAAAATCCATTTGATAAAAAACATTTTTTTATTATTGATTGGAAGTTTGGTTTTGTTGTGACCTTTCTAAAGAAAATACATTTGATCACATTTTTATTACAGAAAATTAATTTGAAAGAAACATAAATTTTTCAAAGTGTCTTATTTGAAACCGGGGCACCCCTCTGAAATCGTCCAATCTGATTCCAACGACAACCCTCAGAAGTCTTCGAGGGACGTGTTCGAGCTAGGGAGACGTAACCCTTATCCTTTAACGTATGATGCTATGCACGAAATCGGCTTTGAAAAGATTCGAAGAAGGCCCTGACATTTCGAATTTTATTTAAAAAATATGGCAGTATAATAGAGCTCTTGAAGCCTTTGTCTTAAAAAAAAGTTACGGTCACTCTGTAGAGAAAATATTTGATGGAAACATTTTTTTGTTGAATCAAAGTTTGGTATTGTGGAGAGAACTCGCTTCTTTACATTGTTTTTTAGAATTCAAACCTTCTACAGTCTGAAAATGAAACAAAATGTTAATTCAAGAACATCTATACAAGTGTAGAAGGGCAAATGATTAAATTTGCATCAATAAGTTACTGCGTTTAAAATATTGCAGTCTTGAGTTAAATTATTCAATTTTGTCAGTAACCTATTGTATTCTCAAATTTGCCTATCTGTAAAACATAAGTTCAAATTAATTAAAAAATACTTTTCTAAATACGTTCTACGTTGACGTTTCGGAGACTATAGCTATCTCTGCTATCAAATATTGTTGAACACTCTATTTTTCTCAGGTTTGGAGATAACAAGATCTGTTATTTATTGACAAAGTCAAATTAAATCTGCATTTTTTATTTTATCTTGGTTGCCAAGATCAAAAACGTCCACTTTGGTATTAGATTGATTTGTCAATAAAAATTTTTATAGTCAGATGGAAATCAAATATTATGAATTGATTGATACCACAAAAGAGAAAAAAAACTCTATCATAATGGATACTTTCACATTAGTGAGAACTTCGATCCTGATAAGTCTTACTGGTGGTGTGAGGAATGGCTAAAATCAAGATGTTCTTGTTGTATTGTCGGAGAGGGAGAAATATTTTGTTTTAGAAAGGAACACAATCACGAAGGCTCCGCAGTGGAACTTAAGATGAGTAAGTGCATCAATAAGTATTATGAAAAAGGAAGCAGAACAAGCAGATATGCTCCTATAACTATTATTTCGAGATATAGTGCTAGATTGAGCGAAGCTGTGTCATTTGAAATGCCATCTGTTATAAGTCTGGGACACAGTATTAGGTCTGCCAGAGAAAAAAAATTGGTCCAACTGTTCAATTGCAAATTGAAGATTTTGTTTTGCCAGAACAATGCCAAAACCGCTGAGGAAGGCGAGAACTTTGTTATTTTCCAATCAAAATATACTATGAAATGAAATTTATTCAGTGCAGTTTGGGTTTCACATATTATTGGTAGATTCATAAATAATAACATTTTAGATATTTGAATTGAATTCGTTTGAAATTAAATGCCACCTAAACAAGGCTTCTATTGTGGATAATCTCACACAAATAATTTCCGAAAGAAAAAAATATGTAGAAAAATACTTAAGTTCATTATATTTGGGACAAAACGAAACCATGAACTTCTTGGAAAATGGACGGTACATTTTCGGATGTAACTTTTTTAAAACAGATAATGAGCATGTGCATTACTTGAATCCAAGACGGAATACATGTACATGTGAGGTTTTCGAGCAATTGCGGATGAAAATGGAAATAGTTACAGTAACAACAATTATTGCATCAGATTTTGAGTTTGCAGCAATAAATGCTTGTCTGAAGACTTTTGCCAATGGATGAAAATCAAGGATGTTTTTTCCATTTTGAACAGTGTATATCGACAAACTACAAATTCAAAGATATATGGGCTCAAACAGCAGCAGGAGTCCAATGCAGATTTTCAGCTGGAAATCAAACTATGATCAGCAATGGCCTTTGTACCATCAGAATGCGTTATTCGATAATTCGAAGTAATTTCCAGGAAAAACGTCATCCGTGAACCACTTTGAGGATATATGAATGATGATTATACAATTTTAGAGAGTAGACAAAAGGCGGCCTAGTTTTGATCATAAACTTTGGAATTTCTACTAACAAACCCTTGACAATCGTTACAAACTAACAACATTGAAGGATGGCATAGAAGTTTGAAGAGACAATTTCATCTACCTGGAAATTCGAGAACAGAGCATAATGGAACTGAAACTGTAACAACAAATTTGTGGGGGTGCTGAAGTACCAAAAAGAACGAATAAGTTCTATAAGGATAAAAATAAAAGACTGGCTTCAGTGGTCAGACTATTCTATGAAGAATTTGAAGACAATGATGATTATTTTTTACTCAGAAGCTATTGCTTCTAAAATTTAGTTTTAAAATTTTATTTTCTGGTTTATTTAAGATTACTCGTAATTCGATCAATTGTATTGTCTATCAAATATCGATTCTCTCAACTAACATGTAATCTCAAAAGTGCGTTAATAATGATCTCACGCGTGCACAATTTTTATCTACAAATGTCAAGGTCTGTATAACTATCAATAAAAACGTTTTACTAATAATCCAACTTCGACGTACTCATGACAGTTTCCTGATGAAGAAAAACACGAGTTGCCTGTGATCAGTTTTGTAACTGTAACAACGGTTGGTATAAACAAAACCGTTCATAGATGTCAAATTAAATTGTCAGATCGGAGTACAGAAACTTCACTGAGTATTTTCAATAAAAATATCTTCAAGTGATGATCTACCATCCGATATTGAAAATGCGTGTAATTTCAAATCTCGTGTATGAGAAATACTGAGAAAATTACCGTTTTGTGTATACTATGTATGAAAAATGGTGCCAGAGAAAAGAAGATTGTTGATATAACGATCGAAAAGGGATTGTTATTATATTTGAATGAACTGACATATTACAGAGGCCTTTATCTTTTTGGTGCTTTTACTCAATGTTGAGGATATAATTTATAATCAAGCAAAATGGCAATATCAAAAAACATACGAGTACTAATACCTGAAACGAAAATCAAACAGGTATAAACCTAAGAGGCTGACAAAGGAAGACATAAACAAATTTCTGATAAATGTGGAAGACATGAAATATTTGTGCATGAAACTGAAAGTACCCATACTATGGATATATTTCAATGTGTAAAGGATGTAATATTTAATTTACAGGTGGTACTGATTGTCAGTGTTGCTGGCGCAACTTTAAGGATCAAGAAATATGCTACCAAGTTGTCATACCAACTATTAAAACAAAAGTGTCACGAGAATTCCTAATAACACCTAGAAACATTGACGGATTGAATTTTGTAAAAGTGGTAAGGAAATACTTGAAATTAAGACCTACAAATTGAGATCGTAGAAGTTTCGCAGGAGCTGGAAAATGTATAAAACAACCAATTGGTATAAGCACTATTGGTACTATGTCAAAATTAATTGACTAGTTTTTCAAATTGCCCAATTTAAACCAATATACTGGGTATTGTTTCCCGCGATCTTCAACTACACTTTTTTCTGATTCTGGGGCAGATTTCTTGATTATAAAACGACACATCAGCTAGAAATCTTACTAAGATGCCGAAAATTACTTTTTCTTGAGAAGAAAATGACATTTGATTAAATTGTTATGGTTACTTCTAAACTTCTTCTCGAGAGGAAAATGACACTTCATTAAATTATTATTGTTTTCTATTCTATTCTTTGTATTTATTCAATAAACGATTTATTTTGGCTGAATTTTATTTCTTATTTCATTACCGTACTAGTGCGGTCATAGATTCAAAAAAGCACAGTGTGGTGATGAAAATCACTATGACATTGATAAACGTCAAATTACAAAAGTCATTCCTTGACAGTTGTAGATAGAAACAAAATACCGTTCCTAAATGGTTATTAAAAGGTGGCCTATTATTCTGTATCCATTTCTCTGAGAGCACTGAACTTCCCTTCTTCGAGTCATTATAAAGTGTAATCGGCCTCAATTAAGAAGGATTCGGCACACTGCGATCGGATCCATCATCGAGGTTCAACTAAAACATTTTAAGGTGAGACGATTATTTTGATTCGTACCATTCAGTTTTGTCACGAGTTCGTAGGGAAAGCTTCTACACTGTGAGACATACTGGAATTTTAGAAATTAAGTGAATTATCTCATTACATTTTGTATTGAATATCAGGTGGAATACATATCTCTTTGAGTTATCCTGAGCATAAAACTAAAAATCCCTTGGAAGAGTAATCCTCGAGAATCAAGACTGCTTTGTAGAATTGAATATAATCCATGCCAGAACAAAACTGATGCATATTTTTCATACATCAAAACTTTGCTTCTTTTGGCCACTGGAATATACATCTATTTCATTGTGCTATATCTTTCAGTAAATTTACGGAAAAATTATTACTTTTTTCTAAACGTTAACCCAACATTCCCAAGTTGCTTTTGATTACTGCATATATGTTCCTCTTTAGCGTCTACATCTAGTATGTTTACGTCACTTTCTGTCTGTCTGTCTGCCCTGTCAGTTATTTAAGTATTGTTGATAGTTGATACTGAAACATTACAACATGAGTCGTTTTGGGGAAGTTTCGACTCAACAAATAACAAAAAATATATAAAAAAGCAATCCCGCAATCTACAAAAGATACTAAAGCGTCAATATGGAGACAATTTATATTCGGTCGTTAATTTATCTTACCAAAAAACACTCGAGCTTTTCTTTTAAAGATAAATTTCATTTTAACTAAAAATTTTTCCATCAGTAATTTTGCTCGAAAAACTGACATTTGACAAAATTGCTCGACCTTCGGTCTCGCGATTTTGTCATGTTACAAAAAGAAATTTATCCGATAAAAAAAGCTCTTGTGTTTTTACTGTTGATAAAACAGTTTTCCATGTGTTGTACAGCTTTTGGGACACACTCCTGTTTTAACATGTTTCGACTTGTAACAGCACGAAAGTGTCATAAGCATCAATACTTTGATTCCTTTCGTCCTATCAACAGCCACCGATTTAATTACCACTCGAAAATGTACTCGAGCAACCTTTCATAGCCAACTGTGAACGACCGACCACTTCGCCAAATACGTATGTTCTGGAAAAGACCATTCTCTCTCTCTATATATACATCTCTATCTCCCTTCCTCTCTAGTCTTTGATTTACTTCCCTATTTACCCCACTTCAGCGGGCCACCAGAAAGGACAATAAGTTCGCGAGATCATTGAAAGATAATGGACGATCCCATTCTACTCCCGAAAGGGATGTTGTGGTTGAAAGGGCCTGGAGTGAAGGAAACGACAAAATTGAATATGACTATTACGAAGAACTCCAAATAGATCATTATTATTTGATGAAGGTTCTAAAATCTACGAAAAATACACAGAAATGTATCCTTTTTGAGTATTTTTGAAATTGTCCGAGATGTTAGATGTTGGATAGCAGTATTCTGCTCGAAAAGTAGAGTAGGTATGTGACATTATCGAGGACAAAATGCCAAGAAACTTTTCTTGTGCCAAAGTGCCATCGTTCCAGTATTAATATTTCCGGTGACTGAATTTGTATTACAAGTAATGAATTTTGTGGCAATTCTTAAAATAATTAAATGCAGAAAAGAACCATGCAACTAGTATTAGAATGATCAGTTTCCATAATAAGAACATTTATTATAAATTCTATGAGAGCTAGTTGATAATCTTAGTGATGTGAAAGTTGTGATTGAAAACAATTCCTTGTCAGAAGCAATCTGAACGGTCTGATAGGAAAACATAAGAAAGTTTTCTATAAAAATTATTCTTTACAGTTATTTTTTTTGTATTTGTAATACTTAGTAATAATAATGAAAATTAAGGAAATCATAGTGAATAACGTTGACAATTGGAGAAAACCGGTTAAAAGAAGTATCCACGAAGCCGCAAGTTCTGCTGGTATATTGATTATGTTTGGTGTGTGAAAACTTTTGCTCAGTGAGGCCTTTCTTATTGGTGTCTTCAGGCCAAATTGGCATTTTCAGCAGAAAGAAGCGCCTACACATGACAACAGAGGAATTTATGACCCTTTGTTTGTATTTTCAACTATCTAAGGCAGCAACCCGTGCAGCCGATGAACTTGGTCTCGTATTCGACACTGAGTGGGCCAACCCAAACTTTGTCACCGAGTTGGGACCCGTTCAGCTAAAATCTCACATCAAAGCTGCGGAGACAGAGGTCCTCCTACAGCCACATACGGATAAGCCAATGCATGGTGTCTTCTTCAACAACATCGAAGACCTTGGTTTATCCAAAAGCTTGACCTTTGCCTTCCTCAGGTCGAGTGAGCTAAAGTCGGAGACCGAGGGATTCATAATGGCCTGCCAGGATGGTGTCTTCAACACCCTCGTCTACCGTAGTCGCGTGATGGGTATAGACGTCCCTGACACCCGATGTCGTGGGGCAGCTGAGACCGTAATGCATTTGCTATCAGCATGCCCATCTTATGCGGTCTCAGCCTATATCCACAGGCATAACGCGGCGCTACGAGTGTTGTACTACCATCTACGACACTCGTACGGTATAGACGAGACACCGGTGTTGCCTTATGTTCCGGGGGATATTGAGTCCGTGGTGGAGAATGAGAGATGTCGAATCTATTGGAACTACTCATTCCCCACCCTCAGGCAAATACAAGCCAATAAGCCTGATGTTGTCCTCCTCGACCACCAAAGTAGAACGATATTCGTCATGGAGTTTTCCGCTCCAGGCGAAATGAATATCGTTCGAAAAGAGGAGGAAAAACGGACTAAATATCAAGATCTTCTCCTTGAACTCCGCAGGTTATATCCGGACCATTCTGTCAAAATGGTGGTTCTGATTATAGGAGTCCTTGGTGGAATGATGGACACACTGCTCTCTAACTTGAAGATAATACCGGCTTGCCGTAATATGGCAGAAATCTTAGCAGCAAGAATGCAGAAGGCCGTTATCCTTGGTTCGCTCCGTCTACTCAGGGCACACGATTCTCGGACCCAATAGTCACTCACCCTACGGACGTAGGGAGTGGTTATTCGGGTTAACGAAACCAGCGCGCCCTCCGGATGGGCCGGAGCACCGGGGACAGGGCCTGACTGGTACACTCCTAAGGGAAAATAATAATAATAATAATAATAATAATAATAATAATAATAATAATAATAATAATAATAATAATAATAATAATAATAATAATAATAATAATAATAATAATAATAATAATAATAATAATAATAATAATAATAATAATAATAATAATAATAATAATAATAATAATAATAATAATAATAATAATAATAATAATAATAATAATAATAATAATAATAATAATAATAATAATAATAATAATAATAATAATAATAATAATAATAATAATAATAATAATAATAATAATAATAATAATAATAATAATAATAATAATAATAATAATAATAATAATAATAATAATAATAATAATAATAATAATAATAATAATAATAATAATCTTAGCAGCGCGAATGCAGAAGGCCGTCATCCTTGGTTTGCTCCGTCTACTCAGGGCACATGATTCTCGGACCCAATAGTCACTCACCCTACGGACGTAGGGAGTGGTTATTGGGGTTAACGACACCAGCGCGCCCTCCGGATGTATCGGAGCACCGGAGACAGGGCCTGACTGGTACATTCCCAACGGGAAAAAAAAAATAATAATAATAATAATAATAATAATAAAATCGGACCGGCAGCTCATGCGCATCCGGGAGGGAAAAGGCATCTTTCCCTCTGGTGTCGGCCGTGGGTTTACTGGGTTAACCCCCCAGTAAACCCTAATACTCGGTTCCAAACAATCGGGGAAGAGGCCCCCACAACCGACCCCCTCGGATTAGGGGTCAAAGGCAAGGTGGTGGGGCCAACAACGATGATTTGCCAAATGACAACCGCAATGACAACGGACGCTTTGAGTGGACGGACGAATTGAGAGACGGACTTCTGTATATCTACGAGAGCAGTGAGCCCTCCCGGAGAGGATACATGGCAAGGATGCATGCTCTCTGGTGTGAAAGACACCCAGAGCATGCCGCCGTTTCCGCCCAAAATCTCAGGGATTATGTTTCCTATCTCCGGGCTCGAGGCTATGTTAGAGCTCCTCCTCAGCCGATTAACGAAGTGGCAGATATGCCACGTGTCGGTCTGGCTGTAGAGGAGGCTCGCATCATACCACCAATGGAGGACATCAGAAACCGCAGGGCGCTTCACAATATGAAGCCCCTGAAACCGCAAGAACTGGCACGAGTGGATGCAGAGATTGGCGATGTTCTTTCAGAAGAGGCTACCATCTGGCAGATCAATTCTGTCGTGTACGACGCCGCTCCTGCTCTATCCCAGACGGAGAGGAGGGAAACCACCGCTCTTGTTGGGAGGCATGAGCGACGCGTTCACAAGATGGAAGCTAAGATCAAGTCGGCGAGACAACACGCGTCTCGTATCCAGTGTGTGGTGGACTACATGTCGGCCAATAGGTCTTTTACGCCGGCAGTGCGGCGAATTGCTGCAAAGCTAAGACGAGCTCACCACACATTGAATCAAGGCGTGCTGTTTACCATAAAACAGCACTGTCTTGATAGGATACGAATACTAGTGGCTGCAAAGAAGTCACTAGTGAGGCGGGCGAGAAGTATCGCGGAAAACATGAAGTTCCGCGATAAACCTTCTCGCTTATTCCAAGAGCCTCCACGTGTTGTCGATAACCCGCCGGCTGCAGATCGGGTAGAAACCTTCTGGAAGAACATCTATGAGTTTCCGCAACCACTCAATGTAGACACTCCAGCCCTAGCGCAGTTCGAAGCTTACTGCAGGACGCTTCGGCAGCATGAGCACAATGATCGGAAGAAGTTCGAAGGGCCCTAAAAGGTTCTAAGAATTTCGCTGCTCCAGGCCCTGATGGGTTGAATAACTATTGGTGGAAAAAGTTTCCAACAACCCACCGCCATCTGGCTAGAGTTTTTAACTCATGGCTAGATGGGGAGCAGCAGATTCCGGAGTGGTTTGTCGAGGGGCGAACCGTGCTCATCCCCAAAAACGGAGATTTGTCTGATCCAAAGAATTACAGGCCGATAACATGCTTGAATGCGTGTTATAAGTTGTTTACACGCATCTTATACACGCGCATTCTCTCCGCAGTTGATCCGGTGTACGAACGGATATATGAGCAAAGAGGGTCAAAGAAAGGGATCGCCGGCTGCAAGGAGAACCTGCTCATCGATAGATGTATCACGCAGGACTCCGTGCAGTATAAGCGTAACCTTTCGATGGCCTGGATCGATTACCGCAAGGCATTTGATACAACATCGCATGAGTTAATCATGCATTTGCTCAGATGTCTTGAGGTACCCGATCAAATAGTGGGATGTATTGGACAACTGATGCCACTCTGGAGGACTCGCTTCACCATAAGATCTGGTAGAGACACAGTCCAAACAGAGCAGGTCATCATTAGAAGAGGCGTGTTTCAGGGAGACTCCCTCAGCCCTCTTCTCTTCTGCATCTCACTATTGCCATTGTCCGTTGTACTCAGGAATACCCGTGGGTACAACTGCGGCACCCCCAGCAACCGGAGGCATAAAGTCGCCCATTTGTTCTACATGGATGACCTAAAATTATATGCCTCTGGAGAAAGGGACCTACATCAGTCCCTTAGGGTGGTGGAAGAGTACACGCATGCTATCGGAATGGAATTTGGGATCGACAAATGTGCCATGGTTCATCTTAAAAGAGGACGATGCGAGGAATACGGAGAGGACGTCCAGCTCGTAGACGGAAGCATCCTACATCATCTGGATGCCGGAGAGACGTATACTTACCTAGGGGTGGAGCAACGCCACTCCCAAGAGGTATTCACAGTTAAGAACTCTCTCCGCGGCAAGTATCAGCACAAACTCCGACAGATCTGGTCATCAGAACTGTCGGGGAAGAACAAAGTTGCTGCAACCAATATGCTTGCCGTTCCGATCCTTCTTTACTCTTTCGGAGTAATGAAGTGGAATAAGGAAGAGCTGCGACAACTCGACGTTAAAACTCGCAAAATGATGCATCTCAATAGGAGCTTGCATCCTAAATCGTCCGTTCCACGGTTATACTTTTCCAGACAACGGGGAGGCCGTGGACTTTTGAGTTTGGAGTGTCTGCATAACAGAATGGTTCTGGATGGGGCCTGTAAAGTCATCCGGAGTTCAGATCCCCTTCTCTGCATGGTCCGCGACCATGAAAAAGCAGGGATTGGAGCATTTCTTTTTAAGGCAGTAACCCGTGCGGCCGATGAACTCGGTCTCGTATTCGACACTGAACGGGCTAACCCAAACTCTGTCACCGAGTTGGGACCCGTTCAGCAAAAAGCTCACATCAAAGCTGCGGAGACAGAGGTCCTGCTACAGCTACATATGGATAAGCCAATGCATGGTGTCTTCTTTCACAACATCGAAGACATTGGCTTATCCAAAAGCTTGACCTTTGCCTTCCTCAGGTCGAGTGAGCTAAAGTCGGAGACCGAGGGGTTCATAATGGCTTGCCAGGATGGTGTCTTCAACACCCTTGTCTACCGTAGTTGCGTGATGGGTATAGACGTCCCTGACACCCGATGCAGGGCATGTCGTGGGGCACCTGAGACCGTAATGCATCTGCTTTCAGCATGCCCATGTTATGCGGTCTCAGCCTATATCCACAGGCATAACGCGGCTCTACGAGTGTTGTACTACCATCTACGACACTCGTACGGTATAGACGAGACACCAGTGTTGCCTTATGTTCCGGGGGATATTGAGTCCGTGGTGGAGAATGAGAGGTGCCGAATCTATTGGAACTGCTCATTCCCCACCCTCAGGCAAATACAAGCCAATAAGCCTGATGTTGTCCTCCTCGACCACCAAAGTAAAACGATATTCGTCGTGGAGTTTTCCGCTCCAGGCGAAATGAATATCGTTCGAAAAGAGGAGGAAAAACGGACTAAATATCGAGATCTTCTCTTTGAACTCCGCAGGTTGTATCCGGACCATTCTGTCAAAATGGTGGTTCTGATCATAGGAGTCCTTGGTGGAATGATGGACACACTGCTCTCCAATATGAAAATAATACCTGCTTGCCGTAATATGGCAGAAATCTTAGCAGCACTAATGCAGAAGGCCGTTATTCTTGGTTCGCTCCGTCTACTCAGGGCACATGATTCTCGGACCCAATAATCACTCACCCTACGGACGTAGGGAGTGGTTGTTGGGGTTAACGACACCAGCGCGCCCTCCGGATGGGTCGGAGCACCGGAGACAGGGCCTGACTGGTACACTCCTAAGGAGAAAATAATAATAATAATAATAATAATAATAATAATAATAATAATAATAATAATAATAATAATAATAATAATAATAATAATAATAATAATAATAATAATAATAATAATAATAATAATAATAATAATAATAATAATAATAATAATAATAATAATAATAATAATAATAATAATAATAATAATAATAATAATAATAATAATAATAATAATAATAATAATGCATTTGCTATCAGCATGCCCATCTTATGCGGTCTCAGCCTATATCCACAGGCATAACGCGGCGCTACGAGTGTTGTACTACCACCTACGACACTCGTACGGTATAGACGAGACACCGGTGTTGCCTTATGCTCCGGGGGATATTGAGTCCGTGGTGGAGAATGAGAGATGCCGAATCTATTGGAACTACTCATTTCCCACCCTCAGGCAAATACAAGCCAATAAGCCTGATGTTGTCCTCCTCGACCACCAAAGTAGAACGATATTCGTCATGGAGTTTTCCGCTTCAGGCGAAATGAATATCGTTCGAAAAGAGGAGGAAAAACGGACTAAATATCGAGATCTTCTCTTTGAACTCCGCAGGTTATATCCTGACCATTCTGTCAAAATGGTGGTTCTGATCATAGGAGTCCTTGGTGGAATGATGGACACACTGCTCTCCAATTTGAAGATAATACCTGCTTGCCGTAATTTGGCAGAAATCTTAGCAGCAAGAATGCAGAAGGCCGTTATACTTAGATCGCTTCGTCTACTCAGGGCACACGATTCTCGGACCCAATAATTACTCACCCTACGGATGTAGGGAGTGGTTATTGGGGTTAACGACACCAGCGCGCCCTCCGGATGGGTCGGAGCACCGGAGACAGGGCCTGACTGGTACACTCCCAAGGAGAAAAAAAAAAAAAAATAATAATAATAATAATAATAATAATAATAATAATAATAATAATAATAATAATAATAATAATAATAATAATAATAATAATAATAATAATAATAATAATAATAATAATAATAATAATAATAATAATAATAATAATAATAATAATGATAATAATAATATGCGGTCTCAGCCTATATCCACAGACATAACGCGGCTCTACGAGTGTTATATTACCAACTACGACACTCGTACGGTATAGACGAGACACCAGTGTTGCCTTACGCTCCGGGGGATATTGAGTCCGTGGTGGAGAATGAGAAGTGTCGGATCTACTGGAACTACTCATTTCCCACCCTCAGGCAAATACAGGCCAATAAGCCTGATGTAGTACTCCTCGACCATGAAAGTAAGACGATTTTCGTCATTGAGTTTTCGGCTCCTGGCGAAACGAATATCGTCCGAAAGGAGGAGGAGAAACGGACGAAATATCGAGATTTACTCTTCGAACTCCGCAGGCTCTATCCAGACCATTCTGTAAAAATGGTTGTTCTGATAATAGGTCCCGTGGCGGTGTTTTGGATTCATTACTCTCGAACCTAAAAATCATATGTTTATTCATCAAACAAACGGATTCTAGTATAAATAGTGCAGTTATCGACAGAATTTTATTGTTTTTAAAGTGGAGTCTACAAGATTCTCTCGGATTTAGGATACAAATATACCTCATAGCCCTTTTTTGTAGAATCAGTAGAGGTTTGAATAATGTTTGACTGCACGCTCTCCAAAACGGTATTCCATAGCGTAGCTGGTAGTCGATAAGTGCATAATACGCCATTTTGGTTGTGCTGAACCCTAATTCATTGGAAATCACCCTAACCGCATAACATCCCGAGGCGATTTTACCTGTAAGTTGCCTAACATGATAAATTAAAAAAGGAGATTTTTGCATTTTTGAGCAATTGATGGAAAGACATTTAATGTTTCATAATAAGCAATGGGTCCAAAGAAGTCAAACATAACTTTTATCAGTTTAAACATTAAATAATTTTAAATATTTGAAATGCATAGTAGAAAAAACGTATTGGAAGAATACTAAGTAAACAAAATTTTGATATATTCAAAAATAATTGTAATGATCTTGACTGGACAAATATAATTCGATGCTTTCTTAAGTAATCAATAAGAGCTTTCCGCTCAAGAGAATCATGAATAAAGATGAAAGACCTTGGATAAAAAAAGGCCTGCAAAAAATCTACGGTCACTTTATTTAATTAGAAAAAATGCCAGTGATAATGAAATCTTTATTTTGTTTCATAACAAGTATAGTCCATTTATAAAAGATGCAATTTTCAACCTTCCACAAATTTTTTATCTGAAAATGAATGATGGAGACGTTGCTGCAGTGGTTTTTTGTGACCTGACAAAGGCCTTCGACTGTGTAAACCACAAAATATTGTTAAAAAATTGGTGATTTATGGGTTCAGAAAAGTAGTAATCCAGTTGTTTGAGTCATATTTATATGGACGAACTTAACGCGTATCTCTTCAAGGCAGCTTATCGCACAAACTAGAAGTTAAATGGGAAATTCCACATGGCTCAGTCCTGGGACCAACACTTTTTTTAATTTACAGAAATGACCTAACTTTAATTAATGTCCGGAGGGTTCACCCAATTCGCAGATGACACTGCAAAATTTTGGCATGATAAAAATGACTCGAAACTGCATCAAATCATTGAGAATGATGTTAGTGAAGTGAAAGATTGGTGTAGTGCTAATAAGCTATCTTTTAATATTTCAAAAACTAACATCCGTACCTTCAAATGTAATCTCCAAGAACTTCATCTAGGAAATCAAATGATTAGTTTTAGGTCGGAAAAAACATTTCTGGGATTATATATTGATGAAAATTTGAAATTCGAAGATTACATTGAAAAGCTCACATGAAAATTAGCATCAGGATGTTTCGCTGTTAGAACCACTTTATGGGAACTTGGTGAAGATACTGCAAAAAGAATGCATTAGTCGATTCACATCTAAGATGGAATTTGTTTTTGGGGATCATGAAGTCAATATTTTTTCTGTAATGTTTTTGTTTTACAAAAAAGGGCAATTTGGTATATGTGCAGAACTCAATTCCAGGATTCTTGCAAGCCACCCTTCATCTGTTTATTTTTTCATATATAGCCCCTCGCTAAATCCATCTCAATTTTATTTATAATTATCATTCATTTTGAACCAGTTTTTCATTATATCTATAGGTACTTAGACTTAGACTTCGTCAATAAGAATTATGTTCTTCAGAAAAGTATATTTGATTGATTGATTGATTTATATTTAAAAAATCGGCATATAATTGTTTTATCAAGCAAGGGAGTGTGTAATGATTTGGACGGGAAACAGATAGCTTCAGTGCTGTCTGTGTTGACCTACCCTTGCACTGATCAGAGGCAGCAACCTCGAAACTAGTCTGCAGGTGGTCACCTTGTCTAAATCAAAATATAATTCTGCTGGATGGTTATAGGGAGCACTTGTAATTGTTTCCTCTGCAATGAGGAACGTTGTACAAGTATCTGTTAGATATAATTCAATACCCGTCGTGGTCTTAGCCCGGAAAGCAGTTGTTTTCTGTCAGGTACTTGCCATAATAAGCCTACGTAGAAGGTGTATATGGGAGTAAAGGGTTTAACATCGGGGCAACGACTGTTCGTTACTAAACGATCGCCCAAAAGAACTCTGTTTTTGTTTTATAATAGTAATTTCCGTCAACTGATTGCACCCCTACGTACAACCCTCCAAAGTCTTCGAGATACTTGTGTGAGCAAGGGAAGACGCAGCCCTTACCTTTTAACGTGTGATGCCATACACGAGACCGATGACCCTCTACCCTTCGCTCCAAAGGCGAACGCTCTACCTGCACGCCACCACGGCTTTTATACTCTAAATGGTAAGGGCGGGTTGTACAAAGCAAGTTCACCAACAGTTTGATTAAACTCGCTTCTATTGCTAGGGATTAGCCAATGAAATTTCTAGTTCCTTAGCAACTGAACTCAGTTTGGTTGAATTGTTGGCGATCTTGTATTGTACAACCCGCCCTCAATGTTTAATTAGAAAAATATTACAATACGTAGGTTTATCCATTCAAAAAATGACAATCAACTTGAAAAGTCAGAAAAATTATGCTTAACTGATTGCATCGTTATTTTAATGATCGTATAAATTTTTTAATAATTTAGTAACCAAAGGATACCTAACTCAACTCAGCCTGTGTTTTTATTGTCCATCATGCTTAATCTCAATTTGACTTGATTTGTATTCGGAATATATTCACTAAAAATGTGGAACTGAGACAGAAAAAGCTATTCAATTTCAAATTCTATTCTGTACTTCATACAAAGAAACAAGATATTTTTTCAACCTGTTCCTTTTTTTCATTTAAAATTCAATCCATTCCAAATAATCGAACAATGACAGAACATTTACGACTGATAGGACGAGGGTTTATAACATTTCAAATTATTAAAAGCCCCGCCTACAAACAGATTAATTTAATGGGTTTAAATTGCCTATATCGAACGAGTATCTCATCGCATTGTAAAAAAACAGGACCCCAACATCCATTCCATCCCCTTACATTATTACAAAAAAGCAGATTTCAAAAGAACCATTTGATATTCAAATACAAGAGAGTTCCTTACCTTTCCGACTGAGATTCGATATTTCCAGACTGTTTTTTAAATTGACTTTCTTTGAGTAAATAATCTGGAATTGAAGTCTCTACTTCGTTAATTTGATGTATTGCGTTTCCATTGCAGTTTCCAGCAAACAGATCGACGAGCGATGACGAGAATGGGAAAAAAGCGTGTCGTCGAAACTTGTAAAACATTAATTTATTGAACGAACTTCGACGTAGAGGAGATTGCCGAGTTATCATATCGTAAATTGCCCTTGGAAATTGATTTTGGAAATTAAACCTCTCCAACCACCAGAGACGTAGTTCAATCTTGTAATGCACAATGAAGTATATTATCACCATTTATCCACTAACCAAGCGAATCAAATGAGCATATCCGTATTCCTTCAAGTAATAAAACAAATGCGACTCGAGTGGATGAGATCTAATAGTCCGGGTGGTAGCGTTGCATTTTATGTAGTTATTTTAAGCCGATATATTGTTATCTTTTTTGATAGATCTGGTATGACTAATACCAATCAAGAGTCAGCTGACGCATCCGCGGTGGGTGCAGGTATGAGAGGTTTCAAAAGTGAAAAAAAAGTGATAGTACACCAGCTAAAACTTTTTTTATAAATAGTGAGTTGAAAAAAATAGTCAGCTACATCGTGTAGGAGAGGTTATGCGCCAGCTGCTCCCATGAACTTGTAAACATTATTTTTATGTTTCAATTCTCACGAACATGAAAATCCTGTAATAAGGCCAATCAATGCATTTTTTCCTAACACAAATACTAATAGAAAACCGACTGTGCCATCACATGAAAAACAGTCCGTAGTTATATTCTGTTATGTTTAAGACTCGCAACTGTCATTTATTAATTTGTTACAAACATTTAAATAACAAAAAACGTGTTTTTAAAAATTGTTTTGCTTATAAAATGAAAACTAATCAAGCAATCTGGTTGCTCCAACGGAAAGAATTGTAGATAATTGAAATATGAACAAAATGGAATATTTTACAACCCGATCGGATCATTAGTAATGGAGGAAAGCCGATTTTTTTAAAAATTCATAACTCCGCCATTTTCAAGAAATAGTGTTGGCTCTCCTCATGAAAGTATTGAATCATGTGTTTTATTTATGCACAAAACAGGCTCTGACGGATCATTAGTTTTGGCTCAATTATTTGAATTTTTATTCGCACTATCTTGCAGCGTGCCTGGATGCTTTAGTGATAGTCCGATTTCAATTTCTAAAACAGATTTTGAAAGTAGAAGTACAGTACCACAAAATGTATAATTTCATTTTGCGCTAAAATGCTGAGATTACGTATAATAATTGAAGTAAAATTTGAAGTTTTAAATATTCTGAATCTGCTGAAGTATATTTTATGATAATGAGGTTTATGAAAATTTGCTTTTTTGGCAATGGCAAATATAGATACATTAATTGCGTAGGTAGGAAATAACTTTATTGTAATTAAAATTTAGCTGAAAATGTTTATCAAACAAAACATATTTCATTAAACTCCAGTAATGCATTTCACATCATATCAGTTTTTATTTTTTTATAAAGCGAAAATTTTAGACAAATCAAATCTTTAAAAAATTATGTTGTGTTACTGTCTAATCACGTGACCAACGATATACACGTCCAGTGTAATCCGTTCCAGGTTACACTGAAGAAAAAAAAACGGAAATCGATGTCAAAAATTGTTGGAGTGAAATTCTCGCTCAAGTCAATGAGACCATGACAAAAGAACAGGCGAAAAGAAAAAAATCACAATCAGAGACCAACGTCATGACTGGTTCGAGTCTTACTTTAATTAAACATGGAGTACCACAAGGGTATGTGCTTGGACCCATCCTGTTTTTGTTATATTTTAATGACCTTGCAAATATCAAGGCTGAGGGTGTATTCACTGTTTTTGCAGTCGACACAACGATCCTATGGCGTGATCAAAATTCAAACAATCTTTTTAGCAAATTGTCTCGGGACATAACTGTTGTGAGAGAGTGGTGTGATGCGAATTTCTTTCGTTCAACACTAACAAAACTAACTTTTGTCATTTCAATGCAGTAAACAAGACATTCCCATGGGGAATGATATTATTTCAGCTAACAATATCAACACCTTCCTAGGGTTTCACTTAGACAGTAACCTCAATTTTGAAAATCATATTTGCTTTCTGAGTAAAAAGCTGTCCTCAGGGTGCTATTTCAAACGAATTGGGTGAGACAACTGCGAAAGTAGTTCATCACTCACTATTTGAGTCACATGTTAGGTATGCTATCTATTTCTGGGGAACCTGCAACAAACAATGTTTCAACATGATTTGTACTCTTTAGAAACGTGCTGTTCGCTATATTTGAGGAGTTAAACCTTGAGTAAAGAGTTATTCAAAAAGCAGAAACTCCTCACGATTCCATCTCTCTTTATTCTTGAAACCGTATGTCTGGTACATAAAAACAAATCAACATATGACACAATTCATGGACCCACCCGCCAAAATAACAACTTAAAATTACCCATTCCATCTTCCAACTTGATAAAAAGCTCAATAATTTACAATGCTGCTAAATTGTATAACCATCTTCCAGCAAGTGTCAAAATCATTGATTCCATCACTTTATTCAGAAAATCGGTAAAACATATTATTATGGAAGAAGTATATAAATATATGTTGTTCTTTAACTATACCTTAATTGTTATGTGAATTGTGTTTTATATATACTTAATTTAATTTAATTTGTATTTTTATAAGACTTTGTCAATAAGATGTAAATCTTCAGACAATAAAGAATATTTTGATTGATTGATTGATCTATAGGCAATATTTAATGAACCAAAGTCACATTTATCCGAATAGGACAAGTAACGAAAACTTGATACCCTTTGACAAAGTAGAAAAACAACTGCACTTGGAATGTGGCAGTAAAAAAACTTTTTCGGCAGACTTGTAACCAATAACCGTAAAAATAAGGCCTACTCAAAATATTCTGGTCTGTAACTACAACCGAACAGTTCTTCTGTTTTTAGATCAATCTTCGATTATTATTTTCATGAGAAAGGCATGTTTCAATTTTCACGTTGCCTCTATTTTCGCAAATAATTTCTCCCACATCACTTCATCAGATGTGGTATTGTTATGCAAAATACGAACGGAACTACGCTCAAGGGATGGTCTGCTTATCCGGATAAGCAACAGAGGGAGCAAACTACTACCTATGTTAACGTCCCCGGTAGGAGAATTTAATGTGGTTGTACAAATACAGGACGGACATTCCAGTACTGATACAAAATGTAATATTCAGTGGTAATACCACGAGTGCACGCAATACTATCGATAGTAATTCTGTCAGAAATCAACGAGATCAAATTTCTTGGTCCTTCAGGACGAGCAATTTGATCGAGTTTAAGATTTCTGACAGAATTATCGATAGTATTGTGTACACGAGTAGTATTTATTGAGATAACTTCCCGAACCAACAAAGTAAAAAAAAGTTACAAACTGAAAAAAATGTTTGGTTAGGGTAACAAAAAAAATGTTACGGTAACCACATACTTCTGCCAGTATAGGATCAACCAGATATATAATTACACTAACCATCTCAAAATTGTTAAGTGAATATGGTTGAAGTAACGAAACAAAAGATGATCAAAACAGCCATATATAAGTAGTGTTACTGTATCAATAAAATACTGTGAAAATAATCAGTTTCTGCTAGTAAGCATAAAACAAAAAAAATTATAAGATCCACTGTATTCGAACACACAAACTTTGGATTAAAACGCAGCCGGCAAATGCTCCAACTGCACACGCCACATCAGGGAATCAATATTACCAATTGCACAAACTGCCAAATACGTGTTAACTTTTATGAATGATTCATTCTAAGTAGGAGTTCTATAATATCTGATATAAGTGTTTCTATTAGAGAGATTTTTATTACCGAGTATCCATCATCTCATCTGTCATTTTACATTTAACACTAGTGTTGAAAGTGATTTTGTGAAAACGTCAGTTTTTAGTTCATATGTCAATGAATTGTCGCTGACAATAATAGGTATCGTAAGTATAACTGAATTTCTCAGTTTTGGATAGTGAAAACAAGACAATTATTGCTGAAATAAATTTTGGTATTCGGATGGATTTTTGTTTTGTCGAAACTTTTGAATAACATTGTTCAGCCAATTGAATTGTATTATCAAAATAACAATATTTCCATTACAATTTGCATATTGTTCTTGTAAGAATGAAATATTTTTCTTTCAATGCAACAATCAGTAGTTTGGTATAGCTCATTGAAAATTATTGCTACCCTAACAAGAAAAATGTTATCCAGGTCGTTTTATCACTTACAATATTATTTCTTTCAGTGATTGTCGTGAATTCTTCAATAGTTATAGATGATGCCCGATAGACATGAAGTCTGTCAGACTGACATTCATATTAGTAGCAAGATGATATATTCTCCGTTGTTGTTTGGATACGTGGTTGCCATGACAAAGTGGTATTACCGGCTTGAAAGGAAGGAACAGCGTAATAGAGAGATATTGCACTACCAAATAACGCCAGGCAGTAATAAAATCGGCTTTATTTTGACATGTACGCACGCGCACTGTAAATCTGGAATAAGGACAAATTAAAATACTGCCTGCCTTTATTAGTGGACGTTTAAAGGCGAGGATTATTATTCCTTTATTTCCATTTCGGGTGAGATCGTAAATTATCGTGACATGATCAGAGGATATGACATGCTCTTACTGATAAATATATTAGATTTTCAACACGAGTTGACGTAGAAGTTTGTTTGGGTAATTCTGTCAGAATAATTCCTTCTTATTCTGAAATTAATTATGCAGAGAGAAAAATCAAAGAGACAAATTTGATTTAGGTTAAGAACGCATCTGTCAATCACGAGTAAATAAGGGACGAATAGATGAAACCTGCAATTTCTCTGTTTTTAATCACAGAATAGAGACAGTCACTATCGAAATAAAGTTGCCTTAAATACTGACTGGCATTATTGCAATATCTCTCTATTATCGAGGTATACGTCCCTTATTGGTCCTAATATTGCCGGAAAGGGGAGTTTCATAAGGCGAGTGAAATTATCGACTGGATTTGAATGTCCATTAATAATACCGGAATAGTGGTGTTTCGTTAAACTGGGTTATTTTAGTGTGACACTGAAAACCAAAATAAACACCAGATTTCCGAAAAATTAATACCTAATTTGATTTTTGTCCTAGTTAGATATTTCAAATGTCATTACTTTATTTATAACTATACATTGTTCCACATCAAACCGTTCAAATTTATCGAAATAAGGGTAGATCCGCACTTATATACTTGATATTTCGAGTGCATGCGGTAAAAGAAGTATTAACGAAATCCAAAGATATTTAGATGGCTGCAAAGAGAATTGAATTATCTTTTAGACGATGTATCACTTGACCCTACAGGTAATAACTGAAATGATATATTCAGAAGATTAAAAAATATACAGGGTATTACATTAAAAATAAGGTTTTGCCACACTATTATTTATTTATTTTGTGTCCCACGAAAAGGAAAATCCTATTATTATATTCAGAGAACATCGTGAGAGCCGAGAGAAAGTATGTAGGAATTGGTGTTCTTGAATTTCTGCAGGCTTTATGCCTCAGGGATCACCTCTCGTGGCAGTGAGTTCCAAAGCTTTGCCATTCGTTGGAAAAACGAGTCCTGCGCAAGAGATGTTTTACAGTGTTCGAGAGAAGTGAGCGCGCTTGCAAGCGCAGTTTCACGGACGAGACGAATGACTTTTTTTTTAAACAAAATCTAAAAGTTTCAGTTTATGTTTAGGGGCTGCATTCCATATATGGAAATAGTATTCCGTGACAAGTTGGATCATCAAAATTAATGGAAGGGAACTGAAATAGCTGTCACGAAACGAAACCAAGTTTTGAGAGACACTTAACCAGAACACCATGATTCGATGGCATCGAAAAAAATACAGTTACTAAATAATATTTATATTTGAAAGAATTATTGGGCAATGCAATAATTACGATAAAGAATTAGTACCATTCCATTCACGTTACCATTTATTTACAATCAAAAACCGTTCACAATTTCTCTTAGACTTCATTACAGATGACACTTCAATCGTTGAAAACCAAAATTTCCCCAACAAACGTACAACAATTCCGTGCAGAAAGCGCCTCGTTAAAAAGTCCGCTTGGAATTGTGCTTATGTGTGAAAATCCTCGCGGAGAACTTCAAGCAGCCGTTTTTGTTTGTTACAACGAACAACGGAAGTCATTTATGCACTAAGTTACATTGTTGTGAAAATGTGTCGCGAGCTTTTCTCTGTTCGATTTTTCTATTTTTCCTCTTCACCTGTTTCTTTTTGACATGTTACTGCGGAAATTACGAATTCCTAATCTGGAAAAATTAAGACGGTAAAAAGGGCGCAAACCGCGGGTCTGGTGATCTGGAAAAGCGTACAAATGGAAAATGTTTTGATGAATTGAGGTTTATCAATTCATTAAAATGAGAAAGAGAAGTGAAAAATTTTCAATTTATTTTTGTGTTTTGATATACTGTTTCTCACAATTCCGTCATTTCTATTTGGGTGATTTACTTCCTGTAGGCAAGTTTGGTATTAATCAATCAATCAAAATATTCTTTATTATTGACAAAGTCTAGTAGAACAGTCATGGCGTGAATGAAGCTAATGCACATAGCACTAAAAAAAATTCATATATAAAAATAAACATCCGAAGAAAATATTCTATGACAGTACTTGGCAGAAGCCCATTAAATTAATAATAAAAATGGATTGTCTGGATTGCTTAACACATTTTTATTATCAAAAATAAACAAACACACACATTTAACTTGAACGGTATAAATAATACAAGAAACGATAGACATAAAAAACAAAATACAATTTCAATTATTTAGCAACTCAAGTGTTACACATGTTTTTGTTGAAGTATTCACTGACGTCAAATGATACGCAGGTAGGCAGGCCTATGCCAAATACATCATGTATAGTTGATTCTCGAACCCCCACAAACCCATTAGTTGTGTCTGGAGGAATTCCTTGTTTTCGGCCACTATACGCAGCGTTTTCTTTGGAAATTGCGTACCAGCCGAAAAACAAGAAAATACCAGGTCGGCACGATATTAACGAGTAGGAAACCGCCCGATAGTTGCCGCGTACGTTTGAAATCCCGTCCACATAGCCGACTACTTGTCTCGGATACGAGAGTACCAAACGCATTATCTGAAGGTCTCCGAGCAAAAGTACGTATTATTTTCTATGAAAATTGCGTGCACCAGCCGACGACTCGGTAGACTAGGTCGGTAATGCTTTTGGTTTTCTCGTGAAGACATAAACGAGGAGATAAGTGTACGATAAGTTCCGCGCTTGCCTTAAAATCTTCGCCCACGGAACCAGCCCGCTGATTTTCGGCATGATAAAATAATTGGTGGCTTCTGGAGGACTTCGAGTTCTAGGCATCCGAACGATTTAATTTTCCTCCAAAAATCTCGTTTGCCAGCAAAAACTCGAACGTCCAGGTCGAAACCACTTTTAACTTTGTCAGAAAAATGTCAGGCAGTTCGTAAACGAGCTATAGAATCAGAGTACACTCGAAACATATATTTGTAAAACTGACTATCGGGACGTACGCGTATCAGCACACCAAGAACGCCTCCCATTCTAGTCTTCGAAAGTGAATGCTTTGTAAACAAATCAAACGATCAGCCGGACTTTCCTTGGACGGTATATTCCGGTATTTTGCTAGTAAAAGAACCCCTGAGTACGGTAACGAACCCCGTCGAACCCTTGCAAATCGTCCTTAAGACCTGTCTATGTTTATTTTCCGTTTTGGGTTGGTATCACTGCACCTATTTATTCACTCTGACGAAAACACTGTTGTTCCGCCGTGCTGTGTCCAAATCATAGAAATATATATTATATATATACTTACTCTAGAATGCTAATCCAGCCAATTTTCATGGCGAAAGGCGACCCGTTTACGATGTGCGCATGCTCGTAATCAGTGTAGTTTGGGTAGATCGTTGCCGAGTTTGAAAATAATTTGGAGCCAATTCGTAGTTTTTTGTTATTAGGCAATAAAACACATGTCATTTGAAAGAGAGACATTTGAAAGCGCATTTAGGACTTTTTAAAACCGAAAAGAACCACTTAGAAATAGATTACTCCGAATTTTAGGCGCGAAAGAAATTTATTTAAAACAGTGATGTACCCTATGCTACTGTAATTAAAATGACCGTGCAACAGTGCTTTTTCATCAACAGAAAGACTTGTCACTAAGATCTGTCACTCTTGTCAGAGACAGAGACGGTTTTTAGAATTTCAGATTTTCTCTTGTCGTTTTGTGTGGTGTTTGTTGTGGTTGGTTATTCTTTCATCTTTCGTGAATTTGCATTAATCTTGTTCCTTTAAAGACAATTTCTAATAAAACCGTTTCTTCCTACAAATAAACAATGAACTGTTTAGTGTTGTGTAAGGAAAAATACCTGAAATAAATCATTTTTGGTAGATAATGAAATTTTTTATGTACCTATTTGCTTTGCTCAAAATAGCTTAAATATTATTTTAGCTTGACAAAAAAGGCATGATTTTTGGTTTTAAAGAAGAGACCCCAGCAGAACATTTGAGTGAGAAAATTGTAATTTGTGGCAGACATTTTCCTCATGAAGATTCATGTGAAAACAACAATAGAATAATTTGAAACCTAGTGCAGTACCAATACTGTGTCTGCGAGTGATACAACTTTCTACCACACCGCTTATATTATGAGTTATAGATTCCTACAAAAAGTACTAAACATACACAGAATCGCTTCATAAAATTAATGTCAATATGGAAGTGCTTTTCTTTGATGGCAAGGAAAATGCTTCTGGCCTCACTTTTTCATGTACCCCCATTGTGGAAATTGCACTAAGGTAATACAACCAGAAATACTCGTAGAAATAGCATGTTAATCTCTTCAAATTCAATTTGAAATTAAATGCAGTTGCGTATTTTGACATGAATCGTTCTAGAAAAAAAACCTCGAGCTTCCAAGCAACTAATTTTATAAATCCAGTTTGAGTTGAAATTATTTATATTAGCTGAAATAAATTTTCATAGTTTTTTGTACTTTCAATTAATTTTCCAATCCAGTGCTTCCTTGAATTTCGAACAGACGATTTGGGGTGGTTTCGTAGGTTTTTGTTGGTTAACTACAGCTGAAAAGTGAATGTGATACCAAAAATCAGTCGCTTCAGAGCGGTAAATAATAATAATAACCGTACTCTACTTTCTGATTGCCTTTGCTGAATATTCGGGATCATAAATATGTGAAAATATGTATTCAAATCGGCTAAATACAAATAACAGGTATAAGTACAATGAGGTTTCCAACCTTATTCTCCGAGATTCAGAATTAACGTTTGTTAATCTTCACAAGTACCATAATATTTTACTAAAACCGAGCCTATTACAAAAATCACTAATGACGCGCCTGCGTATTGCGAACTAGCCTGATCTTTTTACTACAATTTTGACATGGGGATTAGCATTCTAGAGTAGGTATATAATATATATTTCTATGGTCCAAATGCCTGTCTGTTCTGTCATTTCACAGTGAGAATTGTATGTTTATATTTAGAACTAGTCAGAATTAAATTAACCTGGTTGTTATTGTTGATAATAATTTATGAAAGAAAAGGACCTGTGACCATCCAAGCAAGAAGTTAATAAACAATTCATTGTGGTGTTTGTTATTGGCTATCATTTCTCGCATCTTTCATATTTCAGGAATAGTTGGGTGTGTGTGAAATTTCAAATATGAAAGTTCCGTATAGCAACCGGTATTCAGATTTACGAGTTGGGCAATTAAAGCCTGCCTCAACTTTCATTTCAAATCCCCGGTCAAGACAACTGACCCCTGGACACCGACACCGATCTCCATCTGTTGCTACCCAGGTGTCGTGGAGCATACCACTAAAAAAAAAACTGGCGCTCGAGACCGTCAAGGACACATAAGTCTGCTGTAGTCTCTGGGGCCATTAAGTAAGCACTCTTCCGAACAAACCATAAGTTGCTGAATTGAGTACGCTGATAGCACTCCAAATTCGCAACCAGAAAAAAAGAGTCTTACAATTGAATCTTGTGGAGATATATCATTTACAGCTATTTGCACCGGTTCAACTTAAGATTACCTTACGACTTAAGTGTACCTTCCATTACGATTTTGGTTTGCACCGCTATTTGAGGACAACATAAGCCTCAGTCAAGATAAGCCTCGGATACTCCAGGCTTAGGTTCCACTTTACTACTCAACCTCACTTTTACCGCGGGAAATATTTTCCTATTTTCTTGATGTTCAAAGTATTTTGATCACTTTTTCTGGATTTTGCTGATGTGATTGTATTTAGGGCGACCAAACCTTTCTATATACTAAACCTGATTGAGGCTGATATTGAATATACCTATGATGTGAAAGTATGAAAATAATTTTCATATTCAACACTGTACCTATTAATTAATACAAAATGTCTATTGGTATATTGTTAATTTATATTACTCACGAACTTGAAAATATTCTGTTGCTTTGTACTGGGGAAATGGAATGGCGAGTCTTTTCAATTTTCCTTATTCATCCAAAATTGTTAGCCAAATCTTCATGTCGTAAACATTTTGGATAAATACTAGCTGATCCTCCACTTAGCTGATTTTGTTATTAGGGAGAACCGGTGTAAATAGCTGTTATTATCTCTAACTCAAACTGCGAGGGTATTGTGTATGGTGTATTTTTGAAAAAATTATTTCTACAAAAATTCCAATGTACAGTGTGACTTTTTTAGCCCCCCCCCCTTCCTTTTCCAACACTCTGGTAATTTTCGAACGGTTAGACGTACAAACATGGAACTAGAACCATTTTGAATGGTATCACCGATACTACTTTTTAAAATAAAAGACATTGTGATTGCTTGATAGAGACGGCGGGGGGAGTGATACACCATTAAAAAAGATAATTCAATTCTCTTTTCAACCATCTGAATATGTTTGGATTTCGTTTATAACTTTTTTACGGATCTGAATGGTAGCCTTATCTCGATAAATTTGAACGGTTTGATGTGGAACAATGTGACAAAAATTTCTTGAAAGGTATTATCGATACTACTTTTTGAGAGGAGATCTAAATTGTGTAAAAAGGTATAAACGATAATATGATAAAAATTAATGTGGTTGAAAAGATAATTAAATTCTCTTTCAATTTGACCCCCATGCCATATGAAATTTGTGAATTGATGTGACCCCTCACCCACTTTATCGGGCAACCGCAATGTTAAGTCAAACCGTTCGAAAGTTTACAGGAGAGGGGACTAGAAAAAGCCGCAATGCATGACACGCATTTGATGATATTTTGATGATTTCGATGACATACAAATTTTATTCGAATCTTATTGTATATTCAATATTGATGGATGGATAATTATTAATAAGTAAACTAAATATCAAAATAATTGGCAAATTATTGATTTTATAGGTAAATATCATTTTTGTCTCATCTTGTGATTTTTTTCCCATAGAGACAATACTTGAACATTATAATTTCCGTTAACTCTGTACATTTTTTGTATCTTCTAAAATTTCTTGCGTTGCCTAATTTTGAAGTAATTTATTCCATTATTGAAAACTAAAATCTACTTTGAATGAGACCATATTTTTATTCAAAATTGTCTTCATCCTGAAAAATTATATTTTTGAATTGAAATTTATAAATTCCTGATTTTTCTGATTTTTGTGTCTTAGCTGTATTATTTTTTATAAACCTTCTCAGTATATTTGTTATACAAACAACTTTAAAATTTTGTTTAGGTAAATTTTCTCAACAAAGAATTAAAAATCATAAAACAAATAACCTTCAACAATGGTGATTTAATAGAAAATAGTCCCTTTAAAAAACTCTACCCCACTATCAGGAGCGTTTAGAGTAATTAAATAACTTCAATCTACTAAGACCAGTTGTTACACAAAAGTAGTAACGGTAATGATTATTCATTCCATATTTGAAATCATTTGACAAATAAATAAAAAAGTTTTTAAATTCTAGTTTTCGCACGTTTTTTGTTTATTAAATGCGGTTCAATTCACTTGATACTAATGTTTCTGAATTTTGGTTAATTATTTTCCAGAGTGGGAAAATAATTTATAAAGTTTATGAAAATAAATATGGGCGGGTAAATAAAATAGAAAAAACTTGATAAAATGGTGGATGCGAAGGGGAATGTAGATATTGGGAAGATCCAAGAAATGTTAATAAAGTTGGACATGTATGCAAGTTCATTAAAAAAATATGAAGCATTTGTGCATTTGGGAATAATTCGCCCAAAAAATTGGAAAAGGGTACGAGAGAGTTTTTCTCTCATTGTTTGAAATTGTGGCGGCAAAACTGCAAAGTTTGGGTGGCGGAGTCGCCCACAAAAGTTGGTGGCTGTCTTTTGAGGGGATGTGTAATGGTGAAGGAGCTATGGGGATACGAAATTAATAAATTATAAATAACATTATTAATCATGGCAGCTCCTTTCATTATGTTAAATAACTTTTTCTAGGTTTACTAGTGGAATGATCTTTAGTAGCGTTTTCTCATTGTAATTCATATACTAAGCTATTTTTGGTTATCTAATGGAATAATAAATTCGAATAAAACTTGTCACATACACTTGCTGAAATAATAATTATAAACAATGGACGCGGATTGACAGCTGCATGGATATGACGAAAGGACGACATAACAGGTAAATATTTTTTATTTTTACGAGGATAGTTTTATCCAAAGTCTTCATGGGTGTCCGCTTAGAGACCCATATAATACAAACTACTACTTAAATATGAATGCTGATAGTTGTACTAATTATACAGGGTGGGTCACGGTCGATGGTACCTTAGACGTTTACGGAGAACGGGACATAGGATCATTCTGAAAATTTGGTTTCTCAAGTTGGTCTTGGTCTATCGATCTAAAATATTTTCAGCAATCAGCGTTGCCGCTTATACCAGAAAGTAGCAGCATCTTTGTTATTTCAAATGGGTCACCCTGTATATTACCGCATTTTTGAACTTGTCATTCGTTTCTGATTATTTCTGCCTCATACTCCCCTATACCTATCTCTAACGTTTTTTGAGATATTGGTTATTTTCCATATTTTTTATCCAAAACATAGCTCGAATTTGCTGCGGTATTTGGATTCTTAGGAAGTTGCAATTTTGTATTTAGTTCATCAAGATCATGTAAATTGATTCTCTATAGAGAAGTTTGTTCTGCGTTATACAGGGTCGTTCAAAATTCTTGATCTTACTGCTAGATACGAAAAGGGTTGAGAGTGCGTTTTTTTAAACGGAACATCCTGTATATTATGAAATATCCTGAAAGATGACTAAATTCCCTTCGAATTGATATATCATGTTCCTATACCTAAATAGCCAGAATTCCGAGATAATAGCAATTTTCACTTGTAATCTCCCAAGTGCTTGAATTATTGCCGGAAATTTTTCGAGTACATGAATTTTCTTTGAAAATTCATGTTCGAGATAAATTTATGGCAATTAATTCAAGCACGAGGGGCGATTCGTTAAGAAAATTCCACACCGAGAAATGAAAATCATCCAACAATTCATAAGAAATAACTAACGATGATTTCACCTGAACTATTTATAACTACTGAAATATTGATATGTAAAATACTTTATTATTATTTACAATTAATTATTCTACCCGAAGCAGCTACTCTTTCTTCAGTCCATCTTCGCCGGGCGCGGCGTGGGATAGGATGAAAGGAAGGAGAGGACGTCAAGTGTGATTCACGCCACCCTGCTGTTGCCAGCTCTGGTGACGTGCACGATGCATTTTGACAGTGCCAAGAGTCCCCATATAGAGAGGGCGCTGGTCACTGCCTCCGCTGGTGCAAATGTGTGGTGGAAATGTCGACCTTTGGCAGAAATAATGGTGGTAACTGGAGTATTCGCGCCTCCTGCAAAGCTTATGCGCGTGTCGTCGTCCCATTCAATGTAAAAAGTTGAGGGTTGGTAGTTTGTGAGGACCATAATTTGGATGTTGCCCCGGAAAAGGCTAGAAGCAAAAAACCGGGTTGAAGTACTTGACGTTTTAGATTCTCAACTTGGATTCCCTACGGCGCCGGTTATACCCAGCGCTCCTGGAGGATATCCAGCGACTCATATAACACCCCACCATGTTTGCGGGGTAGGTTGTCATGTACTCTTAGCCTGGTGAGACCGGCCGCAACACTACCGCTGAGCTACGGGACTTGTGATAAAAACTTGTGACAAATGGTGTACTGAACTTCTTCTGTAATATGATTTCAGAATTGACAATTTCTGCAATAATCGTGGAGAAAGTATTTTCAGACACATTCCAAATATCTAGTAAACACATAATTATCTCCTTTCATACAAAAACTAGACCTCCATTTGTACATTAAAGCAAAATATCAACTTGTCACATGTCAAATATTTGACAGAAAAATTTCCACTTATTATGGTTTAATCCACGATAAGAACATAATTTTTTTTATTTTATTATTCCAAATTTAAACACATTTATTGATGAAAATTTTGTTAAGTATTTTACATATCAATATTTCAGTGGTTATAAATAGTTCAGGTGAAGTGTTGGATGATTTTCATTTCTCGGTGTGAAATTTTCTTACCTAATTCCCTCCGTGCTTGAATTAATTGCCGTAAATTTATCTCGAAAAATTTCCGGCAATAATTCAGTCACTTGAGAGATTACAAGTGAAAATTGCTATTATCTCGGAATATTGGCTATTTAGGTATAGGAACATGATATATCAATTCGAAGGGAATTTAGTCACCTTTCAGGATATTTCATAATATACAGGATGTTCCATTTGAAAGAACGCACTTTCAACCCTTTTCCTATCTAGCAGTGAGATCATGAATTTTGAACGACCCTGTATAACGCAGAACAAACTTCTCTATACAGAATCAATGTACATGATCTTGATGAACTAAACACAAAATTGCAACTTCCTAATAATCCAAATACCGCAGAAATAAACATTCAATTCGAGCTGTTTTGGATAAAAAATATGGAAAATAACCAATATATCAAAAACCGTTAGAGATAGGTATAGGGGAGTATGAGGCAGAAATAATCAGAAAGGAATGACAAGTTCAAAAATGCGGTAATATACAGGGTGACCCATTTGAAATAACAAAGATGCTGCTACTTTCTGGTATACGCGGCAACGCTGCATTGCTGAAAATATTTTAGATCGATAGACCAAGAGCAACTACTTGAGAAACCAAATTTTCAGAATGATACTATTTCCCGTTCTTCGTAAACGTCTAAGGTACCATCGACCGTGACCCACCCTGTATATTTACTACTTATCACATTTGTAAGAAAACTAAGCTGAGATGAACCTTCAGAGATTGATTAGATCGAAGTGATCCACCCCAAAGTAAAAACGAAGCTGGGGAAAAATCATTCATCTCATTTCACATTCATTGGAGAATCTAAATAATATTCAAAAAGCATTGTAGCTTTTACCTTTGCGCTTTCTCTAGAGAAAAAAGTCCAATCTCCGTGAATATTGCGAAACAATCGAAAAACGTTCCTCAATAATTAATTTATCTATCGAAATCGACCGGAGTCGGTATCAAACTGTGCCGATTGGTTTTAATATTTGATCAAGAGTCAGAAAATACGCCAAGGCAGCAAGTTGATTTAACCTAAAGCGCCCTCATATAACTCATCGATTCAAAGAAGCGACCCGAACCCGAGTACTTTTGTTTTACTAATTTCGAGACAAGCCATTTCTGGGGTAATGAATAGTCCACGGTGAATTCATTTGTTTTTTTTTGCCACTTCGACGGAAAGTTTCTTCAAGAACAAAGCGAATCAAATTACCGAAGGAAATTTAATTTTTTTCCTCATCCACGGCGTAGCGAGATGGTCTCTTAATATTTCATTATTTAATTCTCTGTGTCTTTTGTGTGTTCTGCAAAGACAAATTCCGGAATTAAAAAGCCAAAAGTCGCGTTGCATTTTTTATGTAAACATTTTTAGGTCGAAATTAAATTTGGGACAATATGGGGTTTAAATATTTGCTCTTTTACTTTTCGGAGTTCTTTGCAGCCACAGTCTACAATTTGCACAAAGAATTATAAGGTATTTTGTTAAAATTAACATTTCAAAAAGAAAGAAAATAAGTCTGTGAAATTAATTGAATCATACAGAAAGTGATACTCGAGTTACATATTTGCAGTTCTATTTTCACTCGTGTTGAATATTCGAAAGAAAGAAAGGTTTAATTTTAATTCAAATGTTTTGCACTGCTCAGATTTTCCCGAGGCTCAATTGAAATTATTATTTTACTCATCAGTCTTATCAATTTTGCTTATACCAAGACCTAATATTTCATTACCTTTTTTAATTGTTTGCTTTTACATTACTATACTTGTTTTTTAGTATCTTTAGTATATCTAAGAGACTTATGGCCGATTGCACCAACTTTCTTAAGTGGCTCTCTCAGCTAAAGCTCGGCTCAGATTAATGTTCACATTAGATTTAATTAACCTTTAAGGGAAACCAGTGCAAACAGCAAAATCGTCATGGACGAGGTATACATGTGTAGTTTATTTGCTACGAACTGTCTATTTTGATCATTCACCACGTCTGAATCCACAACAAAATAACGATATCATCACTAATAATATCCCGACAAAATGCAGAGTTTTCGATAAATACTTTCACCTTGCTGTCAGGAAAACTGTGATTTTAAGCTTTTGTATCAAACATTTTTCCACATTACCCAAAATTTTCCGGGAAAATCAGAAAAACCAATTTTTCAGTTTTTAATTTTTTTCTCGAGCAAAAATTAATTTTTTTTCACGACATCGGAAATATAATTATTATGTTCCAAGTGGGCTGTATTTTTTTTGTAGCGGAATACAGATTTTTTTCATTTTTTATTCGACAAATTCCGAAAAAACGACGTTATTTCAACTGAAAAGTTTCACCGATAAAGTTCTTCATTTCAAGCTCGCCAGCCGTCACTTTTTTCGTTGAAGCGTCTACTTTCAGATTATGTAATAAAAGAGTAATGCTACTGTAGATTTTTTTCCAGGAAACGCGAAAGAATAAAAAAATAGACTTTCAAAAACCAATTTTTTTTAATTTTTGAAACCTTTCGAGAATTTAACTTCATGTTACCTCAATAGGTACAAAGAGTAAACAAGGACCTAAATAAGGATTTGATTATGATAGAAGGGCGAAAGGAGGTGAACTGGGGGTAAAAATGGTTTCTCACGATTTGCAGCGAAAATAACCATCCTACAAAAAAAAGTTAAAGGAAATAGTTGTTGGCAATCAAAAGATCTACAACTTTTGTATTCAAGATTTTTCCGCATAACCTCAAATTTTCTAAAATAATTTTTTTCGCCATTTTGACGGTCAATTCGAAAAGTGTTTGATATAAAAGTTTTGAATTTTATTATCCACAACTTTTTTATTGAACATTTTCCGCTAATAAATCACGTTTCGCCGCCAATCGCAAAAAACCGTTTTCAACCATTTTTAGTGTTTTCGTGTTTGAATATTTTTTTTCGTCGAAGTTGGAACCTCTACAACATTCTCTTGCCTGTTACTTTATTTTTTATTTTAGGCGTTTAAAATTCGTTTTGCTAACTAGGAGCCGCCCCCTGTCCGAGTACTTCAAAGAGGTTCGAGAAAAATAAATATTTCGTTGAAAAAAAAAAAAACAAAAAACATCCAATTCAGAACATAAAAAGGTACAATTCCACTAGATTTTGCAACAAAGATACAATTTTCATATAAAAAAAAATCAAACCAAATTGAAACAGTTCTTCTGATTTTTCTGGAAAATTTGAGGTTATGTGGAAAAATCTTGAGTATCAAAGTTGTAGGTCCTTTTATTGCCAACAACATTTTTCTTCATCTATGTTTTTGTAGGAAGTTAATTTTCGCTGCAAATCGTGAGAAACCATTTTTACCCCCAAAAGTTCACCTCCTTTCGCTCTTCTATCATAATCAAATCCTTATTTATGTCCCTATTTATTTTTTGTACCTATTGAGGTAACATGAAATTGATATTGAAATTTTTATTCTCGAAAGGTTTCAACTATTAATTTTAATAATTTTAATAAATAAACGAAAAATTAAAAAAAAATTGATTTTTGAAAATCTGTTTTTTAATTTTTTCGTGTTTTCTGGAAAAAAATATCTCTTTCATTACATAATCTGAAATTTGTCAAAAAAAGAAAAATGTGTATTCTGCTACACAAAATTACAGCTTACTTGAAACATGTTGAGTTATATTTCCACTAAATTTCGTGAAAAAAAATGGTTTTTGCGCGAAAAAATAATTAAAAACTGAAAATTGGTTTTTTCGATTTTACCGGAAAATTTGAGGTGATGTGGAAAAATGTTTGCTACAAAAGTTGTGAATCTTTTCATTTTGAACAACTTTGCACTTCAACTTTTTTCGATAAGAGGTCAATTTTCATTGTCAATCGCGAAAAAACCGTTAAATATGCTTTCAACCCCTAAAAGTTCATCCTGTTCCACCCTTCTCTCTTTTTTCGACTCCAATTTATTTTTCCCGCTGTTATATTTTTGGTCGTTCATCAGCACTGATCTAATTGGTATCCACACTTTTGGAAAAATCGCCTGCACAATTGCTGAATTTCTTAAATTACCGAATCCCAAAGAATACACCCAGCACTGTTTATGCAGGAGCTAAAAGTGGTGGTGGTATACCAACTTGAAAAGACACGGAGGAAGGAAATAAGACAAAGTATTAGAGAGATACGTAGAAGATTCTTCAAGAAACAAAATCCACACTGTTTCACAAATTGAAAAGGGCCGAAAGGAAATTATTATCTCGAAACCGAGTGCAATTACTAATGCGTCTAATTCTAATTTCAACACTGCCACTTCTGTTAATATCCCTTATAATATTAATATATGTGAGTAATTGTCATAATTGTGTAATTAATTGTGTTATATGTATTTGCCTATATAAAGTTCATACGTTATTATCCATCGATATCCGTTTTAACATACCACTCCTATAGTAAAAATATTGTACGTAACATGATCCAAAAGTGATTTTACGAGACTCGTTTAAGGCTCGTCCTCATTTCGTAAAATATCACTTTCAGAACTTATCACGTAAATTACAATTTTAGGCAGTTAATAATATTTTGCCGCTGCCGACACTGTAAATAGTTTATACATGCTTATCCACAAAACTGGTAAATGGCCTATAGTATTCATTTACTAATACATCTTGACAACGGAATGTAAATAGTTTCATTTACATGCCTAGGGTAATAATGGGTGGTATGATTAAAATGAGTATTTGCTTGTACTTCAGGTTAATGCTCCATGCTGTAGTTTTCACTTCAGAAAATTAAAGCATGTACTCCAAATAATTCTTAAACTAACACTTAAGTAAGTACTATGAGCAATTACTTCATACTTTGCTTTATTTACTTCGATTTATAAAAGTTAATACTACAGACATGTAATGTTGTCAAGTATTTCCTCCTTTTGGGAGTGTTTGGTGTCGTTTTTGAGAAGCTACCTATAGAGTTACTTCACATCTTCGATTGAAAAGGTTTTTGGATCACTTCATGAATTATGGTAGGAAAAAGAGGGAATTGTGTGAACGTAGAACGTTTGGGGAGAAACAATATAGAAAATTATTTCGACAAGTCATTTATTTTATGTAGCATGCTACTATTAACCACTGTACTTGTAGCTTCAATGCAAACAATGTTGAATAGATAGCTAGATAGTTCTTGGAAATCATATTGAGATGAGAAGAGCACCTTTATCAAGTGTAACAGAAATTGATGTATTTTAAGAACTCTCAACAATCGAACCAATTTGAGGTTAAACACTACTAGTTTATACTTCTAACCCAAGTCAATACTTCCCATCAAAGAATTTACTTCATATAAAATATTATTCTCTACAAAATACTAGGAAGTAAAAGCTCAAGAATCATATCGCTCATTGGGTAGTATTACTAAAAAGAGTATTTGCTTGTACTTCAAGTTAATGCTCCATGTTGTAGATTTCACTTAAAAAATTAAAGCATTTACTCCACATCATTCTTGAAGTAACATTTGAGTAAATACTTGGAGCAATTACTTTGCTTTATTTACTTCGGTATATAGGAGTTAATACTGCAGAAATTACTAATGTTGTCTAGTATTTCCTCCATTTGGGAGTGTTTGGAGTAGTTTTTGAGAAGCTACTCATGGAGTAACTTCACATCTCTGACTGAAAAGATGTTATGGCTTTTTTCATGAATTATGGTGGAAAAAAGGAGAGAAATGTGTGAACGTAGAATGTATGGGGTCTGGGGAGTTAATTATCTTAGGTAGCTTGCTAGTAGTAAGCACTGTACTTTTAGCTTCGATGCAAACAATGTTGAATGGAAAGCTAGATAGTTTTCAGGAAATCATATTGAGATGAGGGGAACAGCTTTATCAAATCTAACGAAAATTCAGGTATTTTTAAGAACTATATCAACAATCAACCAATGTGAGGTTAAACACGTCCCAGTATTTACTACTACTTTCAATCGAAGAATTTACTTCATGTAAAATATTATACTCTACAAAATACTAGGAAGTAAAAGCTCTTACTCGAAGTACAAGTAAATGCACTTTTTAATCATACCGCTCAATGACTTTGACTTTGACAAGTAATACCTTCAGCTTCATTTATATCAATTTTTAGGTTTTGAGACATTTTGAATATTATTGTTGTCTGTTTATTCGGCAACTTAGTTACACGCACAAACACTTTAGAATGAAATAGCGGAACGAATAATCGTGGAAGAAGGGTAAGAAAACAAACTTCAATCCAGGCAAATTTTGAGAAATGTCAACAAGCAGCGGGAAAAACGTAATAAGTAACTATCGAATTTTAGGCAAAATTGTTTTGGAAAACAACTTCTATATGCTATTCGAAATTTTTTCGTAATTTGGCGCTCAACAATCTGATTCAAACCGAAAAAAGCACGATTCTCGGTATTTTCCGACAGAAAGTAAATCTCAAAACTCATTCCTAAAATTTCAATGCTTTACGTGTACCTTCGACTGACAGCATCAGAAAATCTTCAACGCCAGACATTAGTAAATTAAACCGCCTCTCTTGATCTAGATCCAGATCGAAAACATCTGAAAGACAACGACGTTTCGCAGGGCCGAGGATAGGTCGTAAGGGCGCGCAAAGAACACACAGAATCCTCGCGATGATAACGAGACTGCACATTAAAATAATTGGCAGCAGGGTTCGAACGTTTGTGTGGTTCGAGGCGAGGTGAGGCCATTGTTTTCGAAACAAAAGAAATTCGAACGCGAAAATGTTATTGTTTGCGAGAACTACACTGATGATGAGTAACAGCTTTTGGCGATCCATCATAATGTTGCTGCGGAGAGAACTGATTGCGGACATGAGCGTAACACGGTAGCCATCTGCTTAAGATAGCCTACCTGGCTTTTTGTTGTGATATAGGATTTACACAAACATTCTGCATGTTCATAGAGAAGCGTGACTGTCAAGAGAGGAAAGGTTAGAATTTGCGTTATTTTTGAATTGGATGAAACATTCTTTCACATCCTACAGGATTGCGTGGCATTGCACTTTAGAGCCCTTCTACACCTGGAAGCATAATAGAGATTCACCACAGTTGAAGTCAAACCACATCCTACAATTTCTCAAGAGTCTTACCTGAACCATATACCAAGAAAAAGGGGACCCAAAAGGTCGTAACCTATTATTGCTCGGTGGGGCTGGCTATCGGCACAAGTACTGTAAGTAGTTCTGAGTAGAACCTTTCTGATGCTCCCCACTGTCAGGTCTATCTCGTGAGCACTCCGGATTTCTTCTAATGAACTCCTGGAGATTCTTTACGAGGTATCCCTGCAGGATGGTTATCTTCTGCACTGCAGTGTCCGAAGATATCCATCCTCATGTGAGCCTGGGCTTCCCGTTCGAACATTATGTGGGAGGCTGTTTCTTTTTCCTCATCACAGAACCTGCATAGTGTGGAGTGTTGCTGTATCCCCAGCATGTGCAGGTGGCAGTGTCCTGTTAGGAGTCCTACCACCTTTCTGAGAGAGGTTCAGGCTCAGTTCGAGAGCCGGTCGGTTAGCCCCATCATCATTATCTTTCCATGAGCATTCTCCCAGGAGAATTGGTGATGGTTCTCAACCTATTCCTTCGTGTACAGCTTCATGAAAAAGGAAATATTTACATTGAACCAGTCATTCACTCCTATAATACAAGAAATAAAATACACCTTCTGAATACACCACGTTGCGAAAAAACTATCGGACAAAGGAATGCTTCTTACTTAGGACCACCGCTTATTCAAATGCTTCTGAATGAAATAAAAAATATCACACTTAAAACAATATTTAAGAAAGAAATAAAAAGGTGGGTTATGGGAACTGAGAGAACGTTTTTTCAAGACTTAGTAGCACAAAATATTCCTTACTGACTTACTTATAATCAAATGGACATGAGACACTGGTGCACTAATGAATTGATGAATATGATTGTTGAAACCTCTATATAATCAATTCCTGTTTTTTAAATCCATGGTTTCAATTAAATTAGACTCTTGTAACGTGATTGTATTTTACCACTAGTTAGTTATTATATAATAATTTTGTGTAATTTAGGATTAGTTGAAATTATACATTTTAACAAAGTCATCTTAATTGGCGCAATATCACAAAAAAACGGTTAACTTCAAACCGCTTCAGTGATTGCCTTGTTTACTTGCCCTTGTACTGTTGAATTATGTTTGAACTCTTATTATTATGTCCCCAAACGGGAGGGTCCGACGAGAGTTGATGCTGCCCCTGCTCTTGCTGGGGCATCTGCGTTCTCATATGGATGTCCTTGTGACCTGGTGACAAGTTTCATCGTGCACACGAAATCGTAGCAAAAAATGTTACTCAAAAAGTGATTTCTATAGAACCATGAAAAGATATTTGAATTCAACTATGTTCGATTCATGCTTGAATACTGAGTTTCAAACCCCATCATTATAGAACTCTTGCAAACTGTAATACACTCTTTCAGACAATAAACACTTTACATCCCTTCTAACTCGAAAAAATGATTTGATATTTCAAATGTTTGATGGAATGTGATTAAACATCTTATATCCATTATAAATTATTGAAATTACGATAAGACTGGGTAGTATGTCGGGGCGTGGCGCAGTGGTTAGAGCGTCCGACTCTGAGTCGAAAGGTCCGGAGTTCGAGGCCCAGTTGCAACTGGGATTTTTTAAGTAGGTAGTTTTAGAAAATCGCAATCACAATTTGTTATTTTGCCTTGTAATAATAATCAGAAGAACTACCAATAGTAAATTTTGTTTTATGCTGGTAGGTCAAACTGACAGTTCCGAGTTTGAAAAATGCAACTGTTGAAATTTCATGTTTCAAAACCAGAGGTCGACTTGAATCCCGATACTTTGATTTGTATAAATATCGAAAAGCACGCAAAATTAGAATATTCTGAAATCGATAACCGCAACAAACTTCCCAAAATGCTATTCCATAAGATAATTCAATAACGCAGGTTTGAAATCTGAAAATCCATTCATTCGATACAACTCTCGAAGCATAACAACTAGAAGAGAGCTTTTTACATAGAATGTACTGCTCAAATTTTAATGAGCTATCAAGATATAGACCGACGTACTTCAACCTTAATTTATTTTCAACAATGTTATTGTCCAACGGTAAATCTTCAAGATGACTTTGAAGGAAATCATGTGAGTTTTCCTTAGTTACATAACAGTAAAGTCACCAATCTTCTACTGTTTTCAGATCAAATCGTATAATTTCATCAAGATCTTTTTTGTACTTGTGGTGCCAAAATATAGTGCTGTCATCAGCAAAAACAGTAAATGAACCTGAAATCTGGATACTCGATAGGTCATTATTATACAATAGAAATAAAATTGGTATGGAACCCTGAGGAACTCCATAATTAATTCCGAATATGATGAATTTCTCATTATCTAATCGGATATCCATGTCTATTTTTGTTTTTTAAGCAAAAGTATTTTATGATTCACACAGTCAAAACTTTAGAAAAATCACAAAGTACAGCAGTTGCTACTTCTCTACCATTAATTTTCGGATATACTTGGTTATGGGCCGTGGTGGTCGGCTGGTAAAGCGTTCGCCTCGCAAGCGTGGGGTCGTGGGTTCGATCCACCGATTCACCGGTCTCGTGCATGGCATCGCACGTTAAAAGGTAAGGGCTGCGTCTTCCCTAGCTCACAAAAGTCTCTAGAAGACTTCCGAGGGTTGCGCGTAGGGGTGCAATCGGTTGACGGAAATAACAATTTTAACAACAATTTTTTAACAACTTCATATAAAACAGATAGGATTGTATTACCTGTGTTTTTATTTTTCTGAAAACCGAATTCAGGGTTGTTGATTAGATTATAGGGGCTCAAAAATTCGGTCATTCTCGAATAAATAATTTTTGCTAAAATATATGAGTGAAGTAGAACGAAAGTTAGATGGATCGTCGGTATATATATTGTAAGTATATAACAAGAGACGTTTTTAGGAAAGTAGGAAAATTGGTATTGTGAAATGAATCATTTATTAAAACCGGAAAAATTCTTAGAGCAGATTCAGGAAGATTTTGAAAAATATTCAGAGAAATTTCATCTAAACCACTTATTTTTGTATTTTTGATATTCCTGATTACACCACTTATCTTATAAATGTCCGTATCACGTAGAACCAGATGTTTCTCGACACTAACACCTCGAAGATAACTTGAGGGATCATTTACCGACACAATAGAATTTGTCAACTTATCAGCAATGGAACAAAAGTAGTCATTCAGAGTATCAGGACACAATGATGACTCTATATGATTTTTGTTATTTTTTCCTCTGAAATCATTTACTATGTCCCATATATTCTTTTGATGAATTTTCAGCTTCCAATATATCCTTTCCTTATAATAAATATCTTTTGCTAATATAATGAATTTTCTAAATATTCTGCAATATCGATCAAAGTAATCATGATGATCGGCAAGAACCGTGAAACTAGTCTGTAGACAGTGTATACTGTCAAAAACCAACATATCTTTTAGATATCATCTTGAAGACGTCCCAACATCGTTGAAAATGAAATGAATTTGAAATACCTTGGACTATATCTGGATAATTCCTAGAATTCGAACAGCATGTTGAAATTCTATGTAAAAAGCTCTTTTCGGGTTGCTACGCAGTGAGAGTTGTCTCGAATAAATTAGGATTTTCAATTTCTAAACCAGTTTATAATTCTCTTATTGAATCACATCTACGATATGGTACTGCATTTTGGGGAGTTTGCTGTAGTCATCGTGTATAGACTGTCCTAATTCTACAAAAGCGTGCTCGGCGGTATTTATGGAAAGTGAGATGTCAGGATTCATGACGACCTCTCTTTTTTAAACATGAAATGCTCACTGTTATTGTAATTTTTATACTTGAAAATGTTTGTTTGATACACAAACATAAAACAAAGTTCTCTATTGGCAGCAGTTCATATAGTACCGGACAGAGTAATGATTTGAAACTTCCAATTCCTAAAAGTACACTTATCAAAAGTGTCACATCACTTTTTCGTTTCAGAAAAGATGTGAAAAGTTCATTATCAGAAAAAGCGTATTATAGTCTACAAGAGCTTTATGATGATAGTTTTTAAAAGTCATTATTTCGGATCATGAATCGAGCATAGTTAGAGTTTTGAAAAAAAAATGTCTATATCATCCACACTTTCATTACCATTTTGATTTGATTTCATATGCATCAGATGAAGAACTGGTGATCACAGGCTAGAATGGCAGAGATGATGGAGTCCTTGAGCATGTCTATATTTTTGTGTTTAATTGTTGTATTGTTTCATCCCCTCATTCACCAAGGACTATGATAGTACTGTCGATTTTTCCTGCAGTTGAAATAGCATATGTGTCACTTTTTTTATTGTCAAGTTGCCCCGGAGCGCATTCAGTGGTGGTGTTCTCTCTCATCTGGGATGATTGTGTATTATACTTTATAGTAGGGGCAAGTGGAAGAAGGAGTTAGGTTACAAATATAGGTCTATGAGAAAAATAGGTTTTTTAGTAAAATTAGCTGGCATTTTTCAATTAAAAGATAGTTTCATAATTTGATGTGTTCAATTGTAAGAAATTGTTTTTGGATGTTTTTAATATTTAGAACGTTTTGCTACTATTTTATTTTTTGATAAAATTCTTAATTTTTACGTACATTAGCCCTCCTTCCATTTCCTGACATGAAGATGATAGATTGAACGAAAAGTGAAGAAAGTGTCAAGTACTTCAATAACCGTAATAAATCAAATTTACGATACATTCTCTAAGAATGTCAACAAAAAAACTTTTCAAAAATGAAAAATTCTTCATAACTTCAAAAATACAGTAACAAATAAATGAAAAGAGTTCAAATAAATCGTGGGATTCAAACGGTACACCGTCTTTGTTCCTTGGAGGTTTCAACTCCTTCATCAATAAAATTTTTTTTAAATCCTTTTTGTTCTTCCAAGATAAAAGGTGACTATTCCCGAATATTTTGAATTTGTTTCTCAGATAAATTTCCTGTTCTAGTGAATTCGATATCTGTAAGAGGCTAATAGTTTTTTAGCGGGTTGTTTATAAATAGTGAAACTCTTTCACTATTTTTTATACTCATCGTATGATTCTTTGTAGAGGTAGATGTCAAATTCCTCTATACGTATCCATTTCATACCACCCCTAAATGGGACTTTTTCATTCAACAAGTTTTTCCTTTTATATACCAGGCCCTTTTCTTTGGAAAACTATTGGAAAGTATCGCTCCATATCAATAACAACCGACAGTTTTGTACATGCAGATTTAATTATTCGTGTACTGATCAGGAGTGAGTATATTATGTCTCCTGAGAACTTTTTCAATCCGGCCAAATTCTGTCGGAGTCTCAATAGGTGTGGACAACTTCTGGGAATGTAGTTCGTGTGTTGACCTGAGCAGAAGTCCGATGTCAGTTTTATCCTTGTTTTCGAATTCTCGCAAATCTTCGCAAAATTCCATGAGATGCTTAAAACTTATGCACTACCCCTAATGGTCAGTCCAGGATTGTATTACCGATTGGTGGCCCTCAGTAGTGATGCAGTGGATGCCCGAATTATAAAACCAGATTTGTCGTAGGTAGAAACCCTTGTGGTGATTTTTGGCAAAGGCATGGTCTGCCACAAATCGACCGTTATGTAGCATTCATTAAATTTTCAATAATAATGTAATGTTGACTAGGAAATATTTTTGTGTACTTTGCAGTGCGCTTTCACAGTGACATGTACTGGCTGGCCCCAAACACGTGAAAAATGTTTTTTGAAGTCGTTATTACGCAGTCGGGCTGCCCACTCCGCACATGGCTCTAAAACGTATTATTGCATGTGCAGCGGAAGAAAGGGTTGAGGGCACATAGCTCCTTCTATCACAGCGTCCTTTATATTATTTAATGTAACATAGCTCCTTCTTCTACCACTCTGTATCTGCTTAGATATAAATAATAGAAGCAAATTCGGACGGGGCAAGTTACATATGCACATAACACCAGAATCGAATATTTTCAGAAAATGTTACTGAACCCCTTCCCCCTTCAGTTATCAATTTACTTCAATTAATTTTAACATTATTTTTCATCCAATGAAGATTTGTCTAGTTTTAATAACTTCCGACAATCTTTAACTTTGACATTTGATGAATTATAGCATTTCGCCAAGTTTTCCCCATTCCACATGTCCACTGAAATGTCAGACGTGTGATATAATTCCTTCAGTACCAAGCTAGCTGGACCACATTCACGATAATCGTCATTCTCCCACCTCAACCTCATCCAATTTCTACTCATCTACGTTAGTGCTTCCCACAGCAGAGCTGCTCAAATACAGAAACCACATCAATTACATCGACTAATAATGCGGTTCAGTGATATTTAAACACAAATTAGGTTTTTACAAACGATTGGTGTTGTCCGGTTTGTTAATTAATATCGTCACATGGTTTCGGTCAGATATTTCGACACCGAACAGGACAATTTCATTAGTATATTTTAAAATTGCATCCGAATATAAATACGACAATACACTGCATGTATTAAATTACCATAAATAACCCAATCGAAACGCACACTATCATTAGTTTAATTTTATCACAGCGATAATAACAAAGGATAGTTATTTATAAGAAGCATCATAATGACTTTCAGGATTGTCATAGTGACATCAGGCAAAAGAGAGTTGCCGACAATACTTTTTCTGCAATTTTTTTCCAAATCGGAAAGTAAACCATCATGAGAATCACCCATTTCCAAAGATTATACTGCACATCCAATTTTACTTGACAGCACTGTTTCAATCTATTTTGACAAATGTCACGTGACCACCAATAAGGCGGAAATTTTGAAGAATGCAAAGGTTTCCCCAAACCAACGCGGGAACGAGGGAGCGGGAGCGGGAACAGGGTGATTATTCGTATTCCGTAAGAGCGTTTTCACATACACCGGCAAAACCGGTGCCGGTGCTGGTACCGGTTCCGGTACCGGACAACAGAGTATTTCACACAGCCCGGCTTATCGGTGCCGTTATCTGTTTTAGTATACAGTGAGCACGTAAAGGTTGGAACAAATTCGTTAAATGTTTGATATGGCCATTAGGGAAAATATGCTCAGACACTTTTTTTTTCAGTTGCGCATTTTTTGGTCTACTCATATTTTCGATGACGTCATCACTGTTCGAGTTATGAAGTCATTAAACTATCTTTTGAATGGCAATACCCTATTTTGATAATACTTTCAAAAAGTACGCATTTTTCTGTGTATGGGTGTCATATTTTTTCATCTGTTGGATAACCGTATGATCGAGACATAAAATATATTTCGTTTATAATAATGTATTATAGGGTATGGTAACGTAAACTTTTGACTTGCGGTATCCCCACAAAAAAATCTAATGTGGTCAGATCAGGAGATCTAGCTGGCCACTCTGAAAATTCTCGTTTTCAGTCGAATCATCTTCACTAAGTTCATGAATTACTTTCACTTTATATGGGTGCCACTTATTCTTATTATAGTTATTTCAAAACAGACGTTCGATACATTGATTGCTCCAATGCAACTTGAAGAGTAAGTTTATGAGAAATTTCTTGCAATGATAATGATAATAATACTCCCTCATGAACACTGGAAGAGTATACGCAAAGGCATATCCTGTGCGGGTAGAAAACTGTATGTACTGGAGAAAAATTCCCTCATACTACGGATTCGAACCGGGTCAGATGCAAGCTGAAGATTCAACGGCCAACACATCGACTATTCGTCCAATGCATTGAACCGCTGAGCTACCGGCCATCACATAATAATACATAATACGTCCAATTGTTGATCTTCCGTAACGCCTGGACGATCAGCGACATTGTCAAAATTTTGCTTCGACTTTGCTCACCGTCTTATTTCCATAACATAACATCAATAAAATCTCTATGCGTTGCTTTTCGGCCCATGATGTCGATAACTTATCTATACCACAATTATTTGATAGCTAAGTATGATTGTTTGGTCGAATTTGACAAACATATTAACAGTCAGGGTCAAGTTGCAGTAGCTGAGTTCGGTCAATGAAATTCCTAGCCGAGCGAGCAGATCTCGATGTTAACCACGAGATCACAGAGGTAATCGAGCCAATTTGAGATCTGTCACCTGTCACATCCAATTTTGTTTTTTTCGGCAACTTTCTTCATTTTTCTGGTATGCAGTAACATAAAAATATGCAGCATATTAATTACAAGTTCAGAAGTTTGTAAATTAGGAACATTACAATAAAAATTATAAACAATCACAGAACCATTCGTTCGCCTTGCTGAGAGCAAACAGATCACCCTCTGCTCATCCTTGGTGAACGCGGAGCAGATTCAACAGAGCTGTCAGAGGAAAACGAGTAAACAGATATGTAAAAACCGGACGCGTCTATTGGAGCAATCAATCTGTCGAACATCTTTTTTTAAATGACTTAAAAAGAGTGTGTGGCACCAATATAAAGTGAAAGTAATTCATGAACCTAATGAAGTTGATTTCGATAGCGGACAAGGATTTCAGAGTGGCCAGCTAAATCTCCTGATCTAATCCCACTAGATTTATTTTGTGGGGATTCCTCGAGTCAAAAGCTTTCGTTAACAGACCTAATGTTACATTATTATGAACGAAAAATCTTTTATTTCTCGAACATACGGTTATGTAACATAAGAAAAAATATGACGTCCATATACAGAAAAATGCGTTATTTTTGTAGTTATTATCAAATAGAGTATTTTCATTTGAAAAAAATCATGATGACGTCATAACTCGAACAGTAATGACGTCGTCAAAAATATAAGTAGTTAAAAAAATGCGCAACTGAAAAATAAAATCGAAGTATCTAAGCTTTCTTTCCCAATGGCCATACCAAGCTTTTAACAAATTTGTTCCAACTTTTACGTGCTCACTGTATATTGAACAGGAAGAACGATGTGTGCTGTTACGGATTTAAAAATGTACAATCAAATACAAAATACTATGATCGCTATGTATCAAAATACTCTCCGTCACCGACACGTCAGAACCTGTGTGTGTGGACAAATGTACATAAGAAATCACTGAAACAAATCTTCCGATTGTCGAGATCCCCGCCGGCTGCATAAATCGGAATCGGCGGCCGTACCGGCAAATAGGTCGGACCGGTCTATGTGTGAAAATTATAATTTGAATAAATTGCATTCGGTGTCGGCACCGTCACCGGCACCGGTTAAGCCGGTGTGTGTGTGAAAACGCTCTAAGGTAGACAAGCAGTGATATATATCTGGTTTGCTACGTTTACTATTTTTCTAGCAATTCGCACGTTTCCCATGTTCCGTTCCCGCTTTGGTTTGACGGAACCTTAACGAATGGACAAAAGGTGGGGCTATTTTTAAAGATATCAAAAAAACGTGATTAAAAAAGGTGTTTGAAATTTAATTTTTGGCCCATATGCAAAATTTTAAATACTTATCAGAAAATTGCAATTTTTTCGAAATACTGCATAATAATCCTTGTCAAATGCACTAAAAAGTGTGCAAGATTAAAATACGCCGTGCTAGAAAGATTGTTACTAGGCTACAACGCCAAGTTCTCAGTTCTAATTATCCGAAATGTCAAATATGTCTATATATCGACAATACGCGACATCAGATGTCCATTACCTGGTTGATTAGACGTAATAAAATATAAGGGACATTATCCTGATCTAAACTTCATTTCGAGCTTCATTTATGAAGTCACGATGCAGGCATAATAAAAAAATAGCGTCGTGCCCTTAATCTCGTTGCGCGTGCTCTGAAAGCTCAATTGTATACTCGTATCTCAATATCCTATTTCGTTGATTAAACAATGATGTTTTTTTTGGTTTCAATTAATTAGGAATCGTTATAAAATACAGGATGAAGCAAATAACTTTTGTCTAATTTCCACTGAGATTTTAGTAATTATTGAGTAACTACAGATTACTTTATGTTTGTGAAAATATATGCATGAAAGTAATTATACCTAACTGGGATTTAATTACATGTATATGTAATTACCTAACTGGTATTTCAAAATAAGCTGGGAAAGTGCCCGAAACTTTCCTGATATATCAAACAGAGTACTTGTGTAGGTCTCCCAATATCAGTGTATCAAAATTCACAAATTCAAAAGAGTAGAGTTACATAATTCTAGTTGGTCATTAAGAGTTCCAAAATTGGGGTTTTCAGTAAATTTATTAATTTCCAACGATTCCAAAATGTTCATGTCTTCCTTTATTGCACGTAAGAAGAATTTCCATGTCATTCTTGTTTATTGTATGAATCGTTTTCTGTAAATGTTCATCCATAGATGATTTTTTTTACCTGATGTAATTAATAATTAATAAGATTACAGTATAGAAAAAATTAAGACTAAATTTAGAAAAAATGAACAAATAAGAAATTATTTAAATTAAAACATAAAAGAAATACACACAATTGCGTGAGGACGCAACACATATTATTAAGAATTATGTTAGTGACATCAATAAATTAATACAAAAGTTATTTGAGAATTGAACGTAGAATTTGAGATTGTCTGAACAAATGAGGCGTTTCAGAGAAAAAACGAAGGTATTGCTATTTTTTAATACAACCGGCAATACTGGAATGTTGCCGAATATTTCTAAATAAACTCGTTCAGTAAGACCACTGGCAAATTATCAAAATCACTTCACTCAATTTGAGTAATTCTTAATGAATCCTGGATATTTGGGTACACTATTAGAACAAAATTTGTGCGATGGAACCTACCCATAATTTTTTTTATGAAAGCTGATTTGAAAAATGATTTCAAAATTTCTGACCGTTTGGTATGCATAAGCTGCATTGTAGTCTACATTTACCTGATTTTTTCCACTTATCCTTTTTGGTTTTTGCGTTCAATATCATGTTCCCTAAATTACTCTTACTAGTAAATGGAATTATGTAAAATTTTGAAAAATAGTTCTTAATGTTTTCGGAAAGTATTCCGGAGTAACTTATACTATAGTCCAGTTCGGACATTCTAGTAATGGACTGGTGCTTATAATTTTTTTGAAAAAATGGAGTAACAGGAAATGACCAGGTGGTAAATGTTGATGAGGTTTCAAATTTAAGGGAAGAAAATAATTAAACACGAAACCACACGAAATGGTGAAATGGGGATGCGAAACGTGGCCTCTTACCAAAAAATATTCAATGGCAAAGTTGTAGATAATAAAAAAATCGAAAACTTTTGCACCAAACACTTTTCGACATAACCTCAAATTAACCGTTAAAATGGAGAAAAACCAATTTTTCAGTACCTATTCTATTTTTGTCTCGCGTATAAATGATTTAATTTATATGAACATTTGTTAACATATATCTTGTTTGGTGTCAAATGAGCACGATTTTTTCGCAATTCAGAAGACGACTAGTTTTCGAGTTATGTACATTTTTCGAAAAAAATACCCTTATCTTCCACAAACAAATGTTCTGATATTTTTTTGTATTTTGAAGTTCTGTAAGTGATCATTTCAATTGTTGAAATGTCTACTTTCACATGGTCTATGTGACTTGGGGGTTTATTGATCGTTAAACCGCTCTCTGAAACATGATTTTATCAATATTTTTAATGATTTTCATAGTTGTAGAAAAAAAGCAACATGCAAGCAAGGACCAGGTGGAAAATGTTGTTGCGGTTCCAACTTTTAGAAAAAAAAAATTTAAACATGAAAACACTAAAAATGTTGAATGCAGTTTAGGGGTTGAAAATATTTGTTTGCGATTTGCGGCGAAACCTCAGCTCCTAGCGAAATTTGTTCAATAAAAAAGTTGTAGATAATAAAAAAATCGAAAAGTACTTTATTCAACACGTATTGATATAACCTCAAATTAACCATCAAAATATTAAAAAAAAAACGATTTTTCAGTATTTTTTTCTCTCGTATAAATGATTTAATTCAGATGAAAATTTGTTGATATATATATATATATATATCTTATTTGTGTCGAATAAGCTTACGTTTTTCGCCAATCAGATGACTACGAGTTTTCGAGTTATTCACATTTTTCGAAAAAAATACCCTTATCTACCACGAACAATTGTCTTGATATTTTTTTGTACTTCGAAGGTCTATAAGTGAACATTTTAATTGTTGAAGTGTCTACTTTCAAATGGTTGTGACATGGGGGTTTATTGGTCGTTGAACCGCTTAAAATTGAGGAAAATATCTCTCTGAATCATTATTTTCTCAATATTTTCAATGATTTTCCACTTCCTCCATTATTTTTATAATAAAGAGTAGTTTATATTAAATTCATTGTATTAGAATATTTGAATACATAATTACACTACAAATGTAATTTATTAATATCATTTTTAATATTTTTTTACAGCTATTGAAAATCATTGAGAAAATTATGATTCAGAGAGATTTGTTTTCGGTTTTTCTTAATTTTAAGCGGTTTAACGATCAATAAACCACCAATTTACATAGACCATTTCAGAGTAGACATTTCAACAATTGAAATGATCACTTATAGACCTTCGAAATGAAAAAAAACACCAGAACAATTGTTCGTGAAAAATAAGGGTATTTTTTTTCGAAAAATGTACTCAAATCGAAAACTAGTTGTCCTCTGAATTGCGAAAAAATAGTGATCTTTTGACACCAAAAAAGATATGCTCACAAATTTTCATGTGAATTAAATCAATTATACGCGAGAAAAAATAAAATACTGAAAAATCGTTTTTTCGCCATTTCGACGGTTAATTTGGGGTTATGTCGAAAAGTAATGTTTTTTTATTATCTGCAACTTTGCCATTGATCATTTTCCGCTAAGAGGTCATGTTTCGCCGCAAATCGCAAAAAACCGTTATCAACCCCTAAACTACATCCCCATTTCACCATTTTAGTGTTCTCGTGTTTAATTTTGTTTTTTCCACAAAGTTGGAACCTCAACAACATTTTCCACTTGGTCCTGGCCTGTTTTTTTTCTTATTTTAAGCGTTTAAAATTTTTTTTGGCACTAGCCTAATAGTGACACATCGTCAGTCGCCGTAAATTGACGTTCAGAGTGCTGATACCCCGTAAACTGACGATGAGTCACTATCTAGAATGTCCGAACTGGACTATAGCATAGTTTTTATCTCCTTTGTGAGTACTTTTTGAATTTAAAGAGTCACAATAGACTAAATTTCTCGAACGTAATCAAGTTCTATAGAGAAAGAATGAAACAATATGTTTTCCGCAGTACAATGTGAAAACTTGAGATTTTCCACATTATCTAGGTACTTATCATCAAAAAAGTTTAGTCGTTTCATTTTCACTAATTGAATTATGTTTTTTAAAATCAAGTAAATAACAAAACAAGACAAGATGTCTATAAGACTGCTAAGGGCTAGTTGCTTACACTTATTAGCAAATAATAGTAATTCTGATGTGAACAAATTTCGATTGTAATCACTACAATTGAAACAAACAACAATAGCACTCAAATTCTACATACTACCTGTAGCGCTCCATACATTACATTGCCCTGTACGAAATTTATTCGTTTTTAAAAATTAGCAATGAAATTAACAATATTTTGATTACGCTCGAATGATAAATTTGTAAGTGTCAAATTTAAAAATAGTGAAATTGTAATGATTACAATTGAAATGAAGTTATTTTGATTTGCTCAGTGTAGGTCTCTAGCTAGCCCCAGCATTTCAATTTTACCAATATTTGTACTTAATTATTACATTCCTGGTTCCTGAAATAAAGAAATATTTGTTACGCTTTTCTACTTTATTTTTAAAAACATAATTTTTTTGGAGAAAATAAAAAAAAATTGTTTTTAGAAGAAATTATAAAAATGAGGTAACTATGTTTCTACGTTGTGCTATGGAATACACATTGGTTTCCTTCTTTTAACATTCGAAATTTTCTAAAAAAATGTAACGAAGTTGTAAGTAAGAAATGAACCATTTCAACAGCAAGAGTGGTCATAAAAATCAGTTTTAAAATTTTGTAAAGCAATTTGACAAACCAAAAAGGTCTATTTTATTGATTGAATCCGTTTATAATAATTCCTGAAAGTTATTTAGCACCGTTCTTTAATCAACAAAAGATATTTCAAAATTGCAGTTTTCAATTCTTTCAGATGGATAGTACACATTGCATATGGACGCAAAATTGAATTGCTAATAACTTTTTCAAATGAGTTGAAAAAATAATTTTTTTAAAAATAACCCCGCTTTTTGCCTATGATGAATTTTTCAAAATTGCCGTCATATTACAGAAACGATCCCCTATGAAGTTTTCTGTAATTCTGATGATGATTTTTTCCCATATGTTGCAAACACTGCCCACACTTTACATATAAGAAAAGGAGGTGTTTTCGAACTGAGCAACAGATAGCAAATATTCAAAAGTTCAACCGCAGACATGTGTTTCGGGCTGTTGGCCCTCATCATTACGGTGTAGCCAAGTGTAATGACGTGCAACACTTGGTAGCAGGTGAAATAACAAACAAGCGAAGTCAACAACAGGAAGCCAACCACAAACTTGTGGTTTAGGGTATTTGTGCTTACAAGCCAAAAATCGACGTCACTACGGTGGCAGCTACCTGTATAACTTCAATTCTAATGAATGGCGAACAAGATAAAATGAGGACATTGGCCCAAATTAGTAAAAGCTGAAAAGCATCATTTGGGAAATGTCATTGTCTAGCTTACAATCTTCCTCAATATCAGAAGTAGCCTATTTTCGGAAGTTTCTACAAAATGATGAGCTCTTGGTACACAATTATTTAATGATACAATTAATTTAATTCTTTAAAATGCGTAGTATTTTCCCAACATAATAAATCAATAATCATTACTTTATAGCTTATAAATCAAAGCTCACAAAAAATGGCTTTCGACCATTTCATTTAATTCTGCACATTAATTTACATCCAGGTTTATTTAGTGATATTTCCGCACAAACAAAAGTTTTAACGCAGCATGCCATTTAAATTCATTACATGCAGTTGGAATTCATTATTAGAGAACTTTTTATATATGATGATAATAAACTCATAATTTTCAGTCGATCACAAATGAATTTACTATACATGTATACGTACATACAATACTGTTTCAAAGGATTCAAAAGTCAATAATGAACATTATTAGTCATTTGATTGAAGAGTACTGGATACCATCGATAAAAGTTTTCCCTCAGCTAGGAGTACGTATAATGAGAGATGGCTGATCATCCATCTTGTTAATTAGCCTTTATATACCTATCGAATAGACACATGTATCAGTCTTAGTTCCTGAATTCAATACATGTTTGACATGCAGGTATATTTATTCGGTATTTAACTAATAATAAAATACTTCAAACTTGCATTGAAGCAACATTCAGCCCTTCTCCTAATGCACTCTCATATTACAATAAATTATAGTTTCAATAGATACGTTTTTGACACAAACTCATTTATGTGACTAATGAAAAGTTTGTCGAAGTTCTTAGTTGAAAAGTTAAAATTGGAATTTTGTAGAAAAGGAATGATATATGCAGGGCGTTATCTATTTTCTTGCACCCTATTGAGTGACTGGTGCATGTGTATAATATCGTTTTATAACGAATTACAATGGTTAAAAAAAAGTTGGAAAAATTAAATTTGATATTTAAAATTCGACAATTTGAGAACCGCTGTCTATCGAACCCCGTTGACCATATCATACAAAACAAAAAAGTAGGCGATTTGCAAGCACGAGAACTGCTAACAATGCTGCCTAGGTTGATCATGTCAACACTGATAAAAAGGATTTTTTGCATCAACGCATAATTGCGTTGATTCAAACAGATTGTATTCTTGAATAGGTCCAACCAAATATTAGTTTGATTTTTTGGCGGAATCCTCTTGGCCACTTACAAGAAAACTATTTTGAAACAAGTGAACACTTGCTTCACACGTTGGATGAAGCAAGAATATTTTAGCTTCAATAATGGGTACTTGTTTTTATTGAATCATGGGAGTAGGTTGAGATAAGAACAATGCAATTTCAATAATGAATACTATTCTTCTATCAACTTGGAGGTTGCGTTCAAATCTGCACTTTGCACTTGGTTATAAAATATAGAATGGAAGCCATTTTCATTTTGGCAACATTGAGTAGAATAAACAAAGCATAGATTCACAACTTCGAACAATTTAGGTATAAATAATGGTTTTATATGAGAATAGTTTTAAGTTTAATAACTGTATTCTCAATAAAACCAGTTAGTAGTGACGCATATTGCAGTTTGATTGAATACATAAACAACTCCACTCGCTTTTAGACACAAAACTGTAGAAGACATTTTCACAACTGGCCCGTAATTCAATTTTCGATATTGCATTTTTATCGTATAGAAACAGTTTCCACTAGGCACAAAACTAACATTCACATCGGTACGCATAGCCTCATAACCTCCAACCCAAATGGTCAAACTGGAAGAAATGGTCAAACTGGATGAAATGGTCGAAATGGAAGTCGTATTCACAGGTCGCGGTGTCGCCAGCTGCTTTGATTTCTCATTGGTTGAATGTGTCACGTGGCACGGATAATTTGTGGTTTATTCACTACAATCTGGTTTTCCAAGTACAAATCATCAAAATCAAGTGAAAGTGAAAGTTTGTTTTATTTAAAATGAAGCCTAAGAAATTGGAGTCACACCATTGCTTAATCTAAATCGGGAGTAATTGTTTTCTTTAAGTGATTTACTTCTCTACTATGCCATAATAGTGGTGTCGTCTGCAAAAAGGGTGAATTTTCCTTGTATGCGAATGTTAGCTAGATCATTTATGTATAATAAAAATGATATAGGACCTAAATCTGATACCTGTGGTACTCCCATCGAGACTTTTCCACTGATTGATTTTGTATCTTGTACTTGCACAATCTGACTCCTTTCTGGCAAATAGGATCGGAACCAATCTGATGTGGAATTTCTGAAGCCGTAAAATTGTAGTTTACAGTAATAATGAAACATTTTTGGACACTTTGTGACAAAAAAAGACGTTTTAAAATCAGCCGAACATAATGGATGAATAAGAGTTGGTGATATTGCCAGTTACATATGACACCCTGTATATTTCAATGATTCAGCATTGAGTTCTGGAGTTCTGGGACATTCCAAAACCAGGAGTTGCGGTAAGGAATTATATTCTTGTGTTAAGAGGATTATGTTTCACAATGAGTTAACGTGAATGATTTCTAGGATGAAGAGTATAATGTTTTCACTGCAAGCAAATTCATTTCAAGAGAATTTATGTAAAGAAGCAAACATCTCAATCAGCTTGAAATGGGAGTATATTCATTGATTAGAAATGATTATTCTTTTCAAAGGATTATTCTATTCCAGAGTATGTATATTCTTGATTGAAGAAATCCTTTTTATCTGTGAAGTTATTACTAGTTTCGAAGGTCATCGACTCGTTCACTAATAACAAATGAAATGTTTTTTTTGTGATATTTATAATGTTACTTTTCCTACCAGGTTGAATATCATGAGGTTTGGTTTTTTTCATAACTGTGTTATATGGCATTTTACATCGATTCTGTAGCAAAGTTCAATGTCCTTACTTTCCAGGTTATTCACTGCAAAAAATTTGTAATATCTGTTTTTTTTAAGCAATATTATGTTCTAAATGATGATATCGCAGTTTTTATTGGCCGATATTCAGTTCTTTTTTTATTGGTGCCCCATTTGACCTATTTCAAGCACGCCTCAGCGTGTTTAAATCATAGAAATATATATTATATACTTACTCTAGAATGCTAATCCCGCCAATTTTCACGGAGAAAAGCATGACGCGTATGCGACCCGTTTACGATGTGCGCATGCGCGTCATCAGTGTAGTTTGGGCAGATCGTTGCCAAGTTTGAAAATAATGTGGTGCTCCAATTCAGAGTTTCTTGTTATGAGGCAATAAAACACATGTCATTTGAAAGAGAGAAATTTGACGGCGCATTTAGGACTTTTTAAAACCGAAAAGAACCTTTTAGAGATAGATTACTCCACATTTCAGGCGCGAAAGAAACTTATTCAAAACAATAGTGTACCCCATGCTACTGTAATTATAATGACCGTGCAACAGTTTTTTTTCATCAACAGGAAGACTTGTCACTAAGATCTGTCACTCTTGTCAGAGATCAGAGACGGTTTTCAGAATTTTAGATTTTCTCTTGTCATTTTGTGTGGTGTTGTCGTTGGTTATTTTTTCATCATTCGTGAATTTGCATTAATCTTGTTCCTTTAAAGACAATTTCTAATAAAACCGTTTCTTCCTACAAATAAACAATGAACTGTTTAGTGTTGTGCAAAGGAAAAATACCTGAAATAAATAATTTTTGGTGGATGATGAAATTTTTTATGTACATATATGCTTTGCTCAAAATAGCTTGAATATTGAATGATGGTTTTTCGTGTTTTAAGGCCGACGTTTATTTAGACAAAATCTCGACGTTTCGCCAACACGAGTGGTTGGCATTTTCAAGAGAAATGTTTACAGCTTCGATCACTGAACACTACTTGCTAGGAATGCGTTGTCTCAGCCAGTATTTATGGGTCGACGTACTCGTACCTGCTTGAATATTATTTTAGCTTGACAAAATAGGCATGATTTTTGTTTATTGTTCTTAATTAAGAAGAGACCCCAGCAGAACATTTGAGTGAGAAAATTGTAATTTGTGGCAGAAATTTTCCTCATGAAGATTCATGTGAAAACGAAAATAGAATAATTTTAAACCTAGAGCAGTACCAATACTGTGTCTGCGTAAGCATGCATAGAATCGCCTCAGAAAATTAATGTCAATATGGAAGTGCTTTTCTTTGATGGTAAGGAAAATGCTTTTGGTCTCACTTTTTCATGCACCCCCATTGTGAAAATTGCACTAAGGTAATACAACCAGAAATACTCGTAGAAATAGCATGTTAATCTCTTCAAATGATTTAAATTAAATGCAGCTGCATATTTTGACATAAACTTCCAAGCATCCTATTTTATAAATCCAATTTGAGTTGAAATTATTCATGATATTAGCTGAAATAAATTTTCATAGTTTTTTGTACTTTCAATTTATTTTCCAATACAGTGCTTCCTTGAAATTCGCACGACGATTTGGGGTGGTACCGTGGGTTTTTGTTGGTTAACTACAGCTGAAAAGTGAATGTGATACCAAAAATCAGTCGCTTCAGAGCGATAAATAATACTAATAACCGTACTCTACTTTCTGATGGCCTTTGCTGACTATTTGGGATCATAAATATGTGAAAATATGTATTCACATCAGATAAATACAAATAACAGGAATAAGGACAATGAGGTTTCCAACCTTATTCTCCGAGATTCAGAATTAACGTTTGTTAATCTTCACAAGTACCATAATATTTTACTAGAACCGGGCCTGTTACAAAAATCACTAATGACGCGCATGCGCATTGCGGACTAGCCTGAAGTTTTTACAACACTTTTGACATCGGGATTAGCATTCTAGAGTAAGTATATAATAAGCGTGTTCCGTTTCATGCATTCATCGCATCACTGTTGCAGACATAATCAAGCGTTCCGTTTCAACCAACATTGACGTTGGTGGGTTGAATCGGAACGATATTTGCTTGCGTGGTGCATGCCGTTTCCCGCAGATGTTGACATTTATCACTTTATCAGTTAACCAAATTCTTATGTAACAAAAACAAATCTGTTAATCTAGTAAATAAATTAATATGGGTAGAACGAAAGTGTTAATGGCAAGAGAAGGAGGCGAGCTTTGTGAAAATGAGAGTAGCTCAGATTCTGATACAGTGATAGTTATGAGGATAATATCGTCTGTCCCACGCCAAAACCGCGAATATGCTAATTCCAGGGTTCTGACTTCAATTTATGTAAAATACTAATTTTCTACCAAAATTTTCAATGCCAAACTCACGAAAGTGCTATCAGGTTGTCTACTGTGAACGAGAGTGAATTCGCGAATGTGAAAACTTACCTAGGTTCCAAAGCAAGAAGCATGAATATTCTTAAATCTCTTCTCATTCGTAATAACAAATTGCACATTCGTGGTTTTGGCATGAGACCGACGATACCTATGATGTTGAATGAATTGACGATTTTTTCTTCCATTGTACGGTAAATCAGGTAAATGTGATAATGCAGGATACTTGATATCAAATTTAAATTACTTCGGTTTCTGACATTTCTGTTTGAACGTGAAACCACAGACAAGAAACTCTTTGTTTTGACTTTTGAGTTTGACAGATCTAACTTGGATCGTATTCATCGCTGCTAGACGAACGGGCAGTAGTTCATGCACTTTCGATGTCTCAAGGCCAAAGAGGGGAATATCAAAGTGGGCGTGTCAATGCGCTCCCAATGTAGGAAACGGAACGGTCATATGCGCATTATGTCCTCAATGCATGAAACGGAACACGCCTAATATACATTTCTGTGGTTTAAATCGAACTTTCAAAAACGCGCGTTTTTTAAAGTTACCTTGGCAACATCAACAACCTGAGAAACGAAAGTCTGAATGACAATTTCTTGATTATTCATCTGGAGTACCTTGTAACGTCAAATAAAATATTACTAACAAATGCAAGACAGCACAACTCATTCATTTATATCTGGTTACCTTTTCCATCCATTTGATGGACTGTCATATTCGTTTTTATATGATTACAAAGTGTACTAATAAAAAAAAATCGCGTAAAGTTTTTGTCAACTGGTCTTTCAAACACTTGCTCTATTTCGAAAAATAAATTGCGCTTGTTTGATGAAAGACCTTTTTATCCACTTATACTTTAATATACTTTTTTTCCAGGAATTGTTTACGCAACTTAGGCAACTATCAAATTTATATCTGCGGATCCTTTTATGATGCAAGTGGTCTCAATACTCTCAATCTCTTTGTTTAACCTTGGAGAAACAAAATTTAGATGTTGTCACCTCTGAAAATAATGCGTGAACAACAAGTACCCAATGGGATTACAACAAAAAGTTTACTTCAAAAATATTGTTATATCCATTCTTCACAGAAAGATTTTCTATATTTTTCCCACTTCACATAACCATTCCAAAAATCCATTCCATTCCATTCCAGAAATTAAGTATATATCAGATGGAATAATTACACAAAAATAGGAACCATTACCATTATTGTATTATATGCAACGATTTAAGAGGAACGAGACAGGTCTCACTTATACGTTCCAATAAAGAGCTATATTTTACCGAGCCCCATTTGTGAACTCTCTTTTAATCCAGCCATTTTCTTCAGTAAATGATGAAAAGAATGACTTATTTACACTTATAAAAACAAAGTATACAATATCAAGCTTGAGGTTTGTACCTTAACATTTGTGTTGTCAAACATACAAGCATAAATAATGTAACAATTTGGAAAATTCAAACGTCGCCGTCGTCCAAAAACTCATGAATCTTTTATTTAAATTTTCTCAAATCACGGAATCTTCAGAAACCCCTCATTATCAAAAACAAAAGGAGATGAATTTATCTTCTCATTTCAAATAGTCATATTTTACAAATAGTGGAATGGACATGTGAATTATTGTGGAAAGAACAAGAGTTTTTTCATGTTTATTTACTACAACTATCTCTCAAATTTCATTTGAATTTGTCATGTGGATGTTTTTTCTGTATGGATTATCAATACTATTGAATGAGTTAAAACAAAGTGTATTTTATATCTACTTTATATTATATGGATATACTAATATTTTGAATAACAGCTCAACCGTATTAGTCATAAGAATATTTCTTCCCCGGGGATATTTGAAGTGAAAAATATTGTGGAATCATGAACATTATCATGCACTGAATATCTCTGAATGAAACTCAAGTATATTAGCAGTTTGCCAACAAATCTGTAACATGGCCCTTTACGTTTTACGATTTTAAATTTTTATCACTGAACTACTTTTTCGGATCTGAGTATGATTCAACTAAGTTCGAAACTTATACAGGAATATAACTGTTCTTGTAACACAATATTATACCACTTGTATTGACTATCCTCATCATCCCCATAATATCCTTGAACAAGATGTGAGGCCTAACCATAACCTCAAAAAGTAACCTCTTTAGCGGTAGATATTCCTGCTCGCAATTTTAGGACGATTAGCACCGTTTTGAGCGCTCAAAAAGATTGATTTGCTTCAAATATGAAGCATAAACCTCGCCGAACCTAACCTATATAGGTACTTATTAGTCCGCCAGCCCGCTGCCAAAATGAGTAATGATTTTATAACGTATGCCCTTTAGGGTCGGTAGCTATAAAATGAAATAATGATCAACGAACAAGCAAAATTAGCGCTATCTCGTGGAAAATGACAATAATAATAATAATAATAAATGCTTTTATTGGTAGTAATAACATACATCCAAAAGGTAGAGTTAGCGCTTTCTCATACTAGATGAGAAAGTACTCTCTTACACTCAACCTGATAATTTTTTTTCTTAAATACATGCTTAAACACGTATAGAATTTGTCAGAAACTAGTTGATTATTGTTGATTGCATAAATAAATCACGTATTTTAATGATAGTTTAGCGTATGCCAAGCATACCAAACGATATTTCATCGAATAAAAATCAGACGGAAAGCGATCTGCATACGTGTCGCGTGGATCCGAAGAGTCACCATATGCCCTCAAATGTGTTGAGAAATAGGGCATTTTTAAATCTAAACGTGTTCATGAACGTCTTTGAGAGAATAAAGTATTATTATTATTATTGTTATGTTCCACGCGACAGCACTAATTTATATTTATATACCCAATTTATTTGTAAACAAACTGACACCAGATTATATTTATAACTGCCAAAACCCTAAAGGGCATACGTTATGAAGTCATTACACATTTTGGCAGCGGGCTGACGGGCTATACTCAGGACAATTTTGTAGAGATTTTAATTGCCTTTCATTCTATCAGAGCCATTTTCCGATATATCTTTCACTTTCCAAAAAAATCCCACAATTTCTTTTTGACCTGAATTCAGACACTTTTAGCTCTTCCCGGGATTTTTCGATGAACATTTTTTTCTGACTATACATGAAGTCAAGAAGTCACTTGCCGAGTTTCATACTTCTACAATTCATCATTCAGGTTTGGCACAAAGGACCCCGCACAAATCAAATGAGAAATGGATCCCTGTCGAATTGTCTGAAATTTGGATATGTTGTAGTTTATACCCTTCTGATCAAAAGTCTCCATGGGCCCGAGACCTAAAACTTGACAGTTTTTTAGGCATCGAAGGTTAAAAGTTGCGACTAGTGCAGATCTCTCACGCGATCGAAAAAGAATATGCATCTCTTACTTTGGGTGGTCTATTCAACCGCTCTCGTCTGCGTATGGCGATCTCATATTTGTCGGCATTTTCTTCTAAAAGCCATATTTTTTTAAATAATGCGAGAATAAGAATCTTCAAAACATCAGCTTTTGTAGAAACTTGACATTTATTGACAATTCAGGAATTGTTATTATTCCTGTCAAAGCTGAAAAAGTCAACGCCATTATATATGGTCAAAATCGAATGTGATCGCTTGGGAGATTTGAACAAATTGCAACTTTTGACTTTCGATATATAAATAACTGTCCATTTGTAGGCATCAGGCCCATGGAGACTTTTGATCAGAACTACAACTACAACATATCCAAATTTCAGCCAATTTGACAGGAATCCATATCTCATATGATTTGTGCGGGGTCCTTTGTACGTGGTTACTGAACTATTGATGAAAATCGATGTTAACGTTTATAATAAAACTTTAATGTTGATTTTCACAAAATAATTGTTTACATGACCACGACAATTGTTTCGCCTTACAATGGCGTATGATGATACAACGTCGTCTTAGGACGTTGTATACTACGGTTCTCCTTGGGGACCCCAAATTTTTTATTTGACGTTTTAAACCCTTTGGGATAAATCCGCGTACAAAAAATCTGTCTGTCCTTCTGTTAGCAACTCAACCCGTTCTATTTTCCGAACCCTTGGAGATGTCGCTTTGAAATTTGAATCATTTCAATAACTAGAGGACAATAATATTTTTTTCGCGATCGGAAAATTTACCAACTCCTCCCTCCACCACTACCTCAAATTTTTGTTAATTTTTCCATCCACAGCAAATTTCATCGACCCCTTCGCGCCCGGATTTTTGATAGATTCCCCCTTCCACTCCCAAATTTTTGGTTATTTACTCCCCATTATAGTTTTCAAAGCATTAAAGTCGTATTCATATTATTAGTGTCCAAATATAGTTTTGAAGGTATGGTCGTGGTATTCATATTACTGGTGTACAATTATAGTTTTAAAGGCATTGAAGTCGTAGTATTCATAATATTGGTGTCCAATTATAGTTTTGAAGGTATGGTCGTGTTATTCATATTATTGGTGTCCAATTATAGTTTTGAAGGCATTGAAGTCGTAGTATTCATATTGTTGGTGTTCAATTATAATTTTAAAAGCATTAGAGTCGTTGTATTCATATTATTGGTGTCCAATTATAGTTTTGAACGCATTAAAGTCGTTGTATTCATATTATTAGTGTCCAATTATAGTTTTAAAGGCATTGAAGTCGTAGTTTCATATTATTGTTGTCCACTTATAGTTTTGAAGGTATGGTCGTGGTATTCATATTATTGGTGTACAATCATAGTTTTAAAGGCATTGAAGTTTTAGTATTCATATCATTGGTGTCCAATTATAGTTTTAAACAGATTGTAGTCGTAGCATTACAAGAATCCCTACAACGTCTAGGCCTTTCAACTTCCGAGCTTATCGCGAAAAGTTTGCGCAAAGCGTGAATCGGAGCGATACGCGTAAGAGTCCCCCAGTTGAGTTATAGTATTCAAATCCCTACAACTTCTAGCCCCTTCAACTTCCGAGCTACTCAAGTTCCGAGCTCCTCAAGTTCCGAACCCTAACTTGTTCATACCCCTGCCCGAAGAATCCTTGTATGGCTAAATAATTGTCGCAATTTTATAAACCAAAAATATACGTATTGATATTTCGGCAAGGTATGGGGGTAGAGAGTTCTTTCCACCTGGTGAAATACTCGATTATAAAGGAACCCAATAAAACAGAAGCAAATACTCATTCATATAATAATTGACGGTAATTCAAAATCCAATACCAAATTTCTTCACCACTCGGAAAGTTTTCAATTCGCTAAATTAGTACATTTTGTTACTCCTAATTTCGGAATCCCACATCGCCAATAAATTTCGAGCAACGACACGAGAATAGAGTCCTTAAACCGACTCCGAGAAGCCGAAAAGAAAATTTAAACGCATCATTAAATTTTCTAACCCGATTTTTCAGTTCACCGCCGCTCCGCAAGATTCAGACATAAAGGAACTTTGAAGTCAGATTCGAGTAATTGATCGCTCTAGGACGCTAAATGAGATGGGACGGGAGAGCATACATCATTACTTAGGGCAATAATAATATGATGAGAAAAATATAATATGCAGAATGTGGAAAATTGATAAAAGAGTAAGCGAGTCGAATTCAACAAGTAGTTTGAGCTTGAATGCAAGAGAGCGGTTTAGCGTCAAGCATCAAGCTCTATGAAATGAATTAATTGCTTGGCATACTACGGAAATAATTATTAGCGAGTTTGATGCATTTTTGAATATTTTGTCATATCATTTGAGTGTACTCTCCGGAAAAACCTTAGAACTTGTTCGAAGTTCCGCATTTACTCTTCCTGGAGTCTTTGCTTTCCCGACGAGTGCTTATTGATTTTTCTGGCGGGTGGCGCTGCAACTGACTTACTGTAAGTCGCTGCTTCATACGTAGGGAATTATTAGATAAACAATAGATTACTTATTTGGCAGGGACAAGACGACTAGATCGTTGGCCCATGACACTAGAAGTGTCGATTATCTACGAAGGTATGCCCTTCAAGGGTTATGAAGATTAAGTTGGGTTATCGGGAAAAAAGTGGTTTGTTGGATCGGTGCCCGGTTGCCCCCCTTCCTGTTCACTCAACTTCCGGTTGAAAGCAAAGTTGAAAATGTTATTATAGAAGCAGCTGTTCAAATTTATTGGGATAGTCGGGTCTAGCTAAATTAACCGGGCTCTAGCCGATTTGCGTACGTCTAGGTCGATCCAATGACATATTACGGATATACTCCGTTATTTACTAATAGCTGCGGTCAACACAGAGTCACATTCTAATCACAATTTTCACTGCCGCTCATTTCGCGGCAATCATATGTTTATATACATTGTAAATAGCAGATAATTCAGCATAAACTTAGCTTTGCCGAATTTTAGGTTGATTGGCAACTATTTTCTGCGAAACAAGCTGAAATAAAAATTGTCCTTAGAATGTAAATGTAAATAACGAAGTCTATGTCAATTCATCGTTTCTAGAAATTTCCCTTTCAGTTTATATTGAGAACGATCTGAGAAAGCGTACCTACCATATTTCTGATTTTGTATCTAAATACTCACCCTGGAAACTACCCCCGTAATGAAAAAAAATCTACAGAACAGAGTTAATTCATCGTTTCTTGAAATTTATTCTTCACTGTATATTCAGAATGATCTGAGAAAGCATACCTACCCAATTTCAGATTTTGTATCTCAATACTCACCCTAGGAACTTCCCCCGTAATAAATAAAATCTACGAAACAGAGTTAATTCATCGTTTCTTGAAATTTATTTTTAACTGTGTATTCAAAACGATCTGAAGAAACATACCTACCCCATTTCAGATCTTGTTTCTCAATACTCACCCTGGAAACTACTCCCGGAATAAAAAAAATCTACAAAACAGAGTTGATTCATCGTTTCTAAAAATTTCTTTTCCATTGCATATTCAGAACGATCTGATAAAGCATACCTACCTCATTTCAGATATTGTATCTCAATACCCTTCTAAAAACTACCCCCGTAATAAAAAACTGCTGAACAGAGTAAATTTATCGTTTCTGTTTTCAACTCTGTTTTGCGGGGGTAGTTTCTAGGGTGAGTATTGAGATACAAAATCTGAAATTAGGTAAGTATGCTTCCTCAGATCGATATGAATATACAGTGAAAATGAAATTTCAAGAAACGATGAATTGACTCTGTTTTGTAGATTTTTTTATTATGGGGGTAGTATTTTTAGGGTGAGTATTGAGATATAAAATGAGAAATGGGATAGGTATGCTTTATCAGATCGTTCTAAATAAACAATAAAAAAATATTTCCAGTAACGCACTTTTTACCCCATGTTGTAAGTGATTGTCTCAGCCACTGATAAACATGATCTTATGTTTAACCATTATCATAATTTTATCATTTTTTGTGTAAACCTTAATTCATCATAATCAGTATGATGAAAATAATGTAGAAAATTCCAATTGCAATATAAATTCGGAAGATTTCGAAGGAGTAAAATATGCCACCCTTGCGCATATACTATTATTTCGTTTCTGGCGCCATACATAACCGTTTCTGTTTTCACACTGGTTCCAACAAACCAGTTTTTCCCGATAATCCAACTTAATCTTCATGTCCCTTGAAGGATAATCGACCCCCTAGTGTCATGGGCCAACGGTCTAGACTCTTAAGTTGTCGGACCTACCCTTGCACTGATGAGTGGCAAGAACCACGAAACATGTTTGCAGGTGGTCATCCCCAGTCGAATCAATGGTAATCTTTTGTTTGTTTACAATAAGCAGTTGCAATGGAATCTTCTTGGAAGAACGTTGCACAAATATCTGTCAGATGTAGTTCAATATCCGTCGTGGTATTAGCCAGGGAAGTACTTGTTTTCTGTCAGATTTTTGCCTCATATTTTCCACTTGGTGGAAATATTTGGAGAGAAAGGGTTTTTCGACTTTGTTATATCATTCATTTCATTCATTCATGTTTTTCGAGCCTAAGCCTAAGAGGATCTCGCTTACCTGAAGAGATACGAAATTGGTTAAATCAGGCCAAAGTTGCGGACCATGCTGATTGAAAATCTGGAAAAAAATTTGACCCATAATGAGTTTTTCAAATATCGCGGAAAAACTGTTTCGTTTTAATTTTTTCATCGGGAAACCAATCGAGGTTACCCATTTCGAACCAAAGCAGTTTCTAGCAAGGAATTCAAAAATATTATTCCATTCATTCTAGCGTTCAAGGAAACAAACAACCGACAGATAGGCACTTTTTCTTATGGACGCCATATTGAATTTTCATGTTTTTCGATGCATTTTTTTATGAATTTGATGATTTATCACACATTTTTTCGGACGCAACCTTTGGTCTAAATTTCGAAAAAACTCTTTTTAAAAAAGTGCCTTAGAAAAACGTGAATTCAGATTTTGTTAGTTCGGTATATGTCTTGGTCAGACTCTCTTGTATCATCTCATGATTCCAAATCCATATTCCACTGGAGAACAGATACAATTGTAACAAATTGAATATTCCTGTCATCGAAATGTTCAAGTCTTATCTGAAATACACTAAAAACGTTTACTAGAAAAACAGCAACAAAATATTAGTTATTTCTCCTTTCTTTGGACTGAATGTGTGTTGGTTTATTGGGTGTAACTGGTATAGATCCGTACATTTATGAAGATAATATGAATGCAAACAGATATGTTGATTTCATATGGATCTTTTGACGGATTATATTTGTCTAACCGCCTGAAACCATGAAACTATGAAGATACCAGAAGCACAACAGAACATTTGTCGGAGATCATTGCAAATAGCGGTGATGTACGTTGGTCAGCGTGACCTTCGGACATATCTCCCTTGGACTATTGTTCATGTGACACAATAAAAAATAAAGTTTATGAAACTATTCCAGCCGATATGAACGAACTACGATAAAATATCATCACTTATTTAAGAAAGATCAGAAGAACAATTGAAAAAAATATCTTGCAGAAATATGTATAATGGAGGAAGGTGGACAGTTAGAGCAGCTTATGTAGGTTTGTATTCATTGCTGATAAGTTTCACCTTCGAAATAAAACCAAACCGTCAACAAAAATTAAATAAAATAAATCTGGTAAATTTTTTTCCCAATGCATCATTTTAAAGAGAGATTTTTCGGATTTAGACCAAACCGTTACGTCTGAACAAAAAACATTAGAAAAAATAAAATTGACTGTCGGATGTTTGTTTCTTTGAACGCTAGACTGAATATAATGTAATATAAAAAGTTTAAATTTCGTTCCACTAATTTATTTGAAGATCTAATGTATTTCAGACAGTACTTTTCGCTGAGCTACTCTGTATAAAAGTCTATTTGCTAACTGTACAACTGACAGTAACTATCTATCTGCCTTCACTCGTGTGATATTTATATGCAGGAAGGGTTCTTCTCTAGATAGTTCTGGAACTACTTCAATTCGCATCCAGATGGAGCACTTCTAGAAGCGTTGACGACTGTAATGTCAGGATGACCTAATACTCTTGGAATATAGGCTTGTTTACGAGTTCGAGCGACAGATCCGGCTCCAGAATCGTTACAATATTATTTTTGAGTTCCTTGGTAAAAACTACTTCGACGATATATTGGTTAGAATTGGCTAACTTGATGGTTTTCTGTTAAAAAAATATAGACGAAAATCTGATTTTTTGCGATATTTGAAGAACCAATAGTTATGGGTAATTTTTTTAAGGTTATCAATCAGCAGGAAAATGAGCAAGTTTCCTCTAATTTGACCAACTTCGTAGCTACTTAGATAACCCAGATCGTCATACTTGAGCTCGAAAAACGGGCTCGTATAATATGGACATTGGGAATTTTATAAAATTTTAAAGTAAACGCTGATTTTCTGTTTAAATTTTTTTTTACCAGTCTCCCAGTTTTTGTAGAAAACCCTTCAAAAGCAGATCTTGTGCGAGCAAGGTAGATTTCGAACCACTTTAGCCCCATGGCAGACGGTAGGAATGAACTCAAACATTATTATAGTAGGTATTATTATTGGAATTTTTTAAAAAATTCTTCTAGCTAGGTACATACTTGAACTGGTACTAGAATTACAGAAAGTAGGTATTCACAGCCAGTAATTCATGAGTTTTCCAGTGGTTCTTGGACTATTGGCTATGCGCTTCGTCTATAACTGCAACACGCATTTTTCAAGGCGATTTTAAAAGCCTATTCCTATTCATTCGTCTGATTCGATAATCAGTAGGGATTATTTTTAAGTAGTCAGGAAGATGGGCAGTAATTACAAAAACCTATAAGACCAGAGCAGTTGGAATCAGGGAGGATCCGCCACTCAGTTGAGAACGTGTCACACTGACGAGCACTTCGATCGTTGCCACATACCTTTGGAAATGTCTTCCGCAGTTGGAGATTGACAGTAATTTTGGTTGGATAGTTTTTTGTTTCTGAACTGTATTCACACCACAGGTTCAAATAACACATTGTATATTATTATTTATTATATTTGTAGAGGAATATCCATATATCGCCATTTTTTGTGGTTTTTCAAGCTTCCATAATGTGATATAACAAGTTTAGAAGGACAAAACCCCAAAAATTTACTAATTTTAACGGATCAAGTATTTCGGAGGAAAAGTTATTTCAACAAAACCTATCAAAATTCATTAAACGAACAATGTATTTATCCACCTCCAAAGTACACATCTCCTCGAATATAGTTCCTATAGAAATATATCTGAGGAAATTACAATGAAATACTTGCCATTTCCCAGTTAAAAGATTTTTAAACGGATCTAGATCAGTCCGGAAATCCTGAAAAAGTTTCCGGAATTTTCCTGTAAAACATGTTATTGATTGACTGATCTTTAGGTTTCATAATCTAATGTAGTTTTTTTTTCTATTTTTCCAGGTTATTATTGATATTTTATTCAATACGGAATTGAAATAAAGAGGAATATAGTTTCTGAAACGCTACACGTAACATTTTTGATTCGTATACGAAAAATTACTGGCAGATAAATCCATTAATTATCACTTGTGAAGTATTAGTAGAGGTCAAATTAGAGCTTTTTTAAAGATTAAGATTTTTTTAAAAGTTATTCCCAGTCGTTAGAAGATGAATATAAAATTACGATACGAATTAAGGTACCTGCGTCATTTTTTCAACAGGAACATTTTCATTTCAGGGGCCCAATTTTTGAATTGTCGGAATTGGTTCTCTAAAGAAATATGACGCCATTTTTTCTCAATTTCTAGCAATACCTATTTTTGAAATGTCAAAAGAGAAATATTTCTCTTGATAATGACAGATGAAATTTCCAATACCTAACGCAGGAGAACTCGAAAATTCTCCTAGGAATTCAGGTTGAAAAAACTCAAATATTTTTTCAATGCATTGTTCAAATTATTATTATTCAGGTAGGTATAAGTATGGATATCAACAAGAGATGGTTGTGAACAATTTGAAAATTGACTGGCTCAAGAACAGCACAATTTTTTTGCGAGACCAAAGTTCGTTCCGTAATTTGAATAAAAGACAGTTTGTGAAACACTACAGATTGAGGAAGGACACTTTTCATAAATTTATAGAAATTAATAATAACCTGAAACATCCCTTTCGAGAATCCGTAAAAAAAAACTTTTATTAAATGCAGATGAAATTATGGACCGCTCTGTTTTTTCAATTCATTATACATTCCTTATCGGTGTAAATTTTTTGTTTTTTTGCATGTTTTTCAGATCTTGCATACTCTAGGATAGGAAAATTTCAGTTCACTTTATCTCTAATGTATAATTCAACCTACATACATTTTTTCACAAAACCCCAGTTTTATGTGCCTCAGAAATGGCATTCAATTTATTGGCATTACTATCCCACCTTTGTTTTTGGATAATAATGAGTAAATGTATTCCAAAAAATTCTATCTTTCAATTGGTCAAACAAAATTCTCCAATGATCGCATGCAAGACATACGTCACAAAACTAATCTCCTAGGAAATAACTTCCTACGGTGTTCAAAAATAGCGCTTCTCTCCATTCATTGTTTCACGGGGCCAGGTAGCCGAGTGGTTGAAGCGACATTGTTTCAATCACTTTTGGCTGCCAGTCAAAGATTCAAACCCTAGCGACTGCAGAACTTTTTCTGATGGCCCGAGAAAGTGCTAGGAATCGCACGTAAAAAGGTAAGACCTCGTTAATCCTTAGTTCGCACAAGTTTCGACTTCTGAGGGCTGCCGTTTGTAAGGGGACGACAGCTGGTTAACGGAAAAAACAATTTTAAACGTGAGAATTTAATCTAGAGAAATGTTTTATGAGAGAATCAATTCCGACGATTCCAAAAATTGGGTCCCAGATCAACATTTTTAGGAGAAATATTGTGCAACAACGGTAATAACAATGTTTTATAATAATAATGTTCTTCATCATTCACGCTCATATAAGAGTACCTAATCCTGTGCAGGTGATTATTTTTTGGGTGGTCTTGATAACCTTAAAAATTATCTAGAAATTGTCCTGAATTATAGATATTTTTATGAATCAAGGAACCGAAAAATTGAACAAATATTTCCCACTATTTGACCATTTACGAAAACTTAGAATGAAATACGTGGAGAATGTGCAAAGCAGGAGATGTGCAAACCTTCGACAACTGCGTAAAAACCTGAATCCCCACGAAAAGAAAACACTCACCGCATTCGAATGAGTCTGGTCCGTTTTGAGTTCTTTGTGATTCGAGTATTGGACGTACACTGCTCGTCCCCTCAGTTGGGCTATGCAGGTGGAAAAATAGTTGACCATCGTCGTAGCGGACTGTTCGTCGCCCATTTCGAGGAAGGCTTGATTTTTCCCTTTCAACACCAGGACGTTCGTCACTCTACCGAACGGCAGACCGAGATGGATGATTTCCGCTTCCGAAACGTCGGTCGGAATGTTTCTGATATGGATTACCCGGGAGGGTTTGCCTACGCTTTGTTCCATTTTCAGCTGAAAAAAACAAAAATCATTCCATTACTTATATTTACTATTACAGAAAGTGGCGTAAATACAGTTAGAACCAATCAAATAATTATTTTGTCTGGGTCTGTTGTTGTCTGATAGATTTAGATCATACTTTGTATGCTTTCAGATATATTTTGTCTAATTAAATTTATACCAACAGATGAATAAATTTTATTCAATAACTCAATAATGATTTGTATGAAATATAATATGTGGTGTTGGTTCAACTTAGAAAAAAAAAAGTCTGTTAGACGATTGTCGTTCATGACTGTCACTATTACTCTTACCTACTCTTATCACAGGCACAGGCACAGTGTTTCAAGAGCAAACACTACTTTGGTAAAACGGGAATCGGTTTTACGCATACAGTTATTGTGGAAGAATTTTTTTTCTATAGCAATTCGAAAATTCGGGAACTTCAGTGATTTCTGTTTATAAAGTTTTTAAGAAAAAAAATTGAAATGACATGATGAATTAAATTAATTGAAAGATTCCCAAATTCTTATAGGACCACACTATCCAAAAAATATCTATTTCATGAAATCAATGGTTTTTGAAAGAAAACGATTCTACGATCGGGAAATGTGTATCTGATTGGTGCTGTAATCGAGAATGGACAGGGGCTGTTTTGACAATGTTCAGCCAGTTCATTATCTTCACTCCCACTGAGTGAGAGGGGTGAAGAAGAAATTCTACTTTTCGGTGTGACGCGCTGATGTTGGCTCTTAATATGTTTCAATGAAAAGGTTTTTACAATTATCATTTTGTTTTGTAGTCTTTTATATTTGTGACTAATGCAATTGTATTTTTTATAAGTTAAAACCCATTGATATCCAATCTCCGACATATTATATAATTTTAATTGTTACAATATAAAATTATCTTTATGTGCTAAGTATATGAAGAAGTTTATAAAATGTTCACCCTATCACAAAGAGAAGAAGTTGTTTCATTTCTGAAACAATCAAATTCGTCCTTAAAAGTTGAAGTTTGTATTGCGAGTTCGCTTTGAAATATAAATGAAACTGCCCCTTTCTTGAGCAAAACTGATGCTCGATTAATGTATCAATCGAATCCAATGGCCATCCGCATTGTTTATGCGTTCTAGTTGAATTTTAAGGAAAAATTAAACTTCCCGGAAATCACTTCTTTGGCAGCAAAAGGCATGTAAAAAGTAAAATATGTTCACAATCTGTTTCATCTGAACGTGAAAGCAACATAATAAGCTCGTGCACTTTGCTAAACTTTAATGAAACTTTGAAAATTATTTTTTTGATATTGAGATTTTACTCATCTTCCTTGGATTAATTAGAGGCAACTCATTTAATATCTGATATGCTTCAGAATGGAATTCGGTAATTGATATTTGAAACACGTGTCTACGATTGCTCTTTTTACCAGAGGGCGTTGTGTATCAAACATTTTTTTCCTGTTGTTCACAGCTTCCCCTCGAAAGCACACCTTTTTTTCTGCACGCGCATATTTAAGAAAGCGTGTTATCGGGGGTAATACCAAGAGTGCTCGCAATACTATCGATAGTAATTCTGTCATAAGTAAATAGCAAGATGAATTATCTTCCGTTGTTGTTTGATACGTGGTTGCCATGACAAAGTGGTATTACCTGCTCAAAACGAAAGGAACTGCGTATTATCGAGACATACGTCCCTTATTGGTCTTAATATTGAAGGAAATGAGGGTTTCATACGGCGAGTGAAACTATCTATAAAAAACACGTGTTTATATCCATATTTTGGCGAATGAGTCAGACTCTCAAGGAGGAGGGCCCATTTAGAAAATTTTAAAATAACCGAGTGCCAATTCTTCACTACAACATTGCATAAAAAATCAACCATTTATTAAACAATTTTGTATTTTTGAAAATTCATATCGCACAAACTTCCATCAAACCATCAAACTAAAAGTGTGCACATTATTTAAATCCACAATAAAAAGTGCGCGCCAAGCTGTCAGGTGACATCTCCCACACCTGTTATATGTCACTTGTCACCTATCACCTGTCACCTGGCATCTGTCACTTGTTCCCTGTCACCTGTTATACCTCACATATCATCCGACACCTGTCAATTGTCTTTTGTCGTTATGTACCTTGTTACCTATACCTTTACCTTTTAAGAAAAAATAAAAGAAGGCCTCGATGTGGCTTTCAAAATGTATCCATCGACCTGTTCAAGTGTTTTTGTTTTCGAGGATGTCTAGAGGGAACGACAATTACTGGTTTCGAAATGTTTTAAACGCTCAGGATGACCAGAAAACAAAAGAATATTGATCATCATTTTGAGTGGATGATACACAATTAATAGATTATTACTCGAATAAAAAATAAAACATCAGCTCGTATCAACTGAATTATAGTTATTGAATCAAAAAGTGTGCGAAACAAAACTAATAACTGATGGAACTCAATAAATAAGAGTTTATTACATTTCCGTGTCAAACTGGATGAAAGTGTGTGCAGTTCTGCTATTGTTAACCGTGTTGTTAGCGATATCCATTTAGGACCTAATATAAGATTTTGATTCTTTAGATGTCCCATTTGGTCAGATGAATCGTTATTAGGATGATGGATTTTACGGACAGCGAAATTGTTTTTCGGACACGCATATGCTATTCAATTTTCCACGAATAAAGAGAATGAATCGGTTGTCAGCTGTACAAAATGATGATAGTCAAATAAATTAATGATAATCTAATTTAATGGCCTCAATTGTAAATTAACACGGAAACGAGTTGACAGTTCGATCTATTATTATTATTAATTGCTAGAATAAGAAAAAAAGTGGCGAAATCATTATTGAAGGTTAAAAATCACAGTCAAATTGCTTTCAATATTCATATGATATCAGTAACGCTGATACTTTGTATTATAATTATCTTAATAAAAATCTCAAGATTTCCCTCAAACTTTTTTCAACCTTCATGGTAAATTAAAGGAGGTTAGGTGATTTGTCCGATTTCATTGAAAAAACTTTTTTTCTGGCAGTGTTTCGATTCAATGATCATCATCCTCTTCCAGGTGGAACATTATTATTTTGAAATGAAATTACTATTAGTACTGTGGAAACACCAGTTGCGCAAGTTGAAAAATCATTTGAATACTCCATCTGTAAATTTGCCCTAAATAAATGTATATGTCACTTAGTTTGTGTATATAGATCTCCATCAGGAGATCTAGATTGTTTTCTAAACAACAAATCTGAAATTTTAGAGTTCATTACTAGTCGGTCAGAACTCACTATAGTTTGTGGAGAATTTAATGTCAATTTTTTAAAACCTGAAAATGACTCATTAATAGTATTACAATTATTCAGTCAGTATGGGATAACCCCAAGAGTAATCTCACCGACTAGAATTTCTCACCACTCCTCAACGTTGATTGACAATGTATTCACAAACGTGCCTGAAGAAATGTCAAATTGTACCATACTAAAAACATTTATATCAGATCATTTCAGTCAGATTTTTGAGATCGAATATACTACAGAAGTAGCAAACAAACAAGGCAGCTATAGAAAAAGATTCTTCATAGAAAGAAATATATTGAGATTCATCTCGGCACTAGATACTGAAACTTGGGATGATGTATATAAAGCAAGTGATATAAATAGCAAATACAATAGTTTCTATAATATATTATACTACCACTTCGACATATGTTTTCCATTAACCTTATCCAAACTGAAAAATAACAAATGCCACTGGATTAATTCTGAAATAAAATGTTATTCCCTCTATATTCGAGATCTTTATGAACTTTACATAGAAACAAAATGTATATATTAAATATAAACAAGAAAAGGGCGCTTACAGGAGGTATCTGTCAGACTATAAAAAATCTATCAATGATAGTCAAATATCTCACTAACAAAACAAATCAAAAACAGTCTGGAATATCTTTAAGAATATCAATAACGGGAAACTTGTGAACAAAAATTCTGTTGAAATAAAAACTGATATTGGAACTATAACAGATTCCAAAGAAATTGCTAGACAATTCAACAATCATTTCACACAAAAAACTTGCAGCAATGATATGTGGGGTACGAAGGTAGCTCGCAATAATAAAACCATTTTTTTAGATCCAGTCATAGAATCTGAAATCTACAATATCTTAAATGAGTTGCAGCCCAAATTTGCAAGTGGGATGGATTCTCTCCCTCCATTCATACTGAAAAAAGTAGGAAAATACATTAGCAAACCTTTGGTGGACATGATAAATGGAAGTATGGCTTCAGGAATATTCCCAGATAATCTTAAGATAGCTCGAGTAATTCCCATATACAAAAAAGGTGCCAAAACAGACATCAATAACTACAGGCCTATTTCTATTCTGCCCTCACCTTCAAAGATTTTTGAAAGGGTCATATACAAACGGCTCGTAACATTTTTAAATCGATTTGAAGTGCTTGCTCCTCAACAATATGGCTTCAGACAAGGCATGTCAACAGAACTAGCAATACATAATGCAATAACTGAAATATTCAACAAAATTGATGGAAATCAGGTTGCCGGTGGCTTGTATTTTGACCTTTCAAAGGCCTTCGATATGGTAAACCACTCTATCTTACTGAGAAAATTAGAAGAATATGGAATCCGAGGAAAGTGTAATGATCTCTTGAAGTCATATCTATCGGGACGATCCCAAATAGTAAGTTTGTCACAAAAAAATTCATTAATTTTTTCAGAGAAAAATGAAATCTCGCAAGGGGTGCCACAAGGTTATATCCTAGGCCCAATTCTTTTTTTGCTATATGTTAATGATCTCCCAGGATCTTTGAATCCAGGGCTGGTCTACCAGTTTGCAGATGATACATCAGTAATAATGTCCACTCCTGGGCTTGCAGAGCTTTTAGGGGGATTATCGGATATAGCCGAAAACATGTCAACATGGTGTACAAAAAATGATCTAAAGCTAAATACAGGTAAAACAGGGCTTATATCATTCTCTAGACATCAACCTAGTCGAGAGTCTATCTATGTAAGAATAAACTCCAAATCCATTCCACTGATAAAGGAAATTAAATTCCTAGGGGTAACAATTGAAAGCAATCTCAGTTGGGAAACACACATAAATATTCTGAACTCCAGACTCTGCTCTTTATGTGGAGTTATTCGAGCTCTACAGGATCATGTATCAATAAATAGCCTCAAAATATATTACTATGCCCATGTACAATCTATCATTCAGTATGGCATCATCTTCTGAGGGAGTTCCACTCATTCTGAAAAAATATTCAAAACGCAAAAAAGAATTATTCGTACTATGTAATTGCCATATGGATCATCCTGTAAATCTCATTTTGTCAATTTAAAAATTTTAACAGTACCGTCTTTATACTTACTACATCTAGTCACCTTTGCCAAAAAGCACTATAATATCTTTACAAGAAACTGTGATTCATATTCAAATGAAATGACAATTAATACAAGATTTAGAAATGAACTGAGGATACCACATCACAATTCATCATTTTTTGAAAAAGGAACCCAGTATAGAGCAATCAAAGCCTATCACGCTCTTCCTATTGAAATAAGAAATATTGTACACACGAAAAAATTTAAAACATCAGTCACAGAATACTTGAAAAAAAAAGTTTATTACAACAGCTGGTAAGAGATGAATCTCAATATATGATTATACCTAAGTGGGTGTATATGTAAGTATGTGTGTGAGTATATAATATGTGTGTGAATATATGCGTATATGTGCTATGTGCATATATGTTTTTTAAAGATGTTTTTTAAAGATGATTTTATTGTGCTTAATATTAGAAAACTTTGTAACCCAAACCTGTTTGACGTTGCTATGTCCGATTGATGGTTTTATGGCAATAAAAGGATATTATTATTATTATTATTATTTTCACAATTTCATTTTGATACTTTGTACCTACAATTATAACACTTCAAAAATGAAAAAATGGTCCACCTATTTCAGTGAATACAACTTAGGTGATAACTGTAAAATAAATTTGTAAATTTTTAATAGATTTATTAAACTAAAATCAGTGGAAAATTGTTATTTTCACGATTTTATTTAGATCCTTTTCACCTGGAATTATAACACCTAAATTATAAAAAATAAGGTTCACCTGTTTTATTACGCAAACCTTCATTTACAATTATAACAACATTTTATTAATAGACCGTTGGCCCATGACACTAGAAGTGTCGATTATCTACGAAGGTATGCCTTTCAAGAGATATGAAGATAAGGTTGAATTATCGGGAAAAAAGTGATTTGTTGGATCGGTACCCGGTCGTCCCCCTCCCTGTTTGATCAACTTCTGGTTGAAAGCAATGTTGAAAATGTTATTATAGAAGCAGCTGTACAAATGTATTGGAATAGTCGGGTCTAGCTGAATTAACCGGGCTCTAGCCGATTTGCATACGTCTAGGTCGGTCCCCAATGGCGGAATACAGACCGGAAGTTACCCTTCACCAACAGTTCCCTCAGATTATTAACGAAGGAATGCCCTTTGGTTAAACCCTTTATTTTGACCCATCATTCAATGTTATAATATTTGCATATAATTTGGGTGGGCGAATTTAGCCGTATTCGAAGGAAAGGTGACTTTATTGACATCAGGGAGGACGGCCGGGTACCGATCCAACAACCCACTTTTTTCTCGATAATCCATTCAATCTTAATGTCCCTTGAAGGGCATACCTTCGTAGATAATCCACCCCCCTAGTGTCATGGGCCAACGCTATATAATTTTAACACAAAATTACAATTATTACAGTAATTAACTATATTACTATTTTTAAATCTTAACTTATACTATTTGTTAGTGGTAACATTGAAAGCACAATCATTATAAAAATATTGTTGGATGATTTGAACCTCCAGAAAACGTGTTTTCTTTAAATTCATTTGATTTATGAAAAATGTTTGTCGAAGAATTGATTTTGAGGACGATACTCCTCATGGACTTAAATACATTTTGATGGTGTTCAGAATATAACTGGAGATATGGCCTAATTGACTGGCTGCTGCAATACCCAGTTATTTTAATAAGTTGCTGCTCACTAACTCCTTTTTTACCTAGGTTAGAACAGCTGTAGCTCTGGCTGAATGATTTGTCACTTTATTTCTTTTTTGCTTATGCTTCTTTTTATACCAAGTGGATATCGTATGCTTTCATACCGGACAATAATTCTTGTACAATATTCCAAGTTGGATTAGGGGTTAAAAATAATCTTTCAGTTTTTGTGTTGTTACCCCTTTTTTATAGCTTTCTTAATAAGCGAATGTGAGAAATTTCTGGGTTGTTATGGTTTGTAACTAGACACTTACAATCAGTAGATTTTTTTGAACCTCCTTGAGCTGTTTTCGAAAAAACTGTACTTTCACTTAAATTACCCTCATTATTAATTACCTATGTATACAAGCTGATTACCCTTCCTCTCCTTTCCAGACTAGCTGAAAGAAGGCGACATAAAAAAAATGCTGAAGACCGTAGGGACAATCTTCATTCCAAGTTTCTGTAATTTTGCTGAATTCTTCGTTAGATAGTGCCAGCGAACTTGATTTTCTGCGTTCCTAATTTTTCATGGTGTATGCATAGACTTCTGAAATTTGGCATAGTGCTTTAATCGAAACAGATGGATTGTTAATAAGTATAATAAGATTTTTTAGAGAAGAACTGCAAAAATTGTCTACATACTCTCTTTGGATGTTTTGGCACTAACTTTCCAAATTATTTTCTAATATTCTCTTGTTTTTCGTTTCCAAAACGCGACAATTTTACCCACTTGTGATACTACACCTGACCACACAAAATGACAAAATTTTGACATGGTATAATTTCTGATATACCAACAAACACTCATGTCCAACTGGCCTTTCCCTCTTTATGTCCTTAAATAATCTTATTGTCCATTAAAAATGTATTACTTTTAAATTTTTTAGGTATGAAATTTTCTTCCTGGATCCCCCACGTGCTTGAATTGCTAAACGGAAATTTCTCGTCCACTGGAAACAATTTCCGGTAATAATCCAAGCTCTAGGGAAATTACAAGTGGTAATTTTACACCCTGACACGTGTGGTCAGATGATTATTTTAGGAAGGAAGATAAAGCTTCTGAAGGTCAATTATTATTATCTCAAACTGAATATCATTTTCAGGTAGGCATAGAAAATAATGCTATAATCTGCAGAAAAATACATTGTAAAAGATTAACCGGTGTTAAATGAATACACACTACTTTTGAGCATTTTTTTAGTTAGCAACATAAAAAGAAGTTTGTAAAGTTATCTTATTTAAATACACAACATAGATGAAAAAAAAATCCTAAGACAGTAATGTCCGCTTATAACGAACCTCAAGGGACCAACAAAAATGGTTCGCTATAAGCGAAGTTCGTTATAAAAGATAAATGATAATACATATCAAGAATTAATTATTTTTGATTGAGACATATTTCAAGCAAAAAAATCGTTTATTTTAGTTTGTTTGATTTTTGTGAAATAAATATCCTTAATATGTAATTCCACTTCGGCTAGTCGATTGAGTACATGTTGTGGAGTATTTTGGGTCTGAAGGAAATAGCGAACGCTGTCGATATGTCGAAGTGCGTCTGATATGGTTGGAACTGGTATCAATTCCGTACACTCGCCCTCTTCATCTTTATCTTCCTCCTCCTCATCATCATCAATAGTATAAACTGCAGAAGACACAGAAGCGACAATGGCATCATGCCAAGTATTCGGCAGTTATAAGTTGGTCATCAATATGGACAAATTCATTGAAATCATTTTCATTATAAGGAAGATCATTTTGAATGTCGTTATCATTAAGAACTTCTTGTTGAATTTTCTTCAGCCATTCGACTAATGGCAGGTCATCATCTGAATCAAAAATTTTATCAGCCCTAAGGAAACCGCCGTGTTGAAAACAATTAGAAATTGTTTGTTTTGATACTTTTTGCAATGCCATAGTGATCAAGTGCATCGCATCCAAAAGATTAATAGAAATTTTTTTCCCGCCACTATCAATTAAATCTATCATATTCGAGAGAAGAAGTCGACGATAATTGCTTTTTAAACTATGGATAACACCTTGATCCATAGGCTGTAGTTTCAAACTGGTATTTGGAGGCATGAACACTAACTTGATCCAGTCCAAATTCTGAACATCTGATAAGCTGGACACTTGTCTACTAACAATATGATTCTTCGTTTTGCACGGCGTAATTCATCATCCCATTTCCGTAATTCATTCTAAAACATTTCTGAGGTCATTCATGCTTTCTTATTGGATTTGTAATTTACTGGTAACTGCACAAGATTCTTGAAACATCTGGGGTTTTTTGATTTTCCAATTACCAGTAACTTTCTTTTTTCTGTTCCAGTTTAATTTGCTACCACAAGCACAGTTATTCTTTCTTTAGAGAGCTTCCCACCTTCACATTTTCATCCTTTGAATCTCAATGTCCTGTCAGGTGTAAGCTTATAGAACAACCCGGTTTCATCTCCATTGAATATGTCCTCATGTTTGAAGTTTGCTCTAATTATTGGCCACTTATTTTGATGCCAGTCTATTACACAGTCCATATCAACTGATTTAGATTCTCCAACAATTTTCCCACTGGTTATATTATGTCTATTTTTAAACCTTTCTATCCAGCTTCTACTAACTTTAGGATCTTCATCTTTTAACAACTTTCTTCCAAGTTCTTCAACCTTCGAATGCAATATAGCACCACTAATGGTTAAATTTTTATTTCCTTACTGAGAAAACCATTTCAAAAGTCCCTGATCAACTTCAGAATTCATGGGCTTTTTATTTTTTTTACATTCAGGTTTTGGCTCTTTTCCAACATTTCTATTATTTTTTGTTTATTTTTCCAAATTGTAGCAACCTGAAATAAAAAAATTTGAATGGTAATTTACTCGGTGCTATTTTGGGTGCTACACATGTTTTTATGTAGTACTCACCGTTGATTTACTCAATCCCATTTTCGAAAAAACTTCGCTTTGCTTCACACCCTGTTGCAATCTTTTGACGATGTCATATTATCTACTCTAAGTAAGAGCTTTACGGTTTTTTTTTGAAATTACGTCGCTTATGTTAGTACGTCTTCAGCACATTGAACACGAATAACTAATAGAAACACTGGATTGGTAACTAGCAGCACGCGCCCGGCGATCGCTTAAAATATTTCGGGGAATCCCCTGCTTTCTCGGTAAAATACCGTTTTAAGTTCATTATAACCGACTTTTTTTACGAATATTTCGTTTTATCCGAAAGTTCGTTATGAACGAGTTTGTTATTGGAGAAGAAAACTGTAATTCACAAACAATGAGCTTCTGACTTGAGGCATAAGATGTCCGGAGGACTGCTCATTGCTAATTGCTGATTGCTCATTGCTAATCTCAGTTTCGGTCTTGAAATGGATTTGGTTATCGATTCATTCGTTGCAGTCATTAGTTATTGACTGCTAGACCTACCCTATACTGATGAGGGGCAACACCCCGAAATCGATATATAGGTGGTCCGAATGTTTCGATGAACATTTCCATGCAACAAGCAATTGCAGAGATAACCTTGTAGGAACTCTGCACGGAAATTTCATCAGATGTAATTCAATGTTCGTCGTGGCGTTAGCCAGAAAAGTAGTTGTTTTCTGATGGATTTTCGACCCAACTTTTCCTATTGTATAGGATATTAGCAATGAGCAGTCCTCCGGACATCTTATGCCTCAAGTCATAAGCTCATTGTTTGTGAATTACAGTTTTCTTCTCCGTTTTATACGGTCTTGACGATCGTGGTTCATGGGTATTGCTTAGTTGGGTGGTCGGCGCTGGGATGGTGCTCGCAGTTTTAGAGTTATCCACTGTGCGGGCGCGATCTCAGTTTCGGTCTTGAAATGGATTTGGTTATCGATTCATTCGTTGCAGTCATTAGTTATTGACTGCTAGACCTACCCTATACTGATGAGGGACATTACCCCGAAATCGATATATAGGACAGGTGGTCTGAATGTTTCGATGAACATTTCCATGCAACAAGCAATTGCAGAGATAACCTTGTAGGAACTCTGCACGGAAATTTCATCAGATGTAATTCAATGTTCGTCGTGGCATTAGCCAGGAAAGTAGTTGTTTTCTGATGGATTTTCGACCCAACTTTTCCTATTGTATAGGATATTAGCAATGAGCAGTCCTCCGGACATCTTATGCCTCGAGTTCGTTATTGGCGAAAAAATTAAGACATGTTTGATAATACTTAAGTTCGTACACTACAGATTGGTTCGTTTTAAACGGAAGTTCGCAATAAGCGGGTTCGTTATAATCGGACATTACTGTAATCGAATACTGTAAAAACAACGAGGGAGATTATTCTCAATTTGGGACACACTGTAGAAAATGTCAGAGCAAAAATCATCATTAATGAATTTCTGTAAAAACAACACAATAGAACACCCGTCGATGCTTTCCCCCTAGCTATTAAAAACTGAAAGGACATCTGATGAAATTAGTTCTACGACATTTAGCCGATCATTTTATAATAATAATTTCAGCAGATCCCATTAACGAAAGGTATCGAAACACGTGCCGCCTCATTTCCCACCCCCTCCCGGCCGTCCATTACCGCATCCGATCCGTTTGGGCTGTTTTGGGGTAGAGCAAGGGTCGCTGAACATCATTGTTCGGCCATTGGGTCGTGATCAATTTGCTTGTTTGCATCCATGTTCCTCCTGTTGTTGGGATACAGAATAGAGTCGCCTAACCGCACAGATACGGAATGCCAAATTCTAGAGAAAATCGAAGTGTTCCTGCCCCCTAATTTAGTATGTTCGTTTGCGCACGAGGAATTTCATATAGGGGACAGAGGATACCAAACTATTTGCCAATAAAGCCCTGACCATATGTTTATATCGAAGTTGTAGATCAAGTCTTCGAGTATTCGGGTCCCAGTTCGGGGTGAATATTTTTTAGTGAAACTATACCAAAGTTAGACTCAATTTATAGGGTGTCCGGTAAACCATGGATCATACTGTAGCTGATAAACGAGTTCATTGCCTATCAGAAAATTACATCTTGACCTCAGTAAAAACCACACGGTTTTCGAGAACTTTTATAATAAAAATTTAATTCTTGAATTATTAATTTTTTTTATCTTATTTTTGATTAATATAACTTAATAGTAGTTGTAACAATCGCAGAAGGCAGATTTTCAATCGCAGTCATTTACGCTCTACAAAAAAAATATCCTCCAATTTGGATCCTTCAAGATTTCTATTATGAAACTTTGAACTTCTTTTGTGCCAAAGCTCCTACAAAAACCTGAACATTGGACTTGAAAACTTGCTCATTTTGTCTGGAGTCTAAAAAGGTTTAGAAGTTGCCATAATTCTATTTAAAAAAAATAGAGCACGAGAGTGGAGTATTTTACGGTGGATCACAAAGATTACATTTTTGTTCGAAATGGCTTTATTTTCTATTTTATCGAAGTGTGAGCTGCAGTTTGTTGCTCATTAGCGACTGATGAGTACTTGGACCAATAACTCTTTGAGGTTTGTGTAGTTGCATATCTCACAGTTATAATTTTTCTGTCCACAGAGCAGTTTGTGTTTTTTGCGCCATTTCACCACATGATTTGAATAACGATTAAAACTTGTGTGAGCCGTAGTTTTTACTGAAAGCTGGCAAGAACATTTTTTGAGAAGCCATAGCTCATAGCGATCGAAACATCTCTTCAAACGTCATCACTCATCAGTTCTATTACGAGAAAATTGGGAATCTGAACATTTGGGTTTTTTGAAAACCGAAAACTTTCGTTTCTGTGACCTGGTCTTCTTTCAGGTAAGCACCTGTAACTTACCTATTTTCAAAGTATCATATTTTTCACGTGTTCTCAAGCATATTTTTTGATTAACCCTTAGGGAATATTTCTTGCTATTATATTAAGTAATAAGAGTGCTTGTGCTCAAAAGTTACTTATTTCTCAAGTAACTCTAGTGAAGTCATGTGTGACAAAATATTTATTTGGTCAACTTTCAGTTTTGTAGAGACGACAGAAAATCTGCTGTATATCGTGCCCTCAATAAAACGCACTGGTGGATTGTTGCAATTTTGAGTTTTTCCTTGCTTCCTTGGAACTCCAACACGGCCAGAACCCAAGTAAAATAACCCCTGAGAATATTGTATCATTGCAACTGAAATAACTGTTAAATGAACTTTCATAAAAAAAATAAATGAGAATAGGTTGATTATTAAAAAATCAAAACAACAATGTAAACTTCAATATTCCTCATGTAATAATTAAGAGATTACAACAATCAGCTCTGATACAAACGCGACATCTTCAGGGCTGCATGTCGTATTCGGTTCCTTTTCGCTAGTGATTGGGTTTTGGTAAACCTCCTCCTTCAAACATCCCTTATAGTATTGGCCGAAGTCACCAAATTCATCTCTGAGCATGTCTCATCTAAATATTAGCTTACTTGTCTGCCATAGTGAGCAGAATACTCATCATGTTAAAACCACATGGTATGTCTGACTTCCAGGGGATTTGTAAAAGAATTATCGGAGTTTAGAGTTGGTGAAAACTCGAATTGACCAATCACGTGGCTTTTCCTAATACCTGTTCAAATTGATGTTGCAACCTGTCTGGTCTCATTATATGAGGATTTCCAACTGTGGATGTTGTGGACCCCGACGCGCGACCCCGACCCCCCGCGCGACGGTGGCATGATGATTCATCTGTTCATGGGTCCTCTCGGTGTTTTCTTAACATACGGCGACAAAAAGTTATTCATTTTGGGTAATATATTGGCAACAAAGACTGCACATGCTGTTCGTGGAATGTCTTTTCAAGATATCATGAAGGGATGATTTTTTAAAGCCAGTTTTTCTCTCGATACCTTGTACGCTAGTGGACGGATCATTCTCAATTTCTTCAAGGTCCTCATATTCAAGGTCATCATGGCGTGGTCTGCCTGATCCACGTTGACTACCAGGAATCTTGTCTTCCGAATAAGAGTTATGACCTGGTATGAACACACGATAATCAGGATGTACATTCATTGGGATATCTTTCACGGTATAGTGCATCAGCTCTCCTTGCGTTGCTCTGCATTCACCATAGTAAAATGCATTTCGACATATTCACGTGGAGTGTACGGCATTTTGATACTGATGCGAATGATTTTACCAAGTCTTCAAATCCTATCCACAAAAAGTACACTAACAGTCTAACCAGAAGACAATACACAATAACGTTCAATAAGGAATTAAGTATGGTAAATACTGCAGCTTACGAAAATACGGTGTTGCCTCTGACTACCTGACATTTACCTGACAGATAAAAGAGCAAAGACTTTCAGCTCTTTTCGAAAAAGAATTATGGCAACCTCTAAACCATTTTAGACTATGAACAAAACGAGCAAGTTTTTGAGACCAATGTCCAGCTTTTTGTGGGAGATTTATTTGTCACAAAAGAAGTTAAAAGTTTCATAATAGAGATCTTTAAGGATGCAAATCGGAGAATAATTTTTTTTGTAGAACGTAAATGACTGCTATCGAAAATCTGCCCTCTGCTATTATTACAACTACTATTTAGTAATATTGATCGAAAATAAGAATTAACATGAAACATGATATAGGAATTATTTTTTTATATAAAAGTTCCAATATTTTGAAAGCCGTGAGGTTTTTACTGAAGTCAAGTTGTGGTTTTCTGATAGGTTATGAACTTGTTTATCACCAGATACATTACGATCCATGGTTTACCGGTATTCTCCAATTTCCAAATCAAATAATTATATTGAGTTTTATGGTGTCAGGTGTGGGATTATTTTCGACAACTCACTATAGTACGAAATTGTTCTCTATTACCTATGAGCATCACCAATACAAAGCCACACAACTGTGAAAATTGTATCCATGCTCCTTGTTGAACTGGAAACAAAATTCACTAGCGAAGTATCAAAGTCTCGACATAGATTTGTTTGAATCCAACAAAATTAGTTGCATATTATGATTATGGTCGGTAATGAATGTTTTGCATTTCTGTTGCATTTGATAACACATCGTTATGAAATATGTAGTTTCAATAACTGTTCGAGAGAGATTAGCCACGTTTGTTTCGACTACGACAGGGTGTCGCTGAACTCAGAATTATAGTTTCAGGTTTGTCAGATTAATACCACACAGAAATTTCCGATACAATTTACTGGATCATTTCCATCACGGAAGAAATTCTGGATATCATTTGGCGAAATCATTTTGGCATCTACATAATGTTTCTTCCTGAAGAGACCTAAACATTACGTTGAAAGCGATTCCGATCTGGTCTGAAGTAATAGACAGAGAAAGAAGGAGTAAAGATGGAAGAAAGAGGATGAAATATTTAAATATGACTCCTATTTGATGAATTAAATCTATACTTTTTTGTTACATTCTTAAGCAATTTCGTTCCTACTGCTTGAGGACAACTTTAAGCAGGAATGGGGAATGTTTGAAAAACAGACAACTAACAGCTCGCCTTTTTAGAAAATGTTTATGGTTGATCGTATGGTTATTCGTATGATACTCATTGTTTACTTTCTTCAAGGATATTCCAGTCAGACCCTTTCTCCAAAGCCCTGATACACCCGGAGGGTGCGCTGGTATCTTTTACCCGAAACCCACACCTCACGCCCGTATGGTAGGTGGTTATTGGGTCCGATAATTATGTGCCCTGAGCAGACGAAGGCTTTCTGAATTCGTCTGCAGGCGTATTTGCCTGAATGTGGTAAATGAGTAGTTCCAATAAATTCATAGATTCGAATTCTCCACAAATGACTTAATGTACCCTGGAGCATAATAGTTATTTAAGTAACAAGGAATGTAAAGACGTGTTAACATTCGAGGTGAGCGAGTACGAGCCGAGGCAAAGCCGAGGCTTGTCGCTTGCCGAGGATGATAACAGTCGATACATTCCGTGTTACTTATTACGTTTTTCCCGCTGCTTGTTGACATTTCTCAAAATTTGCCTGAATTGAAGTTTGTTTTCTTATCCTTCCTTCATGATTATTCGTTCGCTATTTCATTCTAAGTTGCTTGTGCGTGTAACTAAGTTACCGAATAAGCAGACAACAATAATATTCAAAAGGTCTCATAACCTAAAAATTGATATGAATGAAGCTGAAGGTATTACTTGTCAAAGTCAAAGTCATTATTACCCTAGGCATGTAAATGACACTATTAAGTTCCGTTGTCAAGATGAATTAGTAAACGAATGATATAGGCCATTTACCTGTTTTGTTGCTAAGCATGTATGGACTATTTACAGTGTCGGCAGCGGGAAATAGTTATTTATGTATCAAGGGCGTGAAGTAGGCGTTTATGGCCTGAGGCATGAATAATGGCTCGATGGCGTCAGCCGAGGGCCATTACACGCATTTTACGAACGTGATACATAAAAAAATTTATTCACACTTCATCACCAATCATAAATACTGACTTGAATTTTAATTTGATACGTTATGTATAATTTCAATGATTAAAAGTATGGTGCAGGAACGATACCTGTGAAAGATACTGATTAATTGAAATTTAATAGTTTTAAAATAGTTTCATTTATCATTATTGTTTTAATCTAAAGCAGGAATTCCGAAAAACCCGATTTACCGAGGTTTAGTTACCCATCAGAGAAACGAATTGCATCTGACGGAAGCAATAATTTAATTATCAAGAAACGTCAGAGAAAATCTCAGAATTCTTACTTGAGAGTTTGAATACTTAGGGGCAATCGTAAGTTGAATATCAACAATTATTTTGAATGGTTACTCTGGTACTCTTTTGTAGGGATTTGAGTATAAATACATATATTGCCAAATATGTTCTGAATTACAGTTGCTGGTAAAACTAGTAAAATACAAGTGCTTTTTTGATATACTGCAAATTGGTCTCCAAATTCATATTAAAATAAAAGTATTCTTAATGAATACTTGTTCTCATAGCGATGAGGATTTTTGTAAAGCAGCTTTACTTAAGGAATAATTATATTCAAGATGCATTGTTAATATAAAATTTTCATATTAAGGCCTTGATAATGAGGATTATGAATAAATGTTGTTAGATGAGTATTTCTTCATTGAACTGAATTGATTGTTTCGTGGTAGGTCCTACATGAATTGATGAGTATGGGAAATTTGAGATCATTACCAACTTTACGGCCTGCGGGCCATAATGGGCCCGCGGGCGCTAAAGTGTCACTTTACGCCTATAACACCGGGCAGTAAAGTGTATTTTACCGCCCGCTAGTGCATAAAGTAATATAGGGGTTTCGTCTATATCTGTGAATGTAGGGTGAGACCGCAAAGGTTCGACAAGCTGACAGCAAATGCATAATTGTCTCAGGTGCCCCACGACTCGCTGTACATCTAGTATTAGGGATCTAGTATCAGCGGGTTGAAGACGACATCCTGCCAGACCATTTTGAATCTCTTGGTCTCCGACTTCAGCCCACTTAAACTGAGGAATGCGATGGTAAAATTTTTCGAGTCAGGGTCTCTAATATTCTCGAAATAAGGTCTTCTATTTGTTCGAAAATTTGTTTCGTTCTAAAATTTGTTCTTTCCTTCAACAGGCACCCGTAGGACCACCCTAGAATCCTACAAGAGACTTGTGCGAGCTAGAGATCACGTAGCCCTTACCTTTTAACGTGTGATGCCATGCACGAGACCGGTGACCCTGCTGGGGAATCGAACCCACGACACTACGCTTGAGAGGCGAACGCTCTTCCAGCTGACCACCACGGCTCATTGGAGTCATTGCCTGATTCCTGCTTTTTCAAGGTACCGGACCATGCAAAGAAGGGTATCTAAACTCCTGATGACTTAACAGGCTCCATCCAATACCATTCTTTTATGTAGACACTCCAAACTCTGAAGGATGATTTAGGACGTAAGCTTCTTTGAAAATGCACAATTTTGCGAATTTTAACGTCGAGTTGTAGCATCTCTTCTCGAGTCCATTTCAACACTCCAAAAGGGTAGAGTATAAGATCGGAATAGCAAACAAATGTGTTCTTTCCTGACAGTTCTGACGACCAGATTAGTTTATGCTATTACTTTAACCGTAATTGGCTCTTAGGAGCAGCGTTGTTCCACTCCTAAGTGAGTTAAGTCTCTCCATCAGGATTGTGTAGGATGCTTCCAAACTGAACATTCTCCCTATCTATACTTTTCGCATCGCCATTTTCCGCTAACTTGCGCGAAGTGCTCTTCCACTACCCTTGGAATACATTACAGTTCACTGTGATTAATGTGTCTTGCAATATTTTATCATAGTATCGTTCTTTGCTAGCGGATGATTCGAGCATCTCTCCACTTGATTTTATGACGCTTCTACTATAAGTGATCGGCTACTCCTGATTCAGATGTTTCTATAAACTGCGTCTTCTGTGGGTGCTCGGCAATTCTGCCTTTCAGTGATCATCTCGTTTGTCCGACATATGATTTTTCACATTCCAACAGTTCCTGGTGAATTTCTTGGATCGATTAATAGGCTCCGTTCCCGCAAGATTGTTCATATAAGTTTTTTAAATATACTATGTGAGCGGCTTCTACGTCACATTCGTACATTATGAAAGAGAATTAACAATTCAACAATGCAAAGCTGTTTTAAGCCCAAGCGAATGGTATTGAAGACAAACATAGCACTCGTCGACAAATGATTACTCCTATATTCATCAACAAAAACAAGGTCTTCCGGACAAACAAACATGGCGTTCTTCGCTCCATCAGTCCGCCAACAAACTATTCATTGTTTCAGGCAGAAGCGTGACGGTAAGGGAGAAATGTTACAACTAACAATGGACGTCGAATAAACTTTTCATATTCCATTTAATATATAACAAACTCCGGCCGAAGTTCGGATAACTCTTTTCGCCTCGAACAGGATGAGTTGTTAAGATAAAATCTCTTCGCCATGTAATAAAATACAATAGACAATAGCCGCAAGTTTCCTCGTGTAACGAATATTACAGAGACGAGCGCGAAAGAGAGAAACACTGAAGAGATCCGAGCGTCAAGGGGACGGGGGAGAAGTGGAAATCTTTATTGCGATAATTAATATCTAGAGTCTTTATTTATGGCAGTTTATAGGAGTCGCCATTTGTTTCTATACAACGTAATTGCGGTAGACCCGTACGTCCATAATGTAAACGCATTACTGAGGTTTTTGTATTGAAACTTGGTCTATTGTTCAAATACGAGACAGGTAAATGTGAAGCCTTAAGATGGGGCCGTTTCATTCAAATTAAACGGAATATCTTGGGGTTTCTGCCTTAATAGGCTCTCTGAGAGACGTCGAGGAATTAATTTCAGAATTTGGTTCCCTTTTCACGCACTTCTTAGCCATTGCAGTTACGCGAAAATAACGATTTTGCTACATCCTGAACAAAAGCCACCTCTTCCAGGAGACCAGTGCTGAACTGTACACGATATTTTTTATCTTTGTGTCCACACGACAAGGAAAGTCTGGAAACAGTCAAAGAATATCGAAAGCTTCGGGGAATTCGGACCGAGGCAACGGGTTTTAAAGCTTTGCAGTTTGCTGAAGGAACAAATAGGTATTGCAAAGAAATGTTCTCCAAGTAACATTTAATAAGCGGGTAGACTGTCCGATCGATTTCATTGATTCTGCCAAGGGTGAGAAGGTTGCCTATATTTCATCACTTATAAAAATATCTACAAGATAAGCCACTTACTTTCCATTTTTATTTGAGAATTTCGGACCTAGATGAGTAAAAAAATTAAACAATTATGACTCTCAACCTGTGCTATAATGGTAGATGTTGGCCGGTTAGAAAAAAGGCATACCTAGCTGTTTTTGATCATCGAGGTGAAGTGTTAGTATAAGTATGATTTTTCTTTGAAATTCAATTTCTGAAAAGTGAATGTGAAAAATCAATGAGAAACATATTCAAAGCTGATTTCAAGAGTATCAAAATACAAAAGGTGTATCATTTGAACAAATATTCCGATTATCAACAGCGCTTTCATGAACATGAAAAAAATTGCATTTTTTTCATTCTTTTTGAACTTGAGAAATCTGTGGCTGTGCAAATTTTATAAGTTTTCTGGGAAATTACTCCCTACGTTCCCTACCAATTCAAAAAACTTTTGCATTATTTCCGTAATCAATTCAGCTTGCAAAAAAAAATTTTGTGTGAAATAAACAAAAGAATATGTTGCCGTCTTCGACAGAGGTGGTAAAGTTTCGGCGTTTGTCACTCTTTTAGTTTTTTTCCGGCCGAGTTGTTAACGAAAGTATTGATAAATAATTAATTTACTCTGTAGCCAAACTTGGAGGTGGTCGCAAAATTAGGGAACGATAAAGGATGATATTTTTTTGTTTTCGTCATTTTGCGACTCTTTTGCATTTTTTCTCTACAAAATAACTAGAACTGTTTATAATTTACATTTTTAACAATGTTGCTGATCATGTACGAGGGTACTTTGTACTTGTAGTTGTACTTGTAATTGAACTTTTGTAAAAGTTTGCATTGTTTTGCTATTTTCCCCATTGTTAATCTTTAATGCTAAAATGATTGACCTATGCGTCATTATGACAGCGATAAATATGCCTGTTTCTCCTAAAATTAAATTGTAAAAATAAGTGATTTTTGAAGATCCACAACTCTGCTTACTATGAAAGTTGAAGTAAGTCATGTTAGTGTCGAATGAGCTTTTCATATACGCGAACACAATGTTATTTTGAGCACAAAGTCATACTTATCAATGCCTTTTGAATGATTGACTAACGAACGATACGTCGAGATAAAGTCTCAGTTAACATCATATTTAACTGAAAATGACAGACCGCACGAACAGTTATAATGTGCCTGGAACCACGATCAGTCACAAACATTGAGATCGAAGGCAGTGGGTCAAAACATAGGTATTTGATTCATTTGCGCATATTCGGGGGTTAGCGAACAAAAATAATGTTATAAATAAGCACGAATTTCGCTGAAATTTTACAGGTCTATTTCCACTTGATACACTAGCACATAATGTTAATTTCCGTAATTTGTCTTAGTTCACCCTGTAAATACATTTTGCAACCGAGATGCATGGCGAACATGTCCTGAATTACATAGCAAAATTTAGTTTTTTTTCTTGAATTTTGAGTCTTTATTTCTGTTAAAATATGCGATAGAGCTTGTAGTCTAAAGAATTCATCTGCTGTACTGAAAACCGGTACTTAGGTATCTCAATTACATTTGCTTGTCTCGTACCGCAGCTGTGTATAATTCGGGATTGTCTAATCAACCAGTTTGCTCAAGTATTTCTCTGAGAGTATATATGCTCGATATATTTTATATTGACGGCATCAGCAATGGAATTTTGATTTTGAATCAAACTAATAGAGGACGACAATGTTCTGTGAAATCACATGGCAAACTGTTATTTCACAAATTGTAAAGCCTTTTTTTTTGTTATCCAAAAATTTGTACGGATTTAGTGGAGTCGCCCCAAATGAAAACGCCATATGTTATATGTGCATGAAATATTGCAAATCACGTATTGTTGAAAGATTCATATCGACGAATGATTTGAGCTCACGAAATAGGAACAAGCTCGAAAGTGTTTACTTCAGTTGTACGATATGATCATTCCAATTAAGCATGTCATCAATTGTAACACTATAAATTACCTTTTCGATAACTGAATGCTACAGATATTTTTTACGACATTTTCTGTAGCCGGACTGAGGAATGGCTGCTACTGTATATTTTTGCTTACAACTATTAGACTGTAATTCATGTAAATTGCTTATTACAGCTGCTGCATATTTCATTTTGTCTTTACAAAAACATAACTTTAAGAGAACATAAGAGTATAGTATGCATTTCATGTGGAGGTTATCTCGGTTTGACTGTCAACTGTCAACACCACGGTTTACAATGGGTAGGCTGAGTGGCCTAGTGTGTATAAATAAGAAAGTCAGTCAGTGGATTATATAGTCCAAGCGCGGTCAACTGATTCTGAACGTACATCAGCCACACATGTGAGTTGTGTTTTGTCTCTGTTCTTGTCATTCCGTGGATACATTTCAAATGACGGACGTTTGATGACGTGACGTTTTTGAAATATAAACAAAAAATGAAAGCGTAGTAAGCTATGCATTTTAACAGCTAGATCTGCCCTTTTGCGTTTGCCATTGAACTAAGGCACACATCGTTTGCGGCCGGCCGGACGCTGTCCGGACGGTTTTCGAAATTGTAGTGATGCAATTGGAACAATAACGTCTTCCACATAGACCGGCACGGAAACCGTGCCAGTGTGAAAACTGCCTTAGGCGTACGTGTATGCTGGCCATTCCATGGTGGAAGGTATTTTGTTCAGAAAATCATATTGAATGATTACATATTATATTGTTTATTACAACCTTTTTGATCATTTTAGATCTGAAGGCCAAATTTGGGTATACCTTGCAACAAATTCTGAGTTGGGATGCCAGGCGGCCATGAAGGCATGATTTCATGAGTCCATTTTGATTCCCTATGTTTTTTTGAAAATTGAAATGGGCCAATGTCCTGTATGAAATTTTGATTCTGAAGCTTTTGTGAGAATGCACTAGGAATGGACCTCTCCTTTTTGGGAAAGTATCAGCCACTCCAAGGGTAGACATAACTACCATACAAATTCCAGGCAGCAACAGCAGGTCAGATCCAATCATCTAATTTGAAGCAAGCAGCCCAATGGTTAAACTATAAATTTTATAATCAATACTATTTTTTCCAAGGATTAGTACAAGTACCTACTTGAAATACTAAATAATTACTTCGTGAAAACCATTATAGATTTATAATCGGTACCTTTTCCCCCTTCTGACTGCAGTCATTGTTGACAATGTAACCTAATATTACGTAAAGTTCAACTTCAGTAAAACTGAAGCCCATGTTGCATTGAATCTAAATTCATTAACATTTCCATTTTGGCCTATTTCCTCTTCAAGGGTAGGTACATATTTGAAATATTTTATCTTAAATATGTGATGTAACAATAAATTAATTTCATCTTGAATACTAGTGCTACAAGGAATCGTTTGACAGCCCCCATTAAATTTATTTCCTAGTCAAGGGTTTATTTTATTAGGTACTGATATTCGTTTTTTTTCTTCCTTTTGAAACAAGGTGGCGCTCAACAAAGCCAACCACCGAAGTATCCTTACTCTCGGCCTGGCTCTCCGCTACATGAGTAACCGTGCCTTGTGACCAATTAGAAACTAAACATCTTTTTGGGTACAAACCCAGCAGCTTAAAGCATTTGTCCTCAAGTGCCAAAAAGTTGTTAAATAAAGTAATATTTTGAGTTTTATCATTGTTTAGCTGTAATCTGTTAGCATGGTGTCAGCACTTCGATTTTTTCTTAATTATCTAGCGACAGCGTTTCTAGTTGTAGATGGTCATTGTGAGCACACATCAATGTTGTATCGTCAGCAAGAGGAATTCTTTAAAATGGTTGATATATTTACAGGGTCAGGTAGCCGAGTGGTTAAAGCGACATTGTTTCAATGGCACTCTGGCTGCCAGTCAAAGGTTCAAACCCTAGCGACTGCAGACATTTCTGATGGCCCGAGAAAGTGCTAGGAATCGCACGTAAAAAGGTAAGACCTCGTTAATCCTTGGCTCGCACAAGTTTCGACTTCTGAGGGCTGCCGTTCGTGAGGGAACGACAGCTGGATAACGGAAAAACAATTTCAAACAATATACAGTAGAGGGTCAAAGACTGAACCTTGTGGTACGCCATGAAAACTATTTTCAGACTTCAGCAGCTTGAGAACGATGTTTCAGTTGAGAATCGATGACGTTCAGAGATACCTTATTCACTCCATAATAATTCAGCATTTTTAGACGAATGTCATGAAAGACAAAGTCGAAAGCTTTGGACAAATCACATGCAATCACAATTGTGTGAAGGCATCTTTCCAATACCTTGCTAATATAACCCACAACATTCATAACTGCTCGAGAAGTTGACCAGTTCATTCGAAAACCGTATTGTGAGTCGTGGAAAAATCTATTCATTTCAAAGTAATTAGCCAGCCATCTCCAGATCATTTTCTCCAGGAGTATCGAAACAATGGTAATTATGACTATTGGTTGATGTTCGTTCAGTTTCCATGTGCAGTATGTGCGATTTGAAAACGCCACACGCTGTTATTTTGGAACGCATGGACTGATTTTGAAAAATGAATAGTATTCGACGAGCTCTAATAAAAGATGTTGACAGATATGAATTATTATTTTCAATGCCTACTATGCTCTGCTAAATGGGTCGATATTTCGAGAAGAACCTTTAGGCGTTTTTTCTCGAAAAAGTGGATAACCTATTCGATTTGGGCACTTATATATCATGTTTCAGACCTACATATCATATAGGGTGTTGGTCATATGATGACAAATTTCCAAATTCATGCTTTTTTTCGACCCATTTAGCAGTGTATAGCAGGCCTTGAAAATAAGAATAACTCATATCGATCAACATTTTTGAATAGAGCTCGTCGAGTACTATAACTTGAAATTTTCATTTTTCAAAATCGGTCCATGGGTTCCAAAATAACATGATGTTGCGGTTTCAAATCGCACACACAATCGTTTGTGAAATGTTTCATCGTGAGACATTATAATAATACAATAGAATTATTTGATCATAGTGTCCTTTTCTTTCCTACATTTCATTAAGAACGCTGTAAAATTTCAGAAAAAAGATAATGTAATTCATGTATAGATAAATATTTCAAAGTGGAGAAGTTGTCCAAAATAGTTGCGAGTTGCTTCCAGGGTGAGCCGAAGGCGAGCGTGAGAAACCACGAGCCTCGCGTAACAGACTATACTTTTTCAACGATCAAAAATTCAAATTATTATGAAATGTAAACGTACCAGACAATAATCCAAATCTTGTTACTACGATGACAATCAAGGCTAACATTATTATAAATTTAATTTTATGTTATATTTGTGTAATATTTTCTTACTCATGTGTCACAGTTTATTCATATAGGTTTCTAAAATTTTAATCAAGCTATTATTCATTTATTGTTTTATCTTCTGGTTCCCACGAAATGGAAAATCATGTAATATTTATATAAAACCGTGAAAGCCGACCACTTAGAGAAATTCTACGACTTTTATTTTGTTGTAGCTATACCTCTTTTTATACTCATGCTATGCATGGTAGTGTCTGTTGCATCAATAAATTACTCACCTTTTTGGCATTTTCTTGATTGTTGTTGTCCGTATGTGGTGCAGACGGGGCCATGACTACGTTAGATTGCGATAATAGTTCGTCACTGCCTCTCTGTAACAAAACCTATGTATTAATACAAAATTCAGATGACTTCCCGATAATCCGATTCGTGTATTCAATATTCTATGCGTCAACGACATATAGGTACCTGAATTTTAGGGCAGATGGTTCAGCTCTTTACGACTGATACTATATAAAATTCCTCTTAGTGAATCTGATCCCGTAGAATAGAGACACTCCCTGGTATGTGGACGGACGCTTATAAATGCAGAGTAAAACACTTGATGCCTGGCCTTATTTTCCGCTACTAAAATTCGAGAGAGCCTTTTGTGTTTTCATGAACGGATACATACTTATAACTCACGGCTATAGTGAAATTTACGATCACTCAAGTATACAGCTAAATATATAATCTGAGCCCTCATTGGAGGAATAAAATATAACTATGTTTTCCTTCATAATATATACACGTACGGTTCAATGAATTGTATGACACACCGTCTTGGTGAAATAGGTGTCGTGGAAGGGGGATAGTAGCGGACAGTTAATACATAATATAACATTCACAGAGTAACATATTTCATTCAGCGTATATAGCTTTTGTTGGACAACCGAATCCAAGATTTGGAAACATTGATCCAGAAATGGGTGCAAAGATAAGTCCCATATTAGCAAACTATGATATGGGAAATTTGCTAGATATTGTCTTAAATGTTCTTCCATTCAATGATTTCTTCATTAAAAATAGAAAATATGTGGATGATATCATCCTAGCCCTTCCTAGTTCAAAGATTATATAAATTGTAGATGTCTTCAATAGCTATAATGCATTTATATAATTTACCATCGAAAAAGAGAACGATGAGTGTAGCTTTCCTTTTTTGGACACTAGACTCATACGTACTTCCAATAACACAGTACTGGATGACTGGCATAGAAAACCTGTCAGTTCTGGTAGGTATATGAACTACTGATCTTACCACAGACAATCTATAAGAATAAATTTGATCAAGCAGATAAAGCAGCGGATTCTACGTTGTCCATCTTTTCACCAGAATTTTTTTGAAATTTTTCACAACTTTTTTAAACAAAACTCATTTCCTTCATCTTTATTAAATAAGATTATATTTAGTACACCGTCTATGGACGATTCCTCAAGAAAAACTATTCCTGAAAATTTAAATATTGATAATAGTAATAATATATCACAAGTAGGTGAATACTTTTTTCATATCTTCACCATTCATTGCAGAAATCACGCCAATGCTTTCCCGAATTTTGAGGATATTTGCATAAATTATCTCTCAATGCAATCAAGTGATCTAACGAAATCTTGAATATGAGTCGAAGAATACTGCAATGGAAAGATAATGAAATGAAGCCAGGATCTTTATTAGAAAAATATTTGATGAATAATTAATGACCACAAAATAAATAATTTAATTAAGACTTGTTATGTAGGGGTACCTTTAGGAATATTTTTTGATATTTTGCATAGAAATGTCACTTTACTCTATAGTGAATTAAGGTTATCGGCCGATTCCCGCTTATAGCCACACGCCACTGATAATAACGGCTATGCGCGTATTTATTTGATATTTGATATTATTTGAATGCACCAACTTTTATGACGAATAAAATTTTCTGAGAAACTACCAATAAAAAAGTTTCCTATATTGTTTCATCATTTTGGCGGACACTATATAAAATTTTCCCAAAAAATCGGATCAACTATAAATTCACCATATTGGTCAAGAATAGAACTCCATTATTTTCTCAATCGAATTCAATTTATTGCATTATATGAACGAATTGAAATTGAGAATATATTGGTCAAACAGTCAGGCGGCTAAAAGACCGTATAACGTGACATAAAAGTGACGGTATTCTGCATTCTGAGAGATGTGCACTGGGTGAACATATACAGGGTGTAAATTTGAAAACTTTCAATGCGAATATCTCACGAAATAAAAAAGTTAGAAAAACGCCATTTTGCACAAAGGCTAACGAGTTAGGGGGAACTAAAACCACCATATTTCAGTGAAGGCACGAGTCACCCCTTAGGCACAACACACCCCAACTGTAAAATGTCAAATGGCACTACCTCTTTTGTAATACCTCAAATGAAAGGTCTCATTTCCCCTGCACAAGAATTTTCATTTTCATCCAACACTGGGTGGCACAAAAACTTTTTCGAATAAATAAATTCTATTGTGTGAAAATGATAGTTTATTTGATCAGATGTTCAAAATGCAGTCCATTCAGTTCTAAACAATAGTACAACCGATTTTCAAATTCCATTCTTGTTATTAAGAGGATATTTCATTTCATTAGATGGGCACCATGTATTCCAGTTTGTTGTAAACAAAAAACAAAATCATGTTGAAGCATTCCTTCAGAATAAATAAAAAGTACTCAAAAAAGTAGCATTGTTTTTATCGGGTTCGTACCTACCTATCAATGTTGGTAAAAATTTTGTCCTTTGTGCAAGGTTTTACTGTAAAGTTAGGAAACTGTCGAATTGAAATTATCTCAAACGAATTGCGAACTGTTATTTTCTGTTCATCATAGTTTACAGTTTGCCGGAAATAATTCAGATGGTGTTTATCTATGGTTTTGAAAATCGTTGTGCCATTAGAACTGCTGCAGTATTTAACGAAAGAAACCCCGGAAAAAATGTAAGTCATACTTACATCAGACAACTGATTCTTAAATTTGAAGAAACAGGATCAGTGGCAAACAAAAAAAGTACCAATCCAAGAGTATATACTTAATGAAGCGACACAAGTGGAAGTTTTAGGACATTTTGCTATGAATCCTGCAATGTCTCTACGCCAAGGTTCAGCGATAACAGGAATTTCTCATCAAGCTAACCGTCGGGTACTCAAACTTCATAAGTTTCACCCACACAAAATGCACATTCTTCAAGAGTTGCGGGAGGACGAGCCTGATCGAAGAATTCAATTTTGCGAGAACATGACCGAAATGGTACGTATCCCCAGTTAATAAAAAACATTTGTTTTACAGACGAATCCACTTTTTTTAAATGTTGCAGTGAACAAACACAACTGTAGGTACTAGAGCGACGAAAATCCGCATGTTTTTCTAACTTTTTAATTTAGCGAGATATTCGCATTGAAAGTTTTCAAATTTACACCCCGTATACAAGCAGTGTTATAACAAGGACTATAATTCCACAAAAATTCTAGCGAAAGAAAGGAATGCTTCCAAACGAACACTCTTGGAAATAACACACATACTTCAATCTTATCATTGTTTAAACAAAAGAACAGATCTCAATCATCTGAGTGAGATTTATTCATACTTATTAATGCTAGGCAAGAACCCAAGTGCTCTCAATAACAGTTCAATTGGTATAACTCCAATATAAACTCACCAAACAAAATAATTTTCTACATAATCTCCAAAATTTTCTCATCAATAAATAATTCTGTAAATACTTTACTTTCAAAATGTTGACTTTTCCCCATTGATATCTCGCCTTCCCCAAATTTCCCAAAATTTTATGATAATGATACTTGACATTTGACATAAACTAATTATTAATTCCAATCTACAAATTCCTTTCCACGTGTGTTCATGTACTTCAACCAATTCCATGACTTTTCGGCATTTTCGAAAATAATTTTACCAGTAAATGTTACAAAATACTTCTACATCATTTTTTAATATATTGCTCCATGTTGCACATGTTTGCATTATTTGCAATGTGTCTTATTCATCATTATTTCATTTTACCAATTAGGAATCATTCTCACTGACATTGTAAGTAAGGTTACATTTTACATATATCAGTATAGATATATATCATTCGTTTTGGTAGCCCCTGATGATGACAATTTTCATTGTCGAAATATTGGATATATGTTATAAGAGTAAGTACACTTGCGTTTTGCTGCTGTCCTAGATTGTTTTAGAGATTTGTTTTCAACTTGTCAGCAAAAGACTACCTTTCCTCTCTTTTCATGTATTTATATATACATCGAATATTTATATATGTTATATGTTACCGGCAAAGTAGGAAATCCAGGTATTCTATATAATACCTAGGCATTATATACAATACCTAACCGTTTTCGGCAAAGTATGAAATAGAATCATTCTGTTGAATTTTTATTCACTTTGCTTAGGCATTGTGGATAATCCCTAGGCATTCTGTAGAATGCCTACGGAGCTGTTAGGCAAAGTAAGAAATGAGCGCATTTTAACAGAAAATTATGGCTGTTTACTGACAAAATAAGAATTGTAATAATTATTACATGAAGCTTACTAAGTGACTACTTATTACAGCAAGAAAGAGAGCTTTGGCACTTTGAAGTGCATTGTCTCTTATTTTTTACTCAAGCCCTTTTTGCTCTAGCATTAAATTTTCCAGCTGTACCTTACAAAGCCTGAAGAGTACTGATCGTCACAGTGTGAGTAGGGAGAGAGGGTGAGTGACAAGTGACAAGTGAGGCGACAAGTTATTCCAAACGCTCCCTGAAGTGGGGGCAGGCCTTACATAGAATACCTAGGCAAAGTATGAAATATTTACGATTTCATTCTTTGCCTGGCTAAATTTAGGCATTGTATAGAATGCCTAGGTATTCTATATAATGCCTGATTCAACACTTTGCCGGTAACATGTATACATTGAATTCAAGAAATTAAAAACTAAAATAAGCTTTTTTGCGAAAAAAAAAAAGAAATAAACCAAGTAATCCCTATGATAGGGACAAATATTGACTTTTCATCTATCATTGAATATTTCAGAAATAATCTCTGGTTCTCAAAGAAAAACAGCCTCCTTCGCTTTCAAGGAATATTAAATATTTCTATCAGTTCATCAAATATTTAGTAAGATATTGAGGATTCCCGATACGTATTCTATGCATGTTACTTTGAATATCTCGATATCCATTTCCTCATACGGAGGATTATAATAAACTTTACATGCATACATGCATTCGAGTCGAACTGGAATACAGCATTTCCACAATTTTTCGCTTATTCTCCCACGTGAGTGAGTGAGTGCACTTTTGAATTATATCCTGAAACCGGATAGGATTTATGTCTGTATGTTTCTATTCGCCCTTTGAGAAAGACACATTCAAATGATCCTAGTTACTACATGGAAAACTTACTTAGGCCAAGCTGTAGATAAAAATAAGAGGCTCTTTTCTCACATAATGAAATACGCAAACGGCCTATACTACTTTTTATAAGGTAGTTCGTAAATGAAAACCCCGGTTTTCGCCCCAGCAAAGTCGGTTTGTGAAATTTTTTGAACAAGAAATAGTGAAAAAAATTGTAACTTTTTTGTTTTTTGGTAATATCTCAAAAAGTGTTGAAGGAATCGTTTTGTAGAGAATTATAAAACCTATGAAATGGTTTTTTATACGACCAGATCGAAGCATTTTTCACTGAGAAAATCCGGGAAAACCTCAAAAAATAGACCATTTTTCAAAAATTCATAATTTGTATAAATCTGAAACTGGACAAACCATATTGCGGAAACTGATAGATAATGAGTGGTATTGATAAAAATCAGTATATGTATACTTAAAACTTACGGTTTCATAAGTTAATACTGAAAAGTATATAAATAAAGTTTAAGGACAAACTGATACTTAAAGTATGTACTGATAGAGTATAAGTTTGTACTTATGCTGACCAGTTGTTGCTTAAATCTATATTAATAAACGATAGGTTATACTGATTAAATTAAGTATGTTCTTTTCAAATTGTAAGTCTGCTTCTTAGTGTGCTGATAGTGCTTGCTGAAGGTGAATTCCTATTTGTTTAAAAAATATTTGTCGTGCAACGAGCTCCAAAAGTATATAAAAACAGACGAGAAGATCCTCGTGGACAAAATTATGTGAAATTGTTTCGTTTTAACCCCGAAAGTGTGGCGTGGTTAACGACACACTTTTTGGGCACTGATAGCGGGTGGGTCTTTAGTACCCTGGCAAATATTAAAATAAATATGTTATTTGTTTGAGTTTTTGTTACATTTGGCTTTAGGCTACCAGATTGGTGTAGCAGAAGATATTGGTGTAAGTCAACCAACAAATGTAGTACATTTTGTGAGCCAAAATATTATTGAAAAATCTCATTTTAGGATAAAGTTTCCTCATGTATGGTTGTACTTTCTTTGTTACCTACCTAATTAATTACCTTTGAAATCGCAGGACTATGAAGCGATACAACTGGAAAAACAAAAATGTCGAGCAAAATTTCGCTTTCTAACTGCTACAGGTGCAAGTACGTTGCCACTAAATAAAAAAGTTGTGGAAAATCATCATGGTAACGAAAACATTTGTCGCAAACAATTTCCCGCAATTCTTAAATGTACAGTAACATGTAACGCTGATGAGTTATTTACGAGGGTCAATGCAGAATGGCCAGGTTCTGTACATGATAGCAGGATTTAGAGAAACAGTCATAACTGTGGTGTATTCAGAACATTTGACAATTCAGTAACATACTTTTGAAAAATGAACGTGTTATTTTCGGAATATGCTTCAAACAGTTAAAGCAACTATTTCCATTATTACAAAATACAATTAGACTGCCATTAAGAAAAGTGCCATCCATTATGATAGCATGTTGTGTTCTTCATAATATTGGAAATTATATAAAAGATGAAGAAGTGTTTGAAATTGAAAAAGGCTTACATTTAAGCCATAACAATATCGAAGATGAAGAACCTGTTGGACTACGTGAACTTTTAAGTCATACGCAACCGTTTAGCCACAATTATTTACGCCCATCAATATAACTTACATAATATAGGTTTTTCTTTTTATTCCCAGTTATGTTAGCATCAGGTTTTTTTTTACTACCGCCTTCAGGTAACTGATTTTTTTTAATAATTTTTTGGAATCGGTAGGTTTTCCAAAATTATCTACAACGTTTTCATAGTTAACTTACATTTTATAATAAGGCATGATACCTCACTTTCATAATAGTGGCTAAGACGTTTTGTTTCTGTTAATTATTGCGGGAGTTTTCCCTTTATTTACAATTATAGGATTATCCCGCATAAATTTGGCCACAAATTCTGTCGAAACGAACGACATGGTGGTTGATAAATAAATGTAGAAGAGTGAATTCTTTGAGGTTTGTATTAATTTCAAGTGTAAACTGATTTGAACAAGTGTTATCGTGCGTATTTTGAATTTTTTCCGTGTAATCAAATTTCGACTAAATAAATAAGAAAATGCTTAAGAATAATCAGTAAATACTTCCAAGTATCAGCATTTATTTTTTAATATACAATTCAGTATTTACTTAGTGCTGATGCTCATACTTATAAGTAAATACTGACTTTTATTAATATCACTCAATGAGTGGTATTAAAAGTCAGTAGATACTTAATACTCACAGTTTCATAAGTTAATACTGAAAAGTACCTATATTAATAAAGTTTAAGTACAAACTGATACTTAAAGTATGTACTGATATAGTATAAGTTTGTACTTATGCTCAGTTGTTACTCAAATCTATATTAATAAACGATAGGTTATACTGATTGAATTAAGTATGTTCATATCAATTTGAAAGTCTGCTCCTTAGCTTGCTGAAGGTGAATTCCTATTTGTTTAGAAAATGTTTGTAGTGCAACGAGCCCTAAAAGTTTATAAAAGATCATATGAAATTGTTTTTTTTTATCACCGAAAGTGTGACGTGGTTAACGACATATTTTTGTGCACTGATAGTGGGGAAACCAGAGGCGTTGCCATAGACAACATCACCAAAATGAAAATCTTATTGAGATATTGTTATATTTGGCTTTAGGCTTCCAGATTGGTGTAGCAGAAGATATTGGTGTAAATCAACCAACGGTATCAAATGATTCAAGTGTGGTACATCTTGAGCCAAAAAATTATAGAAAAATCTCATATTTGAATAAAGTTTCCTCTTGTATGGTTGTACTTTCTTTGTTATCTATTTAATTAATTAACTTCGAAACCGTAGGACTATGAACCGATACAACAGGAAAAACAAAAATGGCGAACAAACTACCGCTTTCCAACTGCGATAGGTGCAATTGATTGTACGTTGGTTGATACAAATAAAAAAAGTTGGAAAAAATCATCATGGTAACTAATACATTTGTCGCAAACAATTTCCCGCAATAAACTCGCAAGCAACATGTAACGCTGATGAGTCATTTACAAGTGTCAGTGTAGAATGGCCGGGTTCAGTGCATGAAAGCAGGATTTGGAGGAACAGTCACATCTGTCGTGTATTCAGAATTATCCAAAATTATTACTGATCGACAAGCGTAAGCATGCCTCCGAGAATTGGTTGCGCAGTAGACAAAACCCTGGAGTGGGGCAAGAGCTCAATCGCTCTGCCTTATTCAAGCAGTTAACGTTCTATCGTTTGCGCATCTCAGAGGCATCCTTACGATTGTCCATCTGTAACAACATTTTCATAGTTAACTTACAACATTTTATAATAAGGCATGATAACTAACTACTATAATGTTGTTTAAGCGTAGCTAAGATGTCTTGTTTTGTACATTTATTGCGGAAGTTTTCCCTTTTAAAATAATAGGTTTATCGCGCACAAATTTGGCCATAAATGTTAAATCCGACACTTTTTGAAACCCTCTCATTACTTTCTTCACTTTCGGACGAAACAAACGACATGATGGTCGATAAATAAATGTAGAAAAGTATATTTTTGGAGGTTTGTATACACCTTAAGTGTATACTGATTTGAACAAGTGTTATCGTACGTTTTTTATATTTTTTTCGTGTAATCAAATTTCGACTAAATAAGAAAATACTTAGGAATAATCAGTAGTTACTTCTAAGTATCACCATTTATTTTTTAATATACATTTCAGTATTTACTCATACTTATAAGTAAGTACTGATTACTGATTTTTATCAATACCACTCAATAACATGTGGTTTAACTGTGCGCAAGATGGTTTCTGTCCGATTTGTAGTTTTTGCACAATCGCGTTATAAACAATTTATGGGCAAATCTTTCTAAATGCGCCGATTTAAGGGAATCATCTTATTCAAATTCTGTAAACGGCATTTGGAAGTAGAGATCAATATCTACAATTTGTATATTTTTGATTTTCACCTGAGAGGTGGGAAATGTGTTGAAAATGTCACTCAAACTCAACTCGAATTAACTTCAGTGCGACTTCGGGTGACTTCGGACGCACTTTGAAGCGATTTGATCAACTATCAGTGACATTGTCAACACATTTCCCACCTCTCAGGTGAAAATCCAAAATATACGAATTGTAGATATTGATCTCTACTTCCAGATGCGGTTTACAGAATTTGAATACGACGATTTCCCTTAAATCGGCGCATCTTGCAAGATGTGCACTTAAATTGTTTATAACGCGATTGTGCAAAAACTGCACATCGGACAGAAAACATCTTGCGCACAGTTGAACCACATATTATTGTCCATGTGTCAATTTCCGCAATATTGTTTGTCCAGCTTCAGAATTGTAAAAATTATAAATTTGTGAAAAATTATCTCTTTTTCGTGGTTTTCCCGGATTTTCTCAGTGAAAAATGAACCGATCCGGTCGTCTGAAAATCCATTTTGTAGGTTTTATAAATATACAGGGTGATTCACGACGAATTGTACATAGTCCAACCATAAGTACTATGGACCAATGCCATTTCATATCTGGTATTGAAAAATTCCTTGTTGCGTTTTTGACGGATATACAGGGTGATATTTGAAAATATGTGAATTATTAAACGTTAAATATCTCTAAAAGTAAAAAACTCAGGCATATGAAATTTTCCACACTGAAAATGCTTCCTGAGCTCAATAAAATAGTTTTTGAAAAAAAAATTATTTCAGGTCCGGACTTAGTTTTTTTTAGATTTTCATTGGTTTTTTAAAAACAACACCCTGTAAGCAACATCAGGCAAATTTTATTTTTCTCACTTTGAAGCTTAAGGACCATACTAAGCAACAGTTGAAAGAAATTGAACGCGGAAGTTTATGTTTTCTGCAGAAAAAAATTGCACTTTCAAAAATACTATAATTTTAATGGATTCACATTCCGCTTATGACTGATGCGGCTAACACATCATAATTTTTCAACAGAAATTATGAGGAAAGTTCATAATACAAAAGGTAAAGTATTATTCAACCAACCGTTAAAATTCCAGGGTCGTATTTATTTTTTTTATGTTTTTATTGATTCAGTATAAACAACACCCTGAAAAGCGGGTTGAATAGATTTTCTTTCTGTCACGTCAATGCGGATGGTACGATAGAAAAAACTTCTTTTTTAAATAGTGCAAATGTATTTTTTTCTACCATGGCTAATACAGCACTACATTGAGAAAAACATTTATTTAAAATAAAATCGTTCGGAAAGTATTACTTACTCGATTTAAAGATTGATATCACAGGTCCTAACTTATTTAACGTTCTAATTGGTTTTGTAAAAACAATACCCTGTCACCTTGGAGGCTGGCTAATACTAAGTACTTGAGCAAAATTAATCAAAGAAGATCAACGTGAAATGTTTAAAAACTTATTGATTTCTATTTGGCAAGTAAAACAAAACCTTTCGTATCCAATAAAGATGGCAGCCGACTCCGTTTTATTTTTCTACGGGACACTTTTTAAAGTTTGCTGCTGACCGTCACCATAAGAAATACATGAACAACTATTATTGTGAAAAATGGAATGTGCAATTACAGACATACAAATACTGAAATCAGTTTTCTTGAAAATGTAATTCAGTTGACTCAACGGTAACAATAACATATTAAATAAAACTACCTAAAAATGACCTAAGCTGATTTAGTTTTAATTGAACACGAAAGTTTTTGTTTTCTACAAAAAAAATGGAATATTTTTAAAAGGATAAGTTTAAAGGATACTCATTCTGCTTATAACTGATGCGGCACTACATCGATAGCACATTATCATGTTTCAACAAAAACTTTAACGAAAGTTCATATTACTCAAGATAAAGTATTTTCAATCAACCGTTGAAATTCCAGGCCGTATTTTTTTTCAAGTTTTTATTGATCCTGTAAAAATAACACCCAGTATATGGAACAAATTTTCTTACTGTCACGTTAAATATGATGATGATACTAACTGAAATAAATAGACACCATTTGCCATAGAAGAAACTATTAGTTTTGAAAACAGTTCAAATGCAAGTAGGCTTTTAATTCGCTTCGAAAAACAAATAAAGCAACGGGTGACAGAAGCTCGGGTATCCATTTTGACAGTTTGAGTTGGTCAGTCAGCACGATGCCTCATCAGTTTACTTACGCAGAATACGCAGATATCATTTTTGTATACGGATGTTGTAATGGAAATGCCAGAGCAGCAGTCAGGGAGTACCGGAGAAGATTCCCACATAGAAGAGTACCGAACCACCAAACGTTTAACAACGTTTTTACGCACCTGCAGAACGTGGTGAGCGACTGACTGAAGACCAAAAAGAGCATATTTCAGAAATGGTTAATCAAAATGATAAGATAGGTACCCGGCGAATATCCAGCATTTTGCACATTTCCCAGTCCACAGTTTTCAGGACGTTGAAGAAAGATCTCCATCCCTATCACCCCCAACTGGTGCAGAGACTGCATCCGGGAGATAATCTTCCACGTTTGCGATTATGCAGGTGGATCTCTGCAAATAGAAGATACATTTATCAGATATTGTTTTGCGATGAAGCCCAGTTCACGAAAGACGGCATAAACAATTCCAGAAATAATGACAACTGGAGACATGAAAATCCACATGTTATAAAGCAAACTAGATCTCAAGTTAGATTCTCTGTCAACGTTTGGGCAGGTATCATCGGTAATAAATTAGTGGGTCCTTATTTTTTGAACGATAGATTGAGTGGGCAGGAGTACCTTGATTTTCTGGAGAATGTTCTCCCTGTTCTTCTGGAAGATGAGAAAGTCAATGTGAGAGATATGAGATTTCAACACGATGGAGCAGGACCTCATTCAACCAGGGCAGTTAATCAGTTTCTCAATCAAAATTTTCCCAATAGATGGATGGGACGTGGTGGGCCGATTCCCTGGCCCGCGAGATCACCTGACCTTACCCCACTAGATTATTATTTGTGGGGCGTTTTGAAAAGCATAGTATATGAGGTAGAGATTACAACAAGAGAACAGCTACGTGAGAGAATAATTGAAGCATTTCTCTTCACAAGAAGGCATCCAGATCAGATAAGAAAAGCCGTAAGGAATATCTTGAAAATAGAAAGGAAGTGCCGGGAGGCGAATGGATGGCATTTTGAAAATAAACTTAAATCCGATTAGGTCTCTTTTAAGTAGTGTTTATTTGTTATTGTTATCGTTGAGTCAACTAAATAAAATTTTCTAGAAAACTGAATTTGTTATTTGTATGTCTGTAATTGCACTTACTCTCCGTTCCATTTTTCATAATAACGGTTGTTGAAGTTGACTAAAACATTTTGATGTATTTCTTACGGTGACGGTTAGCAGCAAACTTTAAAAATTGTCCCTTAGAAAAATAAAAGTGAGTTTAGCTCCATCTTTTACATTTGATCGGCTGCCATCTTTATTGGATACAACATCCAAGGTTTTGTTTTACTTGCAGGATAGAAATCAATTAGTTTTTGAATATTTTACGTTAACTTTCTTTAGTTAATTTTGCTCAGGCATTTAGTATTAGCCAGCCTCCAAGGTGACAGGGTATTGTTTTTACAAAACCAATTAGAACGTTAAATAAGTTAGGACCTGTAATATCAATCTTTAAAGTAATACTTTCCGTACGATTTTATTTTAAATAAATGTTTTTTCAATGTAGTGCTGTATTAGCCATGGTAGAAAAAATACATTTGCACTGTTTAAAAAAAAAAAAGTTTTTTCTATCGTACCATCCGCATTGACGTGACAGAAAGAAAATCTATTCAACCCGCTTTTCAGGGTGTTGTTTATACTGGATCAATAAAAACATAAAAAAAAAATAAATACTACCCTGGAATTTTATCGGTTGGTTGAATAATACTTTATCTATTGTATTATGAACTTTTCTCATAATTTCTGTTGAAAAATTATGATGTGTTATCGATGTAGTGCCGCATCAGTCATAAGCGGAATGTGAATCCATTAAAATTATAGTATTTTTGAAAGTGCAATTTTTTTCTGCAGAAAACAAAAACTTCCGCGTTCAATTTCTTTCAACTGTTGCTTAGTATGGTCCTTAAGCTTCAAAGTGAGAAAAATAAAATTTGTCTGATGTTGCTTACAGGGTGTTGTTTTTAAAAAACCAATGAAAATCTAAAAAAAACTAAGTCCGGACCTGAAATATTTTTTTTTTCAAAAACTATTTTATTGAGCTCAGGAAGCATTTTCAGTGTGGAAAATTTCATATGCCTGAGTTTTTTACTTTTAGAGATATTTATCGTTTAATAATTCACATATTTTCAAATATCGCCCTGTATATCCGTCAAAAACGAAACAAGGCATTTTTCAATACCAGATATGAAATGGCATTGGTCCATAGTACTTATGGTTGGACTATGTACAATTCGTCGTGAATCACCCTGTATAAGTTCCATTGACTGTAAAACGATTCCTTGAAAAATCTTAAAGATATTTCCAAAATAACAATAAAGTTGTAATTTTTTTCACTATTGCTTGTTTAAAAAGTTCCACAAATCCATTTTGCTGGGGCAAAAACTGTTAGTATAAGCCATTTGCCTCTTTTATTTGTGGGGGAAAAAACCTCTATAGATGGTCTAACTGTAAATGTATAGTGGTAGATGTTATGACAGGAAAACAAAAATATATTTCAAACCAAGTATTTCCTGCATTATATTATTCGTAACTAAGTTAGAAATCAATTATGGTGGAATGGAGACAATCATGAAAGTATTTTTGTAGATTTCAGTTTCAGTAACTATAGACAAACTTCTCTCCTCTCATCATTTGTTTGGCAATCATCAATGCCAAACAAATTAACTAGTCTATTTGTGAGCAAACATCGAGGTTGTAATCAAATATTTTCTCAAATAAAACAACGTCTGAACTCCAAGCGCGGTCGTCCTTCAATATCGATGCTCAAGCTACATAATCAAACTCACAAATAATACTCCACGGAAATTGGGAATTTTAATGAAAATGTCTTTGTACTGGGATATAACTAAATGGCGCCTTTGCGACTGATAGCGTGTAATAATAATACTTTTTCTTAATTACTAACATTTGCGTACCCTAAGACATACACTGTGCGGATAGAGGACGGCTCATATAATTATTATTATCTTCAAAAAACAATTGTTTTCAATGCAATCACGTACGATATAAATTTAGCTGTGATTGTTTAACTTTCATTCTTTTCTTTCCCTTTTCATTTGTTAAGTTTAACATACCTAGCGATATACTAGAGGTTGAATGGAAGGACAGTTTATGAGCTGATTTTATATCATGTCATAAACTGAACTTCGCATTTTGCTTTGTGTGAATTTCTCATTATATGTATTCTTTTCATTTTATACATTGAAACAATAAAGACGTTCATTATTATTATTAGGTATTCAACTGGACCACTGTTATGTTACCCTTCCTGTCTTCCTGCAAACTGTTTGCTTTACTACAGAATAATGCTTAAAATAAAAGTTCTTGGAAGCATTATACTGTGCACTAGTTAGCTAGAAGTGTACAAAAACCACTGTACAGTGGCCAAGTTCAATACTCGAATCTCCATGGCGTATATTTGTTACTGGGTATAGTAGAACCAACAATCTAGTGAAGTCGTAAATCAATATTAGCCGACGACCCTCATTATTACCCATTGTTCGGAATACAGATAAGCCATGAAAGTGAGTGTCCCTTAAAAGATTCCCAGGTCCGGATTGAAGTATCTCATGAAATAGTTTGGCATTTTAATAATAGTGGGCTCTTTAACCGAACATCATTATACCTACAGGTACAACTCTGTGTAGAATCGAATGCTTGACAGCCTGCTGATATCTCAAGTGGTTCGTGATTTATGACCTCACTAGATTGTTGGTTCTACTTTACATGAACTATCAAACAAACGCATCCTATATTTTTCCTATATGCCAGAAAAATGTTTCTTTATCTGTAGAAGAATCTGCTCATTTAGTAATAAATTCGATAATACCGAGTCAAAAAGCATTTATGAACAAATAACATTTCTGCATGTAAAGACAGTTTATTAGATAGTATTCGTAAATACGTCAACCTGCGACCACAAATTGAAGAGCATGATAGTAATTTATGATGGAAGTTCCTATGGTGTATGAGCGTGAAGTACAAAACAGTTCTTTTTTTTCACGACAGTAATTATATTGACAAATTGTAACTATTGTTGAATGTTTTATCTTATGGAGTTTTCAATTTTAGTCTTATCATGAAATTATGACCTTCGAGTGCAATCTGAAGCAAAATACTGTCTTTTTCAAAAAATGTATGAACATTTCGTAAAACATAACTGCGAACAGTTTAAGCGCTGTCGTAGAAAAAATACTTTTTGTGAAAGAAACAAAGGAAGCGTTTACGCATCAATAGTTTTGACAGTTTTGACAGTTGTACAAAAAACAATTTTTTTCTATTAGAAACGCTCGCCTCGCTCGTTAGTATCTTAGATTAAAGAAACAGAAGATAGAACACGGCTGTACAAATTAGCGTGCGCGAAGCCTGACAAATACTTCGAGTTATTCCTGAGGAATGGGAAACGGCACAGACTCATATTCAGGGAAGATGTTGGTTATTATTCACAAAATTGTATCTTCATTTGGGATGAGTTGGAGTGCATTTTCATAAGGAAAATGAATTCATATAACCACCTTTACCAAAACCATCTTCTGACCAAATTCAAACTGTACACCTGAAAAATTGCTCCAGGTTTGTTTTAAGAAAAACATTTTCCTGTTGAGTAGTCACTCTAGTGCGATTGGCACAGTACGGGTTTTCAACATATTGTAAAAAAATATCTAAATCTAAATCATCTAGTATGTAAGTTTCTGGATTTTATTTTGAGAGACAAATTCAGTGAATAAGTCATCAGTTTGCATATATTCTGAACATTCCTTATTTACAACTGTTAGATTATGTCAAATCTGTTTGTTATTCACTTAGATTATTCAATATAAAGTTATCCAGAAGAATAGAGTACCTATTGTCCATAAATAACATTAGAATGGTCTTGTGTTATACTTGCGATTTTCTGAAAGGTAAATTGTAATTTTTGGTGCTCTCTCAGAAAGTGACGTAAACTTTCGATTATTAAATGGGACATTTATCACTTTTTACTATTACATTTTGATCAAAAAGAGTAAAGTTGTATCATTATCATAATTTTAGGAGTGAAATTAGTGATTTGGAGATATAAAAAATAAAATATAAATTTCAAAATGAAAATAAAATTCGGTTACAAAAAGTGACAAGTAACACATGGTTGTATTCAGTATGTCATATGGAGACAAGAGAAGTGAAAATATGTCAGGTGTCTCATTTGGAAATCGAAAGTTAATGTCACTTCTGGTGAAGCTGGAAGTTGCATGAAGTTGAGTTACTTGTCAAAAGATGCAGGTTAACACATTCAGTGTTCATGATGCACCAGTGCGTCAAACCGTTTTTACAGAAATGCGCATGACGCACGGGTGCGTCGGTTACCTTTCTGAATATAACAGGCAGTTGTATTTTCAGTATTAAAATATTTTCATATATGCGAACACCAAAAGTTACTTCTTCAGTGCTCATAACGCACCGGTGCGTTAAACAAAAATTACCTCAAATGGTTGTTTTATTTTCATATTTTACAATTATATAAGACACATCAAGAAGTTGGAATAGCCATTGCCCAAAAATTCATATCAGGCCATACGAATGCCTACAATAAAACCGAGCACTGAACGTGCTAATGTCATATACAGATCCTCCAAATTTCATTATCTTCATAAACAAAAAAGTTATAGAGGCGAGCCACTTTCCGGGGATACCCGGTATATGGCTCCTTCTTTTTTATATTTTGTCAAATTGGTACCGAATACATTGTCATGAAAAATATCTGTTATTTCTATGTCACCATCTTCCTCCGTTATCCTTCCCCTGCACATGATTTATAATATTATTTCACTAGATTTCTCAATTGAAATAGTCTCTAATGGAATACGATTATCCCTGAAGATCGAAACGAAAATATCACCGCGGTATATGCAGTTGGGTCTCATTTATTAGGGTACGTAATATGATATGACACTAAGGTAAACACGATTAAATTTCCACAGATTTATTGTCTTCGCGACATGTTTCGATACACTGTATCTTTTTCAAGCGAATGTAATACATTAGTGTCATATACTATGAATTTCCATCAAGTAAAGGCCACGTCAATCCAAAAAAATACGTAATATGAATTGATGACTTCGACAGTGAGAGAAATACGGTCCTGGTACCTTGACCACTTCCCTGGTACCCTGACTACTCCCCCTAAATCCATAACAAACTTACGGGAATAAACAGGTTTCATATCCATCTTGTAAACTGTTCACGATAAACACAAAATAAAACTTATTGATGAACAAAATTTCACTTCAAACTAAATATAACTTCAAAAAGTTAAACTCTGACAGGTAATCACATAAATCGAAGCCGGTACGTTAGAGGGGATAAACGATTTGATTGGATTTCCCCAGGAGAAGGGATATCAGGGGAAATTGACAGGCTGCGCAGTTGATCATGTCCTATATTCTGTCTATTTAATCTAAGGTTAGTATACATTTTCGACTCGTGAAAAAATACATGCTTTAAAAACACGTTGAATTCCATGCATCTTGTAAAGTAGTAATCACTCACAATATTATTGTGATGCAATTTTCTTGGAGTAAACCAGTGACAGATGTCGATGGTCATGTTCTGTAACCCACTTGAATACCGAGCGTTTCCAGTCATTAAGCTAGCGAGTAATGACGTTTCTAGTTTATAGGTTCAGTTACCCCATCATCATTATATGATTCCCATTGTCTATTGTTGTGAGCGAGAAGAGACGTTCACGGTGCACACGATTCCAGTTCGAACAAGAATGTTAAATGGTAGTTGCGAGGAGGAAATATTATTTGTATCGTAATTACGTACTAAGATGTACTGAAGATACGAAGTATGAGATATATCCAGGGGAGGAAGAAAAACTAAGTTTATTTTTGTATTATACAGGGTGTCTCAGAATGACGGGAACACATTCTAATAGAATTATTAACTGAGTTTGTATCCTTATTCCCTCAGTGGATTGAAATGTACACTATACAATTAGCGTAGTAGTCAGTTGAGCATGTAGGGGTGGGTTTGTTCAACAACTAATTTGAAAATCGAATTAAAACTGGGAGCCACTCGGTCTACAAACTAATATGGATATATCTAGTCTAAGATAAAAATTAAAATAGAAAATATCAGTTTCAGTACATACCGGAAATAAAGTTATGATTTTTATTACTGAAAAAATCTGAAAGTGAAAATTTGCATTTTCATTCAGATAGTTGATTATTTGTTAAATGTCCAGTTTTCATTGAAGATTCTTATCTATGAATGAGATAAGGGATAATGTTATTCAGAAGTATCACTAACAGAAAATCGCTCATTCCATTGATGCGTGAATTGCATCTCTTTCACTAGGCCTCCAATACATTTTGGTAGCCATGACAGGTTTTATGTCAGAAAATATTTTCAAAGTTTCACCGCACAAGAAATAGTCCAACAATTCCTCATTGCAGTGTGAAATTGCTTCTGAAGAGTATGTTTTCCATTTCTTCCAATCTCCCTGATGATCTTAGAAGAGTGAAATAGATTTTTGTCGACCAAAATGTATTGGAGGCCTAGCGAAAGAGATGCAATTCACGCATCAATGGAATGAGCGATTTTCTGTGAGTGATACTTCTGAATAACATTCTCCCTTATCTCATTCATAGATAAAAATATCCAATGGAAACTGGACATTCAATAAATAATCAACTATCTGAATGAAAATGCAAATTTTCACTTTCAGATTTTTTCTCTCAAGTTATATAGGGTCTCTCTTAATATCTATCAGATGTAGTTCAATGTCCAGCGTGGCTTTAGCCGGGAAAGTAGTTGTTTTCTGTTAGATATTACAAAAAAGTAACTTCAATTTTATCGTAGGGTTTTTCCCATTTCCAGAGGAGTCATGTATTGATTAAATTTTCAATTGAGAATGTTTCTCTTTAAAACATGAATCCCTTCCAAGAGAGGTTATCTTGTACGATGGAAAATAGCGACTAAATTCCAACTTTCAGTCGCAGATGATTCCACAACTGACTTTATGAACACCCTATTCATATTTTCAATGAAATCAACACGGATATGTTCTTTCGAAACCTGTTTGTTCTTCAATTCATGATAAGGAGAGAGTTGCAATTGTTCTTAAGATTAGTAATTTTTCATTTAACTGGCACTGTCCTGAAAATGATATTCATCTCTGGAGAAACATGCAAGAATCGATGAATGACCAGTTTCATTTATAGGCCTGGTGATTATGAAGCAATGTCCCCCACAGAAGCCTTATACATATTTAATAAAACTATATATTTTGTTGTGAAAATTAATCTTCAAATTTGAAAATACGTTTTGTTTAATAACGTTTTCCTAATACATCAGTAAAGTTGCAACAAACAATGTGTTGTAATTTTATAATAAACTTTTATATCTCAGATGAAAAACCATTGCTGATAGTTTTGATAGAAGTGTATCCGCTGGCTACCAAACTTGTTGGTAAAAAATCATACTATATCATAATTTATCAGGCACGTAGAAAGAGTATACCTGAAGAGAACAAAAATAAAAATTTGCGAAAAAGTGATATTTATTTGTCACAGAATGGTCTCGGAATTTGTGTCATTAAGTGGAAGGTTAAACTGAATTGGTACAAAAATTAGCAATGGAACTCATTTTCAATATGACGATAGATTTAATCTGTAATGAAAGATACCATGAAAAATAACCAATCTGCGTGTGACACAAGAACACCTCAATCAATTAAAAGAAATGTTTGAGAGCCCTTCGATGGCTCTAACAGAAGGAAATGCTATGAGAGTCAAAAAACATCGTGACTCAATTTTTCAATAGTAGACTGTACTATCTCCTCTATAGTCTTGTCCTAGTCTGCTCTCGGTGTGGTAAAATATTCGTGCGTGTTTTGTAGTGAATTCGTTGTCGATTTGTCACGATGTGAATACTCTCCAATACCAATACCATTACCTCTCCAACTCTACTATTCATTGTGACGTGATGTTCACAATCATATATAAAGAGTTCGTCAAAGTTCCTCCCTCCTGTAATATTTGAACCAGACAGATAGAGAATTGAAACAAAACTGAGTTGAAATGGGAATGAATTTTCACAATAAATTGAAATATCAAATTTCAAAGCTGAGCACATTTGCACAAAGTGGTAACTGACATGAAATTCGACCAAAGCAATATAATACTTATTTCATGTGGCAGACAAGGCTTTTCATCATATACAGACAGTTTCTGATTAATTTAAAAGAAATAATATTGAATCAGTAGCTAATAATTTTGATAGAGAATGATCCATATGTTCTCAATGATGTGCAACGTAACCAACTCTCAATTTAGGAATTCTAAGTTGATGCTGTACCAACTGGAGCATAAAAATATTTATGCCGTCCTCGTATTTAACTATGTTTATACACGATTCATGTGTTGATTTATCCCAATTCATCACTTACAAAAAAAATTACGAGTTCGATAAGATGACCTATATTCTATATCACCCGGTGCAGTGACAGAGTTTTATAAAATACTATTCCAAGAATAAATGTACTCATATTAATTACCACGACCTTTGATAAAAAAAGTGTTTGAAGCAGCCGCAGCCGAGTTCCAAAATCGGCGGTCATTATGACCACAGGAAAGTTTCGCAGCGGTCATAATGACCGCTATGGCATTCAAGGTGTAAAGAGCATATTCCTACTTGACCATTCGTAAAACAGTCATATAGAATGATCAACACAGTTGAACCCTTTGGAAGAGTCAAAGAACAACCATGCAAACTACATTCGTGAGCTTTAGATACCTCCCCAACAAACCCGCGGAGTGCTTTATCAGGATAGGTAGGCTCGCTGAAAATTTAAAAGTCCATCATTGTCTCTCAAGTATTTCAAAAGAACTTAAAACGCATTTTAAAATCCTCGGCTGATTCCCCTTCGGAGTAGCAAAAGTGAAGACGGTACGCTTCTTTTCGAACTACTTCAATTTTAAATTCATTCCATCCAGAACAACAATGAAAAAGTTCATAAGAACAAAGTTGACGTGCTCTCTAAAGACAGTTTTCTTGAGGAATTTCTTGTTTATTAAAAAAAGAAAGCTCGGCGGAACTTTCATCAAACTACGTAAATGTATTTCCGAATTCACACTAAGACAATTTAAAATCCCCTAAAACTTTCTTGTAAACACTTTCAGTTGGCGCATCTTTAGCGCGAAGTTGCCCCTGTTTCTGGAAATTGTTTCTCATGTGGATTTAATATTTTCTATAGCGTGAAAGAGTAATAGGAAATTATTCTTTACAAAAATTATACAAAATGGGGCTATTCAGGTTTTCCAAACCCGGTCTTCTCAATGTCTTTTTCCGGGCGCCGATGGAAAACTCAATAAATAAAGTAACTGTCCCGATACCTACATATTGTTGTTGTTAAAATTGTTATTTCCGTCAACCTGTTGCACCCCTACGAGCAACCCTCGGAAGTCTTCGAGAATCTTGTGTGAGCTACGGAAGACGCAGCCCTTACCTTTTAACGTATGATGCCATGCACGAGACCGGTGACCATGCTAGGAATCGAACCCACGACCCAACGCTTGGAAGGCGAACGCTCTGCCATCACGACCACCACGGCCCATATAAGCAAATAATAACCCCTGCGGAGGTAAGGAAAGTCACCTGGAGACTTGGTTTTTGGTTTTGCAGCATCAAATTGCATACTCAACACCGTAGGGTCCGCCCTAGACCGGATGTGTGCTGGTTTAGCCCGCCCACTGGTATCCCACGAAGGGCAGGATAAAAACCCATAACCGGAAAATGCAATATTATTTCCTCCTAACCCCTCTGTGGCTGTGCCATGATATCGTAAATTCAATTAATATAAAGCTTTTGCTATTCAGTTAAAAATTATTGAATAGTGAGAAATACAACTTCAACAGTTCTTGGGATGTACCTTGAAAGGTGAGTCCCTTGCTTTTTTCAGCTCTCAGGGGTTGTTCGTGAGAAACTTCAATTTATATATTTTTTTATATTGATTTATAGAAAAATCAATTTATACCTGAACAATCTGTAAATTCTTTAACTTCATGCTGTTTTGGTAGTTTATCTAAGGTATCTTCAGTTATGTAGACACATAGAATTTTAAATTGACAAATAGTAGGCAAATAGGTAGTCCAAATAGGGGTGAAATCAGTATTTGGTAAACAATTCTCATTCTTACTATAGAGGAAGAATTATTCAAGCACTGAAAAATAAAAACTCACAGATCTAGTCAGAACATATGCCAGATGCCTTTCAGCAATTCAGCAAAAACAAGAATCAATTTCTTAACATGATTTTTTTTGGGTATTTTAATCTCCAACAGTTTGAACATGAAACAAAGGTAAATTCAAGGAAATGTATACAAGTGTAGAGGGCTGATGAATCAATTGACTCCGTTAAGTTGCTGCGTAATAAAAAATATTTTATTTTGTCATCAACAACTCCTATCCTGAATTTGCCTATCTAAGAAATTAGGATAAAAATGAATTAAAAATAATTCTTTTTTATAAAAAGATTAACGTTTCGGATTCTCTATGTGCCTCAGTCTGTGGAAGGTTGAAATACCCAAATAACCATGTCAAGAAACAAATTTCCTCCTCAAAACCAACCTTTCAATCAATAACTTTACTTCTTAACATTTTGTAAATAATTGGCAGAAATGTAATAAAACATACATTCTCAGTTTCATCTATAGATTGTAACTTGAGAGATGGTCTTAGATTTAGGAATTTCACATTAACACGAAAATATTTTCATTCATTGACCACATTAAATTATCGTTTAGTGAATGAAAAACGAAGAACTATTAAAAAATATATATTTTCTCAAATCCTTCAGGCTATATTTCAAGCTTTTGACAACATTTTTGAATTTCTTTTGTTTGTCATTCACTAAATATTATTATTTACTTTTGAGGTAAATAGTTTATAAATAAAAGCTTGTTGTGAGAGATTTTGTTGCTTTTATTCTATTTTGTACTGTTCACTGTTACTGTTTAGCAGAAGACAGAAGACAGAAGACAGAAGACAGAAGACAGAAGACAGAAGACAGAAGACAGAAGACAGAAGACAGAAGACAGAAGACAGAAGACAGAAGACAGAAGACAGAAGACAGAAGACAGAAGACAGAAGACAGAAGACAGAAGACAGAAGACAGAAGACAGAAGACAGATGACAGATGACAGAAGACAGAAGACAGAAGACAGAAGACAGAAGACAGAAGACAGAAGACAGAAGACAGAAGACAGAAGACAGAAGACAGAAGACAGAAGACAGAAGACAGAAGACAGAAGACAGAAGACAGAAGACAGAAGACAGAAGACAGAAGACAGAAGACAGAAGACAGAAGACAGAAGACAGAAGACAGAAGACAGAAGACAGAAGACAGAAGACAGAAGACAGAAGACAGAAGACAGAAGACAGAAGACAGAAGACAGAAGACAGAAGACAGAAGACAGAAGACAGAAGACAGAAGACAGAAGACAGAAGACAGAAGACAGAAGACAGAAGACAGAAGACAGAAGACAGAAGACAGAAGACAGAAGACAGAAGACAGAAGACAGAAGACAGAAGACAGAAGACAGAAGACAGAAGACAGAAGACAGAAGACAGAAGACAGAAGACAGAAGACAGAAGACAGAAGACAGAAGACAGACACAAATGCGAACAGAGCAAGTTAAAAATGAAAGCTTGTAATAAAAATAGAAGGAAATATAGATCTTGAACAGATAATTCTATGAAATTTGTCAATGGGGGAAATATTTCATACTTTCTTCTTAATTTGGTTATCTATGTTTCTGAAGAGCAAGTTCAAATGGAAAAACTCAAAGGCCTTTTAGCCCTTGAAGTTTCCTGCAAAATTTGTTTTTGAGCGATAAGATATATGAAATTGAGAAAGTTACCGATAAAAAATAAATGAAATAAAATAAATAATTCAACATTTTCATCGAAGCAACGCCTAAATATATGGTTTTGTTCTCAAAGGGGTAGTTTCCAACACCTAATTGAAAGCACACATCAGGAACACATAACTTTTGAAGAGGAGGGTAAGATAGGGTTAATCACAATTTTTCATCAAAATCTGTCTAGTCCGAAACGATTCTTAAATCCCTGTGTTCCCCTCAAATACTGGACTAAAAGGAGTTACTTCATTTCATAAACCAAAATTCAAGTGAGTTTTTCCCCCACGATTCGAATCAATACGACAAAGTGTTCCATTACGACAGAACAATCGGAGGCAATTTATTTTTTCCACGTTTTAAACCGGTGTAACTATTTGTAAAAATTCCAATTACATCTTCCTTTCTACCACCCCTCGGCCGTATCCTTTCTCTCGTTTTTGGCTTAGCGTTCAGCCGATCCAGATGGATCACCTTATTAAAAGAAAAGTTGGAGATGGAACAGAGATGGGAGAGATGATTCAAAGCTGAACGGAAAACGACATAACGACATTAAAGAGGATGGAATCCGAAACAAATCTGGCGTTTCTCGTATACCGTTTCGTTGAATCTCGCAGTAATTGCCACCTAACAGTTCGGAAAAAGATAAGCATACGAGATTGGGACCGGTTCGATAAATTGAATAGGATCGTTCATAGAAAGGGTAAAAATTAGATCAGATTCTCTGGAATCTCAATCGAATTTGATTTTCACAATCTTACTTCCGTTCCAAAACGATTGAAACAAAATTAATTAACATATCAAGCACGTGTCCATCTCAAAGACTTACGGTGTTGAATTGCTGATAACTCAAAATGACCTATCCAGAAAACTATGGAGGAAAATGTGAAAGAATATATTTTTTCATTTTTACTCAACTTTCGGTTGACTGAATACACCAACAAAACATACTTGAAGCTTATTTTTTAATATTATTATTATTGTTTGATTGTGGTAGCTCTGCATAGAAACTTTCTGCACCCTGCTGTCAGGTCTATCTCATGAGTACTTCAAATTCAAATTCAAAATATATTTATTGATTAAATTAAATCATAGTAAACACAAGTAGTGTTCTACCAAATATATGTGTATTAAAATGTACGATATTTAAAAAATACAGCACACTTAAAATATATAAACATGATAAAAACTATGTTTTCCATCCAGGGAAAGGAAACAAGAAGGTTCAATCGCGTGGTTAGAGCAGGGTTCAGTCTTGTCCTTCCGATAAGTCGGAGGGCTGGCGAACTAGCTTGAGCAGGGGATGTTCTTAGATCTCTCAAAAGCATTCGACTCAATTAATACTAATATTACAATAAATAAATTGAGTGAATTGGGTTTTCGAGGTAAATTCCTCTCGTGGATGATTTCATATCCTGAGGTAAGAAAAATTATAGTAAACATTTATGATCTCTTTCACCTGACGTGAATGCTGGAGTACCTCAAGGATCCATACTTGGTCCGCTGATTTTCTTATTGTACGTAAATGGTCTTACTGAATACGTTACCACAAAACATCTCATTTTATATGCTGATGATACCACTTTGGCCACAAAGCCTGAAGAATTCATTGCTAAAATGATTGTATTATCAAGAGAATTCACCACATGGTGTGAGAGGAATTCTCTGATAGGTAATTCTGCTAAAACCATTTGCAAGCAATTCTACGCCAGAAATGAAATTTCTGAAAATAGTAGAATATCAGTAAATGATGTTAAAGTCCCTGTCTCAAAATTTACCAAATTTCTAGATGTATTTGTTCACAATAATAAGGATTGGAGCATTAATATCAATCATATTTGCACACATATAAATAGCAGTTACTTTGCTATATCACAAATGAAAAATATTTTTATAGCGAATTAATTAATAAGCGTTTACTACGCTATTGTTTATTCCCATATTTCATATATTATTCTTTGGGGTGGAGCAGCAGGTGCATTCAGAGTTTTCATTTCTCAAAAGAGGATTATACGATTATTATTCAACCTAAACTCGTATTCTTAGCTTTAGGGCGCGAGGCAAGGGAAGAGGGAGAGCAATTCCAGCAGCTCTTATTGGGTTATTTCTGAACTAGTGACTGACGTCACTGACTACACCACATGAAATTCTATATACACCTACAAATGCATTCTATATGCAAAAAGTTCAGGGAATTCAATTTTTGTATCATTTGCCCGCCTGTAAAGATTGGAAGACAACTTCAATGAATTCTTCTTCTGTCCTCTGAGATATCCTATATCATATGGGATCAAAAAGGATGAATAAAGTATTATTATTATTATTTATCCGCCTCTGCGATGTTTGCAGTCAACCCTTATCCGTTGGTACTTTTGTCTATATGGACCTCTGGACCTTCCCCATCTCCTCTAAACAATGTGGGGAAACTTTGTTGTTTATAAAATTTAGGTCATCAAGTTGTTTGAGTTATGGCTGGTGTTTTTTTTTGCGAGAAAAACCCAGAAAAAACGGCGAAAAAATACACAGAAGAATATCTAGCCTAATTATCCAGAGCTTGATATATGGTGACTCAACGCTCATTTTTATGGGCACTGATGCGTTTCATGCCTCTGGTCAATGGACTTCCCAAAGTGAAATATTGATAGAACTTTTCAGATATTGCTTTTATTTTATCGACTATTTATTCAGGCCAGCTCGCGCAACGTCTTCAGAGCACTATCACCTGTCACTATCAGAGACGATACACCCTCTTCAATCTCGTAAGGAGGCTACAGAACACCGGACAAGCGTATGTCATTGTGGGTCTGATAATTTGCTTATACAGTGCGGCTTTTTTTAGCCCCCCCCCCCCCCCCCCTGTTAACTTTTGAACGGTTCGACGTACAGATTTGAAAAAAAACCATTTGGAGGGGTTTCACCGATACTACTTTTCGGTACAAAAAATATGGTGATTGCTCAACAGGTGGCGCCGGGGGGCACATCAACTCAAAAATTTTAAATGGCATGGGGGGTCAAGTGTCATATCGTTGAAAAGAGAATTCCATTTTCTTCACAACTATCTAATTTTTTTTGAATTTGGTTAATATTTTTTTTGCAATTAAAATTCGAAATATCAACCATAAATGCGGATCTGAAAACTACTCATACCTCGATAAATTTGAACGGTTTGTTGTGGAATAATGAAACCAAAAACATTTCGAAGGGTATTACCGGTACTACTTTTTGAGAGAAGAAACATTGCAATTACTTGACAGATGGCGCTGGGGGCACATCAATTCGAAAATTTCGAAAGGCATAATATTCGAAATTGGGAAAAAAAAATTTCACTTGTAATCTCCCAAGTGCTTGAATTATTGCCGGAAATTTTTCGAGTACATGAATTTTTTGAAAATTACCCGAGTCGCGCAGCGACGAGGGTAATTTTCTTAAAAAATTCATGTACGAGATAAATTTCCTGCAATTAATTCAAGCACGCGGGGGATTCGGTAAGAAAATTTTACACCAAAATATATCCAACAATTCATAAGAAATAACTAACTATGGTTCACCTGAACTATTTATATGCATAGTACAAAAAGATGCATGAAAATATTGATATGTAAAACACACTTAACAAAATTTCAATTTGATTTTTTTAAATTTAATCAAAAAAAAAGTAAAAATGTTCTTGCTTCCACTGGGAATTGAACTATTGACCACACGACCACGAGGCGGACACTTTACCGACTCGCCACGGGGCCTTTGATTTACATGTAGACAACTGGTGTATTGAAGTGTTTCTGAAATTTGATTTCAGAATTTGCAAATTCTGCGATTATCGTGAAGAAAATATTCAGACACATTCGAAATATTTAATAAATACATAAATATGAAATATTATCTCATTTCAAATGAAAAATACAATTCCATTTGTACATCAAAGCAAAATATAAACTATCACCTGTCAAATATTTGACAGAAAAATTTCCACTTATTAATTTCGACCAGGGTACCCAGGAGGATAATAATTTCCGGAAATGTTTTGGGTTGCCATGGCATCTAAATAAGAACGAATGTTTTGGTTCTCTCTAAAAGTGAGGTGTGAAATTTTCAACAAAATTAAAAAATATTTAGATGGTTGTAAAGAGAATTGAATTCTCTTTTCAACGATGTGAAACTTGACCCCCCATGCCATTTTAAAATTTTGAGTTGATTTGTCCCCGCGCGCCCCCTGTCGTGCAATCACCATACTTTTTATTTCAAAAAATAGTATCGGTGAAACCCTCCAAACGGTTTTTTTCATGTTTGTACGTCGAATCGTTCAAAAGTTAACAGGGGGGGGGGAACTTATTCTTTATCGACAGCCTGAAGTTCCTCGCTATGAGCGTGTCCTGCTTAATGTCCCCGAGCGGGATTTCAAAGGCTGGTTTTTGCTGCCCCCGCCCTTCCTAGGACATCTTATTCCCCTGGTTACCCCTGTGACCTGGTACCCAGACAAGTTTCACCATGCTCTGTCCTGCTACATCGTTAAGATTTGTGTGTGTCTCCCAAAATAATTTTGAGAAAACCTGTATGATCGCAGAGTCTTTATTGCCGCCAGACTGCCGGAGAGGATGGTTATGGGTAGATTTCTAGAACCACTACTTAGAATATTTCTTATGCAGATGGAAATAGACATTACCTCAGCTTGGAATTCAGAGGATTGGGTACTAAGGCGTAGTCTAATATCCTGCCTAGGCCTCTTCCAGTATATTCCAGCACCCTCCACATTACTTGTGACTTCCCCATCTTGTATGATGGTTCCATCAAAGAATTAGGTTGGAGTCATTTTTTCTGTGGTTGCCCCTCCATTGACTTAGGCACTTTAGTCTGAAGGCTTTTAAACTCGCATTTATTGAAAAATACAAATGCAGAGAATGAAGGTTCAGAAGCACCTCCAAGCTGCTAATCATCGATGTGCTGGACATATCACCAGTGACTCTGAACATGGCCAGTCTTTGTTAACTAGCAAGCCTTCCTCTGGTTGTCACTTGTTTTACCTTTGACCACCACATCAGGGCTCCATACTTTATCGACTACCTCAGTATTGTTGAGTATAGCCAAATGGATTGTTTGGTTGGAAGTCCCCATGTTTAGCAGAGGAACTCCTGGCCATCATTGATGATGTCCATGCTCTTGTCAGCACATTTTCCAGGTGTGATCTAGGTCCAAGTATTTTGAGTCTCCTGACATCTGTAGGCTTTAACCAAAGTTTCTATACACAGGATAGGAACTAAGCTGAGCAAGCAATAAGTTATTTGAATCGGGCTTCTTTGGAAATGACTGTTAACTGATTCGCACAAGGTTGTTCTCAGAGAAAGATAGAATATAAAAAGAAGAATATTTCTTCACAAAGTAAGAAGATGAATTGTACATTCCTGTTGCTGTATTGAAACTCACTGGTGGATTTGATTTCTGGACTCTAATTGTGTCTTCTCCGTTGAAATGTTTCAGAAAGGGAATATTAAATTGCATGCAAGCGACGACTTTTTTCGAACTAGGTAGACAGAGGGAAATATGCTAATCAGGACTCTTGACGCAAAAAGAAAATAGTTGAATTGAGTTCTCAGAAAAAATCGTATCCACCAGCGGCTACACAACGCTACATCGGTTTCGAACCTACTCGCATAGTAACTAGATCCGGTTTCTAGAGCACCCCATCGCCTCTTCAACTTCTTCACCGCCACAAGGCTGATGGCTCTTGTGCTCTTTGTGAGCCCGTTCACTTCTATTGAACACTTGATGCACGCATCCGTTACCACACGACACATATATTATCTCTTCGACTTTCTGCTATTCACAAGCATCCGGATTCCCCGGAGATATTTATTCAAATTGTTGACGGTGTACGCTTTTATCCGGGCGTATCTTTTTGTCTCCATAGCACGGGAGGTGATAGCTAATGGTAATTATTTAATGTGTATAGTCTCTCTTCGACGACAGATAACTTTTCATTTTCACTTTTAGATTAATGCACATAAAAATGAAATATCTATCCCACCTGTTGATTACGGTAACCAAACCATATCAAGATGAGATGAAATATTGACGGTATAGTGAAAATCATTCAAAGATTCACTGGAAAGAAAAACCGCTTTAATCAAAAATCGATTTCCCGCATGTTTCGCCAAAGAACTTATCCACAAAATGAAATAAAAAGAACACTATTTTAAAATAATGAAAAAAAGAACAAAAAAAGAAAATTATTATGAAGATAAATATAAGGAACTTAGGATAGATGTGAAACGTCTGCATAATCTGTGTTAGAAAACATATATAAAAGAAATAGAGGGTGACTTACAGAGTGATCCCAAAATATATGAAAGAACGTCGAAAAAAACGGTACGGTTGCTACAAATTCACTTGTGATTATGATCAATTGATCAATGACACAGATATTGCAGAAGGTTTCGCAACTTTTTTCAAATCAACTTTCACGAATAGCGATGCAACAGTAAATCCCACAACTTTTTCTGAATATGGCTTAGATACCCTCAAAATTGGCGATATTAGTGAACAAGAGGTTGAAAATGCTATCAAGACACTAAAACCCAAGCGGCTATTGGAATTGATAGCATTCCAGCCTACTTCTTAAAGGCCTACTGTGACTTGTTGAAGCAATCGTTGACCTTGATCTTCAATCTTTCCCTAAGAGAAAATCGTTTTCCAAGCCTCCTCAAAATTGGCAGAGTCACCCCCATACACAAAGGCGGCAATAAAGTAAGATACTACAGGCCCATAACAGTCTTGTCAGCTCCGTCGAAGATATTTGAACGGGTAATATACAACCGTGTATACAATCATGTGAACTCAGTTATAATTGACCATCAGCATGTTTTTATTCGTAATAGATCTACCACTACCAATTGATGCGTATTTAGTAACTTCGGGATGAATGGTATGAAAAATGGCGGCCAAGTAGACGTAATATACACTGACTTGGCCAAGGCTTTCGATAGAGTTAACCACGAGGTTTTGATCTTGAAATTAAAAGCATTCGGTTTCACAAACAACAGTCTTGATTTCTTTCACTGCTATCTGTCAAACAGAATACAATTTATACGGTTCAACAAAGTATCTTCTTTAGAATTCACCGCTACCGTTCCTTAAGGATCGATTCTGGGACCTCTCCTCTTCGTGTTATTTGTTAATGACGTCTCTCAGTATATTGAGAATTCTCAATTTCTCCTATATGCCGATAATCTCAAGCTATTCAGAAGAATCAAAAGCGAGAAAGATTCTGTTGAGCTTCAAGATGACCTCGATAATCTTTCGAATTACTTTTCAGTATCTGAGTCATTTCTCAACGAAGCTAAGTGCAAAATAATGAGTTTCACACGAAAGAGGTCACCCACTATCAATGACTATTACAGTAAAGGCACCAGTCTGCGGAGAATCGATGAGATGAAAGATCTTGTTATCTTTTTCTCTGGTGTATTCAATTTCTCTAGTCATATTGAATACTTAGTGTCGGAATGTTCTAGGGAATTGAGGTTCGTTTTGAAATCTAGCCGTGAATTCGATCACGATACTTGTTCAATACTTTTCAATTCCATTGTTCGATCTAAACTGGAGTTATTGCAACAACCTTCTTTCTAGATAGATGCTTTTACTTAAACTTTATTTTGACAAATACGTCAAAGTTCAAATCTTTTCATCTATTCATCCCAATCACCATCTCATGACATTATTGATGTAATATCATTTAAATGTGCTGCCGAACAGTTTACAAAGAAAATTATTTTTGAATCAACTGCAGCATATATTTTTACTCCTTCCCAAACAGCGCATCCATTTGCAATATGCTTACGAGGCACAACTTGGAGAAGAATAAAGGTATTCCCAAACCAACGCGCTAGACGGGAGCGGGAACGGGATGAACGCGAGACTAAATTCTATAGCAGGATATGTAAATATGCATACCTTGGATTATCAGTATTCCGAAAGGCAGGCAAACAACGAAATTTGTTTGATTTGCTCCGTGTACTGTTTTTCTAGCAATTAGCACAGTTCCCATTTTCCGTTCCCGCTTCGGCTCCCGCGTCCCGATTTGGTGTGAGGAAAACCATTGCCCTCGTACGTAAATCTGGAACGTTTTAATCTTTTCCCGCATGATAACATACTTTGAACAGTTTGAACTCACAATTTTCTCACATAAAAGCTAGTACTATAAGTCTTGATGTTCACTGCAAATTTAAAGGTTACGAGTTATTATTCCCAAAAATTTGGTAGAAATGTCAAAATAAGACGTCTTAAATAAAAATTTCTATTCCTTTATTTAAATTAAGTACCGGATGCCTGTATTTTGAATGTATGTCAAATAAAGGAAAACTTTATTTAAGTATCAGGTTAGAGGTTGCAATAACTCTCTAATAATAAATGAAGTAACTTAAATAATTAAAACTAGTGCGTGTGCAGAACTGGTAGCAGCTTCCTGATATGGTTTGCAGGAGATCGAGATTTGAAAGGTAAGAAAATGCAAAATTTTCCTGATGTGTTCCTATATAAACGCTGATATAAAATACTGACAAAGGCACCGCTCGGCCTAACAATTAATAGTATCAGCTGTGATGAAACTCTATTTCACCGGAATAGCGTTTTATTATAAAAGAGACGAGATAGACAGGTTGCGAGAGTGAAGACACGAAAAAAGAGAGCGAGAGGGAGCAAAAAAGAGACAGAGTGAGCGATAGAGGAAGACAGAACGAGAGTGAAGACACGAAAAAAGAGAGCGAGAGAGAGAGAGAGCGAAAATGAGACAGAGTGAGCGAGAGAGACAGGCAGAACGAGAGTGAGCAAGAGAGAGAGAGACAAAACGAGAGGGATAAAGAGAGAGGATGTAATAGAAAGCGGAAGAGAGAGCGCGAGAACGAGAGAGAGAGAGCTAGAGAGAGCGAGCTAGAGAGGGCAAAAAAGAGCGAGAACGAGAGAGGAAGAAAACGAGAGGATCGAGAGAGAGCGCGAGAAAGATAGAGTGCGAGAAAGAAAACGAGAGAAAAAGTGAGATAACGAGAGAACAGAAGAACAAAAGCGCGAAAGAGAGAGTGACACGAAGAGCGGGAGAGTAAAGGAGCTAGAGAGTGAAAGAGAGAGACATCGAGAGCAAGAGTGAGAGCGCGAGGACGCGAGCGAAAGAGAGCACGAGAGAGAGAGAGAGAGAGGAGATATTGTTTTACTATTTTCAACGATTGTTATTAAATTCCAATTTATTCCTTTTTCTGTTGAAAAATGTCAGCATTTTTTCTGAAGGAACAAAGAATATCATTTCTTAAATTCTTTCATACCTCGCACAAGTCTCTCGAAGACTTTTGGGGATTGCTCGTAAGGGTGCAGCCGGTTGGCGGTGAGAACAAATTTTCAACAAATTGCATCGACATCCCGCACTAAAAAATAGAGTAAACAAATCCGCTTCGCGGCTTGAAGCCACTCGTCTTCGTGAGCCATTTTCGCTCATTTACATCTGTTCCAGTTTTTGACGATTCCCAGGAATTCCGCAGATTACACACACGTATACGAATATTACACACATTTTCTCGATGGAAAAGCCGGAATAAAGGCAACCCGCATTCATATCGCTCCCGGTTAAGAGCATTTCTTACCGAAAGCACTGCCTCGCCAAATAATTTGTCGACGTCAGTCAGTCGCGTCAGAGAGTAAGGAAATTTATTACGACATTACAGAGGTAAAAATGATTACCACTGGCGGAGTAAGACCCTTTCGAGTGTCTGCACCGCGTGAAGCTGACAAATGGATGTTCGTTAACTCGGATGGGCATTAGCGTTTTTGTTTGGCACACGTTATTTTCGCCATCGCTCCAAATTGAGATACTAAGTGGGAGAAGAAGTGATTCAAAAAAATTCCATCAACCTTCATTCGCGAAGTACGCAGAAGAAATATTCGAAAGATTCATGCATGAATATGACGTTATAGCATGAAAAGTGTTTCTGGTTCAAGTAATTTCATAATTTAAAGGGTAATTTACCTAAGAAAAGACTAATTTTATTTTTTAAACGATTATGATTTATGTGTGGAGCACATGTTTTTAAATTTTGACATCTGAAGTGATTTTTCAAAACTGACGTGAATGTCATAATGCCCAACTTTTCATAACCAGGTAGGAAATGTTTTACTTTTTCGTAACTGGTTGGGAAAAGTGCATCACATCATCAATTTGGGAAAAAATCATTTATCAAATATTAGGTGAAATTTATTTTTACACCAAGAGATATATTTCGCAGAAGGTATTTATTAACGATATCCTGAACTAGAATTAGACAGTTATATCTGTAATAATAAATTATCCCCGTCTTTCGAATTGAATAAATTGAAGTTATTTGTTAGAATCATCAGTAACAGAAGTAACTTGGGAAACATAGTTTTGTCGTTTTGCGGGAACTTGCTTAGCTCATCCACTCGTTACGAAAAATCAAGCTTTTGGTAACTGACACTAGACTAACTCATGAAGTGCAGTCATTATCAGTCTTACTCTCTGCTCTAAATTATCCAGAAACTTCTTGGATAACTTTTTTAATTGTTATTTAAGCTCTGCCAACTGCTATTAGTTTTTCATAAAACAAGAAGAGATTACACATTCATACAAAAAAGCCAACTGCCCAAGGAACAATAATTATTAGTGATCTTAATACAAGAAAGTTGAATAATTTTGACTATCGAATTACCCATCTGTCCCATCAACTATTTTCGTGGCTGATACCAAGACGGACAGTGTATTATATTCGACAGATAGGTGAACACTGTTGCAAGTGCCTGGTATTATTATTGGCTCACAGATTAGCAGTACATGACTTACACCAGCAATGATAATGTTAGAATGGTGCGCAGGTTACCTTGCACGTAGTCATTGATAGAGAGATTGAGGACTACATTGAAGAATTTATGATAGGTGAGCTGCAGGAAAACCAGTACTAAACAGAATATGTATGGCAATAGCCCAGCGATACCGTATGAAGACTACATAATATTATGATCGCAAGGCAAACTTTGGTAGGTTTCGAGAAATTGACACTTGAAACAAACTGATCATTCCGTGATGAAACCATCTGTAAATCGAAACAGAGTTCGCTACATCGGTAAATTGAGTTTTATTTGAAATCATGATTTTCACTTAAACATATCGGTAAGATTTGTTTCTTTTCAAAAGCGATTGCCATTTCATTCATATGTTCAAATTTTCATGTATCTCTCAATTAGATTGGAAACTTAAAATCATCATATTTAAGGGCTTCTAAAACAGACTTAGCATTACGAATGAATTAGGAAATTTCCACTTACGCCGAATGAACATAGAAGAAATAGGAGAAAATTAATTTATATTAACTTTCAGCTGGAGTATTTCATTAAGAGCGAACCCACTATACTTCTCTAAATTCTTCTAAATTCTGATAGTTTTTTTTTTAAGTTTAGACGTAACATTTTCTCTAAACCAATTTTCCAAATTTGTTTCTCTGTCAATAACTTGCTTACTAGTTAAAAAATGTTTGATGTCAGTTTCTCCATTTTGAGGTTGAACAAAATATGCATAGAAAATATCGATCACCTTTAAAATTGATAATTTTAATGCTTTATGAATTTGAAAGGATAAACTTTTGAACGCTTTCTTGAAAGGGATATTTTCATAATGTTTTGAAGATTTTAGTCCGAACTACTAACTCCCTGCGATAAGCCTTTATATTATTGATTACTTGTCAAGGCCGATACTCTTCTGATCTATATTCAGTCAATCCATCATTAAAAGTTTTAGAAAGATTGACCCGTATTTAGTTCAGACTTCACTCCTTTGTCATCACTTTGGAGGCTTACCTTTCAACGATGGGCAAGATGCATGCAGCATTTCAAAACTTAAAAAAACGAATTCTAACCCCATTTCTTTTGGTTCAACATTATAGAATATTCCTCTTGATAGGAACCAAAAATAAAAGCAAATCTAACCGCTACGAACTAGGAACAAACACCTCCGTATTCCAGGCAGAGATGTACGCTATCTTGCAATGCACAAGAGAAATCAACATAAGGGGGTAAGGATCAAAATATGCTCAGACAGCCAGGCGTTACTGAATGCTCTTATGAACCCGAAGGTGACATCAAGACTGGTATGGGAATGCCGAGAAGAACTCACTGTCCTCTCAGAACACAACAAAATAACTTTGATGTGGGTTCCAGGACACTGTGGCATCGAAAGCAATAAAAAAGATGATGAACTAGCCAGAAACGGTTCATCAACTCCATATATTGGCCCAGAACCCGCACTCGGGATTACTAAATCCGACATTCAAGGATGCATTCGGGACTGGATCAAACGAAAAAAAAGGGAGAGGTGGAACGAAGCTCCTCTCATAAAGGGAGAGGTAGAACGAAGCCCCTCTCATGTACCACAGGAAAACATACATTGAAGAACCGTAAAAAAACAGAACTGAAGAACTACTCAAACTGAGCTGGAATCAAGTTAGAACGATAACGGGCCTTCTCACTGGTCACAGCCCAATGAGAAAACACCTGCACAAAATGGGGCTGTACAACGAAGAACTTTCCTGCAGACAATGAGGTAAAGGGGCAAAAACAGCCAAACACGTACTGTCAGAATGCGAGGCATTAGACCGCAAAAGACAGGCAATATTCGGGAAACCCAGGCTAACTCCTGAAGAATACAACAGTCAACCGGTGTAGAACCTGCACAGACTGGTACAGGGGACTAGAGTTACGGAGTGGGCGCTGTGAAACTAACTGGAAAGCACAAAAAGCCCAAGAGGCTGAGGTGCAGCTGGTGACAGGACCAGCATCCGAAGAAAAAAAAAACGCATGAAACCGCTATAGAGCACTGTAGAACCGTTCTTGTAAAAAAATTTGCGAATAATCTAACAAATGGCGTAGAAAGCAGTAGTTATTTTTTGTTGGAAACTTGCAAACGCCAATACTTATTGAAAGTATGGTTCCACTGTTTTTTTATCATTAGCTAATAATCTTCTGTCAAATAATTTAGTGCCCATTTCTCATGAAGTTTATTATTTTCAATATGGTATCAAACGAAAATAAGGACAATATTCTGGGAGTAAAACGTAGAATTCAATTTTTGTGGAGACAAATCTACATTGAGCGTTACAATTATTATATCACAAAAAATTTCACTGTCCAAATTAATCAATCATGAGATAATTCCAAATCAATTTGCATCTATCATATCTGCTAATACTGGTATAAGCCCCTTCGAGAATCAATATCTTTGAAACATGTTTGCCACTGAACGAATTGGGATAATCGGCTCTGATGTAACATATTCGGTGGGGTATATCGAGTAGGCAAATTATTCAATATATCATTATCTGGAACATATCAGACAATCCGTATTGTTCATATCGGATCGAACCTTAAATCTCTCAAACGATCGTATTTAGATTAAATCGGGCTTCCTACTGACATTCATTTTCTGTTTGAACTATCAAAATCAAATTCAGCAGCTCCTACTTAAGAGCAATAAGAGGTATGTGATATCTCCTCTTATCATATCCGGTTGATATCGTTATATGTTGCATTGACATATTTTTATAATGAACCAAATTGAAAGATTTTTTGAGACTATTGTGCATTATTGTGAGATGAAGAAATAATTATAAGGGTTTCTGTTAAGAAGAAAATCTAGATGAATGGTGAACCTCAAACCTAGATTCCAAAAACTACAATCAAGTTACATCAAGTCTGTTTCAACATTCCGATTCCAAATTAGTGCAACTTTCAAGAAAATCCATTGTATAAAGAGATCACGTCACTATTCCCATACAAACCTTAGAACATAAGAATTGAAAAAAACATACGAAAATGAGAAAAATCTAACGGAATCTTTCTAGAAACTCTTCTATATGAAACTCTTCTATATCGACTACATTGCACTGGCGACAATATGTAAAAATAATAGTCACAATAATTTTCCGATTTCAGGCAACATAAATGATAAAGCTGATTTCAAAAACTTCACAACTAATGCTGCATCTGATCTCTTGTCATAGCTACATTGTTAACAATCTTAAAAACAAAACAAATAGTGGCTATGGTGATATCCCTGTATCATTAAAATCATTATAAAAGAAATATACGTATGCACCACTCTCTTACATAATAAATAACTCTATAAATTACAGCATCGTCCCTCAAAATTTGATGCTAAACCAGGTTAAACCAATATTTCAGAAAGGTAATGATTTACAAATAGTGAACAACAGACCAATAAGTTTACCATCCTTCCCAAAAAAATTAAATTGTCAATGAATAGACAAATACTGAATTGGATGGAAATAAACGACTTCTGACATGAAATAAGCAACATTTCAGTTTCTACAAAGGATACTCATTTCCTTGGAAAAGAGTGAATTAATTTTGGGTATGTTTTTAGATTTAGCCAAGGCATACGACTGCCTCGATCATCAATTTTTTTTATAAAATAGAACATTTTGGAATACGAGGGCCAGTATTACAATGGTGCCACTCATATCTGGCAAAAAGGACACAAAAAATAGTGAAGATAACAAAAAATTAGGAATCGGCAGTATACTTAGGGCCACTATTTTTCATAATCTACATGAATAACAATGATGGTACATCACACTTACAACTCATGCTATATCGTTATATCCTAATTTAATTTCAAAATGCAACACCGCAATTGAAGATTCAAATACATGGTTCTGAAAATAACAAATTAATTCTAAACTCCCAGAAAACTAATTCAATGATTTTCACCACAAACCATCCCGGTTTCGAGTTAACTACAGAATTTTCTGCATCAGACGAAGAGACTAGATTATTGGAAGAAAATTTCTGGACATCTGTATCAGTTGATAGTTGAAATGGGTACATCAACGATTTTCTATACAGGCTGTTTCCTAACTATGGTACGAAACTGCAGAACGTGATTCGTTAGGTCGCTTAAAAAAAAGGTCCTATGAACGTATGTCCGAAGTTGCTTCCTTTCTGATATACAGGGCGTTGAAGTTTAAAAATGAAAAACGGTATTTATAAAATATCATAAATATCCTCAAAGGGGTTTGTTGAAATTTGGTAGTTATTTGAAGTAATAATGCGCTTATTTAGCACTAACTAAATTGAAATTATCAAGTCCAGTGGCGTCTCAGTGGGCACCACAGATAACAGTACTTGGAAAAATTACGCCACTGATTTTTTTTGTAGTTTTTAGAATAAGCAACTAAAAATACAACTTTTTGGTCTTCTCTGTTTTCTTCACATCTAGCTTCGGGTAATGTCTTTTATTTCAGGAAGTTCTTGTTCCATGATTGTACGTCAAACCGTTCAAAATTTAATATCGAGAGGGGGGGGGACTAAAAAAAGCAGCACTATATAATCGAACTGGGTGAAATGTATGGCTGAAACTGGTTTTCCGGACAATTCAATTACAGGAAGAAAATAGCTCACTCTCTTTTTGACAAGGTATCCTGAACTAAATGAATTGGAAAAAAGTGAGCCAATCACGTCTCATGAAAATACCATGATAGATGGTTCAGCTCTTTCAAAATCGTTTTCCTCTGATGTAAGAGTGATTGATGGAAAATAAACCAGCAGAAGAATCACTCTCTCCCACGTCTTCACTGAATGTGAAGGAACACAGGAGTACTCCAAAGAAAAAGTTTTCCGATGATAAAATACCAGACTTCCATCCCCCTTCAAGAAAGCCCTTTTATGGCCTGAACCAAAAATTGTCCCAAAGCAAAACGTAGGGAAGAAAAGTTTCCAGCTGTAGTAACTTCTCTAGAAAAAGGAACGAGAGAAGACAGAGATACAAAGATACAAAGGAAGGAAAAAGTTGAGAGAAATAAAAAAATCGTAGGATAAAAAACGAGAGGGATTAGAGAAGAAAATTATTGAAGAAGATATAACTTCTAAAACAGATTCAGATGACAGAGTTTCAGTACCTACTCTATTCAGATAGATCCGAATGGGATGAGATTACTGATAAAGAAGAGGAGGAAATAATGGAAGTGAAAGCATTTGCAGAATTCAGGGAAGGTGATTTAATAATGGTAACAGGAAAGCAGCCTGAAGTCGTGGTTACTGGTTGTTACTGGCGAAAGAGTTTCCACATTCTCTTTCTGAAGAGGGGCAATAAACATCTCTTTTATCTGTAAAAGAGATGTTTATTGCCCCTCGAATGATTATATAATTTTGGTCAGTTCCTGAAGTTGGAAGACGATATTACATTTTCAGATTTCCAAAAACTTTTCTCTTTTTGTTTCTGTTGAATAATTCCTTGATAAAGCGATGTTTATTTCTATTAAAATTTAATTTTTGGATTATTTTAAGAATGCCATCAATATAATTGTAAAACACGTTTAATTCTGATCCCGAGAAAAAAGTTGGCTTTGGAAGGCATCGATTTTCATCAGAACGGTATTCCATACTTTACCAGGTGATAGATATATTCCATCAACCCCAGTAAAGTGAACGACTTTCCCACTTCAATACTTCTTTCTACTCTGTGGAATGTTATGAATAATTTTCGAAGCGTTCTTCCAAATGGATCCATTCATACGCTAATGTATGAATACCCTTTTACGTTGTTTGTGTTGAAAACTCGAACTTTGACACGCAAAACTTTGTAATGCATTTGTAGACTACTCAGGGAATAGAAAAGTTTTAGTTATACATCCGAAGTTTTTTGAATACCTAATTCCGTTTGTCAGAATTGAAAATAGCTATCACCTTTACCTTGCTACAGGGTAATACGCATCCTTATAATGAACAATAGAAGAGAAGTAGGTACTAGCTTGAACGACTATTAGTGTTTCAGTGTTAACAATTACATAACTTATCCAGTCAAAATATGAACAAAAGGGATGAAAATGAAAGTTTCAGTTTCTCATTTGAAAAGTTTGGTTATGTTTGCTCTGAAAAAAAAAGTATATTTTTGAGAAAAAAAGGTTGTTTTTGGTGCTTGCAATTGTGGAAAATGACTTATAATAATAATAATATCTTTATTTTCCTTTTTTGACAAAGTTTTAAAATTTGTATAGGAATCGTCTGAGAAAAAGAAAAAGGAGATCGGAGATACAAATAATTCCTGAAAAATTGAATAAAACTACCTACTTTTACACATAAATTCTTCAAAGCTATAACAACACTTTTCAATAAGAAAATTCTTAAGTTTTAGTTTGAAGATATAAATGGGTTCGGATTTTTTTATTACATCTGGTAGCAAATTATAAACACGTGGGCCATCTGATCAGGAAAATTAAAAGCTAATTTAATTTTAACAAATGGTACAAAAACATAGTTTTTTTGTCTTGTGTCAATATTATGCTTACATTCATTTAGTACAAACAGTTTATTCGTTTTCTCAAAAACAAATAAGCACAAGTCAAAAATTAAAAGACTAGGAACAGTTAAAACTCTAAATTTTTTAAAAGCATTTCTGCAAGAATCACGGGGACTCATGCCATTAATGATTCGTGTGAGTTTTTTTTGTGCTATAAAGACATCAGAGCAGTTAGAGGAAAAACCCCAAAAACACACTCCATTTCTCAGTCTGGAATCCACCTGCGCATAGTACAGCTTCAGCAACTGATCAACATTCAAAACCTGCCTTGTATTTCTGAACTGATATGAAATAGAATAAATTTTTTCAATAGAAAATCGCAGTGATTCTGCCAATTCAAATGTTCATCAATGTAGAGACCCAAAAATTTTAAGCTCTCAGATTCTGTTGTTATATTGTCAGAAATATCATTGGCTCTGAAACTAATAATATCACACTTGCGTTAACGATGATGAAATCTCATTGAGTTAATTAGCCTGTGTACATGGTGCCTACAAGAAGAAGGCATTTTGTGCTTACAAATTTTTTTTTTGGGTCTTACGTGGTTTAGTCTGCTGAAAGAAATCCAAATGAAATTTTTGGCGGTCTCAAGTAATTTCGGAGATACGAGCATTTTTTTGAATTTATAACTGGTATTTTCTAGCACATGTTTCTTCCGTGAAAAACGCAGGTTGGTACATTGGAAATAAGTCAACGCCAATTTTTCAAAATCAAAAGATACGGCAGCATTCTCGTAACTAATTTTGCGGTGTTGCCAATTTTATTCCCGATTTTTTTTTCAATTAATGAATAAGCGTTTCTACACGATGTTCATAAAAATATACAAAGTACTAGCAGTAGGAATGCGCGCGCTTGGTTGAAATTTTGTAAATTTATGAAAGGAGTTTGCGAAATATCGCCTGAGCACGCTTGCTTCGCTTGCGTATTTTGTGTTATTAATCTTTGACAAGCAATAAGAGATGAGAGTTTCTATATAAGGTTTAGAAGAATGGGCGGAGTAGTTATAGGGATGCGCGAATTCTCAAATTTGCATTTTCATTATACTATAGTACTACACTACACTATACTACACTTTACACTATACACTATACTATTACACCATACTTTGAGTTGTAATGTTAGGAATAAGTGTATATTTTAATTTGTTGTTCGTATCTTACTATATTGAAAGATTTATAATTCTTTTATTGTTTTTACATGTACCCCATATTCTTTATGTATATTATATATGTGTGTATTAAACGTTTAGGTTAAGTATAATTTTGCTGGCTCACGTACGTGACCATCTCACAAACAAGTAAAAACTTCAGTGAGATATTTTTGTGTTTATATTGCTGAAAGATGTCAAAACTGTTTTATTTTTATTTATATTGTAATAAGTTTTTGCAATTAAACTCTATTCTATTCTATTCTATTCTATTATTATTGATGAAAATATTACCAGTACCTACTAAGGGCGCCGATACTTCTGAAACTATTCACTACAAAAATTTCATATTCATCAGCATGCAGGAATTTTAGGGAAACTGACAACGTCGCATTGTCCTATTATTAAGATCTAAGATTCATTGACGATTCAATGAAAGACTGTATACTTTTTGTTATGAAAGAAGCCATTTCGTTGCATGATAACTGGAATGAAAAAAAAAATGCATTATATTAATAGACAGAGCGGGTCGGACCAATCTTTACGCAGAAATATTAACCTAAAAAACGTGACGGAGCAAACATATAGAGAAAGAAACAACCTAACCGTATGGGATGATCGGGTAAGCTCGTTTAGGTTGGCATAGGGATGGGTCGGTCGGGTTAAGTAGCGGTTTTTATTTTTGTGGAGCTGGACAAAAATGTGTAGATTTCTTTCTGCGTTCACATAAATTGCAAACGTCATCGCACATTCGTGTACACATGTGTATGCATATGTTTGCGCACATTTCCGTGATTTGTCGCACCCTTCGAATGTTTTCGGTCTGAATTCATTGAGAAGTATTATACGTACCAACTAATTTCTCATACTTACACTGAAATATTCCATGTGATACGTGAATTTAATATTTCCGGAATCACATTGGCAACATCGCAAAATTAGCTTCGCCGTTACGAGAAAGTTGCTGCTGATTTTGAAATTTTGGCTGTGACTAATTTCCTAGTTACCATCCTGACATGAACGATATTCACTAAACAAAACAGCGTGAATTTGTTGTTTTATAGTAAAAGAGGGAATAATTTTTTTATAAAAAGTACTGTTTTCAATTAAAAAAGTATACAACTGGCGAATAATCGCTTGTATATTGTGCTGGTAAAAGTGAGTTCTACACGAAAGAAAAGTATGCTTGAAAATGCCAGTTATCATTCAAAAATAGGACCGTATCTCCGAAATTACCTGAGACCGCCAAAAAATTCATTTCGATTTTTTGTTCAGGAGAGCAAACTACGTAAATCGCAAACAGCTTGTAGTGCCCGATTGACGGATTTCACCAAAAAAAATTCAAAATCCAAAGGACAAAACTTGAAAGGTATTATAGACACCAGCGAATTTTTATCGGATTTGTGTTCAGGAGTACCACCACTTTTTTATTCTGATATGAGCCCGCTAAACTTACGTTGCAATTTTAATTTACTATTCTGCATAATGACATATTTTGGAAAAACTTCCGCTACATTGAGCATCTGAATTTCAAAACACTTTCACACACAAAAAAAATTTAAATTCAGACACTCAATGTAGCGGAAGTTTTACCCATATTTTAGAAATTATTTTTCACTCTGTACATAATGATATACCTAATCTGCACCATTTGAATGATTTTGAGTAAAATGAAGATTCGTTGATGATAAGAACAAAAAAAAATGCAGTTGGCACTTTCAAATCTCGAGAAAATAATTAAATAAAAATCACTGATTTTTAACTTCAACGCCCTGTATTTCAAAATCTATCCATCAACAAACTTTGCGATTCTGAACGTTTAATCGGTACATCGAAAACCATTTTACATATAAAAGTGCGGGGTCCTTTCTGTAACTGATGGTGGGTTAGTGGACAGAGTAACTAACTACCACCCGGAGCTCCGAGTTCAAATCTCGCCTCCAACATTTTTTTTTAAACCCAGCAGAAGCATCACACTAGGGTCCGCCAACTCGGTTGGAAACGCCTTCAACTCTGGGAGGATTTTTGTTCAAAAAGAAATTTAAAAGACAACAGAATAAATAAAAGATTTTGTTAAGATTTCCTTATAAGTAAAATCCCAGGGCCTTCAGACATAACTTATTTTCGAAAAGATGAAGACTTAGGTTCTGAGTGGTGTCTCATCTACTTTTAATACCTGCGTGCTTGTGGATCTGTGACACCTGGGCAGGTACCTAACTTGAATTTGTATGGCCGATTTTTATATTTATTTTGTAGAATATCACTCTTAAGTAATTTCAAAAGTGTCATACGCCTTCCATAGACCAGAACTTTTGTCAGACGCTTTAAAGCTCCACAAATTACTTCAGAGTGATATTCTACAAAATGTACATAAAAATCAGCCACACAAATTTAAGTTAAGTAACTCTTATTTTTAGTTACCTTTCTCACCTGGTACCTGCCCAGGTGTCACAGAGCGAACTCCACAAACACGCAGGTATTGAAAGTACATGAGACATCACTCAGAACCTAAGTCTTAATATTTTCAAAAATAAGTGATGTCTGAAGGCCCTGGGATTTTACTTATAAGGAAATCTTAATAAAATCTTGTATTTACTAAAATTCTGTTTTCTTTTAAAAGACCCCGCAAACTCCTTATGGAATTTGGGTCCCGGTGGATTTTTTTGAATTTTTGGTATGATGTACCTAGTCCATGCAATTCTCAACCATTGTTACCATTGCGCCAACCCAAAAAAATGAACAGTTTTGCTGCTAGGGGGCGTTGAAATCACCCCTTGAGCAGATTAGACTATTTTTTTTAACCCGGTAACAATAGTTCAACTTGTTTTATTGTTGCTAATGTTGCACAATATTGTGCTGTTTTATTAAAAAAATTCTCACCCCCTCCCCTTTTTTCCCCAACTCCTATTACGAAACGCAAAAAAAATATTTCTCGAGTGTCTTCAAATGTATCGTCGAATGTTTAAATATGCATAAATAAGGAAAACTCAAAATGACACAAAACGAAAAAATTTCGGTGGAATTTTTTGAATTTTTGATATGATGCAGTTCAAGTTATTTTGAATAGAAATTAATTGGGTGACAAACCCCAAAAATGAATAGTTTCGGTGCTAGGGGGCGTCGAAATCATACCTTGCTCAGAATAGACTATTCATTATTATAGGCGGAAACAATATCTCTTTTTTTGTTTTATTTTATGCCAAACAATTGTGTAAATTTTTAAAAATTGAAAATCTAAAACCTCCCCCTTACCCCCAACCCCTATTTCAAAACACGAAAAAAATTCATTCAGGCACCACCTCAAATTTAAATTGTGGATGTCTAATTTTTATTTATTTTCAAGATATTCGCCCAATTAATTGATATTAAAAAAACATGAACTACGCCCTACTAAGAAGTCAGCGAACTCCACCAATATTTTTCTGAAGGAAAGGAAAGGTGAAATTAAACAACTGTACGATTTCCTTAATTTGAGCCGATTAAAACATTTATTTTCATAGAGCATTTACAAGTGGTCGGGAATTAATTTTTTTCGTGTTTTAGAATAGGGGTAGGGGGTAAGGGAGAGGTTTTAGAATTTTAATTTATAAAAAATTAGACAATTGATCAGCATAATCTAAAGTAGAGCTATTATTTCCTCCTATAATAATGAATAGTCGATTCTGAGCAAAGTATGATTTCGACGCCCCCTAGAACCGAAACTATTCATTTATGGGGTTTGTCACCCAATCAATTTCTATTCAAAATAACTTGAACTGCATCATATCAAAAATTCAGAAAAATCCACCGAAATTTTTTCGTTTAGTGTCATTTTGGGGGTGGGGGGATAATCATAAAAAACTGCTATTTTCCTTATTGAGGCATATTTAAACATTCGACGATACATTTGAAGGCACTAGAGAAATATTTTTTTTGCGTTTCGTAATAGGAGTTGGGGGAAAAAGGGGAGGGGGTAAGAATTTTTTTTATAAAACAGCACAATATTGTGCAACATTAGCAACAATGAAACAAGTGAAAATATTGTTACCGAGTTCAAAAAAAATAGTCTAATCTGCGCAAGGGGTGATTTCAACGCCCCCTAGCAGCAAAACTGTTCATTTTTTTGGGTTGGCGCAATGGTAACATTCGTTGAGAATAACATGGACTACATCATACCAAAAATTCAAAAAAATCCACTGGGACCCAAATTCCATAAGGCGTTTGCAGGGTCCTTTCTTTTTGAACAAAAATCCTCCCAGAGTCGAAACCGTTTCCAACCGAGATGGCTGACCCTAGTGTGATGCGTCTGCTGGGTTATATATAAAAAAAAGGTGGTGACGAGATTTGAACTCGGAGGTCTGGGGTGGTAGCTAGTTACTCTGTCCACTAACCCACCATGGGTTACAGAAATATATCTGTAGACTGGCAATTCAACTAAGTGAGTAGTGTTTTTAAGTACCTTGATTCCCTAATATCTGAAGAATGGTCATTTGGACAAGCTAGCAGGTAGGCATGCGAACATAGTACATACTCAATGGTACACATTTCGTTCGTTAAAAAATACTTAAGTAACGTCTGACGGCCCTGGGATCTTGGACTATATATTTAAGCACAATTTTAAAATGATGTTGACTGAATGCACCTTAAGTTGAGATTGGAACAAAGCTATGCCTAACTTTGTATTGTAGAACTTAAATGTCTTATTCGGTTGAACGTGTTACATCTCCATCCTCTAATAACTAGGCGTAAACAAAAACTTACTGAACTCACCCATACGCCAAACCGTCTCTTTCCTCCAATCGATAAATCCCCCATTATCCGAAGTACACTTATTTTTCAACGAACGAAAACACTACGAACCACTTATTTTGCATGAGAAGTGGACACCGTATTGACATTCACGGCAAACGGCGCTGTCACTGAGAGCGATAAATCGAAAGACAATGGAATAATACTCCAACCAGAGGCTTCTTGTGTCCGTACAAATGAGATATATAGGCAGGCAAGATTAATGACTTGGGAAAATTCGCTGATGAAATCGATGACCATTTACCAAATTCTATTTTAAGTTCAAGTTTTCTCTTGGGTGACGATTTGTAATGATTGAAGTTGATAGGGTGTTGATATTGAAGATTAATTTGAAAATATAATTTTTGGACCAATGCTCCATTTTTGTGCTTCTCGTTTTCGAATGAAATGAAAGGGTCCATGTGAAGTATTGAATGAAAGGATTCATATGAAGAATGGTTTGAAACTATTGTTGGAATATTTCATTTGTTGATTCATTATATCCTACAAAGAACCCAGCACGAAGACATATGGGAAATTGGCTCTAGGGCGAATTGGAAATTTCATCATGTTGTACTCGTAGAGGGATATAGATCATTGGAAATATGTGAGATTTTTAAATGATATTGTGTGCGTTATTTTTCAAATTTAATAGACGAAAGTTCATTAATTCGGGTATTCGGGTAGGAAATGAAAAAACGTTTTTATTTGCCGAAGTGAAACGAACTCATTAACATGTCCAGTTATAAGTAATCTCATTAATGATAATATATCAGGGTATATACAGGGCATAGCCAAAAAAAGAGTATTTCGGTAATTCCAAAATGAATGACTTTTAGTGGGCGACAAAAATATGTTATGTTTCTCGGTTTGAAATGTGAATTTGAAAAATATCGGTGAAGGGATATACCATTTACTGAAAACAATTTGATTACAAGAAATGGAATCAATTGCTACAGTCGATTGAATATCTTGTAATTTTCTGTAGAATTCAATTGGTCACCTACCCTTCAGATAAATAATCTGACATTATTTTTGGTTAATATTACTACAGTTACAGTGCTTTTACTAAATATCTCAAAAACTCTTAAGTTAATTTAGACCTGATGACAATAACTCATTTTTCGAACTGTTGACTATCATCTTGTACGAGAGTTTTGACAACGTTGTATGTTTAGTTTCCAATATTGAAAAATGTATTACATAATCCAGTCTTCCGTTTTAACCTATACAATAGGCATATTCGTAGGCAAGTCTCCAACAGAAAACAACTACTGCCCCCTACGACTGTTCAATTATATCAGTTAGATTCTTGGCAAGGTTTTCCACAAGAATTACTTTGCAGTAAGTGATCTTTAAATACCATGGCTGATATAATTTTTTGATATAAATGGGGGAACCGGTTTCATGGTTCTTGGCACTCATCAGCGAAGGTTTGTTCTCCTAATTAAATAGTTTAGTTACCAAGATGAGTATTTTTAAAATTTACGGTATTATGGTATATCAGGTTGTCACTATGAAATTCTATTGAATTACTTTTCTAAGTAAAATTTTCAAGAAACAAAACACATGTATCGTCTACAATATTATATGATGTTATATCAAAATAAAACCTGTTGGTTTTGGAATACTGCTGACAAAAGTACCAAAATACAATAATTATTATTTGAATTAGACATGTTTATGAGATCTAATCAATACATTTTCGGTTATAGTTGCACAAGTGCATAAAAATTGCCGATAATTTTGCAAGAAAGCGTGTTATCTACAAATTGCAAGAGTATTTTATTTTCATATTTTGGCAAAAGAGCCCGAGTGCAAAATTTATGAGATAACACGCTTGAATGTAAAATTATCTGGTCAAATTTATGCGCGAGTGTTATTCTTTGAAATTTCACGAATTACGAAATCTTGATTTTTTTTTCTGAGAAATAATATCATTGTACTGAAAAAGACTATTAATAAAATTGTGCTAGGCACACGACATTTCTTCACTTTTTGAAGTATATCTGACATTTTTCAGTATTGTTTGTGGTCATGGTGGGTTGTTTTCGCAAATATAACTCTGTAATTTTTTGATAATTGCATTCCTCTGTTGAGCAATTTTATGTATGAGGGAAATTTTTATCCTTAATTAGTTCTATTTCGGCAAAAATGTTTTTTCTTCGTCAATCCTACCCAAATACGAAGTTTTTACGAACTCTGGAAGCTTACATCTCAGAAACAACACATATAAAATCATTTAAACTCACACCCATTCCACTTTAACATAATGAAATATCAGCCAATTCTACTGCGTGTCAATTTCCTATGTTTTTGCAGGATTCATTGACTCGACACAATAATTATTTTCGAGATACAGCAAAAAGATGGAATGAAAACTTGAAAAATATTCGCACTCAGTAGATAAATCTGAATCTTATTTATTGTGTTTGCTCGTTATGAAAGAGTTGCATAATTATTTAGAAGCAGTAGTTGGTTTGGTGTTTCTCTTCACCGCTAATACCATTTTTCTAGTGACAATACGAGATAAAAAATGTGTAAAAGTATTTGACAGATTGACAATTTTAGCGTGAATCTCTGTTGCAATTCGGACATGGTGAAAACAATAATTTTGGGAAAAAACAGTACCTATCAAGTTTCTTCTAAGTATCTGGCCATTACTCGTAGGTATACAGACGTTTTTTCTAAGGACAGGCTTTCGAAAATTATTTGAATTGGACCGTTCTCAATTTGTTTAAAATTCAAAAAATGTGTTCTTTACGTCATCCGGTTGCACCCTTACGTGTGCGAGCTAGAGATAACGAGGTCTTAACTCTCAAACGTGCGATTCCAAGCACAGTCAAGAATTTTTACTAAAAGAACAAAATATGCTGCTGCCGCCCTCAACGATCGCTGAATTATAACTATTAGATTCTTCGCACACCTTCTTGTTATATAAATATCTATGTCTTGAAAAGCATAAGGTTGGCTATATGAGATTTATATCGCAAGTGATCAAATCATTTCCAGACATTTACGTTCACGAATAATTGAAACCTATCTCCTTTTTGACGAAAGCGATTGATAAACACACCACACATTTTGGATTTGAATGAGTACAACTGTATTTGTACTCTTTCACTGTGGTTTAATCGGTTTTAAATTGGAGAATTTTCATTTTCAATTTTCAATCAATAGGACACGTTGGTGTGTTCTCTATCACATTTCAAACAAAAATCCAGTTTGATTTCATCGAGTGCTCATAACCGATTTCAAATAACGACATTTGGTTGGCATTTAAATAGAATTCGGAAATTTTCGAAGACGATCCATTCAGTAATTTTGGATGAACGCCAGTTCCATATTTTCTTTCAACTTACATCGTCTGAATTTAGGTAATTGAAACCGGCAGTTGCTCTGAAAAAATTTCCGGCTGCTGTAATTCATTATTGTTTTCCGTTTGATTGACAGTTGCCATGTCGGCGATAGAGAGCTTTGATGGATGTTGGACTAACCAGACGTGAACGGAAAAATGTGTACTCTGAATAATTAGTATGTCAAGCCTCGTGTGTTCTACCGAGCGATGTGAATTTTTGTTTCAGAATTGAATGAAAAACCGTACAACATATTCTATGAACTTGTTGTTTGTTTGTATCATTAACTATTCCAAGCATATCTACCTACATTGAATATGCAATATGAAAAATAACCAATGATTTATTTTCATATCTTCAATCTGCATGAAGGGAGATGCGGTCTGAGAAGTACTCTAGAAAAAATCGCTGCAAGTTTACAAACTGCGAATGTGATTTTATTGACCTTTTATGATATAATACAACAAGTGTATCAGTGATTATCGAAATAGAAATTCCTTCGATTTTGAGAAACAAATTGTGTGGTTGTGTGGTTGTATTTGTTAAGATTATTTCATGAATAAAATCGAAACCATTTTTATTTATTATTATAAATATTACCATTAAATGTACAGTTCGTGCTGTTGTATTTTTTAACATTATCCTCATCCAGTTCGTCCTTTTTGTACTAGTAGATACAACCGCCGACCGCGTTGTGGATATATTTACATCATTTCAAACATCCCGCTACTTCAGTTACCAATCACAGAGCGCGTCATTCGTAGTTTCATTGTTGCATTTCTACTGATTCTCGCTTAAGGTTATGTTTTGAAAACATTTTGGTTTAGCGATTTGATTAATCAACGAGTGTGCAAAATTTGTCAAAAATTGTGAAGTTGATATGAATTGATAGTGAGTGCTTATTTGGTTTTGGTCTAAGTTTAGTGTTCTGTCATTATAGCAGCTTGCTAGTGGTAAGTTTGTTTTTTGAAAAAACCAATCAGGAATCGAACTACAAAATCGAAAACACATTATATACATACTTATCCAGTAGCCAATCAAGAGCCGAATTATCATCACAAATATTTCAACCAATCAAAACACGCTATTTAAGCATAAGTGGAATAATCACTTTAATTATATACATTCCTATCTGAAAATGTAGTTTCGTTGATAATTGCACAAACAGAAAGGAAAATTATACAACACATTGAATAATAATAAGGGTACACTGTTAATTTACCTAAGCTATTCGAATTTCACACTTTTGATTACTTTTTCGCCGTATGATAGTACAGCTCCCAGAGTAAAAAAATTACTAAAACTTCAAATTAAATTGGAAGTTTATGAAATTTGGTATGTGGTTAGTTTAATAATAGACAAACAGGTATCCAATGAGTTCCGGGCCCTACTTTGTGAAATTCGGAAGAAAATCCGGTTCAAAGAATTTTCCGACGCTTTTCCGGCCGTAACACGGAAAAACTTTGAAAATTGAAAAAATATCAAGAGGCCAAAAGTAAAGCTAGAGAAATAAGAAACAAAAAAAATCCCATACAATTTTTCCGAAAAACCTCACATTTGATCGAAAAATTGAAGAGAAGGAAAAAAAAATTCACACTGACTTTGGATCGAAAATCCTAAGGTAAAAGATGAAAAACTATTTCTAAAATTTATTCTTTTGTTTACATTGAGAAACTCAATAGATTTATTTTAAATTATTCTTCATCGCTAGATGTCTCATCATCGAGATCGTCTAGCTCATCTTCAATATCTTCATCCGAGTTCTTTTCAGCATCACAAATAGTAGGCATATTACTGAAACCATTGGTGTAGCAAAGATTATATGCTGCCGTGCACAACAACCCGGATTTTCGACAGGAACAGTTATACTTTTTTGCATCCTTTTGTGCACCCGCAATATCTAAAATGTGTTTGGGAGCCGGAGGATCAGTCATTATTACTGGTATCAATGTATCTGCTTCTATCCACCTTCAATCCTTATCCTGAATACTATGGGACAGCAACGCGTGTTGGGAACAGACAACTGCAACCGGAAGGGCATGCGCAGAACGCGTCAGTCCGAGCTATTCAAAAACGTGGTTCCAGTCTGCCCCAATACTCCCTGAACGACACAAAAAAAATGCCCCTTTGAAAACCAGTGCACGAAAAGATTTTCCACCGAGAACGTATTCAGAATAGTTAAATACAAAAATAACCAGGAGAAATAGTGAAAATATGGATTTTCTGCTGAATTGTTGTTATTGTTGTTGTTTTTTCAAAATTTTCGCAAGCATCTTTCACTTCTAAAAAACACTGGAAAAGTAGGAAAATGGTAACCTCAAAAATGTGTGTTCACTCAGTGAATGTTAGAGAACGATTTTTCAAAAGCAAGATCAGTAGGGCAGAGTTTCTTTAACTGAAATCGAATTACATAGTATGAGCTTCAAAACTGGCAAGGGACTGCATGAGATACTGGGTGAATTTTCTGTAGAGGTCCTTCAAACAATTGTACTAGAAGTTTTTGGGTGACGGAAAAATGTATTCCATATTTTATACACCGAATTCTAAAAGTAAGTCTTACCCTTCAATGCCCCGTTTAATTTATCAAAATCCGTTCAGCAGAGCCTGAGTAATGCCAGTTTTATCTTTGAAAACATTCTCTCTTACTTAAAAACGTGAGCGTTTTCGACACGAGCGTTGTTATGACGTTCCAAAGTAATTTCAGAGAAAATCTGTGTTTTTTTGTAAAAAATAAAAAAAACCTTTTTTGTTCAAAATGTTCACAGCTTTATTTTTGATTTCTTGATATTTTATCAATTTCCTCGTTCTTTCAAGTTACAGCCTTTCGATTATCCTAAGTAGGGCCCGGAACTTTCTGGAACCCTTTTCCTCTATTGTTAACCTAAGCTCAAACCAAATTTAATTTCAATTTTTTGAGCAGATGAAATCTCTGGTTACAGTACTATGAAGACGACTGAATTTATGTATGACATGAATAATTCGAATACACAAATTTTGCACTTTCTGTTTTCGACGAACATCAGCTCCTTTCAAACAAACACCGTACACAGCATCCAATGGTTGAAATGTGGGAGCAAGGAATCACAAAGCGTTTTTTTACCTCCACTGACAGAAACAGCTGTCTTTGCTTGTAAATCAGCTTAAGAGAAGAATGTGTATTTCTCAATTTAATCGTAATATTTTCTTTGAAACGTAGGTATAGATGTATCTATTGAAAAGCCTAAAGGGCCCCAAAGGAAAACGTATTGGCTCTCGATCAAATTGGCTGAAATATTAAATATGTCATAGTGGGAAGAGTCGTTAGAAAAATGTGGGAATTCAAATGATTTTGTTTGTGTCGTTTCTGAAATTTCGTGAAAATGTCGTAGTTGTGTTTCTAAGATATGAATTTTTAAAGTTTTGTTTAAGCGATAGAAGCAACCCCATAAATCGTAATACCCTAAACTTTAAAAATTCATATTATCTGCAACATGCCAAGTTGACAAAATTTTCATTAATAATAGTAAATATTCTTAAAATAGTGTGAGTACAAATAGGTCCAAATTAACAGAACAGTTTTTGAGATATTCAGTAAAAACTTTGCAAATGACATTAGAAAAAATGTAACAAACCCTGTATCAAGTGAAAGGTAATATTGCATAACTGAATTTATCAGAAACTTATTTTATCTTGTGTTCGATCAACAGTAGCGATAAATTATTTTTGGTAGTCAAAAACGATCTGTTGTTTTCATTATACAGGGGTATAATCCAAATTTTTAAAAAATTATTCGTTTTCCACACGTTTTTGTCCCATCCAACTATAACATAATGAAATTTCAGCCAATTTGACCGAGAGCCATTTTCCCATATGTTTTCGAGGGGGATCCTTTTTATGTGAAGAATTGATAGGTAGGTAACCGAACCACATATTTTCAAAGCGACTTGGTTATTAGGAGAGACTGAGATATTTTCTCTACCAACTATTCCGGTTTCACCGGAAATAATATATTTTTTGAATTGTTGTTAAAATTGTTATTTACGTCAACCGATTGCACCCCTACGCACAACCTTCGTAAGTCTTCGAGAGACTTGTGTGAGTTAGGGAAGACGCAGCCCTTACCTTTTAACGAGACCATGCGGGGATTTGAACCCTCGACCCTTCGCTCCAAAGGCAGACGCTCTACCAGGTGGCTTGCTGAGTTAGGAAAAAAGCTTTTCATTACGATTAATTTGATACCGCAAACTGAAATTTCAAACAAACTGCAGTTACATTTTTTTAAAAGATTACATGACCAACACAACTGATAAAACGAAATGATTATTTCAAAAACTAATAACATTTCTCCTTGCATATAAATATCATTTTTTGGAGAAGCAAGGTAAAATACGTACGATGTTGACAATTATATTTTATTCAAGACACCTTCATTATTTTGTTTTATGAGGTTGGTCACAAGTTATTCGATGATTCAGTTCAAAAAAGATACTTATAACGTAATTTTTTAACGGAAGTTTATCTGAAACCTAATAGTGTGCTATCAAATTATTTATAATAACATGCTGTTGCCATTTGAAACAATTTAGTAATACAAATTCAAAAATAATTTTTTTAAGTAATAGATACATTTTGACAAAAAACTAAGAAGTTTGGACTGAAAATAATATTTTGAACGTATCCATAGCACTGTAGATTAGTGTGTCACAGCAACAACGTTTTTTCTAGCAAAGGTTTTTATGGACTTTGAAGTTGAAACAGCCGTTGCTGGTATTTTTTCCTTCATACACGTTTATTCTGACCTTTTCGACACGGTAGACACCCCGACAGAATTTGTGTTCCCTATCCCAATAACCCATCCCATAGTGATCAAAATTCCAGATTAACCGTTAACTTCAAGTCCATAAAAAACCGTTGTTGCTGACACTCCCGTACACCAACTCACCAACTCACAACACACATGGATTTATATAATTTATTTTTTTTACTCTGCCAAATTTTATGAACCATTTTCTATATTTATAAAGTTATAGCTATTTTGAAGAGGATTTAAAAGTTCTCCGAGTTAACAACGAAAATGTGAAGTTTTCCTTTTATAATACAACTTCAATGATTTTCACAGATTATGGGTTTACAAAACCAAGAAGACCATTGTTTCGCCATACAATAGGCTTCAAGTGGAAGTAAAATCATTAAAGTTAAAGTTTTATTATGAACGTTAACATGGATTTTCAACAAGTATTGGCAATATCTATTTAATAAACAAAGTTTTCCTTCGAAAATCGCTAAATATTCCACCGTTAAAATTCTCTTTCACGAATCTACTACGCCTTCCTCATTACAAGTATGGAATCATTTCCAGACAATTCAACAGAAAGATTGAATCTGAGCTATTTATAAACATGCAATGCACGATATGCGAGGTGAAAATTTCCGACGTATACTAGACTAGTCAATAAGTGGGTTAAACTTTTTTGTCCGCCTCCGAAAAATATGAACGAGGTGTCATTCGTTTCGTAATAGCGTGTAGATGATTCATGAACAAATTCAAGAGCCGCTTGCAAAAATTGCAAAAGTTATTAACAATTAACTGAAAAACAAAATGGAATTTGTTTTTTTGCAAATATCTCAAAAACTATTTAACATTTTTCAAATTTTCAATTTGTTTAAGGAAATTTTCCAAAAAAAATCACACCTCCTGGAACTGTAGGACCAGTATTTATATTTTTCCCAGAGGGTTGAAAATACGGCCGAAAACAGGGACTCTGGCCTGCGTAAGCCCCTCCTACTTTGGACCTTTAATGAATGAATATAACTTAAGCCTATTAAATATGAGAATTAGGAATAGAAAAAATTCAAACAACTACTGGATAATAATTATCCGCGCCCAAAAAATCGTATTGCGATTTTTCTATTGTTGCGTTCCAATTAACAGTGCTGCTCCTAAGGTGGCGTATGGAGTTAGTAACAAGGCCTACCATAACACATGGCTAATGACCATAGCAGTCGATGCCAAAACACCAAAGAAAAAAAATTAATTATGCATTAGTTAAAAAAAAAAATCCGACTCAAACATGAACATTGCATGTGTTATATTTGTTGAATAACAAATTTGAGATTTTTTCCTTTTTTTGGAGCTATGTTTCAAAGGTCTCAGAAGAGATTCCCCTTGAAAAATAAAAAAAAAATATCTTGAAATTTTTTTATTCTATTACTATTGATCCGTTTTTCATGATGTAGCATGTAAATTTTCGCTACTTTGTAATGTTAATTTTTAGAAAGCTTTAGAGCAATGTAGACTTCACCCTGTGGTGTGGTCACCCTTTCAATGAGCCTTAACGCAACATACATATATGTTTATAGTTGGTTGTATAACGTCATTCTCATGCTAATTTCGATTCAAAAACCACATTTAATGATCAATTCACATTTTACAAGTTGTCACTACAAGGAGAATAATTAAGTTCTATGCACCATCAGAATAAATCATAATTTTTCTATTTTCAACTAGTTCTCATTGAAACCGCATACGTTGTGGTCCTGGTTGATTTTCAGAGTAGCGCTTGTATTTCTGCTTACTAGAAAAGTGTGATCTGTTTTACGATTTGCAAGTGTCTAAAAATGATTGAAGGGGAATAAAAAAATGACTTCTAAAAAAAATATATACTACTTAGTCAGTCAATGTTGTCTTCAAACGAATTTTCGTCAGTGCTTCATATGTATGTCTGAGTTCTGGTTATTGAGAAGGTTCATAAGGAGTGTCTTCAAATTATTGTCTCTGTTTTAATTTCTTAGGTTCAATGTGATTATAAACCAAATGTTTTGTCTGCTTTCGTATTTACGTTTATTTTCATTTGTCAGCTGTCCAATGAAATTTCAACCGTCAGCTGTCTACTGTTTAATTTTTTTGAGCTATCAGTGTTTCCAAATTAGCTTTTGGGGTGTTTGATCAGAGACAACCAAACACATCATTATTCTTAAGATGGTCAGACTGGTCGGTTATGCATGGAACATGCAAATATTGAAATATCTGAATGTTGGTACCCTTGATAAAAGAAATCTTCAAGGTGGATTTCGTTTCCGACTGAGAGACGAGAGGTTGATAGTAGAATTGGTGAAAGCTACAGGTGTGAAGCCATACAGGGATTCCTGGTTTTGTTCAGCTGACGAATCCTGAATTTGTAAAGTGATCCTTCGTGGATATTATGTTATACTCATCTCACCTTCAACTCCAATTTCCTGGCTATTGATAGATGCCTATCTTGGACAGCTATGTCAATGTACATGGCGGTTGAAAACTTTGTAGCACGCCGACACCTTTTTTAACCAGATAAAACCCTTCACGGAAGGTGAGTTTTCCAACTTTTCTTCTTATCGTTTTCATGCTAGCGAATGTATAGAACAGTTATTAACTAAAAAAAATTTATAGGGTTGTTGTACCCGGAGGAATTTATCCCAGGGAATTGTCATGTTTCCTTGTCTGGTTGGATCTCCCAAGCTTTGGTTAAGCCCCACGTCTCCCTGTTGAGGATATTTATGGTATTATGGCTCCAGTTTAGCTCATTTGCCCGAAGTGTAGACTGCCTGGTTTCGACTGATGAATTGCTGATTGCTGTCAGATATGATGAAGCCTTCTTCGTTGAAAGTCCTTGTAGACTCCCTTCCATCATCACTTCAGTCCTGATTGGACTAGGATCTAGTCCAGAATGTTCACGTTGGTGTCGCCAGAGGAACAGGTTTCAGTTACAATTTTTTATATAGGATGAAATCCTACCATTTCAATTTTAATTATTTATTATTATCCAATATTGATTAATGTAATTAATTCAACTTCATATGCAACAGATATCGAAAATTGAATATTATTAGAATCACAGTTTTTTTGGAAACCAATACCCTGACCAGTGAAGATTTATTCATATTAAATGTTTGTGTGTTTATTTATGTTTAATTTATTTATTGATTAACACTCTTCAACTTGACAACATCATGGTAAAGTCTCTTATAGTTTAGGGTCTAACATCTAAATTATTGTCATTATTCGGTTGCTCAACTTTCCAATTAAGTACTCTTTGACATAGACATATTCAAAGTTGCTGTGGCGCCCCCTCTTATTTTTGTGACCATTATCTTACTGTTCAATGATATAATTCTGTTATAAAGTAGAAACGAACCTATAGTGCCTACCGACGAAGAGCTGTCGTCTGCATTGCTCCTTTTTATTTAACATTGAATAAAAAGAGAGTTGCATTGGTCAGAAGCCACATGACATGATTCTTGTAATTTTTTATTTCCTATTGTTTTCCAAATTGTTATAAACAAATGCGTTGTTATTAGATAATTTAAAACTCCTTTTTGGAAACATAATCTTTGATGCAAATTATGGTTAAAAAAAATCGTTTCTTAAAAATTTTTTTATTGTTTAAATAGGAATATGTTAATTAACAATAAAAAATACAAATAAATTATTTTTCTCAAAAAATAACACTTGGTTGTTTCATTCCATCATGTCGAAAAAGAAAAATCAAATATAGAAAACATTTAATTGTTTATAACAAATTGTTTATTACATAACCAATGAAAATTAAAATGAGAACATTTTTTTAGTTATCAAGGAGCAAGATGAATTATGATTTTCAGAAACGAATTGTTCTTCAATAATAATTACAGGTGGATGAAAAAAGTTGTTAATTAACAAATTAATTTTCAAGCAATAATATTTTTTTTACGGAACGATTTTTTTAAATCATAATTTGCATCAACGATTATATTTTAAAAAAAATTCAAATTATCTTATAAACAACGCATTTGTTTATAACAACTTTGTGAACAATAGGAAATAAAAATTTCATTCATTTCCATGTGGCTTCTGATCATTAAAAACGGATCAGCAGTAATGCTTTTTTTTTCAGTGATTAATCAAGCTTCATAATTTTTAACCTAAGTAAATTGTTGATAACATGAGAAATGATTTTTTAAACATTTTCCCATCAGGAATCTGTTCTGAGACTTGCAATGTTTATGTTCAAGTCGGAAAAAATTGTTGAATAACTAATGCATAATTAATAGAAAAATCGCGATAAAAACTTTTTCACCGCGGATAACTGTTCATTCATCTATAGATGCTTGAATTTTTTCAATTGTCAATTTTCACATTTAATAAATTTGAATTATATTTATTCATTAAAGGTCCAAAGTGGGAGGGGCATACGCAAGCCAGAGTTCCCGTTTTTTGGCCGTATTTTCAACCCTCTGGAAAAATTATTAATATTGGTCCTACAGTTCTGGGAGTATCATTTTACTATGGGAAATTTCTTCCTCTTATTGAATCTTCTTTCACAATTGAAAAATGTCAAATAGTTTTTGAGATATCGGCAAAAAACCAAACCACATTTTGTTTTTTAAGTTAATTGTTAATAACTTTTGTAATGTTTGCAAGCGGCTATTGAACTTTTTCAAAAATTATACACACGCTATTCCGAATCGAATGACACCTCGTTAATATTTCGCGGAGGCGGAGAAAAAGTTTGAACCAAGAAGCACTTGTCGACTAGTCTATACTCCCTTTCGATTCATCTGCATGGCACGTAAAATCAACTGGTTGCTCTATCGATTCAACCTGAATAAATACTATCAGTTCGGCACGGTTGGTAAAGAGAGAAACGATGTTTCCCTCCAATTTGCTTTACCATACTACTTAGATCGTATGTTACGGCGTGTGCTCCGAGAAAGAAAATCGGAATCGTATTTATTTCTTCCTCGAAATAAATACGTACAACTAGGATCTGTCTGGGGGATTATCGGAGAAGTAACGTTCGGAAAAGACGAGGAGCGGAATTTCCCGACTTTCCTCTCGCTGCAACACCTGGGCTCCATTTGAGTAAAATTCACCATCTATTCGAAATGTTACTACAGAAAGTACACGTGAGCTTTAGGATTCCAACTGTCTTTTTGAGGTAATTTGATTCATATGAGTAAACAAGGATATTTTCTGATATCAGTCTTTGCTGGAAAATGGAGTGGATATAAACAGGAAGAAGCCATGCTGCTATCAAAGAGTATTCAGGCCCTAAGTACGGTAACAGAGTTTCTGGATAATTTTGAAAATATCCTTTAGCAGAAAATACAACTCATCAAAATCAGAAATTGCAAATCTTCTGCTTGAACTTCCATTTAGAGAAGAGACCACACATATCACCTTTTTTTTTTCATTGGTGTTTTGGCATCGACTGCTATGGTCATTAGCCACGTGTTCTGGATAGGCCTTGTTACTAACTCCATACGCCACCTTAGGAGCAGCACTGTTAATTGGAACGCAACAGTGAATCGTGCAGGACTCACCCTACTCGAGCCACGATATTTTAATAATTTAATCGGTTAAATAAAATTAAAAAATCCCAGCCCAACCAGGGTTCGAACTCCGGACCTTTCGATTCAGAGTCGGACGCTCTAACCACTGCGCCACGCCCAGACATCATATCACCTTATTATAATGAAATGCGAATTCTGAAAATGTATGTGAGGTTTGAGCTATACTTTGTTGTTCTTCTGTCCACTTCAATAAAATCTGAAATATCATTATCTCTATTTGATCTATTATCAAAGAGATCTGATATACATGCAGGTGCACTGCATAACGAAGAGACATGCTCAACACTTTTGTATAAAACGGAAAAATTTAAATCTTATTTCGAATATGTTGCTTGTAAAATACTCAACCAACACTTTAAAAGAAGTTTTTCTACTCTTATATTAGTAAACATAGTTTTACGTAGTTCACTCATAAGTAAAACCATTCTTACGCACAACTTCGATGTGCGTTATGATTCATAGTATAACATTCAGGTTAACCTCAAATCACTCAAATCGTGACATTTATGTGTATGAATATTTGACAGTGACATTGTCATTATTTATATTTAATATCACACTTTATTAGCAATTTTTACTCTTACAAACCAACAAACAAACAATAGTTATTTATGCAACAAGTGCAAAAAGTGAATGTTTATTGCACTCGACGTGAAATTGTCCGACGAGGCCGTTAGGCCGAGTTGGACAACACGTCGAGTGCAATAAACAATTTTTGCACGAGTTGCATACAACATTTTTTCTACGTTCATGCAAAAAGCAAAAAATGATTTATAGAGGTGCGGCACTAGGTGTAGGAAAATGAAAAGCGCAACTTGAATACTTTATTATTGATATCGATTTGCATTGAAACAGGAACTACTACGTTACGAACAATTTAACTCAAACTTTATTTTTACCCTCAATGTTGAAAGTGAATGAACAATTGGTGCAATTTTCAATATGAATATTTCATAGTGAAGTACTTTTTAAATCCACTTCTTGATTTAGTACTGCTGTAAACGTATTATGATGACAGCACGTTGAAGTAGAATGACAGATGAGTGCAATAAAAACTTTATTGCACTAGTGCAATAAAGAACTTCTTTTTCCACTAAATATAGTTCAATAAAGTTTTGCTTTTTACATGAATGTAGAAAAACAAATAAACAATACTTACATACAGACATATTACAAGAGATTTTATTATTGGAATTATTTTCATGTACATAATATCGTTCAATATTGCTTTTTCACACACGTGGAACATTATTCTTTCAAATTATTTAACGACATCTCTCTTATAGTTATTTATTGTATAAGTGTTTTAGATATCATTTTATTTGCGCAAAAATGTTTAAACGGGAGAGCGAAGCTCGAGCGTTTAAATTTCTTAAGCAAATAAAATGTATCTAAAACACACATGCAATACAACGTTTTATTCACAATCACATTCATTTAGAATTAGAATCGCGGAAATTTTTCATCACAAAATGATTTGACGTTTTGCTCTGACAGCGGCTGTCACCTCCTCAAAAATCATTGAAATAACATACAAAAATATCGGGAGGTGTTGAATGGTTGCTATGTATTTTAGATAGTTTATCGACTCCATTTGTAAAAATTTGTGAAGTTGGTGAAAATAAGTAAAATGTGATTGATATTCAAGATTGTATTTTTCATTATTCCACTGGTGGAATAAAGTAATTTCATTATTCCACTAGTGGATAAAGTGGTACTTTATACGGTTCATAAGTGTGGATAAAACTTCAATTATAAGGTGATTGTGGATAAAGGTATTTTATAAACTATTGAATAACTTATCACATTTTGAATTGATGTAGAAGTAATTTGCCGATCTACTTCTTGTATCATGTGAGTGGACTTTGATATATCCGGTTCTTGGGTTAGGTATGTGAGTAGCAGTTTATGATTTAATTTTTATATAGAAATAAACATATTGTATGCAATTCTCTGTTTTTTCTCATCAGCCATAATGTATCAAGCATGAAGTGAATAGGTGTTCTTCTGTTGCACATTAGAATGGCTTTCATAGCACGATTTTGAACTTGCAATATATTGACTTGTTCATTTGTCCTGAAAAATAGCAGTGTTCCACAGTATTCACTGTGAAGAGCTATGTTTGATTTTTAAATTGTTACTTTTGAAAAAGTGGACACCTGAATAAAAGTTGGATTTTTCTGTCGATTTTCCGTTTTACAAAATCACAATGTTGAGACATTTCTAAAGTACCATCTAGAATCACTCTTAAGTACTTGAAATTGTTCACTTCATCTATCTTGGTTCCATTTATTTTATGTTGAACGTGTTTTTTTTTATTTAAGTTATTTTGAATTATGGCGACTTGACATTATCAAAAATTAAGATTCATTCATATTCAGCTTTAATTCATTATTTTTCAGCAAGTTGAATATACTCTGTAAATCTTCGTTTAGAAAATACTCAATATCCTTTGGTTCACCAGAATAATACTGCATTGTGTCATCTGCGAATAACTATATCTGACAAAGTTTGATATGATGAATAATTCTAAATTAAAATGAAATTTGAAATTCAAATCGATACATTATAAATTTTGAATCGATCTTTAATTTATTAGTATTCTTTACAAGTCTAAAAATATGAGCATCTACGATATTGAAATGAATGCAACGCCACCGGGAATTGTTCTTCAGGCTGCTTCTGCTGTATAGAATATTCTGCCGCAAAAATCAAAGGATAGATATGAAAAGGCTTATCTAAAATTTTTGGAATGGAATATGGATAACCACGTGAGTACGTACTCTGAAAATTTTTTGCTCGCCTATTCTAATTATTTGACTAAAACATTTAAACCCTCCTCGCTCAGGACAATATACGTGATGTTACGAACTACGTTAAATATAAGGCGCGATGTTCATAACGAAAATTATAAAGATTTCGTCAAATATTTTAACGGTTAATAATTTATCGCAAACGTCAAATGCTCCCATTGTAATAAAAAGCCTTGAATTTTCTAATTATTTAGGAACATACAAATTTGATTTCTTAAATTCATCATTTACATACTATACTGTATAAATTTATATTTGATCAGATTTAGTATGTTGTTGTTGAATATTAAACAATAAACTACGTTAGTTACCGTCGATTTTTTATTACTTAATACTTAAAAAAAAAACGGACCACCCGGCATATAAGAGTCGTAGAAAAAACATTGTGCATTGTACAGCAATCACGCACTCATGTAATTTCCGCACTCGCCGCTACGCAGCTCGTGCAATTTTTCCATTCGTGCATAATATGCTTTTTACAACACTTAATAGGTAAAAACTATAAACGAGAGCTGCTCATCACACAATGCACATAAAAAAACAATCTTTATAACGATTTTGCATTGTGACCCACATCAATCAAGTCCACATGGACAGGCGCTTCTTTTGAATTTATACGAGGAGTAAACATTATTATTTGTTACTTAATTTGGTATGATAGCCGTGCGTATATATTAAATATTGATTACTCCCCATTCGTTTTCAATTGATAATGAATGGAATGTATCAAAAGGCACCTCATGGATGGGTGAGGGGCAGCCGTAACTCATCTGTAATATCATTATTTATATAGACCATAGTTAGTCAACCTTATGGGATTATAATTGGATCAAAATGGATGCGACATGTAGATGGCGATAGTGAGCTCGCATCCAAGTCATGTTGTAACTTCAGTGATCTGGCCTCCAAGTCATGTCGTAACTTGATTGAAACAATGGGACACCATTAAAATCAGGGTTTTTTGAAGAAACCTGCATTAATAAAATGACGTCAAATATTCATGTTTGTAACTAATCACGCTAGATGACACTCGCGTTTGCGTCCAACACCAATTACACAGGCATTGACTAACTATCTTACTTCTATATAAACAATGGTAATATCATCATCTAATCTATAATATCAGACATTTACTGAGATCAATACATGTTATCACTCATGAGAATCCAATTTTGGAAACCGAAAATCTAAATTTTGTCGGTTAAGTGCTACTCCCGGCACTTCGCCTACTATTCAATCGGAATTTTAGACGGTTTCTCAACAGACCGTCAAATGAACATATTTATGAAAAGTATAATGTAATGAAGAGGTATTTGACAACGTTAATAGATTCACAGATTACACCAAATTGGGAAAAATCATCAAGTATTGAACAAATTCATCTAAACTCTATTACCTTTTTTACACAATGGAAATATCTATAACAAGTATCTAACAGAAGACAACTACTGCATCCTACGACTTATGCATTACATCTGTTATAGGCTCTGGTGCAGAGGTTCTGCAAGTATAATCTTGCAAGTTCTTATTACAATTCATATCAAAAATTTAGTCTTATTTCAAACAACTGTATGCGCCAATTTTAGAAACTTTAACTTGAAGTGAATAAATTATAAAAGAATGAATAAAAGTAAATCAACTAATGCATTCTAAATCCAACTGTTTGACGGTTAAAATACCATACTAACTGAGAAAAGGAGCATACAATATCAAATAAGTCGATGAAATTGCGTTTTAATTCTCAGGAGCTAATGAATCTTCCTTCTACATCCTATTCTCCATGTCTGGCTGAGAAATATAGATACAAAAGATGTTTCACAACCATTTGATCTCAAAGGATACATATCCAGTGAATTTTCTTTGTAATCTTAGCTTTTCAGTTTATATAAACAGAACTTTCTCCGCGAAAACATGTTCATGACAATATTTAATAAAAGCGTTTAACATGAAAGCGTACACACGACACAAAATATCAAGATTTTGTTTGTACAAAATGCGGTTTCGCGGAAATGTTTATCTCTCAAATAAATCCGGTTCCTAAATCGAGTTCTACACGAGTACACGACAATATCTCGCACGAGTTCTTCAGAAATGCATAACCGGAAAACAATAAAGCACTCACTGGGAGCTTTTATTTGCATGCAGGAAAAACTGAATGTCATGAAATATCCAGATTGTAATAACCACGACTCGGGCGATGAGTTCCTTTATGACGTTTTAATTTGGTTTCAAGTAACTTTTTTCAACTTTTAGACGCATCAAATTGGGAATCCGAATTAATAACTATTACATTGAGGTAACATTCATGTAACATCTATGTAACATTCACATAACACTCTTTTGACATGGGGATTCAGACACTGAATGAATTTGTTCCGTTTTGTACTGAAGGGACTGAACTGAAGAGACGTGAAATAGCTCTTGTTTTTGAGATGCCATTCTGGCAATGAACTTAACATGGCTTTCCCATGACAGTGTATTGTTGATGGTAATACCGAGCATCGAAATGGAGAACTTCATTGGTATGAATTTCTTCTGACATAATTAGGTTGGCCACTGTGAGATTGGCCTTTCTGAAGAAAATACATGGTTGGGTTTTATTTGCAATGAATTCTACCAAGTTGTTGGATCTTGGATCACCATTCTAGAAATTTTGATAGGTCCATATTTAAATTGTTCACGTTTCTTCCCCGTTCTATTCTAATTTCACAGAATGATATAAGAACTCTGGAAGAGAATGTTGTTGGAAGGGCTATATCATCTGGACATGAAGTAGCTCCCAACATATCTTTGATGTGAAGAAGAAACAGTGTTGGTGCTAAAAATGGATCCCTACGAAACACCATCATTTCTATATAGTGTCAGATAAAACTACACCAACCACCAAGTGGAGAAATCTGCTGGAGAGCAAGCTAAATAGCAAAGAACACAAGATGGGAGCTTGGCGAGGAGTCTGTGGAGCCAAACGCGATCGAAAGCCTTGGATCAGCCAGAGTTTTACCATATTTTTCAATGGATAGCTACCATTTATGTGAGAAACATGCAAGCAGACCACCAGTTGATCCCTGATGACGGAAACTATGTTTTCGAAATACATTCACAGTTCCTGAGCATTCTAGATATTTCGTAAATTCGATGTTGATGGCTTTTTCCACGACCTTCAAAATAACAGATAGAAGTGCGATACGTCTTTGCTAAGGCGGAGTTTTCCTTTTTTTTGGGGACTGATTAATCCTCTTGTTATTTTCCAGTTGGATGGAAATACATCTAAATTATAAGAGAGGTTGAATAACTCGTAAAGAACTGGTGTTAACTCGAGTGACCATTTCTTGAGAACGATTCAAATATAGCCACAAACGTTAACTGACATGAGAATTTGAAGTTCAAATCAAATCAAAATATACTTTATTGTCTGAAGAAAGTTATTCTTATTGACAAAGCGTTAAAATTGGTCAGTTCTACACACATATAATGAGTGAATGGAATTCTGTGGGTGTATATAAAGACACTTTGAAGTGATTCAGGTTTAGTAAAATTTTTAAAAACTATGATATTATACTTTCTCGTATGTTTTCAACATAATTGTAAAAGTGTATATATATGCAAAGACAAATTAAAATTTACTTAAGACTCGAGCTTCGTCTATATTCAATACTTAAGACTAGGATTATGTGAAACAATGAGTATTGCCAGTTATCTTCGTTATAATAATAAAAACATAAAAATGAAGTTATAAAGTTCCATATCTAAATTAGAATAATCAGAATTGCTTTTTTTATCCTAGAACATGACTTTAATTTTTTATTTTTGACAATGCTTACCCAAATATGTAAAATACTTATAAATTCTGTAAAACTAAAACATGAAAAAATGTGAAGTAGTATACATTTTAGTATGAATAACACAAACAGTTCACATATAATGAAAAAATGATAAATAAATTAAAATAATAAAGATGCTAAATCGTAGTCACTTTATGTAAAAAACAGTACTAAGCTGTGGAGCTGTCAGTGAGAAATTCGTTTGTGCTGTTATAAATTTTCAGTAGGAGCAATTTCTTTACTTCCCTGCGAAACTTTTCAATTCCATTTATTTTCCTTGAAACATGAAGGTGATTAAATGATTTTCTTCCATCATAATGGATGGAGTTCTTGGTTTGTGTTGTGTTGATGATATTGGAAGCCTGATATTGTATGTAAGTCGAGTGTCATAGTTTGACATGTTTCCCTTGTACTTTTTGTATATTAGGTAAACTGTTTCCATAATAAAAAGGCAGGCTAGTGGTAGAATCCTTTGTTGTTCAAAAAGTGGCCTGCAAAAATATCCTACTGCTTGGTACACATATCTAAGAGCTCTTTTTTGAAGTACTAATACGGAATGCATTGAAATCTGAGAGCTTACACCCCAAAAACAAATACCATAACGCAAATGAGATTCACAGAGGACAAAGTACGCATTTCTTGCTGAGAGAAGGTCAAGATTATTGGAAATGGCTCTCATGGCATAACATCTGGAGGATAGTTTTCTGCATAATTTATTGACATGATCTTTAAATTTTAGTTTCTTATCTATACATAGGCCTAAAAATTAATTCTCTTGTTTTGAGTTAAGGATTTTATCATCAAAAGGAACCTGATCTGTTTAGAAGTTTATTTTTGCAACATATTGAAAGATAGTAGATTCGCATCGCACCATTTTTTGACTTCTTTCAGAACTTTTTCTATATTACGTTGTAGTGAGAGTGTCCTACTATCGTGCCAAGATATAGATGTGTCATCTCAGAATATTGTGAATTTTCCTTGGAAGGGGACACTTGCTGAATCATTAACATACAATAAAAAAAGTAATGGACCGAGAACAGACCCCTGCGGCACTCCAGATATTATTTCCATTTTGATGGAGGTAGTGCCATTGAAAGTAACCATTTGCATTCGATCTGATAAATATGATTTGAACCATGATGAAACGTTTCCCCTAAACCCATGAATTTCGAGCTTCTGCAGCAATATATTGCGTTAATGTTAAAATTTTAACATTAACGCCGCTTAACCTCACTACACTGTAAGTTACAACCTGACTGTTTCTTCATTGGTATTTTACGTGTCTTTCTCATATTGTAGCATCCCTGATGATGATAATAAAGATTATCGAAAGCTTGGAATCTGTGTAATAGAGTACTCTTATTGGCCTGCTGCATATCCCAAATATTTAGCAAACTTATATATATATATATATATATATATATATATATATATAACAGGAAGTTATTCATGACATCTACAGTCACCAGTTCTGTCTTGCCTCACGGTATTAATTCTTGAGTGGATTCGTTTTGATTTCGAGAGCTCCATAAATCCTTTCTGATGAGTGCGTTAGCACGAAACAGCTGTCAAAGGTTAGAGCTCTCGGAATTAAAACGAAATATACTCTATTTTCACTTATATATATATACAGGGTGTTAATTAAGTACGTTGACAAACTTCGGGAGGTGATTCTTTGAAGGTTTTCAGGACGAAAAGTTCATATAAACATATGTCCCAAACGGCTTGGTTTTCGAGATACAGGGCGATAAAAATGCATTTTTTTCAAGATTTTTTAGAGTTAACTTCGACATTTTCGACAATAATCAGTTCAAATTAGGCAAGTACAATCCATTCAATAGGGCGCACGATACAAAATAATGCATTTCTTGAATAATTCACAGGGTCCTCCTTTTTTCAGAGTCAAGCTTTGTTCAACCCTTCAGAATTTTTTTTCCGCCGCCACTGACATATTATGAGAAAGGAATAATCAATGTTGTTTCATTTAACATCTTTTTGATATCTTGCATTTTTTCATTTACTTGTACGGTTCAGGGGCTATAATGAAAATATTAATTTAAACATTTTCCAGTGTGGCATAACATTAGAAAATTTGAAAATTAAACATTTTCAATTATTGTAAATTGATGGAAATATTTTTTCAGAATTAGAAAAATCTACGATGAATAAAAATTATACAATAAAAAATATAAAGACAAGCACTGAAAATGAAAAAATAATTTGTTTCATTTTTTGTAGGTTATTCTGTGAGTATCAAAATCTTTCTGTACAAGATTACCTAGATCAAACAATGAAATGAATTATTTTTTCCTTTTCAGTGTATTGTATAAAAACTTTAAAATGTTTTCATTTTATAATTTTCATTTTTAACATTTTAGTTTATTTTTTATGTGAAACTGAAAATCTCCAACCCAAAACCATCACATACAAATTTTGAACAGAATCGGATCATAATCACAAAACTCGTCCGCCATATTGGAGCCGCCATTTTGTTTTTAACTAACATTTTTTTAATGCATTGTCACCGGAATTACGGAAACCTGCCAAATTTCAAATTAATCGGAGTATTAGAAGTGGGTCAAATTCAACTTTTATTAAATTGTTTGTTAGTTACAAGTGAAGCTAAATAAAAGCTTGTTATTGTAAAGATGTGATTTCTTTTTGTGATATCTAACAGAAAACTACTATCTCCCCGTCACTGCGGTACGCTGGATATTAAACTAGATTTGACAGATATTGGGAAAACCTTAACTTTCAACCTGAAGATTCTGATGGTAAAAATGTGCATTTTCATTGAGATATTTGATTAAAAATGTTTTTACCCATCAGTCTTGATAGAGAACTCATACAAATTTTTTGTTATTTTAAAAAAAGATATTTTTTAGTTTTCAATTGAACGTTTCCTTTTCAACATAAAAAACTTCCGAAAGGTAATCCTGTAATGGAAGATAACTGTTAATAGGGTTTATCTAATAGTCGCAGATCATTACACATTTGATTTTCATTTATGAATCTCTGGTCATAACTCCGAAAAACTAAATCAAACAAATTTTTGTTTCCGTACGGAGTACATTATTTTATCAGAAATTTCGGTTTGTTTTTTTTTTTGCAGTAACGCAGAAATTTTGTAATCAATTTGAATTCATAAAAATAGCAAAGTGGGCTTTGATATTAATTCATTTATTTAAATATCAACAACTTGACAGTTATCGAAAGTTGAGAAACTGTCTCATTGTTAATTCTTCATTAGTGCAAGCTATAAAGCAGATTCATTCAATATTCCTTTGGATAAAATGGTTGAATATACAAATTCAGAAATGGCAGACATGCACTTAATGTATGGAATGGCTGATGGTAACGCTCGTGCCACCAGACGAATGTATCTAGAAAGATTTCCACAACGTCATATTCCCAGCACACAAATGTTCATCAATATTCACTCCCGTCTTCGTGAAACGGGTACTTTCAAGAGGTCTGCTGTTCTCATAGGAAGACCCAGGAGAGTTAGAACAGTTCAGATAGAAGAAGCTGTACTTAACGAAATTGAGCAGCATCCAGACACCAGTACAAGACAAATTGCGGCACAGTTTAACGTAACCCATGTATTGGTATGGCAAATTTTAAAAGAGCAACAACTTTATCCCTATCACATACAGCGTGTTCAAGCTCTTCTGCCAAGGGATTTTCCAAAGAGATTAACTTTTTGCACTTGGATTCGAAATAAATTGTTGGAAAATCCATGGTTTTTATCTCAAGTGTTATTCACCGATGAGGCATGCTTTTCCCGTAAAGCCATTATCAATTTTCACAACAATCATATGTGGGCTGATGAAAACCCACACGCCGTGATTGAAAACCATTTTCAAGAGACGTTTTCTGTGAATGTTTGGGTTGGAATTGTAGGGAATTTCCTTATCGGGCCACATTTTCTGCCTCATAGACTCAATGGTGACCATTATCGACATTTTCTTGAATTTATCTTACCTGGACTCCTAGAAGAGATCCCACTGAGGGAAAGAATTGGAATTTGGTTTATGCATGATGGTGCTCCAGTATACTTCAGATTGGTTGCACGCCAATATTTAGATGAGAATTATTCTGATCGCTGGATTGGGCGTGGTGGGCCACAACTTTGGCCACCAAGGTCACCCGATATGAATCCACTTGATTTTTTCCTCTGGGAGCACCTTAAATCATTAGTGTACCGAACTCCAGTTCAAAGTGAAGAAGACCTGAGGAATCGCATACAGGAGTCATGCGGAATTATAAGAAACACTCCTGGTATTTTTGAGCGTGTCCGCCAGTCTATGGTTAGGCGCATAAACGCATGCATTGAAGTTGGCGGTGGCCATTTCCAGCAGCTGCTCTGACATATCAATTTCAATAATGGTCCTTTTCTGAACTTAATTTTATTCCTAGGGAATTTATGTTACTTTGCTCTAGTATTTGATAATAAAGTTATTCACTATTGAAAATGTCCAAAATGATTTTGCCATAATTAACTTTGTGCAATACATATTCAACCTGAGTTATGGTAAAAAATGTATGGGAGCTCCATAACATTACATTTTCTCTACACGAGCAGAAAATAGCTATTTGTGTAATGAGAACAAAATGACGTATTGCGTCACGCGCTAATCTTTGGAGAGTGGCAATGACACTTCGAGAAATGAATTATTTTATATCATGCGCACTATTGAATGGATTGTACTTGTCCAATTTGAACTAATTTGGATTGATTATTGTCGAAAATTTCGAAGTAAACTCCAAAAACTCCTAAAAAATGTAGTTTGATCACCCTGTACTTCGAAAACCAAGCCGCTTGGGACATGTTTATATAAACTTTTTATCTTGAAACCTTTCAAAGAATCACCCTTCAAGTTTGTTAGACTATTTGCTTCTCAAATTTCTTTATGTTATGCGTTACTGGAAAATGTTTGCGTTAATATTTTCATTGTAACTCCTGAACCGTACAAGTAAATGAAAAACATCAAGAGAGCAAAAAGATGTTAAATGAAACAAAATTCATTACTCCTTTCTCATAATATGTCAGTGGCGGCGGAAAAAAAAATTCTGAAGGGTTGAACAAAGCTTGACTCTGAAAAAAGGAGGACCCTGTGAATTATTTGAGAAATGCATTATTTTGTATCGTGCGTACTATTGAATGGATTGTACTTGCCTAATTTGAACTGACTATTGTAGAAAATGTCGAAGTTAGCTATAAAAAATCTTGAAAAAAATGTATTTTTATCACCCTGTATCTCGAAAACCAAGCCGTTTGGGACATATGTTTATATGAACATTTCGTCCTGAAAACCTTCAAATAATCACCTCCCGAAGTTTGTCAACGTACTTAATTAACACCCATATATATATATATATATATATATATATATATATATATATATAATATACTATTATTCCATCCCAGAAAATAAATCATGAATAGGTACCCAGTTACATTCAATATTTTTCGTGGCTTCTAGCTTGTGAAAAATATATTCATTTACACGTGCGCCACTGGCGGATTTGAGTTAACGTGAGTTCATTACTTATTCGAGTGCACTGCATAATTATATTCGAAAAGTAAAATCGTGTCCATTTTCAACTTTACTGTTATTAGTACTTTTTAATGCTCAAAAAAGAGTTTAGTTACATGGTTTTATTAATTGTATGCAATAGGTAGGCTTATCGCCAAGCGATTAATTTCTGATGACATTCACAAGTTTCCTCATTAGGTAATGGTAAAATTCCTAAATCGAAATAACTTACGTATGCCAGCGGTCATATTTTGCATTGAACTGATGGTCCAATAGAGCCCAACGAGTAATTATCCAATGAAACACAACCAACAAGGCTTGAATATTTGCTTGGGACAACTACATTCTTGGTCGTTATCTCGCTCAATTTACACCACAAATCTTGTGGAATTGTTTTACTGTCAATCTCATCATTATGTCACTGATAACCAGCTTCACCTCTATTTTAATCAATCTCTGGTAGAAGTCAATATCAGCTCAAAGTGGAGTGGTATAGAATCGGGAAGAAGTAACACAAAATCATCTCCATAACTTTGGTTAGAACAATATTCAAATTGGGGGTACGTGTTTTCGAGTACAGAATTTCTAGATTTTTCGATAACTTTAGTATGTTCCAATACCTTTGTTTGTGATCCTGCAACCACTCTGGCCTATATGAAGATGGCTGAACATATACCTCCCAATTTGAAAATTGTTATAATTAAAATTGTGGAGATGATTTTGTGATACTTCTTCCCGATTCATCTATTTTAATTCAATGAGTCATAAGATTGAAAATTATTAACAATTATTATTGTTAATACACCTACCAGTTATGTAATTCATGTATGATAACAACAATGAAAACCAAGTTTTGATACCGACAATGGATGTTTGTTTGAAAACCTCAAATATCTTGAAATATTCACATTTCAATTTAAGCTCGCTCAAAAGCTCCGAGGCAAATGGTGAAATAATTATGTGTTTGAGTTTTGGTTTCAAATATAGTAGCTATATTAAACCGATTCAATCGGAAAATTGAGTGAATTATACAGGGTCTTCGAGTGAAGAAGTCAAATTCAAAAGTTTGTTGTAGCAAATGAAATAAAAGATGTTTTGGAAGCAAAACCTTTACATATAATAAGGTTTTCGGGTGACACTTATTTGAAAATTCAATTTGAGCAAAAATTGCATTCGTAAAAGTTCGAATTAAAGTTAAATCGCACTTCGTAAAGGACTCACCTCTTGCGGGGACGAGCAATTTGACAACATTCTTACAGTTGAGATTGTCAAGAGAAAAACTTTCATATAGAACTGATTAACAATAAAATAAACGTTTTGTAAAACAAGCTTGTATTTATAAAGTAGTAAAATGTTTACCTCTCTCAGAGTACTAGAAGATCAATATTTATCTGATCACTTTCCAGTACATTTTCAATTTAAACTTCTAACTGAAGATCCAAAGTTCAGAAGAATTATTTGTATACCCGTTTAATTTGGAAAAATGAGGAAGTGCATTCACACATAACGTCTATGCGAAACTTAGTGAACGTGGGGCTTTTACGGAACGATGTCGATTCATATCAAAATTTGTGTGAGATACCGCTCAAATTATCGGATCAGTTCAAAAAACACAATATGGCAGAACGAAGCATAGAAAAAATAATCCTTGGTTTGGCTTCAGCTGTAAGATATTGAGAAAGCATCTGAAACAATGTGTAAGAGTATGTACACACAATAATTTTGTAGATCCCTATAAATCTGGCTACTTGAGAGCAAAAAGGGACTACAAAAAACTCATCCACAATAAAACATTAGAATATGGCTATCACAACACTTAGTGAAACAAAACACCAAGCCGCATTTTGGAAATAAGCGAGAACCATGACTAATTTCTATCTCAGACTTTTTATGATGAGATTACATATGTTTCTATGATGCACGAAATATTGCCCTAGACCAAACTGCATCTAATAGAAGAATTGAATACATTTTCATACCTCAGTTAAAATGGCAAATCTCCTGGCAAGGATGGAATTATCTAAGAATATTTAAAAAACTTGCCGCAAAACTGAAGACTTTATATACCTATATCTGCCGAATCTATAATCAATTTTTCGAATCCCAAGTAATCCCCAGATCATGGAACGAAAAAATCATCACATCAGAGAGATATTGCAATAATGCCAGGCAGTATTTAAGGCAATTTTATTTTGATAGTGACTGCCACTATTCTGTGATTCTTTCTACACAATTAATTTCAGAATTATTCTGGTGATAGAATTGCCCAAACGAACTTCTACGTCGACTCTTGTCATTTCATGTCATATCCACTGATCATGTCACGATAATTTACGATCTCACCCGAAGTGAAAATAAAGGAATATTAATCATCGCCTCTAAACGTCCACTAATAAAGGCAGGCAGCAATTTAATAAAGTTGTCCTCATTCCAGATACACACTGCGCGTGCGTACATGTCAAAATAACGTCGACTTCATTACTGACTGACATTATTTGGTACTGCAATATCTCTCTATTACTGCATGAAAAATGTACTTTAATGACCCAAATAATTAACGTGGGGTATTGATCAACTGCATAGTAAAACTGTTTACTTCAATACTTTTGAATTGTCTTTCAAATTGGTGTTTAGAATAGGGGATGTGTGGACAATATTTTTGTATAAACTCCGTAATGCAAATTCACCTTAGGCTTCGTGGAAGATAAGTTTATGCATTTTTTGTTGATGTTCGTCAAACATTTGATAGCATAAATCATAATCTATTGTGGCTGAAATTTTTCAACGATGGCATAAGTTCCAAAATGATTAGAATCATCATATATGGAACATTCTTTTCAATAAAACAAGATAACATGTTTAGCAAAGAGTTTGAAATTTCTGAAGGAGTCCCACAAGGTGGGCAGTTAAGTCTCCTCTTAATTTTGTTTGTTTGTCTATAGCCGACATTGACTACTTTCGAACACATGGCTTAACAGGACTCAACGTTGATGGAAAAAATTATATACTGATGACATAAATATTCTCTGTGACTCCCCATTAGCTCTAACGCGTAAACTGAAAAATGTGCACCAGATCATAAATAAATCAAAACTTAAGTTATAGTTTTTTGTAGAGATTGGCATAGCTGTAATTGAGTGACCTAGTTTCAAAATGTACAATCTTCAGTTTAAACAAATTTCCAGAAAACAGGTAAAACCTCGCAATTGAAAGTGGTGCATTCTTTTTGAAATTTGAATATTACATTATAAGTTACCTATAGATGAATCATGAAGTTCTAGAAAAAAAAATGTTTTTTTACAAAAATATTTATAAAAAGTTATGGAAATTGTACTTTGTGGAATTTTTCAATGGAGATTGTAGTCTTTGGAACTAGGCTCCTCAATTATAACCTAAGATTCACTTGCATCGATCAAGCATTGGAAATTGTAAAAAAATTCACGCAGAATGTTCTTCATCATCCTGATTTCTTGAAATGGCCCAAAATAACGGTCATTGAAGCTAACCAGGCAATTGGATCTATAATGAATTTGATGTTTCGTTCAAAACTCAATTCGTAGTCATCCAGAATTAAACTATAGGAATCTATTCGATATCATTTGGTATCTGGGGCATTCGTTACGCAGATATTATAGAGCGTATTCGTTCGTTTTTTTAAACTTTAACTTTGTTTGCTTAGAGGGATTCTCATCTTTCTCTCTTTCTCATCTTTCGATCGACTCGTGTCGACTAGCTGTCACCTTTCGACAGTCTTCTCGACATAGATAGAGGATTGATTCTCATCACATGTCGAAAAACTAGTCGAGAGGTAACGTATGTCTCAGCATACGCCGTCGTATTAATTTGAATAATGAAACTTTTGACGTTTCATTCTAACGTATTTAATGTGTTAGTTTTAGTTGTATCCTGGAAATTATTGATAGAAATAAAAAATATATACTGAGCATATTGCCAATCGTTAACTAAATTAGACGTCGCGTCGGCACGAAAATGTAATATTTGGAAGGCGTTGACGACGAATTTGAAGAGAGTTCAGTGTCGTTGAAATTCCAGAAGCCCGTTTTAAGAAATTATTTTGAATAAACAAATATTTGTTGGCAATTTGTGCAATCTTTTGACACCGTATATTCCAGTTATAGAATGTTTCGAAACCGACATGTCAGTCGCAAACAAAAAGTATTGGTAGCTTTGCGCTTTTATGCGACTGGTTTGGTTTGGTGAAGATATTAACCTGGAAATAAGTTAGACTAGTGTAAATAGGAAGAGCTATTAAGTTTTACAACTATTTATGTTAGAATATTCGACTGCCGAGATCAAAATGTGGTGCTCTTCCTTCAAAGGTCAGAAAGGGGCACATTCGACCTTTTTTTGTTTCAAATGTGCAATAGCAATACTGACACTATTAATTCGTTTGGATAACAAAATTTTTAATCTTTGGAAAAAAGCTACGAAGGTCAAAAACCAAAGTGCTGAACGTTGACCTTGAATGCACCATTTCTTTTATTCCCGTGACTTACTATTAACGTACATTGTAGCTTTGTCAATATGATTTCATTCATCATGCACAATAAACATATTTTGAAATGAATCGAATAAAAACTGCTTCCATCATTCTGCTTTATATTTTAGCAATGGTGCTCATATGATTTGATGAAAACTACGAATATATAGTGAACATAGGACTTTCTTAGGAACATTGCCAATAACTAAATTCTGATAACTAATAAATTATCTTTAATTGTGAACACATATTCGAATACTACCAAAGTAAAATACTTCTGAAGAAACATTTTCAAATTTCGTTCTCTTGTCAGTAACATTCTTGTTGCGTTTAATTTATTACTTAGCTCTGATATCATTTCTCTATATTTGCCATTCGCATTTGCGGAACACAAGCGACCTGTGGCAAAATCTCGATGATTGTCAATATTTTCAATTAGCATAATATGTACTGTTCTTCTTTTGGTCGAAATAACGATATTTTTGCAAATCACAAACATTTCATCACCTCATATAACCTCACTAAAATGACTTCTCGACACCTCTTTAGATGTCGAATAAAAATGACATTTGTAGTCGATACTCACTTCTCGATATGGAACATGAAAATCGCAAATTTTGTTTATTCGACACGACAGTTGTCGAGTCGAGAGATAAGAATCCCGCTGCTTCCAAAATTTGCTATGCTCGTCTACTGAATATAGAGCAAAATAACATTCAATTTAACTTGCTCTCGCAGGTAAAATAATACTTCATATTTGCTTACTGTGAGAATTGATGGCAGCTTTTTCTCAAGTATCGAAAAAGCGTATGGACGATATTTTTGCTAAATTCAAGCAAATTTAATTTCGCTTTACTCACTTATGAGTTCTTCCTTCCTGCTGATATCCATTGGTTTAATAGTTCCCGATCCTTCAAAATATTTCTTAAGTACCTATTCCCTTTCAAATCTTTATAACGCGTATTATTGCCCAAATCAAAATGTTCTCGTTTCATGACTCCTTTTACCAAATTAACACTATTAATAAATCAAATTGTAAGTTACACGTGAGTCCTTGCAACATATTCTGCTTGAATGTTCTATCTAACGCAGGCATAAGGAAAAATGCAATTTTGTCTGAAATCGGTGATATTGATGGTCTAGTACCTTTGCTCCATATACAGAACATTTTATAACTAACAAATCTTGTGATGATGAATATTTTGAATGAATGAATGTTCAAAAAGTGACAATTAGTTATAATTTAGGAATGTATTTATCTTTACAACATGAATCCCTTTCAAGAGGTTATCTTGTACGATGGAAAATAGCGACTAGTTTGTCTTTCAGTCGCAGATGATTCCACAACTGACTAAATGAACATCCTGTTCATATTTTCAATAAAATCAATCTCCATCACTACTTATAAATAATTATTTTTCTAACACAATCGTCTGAACAGTATTATTTAGAACACTATGCTAGTGCAGACAAGTTCCATCTGAAGCATTGAAAATAGAATAGGATAATGACTTTTCAGTTTGGAATAATATCGATGAAATAGAAAAGTGACACTCTTAAGAAAATAATCAGAATCAGAATCTATTTTCATAAAAAAAGAACCTCCCTAGTTTCTATACAATCGCTTAGAGCAACAAACTGGCGCAGAATATGAAATATTTGTCCGTGCTTACGTCCCTCGATAAACAATGAGGTAATTTTGACGCATTTCTACGAACCAAACAATAACATAAAAGCACATGTCAGCCATGTGAACATAAACTATCGTTTTACCACACTACGTCCGATGCCGGTTAAATATAGTGCTTTGATTTTCTAAACATTACGTTTTTACTACTCAAACCGAGCGACAGGCATATAGCGGCCATGTGCCTTTTCCTTCAAATAAGATTCGATAAGCGTTAAAACGTTTTATGCCTAGTTTCCGGTTTCCCGACAGAGATTTTCGCTAACTGAAAGTAGAGGATGAAAGTTAACGACACGGATGAAATTACTTCCATTGTATTGTTTAGCGATTTAATTAGAAGGGGCATTGAATAGAGCGACAAAGTGGCAAAGTTTCGGGAGCTAGCGAGCTAAGCTCATGAACAAAACGATATAGGTCAAAAATCCAGACAGTTTAATGGTAGTACGACATTGTCACGGCACAAAATTGTGATTACCGAAATGGGAAGTGAAATGGAATTTTTGAGGGAGGACTATGAACGATATAAATACGGATATGGAACTTTAAAACATCATGAAGGATGGAATTGATCAACTGTAGCTGAAGACTGATTGAATCTCCAGAAAATGTGAGGTTGCAAGCAAATTTATTTCTGGAACTTCAACGGTGTTTGCAAATAATATGGAATTGGTTTCAACAAGCACATCTATCATAAAGTTCAAAAAGCCACAGCTGCTTTCTGGGCATGCAGAAGGGCATTTGGCAGTACATGAGAGCTCAGCCCCAAGATTATACAGTGTGGTCCACTAAGTGTGCAACAAATGGGAAACTTGTTTATTATCGATTTCTCAGAAAATTTTATTCCTGACAAAAGTTGGTGCATGTTTCAAAACTATACCAAGTGTACCTGAAATGACTTCATGACAAACACCATACAGGATAGGCCAAAAAATATAAAGTTCGTTCAAGAGTAAAGTACCCTTATTTCAAAAAATATAGAAATATGTTGAAGTGAAAAGTTGCTTAGAATTGAAAGTTATGTTCAGATACGAAGTCATGGCCTGCTATTCGAATTTTTTTTTCGTTTGGAAAATACTGAATTACCCACGTATGATACATATGTTTACTATTTTGATTTAATATGTATGTGAAGTAGCCACAATCAAATCAGGTTGGAGTATTTTTTATCAAAATAAAGTGTACTTGTAAAATTTACTTGGATTTGTATTTTTTTAGGTGACTGTCAACTTCATGTTTGTTGCAACGATATTTAACAGAACTCTAGAATGAAACAAATAGTCTTTTTAACGAGGCAAATACTTTACTAAGTAAATGTTCATATGAATAAACTGTCAAAATCTATCGCGGATAGCCATGAACAAAAAAGAACCAATAAGCGATGGTACAGAAACTTACAGTAGGTAACTGAACAGGTGCTAACAATTGAAATTATCGAAGCGTCTCTGTATGTCCACCTTCTCTTTCGATGCATCTAATTGTTCGCTCGTAAAATTCGTTTACTGTAGATCGCAACACATTAGCGGGAATTGAAGTTTCAAGCTCAGCAACATTATTAAAGGGGCGATCTCTGTAGACTTTTTGTTTTAAGTATCCCCATAAGAAATAATCCAGAGGTGTAAGGTCTGTAGAACGAGGAGGCCATCGAGGATCGGTATTTCGTCCTAACCATTTATTACGAAATGTCCTATTCAGCCACTGAGAAACATTTCTAGTAGAATGGGCAGGACATCCGTCATGTTGGAACCATACTTTTTGCCGTTCTTCTAATACCATATCATCCAAAAACTCTCCTATTTCAGTTTCCAAAAAGTTCAAGTACCTCTCACCTTTCAAATTCTCTCGAAAAAAAACGGACCTAGTAATGTATCATTTAATATACCACACCAAACGTTTGTTTTCTGATAGTATTGATTTTTGTTGTCAATAATAAAATTTGGGTTGACATCTGACCACCATCTGCAATTTTATGATGATAGAACCCCATTTGTTGTAAAAGCCGATTCATTTCCAAACAGAATAGGTACATCGATGAAATTCTCTTTGTTCTTCTATTTCACCCTGAATCCACATGGAAAAATCATATCTTAAATCATATTATCTTTCTTGCAATGTACCTACAAATGAATGTAGGTTTCTAAGCATGGTACTTATGTTTCTTGAGAATACGCTTCACAGAGGTTTTTTTTTGCCGGTATAATCTCTAATTTCTTGGGTGGACCTTCTAGGATTTTCTACTACTGCTTGAAGTACGTCAAGCTGGTTTTCTTCTGTGCATACAGGTTTCGTACGCTCCGTATTATGTTTATATTCTAGTGAGCCGGTCTGTTTGAAATTCTTTAAAATTCTACTTACACTTGAATAGCAAATTTGTTTGTCTGGATGCCGCTCCTGAAAATATTTGCAGCTTCGCGCATTGTTTTATAACCATCACCACAGATTAAAACTAATTCTGCCTTTTCAGTTAACGTTAATACTACTAGGCGAGGCATTTTTAATTAAGGACAAATATGAAAACGTTTGACAGGAAAGTTTCAAAACGCCACACTATCAAACTACAGTATTGTTTTCGGGCGTGTGTGTTTTTTGTTCATGGCTATCCTCGATAGATTTTGGAGTGTTTTTTAATATCTGTTCTAGTTGAGGCGTTGTTGTCAGAAGAACAGAAATTTTATACTTTTATTGACAGTTTATTCATGTGAACATTTACTTAGTAAAGTATTTGCCTCGTTAAAAACAGTATTTGTTTTATTCTAGAGTTTTGTTAATTATCGTTGCAACAAACATGAAGTTGACGGTCACCTAAAAAAATACAAATCCAAGTAAATTTTACAAATACACTTTAATTTGATAAAAAATACTCCAACCTGATTTGATTGTGGCTACTTCACATACACATTAAATCAAAATAGTAAAAATAAATATCATACGGGGGTAATTCAATATTTTCCAAATGAAAAAAAAAAACGAATAGCAGGCCATGACTTCGTATCTGAACATAACTTTTAATTCTAAGCAACTTTTCTCTTCAACATATTTCTATATTTTTTGAAATAAGGGTACACCATTTCAGGTACACTTGGTACACTTGGTATAGTTTTGGAACATGCACCAACTTTTGTCAAGAATAAAATTTTGTGAGAAATCGATAATAAAAAAGTTTCCCATTTATTGCACACTTAGTGGACCACACTGTATATTGGATCTACACAACTCTCATACGCCCTATGGTTACGTACGGGGCCATCATGTGGTGGCAAGGTGCAGCATCCGGCAAGTCGAAAATCCAATTAGATAGGGTACAAAGACTTGCCTGTCTTGCGATAACAAGTGCAATGAGGACGGCACCTACCAGGGCGCTGGAGACGCTCATAGGACTGCTCCCCTTGTACCTCCTTATCGAACATGAGGCACGCAAAGCCGTAGCTCGCCTAAGAAGTTCTAATCAATGACGGAGCGAGAGAATGTATGGACATTCTCGATTATGGAATCAGACGGTAAGGGATTGTCCCCTTCTTGAAATGCCGGGTGACAGTTCGTTACCTGCCATACGATTCAGTAAAATGCCGCAGTCAGTCATTCCCAAATGGAATGACTGGGTGCGGATCGGGCACCGCCTGATTCACAGATGGCTCCAGGATGGGTAAGTCAGCCGGCGCCGGGGTATATACGGGCAATCTCCGAAAGCGAAACTCTGTTACGCTCTAGGAACTTTGCTACTGTATTTCAAGCAAAAATGTTTGCCATACTCGCCTGTGCGAAAGAAAATCTCAACAGAGGCTACCACGGCCAGAGAATCAGGATATGCACCGACAGCCAAGCGGCGATTAAGGCTCTCACATCATATAGAATCACTTCGTTGCTGGTGTCTGAATGCATCAATGATGTGCAAAGGCTATCTGCAGCCAAAAAAGTAAAGCTACTTTGGGTCCCTAGTCATACCGGCGTATCTGGAAACGAACAGGCTGATTATCTGGCCAGACAAGGTGCGAAAAGTCCAAGGATTGGCAGAACCTATCCTAGGATGAAGGAAATTCTGGATATAAAATTCCAGGATATATGGAAAGATGCACCGGGCAAGAGGCAATCTCCACATCGGAGGTCCTTCTTGTTGTAGGACCAAGACTCTGCTCACACTGAGCAGAAAGGAAATCAGATTAGTGACAGGGCTTTTGACGGGACACTGCCATCTTAACAAGCACCTCATTTTGGGTATCACGGATGATACCGACTGCAGGTGGTGCTTGGAGGATGAGGAGTCAGCCATCCACATCATCACGGAATGCCCGGCAGTGGCAGCAATACGGGAAGCACACCTCGGAAGTATCGTACCGAACCCGGAGAGTGTGAGGGAGGTATCAGTTAGAAGGCTACCTTCAAAACTAAACCATTTCCCAGCAGTGGTGGGTGCATAACGGACCCGATTCTATCTATCTAAGCACATCTATAGTTTTTACGACGATCATCGATGATGAAAAAGTCCTGCTATTCTCCCAAAAGAATATGAACATTTTTAGCTATTCAAAAAGAAATTTTGGGTGTACTTCATTCAATAATTCATCCAACTGTACAATAAATTTCAATAATTGTAAGTAGGCATATTTGAGATTTTCTTGTGCTAACGTTATCAGTTTGTAAACTGTTTTTGATTTGAATAAAAGAAATTGCAAGAAACTCATTTCTCAAAATTTGGAAAACAAGTTAAAATGCAAAACATTGGAATGCTCGACTGATAGAGGAAGGAAAAAATTACTTTACCTTCCGTCTTGTTATTTCCTTCCTGAAATCTCAGATAAAAACCAGATTTTCCAATGAAAGTAAAAGAAGAATTGAACAACGGTGAAAGTAAAGGAACCGAGAACAAAGTTTTTTTCATTGTTTCACAAATGCTTTGAAATAGCAATGGATTTCAACTTTGAAGAGTTGTCCAAAGAGTTACCTGTAGTACTTTCAGAGGCAACAAATGGGTCTTCTTCAGAGTTGTTGCCGAATTTTTGCGAGCGGTGGAAAAAGTACTTAACTGACTTCTCAACTCTCTTTCTTTTAAATTCTTTCAACTCCTTCTCAGCTTTTTTCTGAACTCAAATAAACATGCTACAACTTTACGAAAAGTCTTCTATTGTTCAAGAATGACGAAAAATGCCTATGCTCAACTCTTCGAAGTGTATCGAAGCATTTCTTTTCAATCCATCCATGCGTTGATTACGACGATATGGAGACTCACCCTGGCCGTTGCTGTTATTTACGGGAATCTCAATTATAGGAATCAGCCTGCAACGGTCGTGTGCAAAAAGAAAAATGATATTACATCATTGGCGTACCACACACTGCAACGACAGGGGCACAGTTTTTTTTTTCAATGGTCGTGTGGATATAGAGGAAGGGGGCCAATAACTATCTAGAATTCAATTCGACGAAACCTAAGTACATAGTTTTCTCGAGTCCCCTCACAGTAACCCTAGCAAACCATTTTCTTGAAAAAACGACGAGCGGTCGTAAAAAATTTGGTTTTCCGTTTTGTCAGCTGTTTATGACCTATAAGGCTCATATTAATCCTTTCCTGGAATAATGTTCCTATAAGTATGTACACTGAAGCATTCATATGTCCATTCATATGTCTCGTCGGTGAAGCCTTCATTATGTTGGAGTGACCTATGTTGTTGTCCCTCCATTGTGCCAGGCACTTTAGTGTGGGGGCTTCGGTCCTTGCCTCCGTAGCTGAGGTTCTTCCTTGCTTCCATTTCAAATTCACTTGGCTATGAAGGAAGACTTGAGCTATAATGTGCTTCTCAAAATCACTGTGACCATTGTCTATCGGTGGAATTCTTGGAATTCGAGGTTCTTGTTGTGCGATTTTGCTCTCAATAAGACGTATGTAGCATCTCATTTTAACTCATGGGTTGTTGTGTCTGTCTTTGTTGTCGAGTTATTCTAGAGCATGACGTTACTCAAGTGTAAGACTATTGAAATGGGGAGGAAGGGGTACATCAGATGCTTGATGTGAAGGAGAACGCGGTGGTAGCGTCAGTTTGAAGTTAGCGCGCTTTGAAAACACAAGTACACAGGAACCAAATTTTCAATATTTGGCGATACGACAGTAAGTCCAAAAAACCTGGTAAATTGTTCTCCCAATACATTTCTCAATAAGATATTGGATATACTAGCAGAAATATAACCATAGGCCATTGGCCGCAGTGGAGGGCCTGATACGGGACCACTCACGTTCGAACCTAACCTAACCTTTCTCTCAGTGAAATTCAGTTTACAAAGTGCAGTACACAGTGCAAATTAACCTCTAATGTATTTCAGTATAGCTTGAGGGAGTGACTAATTTGTATCAACTATGATAATACTCATACAGACCTAAAATTAGCTAAAAATAACGTGATCATGTTTAAAAGTACGAAGAACATAGATATAAATTGAATCTTATACCTAATTAATACCTTCATCAAAATTTGGTTTGGAGGAAAATATTTTGAAGCAGTTCATTTTGAGATATGTAGTCTTTAATCGATTGTTTGAATTTCTGGAGTTTATTGTTTTTTTTATATTTATTGGAAGGCTGTTATATATTTCTGGGTCATAGTACCATAAATTCATTCAATGTGAGTTCAGTTGTGTATCTTGTGGTTCTTGTTTCTCGGCTACACATGTTTGAAAATCCAAATCAGTATTTGTTGTATGTAAATATTCCTAACACTCGAAATCTACTGATTTTTTGTTGATTGAAGTCTGTATAATACACTATTAAATACTCCACTCGAGGCCAAACACTGATTCGTTATCATTCCTGATTCGAAAAGTGAGTTATACACTACAAGGAGAACTTTTTTGTAGGAATGTAAAATTGGTTTATGACCTTTCTTGTTCTATTCACGACATAGTTTGTGTTCATCCCATCTTATGTTTTCACGTCTTCAGCATTTTGACTTCCTAGGCAATCTTTAAAAGGTGTAAATTCAAGTGATTAGTAGTAGGTTGGTCAGTTTGTGTTAATGTGAATGTCATGGATTCTCGATATTCAAACTGAGAAGATTACTATTTAACCATATATAAAGTTTGTCAATATCGTACTCGGTCCAATCTTGTGTGAGAGAAGACTATGGCAGTGTCGTCTGCATAGGAGATGATTAGTTTTTGATTTTACATATATCTTTAATGCAGATCAAATATAACAGTTGACCCAAAATGTTCCTTGTGGAACACCGACTATTGCTGGTGAGTCGTTTATGATGTTTTCAGTTTTTACTATTCGATCTTTGATATGGTCTGTGAATCAATCTACGACTGGAACTCTATACCGCTATCATACAGTCTGTTTATATATAATAATAGGGTGGAACACGGTGTCGAAAGCTTTGGAAGAGTCGAGGAAGACTGCTATACATTTCTTTGATACATCTAAATTTTCCGTCAAATCTGATGAGTTCTGATATAGCGTTTTCCGGACTGAAATTTTTCCTGAAACCGGTTTGTCTATATAATCACACCGTTTTTATCTAAATAGTTGAGTGTTTTCTCTTTAAGACAGATTTAAGAAATGTTTGGCAAAATTGTTGATGACTGAAATTGGTTTTTAATTTGTTAGTATTAGTTTATGCTTTCCTGAATTAAATATAAGAGTGTTCACAGATTCTTTCCATTAATTGGGTACTTTTCCTTTCCTGAAAGCTAGACTCACGGGGTACGCTACACAAGTTGTGAATTAGTATTTTTCATGAGTTTTGTATTGATACCATCAGGTGTATACAAAGAGTAGTATTTGAGTTTTGAGATGGCGGTGATAATATCATTCTGTGAAACTGGTGTTAGGTATACTGTTGTCATTTGTTTTGATTACATTTCTTTGCCTTTTTTTGTTCAGATAGAGAAAGAACACCCTTTTCCCGAAATCTAGGTCATTTTATTTTGTTTCTGGGGATTTTCTCTTTGATAACATTAGTGACATTGTTCAATTTTGCATAAACAAACTTTTCAATAAGTTCTTGTCAAAAACCCCATAATACATATTAGAACCGATGAAAGCAAAACGGGACCCCAAAAAAATAAAGACCACAGCATTGTTTTTATACTCTTCTTATACATTTTTCAACAAACAATATGTTAAACACTGAACACTAACAATTAATTCAAAGGGAGTTTCAAAGTTGATGATGAAAAAGTAAAATACTCGAGAACCTTAAGAAGAATGTTGCGATGATAGTTTCTATTTTTACGGTGTACAGAAATTGTAAACTTTAATAAACCTTTCCGAATTCAGAAATAAACTCACTGATACAAGGACTTTAATCGATTCAAATGATCCCTCTGTAGCAGTTCATAAATGGGGATCAATTAATTTGTCTCTAGCCACACATAAATTGGCTTAATGTGTTCTGTGTGCTCCAAAACAGTAAAGCCTTTGTGAAGGCCTTTGTTTTACTACATTCGCTGGCTTGGGATCTCAGATGCCTCTAATGAATTTTTAACAAAGTTCCGGCTATCGGGCGTGTTGTTAGCTTTTCGTTCTCTATTGACTTTTCTCTTTGAAAATTTCAATAAGGCAAGGAATGCATTGACGCACTTTGAAGTCTTTCATACTGATAGTAAACGCAGATGACAGTTCACTACTTCGACCAGCGATAAAGATTGTTGTTTCATTTAAGAAATAACACAAACACTTTGACTGGCAAGCCATTTTCTGGACATTACATGATTTTTGTTTTCATGTGGATCTTGAATTTAAAAAACAGTCTCTGCGCTTATTCGCATTGCATTTTCAGTTAATATATTATGCAGAAGAAAACAGATAAAAAAATTGCAGAACAAACGAAGGTAATATAATGAATCATCAACCACGTCACCGCCTACTAGGTAAGATCAATAGATGACTGCAAACAGAAAATCAATATATAAATGAAATAAGAAAATGTTCAAGTCAAATGGAATTGAAACGAATTTCCAATGCGCCGATGGGATCAATATAATATTGTCCCTGATGAGTCCTTTCCATTACCATTTTCAATTAAATATTCGAAATTTGTATTTCACCAAGTTTTTTTCCAGATGAATGCCGATTCAGTACGATGATAACTGCTATCCATTTGTAGATTGGCAGCTATGGAAGGTTTTGGAAGGGATAGTAAAGTTGATACACGACTAGAACTAACAGCATAATACAAAATCTGATCTCTTCCAGTGCTTCGATCTTTACGTGAATAGAAAGATTCAAGAAAACAAAAACATACATTTGCGAAAACAAAAGAAAAATACTTACTTACTTATGACTGGTTGTTATTATTAAAGATCTTGATGTCATCTGTCACTGCCGCAAGAATTTCTTCATGCTTTCTGCCCCAGAGAACACCTCCCAATGCAATGAGTTCTAAAGTTTCTTGGAAAAACGAGCCCTGGGAAAAAGTAGTTACCGAAGTGACGACAAAGGAATGTGCAGACTGAGCTCGATGGGTTAGTCTCGATGGGACTGCTAAGGGCGAAACTATAACTGATATTTCAGAAGAGCGTCGTCCATGAAAATATCTATAAAACAGAGACCGATCGCCATCCTTTCTGCGGTGTTCCAGAGAAGTGAGCGAGCTTGTAAGCAAAGCATCAACGAAGAGACGAATATACCTTTTTTTGGCAGAATCTAAAAGTTTCAGAGTGTTTTTAGGAGCTGCACTCCATATATAGGAACAGTAATAAGTTGGCGGGGAGTGACATTGTTCTTGGCACGAAACAGAAAATCAAGTTTTTGAGAGGTATTTTTGGTAATGATGCTACGACCGTTGCCCGTGATACAGCCTATAATATAAAAATTAAGAAGAAGAAATTACTTCTGTCAGTGATGTCATTTTGGCGTATCTTAGGTTAAGGATTAATAAATTAATAACTGCACCAAATGTAGTTTCTATCAACACTTTATAATGGTGGTGACCAGAATAATTTAGTTTAGATATAGGTACGAGGATATATCGAAAAATTCTTAGCCTACTATAGAACCAAACAAAATTTCAATGTCAAAATATTTTATTACTCAACATATTCTCCTCTTAATTGGATACATTTATTACAGCGAACCTGCAAAGTCTCTAGACCTTTCAAAAAAATTTTTTCTTCTTGCTCTGCAAACCAGACCTCCACAGCTTTCATTACCTCCTCGTTGGAAGAAAATTTACGACCTTTTAAAGTTTTTTTCAGTTGAGGAAATAGATGATAGTCGGACGGAGCCAAATCTGGTGAATAAGGGGGGTGTTCTAGTAATTCAAACCCTAAATCACGAAGTTTTTGCATGGCAACATGCGATTTGTGTGCAGGGCCGTTGTCCTGCAAAAACAAAACACCTTTGGATAGCTTTCCGCGTCTTTTCTCTTTAATTTTTTCCCGTAAAATGTCGAATAGTAATCTCCAGTTATTGTTCTTCCCTTATCCAAAAAATCAATCATGATGGCAATCCCAAAAAACTGAAGCAAGAACTTTTCCATCAGATTTTTGGACACGAAACTTCTTAGGTCTTGGAGAACCGGATTGTCGCCATTCCATCGATTGTTGCTTTGTTTCTGGATAGTAGAACCAAGTCTCATCCATAGTAACAATTCGGTTTAAGAAGTCTACATCGTATTCAAATCGAGCACAGATCGAACGCGATGCTACTACCCTTGCACGCTTTTGGTCAACATTCAAACATTTGGGGATCCATTTTGCAGCAATTTTTCTCATGTCCAAATTGACGTGAACTATATGATGAACGCGTTCGTATGAAATATTCAGTGCTTCAGATATCCGTTTTAGCCCAATTCGACGGTCTGTTAAAATCATGTCATGAACTGCATCGATATTTTCGGGGACTGACACAGAAACTGGCCTTCCCAATCGGTCATCATCTTTAATGGACAATTTACCTCTTTTGAAGCTTGCAGTCCAATTTTCCACGGTCTCATACGAAGGACATTGATCACCAAGGGTATTAAGCATATCTTCGTAAATCTACCTCTTAACCCTTTTAAATACAGGTACCTACTTGATGATGGCTCGATAGACCAATTTTTCGATTTTCACAATTTCGGTGGACATATTTTTTCTTTTAATCTTTTTTGACGTCAAACTTTACACTGACACTTCTAATAAGTTATTGTTCGTTGCTATGGTAACGCAATATTTTGTTTATGCAGGGAACTGGTCTAGGCTAACTAGATATCAATACATCCTCGTATATCACCAGCTCACAAAAATATTCTGGGTAAGGTTCCTAGGGTCGCTCTATAAATATATAAATGAGAAGCTTGCTGAGATATGTCTTTTATAAATTCATTAAATATATTGCAGGTACAAATAAATATAAAATAATAAGCTAATTATGCCCTAAAACTGAATTATGATGGGCGCATTTCACATATATGTGCCTTTTGAAGACAGCAACAGGTTCTAAAGGACACTTCTGGACTCTATAAGCAATTATGTAATGAATGTATGAAAATCAGATATTCCATATATGATATTTGATTCAGTATGATTTTACCTCTACAAAAATATTATCCAACAGTTATGTCGAGCGTTTTATCAGTATCTAAATACCAGGAATAAAACAATTTATCTCTTTGTAGATGCTATGCGTACTTAGTAGATCCGTTAAACGTGTTGCTAGTAGCTAGAACGAAATCCAGCCAAGAATGGCAAAATGGCTAACAAAAGTAAGTACCACAAAAAATTGTTCAATCCATGTGGGTTTTTGCATAGAACAATGACAGGATCAAAGGGCTTATTAACGCAAGTTTATAAATAGTACATTTTTGCTGCTCAACTAAATTTGAATATTTGGAATGATGAAGTTTAGATAATGGTGACAGGAGTTGATGAATGATTTCAATGAAACTATCTAGTTCAGATGAAAGTAGGATAGATTTGATTTATTCAAACAATGAAAATTTTTATGTTAGGTACTCGCTTATAACCGAGTAGGAGAAATACTGCGCGTTATTCACTTGTCCTAAATTCTTCCGTCAATATTTTGTTTCGTTTCGGTACGATTGACGATTTGACGTATTGTAAGCAAAGCAAAGCAATTTAATGTTTGTGTTACCGTTGATCCACTTTCGCCAAAGTTAAATTGTGAGTTCTATATCAATTTTCTTATTTCTAGAATTAGTTATAACTGCTGATCCACTTTCGACAAAGTTGAATTGTGAGTCCTATATCTATTTTCTTATTTCTAGAATTATAACTGCTGCTCATGAATCAATGACAAAAATAATACATTAAAAGAAAAATGTATATAACAATGTTTACGTTAGCGTAGGAGGGGGTAAGAGCTTTGCTTACTTTTGCTGACAAGGGGGATGGGGGAGTAAATAGTTGTAATAAATCTGCTTACGTAATACTTTAACGGCCCCCATCACTCCGAAAAATAGGTTTCACCTCCAAAGGTTCCAAATACTTGGCAAGGCGAAGACAACAGAAAACTCAGTAAGAAAAAAGTAAGAAGTGACAAACACTACAAATTGAAGACGAAACTGCAGACTCTTGGCAAAAGAAGAAACTGAGGAGAGCGTACAAAACTATACGATAAAATGAACTCGTGACAATGCACGTCACATGGTTTTCTCATGAAAGGGTACTGCTTGGTAATACCAAGCATCGAAATGGAGAAATTCATAATTTCGCTGGCCACTGTGAGAACGGCCATTTTAACCACAAGACATGCTTGTTTTTTTGTCCCCTTTGAAGTCCACTTTTAAATTGTTCACGGTCCTTCCCAGTTTTTCTCTGGTTCCACAGGCTGATATCGGAGCATTTGAAGAGAAAGTGGTATGGAGGGTACTATCATTTGCGAATCTGTGCACTGGGCAGGAGGTTGCTACCAATATATCATTGATGTGAAGAAGTGTTAGTGCTAGAATGGATCCCTAGAACAACAGCATTTATAATTGTATTTAAGAATGAATCTTGATTAAACACAACATGGAGTGAGAGAAAGCTAGATAGTTGGGGGGTGCAAGCCATGAGATGGAAGCTTGAAAAGAAGTCCCTTGTGTCGAACGTGATCGGTGTAGTTATCAATTTATCTCTGATATTGTCAATCATTCACAATTCCTGGGCGTTCTGGACCTTTTCCATAACATACCTATAGCAATGTGTTGCTTAATGGGATACGTGTTTTCATCATGTGAATTCTGGAAATAAGTTGGATCATTATCATTTATGATCATCTCTTTGTACGCTTGCTATCTTTTTAATATTATTATCATTATTTCCATTACAATGCAGAAAGCGTGTATTATTAGAATAGAAACGCAAACTAAGGTCGTTTTAGGAAAATCGATGGGCTTTCTGTTTGTTTGGGGCCGGTAAAGGGGAGAATCCGCTAGATGGATATTAATTTACTAATCTTCTTAAATCTTGCTGACGAAATATCGAAATGTAGAGACGCCGTAAATATAAATTCCCATAAACGGTGGAGGTCTGGAAGAGACCGATAACATTGTGTTTGTAGCAAATATTCGACAGGTATCTGCAATATTCGGCAAAATCCAGTAGAGGGTCTGAATTATAGAGGATTTTTCGATTTGCCGTTATAGCAAAGGCGATTGACTGAAACTTTCGCACAATGATATGCGGATTCATATGAAGTTAGTTCTATTTGGAACGGAATATCCATGAAAGATACGTACACTGGACAATTGGGCATTAAGAGAACAAAGGGAACAAACAAGGAGGTACGTTGAATAGAGAGAGAGGCCTTTATTGTTACATTCTTTAGCTAAAAAATCAACTGTCGATGCTGCTATGGGAGATTTGAATTTCATAGACAGTTATGACTAGAACAGTATGAGTACTAACAAGAATGGTTTTATTCATAAAGTGAATAGAAATAGAATATTCAGAACAGTCAATACTTTGTATATTAATAATAATGAATACACTTTTATCCACATAAATAAACAAGTGAATACAAAACTAATCCTATCTTGTGAAACAAAGCAAAGTCCGATAAGTGTATACACACTTGTTTCGGAATGAGAATATATAAATTAACCCATTAGGGACCACGGATACCATATGGTATCGCAAAACATATGGAGCAATATTCCCTCCCTGTCGACATCCTATGAATTCAACAGCCACATAGTCTTGGCATTTCATTCGTTATAAATCCACATTGGATATTTAGTTGCGATCGATGTAGTTTATACGGTTTTTAGTGTCATAATGGTGTTATTTTGGAGGACTAAGTTGTACTCGTCTGAAACAATGGATATTCGATGGTCGTAAGTATATTTTTGTCGTATTGGTAATATTTTATGCTAAGTTTTATTTACTAATATATTCTTATATGCCCATTCAATTTTTTTTTATAATTGTGATTATTATTCATTTTCAATAGTTCACATTATAATGCCCAAAAGTCAGGTGATACCAAATGGTATCCGTGGTCTTTTGGGCACAAAATTATTAAGCCTAGTAAATTGTTGAAATACTATCTAAATATATAATCTCAGGTCCGGGACAAAATCTATCTCAACAGAAATGACGGTTACATCATCAATTTTGATTTATACCAAGGAAAAGATACATTGATAAATTGTTTCCATATTGTTGTTTTCTTTCAAGGGCGGCATTATGCCGGACAAGGATGTGAGTCAGTTGGTAGGACCATGTGCAAAAATGCAGTGTTGTACTTTGTGTTGATTGTTTTTCTTCTTATCATACCAAATAACTCGTTATAATGCTAACCGCATAATTAAGACAAGTTACTAAATAGCAGCCTTCAAGGACCACGGATACCATATGGTATCAATGTTTTTTGTCCAACCCTGTATACTGAATTTGAAAAAAATGGTATTTTGGGTCATTTCACCACCCAGGTATTGAAAACTAATGAAAATAACAACAAAATATAAAAATATTTGAATTCGGTCCTTAATGGGAGAATAGTTGATTGATAAATAGGTATAAAATATAATAGAAATAATTTCAGATACATAATATAAAATAGTATATGTTTGAGAGACAAAGTCAGTCCAGTAACCATATATGCGTCAGCTATTTTTACTGAATTGTTTAAGATGTTTCGCCCGACGAAAAAACAAAGCTTTCGACCTCAAGCGCCGTACGCAACATAAAAAACCCGAAATTTTATATTTGTCTCCAGTTTTTAGCGATGTGTATCAAAATTTCTTAGACTTCTAAAGAAAATTATTTATTGTCAAAAATAATACACTCTCGGACAAAAATACTGCATTTTTTATTTCAAGATTTGTTTTCATGTTAATTTATTTTCCCTTAACACGTTATTTATTTTTATTGGTAAAGTTCAAAGGTCAAAGTATTTTACATAAATTTCCATTCCAGTATAGATAAAAGAATGCTTGGACATAGCCGCTATAGCTGAATGAGTAAAACAATGGTACAAATGCCTTTGCCACTATTAATGTCTATTGTTTTATAAATTGTTGTCAGAATGACATTCCTAATTCTTCTCCTTGATTCTGTAGTTTTCTTAGTGAGATGCCGCATTTGAGCGAATTAGTTTGTGTTAAAACTGTCACTTTAGACAATGAGGGCTGGAGACAAGAAAATATTGCGCGGAGATTTCATATCCATCGTCGACTGTTTCTCGTATTGTGTAGCGATACAATGAGAATGTAAAAGAGATGAACTACGCCAAGAGAAGACCAATATTTGAAAATTCAATCTTTACGAAATCGCACGCTTACATCTCAGAAATGATTTACTAGCCACAAGACAACAAGACAAGTTAAAATAAGTGTCAAAACAGTAATAAGAAGAGTCAAAGAAGTAGGTTTAAATACAAAACGCCCTGCCAGAGTTCCTAGGCTTCTCGCAAGTCACAAATCTAGACGGTTACAATTTGCCATAGCTTAGCCATAACCCATGTCAACTGGAATGAACATCAGTGGGGAAAAATTATTTTCACAGATGAAACAAGAATACAGTTATGGAAACCAGATGGACGTGGTCGAGTGTACAGAAGATCTGGAGAACGTTTCGAAGAATGTAATCTTGTACATAACGTTAGCTTTGGTGGTGGTTCCGTTATGTTGTGGGGTGGCATTAGTTGGGACAGTCGCACCGAGTTTATAGAGGTGAATTTAGGAATGAATGCTAACTGGTACATACGCAACATCCTTACGGCGGCTTCATTGGTTACGACAATTTCGTGCTAATGCATGATAATGCTCGTGCACATGCTGCAAGAACAGTCACCCAGTATCTTGAAGTTGTTGGACTTGAGGCAGTGGAATGGCCACCAAACAGTCCTCTCATCCATCTCATAGAACATATTTGGGACATCCTAAATAGACATATACGAGCACGAAATCCAGCTCCAAACTCAATTGCAGAATTAAGAATTGCCGCACAGGAAGAATGGAATCGAATTCCACAACAAACCATCAAAGACCTTTTGCGGAGTATGCCCAGGAGGATGCAGGCTATCGTTAGAGCTAAGGACAGAAACACTAAGTACTGAACTGTTATTATGTTGCCTCAAAGAACTTTCATTTTGTCGTCATTGTTGCTTGTTTTGATTAAATACTATTACCAAAATTAGTCTATTCCATTACTTCTTCTACAAGTGTGTTGTAAAGTTTCAATATCTGGATTATTTGGCAATCAATATACGTTAAATATTTCAGCATAAACCATTTAGGGCCGGTATTATAAAACTATTTTGACAGACAACTAGAAGCTAACTTGAGGAATGACGTCACATCTTACAGTTAACTTCAAAATGTAGGAGTTAACTTTATTGGTAGGAAGGGGTATCAGTTAAAGTTAACTTTCTAGAAAATGATGGTTTTCGACAGGTCTTCTATCAATAATTTAGCATAAAACCTCAATTTGAATGTTTTTTTTTTCCCGCAATAATGTTAGCAAACAATATCCTGGTTAAGCGACGATAAAGGAGATGCTGTGATTATTATTGAAGGCCCTCGGTGTCGAAGGATATTGAAATCGGTTAAACCATTTTATCTTGTGGAACGAAATAGAATTTGAAAACAAATGAAAACGGATTTAGATCATCAAGAAAGTCTGTATATGCTTGTTAATGGGACACATAGTGGGGCAAATTTGCAAAGACCAACTAATGAGTCAACATTTCTAGTTCTAATTACTGTGGAATTATAGGTATTTCAATTTTAGAAATCATGTTCTATCGCCAATAATTCAAGTGTTATTACACTCAAATTTCTTCCAACATGTTCATTCTTGGTAGTTGTTGGAGATTTTAGAGGATTCTCAAATCTATTGTTGGTAGTTTTATTATTCATTAGGAAATTAGAAATGTCACAAGAGAAATTGCGAAAAATTCTAGGTTACATATTTGCGTCCTTCTTCTTTTTATTTCAGAAATGAGAATTTTATAAAACTGCCATTTCAGAACTGAAGTTAACTTGACTGTTAAAATTAAAGTTAACTTCGAGAGATGTTTATAATACCGGACCTTAGTAATGAAAACTGCATAACGATTCATGCAAATAGAAATAAATATGAAATCAAGGAAGAAATATGCAATATTTTTGTCTGTAGGTGTATATTGTTGAAAATGAAGAAAACAAAGAAAATGTATGGTGTTGATTAGAAAATCCCGTGGGCCGTGGTGGTCGGCTGGTAAAGCGTTCGCCTCGCAAGCGTGGGGTCGTGGGTTCGATCCACCGATTCACTGGTCTCGTGCATGACATCACACGTTGAAAAATAAGGGCTGCGTCTTCCCTAGCTCACACAAGTCTCTCGAAGACTTCCGAGGGTTGCGCGTAGGGGTGCAATCGGTTGACGGAAATAACAACAACAACAAATCAATTGAAATATAATTTTACTGCATGAACGTGTGCTAATATTTTCATTGACTTTAAGACGGTCTCGTTTTGTCAAAAAAGGATGTCATAAAGTTGGGAAGTGAAATACCCATTTCAGTTCTGACGCTGCTAAATTCTCTAATGTACTTTTACCAGGACATTGAAGTTAATTTTTTAATCCCGAAGGTGAAGTGTTTTACCTGACCCGGCTACCCTGAACATTAGCGTAGACAACAATCACCCTTGAGATCAAGACACTTTAGCCCTGTATTGTTTCAATTGTAAACAGCATCGTCACATCAAACATTCAAATGCAGATATGATATTCTTGTCAAAAATTAAAAAGAAATTATCTTTAAACATAAAAAATGCAACAGACCCCCAGAATTAAAAGTGGCAGTTCTGACACTAACATCGGGAAGTGAAAAACAAATTGCAGTCCTGGCGCGACGCTACAAAAAGGGATATTTTACTACTCTTTTTAAAATGAAACATTATTATCCTTCAGTCACCCTTCCAACGGTCAAAACAATTACACAAGGTACGTTATATTCAGCTCATAATCAGTATTATTTATGCATCTCTAATTAACTTCAACACTATGTCATTGCGATTGATTTAGTGTGCATAGCGCAATCGACCTTTTGTAAAATACCTGCAATATTATTATTATTTCAATGATTGGCCAACCTAGTCAATTGTGCCCGGAATTTCTCGAACACATGTAATCAAAATATTGATTGTTCGGAGCAACAAATAACATATAATATTCATTCTCATTTCTAACGGTAGAGTATGATTATGAACCCGATATCTGCAAATGATCTGGTTTTAATGTGTACCTGAAAATAGATACTACCATGGAGAATAATGGAAAGTGGATATTTTACTTCCATAACGTATTGATTTCACATTTTATGAAACTCTGAACGACTGAAACGGGTCAGAATAAATAGCCATCGGTGTGGAGAAGGGATATCAAAAGTGAATAATATATGTTGAAATATTGATATTGACAAAAAAGTTGTGTAGCTAATATCATCGACTTCAAACAAGGTTCGACAAAGAGTTCTGGAAAGTATCAAATAAATTAAACTAATAATTTCGACTACTCTCTCCACACACTCCCACGATTCAAGAAATAGAAACTGCCCAAACACCAAAACTACGTCTTTTTTACACTCGCGCGTTTGCTAAAAAATTTAGCATCTTCAGGGGTTGAAAGCTAACTTGTGTCATAAAATCGGTTCTAGTGATCCAAAGCATGTTGGGCCACAGTCGATTTTTCTGGTTCCGAAAATCGGATATTAAAAGTGTGTTCTTTGAACCTTACTTTCATGGCCCTTTTAGTTTGACTAACATACTTCTACTCGCAGACTTTACAGCTAGTTTCATAATTTCTCGAATTTCCTTTTCTGCTCTGGATTACCCAAGATTTGTTGTAGTTTATACGAAGTTTTATATACCACCTTCATATTGAGGGTTCTGAAAGTGCTGTCAAAACCCCGAGTTACTCGAGTTTCGTATGGGTTAACGAAATATATAGGAGGGTGTTCCTCTTTTTGAAAAGTCAAAGGGCATACGCGGGGTTTTCGTAAATCTATGTTTCCTCATAAGTTTGTCCACAAGTCCACAGAATAACCTTTTACCTCAGCCACCTCCCTGATAATCATTTTCTCAGTTTTGAATCTCTCTTTGTTGAGTGGAAACGACATTGAATTCAAGCTGATTATAGTCGTTTCTAATTACCAACCAACTCATCTAAAAAAAGGCAAATGTTATTTTGTTTTCAGTTTCATATGTGAACGGTACAGTTTGAAACTAGCTATTCAATGCTGAAAACTCTCCATTTATACGTGTTTTGTATCAAAGGAAGCGATCACGTCGTCCACATATCTGACCCAAACCCCTTGAGAATAGCTGAAGCTCTCTCTTGCTACCATCTCAAACCTGCTCATTGGCTAGGAAGGTAGACAGAGGGTTACCAATGGCTGTATATTCGATTTGTTCGTAGAAACAGGTTTGGAACTAAAAGTAATTCTTCCTCATGCAAAGTGTGACAAGACTTAATTACTCTCTATTTCGTTGCTGAAACCGTTGAATAACTCTATCATACACTTATTTTCAATTTAAAATTAAAATCATTGAGTATTTCAAGCAAAACCAACTTGGAAAAGATTTTCAAAGAAATTTGGAAATTGAGATGGGATTTGAGACCGAATAAGTAACATAAAAAGACTGGAATCCATATCACCTGTACTTGCAGTCATGCACCAGTGAAGGAGCACCTCAACAAAATGGGACTGTATAATGGAGACCTGACCTGCAGACTATGTGGTAAGGATCCAGAAACAGTGACACACATACTGTGCTGTTGCGAGGCACTAGACCGCAAAAGACAGGCAATCTTCGGGCAGCCATCTGGCGATCCAGAACTATACAGATCGCACCCAGTAAAGGACTTGTACAAACTCGTACAAGGCACGAAATTACTGGATTGGGTACTGTGAAAGTACAACACACAGGCAAGATACAATGTGCCAATAAGCCTAAGTGTCACCGGGGGCAACAACCTGACGGGCCTAGAGGTGGAGGTTTTAGTGAGTAACCCTGTGACCAGTGGAGTCTCACAGTAGGTCTGGAGTCTTGAGCCGGAGGCTCCTTTCCTCTCTATAAAAGATTTCCTCCACCTCATCACAAAAAAAAACCTGTACTTGCAACAATAAGGCATTCTTCACAGACAACAGGCTAGCTTAGCACACGTTTGTGATACCCTCCAAGTGGTTTTAAACAATTACCAAACAAGCACTATTTATTAAATGATATAACAAGTATCATACAAATTAACTGTCAATAGATTTGATAGAAACATCCCAATAAACGTTAAATAATGCTAACCATTGAGAACAAACAAGCAAATATGCAATAATAAAAAAAAAACAATCTTTTTCTCTCTAAAACCAGTCAGATGGAAAACACACCAAATGATATTATGTTGAACAATAATAGATTCCGTTACAAAACTTTTAACTTCTAATACAGACAGTATTTGTATGAAACTTAACCCATCAGTTTATTATAGTATGAGAGTTCTAAAAAATTACACCAACCTATTACCCAAAAACAGTGTGCCATACAAAATTTGAAAGCCTCTTGACTCTTGAGGCATGGTATCATACTATTTGGAGATATGTATCAAAAATTCATCCAACAGAAAAGAATTTCGAGAATAATGAAAAACCTAAAAATAAACTAGTCCTGTAGAGGCAAATTCAGGTACCAGAGAATTTTAACTAACTTTGGAATATACAAACAAGAATGTCTTCTATTCTCTTTTTAAAACACACACTTGTTTGGTGACTGCATACCACAGAACATGTAAAGCACATGGAACCTCAATTACATATACCCGAGGCATCGACTGACAATGACTGAAAAGAGTGCATTTTACACCTGCCTCAAAATGTTCAAAAAATCGAAAACTGCTGGGTCTTAGGCTTCCAAATTTTGCACGTAGCTTCTTCATGGGCCAGAAAAGATTACCCAGAATAAACAGAATAAACAGAGAAAATACCCAGAATAAACAGAGAAAATAGAGGAAACTCAAAGGGGTGGGAAGGGGTAAAAAGTTGGCCAAAAACTCTTCTCTTTGTTCTTTTTGGAAATAAGGTTTTCTGGCATCTGAAGATGCTCCATGCAGAATATGGAAGCTTAAGATTGAACCCAAGTGCAGTTTTCGATTTTTCATCTTAGCCGCTCCCGCGAGTTCTTCAATTTTTTATTTATTCAACCCTGAGGCCAGGCCCTACTCAAAAAGTCTTCCACTCGGATTTTCCCGAAGTAATGACCATAACAAAGTGAAGGAACACAAAATGAAGCACACTTTTTAACCTATAAATGATTTTTTTTTCACTTCCGGCTTCGCCTGAAGTGATACCAACTTTCGATTTTTAAATGGAACACCCTGTATATTATTACATTTCTGAAATCTGCATAATTTTCTAAATCCAATGATCCTCATAAGTGAAATTTCAAACGTCGAAACTTTTAATGATTCAATTTTTAGTTTTCCATTTAAGTGTGCCATGATGGTTCCGATTTATTCCAATTGACCCGTTTAATACTAGAAAAATCGAAATCCCGTCAAAAATACTAAATTGCGTTTTTTATGAGCAAATAAAAAAAAACGATTACGATGAACTTTATTTGCTCATAAAAAACGCAATTTAGTATTTTTCACGGGATTTCGATTTTTCTAGTATTAGACGGGTCAAATGGAATAAATCGGAACCATCATGGCACACTTAAATGGAAAACTAAAAATTAAATTATAAAAAATTTCGACGTTTAAAATGTCACTTATGTGGTATCATTGGATTCAGAAAATTATGCAGATTTCAGAAATGTAATAATATACAGGGTATTCTATTTAGAAATCGAAAGTTGGTATCACTTCCGGCGAAACCGGAAGTGATGAAAAATCATTTATAGGTCAAAGTTCCGCTTATTATGTTTATGGGATATTCCAAATTTCAATCTATTACCTTCAAAATTAACGAAGATACGGTGTACCATGATCCTGATACACCCGGTATATGAGACGTCGAATTTTTGCGAAGATCGATTTTGGGTCCCAAAATTGTAAGCGTCAACCAAATCGTCTTCCGCTTTGTCAGATGATTACCAGTCACTTTCTAAACGAAATTATCTTAACAGAAGAGATATATAAATCGTCGAAAAATTCGATAGACATTTTTTCTTCGTACTGTAGACGGTCCTGCCCGATTCAAAAAATATTTGGAATTTTAGGTTTTTTTAGGGATTTTAGACCCGCGGGTCTCTAACTATTATAGTATTAAAGAATATTTAAATTGGATTTGGTGAACACAGAAATTGCAAAAGCTTCTGACCATTATTTCTGTTAATATTATTTTATAAAAACTTTTGACAGGTGGCGCAAAACCCGTTTGAGTTGGCCATTTTTCATCTTTTCAATTTAACGCCCAAGTCGAATTTCAAAATAATTTATAGGTGGCCGTGCGGGTAGAGCGTTCGCCTTTGGAGCGAAGAGTCGAGGGTTCAAAGCCTAGAATAGTCATCGGTCTCGTGCATGGCATCACACGCTAAAAGGTAAGGGCTGCGTCTTCCGTAGCTCACACAAGTCTCTCAAAGACTTCCGAGGGTTGCGCGTAGGGGTGCAATCGCTTGACGGAAATAACAATTTCAACAATAACAACAATAACAATTAAAAGTTTTTTCCATATAAAGCCATCTCTTTGAAGGGCACTGCAGGAATATCTTTTTCGCATATTGTTTGCCAAGACAACATCAAAAATTCGTGAAACCGACTGTACTAGCCGCTTTCAAGAGTCCAAGCGGCTGTCCTGAATTATTGAAAATATGGCACGGTCGAATGGAGAGCCTCGATGTGAATTTGTTTTCATCCTCTTCACTAGAAGCTTGGATAAATCAACCTTTATAAACGTGCATACGTTCAGAATCCGATACGGAAAGCATTAACATGATTGCTACGTTTCTTTTTCGATCGTTCGAATACATCAAAACGGAATTGTAAATCGCGCTAGATCTCCTCTCACACTGCGAAAATGTAAATACGGATTTACATTTTAATGAAGTGTGAAATATGAAAAGGTTTCGCGTTACGTGCAAAAACGGAAAATGGAGAGGACTCTTATTGAAATTTTTGTTTTACACTACTATATCAACATAAGATAGGTAGGGTATATTCAGTAGGTATATAAACAAACAATTTAATACTCGAAAGCAAACGTCACACAAAACAATTGGACAAAAAAAAACTTTGTCTACTTAGCTATTAGATTAAATGACATTCTTCCCGATGAGCTAAAACGAAAACTGGTTACTTCAAATTCCAAGACAAAATATTCACAATATGATAAATTCGAAATGATTTTTGGAATGTATGTTTTCATCATTTCTGTTGAAACATAAATTGTTTCTTCTAGGCAGTCCTTGAAATCACAATAACACTTTTAAATAGCAGTTAGTAGGTGGTTAAATTGATGAATGTTGTTTTATATTACTGGATTTTAATGTGATATTTTTATTTAAAACCCTTCTCGTGCTTCTTCAAACTTCAATTTTTTTTCGTTTTATTTCTTCTTTTCCTTCCCAATTACAGACACTTCTAAAGTTTTTATATTCATACATTATAATTCATTACAATATATTCATATTATATTACTATAAAAATGACTGTCATCTTATGAGTTTTGTCTAAAAGCATATCACGCACAAGCTTGCAAGCTTCTGTGAGTTCACATGATTATTTCCATAGTCTTTTTATATTATGTGTTTGTTATATTTGTTAATTTTGAATTTCATTGAAATAAACATAATTATTCATTAGAGAGGAACGTATGTCAGTTAGCGGCCAATTTCCACCCACTATTTTTATCTATAGGCCAAATGACCAGTGGCGTTGGATAATAGTTATTTTCCTAACAAGTGCGGAAAGTGATACTTTCCCGCACGCGACTGCCGTTGACCCAAACGACGCGAAGCGGAGTTCGGGCAAGAAGTCAAGGGCGGGAAAGACACTTTACGCATGAATTAGGAACATTATTTTTTCTACAACCACATAAAGATTCAAAAAGCACATTGAAAATATATATTTTATTTCAACATACAAAACATTCCATGAAAATCCACTGATTATTATTAATATTATTTTTAAAACACAATTTGTTGCATTCTGCAAATGCGTCAGAATAGCCGGTCCAGAGTAGTTAGTTGCAAAGTGCATGAAGATGACGGAGACGGCATCGGTTGCAAGTTGCCAGTACATGAAAGAATTTTATTCGAGATGGTTTTCTTCTGTTCTACGGAGTCCTCCAAATAACTCTCAGCAACAATGAAATGTACATTTAATAACGATAAATTGACATATATTACTTTCCCGCACTAGTGCGGGAAAGCGAGTTTTCCCGCACTAGTTCGGGAAAGTGACACTTTCTAAACTAAAATGAGTGCGGGAAAGTGGGTAAAAACGCACGGTCGTAGAAAAAATAATTTTTTTTACAATTATCGAAAATTCACCTAATTTGAATTTGATTATAGAGTAGACTGTGAGTTCCGTACTGATGCCTGATGGTGATAAATTGCATTCATGGATTGGTGTACAAAAGTCAGCGATTTATAAAATTCACTTGTTATTTTTTAATCCATATTAAGCCAACTTTGTAATTTTAGTTTTGACACTTCCAGATCACTCAAAAATGATATGATGATAGATGAATGATTTGGAGGTCGTTTAGGGGATAGTCAAATTTTGGAAAAATTCGTTAAACATCATCTGAAACATTCAGACAACATGACTTTTAGTACAGACACTTCCGGATAACTCAAGAATGATATACCAAGAGATATTTGCTTTGCATGCCGTCTAGAGGGTAGTTCGTAATTCGAAATTTGAAAAACTTTCGTAAACACCCTCAAAAAATTTTGGCAAATTTGATTTTTAGTACAAACACTTCCAGATGACTGAAGAATGATTTACCAAAATATGACTTAGTTGTAGGCTTTCTAGAGGGTAGTGTAAATTCAACGATATTTAGAAAAAATCATTGACAGCCTGTAAAATATTTAGACAAATTGATTTTTGGTTCAGAAACTTCCGGATAACTCAAGAATGACATAAGAAGAGACCATTGATTTAGAGGCCGTCTACAGGGTAATTTATATTAATCGAAATTTGGAAAAACTTGAACACCCTCTAAAATATTTAGCCATCTCGATTAAGTTGCAGTCCCAAGCAGTCAAAGAAGCAGTGTGGTCCGAATCTCGGGATAATTTTAGCAAATATCTCAATAATGTTCAACTCGAAGACTTGGTCGGCATCGACCGGCAATTTTTCGAAGTTGTTCGTCGGAATATTGTTAATGCAAAAATGACTTTTTGCCACACTCTAATCAATGGAAAACGTGCAGGCTCGAAGCATGTGAAATCTCACAATTATTTTACCAAGATTTTCGAATATTTGCAACCCGAAAAAGTGGCCGGCATCGACCGGCAAAGATTTTGAGATGTGAATTTGAAAATCACATTTTTGGATTCTACGCAAAATTCTGAATATATTTTATATATAATATCCTATTAACAAGCATAACCCCTCAATTTTATAATCTTATCCAATTCATTGTTGAATCTATCTATACCTACATTCAACGGTTTTCGAAATATTTGCGAATTAACATCTATTCCAGAAAATCCTTGAGTTTAGTTACTGTCAGTTGGACACGGCACCCGCAGTTGAGTTAGAATTGTTATTATTCATGTCGGCTTGTTTGAATTATTCAAATGAAGATTACTTAAATCTTTTTTTTTTTATTTGAATTAGTTTTCTTGAATCCTTCCATTATTTTTTCTATGGAGTATCTTGGGATATTCGATTCAAAAATGATCGAGTAATTTATATTGACAAATACGTTTCTTCCCGGGCCGGGGACTTCTTCAGTTTCATTTATTTCATGTCAATTAATTCTATATCACAAAATTACATATTTCAGTCATATATTTTTTATAAAGACATTTTTGTTGGATTGTATAATAGTATATATCATGATGTGGGGGTTTGACCTCTACATGTCACTCAGGTAACCATCAATCATGATATACAGGGTGGTCCACTTAGTTTAGGACAGGGAATATTTCGGAACTCGAAAATAGTAGAGATTTGTAATTTTGAGGTTCTGAATAAAAGCAATTGGTGCAGCTTTTTTTGATATGATGTTACCCATTGAGCTTTTTGTTTTCTGTCACGTGACATCAGATTCAAAATTATTAATGGAACACCCTGTATATTTTGGCATTTTTATATTCCTCCCGATGAAACAATTTCAACGAACTATTACACTTGTGATCTAAAACGATCAATTTAAAAAATACAGGTACTTCAATATCCTCTGTCCCACGACGTCTGAAACGAGCAATTATTTAGGTTTAGGGTTACCCTGTGTATTTGGGCAGTCCTATATTTTATGTGATGATTAAAACAAGGCAAAATTAAATTAATCATCCATATTTTATTAAAAATCGTCGTGGGACAAAGGATATTGAAGTACCTGTATTTCTTGTATTATTCGTTGAAATTGAATCAATCAGATGTCACGTGACCGAAAACAAAAGGCTCATTGGGTAACATAGTATCAAAAAAATCTGCAACAATTGCTTTAATTCAGAACCCCAAAATTACAATTATCCACTACTTTCGAGTTCCGAGATATTCCCTGTCCAAAACTTCGTGAAAAACAAGTGAAAATTGTAATTTTCTATCATAGAATTGATTGACATGAAATAAATGACACTGAAGGCCTGGGTTAAAATATCTTTACCAATATAAATATCTCAATCATTTTCGAATCCAATAACCCAAGATATTCCATAGAAAAAAAATCTTTTCATTATTTATGGCGAATGTATTAGGGTTATCTCAAGGCCATATGATACATTTGCTCTTCGGTATCCGCACAAACAGAAGCCCCAACAAAACGAATCAAAGAAACCTACAAAAACTTCGGATCAAACAAGAATGCAGAGAACAAGCCAACTATTGATGATGAAGATGATGACAGACCAAGCTAAATTTACAAAGATAGGTATTTCAACCGACATAATTGCCATTATGGAAGCGACTCAAGCCATCATATTATTGTTAAAAAAAATGTTAATTCCGTCAACCGATTGCACCCCTACGCGCAACCCTCAGAAGTCTTCGAGAGACTTGTGTGAGCTAGGGAAGACGCAGCCCTTACCTTTTAACGTGTGGTCATGCACGAGACCGGTGAATCGGTGGATCGAACCCACTACCCCACGCATGCGAGGCGAACGCACTAACAGCCGATCATCACGGCCCATAATCATGTATTCATGCAAGCATGTATTCAGTGAATTTGAAGAGTAATGGTCGCTTTGTCAATACTAGTTTGAAAAAGTTATTTCATGACCAGTGGATATCTAACTGCTTCTTTGGCCACCCCGCTCTCCAGATTTATCAGTGCTCGACTTTTTCATTTGCAGTACAATAAAAAAACAAGTATGTGAAACTCAATTGACTACCATGGGTGAGAATCTCAGTCCTGATTCAATAATTATTACTGAGATGTTTGTTAAAAATGTCTGGAGGTTAAAGGGCGTCAGTTGGATAATTTAATGACTGAATAATTTTTGTATACCTACCTCTCAATATCGCTAATTGTGTTGATTGCTGTCTAATATTCGAATTCTTTTAGAATTCATCTATCTACATATTTCTCTCAGCAGAACAGTGTTTTGTGAGGGTTTCTGCGGATGTCGAATAGTAATTGTATTACGCGTTCTTGAAATAACCCTAGTTCATTCGCCATAAATAATGAAAATATTTAAATAATTTTCATTTGAGGGATTCAAACGAACCGGCATGAAAAATTACAGTGACATTTCCATGGCAGTTGATTGTTTCTGAGGCAACCGCGGGCGCGATGTCTAACTGAGAATAACTAATCTCAAGAATATGTAATTTTCTGGAATACAGAGATGTCAATTAGCCAATATTTCGAAAATTTCAATGCTGAATCGAATGAGATTATAAAATTGGAGGGTGTCAATTTGAAAAACTGGGCACAATCATCCTTTTAAGCGCTTTTATATCGTTGTCTGGCGAACGCCCTGTATTACTCTAATTGAATTGACATCAGAATTCCGATGAATTGGGTCCTGTTCTACGAATCCATCGGTACTCAATAAAAATTTTGGAAACGGTTAGACTTGGGTATACGACATTATACATGAAATATATTCAGAATGTTGCGTGGATTCCAAAAATGAGATGATATAAACTGTAAAATGTTTTTGGTGTTCAATCAGTTCAATTAGGTGAGTACACATGTTTGTTTACGATTTATATGGTAATAACCTTAATTCAGTCAGGAAATATGATTTTCATCTATATTTCCATAGAAAATCAGCTGGAATTTTTATATGCAAACATGCTGAATTTCACAAACCATATCAGATCATTATTCGTCTCTTCATCAAAAATTGTAGATGCCAATAATAGATAACCTAGTATGATAACTTTTATTCAAACTGTTTCACATGATTTAATCTCAACCGAAACACAATGATTATTCATTCAATATTACCATAAAACTCCAAGGAATTGAACAATATTGATTGAAGATGTATAGACTACAAGCCCATATAACGATGCTGCTATATGAAAAAATAACTTCAGGCACTATGCAGTCAATTCTTGGCGGGATAAATGACTGTAATATTAATAATAGTAATTTTTCATCGGAAGATGTGCTCTTCCGACAAAATATTCTTGTACGGCATTCCTCACGTTGGTGGATTATGAAATAATAATCTCCTAGAACCCACTGCCGTACAAAAATAATGGAACCGAAAGCCAGGAAAATTTTTCAATTTCCGAAAAATAAAAAAAAATTCTTGGATTTTGGTTTCATTATTTTTGTACGGCAGTAGGTTCTATGAGATTATTATTTCATAATCTACCAACGTGAGGAATGCCCTACAAGAATATTTTGTCGGTAGAGCACATCTTCAGGTGAAAAATTACTATTTTTTTTTTCCTTGGTGTTTTGGCATCGACTGCTATGGTCATTAGCCATGTGTTCTGGATAGGACTTGTTACTAACTCCATACGCCACTTTGGGAGCAGCACTGTTAATTTTTAACGCAACATGAATCGTGGAGGATTATTCCCAGCCGACACGAGCCTCAGTCACTCAGACTTTCACATCTGAAAATGAAAAAAGATCGCACCGTCTGGGAATCGAACCTGCAATCTCTCGATTACCAGGCGAGCGCTTAACCACTGCGCTAATCCCCGCCCCGAAAAATTACTATTATTATTATTACAGCCATTTGTCCCACCAAGAATTGACGGCATAGTGCCTAAAGTTATTTTTTCATATAGCAGCATCGTTCTGAATATGTTTCATGCTGTATAAAATGACCCCCCAAAATCGTTATATGGGCTTGTAGTCTAGTACTTACTGCTGCTTACTGCTTTACCAGCTGCAGAAATAATCAATAAGAGGGATCTGCTTCTCGTTCATTTCTCTATAGGGGCTAAGTCTGAGAGTTTTTCCATAGAAATTATCCGATTCTTAGAAACAACTTTAGAAGCCTATTGAAGAACCGAAATGTGTTTTTTTTTAGATGAAATCTAATTTCTTACCACTACCGATTTCACCGGAAATTGTCCTAGGTTCAGTTTTTCAAATGGAACTCTCAGATTTTTGAAATCTACAGCAAATTCTGATCGTGAAGGGATAGTTACTTGATTAATTTTTAGTTTTCTTCTTTTTCATATATTGATGATGATGATTTCTTTCCGATGTCATGTCGTCCACGATAATGGAAGTAGCATTTTCGTTACAATACTCTGACACAAGACGAGGATTGATTAGCAAAATCACTTTTTTGTTTGGGTTATTTTTTTTTCGAATGACATTTCTAAGGCAACCTACCCTGTATGATAGATACTTTTCGAAGCGACTAATCGAATTATTCCAAAATTTTTCAGAGTCGTTACTATTATTAAAAATTAACCGAAAATCAGTGCTTTACTAACCAAAATCTAAATTAATAACAAAGTTGTAGATAATTAACGCATACTCCAGAACAATGTTATGATAATTCTGGTTTGCTACCAATAGAAAGTTTAATTAAATTCACTTTTTGAATAATATTCCTCTGATGGGCCCATCATGATTGAAAGGTACATCTAGCAGAAATAAGATATGCACGTTTTCGTTGTTTTGAATTTAGATACTTCTCGATATTATTAAAAGAACAAGTTCAATGTTGCAATATAATATGATCTGTTCAAGTTGATTAATTCCATGCCTTTATTCTTTCGTTATCATCGTCACAGATAACAGGAGAGTGTTTTTATTTAATTTCTCAGGAAAGAAAGTGAAAATCGGAAGTGACAACTTTTCAATTACAGAACGGGGTGATGTCACCCCTCAGTACTACATCTTGATGGAGAGGACAGCAGACCAAAATATTCTAACTAAAACTTAAAATACAAATGAAGAGGTTTATAAAACATTCTTAAGGGTTACGAAGCTTCATCTTTACCAGCAACTAAACAGACGCTTCTTCAGCAAATTAAGAGAACCATATACATAAGCAGCATCTGGTGCAATGCTCATTCAACTGAAATAGAGTCGAAAAACTGTGGTTGGACCATTATAAACAATAAGTATCCCCATTATTGGTATGACGGTCCTGTGATCCCTTTATTTGGGAAATTGTCTTCTAGTACGTATGTTTTTACAAAATCAGAGTATCGATTTAGATGTCGTTCACCACAATGAGTTCAGCACAATGAGAATCCGAGACAAGCTATGAAAGTGAAACTTCCAGTGCGAGCGAAGAATCTACTGAAGAAGATGGTGATGAATGATTATTCTTTTTCAATCAAAATTTATTTTTATTTCTCTTTTAAATTACCAAATGAACCAATATCGTATTTTTATATAATTTAAAATTTTTACTTCTTTAGTGAGAAATATTGAATTTAAGTCCAATATTTTTGTCAGAGAATCGATACTTCAGATGAGTTTTACATTTTTTCTCAATTGCCACAGCTGGTTATAACCAACATTGTTGTCGTCAAATCAACATCTTTGGAGCGTCGACCTGCTGGAGATACTTATTACCTTTGTCGGACAATGGGTCATTAAGAATCTAATTTAATTATTGTATTCTCCCAGAAAAATCATAATGCTGCCTGTCGCCTACAAGTCGTGAAATAGACACGTTCAGAGTGGGGGACAACCTAGAAATGCCGAAAATTTTTGTTCGGCAATTTTTTTAGGTTACTTTCAGTAAATATCTTTCACTTTAACTGAAAAACTAAATGCTGGTCATCACCTTACATATAAATGCGAAATTGATATGTACTTCAGAAAGCGAAAGGAAAAATTACCACTGTCAAGGTTTCCTATCTGCGAAATCTTGTCGGACTCGGCATACTTAAACAGTATACAAAGTTACAACTTGCTGCTCATCACTTAAGATTTTGTACGAGGGCTTGCGGACTATAATCTTAACGGCTTGTGTTGTATTATCTTATCTATTATGTGAAGCAAAACCTAAAAAGTACCTTCTCGCTAAGCCCTGTATATAAATCTTAAAGATGGAAGGGCAATTAACATTCTGTTCCGAAACTGCGCAAATTCTATTGATATTTTTCATATTCTTTTCAAGATGAAATACTTTTGAGAAAAATTATGAAACTCTTTAATTGGTACAAGAACTTAATTAAGAGAAAACCGAGCCGCTAGAGTTCTGCAACCTTGCTGGCGGCCACAATTATATCGTTTCAGAGAACGGATAAAAACAACATTTACATGGCGAATTCGAAAAGGACAACCTAGCAAGAAAAGGAAACACGCAAGAAAAATCCAATTAAGGAACACCGAGATTCCTTCCGCAAAATCGTGTTATTTTTTTCCTGGAAGATGAGCTCCCGGTGCTTATTTTTTTCTTGAGTGAGGTGTAATGAATGAGCAATACCAATTATGAATGCGGATATATTTGTATTGCGTCATGCACATCTCTGGTTTCTATCAATTCAGTGTTTTGCTGTTTGAATGATTCTGTTGGACTGACGAAGAAATTAGCATAATGCTTGATTAGTTAGTTTTCAGTTTTTTCCTCAAATCCAAGTTAATGTAGAAACTTTAAATTTTGGAGATTACATACAGTCGTAAAGTTGTGAAAATGTGAATTTTTCACTACTGCCATCATGCCATGGGGGTTAAATTAACAACCCTTAAAATAGTTTATGTCAGAACTTTTTTATGGAGATGAACAGAAGTACAACCGGATTTTTTAATTACTAAAATTCTCGACCCCATGAAAAAGTTCGGAATAAAATGTAATAAAGGTAGTTAATTTCACCTCCTTACAAGATAACGGCAATTCAGACAAAATACCTGTTTACGAGTGTGAGTGTACGTACCTAAGCTCCAAAATTTGAAGTTTTTTATCAACTCAGATTTCACGAAAGAATTGGAAGCTCCATTATTGTTCATCCAGCTTTTCAGGAGTAATATCTTTTAGGAGATTGGAATGACAAAATTTGTAAATTGGACACACCCCTCATACTTTATAGTTCAGAGTTGTATTGAGAAGGTCAAGATACTTTTATCCGTTGTGGTCATGAAAACTATAGGAGGTTTTGATAAACATAAGATATTCACAGTATTCTGAAAGTATTGAAGAACATTATTTGCTGACAATAATACTTCATAGGATATTTGTTGGTTCCTAAGTCTCTGTGGGTACGCCACAGTATTGAAAAAATTATGTTTTCAGAAATAATAGTTTGGAAGGTAAGGCAGACGTTGTTGTTTTTGTACGCTTATCTTTGGTTAAGGCCTTGGTATATTGATATCTTTGATTTACTTCATTCATTCATTTGAACACTTTCGAAAATGGTTTAAACTGTACAAGAGAGAATATCAATTGAAACTATGTATTTTAAAAATAGACGAAGTGCAAGAGTTACGGCTTGAATTTTGACTTATAATATCACAAGAGCTTAAATGATTTCCGAAAAAATTTTTGAGGGCACGAATATTTTGAAAATTATTCCGAGTCGCGAAGCGACGAGGGATAATTTTCTTAAAATATTCGTGCCCGACAGAAAATTTCCAGGAATAATTTAAGCTTGCGTGGTATTCGGTAAGAAAGTTTCACACCATGATTTGGAAAAAAATTATTAATCCAATCTGATATTTTAAATTAATTTCACTGCTTGTCAAGTCCACCATGTTTCGCTAAATAAAAAATATTACCATCTATAGTTAAACCAAATGCTACTCAGATGGGTATTAGATCAGTCTATCGCCCTTTCATAATTTTAGGTTACTTAAAGGTGGTAGAAATGTATTTTTTGTTAAAGTAATCGATAACACTTCTAATGTGCAGTAATGTTGCAGTAGGTGGCCCGGTGGCCGTGATATAGGCGACCATGCTTTAGACAGATGAGGTTAATATTGGTAAAGTACATTGAGTTACTGCATAGTTAACCAGCAAACAAAGATATTCTTATGTGAAACATTTCTTGTAAGCACTTGCGTTAAACAATTTGAGAAAAATTAAATGCTTTGAAAAGTACAATTTATGTAAATACTGCAAAGAGTTGAGTCAAGTGCAAATAGATCATCCAAAATTAATATATTTAACGAATTTAATGGAAGATTGCGACCAGGAAGCGTTAGAGTCGAATGGTTTGTTTACGAAAATCCAAGAAAGTCTGCTGCAGATGTCAAGTAAATATGGCCTTTTGCGTAAAAGAGATTTCAACAAAATTGTTTCAAAATATTACATATATGTCTTAAAACACAGACATCTAATTAATTCGTCACTTTCCTATTCACCATTAAGAAGAGAGGATGGGTTAGAATTCAAGCAACATTTAAATCTTACTATGTTTGTAGATCCTACGTTTTTTGAAATATAAATTGGTAATGCATAATAATTAAAGAAATTTGTGTTTTCTGTTTAATGAAACTTTATAGCGAATAATAAATAGTAATGTTAATTCATATAGAAATTTTGCATTATTCACAGGTACCTATACCTACAATATTCAATGGTTGTGGATCATATGTTTACCTTTTCAACTGTCAAAAAATTTCCGCTTAAATATCGTGGCGCCACGAAAAAATTTCCGGAATTTTTTTTAGTTGCCATCTTATTGGTTGAAAAGTAGAGGTGTGAAATTTTCAATGAAATTCATCCAGTACCGTGTATTTTTTATTCTGCTTTCCGATATATTCATTTTCGATCAGAAACAACACATTTACATTTCAAGTGTTACAAATATATAAAAATGTGAACTGCTATATATTTATACATTTGATCTATGTTATTTCATACCGTCGAGATTCAGTACACACTCGAGCATATGGCAACATAACAACATAGCAACAAAGCGAAGTTATCAGTACATAATTTGGCTGATAGATGGTAGCCGAATTGCATTCGCCAGAATTCTACAGTTATTGTTTAATTATAAGTAAGATAGTTAGTCAATGCCTGTGGAATCAGTGTTGGACTCAAACACGAGTGTTATCCAGCGTGATTAGTTACAAACATGAATATTTGACGTCATTTTAATGCAGGGATCTTCAAAGAACCCCGATTAATGCTTTAGAAAATGGCTGTATCATTGTTTCTATTAAAGTACGACATGACTTGGATGCCAGACCACTGACGCCATCTACATGTCGCCTCCATTTGAATTCAATATTTATCGCATAAGGTTGGCAAACTATCTTGATTGTATTTGAACAATGCTACAATTAATAAATATATTGACATTAAATTATAAATAAAACTCTGCAAAAACACTCTTTACCCAAAAGGCGCCTCATTGTTATACACCAAGCCTAGATTTGTTATTTTGTTAAAGAACGCACCACGTCCCTGTCTTATTTCCGTGAGTTTGTTTATACAGTATTATGATAAAGTAATGCACAAAATTCATAAAACGTACAACGATCACTTTTGAAAAAAATGCAAAAACACATCAAACTGTTTTTTTATTCCGCATCTTTTGTTACAAAAATAACACGTCAAAGTTGGTTTAATGGACTGTTTAGTTAATTGAAAAGTTATTATGAAACTTACGTTTATTTCGTTTTTTATTCATTTTCTCGTTTTTTTTCTTATGTGAGCCCTACTACAACTATTTTTCCTTTGTGTAAAAACACAAGCTCTATCACATAATGTAATAAAAATCTTAGCTTCCCATTAAAAAAATTTGTTGATGACATCATAACTTTGACAACTTTGACGTGTTATTTTTGTAACTTATGTCAAAAGATGCGGAATAAAAAAAACAGTTTGACGTGTTTTTGCATTTTTTTCAAAAGTCATCGTTGTACGTTTTATGAATTTTGTGCATTACTTTATCATAATCCTATATAATTTATTGCTTGGTTCATTTTACACTCCTTCATTCGGCGAGTTTAACGAACCACCATTGCTAACTGTATTTCTGGCTAATAACAATACGCAAACTGGAACGAAATTATTAAAAATAATTGCAATTAAGCTTAATCGCGATGGAGTATTTGTTGTGAATTTCAATTCAAAGAATTCTAGCACAACGATCATTACTAATTTGATAGTTTAATGGAAAGAATCTGAAAATGAAGATATACGAAGTTCCGCTTAGTTAGTGACCGGTGTTGTTCTAGCTATAATTGTTCAATTAACGTTTTACCCGAATGGAAAATTGCCGTGTGTGCTTGTTTGTGATCGTTTGTTGGTTTTTGCGTACCGTGAAATTCAATATTCAAGTCGTATTACTCTTCAAATATTGCAATAAAACGTACAGTACGATGGCTATAGTAAAGTTTTGAGATAGACAAATAAAAACAAATACTTATAATCGGAAAGAGCTTTAAAGTTTTACAAAATATTCTCTATTAAGATCAATACCAATTTGAATGCGTTTAAACAAATTTCCCACTTTTTCCATTCCGATTGAACATGTTTGAACGCATCAACCGCTTCTTCAGGTGTCGAAAAACGTTGAACTCGCAATTTATTTTTGATATGCGGGAATGAAATCATTGGGTGACAAACAAGGACTGCAAGGCGTATGCCCCATTAGTTCGATGTTTTGACTGCTCAAAAACGGTTTTGTTTGAGCTGATGTGTGAGAGCTTGCATTTTCGTGGTGGAGAATGATTCGTATTCTGCGATTGGTTTCTCTGATTTTCCCGAACACTTTTAGCAAAAAAATGCTGGTGGAGACATATCCAGTCATTCCGAAAAACTAGAAGACCATTTGTTTCGAAGAGTTCGTGCGCGAACAACTTTTGTTGGATTTTTTCAATTTTTTCAACATTTCTTTGCACAAATCGACACAAGCTTTTTTTGGGCGATTTTTAAATTATGAGGTACCTTTCCAACGCGAGCAAGTCTTTTTGACAGCCATAAATATTCATTCGAGTAGAACCAATACCCAAGTATGCCTTAATACACACCGAAAGTCATAGAAAATCATCGCACGATTTAATTTAATTTTCTGATCAATATTAATGTTTCAAGTATCTGCAAACAACACAATAAGCATTCGTATGACAATACTTTCTGAGTACGTTCACCATCAAATATGTCTAACTTTACGATGACAATGTCAGATTTGACCTAATCGTATTAGTGTTGCCATATCTCAAAACTCAAATAGCAATCCTCGAATTGAAGAAATGAACATATTATTTGAAAATAGCCACCAACCGTCGACAATCTACAATCGCCATATCGACAGATCGACTGAAACATCTCTGCAAAAGGTATTGAGATACGATTTTAATGTTTTTCTCGGATAGTCTAAAATGTGTAAGATTAGATTTTGGGCTAAACAAATAATTTTCACTTTTTTGTAAGAGGTAAGATTCCATTTGTACATTTGTAATTGAATCAATTTTCATCATCTAGTAATTATAACGACCTTTATCACCCCTCTCTAAAAAGTTGATTCTTCCAATCTACTTCGATCGCAGTAATTATGATTCAATTCTACTAAATTGTCTGTTTTATATCAGTAACCATGGTTCTATTTTTTTTTTATCAGTTCATATCGTAATTCAGGTTAGGAGTCTACCATCAAATAATGGTGACCCTATCAACTTTCAAAATCTTTGGAAATTATTATTTATTCTATAAATTCAATTATTTTAGATTGTTATCTTTTATTTCAAGGGTTACATTCTGGCTTAGCCTTGTAGAGTTGAGAGTAGGTACTGGTTTGAGTTAACAAAGGTTGAACAAAAATAGGTAAAGTCATTATAAAATTCGCAAACAAAAATAGAAATGCATTTTGAGACGAGATCTCCACTCCCAGCCAGCAAATCTACAAACATATCCGGAGGAGGAGAGGAAAAACAACAAAATAGAAATTAGAAATCAAGGTCCATAAAATCTTAAATTCTGTGAGGTATGATTTCTAGTTTCTTGACAAGAGAGCCAACGTTCTCATATATTATTATATTCTTAACGACTCCGCTCAGTCGAACCAAATGTGATTAATTCTATTTCGATAAAAATGCATTTTCTAATGAATTCCAACCAAATAAACTAACAACTTCGTAACTTCTGTTCTACCACTGTCACTGCAAATACACTTGCCACTCTCTTGGAGAATTGTAAGTCAAGTTTGACTCTCTTCTGATGAATTCTGCGAAATTTGAATTTTAAGAAGAATTTCCAATACCATTGTTGTTTACTTGAATTCTTTCTTCAGTATTACGTGGGAATGTTATGATTATTTTTTATTTTAAGTCTCCCTTTTTTATGTATTGAATTTGTTGTGAATATTTGCTAAGGCTGCAATACCATAATAATGTTGCATAATCTGTGCCTGTATTTTGGAAGTTTGGTTAGGTCATTATTAGATACAATAATAATAATAGTCTGTCAAGAACACTATTATGACTGTTTCCAGAGACATGAGAGCCTGTGCTGGCAGAGAACGGCACCTATGATTGGTTCAAGAAGGTTTCTCTGCCTATGATTCACTGTACTCATATTAATGTACAAGTTTCAAGAAACAATCATTTTGATTGTGGCACTGTGAAAATTGTCTTTAATGAGAGAAATGCCTTTTACTCGTTTCAGCATCCTACTAAGTCAAAATATCAAGACGATTTGGGAAAAATTTCTATAGCAAACTCCTAGGTTCATTGAACCAATAAGTCCTGATTGAAAGTTGTTCGGTATAGTACTCTAAGCTGAAAAGGTGAGAAAGCAAGTCGCAAGTGGTGTTGTAAGTTTTTCCAGTTTCCTACCAGCTGAAAGGAGAATCATTCCTCTACCCAAACAGGTGTGCCTCTGGCTATAATCCTATTAATTAAGGAATGACCATATAAAGAGTACTGTCATGTAGGAAATTACACAATGGACAAAAGTTACCAGGCATTTTCCTTGCGGGATATCAGCTGTCAAATACCTATATGGAGATGTATGTTGTAGAGGAAGCTTGATAACAGTGAGTACAATTTTATTTATTTTTTGGTGTTAGGCATCGGCTGCTATTGTCATATTCATTAGCCACTATGTTTTCTGGGTAGTCCTTGTTACTAACTCCATGCGCCACCGAAGGACCGCAACAGTGAATCGTGCAGGTCTCACCCTCGTCGAGCCACGAGATTTCAATAATTTAATCGGACAAATTGAATTTAAAAAATCCAAGCACTAACTGGGGCACGAACAACAGACCTTTGGGTCCACAGTCGGACGCTCGTGCCAGTGCGCCACGCCCCGACTAGTCCAACTAGATTTTATTAAAACTGCATCATAATTCTTGAACTCAGAAGAGTGCGAAACCTTCAAAATTAAAACATGCCGTTCTAGAAAGGTTGTTTCTAGGTATAACGCCAAGTTCTCAGTTTTTTCAAATGAAATGTCAAATAAGCCTCTGTGTCAACAATTCGTAACCTAATTGATTGAATGTAATACAATATAAGGGAAATTATTCTGATCTAAAATTATTTCCAGCATTGTTATTGAAATCGATAATAAAAAATAGCGTGCACAAGTGAGCCTTCAAAGCACTCCGTTTTGCGTTGTTCCCTTAAACTCGTTGCACGTGCTTTAAAGGATCATTTGTGCACTTGTATACTACTATTGAATGATATCATTTAGAAGTTATTGCACACTAATTTCTTTTGCGTATTGTTTTCAAATGCACTTTCTAGACTTAATATTCATCTTCATTAACCTCCTGAACGTACGCCAACTTTGCTGAATACCTTCCAAAACCGTTTTTCAATTTCAAATTCAATCAATGCTACGGATTCGCAACTGGGCAACATCAATTCTCCTTTAGATGGAAAGAATAAAACCTGGATTCATTCTTTCAAAACAGTGCGTCTTATAATGGCCGTTCGAACGACCAGCCCCAGAGCGCACCCGAGTTCAGATCTACTCTCCTCACTTCATTCAAATTTCGTCGTTAGGGAGTATATTACGTTTGCATCCGCGAAAAAAGGAACGAAGGGAAGCACAAAAGGTGTAAGCGTAATTCTGAAACGGAAACCGTGTCCGAATATAGGAAACTGGAAATAAATATGGTCAAGCGTAAAAGTCTTAACGAGAGAGGAGTCAGGCTAGCCGTGAAATAGTGAATATTGGCGTATTTTCGGAGTTTCCAAAGAAAGTATTAGGGTGCAACGTAGTGAAACAATATCGGTTGGAAAGTCAGGCGTGAATTCGGTATTCACAAGGGTGGCTGGTGGAAACGATTTCTCGAAGTCGAGTGAATATTTGTCACCTTTCTATCGTAGTCGGAAGTTCCAGGGATTCGATAAATGTTCCATGAAGGTGAACGAACAAGACTTTTTCAATTCCAGTACAATCCAAAAAAGTTACTGAAATAAAATATATCGTTATTGGTTTCAGTATTTCACACAAAACCGTTTATTCGACTGACTTCTGACACCTTCCACTGGTTACTCGGATGATAATCTCATCGTATTCCGAGATATACCCAATCCAAACCAACACACTAATAGACCGTCAGATAGTGACAGATTTAGGTGCCCCATTTTCGCTTACAAGCCTCGAACTGGGGTAAAATGGAGGGAAATTTACGAGTGGCTCATGAGCATTTTTGTGAGGTAATTTTTGTTTATTCTTACAAACTATTGCATATAGCAGTTCTAATGTTGTTTTTTGTCAGTCAGTTATGCCAAACCTTTGTTGAGTTCTTAATCAACCGATTTTGATGGTTTAGCGAAACCTGGAATCAATCTAGGATTCAAGTTCTAACTATGCAGTGAACAACTCGGCAAACCAAGATTCACATAAAACTGCAGATTATCTCTGACTGAAAAACCGGTCCTAAGTAAATGGAAAATAAAGAGCATCAAGCCGAAAAGTAACGGGTTTTGAAAAATGAGTACAAAGGCTTATTATGGGTTTGTGGATATCTGAAAAATATTAGAATCAATAAAACTGAGATACTTCAAATGCGAATCAGTCAAACAGTTTAGAAGAAAAGCTGAAAGAGGGCTGGATATTTTGTTGAAAAGTAAGAAATTATTAATAGTTCAACAAATAATGTTATATTTGAAATCAGCGTTTGCTGCACTACATCCATCAACAAGAGGTTTTGGTTTGCTGAACATACCAAACGAACATTCATCTGGATTATGAAATCAGTTCACTAATATTTTTTTAATAAAAAGTCATGGAATCATAAGAAACCTAGCTAGGTAACTGAAATACTCTCGACATATTATATCAAGCGTTCTAGGAATTTTAATATCTTCAAAATGCTACAATACTAATACACATAAAGATTCATTTTTTGCAAACGATACTTTCATTAAAAATTCAACTAGAAATACTGCAAAAGTCAATTTGAATATATCCGGTAAATTCAGAAATCTTTCAGATTTTCATCAATTATCATTAGTACCTACTGACTGAAGCTTTATGTTGGATGAGGTCTTGAGTTGAAGAAGACCATATTTATTGAAACCCAACGTTTCGTCAAATTCAGTTTGGCATCTTACCGTCCCTGCAAGTCGAAAAAGGGGAGTATTTCAAATTTATAAACTGAAAAACAACAATAATTCACTAGTACTTTTCTATTCGAATCTGTTTCTCCTGTTTATCAATTTGAAATATTCATTTCTGTATCTTACCGTGCTCTGAAATAAATTTGCCAAAACGATGGAAATTCAGAAATATAGTATTTTTTCAAGGCAAGAAAACAAATAATTTACTATTACATTTTATTCGTATTTGTTTTTTTCCTTTTCATGAATTCGAAAGATTCCATTTTTTTGTACCTTACAGTGCTCTGAAGATGTCAAAATGATTTTGACCAAACGATGGCTTTCAAAGTTCAAGACCTCAAACCACATAAAACCTTCAGGTCTTCATAAACAATGTAGTTTAACATTACATTTTAATAATTGGTCATTTTCGAAAAATACGACACGGTAGCCCCTGGCTGATTTTTTCTTTGACTAACATAGAAACAAAGTACTGACGGTGTCAATTATTGAAAAATTTGACAATGATATCTTTGGGAAAACTATAGAAATACGATAAAAGTGGAATGGCAGTATTTCATCCAGATGATGTGCCACCAAGATGAGAATTTGACTGGTTTCTCCGGAAACGAAAAACACTCACAGGAGTCCTCATTAGTACCTAAAATCCCGCGAATGGACCTGAAAACCTTGTGAATCCCAAACTTTACATAAGATCTAATCGGTCGTCTTTCAGTAATACTCACTAACCCGATTTTTGACTGAAATATCAAAAAAGATTCGACCATCTTTTTATAAAGCAATTCTACTTTGAGAATGATATACCGCCAAACTTTTTCACACAGGAATATCCAACTTCAGGTTGATGAAACATTCGTATGATTCTATTCTATGATTCTATTTTCCACGGCTTGAAAGGAGAAAAACCGGGTGAAACATTATAAGGATCTGTTTTTATCACAAAAATAACAACAGAATACCCAAATACCACCAGATCCCAATGCTCGATCAGGATGTCACCTGTAGCTGCCAACATCATTGCGTTTTATTGGTCTATAATGTTTGACTAATTTCAAATATTCCTTTCCCATCACGAAGTGGCCAAAAATGTTAAATTAATGCTGCATAAAATAACCAAATATCACGTTGACGATTTCTCATTATTATTAATAACTGGACTGAAATAGAAAGAAGGGGAAATAGAGCCAGACTAGCTATTCCAGTATACGAAATGAATAAAGAAACATCCACGAGAGAATATGAGCGCGAGCAATTTATTTTATCGACCAATCACAAAGCATTACAGTAATTGGTCATTTCAATAAAAGCAATTTCTGCCGTACACTTCCAGGAGTCCTACCACAGCAAATAACGTCGATATGCATAAACTCTGCTGATTGAATTGGAATCGTACCTACGAGAGTGACACTACATTCGAAACACCCAGCTCAAATAGACTACCACAGCAGTTATCTTTATTAGCAACAAATGCCCGTTCCAGAACGGCATGTGTTTAAACAAGCGAGTAACCCCGGTCATAAATCGCGCCAAAAAACATTTCAATTCCAACCCCATTTATAGTTCCAAAAGTTCGGTAACGACACACAAGTTATTAGGCCAGCGACAAACCCCTACAATAATGGTTAGTACGGTAATCGTAGCTGGAACTAGAATATTAGTTGGACTCTTCGTAGGACAATGTAGGTTCAACAAACATAGTAGTATAATCGGTCTGGAAGTAAAACTGCTGTGCAGGTTCTGTCAGGAAGAAGATGAAATAACAGTACTGATGCTACTGCGTATATAGAGAAGAAGGAGACAATGGCATCCCATTTGAGGTTGCGGGATTTGGGAGTCTGGGTAAACGAAGGAGCGGTGACAGTTCATGCGAAAATTGCAAAGTGGCGATTCCTACTTCCGCCCTCAGAGTAAAAAGCTATTACTATTCCGAGCAGAGAAAAAATGGAAGGAAATATAGTGGAATTTTGCACGGGACGTCCAATACGATATTCGGATAGTTCCGTCTGACAGGCTTTGGGTACCTGGAAGGAAGAAGTTTTATATAAAGCTACTCTTTGGGTGGATACATAAGTTTTCTAAGCTGAAGTATTCTAACCGTAGCAAGAGGTGAAAGAAGGGCCCGAGCAGAGAATTCACAGGCATCCTAAACCAAGCTGAAACGAAGGAAGTTCATCTAGTATAGGCCCTGGGTTACAAAGAAGTGCGCGGAAACGGGGTGTTAGACGAACTTGCTAGAACGGGTTCCATGGCGTTGTTCTGTTGGCCGGAGCCTGTACTAGGCATCGCAAAAAGCCAAACCTCTTCAGCCCTTTATGATCGGGCAGAAGAAGAATTGAAATAACTTTGGATTTTTGGAGTTCAAGAATTCCAACAATAGGGAATAACCGACTTAGAGTGGACGGACATTCAGTGAATTTAATTTGTCATCTATATTGTGAAGTTCGAGAACATTAGCATAATTAATTGCCTCCATGTTATTAATGAAATCAGATTGATTAAAATTTCTATAATCTTCGAAGGTGTATAAAAAATTCTGGTTAATCCTATAGGTGAAAAATCAAGTTCCTACCTGGTAGGCTCGAATATCGTTTGGGGCAATCCAATGGTGTTGAGAATGTTCAGCAGGCGTTTGGTGGAGTTGTCCGAATACAATGAGTCTATGTTTAAGTCACTCCAACAGATAATTTCGTGAAAACTTGGAGCAATTATGCTCAAGGTTGTTTCAAGTTCAATCAAAAAACATCAGCTGGCACAGAACAACATACTTCTTATCATGTTTGAAAGAAATCCAAAGTTGTTCCATATTATTTTCTGTGAAGTTCGTTAATATTTTAATTTCGAATGTATTTGTGATGTAGAAATCTATACCACCACCCCCACCAACAGCCACAAACAATTGTTCAGTCAATTACGATGATAGACTCAATTCTGTGTAGGATTTCAGACTATTTGAAGCACTACTGTGCGTAACGTCGTATGAAGTAACTCCATTTGACTCAATTATGGAGATTTTATTTCTTTCCATTCCAAGAAATAACTATGAAAGTTTGAAACGAATAAAGAAATGCAATTATTCAAATAAGTCACAAACAATTGAATAAAACGAGGTGAAGCCGCTGAAAGTGGTGGAGCCGCTGGCCTACTATTCCAGAAGTTCGGTAACGACACATGAGAGTCATTCTGTTTCGTGGAAAGTTCTCGATGCGCCGCCACTCTGATGATGCGTTCCTTTCTTTTCGTCTCTTTTCCGTCGCTTCTCCGATGATTAACTGGAAAACTTATGGCCGCTTGCTAGAGGACTTTTCTTCGAGGACATATTTTATTTTTGTTTAATTTATTTGGGTGGGCGACCAGGCGAGCTTTTCACGGTTGATATTTTGACCTTAATAGGGGAACATTTATCAAAACATGTTTTTTTCGTATAACAGGTATCACTTTGAGGGTGGCGATGATTAATGGTGCGGCTCGAGGGAAGCGCGCGATACGCCCTTTTGCCTTGCATGGAACTTTTTGAAAAATATCAGGTGTTTGTGAACGAAGGTAGATAGTTTATGAACTGCATCCACATTGCCTGACGATTGAAAATCATGCAACGAAAATAGTGAACTATTAAGATTGACTCAGCAATGGCGTTACTGATGCAATGATCTGTACAGGGGGGACGTAAAGGTTACATTTCAACATTTTCCAATAATAATTTTCAGTTGCGCATTTTACGCTATAATTACAAGTAGCGGTGATATCATCAAATTTTTTTATAGGTGACTCTTCGACCTTTTTTTAATATCTCCATATTTCCCCATCAACAGTCGACTCTGAAAATGCCAACACTTTTGGTATAAAGTGGTTCGTTGGCGGGTTACAGACAATCGAAAATGGAAAAATTTGAGCTTGCGTCAATCATAATTGAATTATTTGATGTTTCACTAGGCATATGAGGATTTGCAACCTATGCATATAGTGCAGGACGAACTTCACTATGACTATTCTCTCATGACTGTGAAAGAATTATATTGAACGGCGTTGTTTACTTCATGAGCACAAGTGAGCTTCTATGCAATTGCCATGGAAACATTGAAGAGGTTGCTAAGGGTTGTTTATTTAATAAAATGACGCTACATTTTTGTAAGAATTGACAATCTTGTTAGTGGAGGAAACTAAAAACGGTTGTGTTGATAATAATTATGGAGATCCCACAGAATGTGACGCTCATAGCTGGAAAAGCGTTAGGAAATTTACTGCCTGTGAAATCTAAATACTTATACGAGAAGGAGTATGACCATTTTTTGAAATGGAAAGATGAAAACAGAGTGAATACCGTAAATGAAACTGTCTTAATGGCAACTGGTGAGTTTATCTCATAGAAAATATTATTATTTTTTATTCATTTTACCTTATTTTAGTCAGAAAAATATAGTGCATGGGCCAAATACTCACAGCTGATATTGATTGATTGATTGATTGTCAAAGAAAACATTTATATATCAGCATTCAGTCAACTGATGGCCTTTCTGAAAGTTGAATCAAAATAATACATTCCTTAAAAGTCAAAGGTGTTGGAAGGTGGACCAGTAATACTTTTCATAAGAAAAGGTCCAGATGATACTTTTCTGCTACATAAAGTTGTTCTGGTAATGTGCGTATTTGGAGGCTTAAGATGTGGTGAAATGGTCAAGATGACAATTGATGAGATTGAAGACAGAGGAGCCGTTTTACTGATCAAGTTACCAGAAACCAAGACCTGCACGTCAAAAAGCTTCACCATTGTTGAAAAAAGCGAAATAGGAGCCTTGAACTTAGTTAAAAAGTACATTGCACTACGCCCAAAAGGATGTAAACAACGTAGGTTGTTTTTAACCTACAGAAATAACAAATGCATTGAGTTACCTGTAGGTAAAAATACTATAGGAAGTGTTCCTTCTATCATAGCGAAATACCTTGATTTGGAAAACCCGAAAGGTTACACCGGACATTGTCTACGCCGAACGTCGTCAACGCTTCTTGTTCAAGGTGGTGCTTTCTTTGAACCACTAAAATTACATGGAAAATGGAAGAGTAGTACGGTAGCGGAGAGCTATATTGAAGAAAGCATCTCCTCGAAGAACAAAATTGCTACAATGATAGCCCATTCCGTTTACGAAATAGAAAATGTTAACGTTCCGAACGAAACCAAATGCACATTGAGGAGTTCATCATCGGTCAACTCACAGATTTTCAAACTTGGTACTAATTTTTCAAGAACATTGGAAAATTGTAATTTCTATTTGAGAGAAAATAATTAGTCCCTTTTTCATGTACAGCTATAAATAAAACTTTTCTGAGTAATTAATTTATTGAACTACAGAAAAAAAAACACTTAGCGGGCGTTATGATTCATAATGCCCTCCATAACGCCCGGGCGAATTCATTTTCATTAAATACATTTTTTGTTTAGTGGGCAGAAAATAAAAGATTTTTTGAATGAGATAAGATATATTTCGTTGTCCGATTTTCGTGCTACTCAGAGATGTTTTAACATATTATTTTCATCCTAGAGATATGTTCATGGTCGATATTATTTAATAGTAAATTTTAACGGCCAGGTAGCCGAGTGGTTGAAGCGACATTGTTTCAATCACTTTTGGCTGCCAGTCAAAGGTTCAAAACCTAGCGACTGCAGAACTTTTTCTGATGGCCCGAGAAAGTGCTAGGAATCGCACGTAAAAAGGTAAGACCTCGTTAATCCTTAGCTCGCACAAGTTTCGACTTCTGAGGGCTGCCGTTCGTAAGGAAACGACAGCTGGTTAACGGAAAAAAAAACAAAAAACAAAAACAAAACAACGTGCTTCGGAAACTTTGAGAACAAGAAACCAGTATGTTATATTTTCATTCATGTTATTACACTGCATAACTCATTGTTATTGATTTGAGCATTTTGATTTCGAACGTTTTTTATTATTCCATTACCTTCACTACTTGCAATTAGTTTTGATGTTCACTGTACACATGTGAATATTTCTAATACTTGATTTGTTAAAAATTTTGCGATAAAAATGCTTTGCAATCAAATAAACCATGATTTTTCTGTGGAAATTACCATAACAATGAATTTTGAATTATTCAACTTTGCCGCCCTATCGGCTCTCTCAATCATATGATCCTCGTATAACTTGTCATAATCGAATAGGTTCTTGAACCAAACAAAATTTCAAAAAATTATCAAATTTTTCTAAACGCCGTTTTCATAGGGTTTTGTGCCCTGACCTTTGTTTTTCATTTCACTTAGAGAGGATGGAATAATAGGTATGCCGATCTGAGTACTTGTTCTATAATTCACAAATTTCTGTTTGGGGCATGTCAACATATCCTCCCCTCATTAAAATTGCAATTCGTTCTTTTTCATTTTTCGTTCTTTTTTATTTTTAAATGTAAAACAACGAATTGAAATTTTAATGAGGTGGTGGGAATGTGTTGACATGTCCCAAATTGAATGAAAAAGCACGCATTGAAACTTGTATGGAGTGAAAATATGTTGACATATTCCAAGGACAACTTTGTGAATTATAGAATAAGTGTTCAGATCGGCGTAATATCCAGATGACTCCAATCATCATATGCTTAGTACAATATGTTCCCCTTTAATAGATTTCAGTTGGCCAACAAAGATATTTACAATGCTGGAGTTATCCTTCGCAAACTATCCAGTAAGGATCGTGAGAACTCTTGAGAATCTTGCTGGGCGAAACCGATAACTCAGGGTGCAAACCTATGTGTTTGACTTTTCAATGAGACAGTATTAACCACACAGTATGATGAATCACCTGATCATAGTTTCTAGTTCACCATTTCAAAGGCTTTGATTAAAACTCCTTTCATACTGGAGATGGTCATGTTTATATCCCTCGAATACTTTTTCTCTAAGACAATAACTATCCTTATTATCCCCATCATTTTTGAAACATTTCAAATTCAAATTCAAAATTCATTTACTAAATTAAATTCATTACATTTTAAAAGCAAGTACGCGTACAGAGTATAAATAAAACAACACATAATAAAATACTATATTTTTCCCGCCGAAAGGATAGGGAAAAACAGGGAGTCTCGACCATGTGGGGTTTGGATGCGTTCTTGCCTGCCTTACCGAAGAATCGGCGGGCGGGCGAACCAACCGTGGGACGGACCTCTTATCCGAAGGGATGTTGGGGTCCGCCTCTGCAATGTTAGCAGATACCTTTATCTATAGGGCCGTGGTGGTCGGCCGGTAAAGCGATCGCCTCGCAAGCGTGGGGTCGCGGGTTCGATTCACCGGTCTCGTGCATGGCATCACACGTTAAAAGGTAAGGGCTGCGTCTCCCTAGCTCACACAAGTCTCTCGAAGACTTCTGAGGGTCGTAATCGGTTGATGGAAATAACAACAACAAAATGCGCCTGTGTCTAAGGTGATTTAAGACCTTCTCCACCTCCTCTTAATTATGTGGGGGAACATGTATAATTATACAATTTAGGTCATCAAGATTTTAGTGTTTTGGATGCTAGTTTTCGTGCGTCAGAGGGTTCCCAGAAAAATTGACGAAAAAACTGGTTCTAACATCATTTTTGAAACAATTCGAAATCGAATATGAGTTGGAAAAAGGAGGATAAAACAATATCTCTTTCAAAGAGTGGGATAGCGGTACAGTGTCATAAACACAAGAAGCTTCCGAGTTGTATAGCAAAATTAATCTTTGTATCAAAAAAAAAATTTAACGTTTCTCATTAGTCGCCTTTATAATTCATTCATAATTGATAAACAACAGAGATTTAGGACCCGTTCTCAACAAAATAGTATTAATCATCTTCGTGGATTACGTTCATGGTAAAGAAATAATGTTTCATGTTACAAAAATTACTATATATCAGGTGGAATTTCTTTCTGTCGACCACTGCATAATGTTTACTCTTGACCGCAATTACCGAGATTTATTTCACTTGATTGAAATTAATCAATTATCAAATCACGAATGCCCTTTTTCACTTGAATGAGTGTTTTTTTGTGATCCTGGAAAATAATCTTTCTTATATACATTATTCAGATTTTTATAGATATTTGATTTGAGTCAATAACGCCCTTCACGATTTTCAAGTTTTATTTCAGAGTTCCCAAATTGTATTTTACGATCGGTATATTGGATACCTAATATGAGTTTATTCTTGGCAGACATCGTAACCTTGAGTACAACACGTTTTAAGTTGGAAAAATATCGTAATTGAGGTTGAAAAAGATATTCGTGAATAATCCTTACAGAAATACATGACTGTGCGTGATATTTCTCTGCTTCTTTTTCTTTAATTATAAATATTGACTAAGCGAAGGAATGCTGCGAGGGCAGTTTCCGATACCCATGTATAATCGAGATTTTAATCTCCTGAATATGACTGGCCATCATATTGTCGGTAATACGAACAGCGTAGACTGGAACAAGAATACCCAACACATGGATTTCTATGGTGAGTTTCATAAATTTTTTTGTATGTTATTCTTGGGTTGAGGGTAGCATCTAGACCATATACAGAGGGTTCATGTAGGGAGAAAGGAGGGAGAAGTCAATAAGTCATTATAACGTTATAAGGAGTTATATAGTTTTTTGTTATTTTTATATTTAAGGGCATTCTTGCAGTAATCGTTTCCCATGATACTATCTAAACATTGTTTGATTTTCATATTTTCAAGAATAGGAAAATTAAAAAAATCATCATTTCCGTTTTCATACCACTTTTCCGACAATAATGGAAAAATGATCCTTTTGTTACGGTTGCTATTTGTTATTTATTGTATTGATGTCTACTTCATAGCATGTCTTGTGTCTAATATGAAAATTAATGGTTTTATTTGCGTTGTTGGTGATTATTATTATACATATCTGCGTTGTTGCTATTTCAGGAGTATTCCTAGCTTACTGGGTATATTTTTGGAATGACTTCGTTATAAAAAGTGTTTCGTTTGAAACAAAAATAATATGCGTTTAATTGTTCCATGATGAACATAAATGGTTCTAGTGTTGGTATTTCATAGCTTCAACCAATGTGAAAGAAGTGATTGGATGAGCGGTATTCGCAAAGCAATACTATCTAGACATTATTTTCGTATAACCTTCCTTAACGACAACGTTACTGTTTCGAAGCATTTTATTTTCATCAGAGCAGTTAAAATTCGGAATAACTCTAGATTAAATGATTGCTATTGTCTATGTTATTACAATAATATTCAATTAGATATTTTCTGATAGGAAAATTGTTGTAAGAAAACGTTTGGTATGTCAAAATGCACTAAATCATTCACTAAATTCCATGATTCAGTATTGTTCAGACAACAGGTTAGGTGACTTGTAGCTGATTATATTTTGCAATGTTGTAAGTAGATTCGTATGATAATTTTGATTCTTATTGCTGAGGTAGTGCGTATTTGAAGAAAATTCCAAAAAATATATCTTTTTCAGTGTTCGATTACTCCCATTCTTGTTCTTTCGGGGAAATAGTTTTGGCGTTGATGAAGAAAAGGTCACCGGTTAGAAAAGTTTACTGGTCTATTGGTTATTATGTCTGGAAGCAGTCAGTGGAACTAGGACTGAGGAAAATTGGTTTTCGTCTGATACCGGACACTTGTTCATGTGGCCATCTGCCACAAAAAAAATCTCGACTTTGTCGAAGTAAGTTTTATTTGGTTTTTGTAAATTTCATTGTAATGAAATGTTATTTGGTAGATTTTTTATTAATCACATTCTCTACCTTTAGCTGTTAGTGGTAGTCGTCGAAGAAATAATACCTACCGATGCAGAAGAGTACACGACGAGAATGAAGTTGAAGCCGAAAGTAATGATATCATCAGACTGAAGTAATTATTGTCGGGTAACATCTTTGCCATGTTGGATGTGACTATTTGAATTAGGTATCAAAAGAGTAATTTATGATAAGAGTATTTTTGATAGTAAGAAAGTGTTGACATATTAGTTTTCTTTAAGACTGTGCGCTTTCAGCAATTATTGCTGAAGTCCCTACTCAGTATAATGTTAAGATGTAGGTATTTCAAGGTTCATACAAAATAATTTTGATAAATAACATACACACACAGAGTATGATATTCTAGATATCACCTTGGATGAGTTTGATGTTTTAAATACATTAATTTGGCAATATTTAGAGAGAGAAGTTTTAGGTTATTTTGTGTAAGATTTTGAATTCCTCAAACTTAAATTTTTTTGGTAACAAGCCACCAAGCTGCGGCATAGGTAGCTAGTAAACTTCTGATCACCTAAGCAGTTTGCTTTCATTGTCTATACATTCCACAAATGCAATATATCTTTATGTTTCAGCTAGTTAAGTAGTTTCACTCTTTATTTGACTTTGTGGAATGATAGTTTTCTTACTCCTACTCAGGAACTTATAATCCTAAAGGCAAGAATCTCTGATGTCCCCAATATAGTCTGAGTTGCAGCATCCCGGTCTGAAAAGGTATACTGAACCGATATCCCAAACAGGTATGATCGTTCCTAGTGGGGGCTGAGTTAGCCGGAGTCCTTTACACTTACAGGTTTTGTAATATCGCAGGTACGTATCACTTTCCTACATTGACTTCTTCTTCATTTCAGTGGAAAACGTAAATACATTTTCATAACATATAGAAAGAAGGAGTTGGAGTCCAACAAAATTATGAATTATCCTCTGTTTGATAGATTACCACCCCAACCAAGTTTTCATTCATTTGAGTGGAAAACGTAGCAATTTTTTCAAATTCCAGAGAGTAATGGGGTACAAAGGATAAAAATACTCTTTTGAAAAATGATTGGAATTGAGAGTAATTATTATTATTTACTGAAGCCTAACAATGAAATTATTTTCAGAAAGAAATTTCAGCCCGAGGCACTTGAAAGCTGATGATGTTTCTATTCATTCCCAGAACATAATATCAGAAAACAATTACAAGTCCGTTCTCTAGATGAAAAAAAAAAACTCAATTTTTCTTTTCCTTGTGATGTCAGAGAGGGATTTATAATAAACCTCTATTGAAATTAGCCAGCGGTTTTCTGGTCCTTTATATAGTTAAGAATGCTTTAATTATAATTGGAATATGCTTTGTGAGACGGAATTATTAACGCCGCAGCAGAGACCAAAGGGTTATTCGAGCAACAGTTGGAAGAATTTTGGATTGAAATGTTTTTATTTATTTTTCATTGTAGAGCTCAAGCAATTGCGAGTCTTGAGGTCAGTCGAAAATGAATCAAATTGTCCATTGAAAACAAATAGTATTTTCCCCTTTACCACACAAGTATTTTCACTCCTAGATGTGTATTTCGATAACAAAGTTAACTTTATCAGTAGGAATGGGAAGTTGTCTTTATTCGTTCTGTTAACTTACATACCTCATAGAACATATTTAATTAATAATAATATAGCAACAATGACTGAAAGAAAAAGTGTTATATTTTACTTGTTATAATTTGCTTAATTTATCACTTTGTATTTATATTTTCAAAATTTGATGACATATCTTAGTTATCAGTAAAAATTTGATATATAAAAAAAATGATGACGTCAGAAAAATAAACAGTTTTTTTAACAAGTCTAACTTTTTGGTTCTTCGTGCTGGGATATAAACAATTACAATTATAGGTAAAGTACAACAAAAAGTATTCACATGGTATGTCATTTCACAGTGATAGTCATGAAAAACATCAAAAAATAAAATAAAAATTGAAACTTATTCAGATAGAAGGTAATCAATCCCAATTATCCATGCAGACTTGTCAAATAAAAAAAAAATTATTTGAGTTTCTTAGTAAAACCTAAATATGTTCAAATAAAATTCTAAATGGTGAGTATACAAGATGAATTGAGATATATTGAAATATCAATTTTCATTATCACAAACTTTCCATATAATGCTGAAAATATTCTTCGATGTTATAAAATGCGTTTTTACTCAAGAAAGTTTTTTTCAACTACTCCATTTTCCATCATTCTGATATTATTAGGAAGCCTATTCCATATTTTCACCAAACTATATTACAATTTTTTTTGAATTTACGTATTATATTTAACTTTGTCATTTCTTAAATGGCATTTTTTCATCTATTGCGCTCATGAAATGCTTTCCTATTACTGAACAATGGTTTATTATTTAGAACAAAATTTATGGACTCATATCTGTATAAAGATATAACAGTTAAGATAAAAAGAGCAACTATTAAAATTTTTCTCTCTTACATTTTTTTTGAAGGACAACTACTATCTGAATGTAGGAAGAGTTTCCCCAAAATATTATTCCATAACGGAGTTCTAATTGAAATTTCCCAAGACTATATAGAAAGATATTTTGATAGAACTCGTGTCAACTGATCTATATGAGCCTTCCAATCCAAACGATGATCTACTTTCACCCTCAAAATAGATATATTATTGGATGTTTTAACTACTGCATTGTCAACCACTATGTGCTGGTTGTTGGTTTGTCTACCAAAATGCAGGATTTGTGTTTTATCTACATTCAACAAAAGATTATTGTCTGAAAACCAGCGATTCAACTTTTGCATATTTTCATTGACCGCTGACCAGACAGCTTGTTTAACTATTTCTGGAAGTTCATTGGTATATACAATGTACAACAGATGGCCTAAAACGGAATCTTGCGGCACCCCTCTTTCAATTATGGCCATTTGTGATTGAATAAGTTTCCCGTTGTATGTTGTATAGATACGATTTAAACAGTCTATATGCTACTCTCCGATTTCCACAATTTTCCATTTTTGCAGTAATATTTCGTGTTCCACACTATCGAAAACTTTCGAAAGATCTAGGCACACTGCTAATGTACCATTATTATTATCGAGAAATGATTTATTCAAAAAACTGTTCTTGTGAATAGCAATACTTTCATAACAATCTAATTCCCTGTAATCATCAACCTAATACTGATTTTAAATTTTGAATTTGTATTTTACGGCGAGTTTATAATAGGCTGGTGCCAAAACGATTTCTAAACTTTTAAAATTCGACAATAAGTAACAGACAAGGACCAGGTGGCAAATGTTGTTTTAAGGAAAAACAAATTTAAACACTAAAACATTCAAAATGGTGAAATGGGGATGCAGTTTAGGGGATGAAAACGTTTTTTTGCGATTTGCGGCGAAACATAACTTCCTAGCAAAATATGTTCAATGAAAAAGTTGTAGATAATAAAAAACCGAAAACTTCTTCATTCATCACTTTTTGACATAACCTCAAATTAACCGTCAAAATGGCAAAAAACCGATTTTCCAGTATTTTTTTTCTCGCGTACAAATGATTCAGTTCAGATGAAAATTTGTAGATATCTTTTTTTGTGTCGAATAAGCATGATTTTTTCGCAAATGAGAAGAATTCTTGTTTTTCGAAAAAATTACTCTTCTCTTCCACGAACAATTGTCTTGATTTTTTTGTATTTCGAATTCTATGTTTTTTTTTTTATATTTTCAATCAACTGTTCAGTAACCGAGTCCATATTTTGTGAATGATTTCACCCAAAACACTCTACAATTTCTTGCGATCATGCGGCCAAACTCGACATGTCACAACTGATCGTCACCGCTTCCTAGAACGCTGCTGGGACACACTTTTCCTGGAATCATATAGCGCCGGTATGAGTTACGATATTTATTTTCCACAGCTGCGATCAGCCGTCAGTGTGATCGTGATCGCAGCCGCGATAGCGCCAGTCTGCGCTTTGCTTTATTGCCTGCATGAGTCGCGTGGTCCTAATTTGAACACATCTAATAGCTCTCTTTTGCAATTTAAATACCGAATCCAGAAGAGTGGAGTTACATACCCCCCAGAAAGGTATAGCATATCTCAGTTGTGATTCCATTAAAGCATAATACGCGGTCCTGTGCCAAACTCCCTAGAAATAACTTTACCCCAGTACCAACATAACTTCAATTTGCTGTCAATGAAAAGACCCAAAAACTATCTAATCTATATTTTCAATGATTTCATTCTCAAGAGGCATATCATCAAGTATACATTTGAATGCTACTATATTTGTTTTTAATTCTTGAAATGTCAGTTTTGAAATGATCTATGTAACTAGGTGGTTTATTGATCGTCAAACCGCTTAAAGTTGAGAAAAAGTCTGTCTGAATCATGATTTTCTCAATATTTTCAATTATTTTCGACTTTCTTCATTATTTTTATAACAAAAAGTAGTTTATATTAAATTATTCATAATAAAATATTGGAATACACAATTACACTACAAACTTAATTTAATAATATATCTTTTATTATTTTCTAAAACTATTGAAAATCATTCAAAATATTAAGAAAATCATGATTCAGAGAGACTTGTCGGTTTTTCTCAATTTTAAGCGGTTTAACGATCAATAAACCACCAAGTTACACAGACCATTTGGAAGTAGACATTTCAACAATTAAAATGATCACTTACAGACCTTTGAAATACAAAAAACACCAGAACAATTGTTCGTGGAAGATAAGGGGAGTTTTTTCGAAAAATCATGGTTATTCGACTCCAAAAATGGCATATTTCTACAAATTTTCATCTAAATTAAATCATTTAAACGAAAGAAAAAAATGTAATACTGAAAAATCGATTTTTCGCCATTTTGACAGTTAATTTGAGGTTATGTCAAAAAGTGTTGCATACAAAAGTTTTTGATTTCTTTATTATCTACAACTTTTCCCTTGAACATTTTCCGCTAAGAGGTCACGTTTCGCCGAAAATCGCAAAAACCGTTTCCAACCCTAAACTGCATCCCCATATTCCCCGTTTCACAATTTTGAGTGTTTTGGTGTTTAATTTTTTTTGTTTCTTGAAGCTGGAACCTCAACAACATTTTCCACCTGGACCTTGCCTGTTACTCTTTTCTTTTTCACAAAAATGATAGAAACCAGTCTATAAATGAAATAGGTCAAGTAGGTATTGATGAGTTCGGAACAGAGCCTTTGCTCAAATATACCAAGTTATATGTTATATAACTTTTTCTCGAATATAGAGTAACAATCCAAATTATTTCTATTACTGAGGTTAAGCCACAAAACTATCGTTAAGTACTCACTACATTTTCGTTTCAAACCCCATGGTATCCACCGAATGATAGACTCACCTGAAAAAGAAAGATAAAAATTAGGTCACACAATATCTAATTCAACACGAACAATTATCAAACATTACCAATGGCAAATTTCGTCTGTTTGCCTTCCCGTTTGTGCATGCGAATAAAAAGATTATATACCGGCTATAAGAGATTAAATTTGCCTCGTTTAATGTTACCTCATAGTCATAATACCATTTTGGAGATGGTTATTGTTACATTTTGCGCGAGGTAAATATAGGGAGATGGTAGCGCAGCAAGCTGGAAGAGACATGCTAATCGATATTCAAACCTTCAACTCTTACTTCAGACAAAAATACCAGTACACTGTTTCGTAAACAAACATTGGATATCGTTCGAAAAGTCCTGGGGGAAAAAGATATAGAATAAAAAGTGATTGATTTAAATACAATCACATTCCAATACACGAAACTGCTGATAATTTCACTCGTCGTATGAAACCCTCCTTTCCTGCAATATTAGGATCAATAAGGGACGTATGCCTCGATAATACGCAGTTCCTTACTTTCGAGCCGGTAATACCACTTTGTCATGGCAAACTCGTATCCAAACAACGGAGAATAAAATATCATCTTGCTACTAATATGAATGTCAGTCTGACAGACTTCATGCCAATCAGGCCTTTTCTAACTATTGAAGAATTCACGACAATGGAACTTTTTTTACTTTGTTGGTTCGTGAAATTATCTTAATAAATATTACTCGTGCTCACAATGCTATCGATAATTCTTAAACTCGATCAAAATTGCAAAGGTAAGCAATTTGATCTCGTTGATTTCTGACAGAATTACTATCGATACTATTGCGAGCACTCGTGGTAATACCCGACTATTCTACGCTTCTCCCAAATGTACCAATCAGGAGCTCTAGTAAAGTTCGGATTATGAATAATACCGAACTTGACTCTTGACTCTGATAGGTCTGTCAAGTTCGGTGTTTTCAGCTTCGTATATGCGACAGTTAAACGTCAAATATAAGTAATGACGCAATGCATGCATTTAAAAACGAGCAGATTTGGGATAAATTCAATCGAATTAATCAAATTTCCTTGTCATTGAACTTTATCAATTTTTCAGATTAATTTATTTTTGCTAATTTCGTCTAATTATACCAAATTTCAGATTGTTTACTTTCACTTTGTTTGTGAAATAGTCTAATAAAAAGTCTGTCTCTTATTTCTGAACTCTACTGAATTGTATCGAGGTTTTCTCGAAGCAATTCAGTTTCGCTCAGAAATGAATCGACAGACTTATCGCGAAAATTCAATGGTACTACTGTGGAAAATTTCGTAGGGAGGCACTTTCATATCGCGCGAAAGAGAGATTTATAAATTTTACAAATGGGAACTGGGGAAGACTAATTACTAACATCTCAAAATTACTGTTCTCTTTCCAATATTTTCAATCTCACTGTAGATAATAAAAGCTTCCTTACCATGTATAATGGGAAATCAAACATAGAAAGATAGGCTTTCCCCAGTTCAATTACTTACTTTTACATTCACTGTAGATGATGGATTTAATTAAGGATGCAGGAAATTAACATGTGCTCAGACAATAGGAAACCACAAGGTCATTGTCACGGATTGAAGAAAATATAGAGAGATTGGATGAAAGAACACATTTTCAGAAAAGTTACTTGGTCTGCAAACGAATGAAACAGTTAGCAGTACCAGGAATATAATGCGAAAGTCCTATTTGATCAATTTTGGAACTTTAACCCTTTAGCGATTACTGGTAGAATATCGTGCCAGTATCCAATAGGGTCGAAATATCCGCCTGACGTTGCTTGAATTCGACTGTCTCGTCGAAATTGATTCCGATATCACATGCTGAATGATCTTTGGTAACTGATAATACCAATCCCTTTTGCCGATGCTATGCAACCAAAATTGTCTTAGTGGTAGGATAAGCTACCACTGCGCCATTACCATAGTGACTATTATTGAGCATTTTATGTCTTCGACATCATCATTGTTCGTTACATCATTATCGCTTGTGATTTTTTCATATATGTAGTAGTATTTGTCTATGATCTTTCGCATATTTCATTTTATTTCTCTATATTTACCTAATGGAATCTTGTGTTTTCCAGCGATGGCCGAAGCTGCAGTGGTTTTACTTTATCTTGTTAACGATCTAAGTGGGAATTGCTGTTTCTGTTCTGATGGAAACCCGCACCAAGGAAGAGGTGAACTTAATATTCATCAAATTTATTAATTTTGAGGTCTTACTGAACAAATGTGTGGGATGATATATGTATTACATAGAACTCGCAGTATATGATACCTACATTAGCACTAATCGTGTTCACAAACCGTACATCTTTGCAGGGTTTCAACTGTCGAGTTGCCTTGTGCTTGGATTACTTTGTTCCGTTTCATACTGCTAAGTAATATTATGTAAAAAGAGTGGAAGTGATACCACAGTTTTCCATCAAAATGATAAAAATGACAAATTGGAACGAAATTTCAATTATTCCGTTACAAATGACGTCACGTTCAATCTATCTGGATCACATTGTATATCTGATATTAAAAAATAAAAATTGTTGTAGGTATATTAATGCATCTCATTCATGGTGGTGTAACAGGTATACCAGAGAAATCTTCAGATATATTTACTTCCAAACGATAACTGGTAAAACGAATTACATTTTTTTTGAAAATTTTGTCATGACATGAATTTGATGCAGTGCCAAAAGATATACTAGAGTCGAGTTAAATAAAAAAAATCGAAACTTCTACAAAGTCAATTTGCGCCTGAAGGCTTAAATAAATTTCTTTCTACTTATTAATCATTAGTATTTACAAGCGGTTTATTACTGTACAAATTTTAGTCTCCATTCAATAATTATGAAATTTGACTCTTCCGGCATTTGCCGCTACATCGGAAAAGCTATTCGGATGCTCAAAATCAACTACGGTGATTATCAAATTTACATAGCGTGATTTAAAAGTGTTTGTACCGGCCACATTTTTACCCCTTATCAATTATTCAAATATTGTATTTTCGATACTGTTAACTAGATGGTGGAACAAATGAATTAGTCTGCTTGGATATTGTCCATTAGGAAGGATGAAAAAATTAATATACTTATGGATAATTCGCCTTTGATTGAGGCTGGTACCTTTCCATGTATGAATTATTGATGGGGTGCTTCACGCAAACTGCGTTTGGTTTCCATACATGAACAAAACATTGCGTGATATTCCTTTATGAGGCAAACAAAAAGCTTTTCTATTGTTTTCATTTTTTATTCAACATATCATTTATTTCCATATACCAGAAAGGTCGTTGGATATCGCAGGACGTGGAAAAGTGATCAACATCGATTTTATGAAAAATCTAGAACGTCATGGAAAATAAAGTTTCCAAGTTAATTGGTGAACTGATTGCTTACTTTTCGAAAGTATTTGTGAAAATTGATTACCATCGGTAACAGACCCCCGTAAAGGCAGCAGAACCACTTGGGAATGCTCAAATTTTTTTAGGCAATAATTTTAGGATAATTTATCACCATTTTCCAGATTTTTGTCCCTTCAATTGTGGAAGATATCGCAGGTTCTGCTAGATTAACGTTAAGCTGGCAGAACCAAAAAGCTTATCGAATGTTTATGGAGAGTCTAATCACACCATGATTTTAGGTCTAAAAAATCCTGGGTTCTGCTAGCTTTATAACTAATCTAGCAGAACACAACCATTAAAAAACAACTCAAGACAAATCGAGTTGGACAATGATTTTAGGCTCTTTCAGGCTCATTTATTACCCAATTATAAATTTTTCTGCTCTTCAGTTGAAGCTCAAAAGTTGTGTTAGCTCAAAAGTTGTGGCAGTATCAAAAGGCTAACCGAATTTTAGGCTCAACACTGAGCTGACTATGCTCGCTGTGGAAAACCTGATCAAACCATAAAAGTGCCCTGCTGAATTTTGGGTTGCGTGATAGCTGGCGACAACGGGTGAAGCTTGAAATGAATTTCGAATTCGAGTAGACGCGTGTTTCGTAAAATATCAATATAAAACAAATATAATTTAATTCTGAAAGTGTCAAAGATTGAAGTGTGGAGTTTTCAATTATCTAAAATATGGAACTAGACAGTGATATCGAATCTACATCACCAGAAATTATTGAAGCCGCTCAAGTAACGTAAATTTTTATTTGTGTCTTTTTATTATTACATCTAACTAACTATTAGTAATATATTGGTATATCTCTTTATTGAAATTGAATATGACTAGGAATATGATGAAAATATTCCTAATCGGATCTCATATTTGAACAAGGATACTTCACATAATTCTAATATTCAAGCTCGTAGGAAAACTAGTGTACATATCTCCGTGGAACGTGTATTTCCTGTACTCATTACGTTTCCGCACACGCCATGTACCATGGCACATGGAATCAGTGTTAGTTGTGGTTGGGGAAAAAATATTTATCGACAAAAGGACTTCATTTCAGAAGCCTCGTGACGGACTAAATCGATTTTGTCAGAGCAGATTTTGAGGGATCTTCTACAAGCCCCACAATAATATTACATCTCTTTCCAGCATTGCTTGAAGGTATCAGCCAATCTCTGAAACTCCTATCCTCTTCTTAATTTTTCATATACAGCTGAGCATAATAAACTCTCAATTGTTTTTGGATTTGATAATAACACTCCCTCATAAACACCACTCGTGAGTGTACCCAAGCTATTTTTATTTGCCTCATCCTTCTCCGAATCAGAAGACATTTATGTAGATTGAAATTTAATGATAAGAAAAATAACTGAAAGGGTAAAAAATTTACATAAACACAAATCCAGCAATAATTTTCAATTGTTAAGGAAGTCGGTTGTCAAAAATAGCAAATGTCAACCAACCAATTGGTGCACAATAGCACAAAACAACACATATTCTCGCCAACATGGAACATAAATATCCAAGAGAATATTGGGAGATTACTTCGTATTTAGACAGATTTCTCGTTTTGTCGATATTGCATTAGATAAAATTGAATTACATGTTAATTGTTGTTGGTGTGATAAGATTTTTCATAACGATTTGGTTAACCTTTTGGTACCGCCAGCTCAGTGTTGAGCTAACACAACCTATGATAATATCTCCTCCAACTGAAGAGCAATAAAAAAATTATTGGGTAATAAATTAGCCTGAATGGAGTCTAAAATTATTTCACAACTGGATTTGATATGAGTTGTTATTTTATGGTTGGGTTCTGCTAGCTTAATGGTAAAGCTAGCAGAATCCAATATTAAAAAAAAAGCATTCTAAAAAAAATCGACGATGGTCAAGCGTGAGCCTAAAATGACCCTAAAATTATGGTGTGAATTTTCATAAACACTCGTTTAGCGGTTTGGTTCTGCCAGCTTAACGTTAAACTACCAGAACCTGCGATATCTCCCAAAATTGAAAAGAAAATAATTCGGGAATAGGGTAATAAATTAGCTTGAAATTATGGCCTAAAAAATTTTGAAATTTTTCTGCTAGCTCGACGAGGGTCAGTTACAGTCATAGCATGCAGTTTGCTTTGGTTCTTTTCAATACGTGCTCTGCCGTCAGCCGGCTGACCCTCTCGACAACCCTCAGAAGTCTCCGAGAGACTTGTGAGAGAGACATAGTCCTCACCTTTTGATGTGTGATGCCATGTACGAGACCGGTAAAAATGCTGGAAATCAAGTCTAGGAAGTCTACTTACCCGAAACTCGTCAGACTTTAACTGTGCTACTACTTTGAATGGTTCTATAGGACTGTTCTAACTTAGAACCAAAACTACCCTATGGATTTCAGAATTACTTAGAGATATATCTCGGGTGCACCAATTTCTCGATTATTATCAACTATACTACACTAACTATGTAGTTTTCATATGCATTTACTGCGGATGCTGGAACTTCAATAAATATACATTTAGGCCGTGTTTCCACAGGCATCTTTTTGAAGTTGACACTTTCCATTTACGGCAATGTATAAACTTTGATGCTTTGTACGCGGACGTTATTTCGACCACAATCGAAGTTCTGCCGCCGTGAGTGGACGAGTCCGTTCACTGACCACAAGTCGATTGCAGCGCCGACCTTTTTCCACGAGCAACGTGCAATGCAGCCACTTTCTTGTCCTCAGTATTCGAGATGGAACCATGAACACGTTTATTGCCGAAATACAGGCGGAACCTGCAATTTGGGAGTTTAAAAGTCATGTATACAGCAATCGAATTCAAAAGACAAAAGCGTGGGAGAAAATATATAGAATATTTCAATCTCAAAAACCTAAAAAACTTATCGGGATAGCTATACGAAGTTTATGACAGAGCGAATGGAATTGTCCAAACTGAAGCCAAGCTCTAGGAATGATATGGTCCTAAAATCTATGATTTTTTTCGCTTACGCCTTCCTTGAATCACCAGAAGCAATAGATCGCCTCTTTGTCGAAATCCATGTTCACTTCTGCGAAGTTTTGGCTAGACTGAAATTTCCGCGTCACTATGGACCACATTTGGAAGTTGGCTCGACTACACAACGGGAATAAAAAAAATCAGAAGAACTGCTCAAGATGACAACAAATTTTTTCAATACAAAGTTTGCTCCCGCAAACGACAGATTCTGCAGCTGCACGCTGTAATATCTGGTGCTGCTTGAACAATTCTTTTCCGGAGAGTACCTTCATCGTTGATGGGCTCATTATAAACTTTGGTTTTCATTGCACCCTATACAAAAAACCATAGGGGTTAAGTCAGGAGAACTCGAAGGCCAAGGAACTTTGACACTCTGTATCTCAAAAACGAAGTTATGACACATGATTATAGGAAACAAACATCTTATTTTTGTCTAAAAAATCGACCCTAAACGTTTGGCGGTTTAACTCTAGGACACCCTGTATAAGTAGTTAGAGTTCTTATCAGAATTTTCGGAGATTTTTGCATCTAGATCTGAGAAGTGAAAAAGCAAGGCAATCATGCTGATTTCTTTGCAATAACCAATTCTCTAATTCTCATAATCACGAAATAAAAATTGATCCGACTATCAAGAAACGACAACAAAATCATCTTGCAAGTCACATCGAAAAATTTAGCTCCCCTGTCACCTGAACGTGTTACTTTATTTCATAAACCCCTTGAGTGGAAAATTCGAAAATCCAACGATACAAAATTAATTCCTCCCACGTATACTGCGAGATCTTTTGAGCCCCGTCTCGACATCTATATACCGTTGACGACGCCACGACGAACCGGTTTCACGGCAGGGAGCACCGGGAAAAGGAGAGATAACAAGACAAATGCGCGAGATGCATAAACAAAGGTTTAGATAAAATGATAGACAGCCTCCCAGGACCCCCTCCAGGTGGCATTCGGTTCGCAGGGAATGTTAAAGGGGAGTGAAATATTTGATTATGAGTTCTCAAAGTAACGCGTAACGCTATACAGGCGAAATTCATTTCTCGGTTACAGGGAAAAATATACACACTTTCGAGTAAATAAGAAATCGCTTTTTCCAAAATAACTAAAAAAAAAAACAACAGGCCTGTGATATATAGTACAGCCAAATCACTTGGTCTTGATGGGTTAAAAAATATTGGTAACACTTGCTTCAGTGATTGTCGAATAGAATACTAGATGGGGACCAGGGATATTAACCACAGTATCTGTAACAGGAAGGGAGCTTCAATCAAACCTTAGCCGAAGTGATCAAGGAACTATGGTCAGAAGATGCGTCGGATCGAGTGGTCGATACAATCTCCTTATACAAAGATTTGCTACACATTTTATTAGTTATTCCCAACATGACGCCCAGGAGTTTTTATACGATACCTGCTGGAGGGACTACATGAAGACGTGAATAGAGTAACGGATAAGCCCAAACTCATTGGGACCAACTTTGTAGAGAACTAAGCAACAGTGAAAAGTTCAGGAGTCATGGTGAAGATACTTGAGAATGGACAACTCCAAGACAATAGAAAACTTTGGTGGACAGCTGAAATCAACATTGATATTTTGTGGTCACTGTTCAGTCAATTTTGATACTTTCTGGGACCTTTCCCTTCCGATTTCACTAAGAACAGGTCAACTTAGACTCTGACAATGTTTAGATTCATTCACTAGGGAAGAAACTTTGGATGATGATGAGATGTTCAAAGTGCAAAGAAAGAAGGAAATGCACAAAGTCTCTATCGATTCATAAATTCCCCAAAATTTTATTAAAGGGGTTTCTCAAACAGAAAGATTTAGAAGTAAATTGAATGTCACAATTGATTTTCCTCTAGAAGTATTGAATATGAGCAACTACTATGTGGAAAATGCAGCTCCTTGTCGCTATAACTTGTAAGCACTATCGAACCACAGCGGGACTACCTATGGCGGGCAGTCGGACACTAGCTCTCTGTAATTTTCCATATACATGCACGTGGCACGAGTACGATTCGCATGTTTCTCCGATTTCTTCAAAATATTTTGGAAAGGCATTTCTACTCTTCTATATGAGCAGGAGAGCAGTATTTCACACATTAGAGATCATGTCTTCATATGTGTTAGGGAATAATTCATAAAATCCTTGATTCTTCATTCCACGTCTTCTATTGTACAGTCCATCACTTGTATGGAGAATAATTGTACGCCATTCGGAAGTTTCCATTTTGAGTTTCAAACGTTTTTCAGAATTATGAAGACTGCGACCCCATGAATCGTCTACCATTGATGATGAGGCACAAATAACAGAAACACTATTGATATTATTTGATTACAGAACTACTTGAGTATTTGTATTTCTAAAATCGTCGGACCCACGCCAAAACCGCGAATGTGTAAATTTCAGGTTTTTGACTTCAATATGTGAAAATACAAATTTTCTACCAAAATTCTTAATGCCAAACTCACGAATGTGCTCACGAATGTGCTATCAGGTTGTCATTCGTGGTTTTGGCATGGTACCGACGATATAATGAATTTATTTTTGTTGATTACTATAATTCGTACATTCAACGGAAGAAACTGTTTTCGATAGTATTATTCCTAGATTTATGTGCAAATTAAATTTTTTGATCGTATTCTACGAGCGATCATCTTTCTTAAATTCTTGTTTTCGGATTAGAAGAAATATCTAGACGGCTAGGTGGCTCTTCACATGGACCAGATGAATGTTTGAAGGTTTTAGACGATGTAGTGACTTGATTATAGCATTTCGGACTTCCATCGTCTTGATGGTTGAAAGATTTCTACTTCTTTCAATTTTTCTCTACGTTTCAATTGCTTGAATCGTCTTCAGGTGAATAATATTCACCTAAACACGATTGTTTTATATGACTCGCCATATGTACACACTTTACCAAAAATGGTTAATAAATTATTATTATTGATATTATTTGCAAGAGCTACCTAAAATAAATAGCAGGACTTTGCCTCTTTTCGCGGTATTTTTTGATAGGTATTTAACAAACAGTTGATCCAAACGACAACGTCGATTCTAGACTATTCTAGATGTTCAAGAGGAACACGCAGTTTGAAGATGTATTTTTTAGAAATTTTATAGTGGAAAAGGACCAGAAACATAAATTTCACTAGCGAACAGGAAGCAGATAGAACCTAGAAACAACGTAATTGGAAATTAAAGGAGTGATTATCTTACATGGTAGCGAAAAGAATGAGTTTGGAGGACTATAGACATGTTCAAAGATACAATGGAAAAAAAATGATTCATTCATTTTGGTCTTGTTTGGGTTCAGATCTATACTTCACAAATATTAATAAGGGATATCTCATTTGGTGATAGATGTAATTGGTTTATTTACGTTTACTACTTTATAGATTATTTCTATAACACTCACTTTTTTTGTTATTTTAAGGAAAGATTATTTGTGTTTTATGTATCAGTATCTAACATACTGTCGCCATGAAACACACTTCTTTTTGAAAAATAATTAGGATGACTCTTTCTAGTACAAAATTATATCCTTCACATATTACTTTAATAAAATGTTCGATAACTTTGGAGTCTATTTTAGTTACAGGTTGGATTTATATTGACACTATAACTTTCCATGAACTCGTTCATTATTAGTTTCTCAAAATTACCGAGAAAGAGCTCCAAAGAAAGGAGAGTTGCCTATATTTCCCACATCTTACACCAAATTTATGATTTTCCTGGAGTTGAATGTCAATTACAAACATTACTTTTACTCGTAAACGCATCTGACTTTTAATAGATCCGGCCCTGGATTGCTCTCATTTTCCAGGAAACGGCGTCCTCTATTCTCGACAATACCAACGTCGTTCTGCTTCGTGACAAATAAAGAACAGAACGGTTTATATCACCTGTCAAATTAAATGAGGTATATTGTTCGCGAGATTAAATGATATTTCCACGCTATAGTATAGGCCTCAATCGAGCTCAAAATAACATCCTTCTGTCGAAACGTGCGCGAAATGCTTTGCGTTTTCCCACAAAAAGGATGAAAGGATTTCTTTCTAAACTTAACACGAGTTTTGTTTCCAAAATGTAGGCTAGGATCAATATGATGAATTGTGCAAAGGTTTTGAATATGTCCAATCTAACTAATTTCACTGATTAGAATTGATCGGAATCGATCTTTTAAAAATATATAATATGTACGCACTAACATTTTATTAATTATTTAGCGAAATTAAAGAAATATTCGTAGGGATCAGAGTTACGTAGAAGCATAGAATACCTGTTCTATGCCGTTTCATTATTAGTTTTTTTTCACGTTATCAGAAATAACATAATAAGATACCCGGAACGTAAAGACTTTTCACTTCATGTAGAAAACTGTTTCGAAACTCAAATAATGAATGAGCAGTAATCTCAGTACGACCTTTTTTTAAATTCATTTGCACAGAATAGATACTCATTTGGAGTACATTAAATGTTTGTTTGGAGAACGATGTATTCCATCAGTTGTTACTGCGAAATAGTAATAATTTTTAACAAAATTAAAAAACTATTACAAAATCAATGTGACTTAAAAACTCGGAATACCTTCAACAACTTTGCTTCGGATATGACTTGAGGTAAAACTTGACAATTTTATCTTAATCATACCGTAATAACGGCTTCTGTCTGGCTTGAAACAGTCTAGATTTGATTCCGCTTGAACGTTTACCATGGTTTACCATGAAGAGCTTATAGGTTTAAACACCAGAGGCCTCTCGATCGGTTGTGAATGCTAGTGTCAATAGAGAATTATATTGGACGACATACCGATATATCAACTGTGAACATTTTCGAATTTCTGACGGTCATAACTTGAAGTCAATGTAAGATTGACTAAAAGAAATAAAAATATGTTTTTAACTATGCGCCATCAGATTTCCAAAATCATTAAATAGAAAAAAAAATTAAAATAATACCAATGCATGAACATGAATATTTAAGTATAATGATATTCTTCAACCAAAATCAACATAAATCATATTCAAATTATTTCCAGCGTCCACAAGTAAGCAACAGCGCAATTCCGCCTCGTTCAAATATTACAGAGATTTATCTGATTGAATAGTATGGTTTCCTCTTAGAATCATTCCCATATCAGATTTCCAGGAAACCGAAGTGACCAACTTGGCAACAGCGTATTTCTGAAAAAGATTGGCTAAGGGCCTACAATCACGACGTTTAATTGATTTTTCAATATCAGATTTCCAGTTAACTAAAGTTAAGCCGGATATACATTAATGTCGATGGAGCAGCAAATGCTTGAAATTATGAAAAAATTGCAACAACTTTGATCATTTTGCTTTGTGGACTAGCTTTGAACTAATTTATAACAGTATCCAATATTCATCAACTACATGAACAAGCTGTTATAATAATTATTTCAATTATTTAAGTAAGAAGAAATGTAAATATGCGTTAATATTCGAGGTGTGTCGAGGCTTATTGTTATTGCTGCTGGTCGAAATTTCCCCAAAATTGTCTACATTGATATATATTTTCTTACCATTCATGATTGATTATTCGTTCTCACTTTTTCATTCTAAGTTGCTTGCTAAGGTTACCGAATAAACAGACTACAAATATTCAAAAAGTCTCAACACATGCAAATCAATGTAAAATTTCTGATTTAATTTCATTTTTTGTATAATTTTTGTTAAAATTGTTATTCCCGCCAACCTGTTGCACAACCTACGAGCAACCCTCAGAAGTTTTCGAGAGACTTGTGCGAGCTAGGGAAGACGCAGCCCTCACCTTTTAACGTGTGATGCCATGCACGAGACCGGTGACCATGCTGGGGAATCGAACCCACAACCCTCCCTTGAAAGGAGAACGCTCTTGCAGCCAACCACCACGGCCTATTATTTGTTTACTTTCCGTTGTCAAGGTACATTATTAAACGAATGATAGTGGTTCTCTACATGTTTTTTAGCTATGCATGTATGGGGTATTTACATTGTCGGTAGAGGAAAAATCATTCTTATTGCTTAGCTACAACATAATGACCAATATCATTCGTTCACTAATTTGCCTTGACAACGGAATGCAAATGGTGTCATTTTCGTACTTAGGAAAATATTGATAGGAAATTAGAAATTTGACATTGATTTATGATTAGACTTTTCGAATATTACCGCTTTATTTGTAGTCTGTTTTTTTGATAACCCAGATACGCGCATCAAGTAGTATTTGGTATTCGTAAACTTATGTCACCAAAGCATGTTGGGAAACACTTTCTCTGATCTCATATATCTAATATGAGCTATATGCTCTTTGGATCGTGATTTCATGACCCTTCATGTTTGTCCAATATATTTATTTTCACATCTCATAAATCCCTGACTTTTCACACTCATTCGTTTTATCTTTGGGGTTGCCCAGGAACTGCTGGGAGTTTATCCGAAGGTAATTTTCAAATCAAGAATTCTAAAATTGCTTTTGAAACCATCAGTAATTCGAGGTTCGTAGAAAATGACAATGGATGTGGAAAGCTATTTTTCTGTTTGAGAAGTCGATGAGTTACGAAGGATGTTCTTAAGTATATGTTTCCTAATCAGGTTATTCAGTAAATCTACAGAATAACCAATTGCCTCAGCTACATTCCTAATCAACATTTTCTTGTATTAGATTTCTTGTTGTTGCCTGGAAACGACAAGAGAACATTGCGGCTTGAAAACTGAAGCCTAACCATTTTCTCTTATCTTTTGAACTCCCTCTTTACATTGCAGGCCGCACATCAAGAAAAACCCAGCCTACGTCATTCCAAATTACCCCAATTCGCTATTTTCCTAAAACTCCAAAATCGAAATAAATGTTATTTTTTGAAACTATTTTGCATTAGCTCCCCACCTTGTGAAAGATTCAACTCATCATTCAGTTATAAAAAAATTAGAGCCTTTGAAACATAGGAAAAATTAGAATATGTATATTCTTGTGACGTAGAATGTCTTCACTAGATTCTAGTATTTTTTGTTGACCTAAGTTGATGGTACTGATTTGAATCTGACAACATTGGAACCGCTGACATTTGATGACATTGTTTATGTTGTTCTTGCCGTGAAATTGTTATTGGAAGATCACTTTTATACCTTGTGAAAATGGAGAAAAACTTCTTTTAAACTAGCAGTGGAAATTTGCCATCCGTAAATTATATAATTATTAACTCATTTTTATATCCAAACTATCCGAGAGTGGAGATGAAAGGTATGAAAAAAGTTCTGTTTATTCGGAATTCATTCTGGTAGCATGAATATCCTTTATAGGGCTGCTTGATCAGGCTATGATGATGATATTGTGGGTATGTGCAGCTGAAAAGGTAGGATTCTATTTGTATCAAATGCCGAAGTGTTCCTGAGCACAAAGTACGAAGCACAAAAACTATGGTGTCCCACTGTAGATTTTGTTGTATTTTTCATACCCAATAAAGACCCTTATTATTATTATTATTGAGCAAACCATACTTTGCTGTAGCTATACTATTGACGACAGTAATGATGAAATGTAAAATTGTGACTTGAATGTTGTCTAGCATCCCAAGGTAAGTTTCGGATTATTACCGTTTTCGAGAATACAAAATAGATTTTGGTATTTTTTGCTGCCACTTTTTATACTGGTTGCTCCGTCGAACCGATAAAAAGAGTCACATATCGGTGAACGGTTATTCAAGAATCTATAGTATATATAATATCAGCAGCCTTTTTCATCAACAGTAAAGGTCGATTCATAAACTTTCCGTTCCGTTCGCCGTTACCGTTTGCTTTCGCCGTTCTGTTATCAGTTCAGTACATTGAAATGCATAAGATCATTCATAAACTCATGCGAGCGGTAGACGGCATCGGTAAACGGAGTTTATGAAAGATCTTATGCATTTCAATGTACTGAACTGGTAACTGAACGGCGAACGCAGACGGCAACGGTAACGGCAAACGGAACGGAAAGTTTATGAATCGACCTTAAGAGCTCTGACAGATCGTACATTAAATGACATTAGTGACTTGACAATAGTCAATCGACAAATGCCTCCACGATTCCAACGTTGTCGGATTGTATCAGTGACGTAGAATCGGAATTTTCATAACTGAATACAGGCGAAAAACGATATGTGAAAATTAAACAAATATATATTTTGATATATTTGAGATATGAAGATTTCAATGACACACATTTAGAAATTTAGGAAATCAGCGAATTGTCCGTCCGGCTTACGAAAGGGTCCTCATAAAACTAATAGCTGGCTAGCAAGGTTTCGCATTGTAGGTAATCCGATTACCAGAAATATAAGTAGGAAATTCCGAGTTATTTCCCCATATAAACAGTTATAGTCTGACAAAGGCCCCATTTGTATTATTTTCGAATTTAAGAAAGAACAAGAAATAAAAATATAAAAATATTCAGAAATGTTGTTAAAGATTACTTTCTTTGGAAATAAGAATTGAGTTTTATTGTTGGTAAAACCCCCACATACTCTTCGTTTTTATTTGCATTTGAAAGGCATTATGAACATATGAGTTAAAATGTAAACTCAATGCATATGTTTGTTAGTGATGTTTTGTGAGTGGTGGAAAATAGAGAGTTAGCTTGCTGAAATAACATTTCTGTCTGAAAAATAAATGCCTGCAATGAAGAGCAAGCAAACCATTCTTTGTTTTCTCAATCAGTTAGAACTTCACCTTGATATGAAATATTTTCAAAATATATAAATAATGACATCCAAACAAGAATTCTAGATTTTCGGTGGTTAGGGTGCTCCAAGAGATTGTCTCTCAAAGTTCATTCTGTTCAATCAAGACGTATCCAATGTTATATTCCTTCACTCAGTATCAACTTTCCAGAATTCATCAATCTAACGGAGCCATATTCAAGTTTGTTGTTGTTGAGCCAGATACGAAAGTAAGCGGAAAGTCATAGCTGCAATTGTTATAAAATATGTATTCTTAAACAATGCCCATTATCACGTTCAAATCCAGCGATGTCAATGTAATTATTCAAGCAATTAGCACAAAACTGTCATTACTGCCCCACATTAGTAGCTAACTTCGTTACGTCCCTCTCCCTTTCTGACCGGTGTCCCTACCGGATCCAGAAATCAAGTTACCTCGGCAGTAGCCCTGGGAGGGAACATTAATATTTGTCTAGCGAATAAGTTTCACGTGACCAGTTAACTAGTTGTTTAATTGGGACTGCTATTTGTAAACATTTGGAGGAAATGAATTAATTACTGGAAATAGTCGAAGGGTCAGTGTAAAAGTTCCGTTTTATACTTTTGTTCATGAAATATGGCACAGCAGACTGTGTTTTCATCCTTTTTTTCACCTTATAGAAATAGAAATATTTTATTTGTCCTTTGTGACACTACAAAAATGTAAAGGTCGAGTCAATTACTCAAAGAAGTGTGTTCCAGATTATTTTTAAATTACGACACAAAATAATATTATATTATTAAAATACAGTCGACACAAATAAAAACAATGAAGTTCCTTCAAGCTATCATGCAGGTATTCTTTTACACTATAGTAGAATTTATTGGTCATTAAAAATTTCATTGTCTTTTTGAAATTACTGAAGAAATCTATACTTCTAATGGTAATTGGAAGTTCATTGTAAATTTTCATTCCCATATATCTGAAGCTATTTTCCAGATTTGTAATTTTGTGTAGGGGAACACATACTTGATATAATAGATTTGCTTCTTGGGGGTTTGGTTCGATAACGAATTTTTGAAAAACACATTGTGTTTTATTATTTAATTCATCGTTTCAACGGGGGGGGGGGCTCGTCTTCATCAGGAATATATACAATATATAATTTTTGAAATTGCTTAAATTTTTTTAAATTGTTAAAGTGGAAATACAAAATATTTGATTTATTCTTGCCTAATATATAGAACATTTTTGTGTCCAACATTAGCAGATTTCCAAGTAAGATTTTTTTCCTGTAATTGATAATCTCACCAAAAAACATGAGTTTAAAGGCTCATTATTTCCTTTTTAATTTTTGTATGGTTCGTATTCATATTGATGAACCGGACGTTACCACTTTATACTAGTGGGTGTATTGTAGATGAAACTATTAATTATAATTTTTTAGATAAATTGTCTTTCGTTTGTTCGAGTTGATAGGTGTGGTAACTGTAATTTGACCGATTGGTGTTTCGGTTTTGGATTTTAGTTCATAGTTGGCTATTCCGAAATATTAGTTATTCTTATTATTTTTACTTCCTTATGTTATCTGTAACTGTATTGGTAGTGTTTTGTAGTAGAATTTTGTTATAATTCATCAATGTCTTTCCGCACATACAAAATATGCTGTAGGAAGACATAATTTTAATAAATTTGGGTTTACAAGTTTGTTTGAAGTTTAGGTAGAACATTTTCAGTATGATTTTTTCTGTTACAAATATTTTTCTGACATCATTGGAATTTCCCCATAAGATTAAATTATGACATACGTAGTGTACACTATACTGTAGTAGACTTTAATTACTTCACTAGTGGGCATTCAATCTCTAGTTCATGAAATTGTGTAAAAAGCCTTATTTAATTTTAGGTTAACTGCGTTAACTTGTTCTATCCATCTGAGATCGAAATCAACATGTAAGCCCAAAAACTTTGTTGTAGTTGATTCAATTATATTATTTTCGACACGACATGTTAGGGTATATGAATTGGAGATGATATTAAGGGAATAAAAATATCCAAATTCTGTCTTATCTAAAATTGTTATTTCCGTCAAACGATTGCACCCCTACGCGCAACCCTCGGAAGTCTTTAAACCGTTATATTTACACGAATCCTTAAAAAAAATTATTCAGTATCTGCAATGGATGTTATGAGTTCCTCTGAAGTCTGTGCAGAGTCAGTGTGATACCGTCCCCATATATTGAAAGTAGTTGCGATTTTAGGTGGACTGGTGAGTTATTAATACAGAGTAGGAATGTCAGTGGTCCCAGCACAGATCCCTGAGAAACTTATCTGTTTATGAGAAACTTCGAATAGATAGATAGATGGATAAGCTTTATTGTCTAAAATTCACATTTTGTCGACAAAGTACAATCAATTTCGTATGTGCATATTAAAAAATAATAAGTTCGTAGGTTTTGCCGGAGAGTACAATTGAATAATATGAATAAAATGAACAAAGTTGAAGTAATTTTTCTCTCCAGATATTTCCACCAAGTGGAGAACAAGATACCAGTCTGTTATATTTTTAATCATGATTTGCACTGAGTAACTCATTGTTGTTGATTTGAGCATTTTGATTTCGATTTTTTTTTATTTCAACCCCTTCACTATTTGTAATTACATAATTTATTTAATTTAGTTTTGGTGTTCATTGTACACATGATAGTAATACCGACCCTTGATTTGATAAAATTTTTGCAATAAAAATGCATCGCAATCGAATACATCATGATTTTTCTATGGAAAATACCATAACAATGCATTTTCAATTATTCAACTTTGCCGCCATCTAGTAGAAAATGTATAGGGTTTTGTATTAAACAAAATATCAAAAAAATATCAAATTTTGATGAAAGCCATTTTCATGGGGTTTTGTGCTCTGTCCTTTCTCGGATTTAATAATAATAATAATTCATCTTGATTGATGAAGTAACAGCTAAACCAGTTTCATAATTCCCTAATACATACCTACAACAGCAATGACAGAATTACGAAAATCGTAATAATTAAGTATATTTTTTCCTGTGTAACTGTAAACCGATCTGACATTCATGTATTGAAAAATCCACACAATCTCAAAAATTATAATCGAGTATGTCGGTGGCTCTCGGACTATAATAATATTAAGCGCGCAGAAATAAACACGGAAGCGATTTTTGTTTTATTAGATGAAATAGCGATTGGGTTCGATGAGTTGAAAGTTATGTTTATTTTGTTCCGGCGTAGTTCACTGAAGTGTTACAATAATAAACTACAAATTTGCAGGAATCATAGCTGATTCAGATATTTTCAGAAAGCGCGCATTCACTTAAATCATTAGTTATTCTATTGCTCTCAATTTATTCGAAACATTCCAGAGGGACTGTATTGTTTAGGTAAATTGAGATGAAACGGAACAAATAGTGAAGCATGCGTTGGACTGAATGATTTTTGGGCTGAAAAATGAAAAGGGCAGCGCCTAGTATGGATGGATATCCAAGCAACACGAGGGAGAAACCGCTGAGGAAATTGTGTACACTAATTCCCAAAAATCCTAAGTAATTCCTCTAAGACCAAAGTAAATCCCGAGTAATATCCCGAACAAATGCCACTAATTCCTCTAATACCCAAGGAATAAAAGCAATGGAAATTCGAATTTTCGTTTTTTTGTCAAGTATTATTTTAAAGACTCTTTTCTTTTCATTGCACAATTGTGATTCCACACCAATGTTTTTTGTTATCCGGAAATTCCCGAGTCCATGGATTGAGGACCTTTTTCTTTTTTATGCCCTTCTTGCACGAAATAATTCGTAATTTCCGACAAATACCCATTAATTTTCGACTCATACCCCTAATTCCCGACTAATACCCACTAATGCCCAAAAATTTTCAACTAATTTCACCGATTCCCCACTGATACCCAAGTAATACCACTAATACCAAAGGCTTGTACCCCAACAGTTCCCAGCGGTTTCCCCCTCGAAGCAACATGAGAAACTGAGGCCGACAATACGGAGAAAGAGCATTACAAAAATACCAAAAATGATGAGAAAATGAATAGCTTTAATATGAAATAAATATTTCAAAAACAAATTTAACATACTGGCTATTATCGTAGGTAATACCACAGGTGTGGCTGTGATTATCGAAATAGCAATTCCTTTGAATTTGAGAATCAAATTATGTTGCTTGGCAACCACACGAGCGCTTGCGCGAGTGTGGTTGCCTAAAGCAACATAATTTGATTCGAAACCGAGAAGGAATTAACGATAATCGCCGATAACACGAGTTGTATTTGTTAAGATTATTTCATGAATAAAATCGAAACCATTTTTATTTATTTACTATTCAATTTAACTAGGAACATTAATCCCACATTTAGTTCTGAAATTATGCAACTAACAAAACATTTGCTTGATATTTCAAACATCCCTCTATTTCAGTTACCAATAAAAGAGCGCGTCATTCGTAATTTCGTCATTGCATGTCTAGTCTACTGCTTTTCGCTCGAGGTTATGTTTTGATAACATTTTGATTTAGTGATTTGATTAATCAACGAGTATCCAAAATTTGTCGAAAATTGTGAAGTTGATATGAATTAATAGTGAGTGCTTATTTAGTTTTGGTCAAAGTTTGGTGTTGTGTCATTATAGCAGCTTGCTAGTGGTAAGTTTGTGTTTTGATAATAACCAATCCGGAATCGAACTACAAAATCGAAAACACATCATATACATATCCAGTAGCCAATCAAGAGCCGAACTACAAAATCGAAATCATGATGTTTTCATTTATCAACACAAAAATTTCAACCAATCATAAAACGCTATTTTAGCATAAGTGAAATAATCTAAGATATAACAGTGTGGTGGTAAATACGATAAGATTTCCAAAGATTCAATTATACTCGCGACATCTTTCGCTAACACTGTAGCTTTATCAAGGTTAGTACACTAAAATATTTTCCGTTGAATCCTAACTTGAATACAATTGTAATGAATGAAGGTAGTGGGAATCTACCTAATCTGATCTGATATTCCCAGAACCATAACAACATAATTCAAGAATATAGAATAGAAAATGAGATACTGGATATATCATATACAACACTTTGGGAAGTAACGAACAGTCATTCCATCGATGATGAAACTACCATATACACCTACTACGTAGGCTTATTATGGCAAGTACCTGTCAGAAAACAACTACTCCCCTGGCTAAGACCACGACGGGTATTGAATTCAATCTAACAGATACATGTGCAATGTTCCTCAAAGCATCAGAGGACACAGTTGCAAGTGCCCTCTATGACCACATAGCAGAATTATGTTTTGATTTGGACAGGGTGAACACCTGCAGACTAGTTTCGAGGTTGTTGCCTCTCATCAGTGCAAGGGTAGGTCAACACAGACAGCACTGAAGCCATCTGTTCTCCGTCCAAATCATTACACACTCCGCTGGTTTGGTCAACTCTGGTTCACGCGGTGAGGCTGTTTCTAGGTCGCTCCACCTAGCGAGCAGAGAGAAAACACTCCGAATCTCCGGGTCAAGAGATTTAATCGAAGAAAACAGAGTTCGGTAACGACTGTTTTCTATCTTTTTTATGAGGGTTGTCACGACGTTGTACAGATCGCTACAGTTTCAACGAACTTAAAATGCGGGAATATTATAGTGAATCAAGGAACGGAGCTGATTCGATAATACTGTCATATGCCATAATATATTTGTTAATGGGTTTTAGGAGCGATGATAGTATTTGAGTAGTATTAAATAATAGGGAAAGTTTTAGAGCATTTTTTTCCGAGTTAAATATCCCCAAAGATAGAATATATGTTGAGTATGTAGTAGTATGTACGGAGTGTCCATCCAAACTATCATGTGGAATAGTCTAGTTTATTAGAGTTCTCATACAAACCTTTTCATCTGTACCTAAAAATTCACGGTGCGATGTCAAAGGGCGTGGCTGAGGAAGCAAGCCAATAGCAGTCGCCGGTAACAAAACTAGGAAATCACCGTGAGGGAGAAAGTAGTCCAGCTTATGTTGAGAATCCAGAAAATGTACAGTTGTAGTTTCATACAGTTCTGATCGGGTCTCGGATTCCGATCCGAGCAAAACTGTTTTTATTCAGTGAAGCCAAAGATGATTATTCGTCGTGTAGAAGCGTGTTTTGGTATTCATGTGTGTTTCGGAAAGGTATTTGGTACAGATGAATACGTACGGTTGCATTTTGAGTTAGTTTTGTCATTTCAGAAAGCCTATAGTAAATGTTAAAGTATTATTTTCAGTTCTTAGTTCAAGTATTCTAATTGTCTAGTCATTTTTAAATATATAAATTTGAAAACAACCAGAAGCCAATTGAAATTGAAATTTGAATAAGTCAAAGCAACCAATATTCTCATAGTCATTGAGAATATTAGTGAACCAGTGAATATGGGTATCCTCCCGTATGTGTATTTGTCGAACCGTCCAGTATTTCGGGTCAGGTAGTTGAGTGATTAAAGCGACATTGTTCTAATCACTTTGGCCCGATAAAGTGCTGGGAATCGCACGTAAAAAGGTAAGATATCGTTAATACTCAGCTCGCACAAGTTTCGACTTCTGAGGGCTGCCGTTCGTAAGGGGACTACAGCTGGTTAATGTAAAAAACAATTTAAACAGAAAGTAGAATCATTATGAATGAGATCACATGTGAGGGATTTATAGTTGAATTAATCTCCGCACAAGTGTTATTCTAAGATTCTGTTTGTTAAATGAGAGTATTTTGGACCTATTATTTTACTAGCTTAAAGGATTCACACGCTAACGGCCAACCAGCGCTCTGAATTGTATGTAAATAACCAAGGGGAGGGGACATTGAGAGTAATTTTAATCTGATATTCAATTAATTAAATGTTCAATTCGCCTTATTGAGACTTGCTAGTAGAAAAGTAGTACGGTAAACCAAGTGCATAAAAAAGCAATCAATTGCTAGACGCTTAATTAGCCCGAGAAAAACAAAGCGACCCCACACGACTCGTAGTTACTTGACTATATATTCTTTGAAGCAACCTCGTATCGTCAATGTCACAATGATAAATATGTTACAGATTCTGAATGAAACAATCATATGACAGTAGAGCAAGCTTCGATTTTCTTAATGAAAATAAAATGGCCATCCATTTCACTTGATAAACTGATATATTTTCGCTCGTTTGCAAATACGGAGTGTATGAACTCTTTCGATGGAATCTGTATTAGGATGTAATTTCCTCTGCGAATCGGGATTTTTCCCTATTTTACATGTTTTGCATGATAATCCTCGCGTTAGAATATTTTCCGTTATTTTGTTTTATTCAATAAATCTATTGATTCAATTCAGGGCTCATTATTTTGAAAGTACAATTATCTTCTAAGATCATCAATACAGAGATATTTCAGCAACAAGACCGTCTCCTTGTGCAGACTGCTGGATTTAAGCCTTTTTGGACAATAGGAGACAAAAAGAGCCAGTTAAGCCTCGAGCAAACTGATAGCTGGTATCCCCTAGCCGGTAACATTCTTTTAGGTCGGTCATAACACACCAATTACCAAAAATCAGAGTAGTGACTGCATTTAGCTTTTTATGTATTTTGAATACTCTTCGAGTATTATTAAACTAAGATGTCTAAAAACCTTGGTGTGTCGACTCATACCTGCAAAACTGTGGGATAAAACGGGAGACAATTCGCCAGCTTGATTAAGAGAAAACAAATGAAATCGTGGTCTTTTTCCCAAATATTCCGCATTTACGTGTACCGCCATGGTCGGTTTTATTGTTAGGGTAAATTTAATTTGTTACATTTTCGACTTATTTATATAATTTTTTGACTAAAATGCAGTTAACCACAATAATAACCACGCATTTCATTTGGAAATATTTAAATTAAGCTTCATGAAAATTCACCATTAGAACCTGTCAATTTTGTGCTAATATAATATAAGCGGGAATGGCGGGATTTCATGTGTGATATATTCGTGCCACGATTTTCATTAAAATGTTTTCTAATAATGCAAAATACTATGTGATAATCTTCATAATATGGTGGTACAAACTACTCACTTTCGGTACTGGACATAGATAAATTATTTTGTTCGTCTTTCTTGATAGCCCACAAATGATACAAAACAGAACATGATCAAATTATTATTGTACAAACAATACAGGAAACGATTAGATATCCACATATTTTATTTAATCAGACATGTTTCGCCTGCACACTAGCTTCTTCACTGTCTGAGTAAATAAAGTTTGTGGAGATCGAATCGTTCTCAGTGTAGTTTGTACAATTATTAATATGGATCTTCATCATGTAAATGTCGATTCAATCAGAAAAATTAAATCATTATTGGATGAATGTCAAAGAAAATATACAGCAGAATGAAGAAACACATTAATAATTGCACTACGAAATTTAGATTCCATCACAATCATTCAAGCTGGATTTATAAATTGAGTCGCAGCCGCAGTCGTTGCAGTTGACGTTGCCGTACGAAGATAAATGTGTTGGTGCTCATGCATACGTTTATAGATCCGCTGCTGTTGCAGTTGCTGTTGTCGCTGCCGCCGGTGGTTACCTGAACGAATAAAGGTCACATAATATAGGTTATGTATTTGTTTATATAGTTTGAAAGCAAAAATTAACTTTATTCAGAAATGTTAGAATATGAGGAAAATATAAATGTTGATGTAGGCGTATTCCTAGACATACTAGAAGAATTTCCACATCTATATAAACTGAAGGACAAGAATTATAAAAATATGTTCATGAAGAAAAACAGTTGGAGCTCAATGAACACAAAATAAAACTGTAAAATGGTCATAATTTTGCCAGCGGCTGCGGCAACGGTTACGGCAGCGGAAGCAGCTGCGAGACAATCTATAAATCCTGCTTTACTTTTGAATTGTATTTGAAGTTTGTTGAAATTCCATAAAATTGACAACTGTCATCAATCACCATATCCCTGGAATATTGACAAGACTAAAATTCTATAAGGGCGCCATCTCTGGAACCGACTAAAGAAGCAGACCACTATTTCATTTGTTTATTTGTCTTCTGAAAAATCAAAACAAAATCGAATCACTCGTCACACCAGAGTTTTTAGGCATCTTTTGTTAACCGAAGTTTGAGAGGCCCTGTAGAGCCACTGCAGTGGTACTACATCAAGCAGCCAGATGGAGAACAGGTACTTCCGTATTGTATTCAGCATTGACCAATAAAATATAACCCATCATCATGAACTGCCATTTGAATATTATGAAAATACTTCCTAGGGTGGGTTGTTTGATATAGTGTGGGTTTGGCTACAACGCAAGATAATTGATTCACCCTAGGCAAAGTATTACAAGGATACACCTACTCCAAGAGTTGGAAGTCCCTCGTAAACAGCGCCAGCGCATTGCAATCAACTTTTTCTAGCCCAATAATCGGTTTTGGTTCTAAAAAAAAAAGCTGCTCAATAATCGGAATTGTAAATAACGAGCGAGTTACTAGATTTCCGCATTAATCAAATCGTACTGTGAAACGTAGTATGTATACCTGCATCTGATGAAATTCAAAACTCGCTTGTGAAAATATTACTTAACATTCGGTAAAAACGTAAAAATAAACAAACATCACATTTCCATAAAAAAGACCCTCCATTTCCATCAAGCAGAATAAATTGGTTCGAGTTTTCGACGTATACTCGGGTATGTTTATAAAATATGAAAGGCAACCTGATTTTCGCTTTAAGTGTGTGAAAATCCACTCGAACGTTCTCCAAGTCTTATTTACGGTTTCTAACGTACTTTTTATTAGTTTTTTCCAATTATTAACGTATGCCACGGTGTATATATTCGCGTCATTCGCTACCTACATTTCGGCTGAGACTCGCAGCGTCTTCGTTAAAATTCACTGCTATGAAGTGCCTACTCGATTGAGATTTTCCCCATTTAAATTCTCCATTCGCTGTGCGCAAAACGAAGTATTATAAAATAATAGAAACACCTGCCTGCGAGGCTGGGTGTCGAATACGTCAAGGTTCGAATAATACGGTTATACAGTGTGACCCATTCAAAATGGATGCCCTTGTAGAACATATATTTTTTCGGCAACCATCCGGGAAGTGTTCACTTCTCCGACACTTTTTCTTTTGGAAAGTACTCGAAATTCAATATAAATATTAATATAAATAAGAATTAGCCCGGAGATTCGGAGTGTTCTCCCTCTGCTCGCTAGGTGGAGCGGCCTAGAAACCGCTTCATCGCGTGAACCAGAGTTGACCAAGCGACGGAGTGTGTAATGATTTGGACGGGGAATGGATGGCTTCAGTGATGTCTGTGTTGACCTACCCTTGCACTGATGAGAGGCAACAACTTCGAAACTAGTCTGCAGGTAGTCACCCTGTGTAAATCAAAACACAATTCTGCTGGTTGGTCACAGAGGGCACTTCCAATTGCGTCCTCTGATGTTTTGAGGAACGTTGCACAAGTATCTGTTAGATTTAATTCAATACCCGTCGTGATCTTAGCCAGGGTTTAGTTGTTTTTTGACAGGTACTTGCCATAATAAGCCTACGTAGTAGGTGTATATGGGAGTAAAGGGCTCATCATCGGTCGGCAACTACTATTCCTCAAGAATTAGATAGTTTCTGTTGGTACCTATCTTCTGTTCGTACCTATCTTCTGTTCGAATTTAAATATATAATACAAATAAGAAATAAAATGTTCGAAATATTCGAATTTGGAATCACAGCCAGGGTAGTTTACTCTTGATCAAAATTTTTTTTTGTTCACCACTGATAACTCGAATACAAGTAATTCTAATGCACCAATCCTTATGAAGAATAAAATTTTCTGACAAATCGATAATAAAAAAGTTTCCATATTGTGCAAATTTTTTAAACTCACTGTATTAGTCATGGCCACCTTATAATATGCAACCCATTTTAGGCGTATTCGTCTATTTATGTAACTTCATAAAAAGTATGTTTCATCCGGTTAACAGATGGGTGAAGGTCGACCTCTCTTCGTCTCTTAGACTAAATGCCCTTGATTTGTTATTCTACATGGTTGCCGAAAAAAGTGTGTACGCAATACGTCCGAAAACAGTTTTTTTGGACTCGCAGACTTTCAGGAGTCGCTAACGCTCGTCCTAGAATTTGGTCTACTTGTCCGGGCTTGTTATGTAAATTACTATTTCTACCGATTGGAATGATTTCATGAACGAGTCTTTATTTTCAGGGTCAACTATTCTTATTTTTCAATATCAAGTATGTCACGAAAAAATCTGACTACACCACTATTCAGGACATTTTAAAATTACGTTGACATGCATAAACTAATAAAAAATTTATAAGGAAATAATTAAATTTTGAAAAAATGCATTTTAATCAACCCGCCACTTCAATTCCGGAGTTTTTTTCAAAACTCTGATTACTTCACTGGATTCAGGAAGAATCGAAATATCACTAATCAAAATCTCATAAAAATTGTTTACTAATAAGACAATAATGAGGGAATAAAATTTGACACAAATGTCGTTTAGTGGAATTTTAGCAACATTCTGACTATTCTGATGATTTGGAATAATATATACCAAAATGTAATTCAAATAATTTTCATAAGAAAATTAAGGTATACAAATCAGTAAAACGCAAAGTCGTCTCCACCATTTAATATCACCATCCGGTGCCGTAAGATGGTAAAACGGCTATTGATCAGTTGACAGTAACATAGTAGTACATGTTTCGGACCTACATAGATCCATCATCAGCTATTTAGAAATTCTACAATAAAATGTACTACTATGTGACTGTCAACTGATTGATAGCCGTCTTACCATCTTACTGCACCGGATGGTGATATTAAACTGTAGAGACGACTATATAATGGATACAATGGACTTCTACCACAGGTTAAAATTATGGCGAATCAATTTTCATTTCCATGTCCGTTTAGGATAATAAACTCTAGTATCAATAAGTTCAAATCAATGAACAAAAAACTACCTGAAGTCACTTCTGATGGCTACAAACTAGAAGTAAACAATCTCTTATTCACAATGAATGCAAATAATAGGAACGTCCAAATTAGCAATCTAATCACGAAAAACCGCCTTATCAATTGTAAAATTCTTGTGGTAGGTATTGTGTATAAAAATTAAAATTACATAAGTTGTATGTCTTAGTTTTAGTCATACATTTTATGGAACAAAACAATTTTTAGGGACTGCGTCATGTCTAATTTCTTGATTCAGCGAATTAGTTCAGCTATTCAGAGAGGCAATGCCGCTTCAGTTATGGGCACAATTCCCAATTCCAGAAAACTAGATGAAATTTTCTTGTACCCACAAAAACAAGTTCTTCTCGGACTTGAAAACAATAACTTCAAGCCAAAAATCAAACATACTTTCTACCTCCAATCTTCTGTGGACAGTAGGTATGAGGATCCCTGTTCCAATTTGACACTGTTCCTGCCCTGCCAGCTCCCAGTACACCAGGAACTACTCCAAAATCTCTCGGTCTACATGGGTTGAAAAATATTGGTAACACATGCTTTATGAATTGTGTTATCCAGTGTTTATCGAATACAAGATGGTTATTGGAGTATTTGAACAGATATGCTTACTCAAGGGATATAAACACTAATGTATCTAGGGAGGGAGCTTTAATCAAAGCATTTGCCGAGGTAATCAAGGAACTTTGATCAGATGATTCGTCAAATAGAGTTGTTGATACAGTCGCATTGAGAAGTCAAATCCAAGGATTCGCTCCTCGTTTTATCGGTTGTGCCGAGGAAGATGCTCAAAAGTTCTTACGATTCCTGTTAGAGGGTCAATAGGAAAACGGAGAAGCCGAAACCCATAATGAGAGAGATAGACGAGAAATTAAGTAATAGTGAGAAGGCCCAAGAGTCATGGTCAAGATACTCAAGGACAGACAATTCCAAAATTGTGGATTACTTCGTTGGCCAGTAAAAGTCTAGAGATTTTTTGACAGTTGACAAACAGTCTATCTAGAACTAGCTTCATTACTTCATTAACGTTTTACTTTTCACTTCCTTGCCACTGCTTGTGCTGTTATTAGATTTTCAGACAGCAACTAAACAGAAAACAATACGCCATAGGCGTGACCTTACACTAAAATTTCTATTCCTCAAACAAACCTGTCAACTGACTGCGCGACAAAAATGCGTGGCTTTTCACGCCTTTCGAGTAACTTGTTAGGTATACTGAGGTTTTTGTATTTTGTGTATTAGCAAAGAAAATGTTTCTAAATATTGTATAGTGGGAATTCAAACAACCATGCCATAAAAGCAAAAATATTGACAAAAAGCGAAAAGTAAAAAGTTATGAAATTGTTAATTGTTATAAAATTGTTATTTCCGTCAACCGATTGCACCCCAACGCGCAACCCTCTCTAGAAAATTCTCTAGAAAACTGTTTCTGTCCATAAAATATGTAGTTAGGACCTTAAGGGTTTATAAGGGTGATTATGTTTCAATAATATTCTTTGTGCCGATGTTTTACTCACGCCTGTTATGGCTGATACAGCATCAGCAAGACTACTTCTCGGATTCTTAGTTACTGCTAATAATACGTTTTGTTGTAATTCATTATTTCTAGTTACACACATGTTTTGTAGTAAATTTGTTTTCCACAGATCCTGTTGCCAAATTTTTTTGATAAATCCGTCCTACAGTTGTGTGACATACCGGATTTTCGGTATGACACAGATTGAATATTTCTGCTGTTTCTGCATTTCTTCTATTTTCTATATGAATGAGAATTATTACTTAATTGTGTAAAAATTCAAACCATGTTCAATAAACATCGGTATACTAGTGTGAATAATGAATCACACTAATTTTCGCATTGAAATATAACTATAGTAATATGAAAGAGGAGATACTAGTACTCTTCATGAGGATAGAACCATGAAAAAAATTTTATTTTTATTCTGATGAGTAGGTGGCTGTGATTTCAATTCTGAATATTGTTTTCAAATTTAAACAACTTTTCTAAACAAACTTTTTCGATAATGTCCAAAACAAGGGTAGTTTACTCCTGATCAAAATATTTATTTCTTGTTTTAAAGAGAAACATTCTCAATTGAAAATTGAATCAATACATGACTCCTCTGGAAATGGAAAAACCCTACGATAAAATTGAAGTTACTTTTTTGTAATATCTAACAGAAAACAACTACTTCCCCGGCAAAAGCCACGCTGACATTGAACTACATCTGATAGATATTGAGAAAGACCCTATATAACTTGAGAGAAAAATTCTGAAAGTGAAAATTTGCATTTTCATTCAGATAGTTGATTATTTATTAAATGTCCAGTTTCCATTGGAGATTCTTATCTATGAATGAGATAAGGGAGAATGTTATTCAGAAGTATCACTCACAGAAAATCGCTCATTGCGATTTTCTGGAAGTAGTTGTTTTCTGTTAGATATTACAAAAAAGTAACTTCAATTTTATCGTAGGGTTTTTTCCATTTCCAGAGGAGTCATGTATTGATTAAATTTTCAATTGAGAATGTTTCTCTTTAAAACATGAATCCCTTCCAAGAGAGGTTATCTTGTACGATGGAAAACAGCGACTAAATTCCAACTTTCAGTCGCAGATGATTCCACAACTGACTTTATGAACAACCTGTTCATATTTTCAATGAAATCAATATATTTCTTGTTCTCCTCTGTACTCCAACCAAAAATTTAGAGTTTTGACAACTCAAATCCAAGTTTTCCGTAATGCACCAATTTTTATCACGAATTAAATTTTCTGACAATTTTCTAAAACTAACTCTACATTCACAGCAATTTATTCATATAAGAAAATTGAATCTTCACAACAAGAACTATCTTATATCTGGGGATATAACAAGTATAATGACTCAAAACAGTGGCCAGGCTAGCTAAGAACGTATGACTATTAGGTGATAACTCCATTCGGATGTGACAAACCGAAGTATCATGAAAACCAAAACCGCATTGATTTGACGCAATTTGTAAATGTTTTTTTGGGTTGTGCAAAGGTTTTAAGATAAAAAACATGTTTTCATCAAGAAACAGTGAAAACCCTCCCGAAAATTCAATTCAATATTAAAATGGATAATAAAAATGCATTTTTTTCTAAAAACATGTTTTAGCTTCATTCGTCATTCAAGATTGTTTCTTTGAGAAATAAATACTTCTATGTCGGGGCGTGGCGTGGTGGTGAGAGCGTCCATTCTGAGTCAAGGATAGGGCTGAGATTTTTTATATTTAATTTAACCGATTAATTTATCAACATCTCTGCACGATTCACTGTTACCTTCCAATCAACAGTGCTGCTCCTAAGATGGCGTATGGAGTTAGTAACAAGGCCTACCCAGAACAAATAGTGGCCAATGACCATAGCAGTCGATGCCAAACCAAAGGTAAAAATATAAAATAAATTCATCTTGAAACGCCCAACAAAATAAAAAAGCAGACCTGCGATTTGTTTTTGTTTCCATCGATAGCTATCACAAATGATGAGTAGCACTTACAGATAAAATTGTACCCTTAACGATATCATAACCCAAGTTTGTTTTTTCGAACTCTTGAAACAGTGTATCAATTCGAACTGACAGGCCAACCTTTGTTCTATCCTACTGACCGTAATAAAATTCTGAGAGTAACTTCAAATCTTCCTTGAACTTTTCTAGAAACATCGATCTCATTTCACAAGCGCTTACTAGCTATATTAGAAAGGCTTGAAAAGATTTTAATGAAGAGAATAAACCTCCTCAGTGAATTTGTATCCCTGTTGATGCTGTTAGAAAATTTAATTAAAATTTCATTGGATTTTCCGTCGTGTATTTTTTCGAATCTTTCGAACGTACACGGAAAATACATTAATTATATTTCGTATATATTTATAACAAAAGATTTATTTTCATGCCGTGATAACATAACAATGGAAAATAGGAGCTCACCTTAGGATATTTTATTGAATCGTTGAAATTGTTTGTTTAGTAGTAGGCCATTGTCGGTTTGAGAATAATATGGAAAATATAAAATCAGTTTCACGTTGAAACTCATTACACAGTGTGTAAGATTTGAAAGTTGCCAGTGGGAATATCTCGGAAAGGAAAAAGGCATGCCCAAACCAGTTTCGAGGCAAAATCAGGGGAACCAAAATGTCCTCATCATCATACGTCATTGAAAAGTACTTCAGTGGTACCCAATTTTAGGAGTGTGGGAGTGTTATTGTAAAGAAAACTTAGTTAATACTATCTAATACTATCACTCATTAGGTATTGTTAAGAATTAATTTTAATATGTAAAATGGACATTTTTAGTACTTATTGAAAACATACCTTTAATGACAATTACTTTCTTTATAAAACCTTCAGTTCTAGAATTGTATTCGGAGTTTTATATTTGGTTTATGTTTTCTTTCTGTTTTCCATCAAACTCCTCAATTGGTGTCTTTCCTCTTCATTTCTCACTTCTAACGGATACAGTCTCTGTATCTCTTGTAACGCTAAGTTTACTGTCTTTTCCTTGTTGAATTTCCAAAACTTTTCGCATGGGCCAGTCTAATCGCTTTTAGTTACCAGAACCAACATATACAACAACACCTACATTTGAATTGCCAGTTCTTTGTTTGCACAGAGTTATGCCGAAAAAAACCACAATTTTCAAAAATCGCGGTTTTTTGGGCATCTTGAATCTTGACCTCGTTCGCGGCTCAAACTTGGCAGAAAGTATGTCCAGGACCATACCTATCGGAATGTAAAACCAGCAAACGGTCACAAACTGACTGGTTTTCAAACGCCCCCCACCCACTCCTTGACCTTGGCCTGGAGAAATTCGAAAACTATATCCACGCGACTTGGGGCAACACCAAAAATGATATTTCATGCCCAGACGGTTTCTTTACCTGTCAGTAAATCATATAGGCAGCTCTCTAACTATTAGGATCATCCTTGGATAATATGTGATGTTTGTGCTAAATTTCACCAATTTTGTTCCAGTAGTTTCGGTGGATGCCTGGTAGACATTTTTTGTTTTTTCGACTTTTGAATTATTCTTATCTTGAAACGTAAAACGTGAAAATACTTATATTCACTCAGTGGAATTCAGTTTGCACCAGTTATATAATTAATTCCACTCCAAGCTTTCATAGGGACGCCGCATGTAGATAGGATTATTCAAACTTCGGTAGCAATCCTGAGGAGAAACGTAGGAAGTAATTGGGGTATCAACGTAGAGATTATGCGCTGGCTGTACAAGGCAGTCGTACTCCCATAATCACATTTTTGGCACTAGATATACCATTAAATTTTGTTTTTTGAAACCTACCATTTAAATACTAATGTGCATGACATTTTACTTCAAAGTAAAGATTGAGTTTTTTCAATAGATTTCCCGGCGCAGATCCAAAAAAACGTAACATGACCTATTTCAATAGATTATTTGAAGTCATTCACAACTTTCTTTATTGCAGTTTCACATGAAAAGCCAGTACGAAATCCTGATTGGTTTCAACATAATAAATTTTGAGATTTGTTTTAAGACAATTGCAGATAGAATGAGAGGAATAGGATACGCCGAGGGATATGTCATGTATAGTAATAAAAAACCTGACCCGGAGTCCTACAAATGGCAGAAGGTCAATAGAACTATGCTGTGTAGGAATATGCGGGTGACAATAAAGTGCATTATAACGGATGACACAATAAGCTTTTAGGCTACGGTGTCTCCAAGGTTACGATGATAAACCGATGGGCCGTGGTGGCCGTGCTGGTTGAACGTTCGCCTTTGGAGCGAAGGGTAAAGGGTTCAAAGTCTCGCATGGTCATCGGTCTCGTGCATGGCATCACACATTAAAAGGTAAGGGCTGTGTCCTTCCTAGCTCACACAAGTCTCTCGAATACTTCCGAGGGTTGCGCGTAGGGGTGCAATCGGTTGACGGTAGTAACAATTTTTACAAACCGTCCTTGAGAGGTTAAAAAACTCCAATGCATACACCCCGACTACCAAGTATACCAGTTTTGAATATCATGATAACTCGAATATGCTACGTCACAGAAGTTACCTGTGAAACTTTATCCAAGTTACCGCAATTTATTGCGTCAACTGTTCAACATCAAAATTGATTAAGTTCATGATAATTGGCATTTAAAGACGCTCTCTGATGGGTAATTTCCTAATCACTTCAAAGGAACGATGTTAAAAATATGGCGAAATGAAATCTAGTCAATCACTGTTTCAAACCGAGCATAAAGCAGTCTTCTCACTACCGATACAATAATTATCAAAAAGGTTTATTTTTGCTACGAACCACCTTTGAAGTACTATCCTTTTTGAAGGCATTTCGTTTTTTGAATACTTATTATTAGCCATAATGGTGTTGTTTCTGATAGAGTGAAAGCGCAATAATTATCAGTTATGGTGAATACGTAAATACGTCAAACAAAGGTTTGTAGGATATTGCATATTGGATTTTTGCATTTTTAAAAAGGATTTTGTTTTTCTGTTTATAACATGATATTATCGAATCTTACAAGATGATCAAAATTGGAAAAACATCGATTTTTCCAAGAGTGCTTTGGAAAGAACGTCAACAATTTTGTTTAACAAACTAAATTTTTACAGTTAAGTTGTTGAATATGCAAGCAGAACTCTTATTGAATTCTTTCAAATTTAACTACAAGAATGCCGTTCGAATTAAGAAAAACGAGAAATACAACAGACTCATTACGCCTCGCATCGAAATGCGCAAATTACGTCCGAAACGTATGTCCAGCGGTATCCAGAGATAAAGAGCAAGCTGCTCAGAATTATTTTATACGTTGGACAGCGCGATCACCTGATCTTTTGCCGAAGGATTACTATTTATGACAGAATCAAAATGTACCCGATAGCCGATAGGGTTTTCTTGTTGTATGAAGACCGTAGCGCTGCTACGGGGGAGGTTGATTCGGTTAAGGCTGTTCCTTGTTCCTTCACTGATAAGTTATTTCCCGTAACGGGGTCTCATACACGATTAGGCGAGTCAAACTATCCAAGCATAAGGAATTTTATCTGGCTCATGCCTGAGTTGTAAGTTGTAACTATGTGTCGTATATTTAGTCAGTTCTTAAATGGTGGATGGAATTGGATGGACCCTCATTGGTCATCACCCTGCATATAATGTTACTTTTATACTGATCTCCACTTTTTCTTTGTCGACGAAATTGAATCGAAGATGTTTTGATTTATAGACGATCACCACAAGTAAATTTTTTTTCATCAATTGGTGACGTATACGATGGAAAAAAATGTGATCATTATTTATTTATCCGAATCCTAATTATGAAAATGCATAAAGATTTTGTATGGATCGAATAATTATCACATAAATAAAATAGGTACATGAAAAAAAAAAAGTTGGGTCGAAATATTTTTTCGAACTATGGTAGTCGTGTCAAGAAAGGTTGAAAAACACTGGTCTATAACATCAAATTGACAAAATGAAAATAATCTTGGTCTGGTAACGGAGAGGAGAAAAAACCATTTTCGTACGGGAAATCGGATGCACCGACCTAAATTACATGCGGCAAATCACTCTCGAATCTAAAAGACCTTTTTTCGCATGCTTTCTTCATTGAATCGTACCCATTTCAACGCCGGATAATGTACGAAACGAAACAAAAATGATATAAGATTCGTAAAATCCGGGACAATGACAAAAATTTAAATTGAATGCGGACGTCGTATTTTATTCCCTTGACGTAGGAGTGGACCTAGAGGTATAATCTGAATTATATGCAGACTTTCCGTGAATCCTCTGGTTCTGTGAATTGAAACCGAGGGTCTTATAAAAAAATTAATTGAAAGAAATAACGGCTATAAAATTGCGACAGATATGATGTCTTATGATTTGGATGAAAATGCGTCATATTGGCGTATAAAATGTCGTATTTACTTGAGAATGGAATAATTCTGATGTTTTTTTACAAATTATGGCTGGCACAGGGTAAGCAGGATTGCTATGCCTCTAGATGCAATAAACGTTAAAATTATCTGCGAAAAATCAATCGACTACCATTCTTCACCGCAAATATAGAAAGGATTAGTCTGGTGGCATACAATATTCAAAGGTAGAGCTTTTTTAGTGCCTAGAAGCTGCACCAGTCAAATCACCCTGCCAAATCCGGAAGTATGTGCAATTTATTATATTTTTATTACAATTTATTACACCAGGTCCGAATTTTATTACACTTGCCGTTTTTGAAATGTGGGTTCTATCTAAAGCTAGACCACCAACTTCTAACTTTTTAACCATTTGTGATGGGATTTGGACCAGAATTTATTACAAATAAATTAAAACTGACTGGTTGATATCGAACCCCAATTTTAACCCCCCCAAGAGCGAAAAACACCCCGAAATCAAATATTCCGTCGTGATATTGTGAATTACTCATTGAGATATCCAGTTTTTCTGCAGAACCAGATTGTATCACCGCAAAAACCACATAGAACGTTTTATCCCTGTAACATCAGGCGGTCTGGTGTAATGAAATATTGAACGATAATAATAGTAGTTTTGAATATACGAAACGAATCATAAACCAGTCGCAATTTCACGTATTTCTCCAACCATATAGTTTATCTTTTCGAAAAACACCTCAAACAGGGTTTTTCAACACTGCAAAATCAGGCTTTCTGGTGTAATAAAATATTGAACGACAATAACAGTGGCTTTTAGAGTATACGAAACGAATCATAAACCAGAAGCAATTTCACGTTTTTCTCCAAAACACCTTAAACAGGGTTTTTCAACCCTGTAACATCAGGCGGTCTGATGTAATGAAATATTGAAAGGTAATAATAATAGTTGTTCGAATAAACGAAACAAATCATATTCCTGTGAAATTGCGACTTGATTATGATTCGTTTCGAATATTCGAAAAACTACTATTATTATAGTTCAATATTTTATTACACAAGACCGCCTTATGTTACAGGGTTGGAAAACCCTGTTTTTGGTGTTTTTCGAGAAGACAAACTAATCAGTTGGAGAAAAACGTGAAATTGCGACTTGATTATGATGATTATGATTTGTTTCGAATATTAAAAAAACTACTATTATTATAGTTCAATATTTTATTACACCAGACCGTCTGATGTTATAGGGTTGAAAACCCCTGTTCAGGGTTTTTTTCGAGAAGACAAGCTATTCGGTTGGAGAAAACGTAAAATTGCTACTTGATTATGTCTCGTTTCGTATATTCGAAAAACTACTATTATTATCGTTCAATATTTGAATACACCAGAACGCGTGATGTTACATGGTTAAAACACCTTGTTTAAAAAAAAAATGTTCAAAGTTGTTTTTTCCGTTAACCAGCTGTCGTCCCCTTACGAACTACAGCCCTCAGAAGTCGAAACTTGTGCGAGCTAAGAATTAACAAGGTCTTACCATTTTACGTGCGATTCCTAGCACTTTCTCGGGCAATCAGAAACATTTCTGCAGTCGCCATGGTTTGAACCATCACCAACTGCCAGCCAAAGTGATTGAAACAATGTCGCTTTAACCACATTCAATATTTTATTACACCAGACCACCACATGTTACAGTGTTTAAAAACCCTTTTAATGATGTTTTAAGAAAAGATAATTTATCCGGTTCGAGTAAAACGTAGAATTCCTACTGGATTATGATTCGTTTCGTATATTCGAAAAGCTACTATTATTATCGTTCAATATTCTATTACACCAGACCGCCCGAGAGACCCCCTGATGTAACAGGTATGAAACACTCTGTATAATGTGGTTCTTGCGATGACAATACATTCATCGGTGATACAATCTGATTCTGCAGGAAAACTGGATATCTCAATGAGTAATTCACAACATCACGAAGGAATATTTGATTTCGGGGTGTTTTTCGCCCTTGGAAGGGTTAAAATTGGGGTTCGAAGTTAACCAGTCAGTTGTAATTTATTTGTAATAAAGTCTGGTCCAAATCCCATTCCGCTATCACAATTGGTTAGAAGTTAGAAGTTAGTTGTCTAGCTTTAGATAGAACCCACACCACCCACGCATATATCAAAAACGGCAATTGTAAATAAATTCGGACCTGGTGTAATAAATTGTAATAAAAATGTTATAAATTGTCACATACTTCCGGATTTGGCAGGGTGATTTGGCTGGTGTAGCTTCAAGTCACTAGCTTTTTTGGTAAATCTGTTGTCCTTCAGGATGACGAAAAAATCGTATTCCACGGCGTATTAGGGATATTTTTATAACGAAACTGATATCGGATTTTGAATTAGAACCACAAACCTTAATGCTTAAAACATAATAGTATATTATGATACAAGTTTTATAAGATACCATTTTGTAGCACGCGTTGTTTGGAGTACGACGAGCGAAGCGATGAATGCTCCAAGAGACCAAGTGTGACAATGTGTCTTATGAAACGTGTTTCATATACTTTTTTGTCTAATTGGCATTATTTTGTAGTTTTTTATTGGAAAAAATTGGATTTAATATTAATAAATTATATCAGAAATATCGGGTTGTTAACATTGATAAAATATTTAAGATTTTACGAAAAAGAATTTCTCAATTTCGAAGTATCCAATGCCTCGCCATACTCCCACATCAGTCGAAATAACTTTTCAAACAATCAGACCACTGAGCATAATGTTGTAAACCCAGTCCAAACCATACCAGCTAAATTAATTGTAAACGCCTGAGAAACCAGCCATGTAACAATTAAAGTTTATAATAACTGCACCATCCAAGGTAACAAATAACACCACAATATTCAAAGGTAATTCTTCTTCTTTGTGTAATATCTGAATATCCCATCCATCTTGTCTGACGTTCATCTGGCAGTTGATGTTACCATTGTTACCAATCTCGAATTTTTTTTTAAATGCGTATCGAAATAGAAGCCATTTCGATGCACATTTGGGTTTCATAATGACCTCATTTTAGACTCCAAATAGAAAAAAGTATATTTAGATCCCAGAAAGAGGAAAATCCTGTAATATTCAGAGAACATCCTGAGAGCTAGTAGAGGAAAAGTAGGTAGGAATTGGTGATCTTCTTGAAAATCTACAGGCTACAGGCTGTATGCCTCAGGGAATACCTCCCGAAGCAATGAGTTCCAAAGCTTTGCCATTAGTGAGAAGAACGAGCCCTGGGAAAGAGATATCCGGCAACGCTATCAAAATTAATTTACTGTTGCTTGGCTGACAACTGACAACAAGAAGTATTCACGATATTTATTTATTTATTACGGGCAAGTCCGATTGAATTATAAATACAGCGCCAAAAGAAAAATAAGGAAAACATAAATAATATAATCACAGAAAAGCAAACCAAGTAGAAATATGTTGAATACATTGCAATACTCTAAAATTCTTAAAATGTACGCTTCACAAGTGACTTTCAAATCCAGTAAGTGGTGAGCAAAATAATTGGAGATCATTCAATGAATTGGCCAGACCAAGGGTTTTTGGGACGAAATAATTGAAGTCGTAGTTATACCTATGACAAGGAACAAATACTGCCTGTGGTTGCCTAGTTAAACGAGAAGATACATACAACTTTATTTTTGATTATTTCCCCCATCTGTCAAAATTTATTCGATGATAAACCCGCTTCGTTCCTGCTGAACAATGTGGAATTATTGGAATTTAACAAAAAATAATAAACACAAACATTCATACCTGCTGATAGTGATAAAACAAACAAAGGTGAAATAATCAAGGATTTAGATTAAGAAATGATGTTTGTTTGCTGCCTTTTCTGAGACAAAAATTGTCAATTAAATCATGATAATCTACCGAATAAGCTACGTCATTTTGAATTTAAATAATGGCTGAAAGCCGATTTCGTTGAAAATAAGAACAGGATGTTCATAAAGTCAGTTGTGGAATCATCTGCGACTGAAAGTTAGAATTTAGTCGCTGTTTTCTATCGTACAAGATAACCTAAATAAATACCTATGATTTGACGTTCTTACATCTGATGGTCCATAGCGTTAGCTGACATCATAGAATCGTTCGTACCGTTATTTTGTGGGTAGGGTATGTTCTGCGACAGCGGATTTCTGTGTGTGCCCTAACCGACAACAAGCCTTGTGCTCTTTGATTCTTGTTTTAACAGAGCGTTTCGTGGTTCCGATAGAACATACTCTCAACAACGATAACCATAGAGTGAAATTTGAAGAAACCCAAGCCATTTCTTCAACATCTGCCTATTACCCAAGACTCTTCCGGGAAGCAATTGAAATTCAGAAACACCACAACAACTTCAACAGAACCGAAGAAGGACTACAATTGGACAAGGTTTGGCTTCCAGTTCTCAAAAATTCTCAATTAGCTTCCTACCCACAAAATAACGGTACGAACGATTCTATGATGTCAGCTAACGCTATGGACCAATCAGATGTAAGAACGTCAAATCACAGGTATTTATTGAGACAACGTATAACAAATGTCAAGCATTTGACAGCGACTTGAGAAACCAGAAACTTTGAAAATATCTCTTAAAATGCTAACCACTCGTGTTGGTGAAACGTCGAGATCTTCTCTAAACATACGTCGGCCTTACAACCCGAAGAACCACCATGTAAGTGACGATGGCCGCGAAAGCCTTTCACAATTTGTTGTTATTGTTGTTGTTATTTCCGTCAACCGATTACACCCCTACGCGCAACCCTCACAAGTCTTCGAGATACTTGTGTGAGGTAGGGAAGTCGCAGCCCTCACCTTTTAACGTGTGATGCCATGCACGAGACCGATGACCATGATGAGATTTGAACCTTCGACCCTTCGCTTGAGAGGCGAACGCTCTACCAGGACGGCCACCACGGCCCACATTGAAATCATTGAAAAATTTATAGTATTGCAATATAAACAACAAGCAGTAGATATGAAATCAATAATGACCCATAATGACAAATGAAGAATGAACGTAAAACCAATCTGAATGTGAAAGTGTTATCCTACCTATTTATATATTTTTAATTTATTTGAACATGCACAAATTCAGTGGCATTTTGGTCGTTGAGAAGATAAATAAGTTTTCGAAATTGGTATAGGCACACTCAATGAAATCGAATCAGTGGGAACAAAAAGTACAAGAAAATTAACTGCTTCTTTATTGAAATATGAAGTCTTTATTGCACTGATCTGTAATTCTGCTACAGCGTTCTGTCACCATGACAAACATAAAAGTCAAATCGATGCCCTATTTGTCCCATTATCTATGAGATTGTGTTACGTTTCAAACAGTTGCATATTTTATATTATTGTCAATCATATTTATTACATACTGGGATCATAACATTACTTACTAGAAAATACAATTTAATAAAAGTAAAATTTGTTTATTTCAATATTATTATATTACTTTTAGCAGCTAGATTTGAACATAGAATGCTTTCCTTACACTTTAGTACCACCTAAATGAAACAGTTTTTGGGTTTTGCACAAACGTAGAAAAAATATGGTATGCAACTCGTGCAAAATTTTTTTATTGCACTCGACGTATTGTCAGCCTGACGGCCTCGTCGCAAAATTTCACGTCGAGTGCAATAAACACTTACTTTTTGCACTTGTTGCATAAATAACTATTTATCTTGTGACCCAGAAATAATCTCTAAAGGAATAAATTATTAGTTATAATCGATGAGGGAATATCATCGAATAAATAAAAACTTGGGTATTCCTAGTATTACAGATGTTGTAAATGAATAATTAAATTACTGAAGAAAGTGAAAGTGGAAATATTTTAACTGAGCTAGAGTACATGTAGTAAAATAACCACATAGGGACAGAGAGATAAAATGGATGTAATATCCGGGGAAAAGCGAACATTTAATATAAAAGTATACTTATGTTCCTACGGAGAGAATGCGCCGACGTAAATTAGGAATGAATTCATGTTTATGAAGTAGTTATGATTAATTAAAAACCAGGACTGTTATTTAAAGCGAAGCAAAGGAACAAACCTCGATACCAGTTAATATTTTAATTAAAACGAAATCAAATCGTGAATCATAATATAACGAGAACAGTGGGGACGTGAGTATTTTTCTACGTGAAAATTCAGTGATCAAGATTCGATAATTTCCATTTGCCGTCTGTGCGAGTAATATCACTTGTACAAACGACGTCAAACTTGAGATCTCGATGAGGAAGATTAAAGGAAAACTGAAACTTCACAGGAGTGTAGTGAGCTTCAGAACACTATTCAAATATGAACCATCCAACCTTTTGAATAGAAATTTCATCTGCGAGTATCTAACGCGAAACGACGACTGTCCCCTACGTCCATTGAATAACCTTCCTCAGATACTTCGCAAGTGATCAAGAGCAGAAGTTTATTCAATTCCATACAGGGGACCTCTTGAATACCGGTTTTGAGTTTATTACCCATCACGTAGTGCTAAATAATAAATTCTTAATTCGAATCCGACTACAAAACCTGTAGATCCTCAAGATATCTATACAATTGACATTACGAACACAATTAATGATTTAAGCAGCAAATAAGACCTGTTGAACCTTTGCCAAGTAATTTGACAGATATAATTCAATAGTCATTGGGTATAGTAGTTGTTTTATTTCAGAAATTTCTTCGGATCATTGAACAATACATCCATTTGTTCACTACTGATTTAACGGCCTTTCGCCACATATTGGTATCCCATAATGACTGACATGTTCATTGATAAAAGACGGTTTTAATGGATCCTAATCATGATGCCAGATGGCAAAAACATGAAAGTACCCACACTTAAGACATCGATTTCGTTCATCCCCTCACATACTTCTTCTCTTTTAATGATCCTCTCGCAGTCATAGAATCTTTTGTCTATTCATAATCAGACTCTGGCATTTCACTTGCTTCATAATGTTAGGTAATGAATAGGTATAGAAATACAATAACAGTTGTTCCCTTTTCATTTGAGCGTGCGTTGATAAAATGCAGAGGCTGAATTCAGCAAGAGCTTTATAGGCACTGATACACGTATATTAAGGCTGGAAATTAATTTTAGATGAGGATAATGTTCCTTATACTTCAATATATCTCATCAGAAGGGTAATGGACATCTGATGTCATGCGACATGGAGATAGTAATTGATGTATTCATACGACGAAACTGATAATTTATTAATAATAAAAATGGATTATGCAATCCAGAAATCTGCATTTAACCTATACTATAAGTATAATCGTCGGCAAGTCTCCAACAATAATTTATGGTGTTGTTACCTTGCAACAACCCTTAAAGTTTCGGAAACATCCGCTTTGAGGATATTACAATTTGCAACTAACAAGCTAAATGGTGAATATTAGGGGTGTTTATTGGAGATAATTGAATGAAATTTGGTTAGATTTTGTTCAGGAAGTATTATAAACAGAATTTAATTGAGACAAGTGTTATAATTATAAATTTTCCGTGGATCCTCCCAAATAATAAAACTCGATATAATACGTGAACTTCCATTATATTTCAAATATTTCAACTAATTATCTACAAACCTCTAAACTAACTGACAGGGAATCAGTCAGTTCATGAGAATTTTTTATTCATAGAGCACATCTATCGTCATGATTCTAAATGCTGCAGCCATTGAGGCTTATTATGCTGCCTTGAGTAGGCTTCATTACTAACTTCATACGGCACCTTAAGAGTACGACTATTGACTTGAACAAGATAATAATGAATCGTGCAGGACTCTCCCCAGTGGATCTATGAAATCAAACTATCTTGGTGGTCGTCGGTGATGCTGAGCTTACAAGCTCACTCACTTCTCTGGAACACCGCCAAGAAATGATTGGGCCTTGCACGTGCTCAGGCCGTTCTTCTATGCTCGTCTAGAATATGAATTAGGAAGAGTGGAGAATCCTAAGGTGAACATAGGAATAGACTCCGTGACATTATTAAACACCTGTTTCAACCCATTAGTTCATAGCTACTACTAAACATTGATGTTTAATTTTAGCGGGCGGATGTGATAGCGTACCTAACCTCAATCGCTTTAGTAATCACAGGTGAAGTGTTGATGCTTCATTTTATATTTTAGTATTCTGAATAGAGCGTTTTTTATTGGGTGTTGATAAATTTGTGAAAAAATTGTAAAATTTGTTTTTACGAATCTTTCAGGTGTTCTTAGATAACCCCTCGAAAGCAAAGTTTGTGCGAGCAAGGAAGATAGCATAAGGTAGATACCAACAAATCATTTATGTGAATGAGAAACCATTCTGGTTCTAAAACGGATCCCTCTGCGGAACATCAGCATTTTTAGGTAGAGTGTCAAATAAAACTCCATCAACCACCAAGTAGATAGATCTGTCTGACAGAAAGCTAGATACCAAAGAACACCACTGGGGGGACAAGCCATGAGCCATGAGTCATGAGCCATGAGCCATGAGAAACTTGGTGAGTAATCTCAGGCACACGACTGATGTTCTGGGGTTGTTTTCTCAGTGAATTCAGAATAGAATTTGCAGCAAATTTGTTGAATAACTCGTTATAGTAGTATTGTAGGTCTGATTTTTAATATACTGATTTCTAAATTGAATTTGCTTTTCTAGAGGTTTGGTTAGGATGTGGATCAATAAAATCGGTGAAAAACTATTATTTTTATTGCCAACGTTTTGAATGTATTTCGGTAAAATGAAGAGAACAAAGTCGAATACTTTTATTAATAACTAATTAGTTTGGTGATCCTTAATTTGCTTGTCTAGAGTTTGGTTGTTATGTGGTTCAATTATGTTTTAATTGCCAACGTTGGCTATGTAATTCGGAACGATTTTTTTAAATCTTAGAAAGCACCATATTTTTGGTAATGCAGGTATAGTAATTAATTATAATAAATGGCCGTGACTGATCCAATGGGTTGATGAAAGCTCACCAGACGACCGAGTTAAATCCGGACCTGCATACCGAGCTTCCCTCAATCTCTAGCGGAGGAAAATTTGCATCGAGATCGGGAGATCGCCGTGCTAGAGTGCTTTCCCAGCAAAAAGGACATAAATAATTAACCGGCACCAGATGTACTCACGGCCTGCTCTAAATGGGTACTCGCAAAATGTCCGACATGCAATATTCACCGCCTTCTATACGTGTTCTACTCGCAAATAATGGCCACCTTTACATCACGACGACGGTAATTCATACGAGTTTTTACTTTCGTTTTTGACGTCTCAGCCGCAACGATGACTTTTTGTCTGATTCGTATCGTGGGTGGCTCGACTAGTACGAAAGTTTTGACAGAATGGATTAAGATTTACGTGTTTTGTTTTATTTTTTTAGGAAACGCATATCACTTAATAAAAAAAAAGAGTTTCGCTAACGGATTCATCCTTCTCTTTGTTCATAAGTCCTACTGAATATCAGGAAATTCAAAAAATAATTAACGAGCTAGACAGCAAGAAAGCAACGGGAAAAGATGAAATTATGAATAAATTAGTTAAAGATGAAATAACCATTATCAGACGAATTGATGGATACACATTTTGAAACAGTTCAAAAAAATTTTTTTGAACAGCTGACCTCAAACCAAAATTCAAATGTAAGAAAAAATTACTAGGAAATTACCGGCCAATTTCAATTCTATGTTCATATGTAAAACAATACGGATTTCTGCAACCCAGTAATTCTACTTTAAATATGTTCTTCAGGACAAAAATGGTACTAGATTCTACTGAAAAATGCGGGTTATTGTCACTGGATTTACGGAAAGTGATATGGCTAACTACAATTTTTTTGAAGTGATTATGATATTGGAATAAGGAAACAAGCTCACATCTAGTTTGAAACTGATTTGAGAGAACGAACACAACTAATATATATCGAAAACGCCCTCCAGAAGAAGTATTAGTTGTGATTTGAGACCACAGGGATCTATACTTACCCTAACTCGTTTTAAATTTACATTACATTACATAGTACAAAAATGTTCAATTCTACGCCAAAACTTACGGAAATGATGGGGACGTTTCCATGAAAAGAGAGACAAATTTGAAATTTTCAGAACTCGTTTTTTTCAGGATATAAGTAAAATAGCAGTAAAATGGAATTAGGAATCTGAAAATATTTTCGACCTATTTTGTCATCGCTGCTGGTGTGTATATCACTTGAAATGACCCCTTGAAATTTTGTTCATTTCGGGTCGGGTACGGTTGTAATAATTTTATTTTTTTTAAACCATGTGTACAACTGAGAGAGCTACTGCAATGTGTAGAAGTATACGTTGAAATACAGCAGCAGAGAGATATACAATAATAATGTATACTGTAGAAGAAGCTGTAGAAAAGGTCTTCAAAACGATGACGTGGAGGATATTTTCATTGAAGCACCCCCAGTCTAACATATTAACAGGCGAGGGTTCAGGAGATGAAGGGGTTGGGGGAATAATTGATGATTTATCTGGAGTGCAACTCCGTGCACCAGTAGAAATCAGAAGAAGACAAAATAGACAGCGTAATTAGGGGAAAAATGTAACTAATATACTGATATAAGAGAAAGGGAGAAATCTGCTTCATGGAACAAAAACGAACTTACTACGGGATAGACGGAATACTATAGAATCAATTACCACCCGAACATTTCCAGAACCTAATCATTTTAAGTATCAAGATCTTAAGAAAGTTTAAATTATCGAGTTTTTTTTTACGATGATTTCATTCTAATCTTGTTGAGAAAACAACCCGATAAGCATTCTTCAAAAATTGGCTGGTCCCCAAAATTACGCCTTAGAAGTACCCGAGTGGTTAAAGCGCCACTTTGGCTGCCAGTCAAAGGTTCAAACCCTAGCGACTCCAGACATTTTTCTGATGGACAGAGAAAGTGCCTGGAATCGCACGTTAGAAAGTAGGACCTCGTTAATGCTTGGCTAGCACATGTTTCGACTTCTGAGGGCTGCCGTTCGTAAAGAAACGACAGCTGGTTAACGGAAAAAAATTTGGAATTTTCATTATGAGTGGACCAAGAAATAGTTATTTTTGTATCTAGTGCGCGAAATGCTACTTTGGTGATCGAGAACTGATTTTTTTCTACAAACGTCAAAAATATTGTTCTAAAATAATTGATATGCTTGGCTTATTATGAAAAATAGTATTGAACTGGCCTAAATTGTTTTTCTAAATCAAGTAATTACTGTAACTATGGAGATGAAATGGCATTTGTTGATTTCTTGGATTTTTACTTGATTGAGGAACATAAAGGTTAAAATATAAAAATCCCATATAGTTTGCATGCAGTGTGCGAAGTAAGTATTTCGCACACTACTTCGAGCACGGTATCATGGTGACGAAGGAAAATGAAAAAAGGGTTACTTCGCATATTCTTATCAATACGCGAACCTTTTAATTTTTTGACGTTTGTAGAAAAAATAGTTATTTATGTAAAAAGGACGAAAAACTGTCTATTATAGTCGAGCCTGCAAATTGATAGCCGAGGCGCAGCCGAGGATAGCAAGCAGGCGAGACAGTAGACAGTTTTTCGCCGAGGTGCATATTACATTTTTTCGTCGACCTCTACATACCTTTATGAAAGTAAGTACTCGCATGTTTGCTGGCCTCAGCTACGTCCAACTCTTCGAACTGCAGACTCGATCATAATTTTAATGAATATAAACAAAATGTATTTGAAGTGTAACAACTCTCTATTTCAATTATACTACAAAATTAAATCAATCTCGAAGATGAATATTGAACGTACAGTTTGTGCAATTATTGATATTAATTCCTGCTGTCGAAGAAGATGCAAGAGACAAGTTTTGATTTTGGGTTTTGATTTCGTAAATAATTAATTTGACAACAGCAAATGACAGTTATTGTCACAGGCGCCTATGTATTAATTGAAACGTGGATTTACGAAAATGACTCAATCGCCGCTCTCGTACCGTGCCGTATCATAGTGACCACAGCGGACGAAAAGAGTTTGCGGACGAAAAGTGTTTGAGGACGAAAAGTACTTTTTGGTGTGGAGTTTTAACTCTAAAACTGGATATTTGATACACTGAAATATATCAAGGGAAGTGCATCCGTCGTTCAGTAGTAGAGTACAAGTTGAAATTTGGAAAAGCATCAGCTCCGTTGAATGTTAAGTGAATTTGATTTGCAAAAAGGAAATCTTGCGGATTTGAAAAAAGGACATCTTCTATACCATCGCTTTTGTTATAATTTGTTTACAAACATGAATTTACTGGAACATCTGAAATTCATATTATGCTATCATGTACCAGGAACTTTATGTGAGGATCGATTGTCCACTCAAGGGTAAACGAATCATCCAAAAGAAACCGCGAGGTTATTGAAGCAACTTTAGAGAAAACCACTGGAAACCAAGAAACTAAATGGGTAGATAATAATGTTGTTAGTTTAGCTTTAACATTCTATGGTATCGAACCAATCAGTAATGTGAAACATTACAGTAAAAACGAACATAAAATTAATTCAAGTTCCAAGACGAAATCTTATTGGTCAGTACAATTCTAGTACGAGTGGTAAAAATCTTATTGATGAAAAATTCCAGAGATATCACAAATAAAAGTTTTATTTCCAAATATTTTATATTTTCAATTCAGTCCTATTTAACTTCTTCATAATTCCTTCATTATTGTTGCATTTCATAACAACACAATAAGAAGGCATGATCATTTACGAACTAAAAATTGACAAAAGTAACTAACAAGCAATGACGGAAATAGGTTGAAAAGGGAAAAGTGAGCTTCTTTCTGTTTCTATAAGGTTGAGGGGAACGTGAGAAGTGAGATATTGTTTACCTCCAGACCTGTCAAATGTACACTAAACCAATTACTCCTTCACAGTGAATACAACTTTGTGAAGACTTTACCGAAGAAACAAAAAACTAAAGTTTACTCAGCACTCTTAAAATTGAATAATTTATTATAAGTTTACATCACAAATATCTACTACGTCGCATGCTCAAACTAGCAGGCGAAGTACTTTACACCAACATAACTTTCGGCGTCTCATTGTCATACTTTCAAAGTATTACAACTGTTGTTACGGTTGTGCCATGTTACAATTGTACCTGACCTACTCAAAATAATACATTAATTAGGTATATCCCACTGAGATATTTGAAAATTACATCATTCAGTTCGATTTAAGCAATATTTCATAATTCTTATATCTCTTCACGTCTCAAAAAGATCTGAAACCACTATAAACTTCGCAAAAAAGGCTACAGAATTGCATCTGTAAAATACAGTTGTACCATGTTACAATTGTACCTGACCTACTCAAAATAATACATTAAATAGGTATATCCCACTGAAATATTTGAAAATTACATCATTCAGTTTGATTTAAGCAATATCTCATAATTCTTATATCTCTTCATGTCTCAAAAAAATCTAAAACCACTATAAACTTCGCAAAAAAGGCTACAGAATTGCATCTGTAAAATACAGTTGTACCATGTTACAATTGTACCTGACCTACTCAAAATAAAACATTAATTAGGTATATCCCACTGAGATATTTGAAAATTACATCATTCAGTTTGATTTAAGCAATATCTCATAATTCTTATATCTCTTCATGCCTCAAAAAAATCTGAAACCACTATAAACTTCGCAAAAAAGGCTACAGAATTGCATCTGTAAAATACAGTTGTATCATGATACAATTGTACCTGACCTACTCAAAATAATACATTAAATAGGTATATCCCACTGAAATATTTAAAAATTACATCATTCAGTTTGATTTAAGCAATATCTCATAATTCTTATATCTCTTCATGTCTCAAAAAAATCTAAAACCACTATAAACTTCGCAAAAAAGGCTATAGAATTGCATCTGTGAAATTTCCCTCTTTAGAACCCTCACACAAAAATGTGTTTTACTGTTCTGACCGACTTCCCTGATTATGGCAGTCTTCGTTGTTAATATTGTTTTTTCCGTCAACTGGTTGTATCCCTACGCGCAAACCTCAAACATTCGAGAGACTTGTGCGAGTTAGGGAAGACGTAGCCATTGCCATTTAACGTGTGACGCCATGCATGAGACTGGTGACCATATGGGAATTGAACCCACGCTCCGATGCTTCAGAAGCGAACGCTCTACCGTCACGACTACCATAAAGCCCATGTACAGGAACAACCTGCTCACTCCCATTATCATAATTATTATAATAATACTCACAAGTGAGAAATAGTAAGTCCAGTCGACTGCTAACCAATATCAACCGTAATAATTCAAGATGATAGCAGAACTTTCATTCAGGAAATACCAATTATCGAAAGAATTTATATCTATTAAACAATCTTTTATATTCCCATCAACATTTTATACTAATTGGAAATTTCATGTTATCGAACTGATCATCACTTCAATCGAAATTACTTATTACGTCTCTAATCTAACGTGAAATGAATAATTCTAAAGAATATTACACAATCTTGAATAACATGTGGGAATTTAAATAATTTGATGAATTTCTGACAGTTGATTTTCTAAGCATTAGGAGATACAAAAATAAAAATATCAAATAAGTATCGCAATTATTTTTGATAAAAAATTATTATATACTCTACACATATTTTTGCTAGTTTATCAATTTGTGGTTTCCGAATCAACTTTGAGGCCATGGTTATGCGTAGGCACTTCACATTATCTGAAGGATTATGTGACACTGAGAACATAATTGACTGGGTGTTGCTTCTGTTCACACAAAGACCATTCACATTGAAACAGTTTGTAGCTTCCTGGATAACTACCCTTCCTAATTCTAGAGATTCTTCATATTTTTTTTTCTAATGGAGAAGTTAGTAACATTGTGAATATTGTCAACGAGTTTGGCAGGTCATTGATACAAATCAAGAAAAGTAGTGGCCCAAGGACACTTCCTTGTGGAACACCATTCGAAATCGTTTGTGTGTTACTGAATTATTCATTATAAAATACACATAGGTTTTCGCACCAGTAGATTAGGCCGTTTGCGTCCTTTATTTTGTGTTAAAAGAGCCTCTTTTTTTATCTACAGCTTTCTCTCATTCCGATATAATGCAAGTAGATTGTGTGTCACACCTACAAAGCCACAGTATTTTAGTTTTTCCAATAAAATATCAGTAGAGACGCAGTCGAAGGCCTTGCTTAGACCATTGTTTATATAAAAGATAGTTAGTCAACCTTATGGGATTATGATTAGATCAAAATGGATGCGACATGTAGATGGCGATAGTGAGCTCGCATGCAAGTCAAGTCGTAACTTCAGGGATCTGGCCTCCAAGTCATGTCGTAACTTGAATAAAACAATGGAAAAGCATTAAAATCAGTGTTTTTTGAAGAAACCTGCATTAAAATGACGTCAAATAGTCATGTTTGTAACTAATCACGCTAGATGACACTCGCGTTTGTGTCCAATACCTTTTCCACTGGCATTGACTATGTTCTATTTAAACAATGCTTAGACCAATGACATTTTACGGATAGATTCCGTTATTTACATCAATAGCTGCAGTCAACACAAAGTCACATTCTAGGCACACTTTTTACTGCCGCTTATTTGGCAGCAATTATATGCTTAAATACATTGTAAATAAGCAGATAACACAGCAGAAACTTAGCTTTGCCGAATTTTGGGTAGATTGGCAACTATTTTTCGCGAAATAAGCTGCAATAAAAATTGTGCTTAAAATGTGACCGCAGCTCGAAATATAAATAATTGGCAGACTCAAGAATATACCAAGTGTTGATTGTTTGCTTTCGAAGCCATCAGTATAAAATCGACTATTTCAACAAGCACTGCTTTCGACGTGCCTCCCTTTCTCAAATCCATTGAAACTGCCTGTCGAAATATTTGTGTGTTCTAAATAATTAACATTTCTAATTACCATTATTTTCTCTACCATTTTGTAATTACTGGAGGCAGAGCAATTGGTCTATGGTTTGAAGGAAGATTAATGTCAGCAGTTTAAAAAATCGGAATTATTATCTTTGCAATTTTTAATTTGGATGGAAATACACTCGGTTGCAGATAGATTTCCTTTATACTTGACCACTGAGTCATTGTAAATTTCAAGTGATCCCAAGTTTTCTAGGTATTTGATGACTTCTTTCACCTCTGTATTATCAGTTAAACATAAATGCGTTGAGTTGTCAGCTTTGCATGGAATTTGATAGAGATAGCCTAAAAATGATGAACTAAAAGCTACACCAGCATTTATGGCACGCTCCAAATAAAACTATTATACAAAGTTGTACACATTTATCAGAAATATGCGTCCCGACCAAAAAAGTGTTTAGGGTCCCTGTTTTCCAGGAAATGGGCGTGGGCTAACTTTTGAGTGAAGCTGCACCACACATTCTGTATTTTGAAAAAATACGCAATTATTGATGATCAAATGGCTGCTAACATTTCTTACACATTTATTACAAATCATTGAGGTGTAGAAAATTCAAAAAATTTCATCCCTTAGGGGTTGAATAACCCTTATAGATGAAAATTCCTTGGTAAATGTAGATCCCAACGTGGTCGGTACCAGAATTGTTCACAAAATTGTTTATAATTTTTGTACAAACTATCGAAGTATTAAAAATTACAGAATGAAGGGCCCACAAGAGGTTGACCACCCCCAAACTTCTCAAAATTCCTATTTTATTATATATTGTGGTATTACGCGTATCGCTGAAATTGTCCACAAAACTATTTAATAATGATTATAATCTATCGAAGCCGACGTGTTGAAAATTTCAGAATGATAATTTCCATGGGGTTGAACACTCTACACAGCGCATAAACTTATTTCACTGCATTGCAGTGAATGATTTCGGATTTTCATTATACCGTTAAAAAAAATAACCTCTGAGAAGTTGATAGAAAATCCGCAACAAGACTTACTTCATCGAGTTTCAGGATTAATTACAGTATCTCACAAGCTTCTACTGCATTCTTTTTGAGCAAATGGATTATGTCAACCATAGAAATCAAAATTGTGAAGAGTGGGGCGTGTTAATAAATTTTTATGAGGCAATATGATTAGAAATCTGACGTGGACTGTATTTCATCGAGTATAAGAATTTTGTACAGTATTCGAGACGGTTCAACTGCGTGTCTTCAGTTGCTCATGGACAATGTCAACCATGGAAATCAATATTTTGAAGAGTGGGCTGTGTTTTTACAAAAAACACGTGAAGCCCATTAATAAGCGGTCATCCCCTTAGAGAATATTTTTTTAACGGTATAATATGAAAATCCGAAATAGTTTACTTTGCAGTGCATTGAATTAAGTTTATGTGCAGTGTGCGGTGTACAACTCCATGGAAATCAACATTCTGAAATTTTCAACACGTCGATAGATTCTATGATATTTAAATAGTTTTGTGGAAAATTTTTGCGATACGCGCAATGTGATAGATAACGTAATAAGAATTTTGAGAAGTTTGGTGGTGTTCAACCCCTTGGGGGGCCTTCATTCTGTAATTTCCAACACTTCGATAGTTTGTACAAAAATTATAAACAATCTTGTGAACAATTCTGGCACCAACCACGTTGGGATCTATATTTATTAAGGAATTTTCTGTCTATAAAGCTTATTTAACCCCTAGGGAATGGAAACTTTGGATTTTTGGAATCTTCAACACGTCAATGATTTGTAATAAATGTGTGAGATATGTTAGCAGCCATTTTTTCAAAATACAGAATTTGTGGTGCAGCTTTACTCAAAAGTTAGCCCACGCCCATTTCCTGGAAAACGGAGACTAAAAAAATTTTTGGTTGGGACGCAAATTTGTAATGAATGTGAACAAAATTATGTACTAGTTTTTCTTGGAGTGTGCCATAAATGCTGGTGTAGCTTTTATTTCATTTAAAAATGAATTATTGGGTGTGCTTTTTAATTGATCATTCATATTACTGGCTACATTTATAAAAAACTCATAGAATAGTTCTGATATAAGACAAGGAGAGCTATTTATGCAATTATTACTACATAAAATGTTTTTATTAAGTTCTACTTCCTAAACAAAGGAAGTTACACTCAGCAAATTGAACGCCCTTGTATACTTGAAAACGATCGGATCAACGCCTTTCCATTTCAGGCAGATCTTTAAACTTTTTTGTACGACAAAGGCCTAGTCCATTTACGTCCTGAAAGTCGAGGTCATCCGTGGTAAAACGCTTGCATTATACACCATACTCGGTGAGCGCGCTATTTATATAAAACAAGAGAAAAAACACGCTCTATCAAAGTAGGCACTGTATGTGCGTACTTAGTTCTATTCGTTGAACTTGGCTCGAAGCATTCATCGAGTTAGCCTTGAATTAGAAGTGCGGCCAAAGACCTTTCTTTCATAGCTGGGAAGCAGAAGGCGAAGAGGAATAACGCGCGTTATGGCCAGAGAGAAATAACTATACGACATACGGTAGATGCGAGTCGCAATTACTCAGTTTGGTTGATATAATTAAAAAAAATTACAACAATGACGACGGATGGTTTTCATGTGAATGGTTGATGAAGTGAGTATACCTTTGCAGAGCTTGAAATAACTCTGCCACTTTCTCACGTCAGTACAAACATTCGATGTGGACGTATTCGAGGAGCGTTACTGTTTATACTGGTCTCAAGTGAGCTTTTACATTAAGAGTTCGATGAATTGACTCTCAGTAATTGTTTCCATTGTATTTTGAACTTCAAAGTAATTAATCAGTGAGTAATTTTTCATCTCAAGATGTGTGTTGACATATATTTTTTTTTGGGTATGTAGAATAACGAATTATTTGAAAAAGGAGGTCACTGCGTAACTAGAGATCAAGGGGACTAGATACTTTCCAAAAAGAAATAGAGTTTGTTTTGTTAAAAAATAATTAAATCTTATATCAACTTTAACATTAAATGAAATAGTGAAACACTTTTGTTTATTTCCATATAATATTATGGTATAATGTAATATTATACAGATTTGCTGAAATGGACAATCACACAACAACTCTGATTTGTACAGACTCCTTTAGTGCATGTTCGGCTCTAAAGAATAGGTTCCACCAAGATCCATTAGTACAAACCATACTTTCACTCATCGGCTGGCTCCATCGAAAGGATAAACTTATCTGTTTGATTTGGATTCCAGGCAATATTGGGATAGCTGAAAATGAATCAGCTGATCAAGCAGCGGAAGAAGCAGCTGAATCAGATACATAATATGATGAAATTCCGGTCATCTGACTTGAAAGTGGAAATGAAGATGAAGATGATACAACAATGGTGAAGACAATAGAACTCTACTAATACAAAACTCAAAGAGATTAAACGCACAGTTCACAAATGGGAATATGGACGTTTACTGAAGAGGAGAGAACAAGAGGTATTTCTCATTTGAGAATGGAACACCTTACTCACTAATAGTTTCATGCTCCGAGACATAGACGCACGACGTGGAAGTCTGTCAGAATACACCTTGTACACTGCAGAAAATTCTCTCAAATTCGTTCACCACTGGGTTTGACAACCTGTCTTGGAAATACTCATTGTGAAAATGATCATCTTTCGTAAAAGTACAGAACTATGGAAAAGAATATGAGCTAAATAATTACACATACTTGGCAGAACCACACATATAAAATAGGGGATGAAAGTTTTTTACCGTATATTTAGATATAAAGCCAATTATTTTGCAAACAAAGGCTAATGTCCACAAAAGTCTCCACTCCCTGTTAACTTTTGAATGGTTTGACTTGCAGACATGGTTCGGAAACCGTTTTAAATGGTATCACCGATACTACTTTTTGAGCTAAACAGAATTGTGATTGCTTGATGGTGAGGCGGGCGGAGGGCTCATCAATTCAGAAATTTCATATGGCAAGAGGGGTCAAGTCATACATCGTTGATAAAATAATTCAGTTCTCTTCTCAACTATCTAATTTTTTTAGAATTTCGTTAATATTTTGTTCACCTTATGCACTCGAAATATCAAGTATAAGTGCGGATCTGAATGGTACCCTTATCTCAAATTATTTTGAATAAAGTAATATGTTCGTTATTGGATTTTATTTATTTCTAACGTAATTTTAAATGAACAAAAAAATACAAATTACGTTTTCATTGCCACTTTCAATCTTAACAAGATGGCGTTCACAGATTTTCACTACGGCGTTTCATTTACGAAGAACCATTTTAAAATACGTCCCTGTTATTTTTATAACAAAATTCAAAACCATTTTGTATTTTGACATACGTAATATTATATCACTTGTGGCCGTTTAAATATATTTTTAACTAATTTAAAACATTACCTATAATCATTCATAAAGAAAAACCATGCCATAAACATGTGGGTTTTGAAAAAGAACAAATATCATTATGGATAACTTACGGCGATTTGCACGTTAGTTAAGTTTTAGTTAAAATTGAATCAACTATTAAATCAAAATATCTTTGCACCACATGGTTTGAACTATAGTTACCATGTTGATTTAATTATTAGTTAATAGTTAATCCTTAATTAGTTAAGCCGAATTATAATTCAAATTGGTGCAAACGGCCGTTTGTGGAGTTACAATACAAAAGTTAATTGGGTACGTGGTCTTTTAATGTGTGTAAAAATTGATAGAAATTATTCTTTTGAGGAAAAGTTCGACATGTTAAAGTGTTACATTAAATACTATTCCAATACTCGAGGAGCTGAGAAAATGTATTTAATATGTTCCTGAAAGATTACAGCCAAATAAAATAATATTTAGAAAAATGATTGCAAATTTTTTGGAGTATGGCTTATTTGAAAAACCCAGTTGTTTAGAAACGAAAATAATGGTATGGTAGTCAGTTACACCCCTGGCTGTAACTGACTACCAGCCAGGGGTGTAACTGACTACCATTCAACAAGCATCTACTTATTAGAAATATTGTACTGAAACATTCAACTAAATGCCAAAATCTATAGCAAATTTTATTTTGCGTAAGAACAAATATCATCCGTACAAATTTCGAATCTGACAACGACTGAGGCTGGGTGACGACATAAGGCGAAAGGCATTTTGTGAGTGGTGCACCAGAAAATATCAAGATGATGAAAATTTTGTTAATAAAATATTATGGTCTAATTAAAGTTTAGTAACCAGCAATGGAATCTTCAACATACGAAATACGCATTTGTTGGCACAGAGAAAATCAGCGCTTGTACAAAATGTCTAGGCACCAACACCGTTTTGGTTTCAACATGTGGGTGAGAATTTTGGGATTAAGAATTATTGGGCTATTTCTTTACTTCTGAGCGGTATCGAAATTTACTTCGGTGCGATTTGGAAGAATGGTTTGATAATAACTTACCGCTAGCAGAAGTCGCTAACTTTTGGTTCCAACAATATGGGGCCTGCGCTCATAATTCGAACATTGCTCAAGCAGATCTATCATAGAGATTTCCAAACAAATGGATAGGTACACATTCAGCGGTTGCCTGACCTCCACGATCGCTGGATCTGACACCTCCTGACTTTTATTTTTAGGGGTACATAAAAAAATATATGCATCAACGTAATTTTCAAACGGAGGATCAATTCAAACCATTACATCAGATGTTTTCAACAATGTTTTGGGTTACACAGTAAGACGATGTTACCTGTGCTTAGAAAATAATAGGCACTTGTTAATTGAGACTGTGGGTATTACTATTAATTATTTCAATTAGTTATAATCACATTTCATAAAGAATAATTTTATTAGTTTATTAAGTACAAATAATGTGTTTCATCAAGATTTTTTTATATTTTGATTCCCACGAAAAGGAAAGTCCTGTAATGTTCTCAAAGAACATCGTGAGGCTCGTGGGAGAGTAGGTAGGAACTGGTGTTCGTCTTGAATTTTTAACAGACTATATGCCTCAGGGAACACCTCCCGAGGCAGTGAGTTCCAATGCTTTGCCCTGGAAACGAGATTTTTGGCATGTTTCTAAAGTGAAGACTGGCCTCGACGGTAAGTTAAAACGTTTTGTGGGAAATTTTGTGATTTATTGACTTTGGATAATTATGACATTCTCAAATGAATATTTTTCTAGCATTCAAAGCCGTAATCGGAGGTTTTTCCTGAATGACTTCGAGTATTGTCTAAAATGAGCTAAAATCATATTTATACAACTACTAGTGATATATAACATATTTCAGAATACAAAATGGCTCTTCGATTCTGTACTCGGAGATCGTGACATGTGGCAACAGTGCAGAAGCGCGTGAGGTGATTACCTTCTGCGCAATTTTGGAGGTTGTCTTACAAATCATTGTTAAAATCGACTATTAAGTAAGGCGATTACGTTATTTTCGATCAAGATAAATAAAAGGCATCAATCACGTTAGTCATATCGAACTTGTTGATGTTTGACATTTCAAGGACTGATTTTCTTAAATCCTACGAATACAAAATGTAGGATTTTTTACTTTAATGCAAATATTTTGACAAATATCAAAATGGATATTCTAAAAGCAATTTGAAATTTATAGTTTGTTCCATTACTAGAGGAAAGGCAACGTCGAAGTAATTGAGAATCGCTACTCGTAAGTATAAGTAGCGGTGAGCATCGTTCTAATTAAGAAAATTATTCTCAAAATATTTCATTCTCAGCTCAACTATACCCGAATACTGTTGAAGAAAATACAATGCAACACATGCATGGAATTAACTCGAATTAGTCTAGGACCGTTCAATTACTTCGAGGAGGTGAAGTTTTCTTCTAATGGAAGAGCTCAACCATACTTAACAACGCAAAATTGGTTGATATAGTGGAGTTGGAGAAGTTGGCGAACTATGTCATACGCTTTCGTAACTTCTTACCGCGAATTACAGAGGAATTTAAAGTTTGTATAGGTGACTGAGTGTGAACGAAATCATAAAACGTCCGTAATGTACAGTTATATCATTAACATCGTGAAAAATGACAAAGGTGAAACATTCTTTCAAACATTTTTCGGGTTGCAATTCACACTACCATTGTAATCGTGGAGTTATGCAGCAGTTTTAAGTCATAAGTTTTTAGTCACAAGGAATAATATTCGTCAATGATTGGTTGAAGCGTTTGTTCCAACCAATCATTTACAAACATTCTTATGACGTCTGACATACAGCTTCTGCATGAATCTACCATTTGAGCATAGTCTGAATAAAGCTATGACATATATTGAAAGATTTGAAACCACGTTTATAACATGACAGTTGGAAAATTAGGGAAGAATATTCCGTGATGATATTTATAAAGCTGGTGACATACTGGAGAAATGAGTTCCATGAAACTCGTTGCAAGAAACGGGGGTATCAGGAACTGTCGCCGTGGTCGCCGTGGTGAACTGTCGCCGTGGTGAACTGTCGCTGTGGTGAAATGTCCGTGGTGAAGTTTCGCGTAGTGAACTGTCGTGTAGTGGTGTCATGGAACCAGTCCCGACTTTTCCTGGAATACTGTTCTCATGTATGGAGTGCAGCCCCTAAATACATACTAGATAAAGTGATGAGGGAAGTTAATTAACATTTTATTTATGACAAACTCAGAAATGGGTAATATGCCGTGATGATTTTTTATTTTATTTATTTATTTCGGTGAACTGTTCGGTGAATTGTATTCGGTGATTTTTTTTACATTTGAAACATTTATATATATGCGAGTACATGGTGATATTCATTTAAAAATAAATTAAAGTAGACCAGAAGAAGCCACCTAAGCTAGGCTTGAGTTGTGGACATTCTTCTGATTGTATGCATATATGAGTATAATCGTTTTTTTGATTCGTGAATAGACAATATATGTTTACGAAAAAAATGGAAAAATATAGTGTTCTTTTGGGCGTATGTTAACTTTGTCCTAGTTATCGAGAATATTCAAAATAGTTTCCGAGTGTGATTTTAAATAATTTTTAATACATTTTTTTCGGCGATTGATATTAATGATATTTTTAATATCACATGGAAGCTGATTATAAAGTTTCGGTCCGCTAAAGGTAATGAATTTTTGATTATGTGTAAGTCTATAATAGGGGATAGTCAGAACTTGCCTGACATTTCCACGAGTATTATGAGCATGAGATTCTGCCCAATGTGGTGTATTCATTGTCCATAAAAGTGATTGGTATACATACAGTGCGGCTTTTAATAGTCCCCCCCCCCTGTTAACTTTTGAACGGTTCGAAGTACGAACATGAAAAAAAATCATTTCGAGGGTTTCACCAATACTACTTTTTGAAATAAAAAAAATAGTGATTGCACGATAGGGGGCGCAGGGGGGCCAATCAACTCAAAAGTGTCACGTCGTTGAAAAGAGAATTCAATTCTCTTTACAACCATCTAAATATTTTTGAATTTCGGTAATATTTTTTTGTAATTCAAAATCGAAATATCAAATATAAATGCGGATCTGAATACTACTCATACCTCGATAAATTTGAACGGTTGGATGTGGAACAATGAAACCAAAAATTTTTTGAAGGGTATTACTGATACCACTTTTTGAGAGAAGAAACATTGCAATTACTCGACAGATGGTGCTGGGGGCACATTAATTTAAAAATTTCGAAAGGTATAAAAATCGAAATTTGGAAAAAAATTATAAACAAAATTAAAAAATATTTAGATGGTTTGACCCCACATGCCATTTAAAAATTTTGAGTTTATGGGCCCCCCTGCGCTCCCTATCGTGCAATCACTATTTTTTTATTTCAAAAAGTAGTATTGGTGAATCCCTCGAAACAGTTTTTTTTTCATGTTTCTACGTCGAACCGTTCAAAAATTAACAGGGGGGGACTATTAAAAGCCGCACTGTATATATAGTTTTTGTAAATTAAAAACTTCTGCCTCTTCAAATGAAAGGGAAGTGGGGAACCGTCTGTTTTTTTTAAGAATTATTTTTAATAAAGTTTTTTGCACAACTTCCAAATTTTGCAGAGACGTTTTGAAGGTTCCACCCCATACGACGAGACAATAACGTAATATACATTCAGCTAACGCATTGTAAACAGTTAAAAGATCTTTTATGTTCAAAATGTTCCTGAGCTGATAGAATTTATAGATTAATTTGCGAAGTCTTTTGACTGTGAATGTAATGTGATCATTCCAGCGTAAATGTTGGTCTACAATAACTCCTACGTATTTAATAGATTGTGTCTTCATTATTGAATGGCATGAACAGTTAGGCGTACCTGGACAATTAGATGAATGAAGCGTTAATGTATTTGGAATGTTGAATTCTCTAGCTGTCGAGGAAAAGGACATAAATTTAGTTTTTGACATATTGAGACTCAATAGGCTATTGTTGAGCCAGTTATATATTAACTTCATTCCGCATTCTGCGTTTTGGTATGATTCTGCCCAGGTGTCTCCCACAAATGAAACTACGGTATCGTCTGCATAAGAAATCAATTTTCCTTCAAAATTAGTTATAGAGAACAGATGATTGATATACAATATAAATAAAATTGGACCCAATACTGTCCCCTGTGTAACGCCCATAGTAACTGGTAAGGGATTACTCATAGTTGTTTTTATTTTGACAATTTGTATTCTAGTAGACAGATAATCCTTCAATAACTCTAAAGCAACACCTCTAATTCCGATAAATTCAAGGCGTTCAAATAAAATTGTATGATTGTATTCGTTGAATTGCGTTTGGTAAACTTTTCTAGATCCAAGAAACAGAATATTTGATCACATAATCCACACATTCCGATGAGAACAAGCGTACTGACGTTTCCGAACGTCAATTTTCAGTCCTTAAATTTTCGTCTCATTCTTTCAGTCATCGGCTTGAGACATTCATTCTTTCAGTCTTCGGCATGAGTCTTATTTAAATCATGAGTCTTTGAGTAATAGATTTCAGTCTTCCAGTTTTATGTTTGAATCTTTAAGTCTTTAAGGTCCGAGTCTTTCAATAATTGAAATCATAAAAAACGTATGGTATGGCGAACGCTAGGAATAAAGCTCCTATTCTTATTTAGATTCATTTACAATTATTTGAAGACATGTAATTATTTCCACCAATACTTAGATTTAGTCTCGGATTTATTGAGAGGATATTTATTACCTCATCTGCAATTTCCTGCGTATGAAAACAACACCGGGAAAAATTAACAGAGTGGAAAGAGAGAGAGAGAAACGATGGAGAGAAGCAGTTAGAGAAATGTAAGGTAGAGATGAAGAGATTTAAGGAGGTGGGAGAGAGTGAGAGATTAGGAAGGGAGAAATATAGTGGACGAGAAAATAAACGATTTTATCGGTCTAGGTTGACAAAGAAGTCTGAGCATTTGCCTCTCACACAGTAGACACACATTCAACTCCGGTATCTTCCACCGACTGTGAATGAACTTATTAGGAGTATATCTAAAAGTCTGGGATTCCATAAAAAAATAATTTGAAAAATGTTGAATACTGGAATGTTGCGACTTTTACCACGTTTTTAATAACTCGCTTTCTTGTCAGTCTGTTTGTTTGTCCACAAATATTGTAAGTGAATTTTGACCCTCTTCTATTCGTCCGATTAACTTGAATTTGACATTTGTCCATTTTCCGGTGACAATGCGTTACGCAATTTTTGTAAAAAAACAATATGGTGGATCCAAGCTGGCGGACGAGTTTTGTGATTATAAGAAGCCTATTCAGAAATAGTATGAAGAACTTTTCAGGACGGGAGATTATGAATTTTTTGTAAAAATTCACGAATTCAAGATGAAGGGTCTATAAGCTGGAAGAACGTATTTGTAATTAGGATGGTTTATGAGGTCCGAAATTATTATTTTTGAGTCAATATTCTTTAATGCCATATGGCGGACGTCTCTGTCATATCTCGTCAATTATTATTTATAATCATCTAAATAATATGAAAAATCCACATTTTAAAAACAGACTAAAGTATCAAATATTTTTTCCTAGCCCCATACAGATTTATAACCCTTCCTAACCCCTAACCAGGTACATATTATTTTCCTGTTAATGAAAATAATTGAAGTACTTTTATAGCTGTTACAAGTTCACAATCAATTTTCCGGACAATATGTTTGAAGTTAGGAATCTATGCGGGGTTATGAATCTGTATAGGGTTGGGGGAAAGTATTTTATTTTTATAACTTTTAGTGCGTAATGAAGACTACATTATTTAAATGATTATTTTATCTTTTGTTATACACGAAAATGTGTTATTTGCTTAGTTATATACGACCAGCTAAAGTACATTTGTAACTTTGTATTTCCCATCAGTTTGTCAGTTTTCATTCTCATTTTCGATTTTGTAGAAATACGGTAATTCATCGAGACCAAAATGGAAACTAATATTCCAGATTTAGTACAAATTGACAGTGGAAAATCTTATATGAGTTGAGAATTTTGTAAAAGAGGTTCTATTTGACATAGTCGAATAACACAGTATTTTTTTCTTAAAGGATGAGTAGAAGAAGAAACGATTCATTTTCTGTTTACCAGGAATCCATTGGTAAAGTTTGGCAATGGTTCAGGATCAATGCTAATAAATTGTATTATGCAGTTGAATATTGTATTAGGTACAACTTAGATTTGAAGAGAATATTGAGATGATTGATAAACATTGAGTCGGACATACTTTCATCATATGAAATGGGAGCTTCTGGGTAAGAGTTATTGTATCTATACACAAAAACAACTATCTCATCAGCAAATTTTTGGTTAAAATTATATTCTTAGATACGGCTATCAATGAGGATAATTTCGGATTAATTTTTATTTCGCCATAAAGAAGTAACAACCCAATATAGCTTATATCCATCAAAAATAGTTTTTTTAGATGGCATGGAATTGAAAAAAAATTGGAAAATCGCTAAAATTTAGAAAGATTAAAAACGCGAGGAAATTTCACGTGACTGACACACTCATACTGTAGCCAATCCGAATGCGAAAGACAAACATTGGTCTTTAATCCTCTTTGGTACCCGACATATGGCGGGACTTCGAAATGGTGCGTCATCCAGGTCTGAAAATTCAACTCTAAATTTGTTTGATTTTTAAATTTTTTTTATTGCGTGGATTGGTTAAATATTTATATGTGTGAGGAATTTTGGATATTTTGGGTATACTTCGATTATGCTTCCTCTTCAACTGGATATCCTCAAATTTGTACAAACTAGACTACAAAACGTTCGAATCCTAGTTTAAATAATACACTACAATCTGTAAGTTTTGTTTGAAAATGTATGTCAAGCTATATAACTTTTGCTCAGAAGTGGTATGTAGATGATGAATAATATCGTATCTAATATGGACCTCTGCGGAATACCTTTCTCCAAATTGTCTGGTTGCAATGGGACAGATACTACTTGCAAGGAAGTACAGTAACATCAGATGAACCATTGAAATGAGACATTTTCAATAACAGATTGCACCAATTCTGTGCTTTATTTTAATAAGCTAAACAAAATCTGTCATGCCTAGTAGTGTGTATTTTAATCAAAGAATCTATTTTTAAACAAATTGAGTTATGATGGTAGGTTGACTAGCCATCGAAATAAATGGAGAAAAATGGGTCAAAAGCAAAAGAGTTCATCATTTAAAATTTTCATTTATATAAATTAACGTTCGAATATACGTGATTGATAACAAAACATTCTATTTTGGACAATTATAAGCCAAACTTCACTCCTATGAAATTTTACTGTCACAAGATTTTTCCAAATCCCTTTGAAAATCGCTGCCTCGAATAAAATCTGTCGAAGCCCAACTTATCATCGAATTACACATCTATTATATCTCCTCGAATGATAAACCTGAATGATCACAGGAAGACGTCTCGCTACAAAGCAAGACCTGCCTTTTGTGAGGAAGAGTTTCTCCGTCAAATAGATTTAGTATTGTTGAAAGGCTTTTGTGGAGATCAATATACTAATGGTGTAGATATTTGGCGCATTTCCTGGTGGTTATCATCAATTATGAATGGAATATGCCCTTTGATGGAAAACTCAATCGACGTGGGAGAATAGTATAACGGTTCGCTTGCATATTTATTCATTAATAATTATTGTATGAAGAAGTATTTCAACATCGAATTCAACAAATTAAACTACCATGTCGCTTCATTTGAGACAATGCGGAGTTGAAAATCCACAACCATAGCCCAAGATTTTTCCGACAGTTGTCACCAATCAAAGGCCATGTCTGAATCTGAAATAGAGGTCGTAGACAGGATTTCCTAAACTTCACTTCTATGGTTTGTGAAAAAGCCTTTCGAATATTTATGTATTCCAGATATTAAAATTGATCAATAGTTCAAATAGACTCGAACAAAGGATTTATGAAAATGAAAAATGAGAAACTGAATTAGGAATACGGTCTAGTCGGAAGTTGAAGGCGGATCTTACCAAATTCTTTATTCAGTTTTCCCTTTACCTGTATGAATTGACACTATCAGTATTTCTTTATAATATTGTTTAGATACTTGAACCCTTCTACGAAACCCATAACATCTAATTCTCATTTCCTACGTACCGGCGAGTGCCTAGGGTAATTCCGTGGGGGGTTAATTGCACTATTGTGGTCACGGGAGGTAATTAAACCATTACCTCCTCACAGGCACGAACCTACCTACATATATTTACTTGGCAGACTTCGAATAGTCTATTTATTAATATTGCTCGGCGGAACTGGCTGTCGGCCGAAGTACAGGTAGTTCTGAGTAGAACCTTTCTGCTCCCCGCTAACAGGTCTCTCTCGTGAGTACTCCGGACCTTCTGATCTTCTTCTCCTAACCCATTTCTTTGTGTCCTGCTTAATGTCCTCAACTGATATTCCGGACCAATGAGAGTTTATGCTGCCCACGCTCTTATTAGGGCATCTGCGCTCTCATTTCCCTTGATGCCCCTGTAAGCAGACAAGTTCACCTTGTTCTGTACTCCTAGGTGGCTGAGGTTTTTGTGAGTAACTAGTTTGGGAGAAAACTTGCATGATTGCAGTACCTTTATTGCCGCCTGACTGTCGGAGAAAATGACTATGGGTTGGTTTCTAAGGACCATCTTTAGATTCTCTCTCGTGCAAACGGAAATAGCAATTGCCTCGGCTTGAAATATGGAGACTTGAGTGCCGAGGCTTAGACTAAGGTCTCATCTCGGCCTCTCTCCGTATATTAAAGCCCCTACTCCATTGCTTGTCTTAGAGGCATCCGTGTACCAGACTTGCCATCTAGACAACATTGGTATTACCTTTGATGTGATTTCCCCATCTTGATGGTGGTATATGTTCCATCAAAGGAGTAGGTTCCCGGTGAACATTCAACTTTACAATTATAAGTCATATAATGGTTTTCATCAGATGTCTCATGCGTTATGTTGAATGAACTTAACCGATACGTACTTCAGAAATCGGTCATACTCATGACTAAATGATATACCAAAATTAAACCATTTTACGTCAAACGTTCGCTTTAACACATTATAATTATGTTGTATTTTTGATCAAATTAAACGATCAATACCGTTTAATCACGAATGTATCATTTGAATGATGATAACTTTGAAGATTGCATATAAACATATTTTTTATGTACTTTTTCAAATATTATCTCTTCAATAATTTGCAGACATCAAGATAGATATGAAAATATCTACCTTTTTTAAATATAATCATACATCTTCATCAATATAATCAATAGTCAATCAATCAATAGACGCAATTTATGTGCCCCAAAAAAAATATATAATTATCGATCGAAATAATCAATAAAAATTATATCATTAATACATATCTTGAGTGACGAACATTTTGAAAACCGAAAATATACGTATTATTTATGTGTGTTTCCAAGAATCGTCTCTCCATAGTTTTCTGGCATCAGGCAAAATATGAATATTTTACATATTTTCTAATATAGTAATGAAAATATTATATTGTATTCGATCCATTCAACTACCGAATATTTTTGCATACTTCACCTGACGTAAGTTGAATGACTAAACAATTATATTCATTTATTGATCAAAATAATCGATATAAACTTTTCCATCGTGGATACATCTCTTGGGTAATGATAATTTTGAAAATCGAAAGTAAACATATTATTTATATAATTTACCAAACTTTGTCTGTCCAAAGTTATCCTGGTGTCAGACAAAATATGTGTACTTTTTGTTTTCCATGATATGGTAATAAAAACGTTTCATTCAGATCAATAAATTTTCTGACCAAATAACCATGTAGTTTGCATAGTTTTTCCAACGTAAGTTAAATACCTGAACAAATATGTTCACCTATTGATGTAATTAATCAATAAAAAGTATTATATCATTTATATATCTTTTGAGCGATGGTAATTTTGAAAATCGATTATAAACATAATATTTATATATGTATCCAAACATTGTCTCTCCAAAGCTTTTCTGGCAACAGGAAAAATATGAAAAATTTACAAATTTCCTAATATAGTAATGAAAATATATTAGATTAGATACATTTGACGACCAAATAACTACGTATTTTTGCATACTTTGCCTACCTAAGTTGAATATCTAAAAAAATATATATTCATTTATTGATCAAAATAATCGATATAAACTATTATATCAAAAATATATCTCTTGAGTGATGGTAATTTTGAAAATCAAATATAAATATATTATTGATATGTTTCCGAACATTGTCTAACATTGTCTCTCCAAATTTTTCCTGACATCAGGCAAAATATGAATATTTTACATATTTCGTAATATAGTAATGAAAATGTCATATTTGAATCGATCCATTTTATGAACAAATAACCATGTAACTCTGGGTACTTTTTTGCATACTTTGCCTGACGTGAGTTGAATATCTAAAGAAATGTGTTCATTTGTTGATCAAAATAATCAATATAAACTATTATATCTTCTGGGTGAAGATCATTTTGAAAATCAAATGTATACGTATCATTTATATATGTTTACAAAAATTATCCCTTCAAAGTTTTCTTAGTATCAGACGAAATGTGCATATTTTTCATTCCTCATAATATAAATATGAAAATGCTTTATTCAAATTGATACATTTTACGATCAAATAATTATGTATTTTTGCATACTTTGCCTGACGTAAGTTAAATACCAAAAAAAATGTTCAGATATGGATCAATATAATCAATATGAAGTATTCTACCCAACGATAGGTGTCGCTGCTATTGAAGTTACGACGCATCATCTCAAACTCAGTAACAGTATATGAATACTATCAAAAGCTTTTGTGAATTGTCCATTAGTTATTGGACCTCTTGGGTTACCATGATAACATGCATAAAAAGCCTAATAGGCTGCTTACCTTGTACCTACAATATACCATGATAACCATTTTCAGTCTTTGGACATTGTGCATAATAGGTCATTTTGATAATGAAAATATGATCAACGAAGTATGACGTCGAAACAACGCTGAAACTTAGGACATATCGCCTCAGAAACGAACGTAGTATTGGAATCATGACATTTGAATCATTTACTTGATATACATTATGATATGTTCTTTGGACATTGTGCATAACACGTCATTTTGATGATGAAAATGAGATCAATGAAATATGACGTTGATACAACGCTGAAAGTTGGGACTTATCGCCTTAGAAAAGACCGTCGTATTGGAAAAATAAGTTTTGAATCAGTTACTTGACATATGTTACAATATGCTATTTGGACATTGAGCATGTTAAGTCATTTTGATAATGAAAATATGATCATTGAAGTATGACGTTGATACAACGCTGAAAATTGGGACTTATCGCCTCAGAAAATACGTATAATGGATACATATTGATGATGTTGACCATCATTCATAAGACGTTAACTTTATGTTCCACATATGTAACAATTAAAAAAAATGTTCACCGGGTTGGAGTCATTTTGTCCAACGGCATCTCAGATGTATCGAATTTTATGACCTCCATTATGTTGGAGTGGCCTATGTTATTGACTTTCCATTGGCCCAGACACTTTAGATTGGATGCTTTTATCCTCGGCAGATGAGGAAGGAACAGAATCACCTCCAGACTAATCGTAGATGTGCTGAACACCAGTGACCACACGAGTCCATATGTAGATAATGAATGGGTCGCTGAAATCAAGCCTTATAAAATGAAACTGACAGTTCTGATGTTTGATACCTATATAATTACGCTGCTTTGAGCATAAGAGAGGTGTTTTCTAATTCTTGTCGGCTCTGGTCATGAGATGGAGCTGTCTGTGACAGCTCAACAAAAAACAAACATTTGCGCTTAAGAAAATTTATTCAAATAACAGATTTTTTTATTGGGATTGGCGGACGGGATACAGATGGCTTCAAAATCGTTTTGAGGATCCATTCTGGTAAATTACAAAGTGCCGCTGTTCAATGACAAGAAGAACAAATATTTATCTGATGTCATTTGTTGTACGTCTCAGAATCAGCCGAGATGGTACTGGTATGAATAGGTGGTTAGAAACTCACTTCATATCCCAATTTGTAGGATGACTATATTCGAATGTTTCCTCTTTCCCTAATTGTTCCTATATGCATTGAATTAGTCTTACCTGACTGGCATGTTATCTGTCGTTTCAGACATGGCTTCAAAATCTTCTGATGTCCGATCAGATTTTCTGCTTTTGAGTTTACTCTCTGGTTCAGGCTGAAGGCACTGATCGCTGCTTTTTCATTATATACATGTGCAATGGCGGAAGGTTTAGCATCACCTCTAATATCTAATAAATATCGCCCAGTCACTTCACTTTTGGCAACTTGACTTGTGCCGAAGTTTGCTGCATCTTTGGTCACCATATCACTAAAGCATAAAGGTGACCATGGGTTTGATGATGGTTTGTATGACCACAAGATCATTTTTGGCTTCAGACCACATGTTTTCCAAATCCTCTGCGGCATGTCTAGCTTGCCGTTTAGCCCTGGAAAGAGCGTGGTTGATTTCGCTGTAAACGGAATGTATAGATGCATCCAGACTCATTTCATGAAGAATAAAGGAATGTAACATTGAGTTTTTGAAAATGGCCCCTTTCGCAATTATGTTTAACCAAATGCAATATGTACCATTGTACTCCACCTTCAAGTTGATGAAAGAATAGTCTTGCATCAACCAACACACACACACACCCACACATCTTTATTGAAGTTGAAATAATCTTGCCTTAAACACCTCAAGCATTTGTCTCAAAACATGTTCATTTTAAGTGACCAAGAGGATTCCGTCAAAAAATTAAACTAATATTTCGATGTACCTATTGAAGACTACCATCTTCTTGAATCTATTAAATTATTCACTGATGCAAGAAAAATGTAATCAGTGTAAATGGTATTATAAATTATTATATCCTGTGAAATTTTCTTGAATACCCACCCTAATGATTTACTTCTGCCTCTAGTTACGCCACTTGTTACCACCATCGTACCTAGAACCTGCCCTGGCAGTTCGCCGATGTGGAATTTCTAGACTGCAGTGATTGCTCGAGGATGAACAAGATACGGTCGTTTCCTCTAATAAAACGAATAACTCCGGTCTCAACAATTAAACTTGTTATCGAGACGAGTGTGGATATGCTATGATGCTCGAGTGATTTTTATTATATCATAAAATTACTTCAAAATTACGAAGAATTCGAAGTACCATATATGTATTACGGTAGAATTTTGAAACTGTCTTATGTAGTTGAACATAACGAAGCAAATGTACTTGGTTGAACAGATCAACATGGACTGTCGTGGTTATAAATCACAAACCAAAATTCTTTTGAATCCTTAATAGTATATGAAGTGATCATAATAAAAATAATTACAATGAATTCGAAATTAAACTCATGACATAATAGATGGGAAAATGAAAATCAGAACCGAATTTAAAAAATGTGGATAAGCCAGTATTCGAACACGGGATCTCATGGTTTTCGGTCATGTGCGTTAGACTCCTACTATGCCATATGCCGACTGCTATGCCATAAACTTATTTTCGAATTCAATTTAACTACAGACGTAAAACTACTAAATTATTTATATTTATTTGATTGATTCATACATAGGTACTTGAAATTTCAGATGTGAGATCGGTCGATAATCCTATATGTGATTGACACCAGCTGATACATCAATACAATTTCACTGGGTCTGTATGCGAGAATATTTCCAACTTTCCATTTAATCCTCAGCATCTTCTCAAACTAACAAAGAGCTGAATTTGAAATGTGAATAGCCGGTTTTAAATAGCTTAGCGGTCTAACGCGCATGGTCGGAAACCAAGAGATCCTGGGTTTGAATCCCGGCTTATCCACATTTTTCTAATTCAGTTTTGATTTTCATTCTCCCGTCTGCTATGCCATAAACTTATTTTCCAATTCAATTTAACTACAGATGGAAAACTACTGGACGGACAATAAATAAAAAGTGGCTGTTCAAGTCAAACAATAAGTCTTACTTGATTCAAACGAGTTTATCGATATACTAAAATTACAGCCTTCACAAAATAACATCATTTCCCTTTAGTATTAAAGATATATAAAGGAATTTTTTTTGAGATGGCCAAAGCCTTACCATTTTAATAATCCTTTGATATCATCAAAAAATTACTGTGAAAAGGTTTTTTAAAAATGTCTCAATGATTACGTTACGACTTTCGAGATAAAGCACATTCATGGTTTACGACATATTTATCTGGTCGCACTCAAGTAGTTAGGACAAAATCAATTTCAGGATTGGGAAATATACAATGTGGTGTTCCACAAGGATCGGTCTTAGGTCCAATTTTGTTCTTCCTGTATGTTAACGACCTGACAACTCTAGACATTTCAGGAAAGGTCACCCTGTTCGCCGATGATACCACCATACTATGGCATAAAGATAAGGAAGCTGATCTTCATCAAATCATTAATTCAGATATAATAAAAGTCAAAGAGTGGTGCGACTCGAACCTTTCATACCTCAATATATCGAAAACCAAGATAGTGTATTTCAAATGTGTAGTGGCTGATATTGTTTTGAATGATCAGATCATTGAAAACAGTGTGCTTTTGAAATTTCTAGGGTTATACATTGACAACGGTCTTAAATTCAATGATCATGTAAAAAACTTGAATAAAAAATTGTCCTCTGGTTGTCATGCTGTGAAAATTGCTTCAAATGAAGTAGGATACTCAACCGCGAAGACAGTATACTACTCCTTGGTAGAGTCACATTTGCGATACGGTATCCCATTCTGGGGGGTGAGCAATGGTAATGTTCTTCAGAGTATTTTTGTTTTACAAAAACGAGCCTTGAGATACCTCTGTAAACTGAAATTTCACGATTTGTGTAGACCTCATTTCAAGCAACACAAAATACTCACGGTTGTGTCAATATTCATACTTGAAATAATAATAAATAAACACGAACAAAATTTCATTACAGAGAGTAGGTACGCCACCCGTCAAAGTAATCATCTCAAGCTACCATTACCATCTTCCACTCTCGTTAAGGATTCAATTATACAGGGTGTCAATTTGAAAACTTCCCACCCTTAATATCTTCCTTCCAGTAAACAATATGAGTAATCGAAAAAACAGGTAAATTTTATTGTCAAGGGGGACACTTTCAAGGACTATTTGTAGCCCTCGTGGTTCAACCCCCTAGGAGGGGTAGATGTTACCCTTAGAATTTTAAATGGGAAGGGGGGTCAAGTGGCACATCATTTTGATGGGCGTTCAATTCTTGTTCCAATGGTACCCTGACTTATTATTTTTTGATGAGCATTTTCCGAAAAATTGCGTTCTAAACTAACAGAAGTAATTATTAGAACGCCTATACTGAGATGCATGGTTTGGCCAGAACTGGTTAGAATATTAGGTGGTACCGTTCCAACCCTTTATTAGGGGTAACATTAGCCATTAGCTCCAAACACTTTACATAAAAAAGTAGTCTAATAGTAAAACGTAGATGGAAGTAAAGTTGTGTTTATTAAATGCTGAATTTTTAAGTGTCATCGCAGAAATTGTACAGATAGCCTTCCCTTTTTGCTACTTCTGCTGTAAAAAGTTTCTGTTTTCCGGCAAAAAATTGGTTAGCAAATTTGAACTATGTGGTAGTATTGTGAATACTGTTGTACCTGTTGGGCTGTTTAGGAATTACTTTAATAAGTGTATAAAAGTGTAAAAATGGTTTACATTCTTCAAGACAGAATTGAAATGATTGTAATTTATGGCGAAGTTGGGAGTGGTAAGTCACCGGTATGTGCTTGATTTGGTGAATAAGTTTTACGAAACTGGTTCAGTGACAAATAAAAAAAGAAATAACCCCAGAGTACTAAATGAAGCAGCTCAAATTGAAGTTTTGGGAACATTTGCTGCAGAGCCCACGAGCTCCTTACGATCAGTATCAGAACAGACGGGAATGTCACGCGAGACTATAAGAAAAGCATTGAAAATGCATAAATTTCATTCATATAAAATGCAGATTCTTCAAGAGCTCCACGAGGATGATTATGATAGAAGAATAGAGTTTTGTGAAATCATGTCTCATCGAGTCAATACCATCCCTAATCTTCTTTTAAACATCTGTTTCAGCGATGAGTGTTCATTTTTTCTGAATGGCAATGTTAATAGACAAAATTGTCGCTATTGGAGTGACGAAAACCCACATATTTTTCGGGAAGGGCATACACAACACCCACAAAAAGTTAATGTTTGGGCTGGTATTCTTGGAAATGCCATTCTTGGTCCATTATTTCTGGAAGAAAACTTGACTGGCAATCTGTACCTTGTTATGCTTGAAGAGACTATCGATCCTCTTACAACTCACGAGCTAGAAACTCAAATTGATGCAGAAGGTAATGAACTTTTGCAGGAGGATCAGTTACATTTCCAGCAGGACGGTGCTCCACCTCATTATTTTCTTCCCGTCCGACAGTGGTTAAACGAGAGATTTTCGGGTAGATGGATTGGCAGAAGGGGACAGTTGAATGGCCTCCGAGATCACCGGATTTAACACCCTTAGATTTCTTTCTTTGGGGGCATCTTAAATCCGTTGTTTATAAAACACAACCTTCTGATATTGACGAACTTAAAAGACGAATTACAGCAGCATGCCGGTCAATTCCTAGTGAAGTTTTCCGTAATGTTAGAGGGGAGTTCGAAAACAGACTGTATTACTGTTTAGAGCAAAATGGACAACATTTCGAACAGCTAATAAGATAAGCGTAAGTAGATTTTATGTTGGAAATGTCTTTCTCGCAAATTAAATTTTATTGTGTAGAAGGAAAATAACCACCAAATAAAAAATCCCATGCGTAATAAATTTATTCCTGTCATTCAAGGGTTGGAGCGGTGCCACCTACTCTTCTAACCATTTTTATTAAAGGGAGTCAATACAATAATGCATCTCAGTATAGGCGTTATAATAATTACTTCTGTTAGTTTAGAACGCAATTTTTCGGAAAATGCTCATCACAAAATAAAAAGTCAGGGTACCATTGGAACAAGAATTGAACGCCCATCAAAATGATGTGCCACTCGACCCCCCTTCCCATTTAAAATTCTAAGGGTAACATCTACCCCTCCTAGGGGGTTGAACCACGAAGGCTACAAATAGTCCGTGAAAGTGTCCCCCTTGACAATAAAATTGACCTGTTTTTTCGATTACTCATATTGTTTACTGGAAGGAAGATATTAAGGGTGGGAAGTTTTCAAATTGACACCCTGTATATAACGGCTGCAAAGTGTACAACCACCTTCCGAATAATATTAAAGATATATCGTCCAACGTCAGCTTCAGAAAAGCAGTTGAAAAAGTTCTTTCCGATAGAGTTTATTATAGTTTGGATGAATAATATGTGGATAGAATAGAATGATAAATGAACCAAAAGTATATACTGTGATACCATTTACCCTTTTATTGTCTGTAATTTTTTTAAATCTTACAATAATTTTTTTTTTTAATTTTTCAAATTTTGGATTCTTGAATTTTGGAGATTTTTTCAATTTTTCAAATTTTTTAATTTTTTTTTAATTTTAGAATTTTAATTTTTTTTAATATTTGCATTTGTATTATTCATATTCAAAAAATGTATGTGACTATTTATATATAATATATATATACATACTATTATTATTATTATTTACATATATGTATGCCAATTTCAATATATGACGGACTGTTTTGACATCAATTTAATTTTACAGTTGTGACTATTTTTAAACATTTATTTATAAAATGTAATTAATTTAATTTACACTTATACATAGGTACATGCTTTGTCAGTAAGAAATTATTCTTTGATAATAAAGCATATTTTGATTGATTGATTGATTGATTGATTGATTAAAAAACGACAAATAAGTGAAAATAGAAGTTTTTTCCCAGCCATCAAAATATCAACTTTTGAGAATTTATTGTTATATTTTTTTCCAGGGTGCGACTTCTGGTATAACACTTTGTCATGTCTTTGACGCCATATAATAATTTTGAGGGATGAATTCTTGGCAAAAACCGCAATAATTACAAAAAAAAAATTTCTAGAAATATCCTTTCGAGGTAATATCTGTTAGTACTGAGAATTATTTTTAATAGGAAAGGTCCGTCATAACTTACAACGATGAGTTTGAAGTTTTTCGCATGTATTTAGCAACAACCTGTATAACAAGTATGAGCCGGGTGAGTTCTTCATAAAAACATCAAGAAATAAATAGTGTTATATGTGAAAAAACACGCATGCCATCTCACGTTAGAATATAAGGGCCTCGTCTACCTTAGCTCACACAGGTCTCTCGAATACTTCTGAGGATTACTCACAAGGGTGCAACCGGTTGACGAAAATAACAAATTTTGGACAAAAAATAGACCATATTGTTTAGTTCAAAATGATTTCAATACGTGATCTTGATCTGTTATCATATGGATAAATCGAAATTCGTCATAATAATGGTTTACTCTGTGGATACAATTTTTGTTGAAATATTCATTATCAACGATCATAGTTTTTCTTTTTGATTGTACATTGAGTGCAGCTTTCATTACAAATAAGTCTTCTAAGTAATGAAATTAACTGCAACAATTCTAAATTAATTAAATTAATTCACAATTGTTTCACCAAACAATCAATATTTTATATCCTTGATTTTTAACAGCTTGATTATTGAAATTATGGAACTGTGAATAAATTAACTATTTCGAAATTACAATTTGCTATCATTCAAATGGTAATATAATCGAAATGAAATATACATTTATTTGAGTGAATACATAATTTATGTTTAATCATTTCACTATATATTTTATATGTAAAAGTTCGGTTGGAATGAACGAAAACTAACAAACACACACGCACAAATAAATTGTTTTTGTTCCGTGCAGACTTTGCGTCAACTTGATTCGAACAAATGGAATTATACAAAATCTTGTAAACAAAAACTGAACGAGAAAAACAAAGGAATAAGCTTTGGATGAATCCTCTTCGGACAATGTGTTTTAAAGCTTTACAGCTTGTTGGAAAAATTATTCCTGGCAGAAAGACACTCGGTAGGTTTCCAGGCCAGTGCTGAAATGCTCTTCTAAAATATGATCTTTACTTTGCGGTGAAAGTGCTAAGTGTTTATGAAGGATTATTATTACTATTCGCACTATTCGCTGATGATTTCTTTGAACAACTGAAACCAAAAAATATGTTTGGTGTCAACTAGATAGAGCTCCTAACCAATGCACAGCAGAAGTCATGTTGAAATTGGACACTACACCAATAACTTCGGGAAATAAAAAATTGAGTATTGAGGATTCTACTTTCTTTTTAAATAATAGATTCCCGTCAATAAAATTGATAGATTTAAAAAGTAAAAAAAAATCTGTCATTCTTGGACGTTCTATATAATAACAATAATCATTTATTTCCTTAAGACAGTTACATACCGTATGGAAAAGGTCAATAATTGCACGATAAAAATAAAATAAAACAAAATATTTCTGATTTTACCGCAGATTCCTTTGACAAGTATTCATTCAGTCTATAAAAACTCTGTTCTGTTAAAAATGGTTTCAGCTTATCGTATAGCTGTGAAAAGTGATTGTTGATAGCTACACACTGTGTTCGTTTGGATAGGAATGATTTAATCCAATCTGGAGGATAACCTCAAATTCCACGCCTATTCACTTTTCTAGTAGTATGTCATGATTGATACAATCAAATACCTTGTTGAGGTCACAAAGGGGCATTCTCCTGCTTCAATGTTTTCAACTAATTTTTGATAATAGGAAAACACCGCGGTATTTGTAGATTTTTTGTTCAAGTATCCGAGTTGATTTTTCGAAATAATCTTGACAAATTGCCATGAATTTATCTAAAAAATAATACTCGAACACTTTGGAAAAAGTCGATGATATTGTGGCTGGTCTGTAATCTTCATGGCTCTGAGGATAGTTCTTTTTATACACAGGTGTTATTTTACCATATTTCAGTAAATCAGGAAATACGCCAGTAGAAAATTAGAGATTAACCATAAATTTGAGTGGTATAAGTTCTGATAAAAACTTTTTCAATAGAAAGGTAGGTACCCCGAAGGAAATTTTTCACTTTAGTTTCGAGTAACTGAAATAGTTCAAGCTTCTGATTTGGAAGAAAATGGCTATGTGGTGTGGTGTGATTATTATTTATTGTTATACTGGATTTCATAGCATTCGATTCATTAGAAAGCTCTGGCACTACTTGCCATGCAAATCTTGAAGGGTTGTCTGAATCAAGTATATATTTTGTTTTGATTAAACAAATTCCTTTATTGCTTTAGTTATCAAATCATCATGTTTTTTTTTTCTGACTTTATAAATGTTTTTCAGAACAAGATAAAAACTTTTTTAGGTTGAAAAGGTCTTTAAAATTTTGATTAGATTGTTTGATTTCATGTGAAATCTATTTCTTTTCATTTTAATTTCTTGAACGAGTGTGTAATTTTGAAAAAAAATTCTCAAAGTAGTAAGAGAATGTTGGCAAGAATGCCTGAAATGCAAGATTAATATCAGTTCTATTCAAAACTTCAACCCAATCGTCATTGCCGATGTTTTTCTTGAATTGACTCATACTTTCACTGGTAAAACGCCTGCTTCATTCTATTTTTGTTGCTTTTTATATTTTGCTTAACTCCATATCATAAAAACCTAGACTGTAATCGGATATTTCATTATCAATGACACAGCATGTTGTTTCTTCATATAAGTTAGTGAATATTTTCTCAATTGTAGTGTCACTACCAGTGTTAACTCGTGTAGGCCACGATACGGTATATTCTAGGTTGAAACACTCTAAAACATCACAAATCTTGTTGAAAGCTGGACTAAATTTCTCATAACAATCTTCATCATAATCATAGCATAAGAAGATATTGAAATCTGATTAAAAAATTCCATTTAAAACGTCATGAATTGTGTCTAGTGATAAAAAGTCAATGTGGAAAACTAGAATACACTGTATTTAGGAACGAAACTAGCACAAAGAACTAGCACTAGTACAATGTGCTGATTTGAATTTTCTTATTCTTCTTTACTTTTCCTCTTGGAGAGGTTTTGAAAAGAACAGGCGACAAAAAAGGCAACGATGAAAGAGAAGGCGATAATAAAAGAACTAGCTGTAAGTAATGAATTCTCGCAACATAGTATACGAGGATATATTGAAAAATTCTTAGCCTACTATAGAACCGAACAAAATTTCAATGTGAAAATATTTTGTTACTCAACATATTCTCCTTTTAATTGGATACATTTATTACAGCGAACCTGCAACGTCTCTAGACCTTTCAAAGAAAATGTTTCTTCTTGCTCTGCAAACCAGACCTCTACAGCTTTTATTACCTCCTCGTTGGAAGAAAATTTACTACCTATCAAACTTTTTTTCAGTTGAGGAAAGAGATGATAGTCGGACGGAGCCAAATCTGGTGAATAAGGGGGGTGTTCTAGTAATTCAAACCATAAATCACGAATTTTTTGCATGGCAACATGAGATTTGTGTGCAGGGGCGTTGTCCTGCAAAAACAAAACACCTTTGGATAGCTTTCCGCGTCTTTTCTCTTTATCTTTTTCCCGTATAGTGGTCAGTAAAGTCGAATAGTGATCTCCAGTTACCCTTATCCAAAAAATCAATCATGATTACTCCATGGTAATCCCAAAAAACTGAAGCAAGAACTTTTCCAGCAGATTTTTGGACACGAAACTTCTTAGGTCTTGGAGAACCGGAGTGTCGCCATTCCATCGATTGTTGCTTCATTTCTGGATCGTAAAAATGTACCCAAGTCTCATCCATAGTAACAATTCGGTTTAAGAAGTCTCCATGTTTTCAAATCGAGCACAGATCGAACGGGATGCTACTACCCTTGCACGCTTTTGGTCAACATTCAAACATTTGGTGATCCATTTTGCAGCAATTTTTGTCACGTCCAAATTGACGTGAACTATATGATATGATGATATCCGTTTTAGCCCAATTCGACGGTCTGTTAAAATCATGTCATGAACTGCATCGATATTTTCGGGGACTGACACAGAAACTGGCCTTCCCGATCGGTCATCATCTTCATTGGAAAATTGACCTCTTTTGAAGCTTGCAGTCCAATTTTTCACGGTCGCATACGAAGGACATTGATCACCAATGGTATTAAGCATATCTTCGTAAATCTGCTTACCTCTTAACCCTTTTAAATACAGGTACTTGATGATGGCTCGATACTCCAATTTTTCGATTTTCACAATTTCGGTGGACATATTTTAACTTTTAATTTATTGCGTAACTCTGCTTTACTTTTTTGACGTCAAACTTTACACTGACCCTTCTAATAAGTTATTGTTCGTTGCTATGGTAACGCAATATTTTGTTTACAGGGAACTGGTCTAGGCTAACTAGATATCAATACATCCTCGTATATAAAATTTTATAAGAAATAATATAGGTTCAGGTTCAGAATGAAACATCCCAAGATTGAAACATCTCGGTTCCTTATCTCCACCACACCAAGAACTTCGGAAAGAATGTTCAAGAAGCCAGGTATGAGGCGAGTCAGACACTTCAGGGCCTTTTGGCAATGGACAACGATGAGAATTCATAAAAGTCAATATAAGGAGTGCTATTCAAAATATTATGGACAGGCGAGAATATCTTTTAAAATAAGTTACAACGAACGCATAGAAAACGTAATATTCGGGACAACGCCTTATCATCTTTTACAATAAAACCACCATATAGACTTTACTTCGTTGAGAATAGTCGAGCAAGGTGAGAACCACAGGCAGTTAACTAAATAAAATTATGAATAATGATAGTGGACAAGTTCCTAACAGCTTACCTCACAGTATGCTGTAATAATCATCCAGTCATCTGATACCGAACAAATAAGCATAATAGCAAATAAGCATCAAATATTTGGCTACCAAGTATTAGATACCTGGCTAGTAAATCAGGGCAAAATTGTATGTAGTTTGAAATGAATGATTTTCGTACCTCACTTTAGGCACCGTTCAAGTATAAATAAGGCCAATTATGTAATTAGATTTAGTGTCGAGTCGAATCGATGTGTTGAAAATGGTGGTTTGGGGTTGGAATAAAACTATACACTTCATTTCTACACCAAAGATTACAAACAGTGCAGTGCTACCAACTACGGTACGTGTTTTGGGAAAAAGTACTCCGAAGCAGGTCAGATCTAAATATTTTATAAATCATAAGAAGCTGATGGAATATGAAATAGCTCTTGGTAAGAGACTGACAGCCAAATTTTGAAAATGCTTCTTTGGTAATGGAACTAATAAATATGTTCAAATGCAGTTTCGTATCCTAAGAATCTTGGAGTCATAGACAACAACTTATTCACCCTACAGAGCAAGCTCGAAATTTAACCGCACGTCTCTTATTTTCTGACGAAAAAGCCATGCGAGTTGTTATAAATTTCAGTGAAATCGACATGAATAAAACATATAACCGTGAAGTGCGGTATATTTACGTCCAATAAAGATAGGCAGCGAAATTTAAGAACCATTCAGAGATATAAGAGGTTTTAAACAGGGATGCTATGTTTATCGACAACCCTCTTTGAAATAGATATCCAAGAAAACTCAGAAATTTTAAATCGATGTAGGAAATCGATGTTATAATGTATATAATAAAACTTTAATGTACAAAACAGCGACACATGTTTTGCCAATACAATGGCTTCTTCAAGAAGTATATTGAGTCACAATTACGATGACGTTCTTTTATATTCCATATTCAGTGTGAATATGAACATAAAAAAGATGAACACCAATGGGAGATTAATGGAATGATTCAAAATTTTGGAAAATAAGAGATCGTGAAGATTATAAATAATTTGGAAGCCACGTATTTCAAGAAGAAATGACACAATGTTGGGGTTCAGTACAATAATGATATACATTTTTTCAAATCAATTCTATAGTCGAATCAGAAAAATGTCCACAATAAGTTGACAATCTGAGGCAATTTATGTCTCCTGCTCTTCATAACATTCCTGGTCGAAGTCATAAAACAAATATTGAAGAGAAGAACACCGCATATAGGATACAGAAACATGGAATGGACAGATATATGGCATTGTGCTGCGGATGACGTAGTGATAGTGAGTGAGGACCTGCAACTGAACATGTTACTTATGGAATTAAACCGTAATAGAAAACGCTGTATCCTTAAATATCATGCATTGACACAACATATTTTGAATGAAAATATAAACTAAGGAAACAAACTAAAGTGCAGGTATATTTCAGAAGAAATTTACATACTTATTAGTGTAAATCATGGGTACTCTCATAGAAGGAAATGAAGAACTTGAGGAGAGTGAAAGAAGTCAAGAGAAGCAACAAAATGAGAAATTAATAAATCAAATGAAAATACATAATAGGTCAAAAATATGGGAAATCAAAGAAGAGAGAAGAGATGGTTGGACCTGGAACTAAAAAAAAGAGGGAACATTTCTTTGATGAGGAATAATAATTCTGAAATATGTCTACAAGTGATCGCCCGTTTGGATCAAACGAATTTATGCTATTTGTCTTGGAAATCTTTTACACTGTTGTTTCCTGCAATTAAAAATCATTGCACATAGCACGTAGCATGCTGTGTGTGGTGTGGCAATTAAGTGAAATAATGCAAGAAAAAACCTGAGAGTAAGTCAAGAATTATATCAAAATGCTCGTAAACTGATGTGCCATCTGAAAATCATATAATCACCTAAAAACTTTCCCAGATAGTTACATTATCAACCAAAATACATAAACATAAATAAATCACAGGCATATCTCTCAACCCACAAAAAGCATAAATACAGTAAAAGATAACGTTTCTTTTATCCAAACACAAAACAGACTGTAAATACGAGGTGAGGACGTTATGGAGTTGCTATGGAAAGCAAAGATGAAGTGTCAATAAAAGATGTATACTTACTCTTGAGAAATGTGAACGAAAATCTTGGTAGAAGAATTGAGATCCTAGAAGAAACAACAAGAAATTGGTCTTCGGTGGTACAGAAAGAAGTAGAAGTAATCAAAGATAAAGTGAACCTGCTCGAAGAAGAAAACGCATCACTGAAAGAAAAAATTTCCAAAACCGAAAAGAAGATAAAATTGAACAATCTAGTTCTATATGGCATAGAAGAGAAAGAAAATAGAAATCAAGAGGCGCTGATGAGAATAATTTCTGAACTTGCAACAGAAAAACTGCAGGTAAACATATCAAGAGCAGATATCAATAATATTTTCAGACTAGGAAAACAAATTGGACACAATAGACCAGTACTTGTGTCATTTTGCTCGCATATTAAAAGACAAGAAATTTTCAAACAGAGATCGAAACTGAGAGGAACTAAAGTTGTCATTACCGAAGACCTAACGAAAGAAGAATTGAAAGACAGAAATACTTTAGTGAGCGGATTGAAAGAGGCCAAATCAAACAACAAAACTGCCACAATAAGGAGAAATAAGCTAATAGTGGAAGGAGAAGCTTATTCTGCTGCAGAAATCGAAAACGCGAAGAAACAAAGCCAGGAAGACATATTTTTCTCCCCACCCCCCGAAAGAAAAACAGCAAGTGAACCCCCAACACCATCACCAAAAGAAATAGAAGAAAGTGAAGAAGATACACCTGCAACCGAAAAGAGCTTGGGTACCGAACAGAATAAGGGAACACGAGAAGAAGATAAGAAGAAAACCGCTAAAAGAAGTGCCCATACCCATCTACCAGTTTCAGAAACTCCAAATAAAAGTAAAGCTCTAGGAAGAAACCTGAGAAACCAAAGACGGTAGAATATTTTTTTCTGACATACATTTTTTTTTCTTCCAATTTGTATTATATGTAATGAAGTAATCAGGTTATTTATTTTGAATGAATATTTTCTTTCTTCATCTTAGCAGAAGTATGTAATATTTGTGAATTTAATGTTATGTTTCAATCGGAACGTGAGGAGATAACTACATTTAACTTTTTTTTTTTGAATACTTGTATATCTCAAAACATAATTACAGAAGATGGAAAAATATGTGAAAAACTTCGAAGTAAATAACATTAAAACTGAAACACTATCGAACTTCAACGAATGTAATGAGATTATAAAAATTAACGGTGAACGAATTAATTTTAAAATATTACACAACAACATAAGAAGTATACATAAAAATTTTGACCAATATTTATGCTACCTCAAGCAATTATCCTATGAACCAGAAGTTATTGTTTTCACAGAAACAAGGCAGATAGTCGATGTCGATCTATATAATAATAGCGGCTATAGTAAAATATACAACGAGGGTATGTACAATCAAAACGATGGCAAAATTATGTTTATAAAAACAGAACTTGACTATTGCTTTGAAATAGTCGAATTCAATATTGAAAATAAACTAATTTACACCAAAATCAATTTCCACGGCAAAAAAATCGACATAATCGCTATGTACAAAAACCCACCCTACAGTTCGTTGGAATTTATAAACTCTTTGAAAACCTTCCTCACTAATTGCGATAAAAAATCCGAATATTTTATTTTTCTAGGTGACATAAACATCGACATTTCAGTATTAGAATATTTGAACGTCTTGAGTGAATCGGAATTTCTTTCACTAATAAATGATTATACAAGGGTAACCGAAACTACAAAATCGTGTATAGATCATATCTTCATCAGAACCAAAACTGATACTGACCTACTATTACCTATCATAATAAAAACTAAACTAACAGATCACTATAGCACATTTCTACAAATAATATATGAAGGAAATACAAAGGCTTCTGAAAAAGTTAATAATAAAATGAAACAGATTGATTATCGCAGACTGAAATCGCAACTTCAGCTCGTTCATTGGGAAGAAATTACTGAAATACCTGACACAGTACGCGCAACAAGCACTTTTTTGAACATCTTAAGCACTTGTATCACTGATTGTACGACAGAAATAAAAAGGAAACTCAAGAAACGAAAAGTAAAATTATAAGCAGTACAGGAACAAACTTAACAATTTGATAAAAAATGCAAAAATAAATTACTATCGGTCTCAAATCACGCAAAACTCATCAGATAATACAAAACTGTGGGAAACTGTGAGTGATATCTGTGGGAAAAAAGTCGCGACAAAAGTAACACAAATAAAATTAGACGTGCAACAAACAGATGATAGGCTCAAAATTGCTGAGGCTTTTAATAAACACTATGTAAATATGGGCAAAGTTCTAGCAAAGAAAATATTACGGAATCCATCATATGAAAGGCCAAAACAAAAGCTGAAGACAGCGGGTTCAATGTTCCTCTTCCCAACTGATCAAAATGAAGTAAAAACTGTTATACAATCTTTGAAAAACAAAAAATCAGTAGGGATAGGCGGTGTGAAAGCAGAGTTACTCAAACAAGTTTTTCCTCATATTATAGAACCGTTATCATATCTAATAAACAGGTACCTACGCGAGGGCATATTCCCTTCTGAAATGAAAATGGCAGTTGTCCTACCAGTATACAAGGGTGGAAACAAGGAGGAATTAGTAAATTATAGGCCAATATCTCTAATCACGGCATTAGCAAAAATTGTCGAAAAAATTATGAAATCGAGATTAGAGGCGTATTTGGAAAAAAATAATGTTCTCTCAAACAGACAATACGGTTTTCGTAAAGGAATTTCAACGCAGGATGCGATCTTAGATCTCACTTCGAAAATGTATTCCTCTCTGGACAATGATAAATCAGCACTTGTGTGTTCATAGACCTATCGAAGGCCTTCGACACGGTAAGTCACCCACTCCTTTTGAAGTCTCTAGAAGATTTAGGAATTCGAGGAACTGCGTTAGAATTGTTCAGTAGTTATCTTTCGAGTAGACAGCAGTGTGTGAAAATAGATAATTGTATAAGTGATTTTGAAACAATTGAATACGGAGTCCCTCAAGGCACAATTCTGGGACCCATATTATTTAACATTTATTTAAGTGATTTGTTTCACATTCCTACTACGGGTGAAATTTTCACGTATGCTGATGACACAGCCATTTTTTACGAGGATTCCTCATGGGCCACCCTGAAAATCAAAGTGGAAAAAGACCTTCTTAACATAAAGGAATGGTTTTCCCACAAACTACTAACAGTGAACATTAGCAAAACATATAACTTGCCAATATTCACTACCGTACGTAATTCTCCTTCTTTTCAAAACCTGAATATATCTGAGTCGTTCACCATTACACCTGTGACATATATGAAGTACCTAGGAATAATAATAGACAACAACCTCAAATGGAGTGATCATATAAACTATGTTATAAAGAAGTTAAGGTTCCTGATATATCGCTTCAAATTATTAAGGGAAATATTAGACGAAAAATCGTTGAAAATATTGTACGCTGCTCTAATTCAGTCGCATATTTCCTACGGAATTGCAGCATGGGGATCTGCAGGTAGGACAATTATGAATAAATTGACTATAACACAAAAACGCTTGATTAAGGTTATTTTCAAGAAGAAACAAACCTACTCCTCTGACGCCCTTTTCAAAGAAACAGGAGTGTTCGATCCAGTACAACTATATGTCCATACCAGCTTAATTAGAAAACATAAAACAAGGCACAAACTACAAAAAATGGACCATGATTATTACACCAGAATTAGGGAACATACCATCAGAGTACCTATGATGAACAAGGTTATCGGACAAAAGAGTCACGAATATGTCAGCTTAAAGCTGTATAATGCTCAACCTTCAGAACTGAAAAATGAAACAAACCCAAATTCATTTAAAAAACAACTACAAATGTACATATCATCTAAACCGCGTTCTGATCTGCACAACTTGCTATATTCATAAATACACGTATTATTATTACCCAAAACCAAATTAGTTCATAACTATATCTTCATAGGTTGCCACTTTCGGCACCACAATATCTTATTTATCATTGAACTTTGTTTTTATTTTCGTCACATACAAGCTATGCTTTAGTGATGGAACTATAGTATATTTTAATCTACAGAAATGTATGATCATTAATAATCTATTGTCTACTATTAATTACCAATATTTAACATTGAAAATCTTACTCTATGTATTTTATATTTTAACATGATTTTGTAACATATCTTATATTTTTATATTTTCTCGGAACAAGTATCCACTTACCGAGTATATTTATTCACCCTATTGCATTTATATTTATCCCAATCTATTTATTATAATGTTACATTGTTTCAATAGTCCGTCGTTGTTCGTGTTTATTGTATGCTGTATTATATATCATTGTATTGAAATGTCGGATTGTAAATTGTAATGTGTGTGAATAAAATTTATTATTTATTATATTTATTATATGTCTAGAAGTATTAGTTCAATATCCAACGAGGTATCATCCAGGAAAGAGTTACTTAGTGTTGGAGAAATGAAGATATCGGTCAGACAAGCAAGGAGGCAAAAACCTGTAAATTTTTTCTGAAAAGCAAGGCTTTCATTGAAAGTATGAGATAAGAGTTTCCCACAATAATCAAGATTAAAGTTGACGTACTACCGGTAGTATTTGTGTATGGTGTATAAATCCCAAGGAATAAATTAAGTTTTTTAAAATATAATTTCCAATTCTAATTACGCCCCGTCCCATCTTAATGAAAAACGGATTTACATAAACTCTTTCAGCCCGGCCGACAGACACCACGTCGCGATCCCTTTTGTGAGAAAACTCTGTATAATCGCACGCCTGATGCAACGCTCTATAAAGTAAACGGAAAGGTAAACGAACTTGAACATCCTTTAAGACCTGCTTAACATCTCTAATTACGAATTTAATTATAACCTGATTTAAAAGCGAGATAACTACATTCGCATGATTATTATTAGAGGATCCGTGAACAATTCAGGCCTGGATGATCAATGTCAGCGTCTACACAGGGTCAACAAATCTGTTACTCGAAGGGGAACGAGTTCGAAACAAAATTGAAAGCTGGCGTGGTATCCAGTTCAAGAAAATGTATGTTCGGGTTCCGAGTCAGAATCACTAATTTTGTTTTAGTAATATTATAATATACTGACAAATTGGCACCAATTGTCTTAAATTAAAATTAAGGACATTGTTCAAAAAGTACTTGGTCTCAGAAGTAATATGATGGGTATATTTATGAGTGTGCGAAACTGAGAATATTGCAAGTTCAGTGTTGCTTTGATGGTCTGTAGTTTAGGTATGTGAGAGTAAACTTTGTTGGCCGAAACAATGTTCACTCGGTCAGAACCGCTAAGCAAATATCATAGTCAACAATGTAACAACAGCCTGGACAAACAATAAAAGACTCGAGTATTCGAGTAGACTACCGGCCTAGTATGACATGCACAAGGAGACAAAAGGTAACTGAAAAACTACTGAAGCTCAGTAGTTTAAACTGTTTTTTTTTTTGGTGTTTTGGTATCGGCTGCTTTGGTCATTAGCCGTGTGTTCTGGATAGGCCTTTTTACTAACTCCATACGCCACCTTTAGGAGCAGTACTGTTAATTATTAACGCAACAGTGAATCGTGGGGGATTATTCCCAGCCGACACGAGCTTCAATCATTCAGACTTTCACATCTGAAAATGAAAAAAGCCCGTACCAGCTGGGAACCGATCCTGAGACCTATCGATCACCAGGCGGGCGCTCAACTACTGCGCTAATCCCCTCCCCTTGCGAAACTATTATCCTTATTTTCATTTCTGAAATTGTTGTTGAATTGTCATTTCCGTCAACCCGTTGCACCCCTACGTGCAACAATCAGAAGTCTTCGAAAAACTTGTGCGAGCTAGGGAAGACGCAACTATTACATTTTAACGTGTGATGCCATGCACGAGACCGATGACCCGGCTGGGAATCGAACCCACGACCCAACGCTTGAGAGGCGAACGCTCTGCCAGCCGACAACACGGTCGATAATAGGTTTGATCACTGGTCACTACAAACTCAAACACCACAGCTAGCCTAGCTAATAGCATAGTTCAGAGTGCCAACTAAGCATGGAAGATGATGAAAAGGCTAAACATTTCATGTACATGCCCTGCAGCGGCCAAAACCAGATTGTCCATATTTGGCAATACAATAGTAATATCACAAAACCTTGAAATTGTTCTCACAATGCAATCCTCAACTTCGTTGGGAGATTGTATATACTGGGAGAAATATAAATATAAGGACTGTGTGGTCCCACTCAGATCTAAACCTAACTTAATTTACATTTTGTTGAAATTTAAAAATTCTTACCTAAAAGGCAAATGTTCATTCAATATCCAATTTGAAATGTTTTTTTACAGTTGCTGTGGGAAGAAATTCTTATTGAGAAAGACTGAACACCATCCACGATAGCAAACCATTTAAATCAGCAGGGCCAGACGAAATCAAACCCAGTCTCTCAGGCTATGTTGCAGTGAAAAGCAGACCTATTGATTCCACATCTTGGTCATACTATTTATGTTTACGTATCTGGCGAAACATCTGAAAAAAGTGCTGACTAGGGGAAGGATATCACCAATGATGACCATGCCTTCCTTTTGCAAAACATGGGGACTTGGACCCAAACGATCTCTTTAGCTATACACAGCGATAGTGAAGCCCTTGAAAATGTACAGGACAACCAGATGTAGGCTTGCTAGGTTATAAAGACTTGCCATGCTCGGAGTCATCAGCGAAGTGGTCGTGGTGTTAGAGCGTTTGGCTTCCACCCACACGGTCCGGGTTTCATCCCCGGTCTCGTTTCACCGAGCTGATGTGGTTCGAATTCCACTTTTATTTAAACTACAGGTCCCGGATCTCCCTGGCTTGCACAAGCTCTGCTTTTGAAGGGTTTTCTCCGAAAACCTGGGAGTTTCGTTGAAGCAAATTTTCCAAAACAAACAACAAAATTAGCACTGGCACTGGCCCATCGACCATTAGACTGGAGGTGATTCTGAACCACCCTCCTCTGCATTTGCATACTGTCGTGGAGGCAAGGATAGAAGCCTCCAGACTAAAAGTACCTGGGCGAATCGAGGTGCAACAACCTGGGCCACTCTAATATAATGGAGGTTATGAGAATCGGCACATCTGAAATGCCTTCGAACAAAATGATTCCAGCCTACTTCTTTGATGGGACACTACCTCATACAAGATGGCGAAGACACCTCATAGTATATTGTTGAAAGGGCAAATCTGGTACATGGATGGCTCCAAGACAGACAAGAAATGAGACAGGTGTTTGGACGGGGACAGTCGAAGCCTCCATTTTTCAAGAAGAGACAACGGCTCTTTCCGTTTTTACGGCATATATTCTAAAGTGATGTTCTAGAAAACAACCCATAGTTTTCGACTCCGATGGTGAAGCGGCAAGAAAGGCCCTGGGATTATAGGTGCTCTTTCGAATTTGTCTTGGAGACACAAAATAACTTTAATGATCTAGGAGCTCAAAACAAAAAAAAATTGTGAAATTTGTTTTTACGAAACTCCCAGGTTTTCGGATAAAACCCCTCAAAAGCAGAGCTTGTGCGAGCAAGGGGGATCCGGGACCCACAGTTTAAATGAAAGTGGAATCCGAACCACTTCAGCTCAGTGACACGCGACCGGGGATCGAACCCGGACCGCCTGGGTGGAAGCCAAACGCTCTAACACCACGACCACTTCGCAAGGTAGAACTCATCTGGGTACCAGGTCATAGGAGCATTCAGGAGAATGGGAGGGTAGATGCCCTAGCAAGAGCAGGGGCAGCAACAAATCTCATAGAACCAGAATCAGACTGTGGAGTCCCTTTTTGAGAAATTATGCAGGACACAAAGGAATGGATTGAGAACCATGAACAATCGTCCTGGGAGAAAGCGTCAAACAATAATCACATGAAACTAATGATGATAGGTCCGACCGACAGGCTATCAAGACAGCTATCGGTCTCAGCCGGAACCATCTCAGGAAGGTGGTTGGATTTCTGACCTGAGATCATCTGCGTCTGCTGGGGATATACCAATCGTACATATTATGCAGGTTCAGTGATGAGGAGGTTCGAACCGTATTCCACATACTGTTTGAATGTGTAGCTCCTGCGTTAAGGATACAACATATTAGGCAGTTCAGAAAGGATACAGAAGGGACCCAAAAACCTCTTAGTACAGCAATCGTTCTATGAAATATAAGATTACCTTACCTCCAACCTTCAGACATGCTCAGTTCTTCTAATCAGGAATTGTTTCATATCTGTTATTTTTCATATATCAATACACATTAATTGTTTTATGTTTATATTTAAGATTTAATTTATCTGCTATTGTTTGTATCCTCTCGAATGTATTAAAAGTCTGTATACACCATATTTTAGAGATATATTTGGATCACATTTTTATTTTTATCCTATCTGTATTTTTAGTTATACCTTAAATTCACATTCTTTGTCTTTAAGAACTCGATTCTTCTGACAATAAAGAATATCTTGAATGATTGATCGATAGCTCCACGATTCTACGCAGAACTACGTACCTTTCCAGTCCAGTCCAGCAGAGTAATAATAATAAAAATAATATCATATCAACAAGTGATTCACAAGAATAATTAACCTGCCTAATCCGGTTTCCGTCTTTTCTGCAAAATTAAATTCAAACTGTAACGTTTCAGTTGCAATTTGTTCAAATTGAGCTTTCTATTTCATGTGTTTTGTCAAGTAAATTTAAAAGCATACCTGAACTTTATTGCCATTTTCAAAATTCTATCTAATCTTTACTATATATTCTGGGGCATTTCGAGTTACTCTACAACTTTCACAGTAATTAAAATTGTACATGTTTCAAAAAACTAGGTTAAAAAATTATTGATGTGTGAAATTATTATACAATCGAGTCAAAAACAGTTTTCGTTCCTTCAGATTTTTCTTGAGATAATTTCCTAACCATTTTATATCTCTTACTGATTCAAAAGAGATATTCACCGCCTCTACTCCATCATTAACCATTCCGATATACAATTATTTTTCATCTAGTGCATAGTAAAAAAAGCAAAAACTTTACCTACTTTTTCGATGACATCTCGTTCTCCCAAATTCACACAACAATTCCTGGCGGTATGACCCAAAAACCTCGACGTGACACCAGTAAATAACCATCACCGTAAAATAAAGTCGAACGTCTGTACTTTTTTCCGGCCGATACAAAAGGCCGCAACGCGATAAAGCTGTCATAGGGACGCGGAACGTTTGCTCCACAGACTAATTTATATCCATTAAAAACTCATCAAATTTGATGTAGGGGACCCGCAGGACCCGCCGGCCGAATGTGTATTGAATTCGGACCTGTGGGACTCCCAGCGACGCAAATATTTTTGGACGTATTGTTTTTTGCTAATGAAACAGAACGGATTTGATTATTAGTGATGGACGATGGCCGACGGGAATATGGGGGTTCGACGATGAATCGGGAAAAAATTAAACAGCAAAGTATGTGTGAATTATTAGTCAATGCCACACAAGTTGGGTGAACATATACTGAAATCAATCAGTTATTTTGATCCCCTAATCGTATTCAGGGATGTATCAAAACAAGTTTCTTGTTCCATAAAATGAAAATGAATTATTATAAACCAGCCTTTCCCAAATTCTCTTCCTCAAGGACTTCATGATCAAATTCCTTTCAAGTGGAAATACATGTCATCGAAAGGTGCACCCAGGTTAACCTCATCAGGAAATACAGAAACAAAGACAGAGCAATAATGTCTGATAGTCAAGCAGCAATCAAAGCATTGAGCTCACCCCAAATCAATACGAAGATGGTATGGTAGAGACACTGGCACGAAAAGGAGCTTCCATATCACTAATTGGGCCAGAACCATTAGATAGGCTTGGAAGCTCCTCCTTCCAGAAGAAACTTGATGAACATGAGGAAGCAGCAAGAAGAATGCATTGGCAGAAACTTCCAGGTCTAGGGCGAGCCAAATACCTCTGGCAACTTCAACTGAAAAAGGTCTAAAACACTGACGATATAAACTTAGCAGGAAAAGTCTCTAAACCTTAACGAAATTTCTCACGGGACACTGTAGACTTGGAGAATAGGAGAACATCTCAGGAAGCTAGGCTCAGAGGGGAACAGTACCTTTAGGTTTTGAGGAAAAAAACAGAGTCGTCGCACCATATAATAATGGAGTGCGTGACGCTGTACATAACAAAAGATTTAAGAAATCATACCAGATGACAGTGGAAGAAATGCCACTTATAGGGCCACTCTAAATTCACAAATTCTTCCGGAAATTGGGGCTTGAGGGGCTTGTTTGAGGAAGCAGAGAAGGTAGGGCACAAAAGATCTATTATGGTCGCAGCGCATTTGTCTCCATCTACCACCAAAAACAATACCGATGTGGATAATTACAAATAAATTATACAACTGAGAAACCTTCAGTCAATTTCAGTACTTTTTTGTTGCATTACTGTCTGTTTCCATGTTTCTTTTTGATGTGAATTTATTTTGATTTGACTTTAGATCCCCTTAGCATACAAAGCATACTATGCAAAATTTGTACTTTGAGCATATCTGAGTTCTATCTACGATTTCTTCCTAATTCAAACTGATATTGTAGCGCCATCTACTCGATAAAAGGCAATGTTCAAAGTTTTGTAGTTCTATCTGCACATTATATCCAATAATTGAATTAGACACAATTCTATCTACAAGCAATATGTCTACTTACGTTCTATCGCTATCAGTTAGAACTTGGTTGTTGTAAAAATATAGTTAGAACTCGGACTTTCTGAATATGTTAAAAAAAATGTACTGAGATGTTACCTGCAGACATCAGAACTATTCATTATAACGACTTCTAGTACTGAATCCATGGAATTTGAACATAGATGTAAGTGGCAGATGAAACTATTCAATACCACGATTTCTACGAGTTAACGTTTAGTGAATATTTCTTAATTGTATAAATTATTCATAACAATCCACATTATATTGCAGTTATTGTCTTGAGAAAGAAAATGAGCATTTTCGAAAGCTGGACTAAAAATTAAGAATTAATTAACTTGTCAACCGCCTGCAGTCCAAATAGTTTTTCAAATATGGACATAACGGCTCGAAAGCAATTTTCATACTTAATATTTGGTTTGTGCCTTAATTGTATTCAACAGGGAACTTACCACCACACGACGATTCTAGCAAAGATGACTCATATCAGTTACATACCTGAAACAAAAAGAAACAATTAATTCATATATTTTGAGTAAGTTAAGTTCGACACAAAAATATACACTAGAGATAACCGCAAAGTTTCGTTTACAATCCCCATAACTTCTCCGTTTTCAAAATTATATGATAAGAACATTGTAATAACTAGGGATGCGTTTTTGGCGGCATCTATTGCAATTTTTTGAAGGTTCAATAATTACTCGTAATGCTCGTACCATGGAGATTTCAACAGCAACTTGAGGTTTTTATCAGCTTATGATATTGTCCTGGTGACAGAAACACATGTCGAAGTGTGACAATTTCAAGTATGGTTGGTTCAAAGTTCCATGTAGTAGAGGGATAATTTCAGTACATAATTTATTTATTGTCTGATCATCAATTTCTCTACCAGTAATTTCCTTCTACGGAGAAACCTTCTTTCCGGTGCACTTGAAAAGACAGATAAACTCGGAAAAAACTCTCACTCCTTTTGGTGGATCAAACTCGTACGGAATGTTGCCTGAGAATTGATAACTGGAGACTCAAACCCTGACACCAGCTAGCCAAATTTTTGACATCGGAGAAAACAATGAATGTTTCTAATTATACTCAACTTGTCACAATCATGAATAGCTTTTCGTTTGTAATACAATGAGTGTATCGACGATTATCGAAATACAAATTCCATCGATTCGTGTGGTTTCCAAGACACATAATTTGTTTCAAAAGTGGAACTTTTGAAAATCATCGATAAAACGTGTTGTGCTATCAGATACATCCAACGTGGATAAATATGCCGAGTTGCATATATGTTTTTTTAAACTATACGACCAACATACATACATACAACGGAAGGCAGAAACCCGATTAGGCTCGTGAGCGCCGTCGCCGTAAAAATTATATAATTTTAGGTTAGGTCATGTTCTCGGATTGGTTATAGTGATTATATGAATGACCATTATTTAGAAATTGTAAAAAATCAATTAATTAATAGTGAGTGCTTGTCACAGCTATGGCTAAAATTCGATTTGTCATTTCCGTGAGTCGACAATAATTATGTCCAAAAACTGAAGAAAAGAGTTTCAATAGCTCTATTATACTACATAACTTTTAGATAAAATTCAAAATGTAGAGGCCTTTTTCGAATTTTCAATTTGTACTAAGCCTCCGAAGCCTCCGAAGCCGTGGATTACTTATAACATAAAACAAATGCTCGAACTTAAACACAAAGCCCAGGCTCGGTATAAGAGACTGAGAACACCTGGGTCTTGGGCCTACTACAAAGAACTCCGAAATTACGTATGTAGTGCAGTCCGCCGAGAAAAAGCTGCATATCTCAATTACACTCTGAGGCAGAAAAATTCCAGGGCTACGTGGAACACACTTAGAACTCTTGAAGTTTTACGAGACAAAAAAACTCCGGCCATACCAGCACATCTTAAAGATTTAAACCTGATGAATGAACAATTCACTAACATACCGACTTTAATTAGAACACAGAGTCAACTTGACCTAATTGAAACTTATGCTATTCCAAAATATGAACCTCTTTTTTCATTCCATAGCTTGGAGCCAGAGACCGTGATGAAATATCTAAATAGAATCAAAAGCAACGCTACAGGCTCTGACGAAATTTCTCTCAGAATGCTACATCTGGTAATGCCCCATCTTTTGCATCATATAACCTTCATTTTCAATTTTGCCATTAAATCCTCTATCTATCCTACACGATGGAAGCACGCTAGAGTCTTACCTCTACCAAAATGTAATAACCCTGAGGAATATTCTGATATAAGACCTGTCAGTATTTTGCCGACCCTATCAAAAGCCTTTGAGATGGCCCTTAAAGAGCAGCTAACCAACTACGCAGACGAAAAGAAATTAGTAACAGATGTACAATCAGGCTTCCGTGCCCAATTTAGCACTACCACAGCTCTGAGTCTGATAACTGATGACATACTTAAATCTCTGGATGAAGGCAATTTCACCTGCCTCATTTTACTGGATTACAGTAAGGCCTTCGATACACTTGATCCACTGGTCTTATGCAAGAAACTACGCTGCTTTGGCCTCGCAGATACAGCCATAACGCTATTAACAAATTATTTAACCAATCGGTCCCAAAATGTCACCCTAGAGGCGAAAGAATCAAACTCCCGTGCTAAGCCCCTCGGAGTCCCGCAAGGTTCCATTCTGGGGCCGCTTCTATTTAGACTTTACATCTGTGACTTCTTTGAATATATCAACCTGGGCAACATACATCACTATGCCGATGACACACAACTCTATAGTTCATTTGGGTTCCACGAGGTCATGCTAGCCGAAGCTGAAATAAATAGAAACCTTCAATCATTGTATGAGGTTTCATGCGCCCACAACTTGAAAATCAATCCGAAGAAATCTCAAGTAATGCTATTTGGCCCGAAGGGAAAGAGAGTTGCTGTGAGGGAGGCCCTGTCTATTAAAATCAACGATGATATCATTCCCATTGTGAATGAAGCTAAAAACTTGGGTCTTTGGCTAGACACCGAGTTGAGGTACTCCAAACATATCAGCCACCTATGCAAAACATCCTTCGATGTTCTAAGACAACTCTACCCTAATAGAGACTTATTATCGAGAAATATGAAGTTAGGCCTGTGCGAATCCCTCATTTTCTCTAGATTGGCATACTGCGATACTATCTACGGGCCTGCACTCCTACAAACTGAGGCCACGCGATTACAAAAAATACAAAACAGCTGTATTAGATTTTCGTATGGTGTACGCAAATATGACCATATCAGTGCATCCTTCAAGGACTCGGGCTGGCTCAAATTAAATTATTATAGAGAAATACACACGCTAACACTCACACACAAAATTTTAACATCGGGTAAACCACCTTACCTCCGTAAAAAACTAGTATCGCTGACACATAAAAATTCCTCTCGAAATAAATCCACATTACTGATTCCAAGGCACACCAAAACGATTTTTACCAGAAGTTTTTCGTATAGCGCAGCTAAACTTTATAATACGATTCCCTTGGAATACAAAGAACGCTCTTTGAAAAATTTTAAAAAAAGATTAAAGGCCCTGTTCTTAGCGAGGCAGCAGTGACGGTGGACGACGACTACATGTTCCTCATGGCTATGAATATACCTGAAATTCCTGATAACAGCTTAGGTATGTAGGTGGAGCGAATCAAAGTACACGCGTTTGTTATGTTTATTGTGTTATATGTGTATACACCCCTGGTTGGGTTTAAAAGCAGCTCATATAGCTGAATCCCGCCATTTCATTATTTATACTTGTTCTCTGAAATATGTACCTTTTAAACAAGCATGTATTTAAATAATGAATAAAGACATGTTATTATTATTATTATTATTATTAATACTTTTGAATTGGTTTAACGGGAATTATTACTATTACAAGAAAACATAGTTATAAAAACATCATGTTATATAATTCATACTTCATGGCTGGAATAAATTTGACTGTTTTTTCTTTAGTTTTGTTTAATTTTTATCCAACTACACTAATATGACATCACTAGTTCGTAGTATTTCAGGGCTACTACCATAATGATCGTGATTAAGACCATCATTACTTAAATAACAATAGTATACTGTACCGAAAAGACATCAAAGTTGACCAAACCCAATATTTTTAATAAAAAAATAAAAAATATGGATAGTGGAATTTCCTGTACTTCTCCAAACTCATACTTATAATAAACTTATAATTCATTTGGCAGGGTCAAGACAAAGTTGTCGGACCTACCCTTGCACTGATGAGAGGCAAGAACCTCGAAACATGTCAGCAGGTGGTCATCCCCAGCCAAATTAAGGATAATCTTTTGTTTGTCTAAAATAAGTACTTGCAATTGAGTCTTCTTGGAAGAACGTTGCACAAATATCTGTCACATGTAGTTCAATATTCGGCGTGGCATTAGCCAGGGAAGTAGTTGTTTTCTGTCAGATTTTTGCCTCACATTTTCCATTTTGTGGAAATATTTGGAGAGAAGGGTACTTCGACTTTATCGATTCTATTCACATTTATTTGTACTCCCCGGCAAAACCTTCAAACTTGCTCGAAATATTCGCATTTACTTTTCCTGTAGTCTTTGCTGTCTCGAGGAGTGCTTAATGATTTTCCTGGCGGGTGGCGCTGCGACTAACTTTACTGTAAGTCGCTGCTTCATCCGTAGAGACTTATTAGATAAACAATAAATTATAATTCATTTGGCACGGACATGACAACTCAAAGTTGTCGGATCTACCCTTGCACTGATGAGAGGCAAGAATCTCGAAACATGTCTGCAGGTGGTAATCCCCAGCCAAATTAAGGATAATCTTTTATTTGTCTACAATAAGCACTTGCAATTGAGTCTTCTTGAAAGAACATTGCACAAATATATGTCAGATGTTGTTCAATATCCGGCGTGGCATTAGCCAGGGAAGTAGTTGTTTTCTGTCAGATTTTTGCCTCATATTTTCCACTTTGTGGAAATATTTGGAGAGAAGGATACTTCGACTTTGTCGATTTTATTCACATTTAAAAGAAAAGATGAATACTGACTACTGCTTTAGAACTGTCACCAACAAAATCCAAAACTGTATATGAGAACATCAGTTACCAACATTTCATAGTCTATGAAATCGGTTTTTTTTTCAACTTGAAAAAAAATAAGTTTCTTTCGTACAAAAAACAAGTATTTGGGATTGAAAATATTATGAATAACTGTTGGATAGAAAATGTTATATACTTACAGGACGATTATCCGAAATATTTCGATGACGTAATATAAATTTTTGTTATTCTATATTTCTATTAGAAATCATTATTTATCTATAAAAATCCAGGAACACCAATTCGAAAGTATTGCAAATCCAGTAGCGTAGTCAGATTTATTTAAAAAAATAATATTATTTCGAATTTTTGTCGATGAAATAAATTCGAAGTACTTAGTCCTTGAAATGTTGAATTTGGTTTGAAACTAATTCGGAGATATCGATGTTCTATTATTTAGGAAAAAATCGTTCAAATCAGACACTGAACAAATTTTTTTAAGAGGTGTCCTGCTTTTAATAATATTTCCAATATCCAACCCCGAGCCGAAATACAAAATCGAAAACATGGTGTTTTCGATTATGAATTCAAACATTTCAATAAATCAAAAAAACGTGCATCTTAATATGAGTGGAATAATCGCAGATACAGATATTTTATATCCATTCCAATTCTTCTGATATAATATTTCCCCCCACACACAGATTTACATATGTATACAGTTACTGAGAATCCAATTAATTCCAAAATCAATAAAGCAAGCATCAAATGAAAATGAAACGGCAGCTTTCGTCGCAGAAGTGAATGATAAACGAAAAAACAATCACATGGACTCACATCGCATCGTGCGTTTTTCTTTTCAATCCTACGTTTTCAGCGGAGAATCACGTCCAAATTAGAATGAAGCGTGATGGTTCTGGAATTAATCCGCGAGTTGAGAAAAACAGAAAGGTTAAAGATACAGATTCACTTTGTGAGTAACACATTTAACTAGTAGCATGAACATAAATATTATCCTCACAGGTGAGATGAAAAGAAAAGGATGTTTAGAAAAGAGTCGAGATATAAAAGTAGTTAATTTATATTCGGGGCTTCAGGAAAAAGAAAATCAAGAAATTTAATTGAACAAGCAAAAGAGTTTAGATAACGGGTTCTAACCCAAACGGTGTAAACTCCTTTCATTAAAGGCAGCACATTGGCGAAAACGGTTGCTCAGTTTTTCTGGAAGCTGCAAAGTCGTGAGTCGAATAAAAATAACAATAGGTTAGGACGCCAAACCGATTTTATTCAAATTGGATATGTTGTATTGTTACTGATAATTTCCACTGTGCTAATACCTATTGGTTGAAAAGTGAAAATTATGCTCAAAGTTTCTGGACAAACAGTGAAATCTCAATTGGAAGTACCAAAACAAAAATTTGAAAAATGTATGCTCAGTTGAACCACAAGTCGAGTCAAAACAAATAGCGATTGTATACACGAATTTTTAATTTTTAATTTTTTAATTGCTATTTCCGTCAACCGATTGCACCCCTACGCGCAACCCTCGGAAGTCTTCGAGAGACTTGTGTGAGCTGTGGAAGACGCGGCCCTTACCTTTTAACGTGTGATGCCATGCACGAGACTGATGACCATGCGGGGATTTGAACCCTTGACCCTTCGCTCCAAAGGCGAACGCTCTACCAACACGACCACCACGGCCCACGATTGTATACAAGAAATAACAGAAATTTAACATGTGACAATTGGTTCACAAGTATAAATTTAGATCAATATTTACATTAACGTCATCAAATCGCATTCGTAGGGACTATAAGAAAAACAAAGTAAGAATTACCATTAAAAAACAATCACAAAAGCTCGTCCCACACCCTTCAATGTATGGATTTCAGGATAATATGACTATTGCGTCTATACCTAAGCAATACAGAAAATTTATTCTTGTGTCCAGATTACACCACATAGCTCTACGGGAGAACAAGTTAAACCCGAAATAATAACGTATTACAACCATACAGAAGGCGTAGTAGATAACTTAGACAAGTTATGCTCAACATATGATGTAGCTAGGAATACAAGATATGGTTCTTTTATGTTCTATGATGAACATGGCTGGAGTAAATTGCTAAAAATTTTGTAATAATAATTGTAGTATAATATCAAAAGTCGATTATATCTACGAGAACTTGGCCTCACTTCTACCAAACAACATTTGAAGCGAGGAAGAGTTACGCTGAGACACAGTATCCTGTCCTGGGCCGAGTAAAAGTTGTTTCTTTTTCAAAAAAGACTATTGGCGAAAGAAAATAAGATCGCAGCGCCACCTATAGCAAGACTTTGAACTACGAATCACGGACAAAGGTTTTTGACTTTACACGTGTTTATATGGCGTATTGACGATCTGTACTCCTATTTTCAAACAATTTGTGAAAATTTGTGATTTCTCTACTAACTAACTAAAAAGTGATTGTGTTTCTATTGAAAGACTCTAAAGAACGTTTTAGTCAGGTGATTTAAAGGAATTTCATCTCCGATTAGTTTTGAATGCTTCTGCAATTCAAGGTTGCATGGCGTTTTGATGATCTGTTCTCCTATTTTCAAACAATTTGTGATAATTTGTGATTTCTTTAACTGAAAAGTGATTGTGCTTCTATTAAAAGACCTGAACGATAGTTTCAGTGTAGTTTACAAATATTTTACGTGTTTTTTGAAGTCATGACTTGTGAGTTATTGATCTGATTCATTCTGTTGATTAAGCATATTTCCATACAAGATTTCTGTTTCTGTTCGTATTTTTTTGGTTTATACTGTTGATAGACTGCCAAATATGGGAAAATACAATCCTAGTTGTTTAGTCCCAGGATGCAGGACATATGGCAAGAAGGAAAATGTGGGATATCACAAATTTCCCCCAAAAATAAAAGCAAGGTTAAAAATCACCAATTGTTTCAACCAGATTGAAGAAATTGACCAAAGGAAAGCATGGATTTTGAAACTGAAAATTGGCAAGCTAAATAATATCGAAGTATATGCTTGTTTGACAAACAGACTGATGAATGAATCAGATCAATAATTGATCGCAAATCATGACCTCCAAAAACAAGTAAAATATTTGTAAACTACACTGAAACTATCGTTCAAGTCTTTTAATAGAAACATAATAACTTTTCAGTTAAAGAAATCACAAATTTTCACAAATTGTTTGAAAATAGTAGAACAGATCATCAAAACGCCATGCAACCTTGAATTGCAGAAGCATTCAAAACTAATCGGAGATGAAATATCTTTGAATCACCTTACTGAAACGTTCTTTAGAGTCTTTCAATAGAAACACAATCACTTTTTAGTTATAGAAATCACAAATTTTCACAAATTGTTTGAAAATAGGAGTACAGATCGTCAAAACGCCATATAAACACGTGTAAAGTCAAAAACCTTTGTCCGTGATTCGTGGTTCAAAGTCTTGCTATAGGTGGCGCTGCGATCTTATTTTCTTTCGCCAATAAAACAAGATTTTTTTTTTGGCAAAAATGCTAAAAATTCATTTGCCTGTCCCATGCTCCAATGATGCATGAAATCATTAATTATCATTAATTGCCTATATTTGTACCAATTTTCACCAAAGAACAGCATTTAGGTTATGTAAATATTTCCTGATATTCCATTTAAAATAAAATGTTATTTTATGTTTAATTAAGTTCTTGTCAATTTTATCTATGATGGTCTCTGGTCATAATTAAAGGCACCCGGCCCACATGTTTTAATTTTCACCATGCGAAAGGAATCCAAAGCTTAATTTAGTTTAATTACTAGATGAATTTGAAAAAAAGTAAAACCCATTTCCATCGATTTTTTGCAATTGTACCAGAAAATATAGACATTTGCGATACCTTTTTATCAAAGTTCATAATTTATTCCACATTTAGCGAAATATACAGCAAAATCGGCCTTACATTCACCAAGAATCTCCTCGAAAAACATAATCAATTTGTTGATCAAGTAATTTATCATGATAGCTATAGCTATTTGTGTATTTAGAGTGCAAAGTGATTGATTGCTGCTCGACAACGAGAGTTACCGCGCGACGCGAAGCTAAGCGCGGTAATCTTAGGAGAGCGGCAATGACAGTTTGTGCTCGAAATCACACATGACTTTTTCTACAAATGCATCTCTTAGGCATCAAAACGATCGACACTTCATTCAACGTGGGCACATAATATTACCTATGAGAAAATTTACAACGTGACCTCTTAGCGGAAAATGTTCAATGGGAAAGTTGTAGATAAAGAAAAAATCAAACACTTTTGTATCAAACACTTTTCGACATAACCTCAAATTTACCGTCAAAATGGCGTAAAACCACTTTTTCATTTTTTTTCTCGCCTATATATGATTTAATTTACATAAAAATGTGTAAGCATATGCCTTTTTTGGTGTCGTATGAGCATGATTCTTTCGCAATTCAGACGACGAATAGTTTTCGAGTTATCTACAATTTTCTAAAAAATACCCTTATCTTCCACGAACAATTGTTCTGGAGTTTTTTTTGTATTTCGAAGGTCTATAAGCGATTATTTTAATTGTTCGAATATCTACTCTGTATAGGTAACTTAGTGGTTTATTGATCGTTAAACCGACTAAAATTGAGAAAAACCGACAAGTTTCTCTGAATCATAATTTTCTCTATATTTTCAATGATATTCAATAGTTTTCAAATAGATGAAAATTATCTTAATATATTAATTTTTTAGTGTAATTATGTATTCGAAAATCATTGAAAATATTGAGAACACCATGATTCAGAGAAACATTTTCCTCAATTTGAAGCGGTTTAACGAACAACAAACCTCCAAGTCACATGGACCCTTAGAAAGTAGAGATTACAAAAAAAAATCATGGCAATTTTTCGTGGAAGATAAAGGTATTTTTTTCGAAAAAATGTAAATAACTCGTAAAATGAATGATAATTCGACACAAAAAAAGACATATATTTACAAATTTTCATTTGAACTAAATCATTTATATGCGAGAAAAAAAAAGAAATAATGAGAAATCGGTTTTATACCATTTTGACGGTTAATTTGAGGTTCTGTGAAAAAGTATTGAATGAAGAAATTTTCGATTTTTTTATTATCTACAACTTTTTTATTGAATATTTTTCGCTAGGTCAGGTTTTGCGGCAAATCTCAAAAAACCGTTTTCAACCCCCATTCCACCATTTTGTGTGGTTTCGTGTTCAATTATGTTTTTTCCTTAAAGTTGGAACCTCAACAACATTTCACACCTGGTCATTGCCTGGTACTTTTTTTCTCACAAAAATTATAGGCACCAGTCTATAATTGCAACTAGGAACTTGAAATTATGCCCTAACCGATAGATCAATCTTTCAAATATCTCAATTAACAGATACATCTTGCAAAAAATGTTCATTATGTCCGTTATATAAGCGTCTTCATACGAAAGAGATAGGGGGGAGAAAAAACTTGCAGTGGCGTAAAATGTAAGGAGCTTGAGTGTGCAGTAACTTCCTCTGAAAATAGATCGCTCAATGTGTGGAAACATTTTCAAAAAATAACATTCAATATGCTTAAGCTCTAATATCCAGTAAGACGTGAAAAATATTGCTTTAAACGTTTCATTGAAAAGTGGTACTTAATTTTCCAGTTTGAAATTGGATTTGTGTTTTCGAAACAATCTGTTTATAGAGATGAAAGCGATAGTAAAGTATGAAAATAAAGAAATTAATAGTGCGTCAGGTTGTTGGGTTTCATAATGAAAGAGAACATTAAAAAAATAAACCTTGTCGATTGTCCAAAAAGGTAAAGAGTCGTTAACAAAAACAAAGGCGCAATTTAGTCTGTAAGACCAGAAGCGAGATTCTTTTAAAACTTACAATACATTATACTGATACTTTTTAAAACTTACACTATATTATAATATAGTTTAGATATTATCTGCGGCTAGGATAGTCGACCTCTTCGAGTGAACACATAATAAGAATGTTGATCGGAACTAGCAAGAATTCAAAAATCTACTATAATCTTTGGCTCGGGGTTTATATGAATCACCAATCACTGATCTGAACTTTAACGTTTCCTACTTGGGAATCCACTTGACGCAATATTTATTCTACCCTAAGTCTTCTACTTTAGAAATAACATCTTCCGGACACTTGAGGTTATTTGGAACGAAATACCTCTGGGATATTTTATTAATACTATCAAGAGAAATAGAGTACGAAGCCACTTAATATAGCGCTTTGTTGGTATTTTGATATTTACGTTTTCCTTAATGCGATTAGAAGTTCTTAGGCATTTCAAGAATAGAAGTAATCCCTAGAAAATCGCGTAATATGCTTATACAAGGGTTTGTTATCGTCTCTCTCGGCGAATGGCGGCAAATTATTTCGAGAGCACGTTATGTTCGGCAATAAGACTAGATGCGAATGAGAGAAAAAGCGATATACCGGGTGGCTGATAATTTCAGAACTTACTGATTGATATCTTGGATGAATTTGAAGGACACACATTGAACCTGAAATGAATGTGATCTGAGGATAAACTATATACGTCTTCGTCTACTACATACTTTCTTTATATCCGATCCTGTGTGAGCATTTCGATATCCATCTTCATTAGTTGGAAAACTATTTTACTAGTAATGAACAAATAATAGTATGAAATTATATATGTTATTCCCCTGCGAGAGAGGATTCAAGTACCTGCTAATGACAAGTGATTAGGAGAATAAAATAGGCATCAGAATGAGAGCAAATAAATTAACTATTAACCTTTATTGATATTAAGGATTTATGGGCACTCTTATAAATAACAGTTCTTTTCCAAAAATCTAATTTTGTGTAATCATCAATCAGTTTTACCAATTTTTCTTATTTTTAATAATTTGTGGAGTAAGAGAAGAGCGTTCTTTGTTATCATTTGCACACTGAGTGCTCTTAGATGAAATCACACGAAGTACAAAAGAAGTGTAGATAAGGAAGTTTTTGAAATGGCAACAAGCTTCGGTAATTCTTAAAGGCCCGATATCAGTAGACAGTACTAGAAGCAACAGGACAACAGCTTTGGAATTGCTAGCTATGAAAATATCGAAATCAAACAGAATCAGTTGGGCTATCAGTAAATTCAAACCATACAAATCCCCTGGAGTAGATGGAGTACACCAACATCTTTCTCCAAAAAGGGTAGGAAATACTAAATGTACTACTAAACATATACCTTCGATGTGGCAAGAGGTGAGAGTCATATATCTCCCAAAAGTAGGGAGAAAAGGCGACAAGACACCCAGGCATATCGTCCCACAAGTATAAAGTCTTTCCCACTCAAAAAGTTGGAAAGGCTGATAGATGGATACATAAGAGATGAGGTACTACAAACAAGTCCGCTCAACGAACGCCAATATGCTTATCAGCCAGGCGAGACAACAGACTTATAACTGGACGATCTCAACAGGCTACTAACAAAGTCCTTGGAAGACAAAGAGATAGCCATGACACTTAAAGATGCAAGAAACAATGCATCCACCGATTCTATAGCAAACGCTCCAGTGAAAATAGGGGTACCTTCCCTATTGTTAGTGGATAAACGTCAACTTGGAAATCAGTGTCGTCATATCAGTCAGCAATTATTGGCGGAATGACACTAACAGCTAGAGCAAATAGGGGATGTCCGCCGCAGGAAGTGGTGCTATCGCCCCTGGTTTGGGATATCCCAATTAGTTAAAGAGCTGCCCATATGATCCAATGACAGGTATCTGGCTGCTGGGCATGAAATAGCATTCTTGGTATTGCCCCAAGTCACCTGGTTGTATTTTTAGAATTTCTCCAGGTCAAAAAACCGTTATTTTTGATTTTTCGACATAACTCTGTATATTGACATCGTTCGCAGGACAAACTTGGCAAAAGGTATGTACAGCACCATATCTACCGAAATGTGAAACCAGCAGACGGTCACAAACTGACTGATTTCCAAACGCCCTCCCCCTCCTTGACCTTGACCTGGAGACATTCTGAAAATACACCCAGGCGACTTTGGGCAATAATGCTATTTCATGTCCAGCAGACGGTTTCCGGACCTGTCAGTAAATCATATAGGCAGCTTTTTAACTAATTGGACGAATTAATTGAAAAGCTATAGCAACCAGAAGCACTACATAGTTACTCAGGATATGCTGACGACCTTGCAATTATTGCAAAAAGCAATCTCGGAGCTAACACAGACAGCCCTAGATTTAATCGACAGGTGTTGTAAAGAGGAAGAGCTGACAGTGAACCCTCATAAAACCACAAAACTCCCATTTACACGAAAAAAAGTACTGGAACGACTCAGGTCACCTGAACTGAACGGGATATAAATTCCTTTTGCCCAAAAGGCAAAATACTTAGAAGTAATCATTGACCATAAGTTGACACGGAATCAACACCTCCAAAAAGATATATAGAAAAAAGTACAGTAGCTTTCAATCTGTGCAGGAGAATGTTCGAAAAAAATTGGGGTATAGAACCAAATATGACCACATGGCTCTATGACAGGGTTATCAGACCCATGACAACGTACGGGTCTGTGGTATGATGGCCAAAAACCAAGCAAGTAGGAGTGATTCGACGGCTCGGAGGATTGCAAAGACAAGCATGTCTTAGTGACATTGAGGCCATGAGATCCACCACAACAGCCGCACTAGAGGTCTTGCTCAACTTACCACTACTACACATATACATTCAAGGCGAAGACAGGTCAGTCACGAGCAGGTTACTTAGAGGACAATCACCAAGCAATATGCACGGGAGAGACTACGACAAGCTATAAAAGCTATAAAAACAATCCTGTTATAAGAATGCCATTAGATGGCATACATCCCAGATACAACTTTGATAAAACTTTCCAGTCTAACGGACAGGGATGCGTGAAAGGAGGGAAATTGCTGCCTACTATGATGGATCAACAACTGGTGAAGGTTCAGGAGCCGGCATTTATGGAACCAAACCGAAGATAAAACTTTCATTGAGCTTATGGATATTTCAAGCGGAAATCATCGGAATACACCATTGTCTCATCAGCTGCTAAGGTGTGAGTTTTCAGAAAAAACATTGTCATTTACTCAGACAGCCAAGCGGCGATAAAAGCATAAAACTCAATGCAAAGCTTTTTGGCGATTGCACAGAAGCCCTGAAAGAGCTGGGCAGTCAGAACAGTATGGGTACCAGCACACAGGTTAAAGAGGTAATGAAGAGGCCGATTCACTACCCCGAGAAAAATCAAGTAAGGCCCTGAATGGCCCTGAACCATTTTGCGGTATAGCAGAAGCTGCACTTAAAACAAAAACAATTACCAAATCATGGATCTAACAGAAATCTCAAGAATGGTGGAACAATTCAATAGGAAGGAGACAAGCCTTAGTGTTTATCAAACAACCGCAACTAACATTCACAAAATATCTACTAAGCTAGAAGAGGAGCACTACTAGAATAGTAGTAATGCTTCTTACTGGGCATTGTAGGCTCCACAAACATATGAGTACAATCCGTCTGACAGAAAAATTGCTACGCAGGTTCTGTCAAGAAGAACCGGGAACATCAGTACACATACTATTCCATTTCTAACGCTGGGAGAAGACAAACCAAGGCTACCAGATACATAAGAGATTTTAACTCGTAATGGAGACAGGGCTAAATAGAGAACTCTAAACGATTTCTAGAGCACACAAGAGACCTGAAAAGGTCGCGGTGTAGAAGCTTGTAGCACGAAAGCCCCAAACTAATCTAATATTAATCTATTTCTTCAATATTATCATAACATAAATCAATAGGGACGAGAATGTCAAAGTATGAAGCAGATCCGGTATTTCTGAAAATAGGGAACATGCTGGGACTTGAATCCACCCCTTTCCTCTTTGGTTGAGAAGCTGACGCAGTACCGTCACGACCACCAATACAAAAAATGTTGTTTTAATAGCATACGGCTATACCCTATCCATAAATTCCTATGCCCCGGCATAAATCATAGTGTTCCTGGTACCACGAAACAATGGACTGAGGAAATCAAAATTAAAGAAGCCAATTTTGAGCCATGTGATTTGGACATGTATTTTAGACGATGTTACACGATTTCATAATATCATGGAGTAGTTTGGATCTGGAATATTCTGAGGGTAGTGAGTGAGCATTCCACTAAAATTAGTTGGTACTACATAACAATATTCAATCTGGTCGAATATGATTTCTATTAACGAATGAGTTTTGTATCAAATGAAGTATATCCTTTTGCATACGAATTTAATTTTCTTTAACGTATCACAATTTATTGGAACTTTAAAATAAGTAAATCAAACTCATCATCAGCTATTTGAGCTTGAAGTGATTTAAACATTCAATTACTCATTCCTGCTTGTGCATGAGGTCATTGACAATGACCTCGAGCCTACCATAGACAGAGCAATTTCTGCAGAAAATATGAACGAAGAATCTCCTGAAGTAAATAAAACAACAACAAATCATACACTTCGAGAGTATTTCCCTTTGGCAGGATCTCGATAAAACATCTAGGAATGCACACACCGAACAAGTTTTATTGTTCGAAGTCAACCACAGCCCACTTTGACCTTTTCTTCGTGTACGATCGCACCCACAACTCTTTATTCGATGAAATTTTCCATCTGAAACACTGAAAGAGGCTGGATATTTTTGATGAATTCGTTACGTTTCCGATGAATGATGTTATCAACGAAGTGAATCATAAATCATAAAATTATATGTACAATAATGAAGTAGTAGTTTCACCTTTTTAGTTAAATTTAAGTCGAAAATAAGTTTATTTTTCACTTGTCCATTACTGCTTTATGATACCTTGGCAACGGTTGCTATTAACAGACCATGGCGCCCGGGGCGTTATGTGGGGCATTATGAATCATAACGTCCGCTAAATGTTTTATTTCTGTAGTTCAATAAATTAATTACTCAGAAAATTTTCATTTATAACTGTGTATGAAAAAGGGACTAATTATTCTCTCTCAAATAGAAATAACAATTTTTAAATGTCCCTAAAAAATTAGTACCAAGTTTGAAGTTCTGTGAGTTGACCGATGATGAACTCCTCAATGTTCGGAACGTAAACATTTTCTTTTTTGGAAACGGAAAGGGCTATCATTGTGGCAATTTTGTTCTTCGAGGAGATACTTTCTTCAATATAGCTCTCCGCTACCGTACTACTTTTCCATTTTCCATGTAATTTTAGTGGTTCAAAGAAAGCACCACCTTGAACAAGAAGCGTTGACGACGTTCGGCGTAGATAATGTCCGGTGTAACCTTTCGGGATTTCCAAATTAGGGTATTTCGCTATGATAGAAGGAACACTTCCTATAGTATTTTTACCTACAGGTAACTCAATGCATTTATTATTTCTGTAAGTTAAAAAAAAACCTACGTTGTTTACATCCTTTTGGTCGTGGTGCAATGCACTTTTTAACTAAGTTCAAGAATCCTATTTCGCTTTCTTCAACAATGGTGAAACTTTTGGAGGTGCAGGTCTTGGTTTCTGGTACCTTGTTTAGTAAAACGGCTCCTCTGTCTTCAATGTCATCAATTGTCATCTTGATCATTTCATCACGTCTCAAGCCTCCAAATATGTCCATTACCAGAACAACTTTATGTAGCAGAAAAGTATCATCTGGAGCTTTTCTTATGAAAAGTAATACTTAATATTAATATTTTTCATGAGATAAAATCACCAGTTCCTGGAAATATGCCATTAAGACAGCTTCATTCACGTTATTCACATGTTTTCATCTTTCCATTTAAAAAAATGTACTCACTCCTTCTCGTATAAATAAGTATTTGGATTTCACATGCAGTAAATTTCCTAACGCTTTCAGCTTTGAGCATCACATTCTGTGGGATCTCCATAATTATTATGAACACATCCGTTTTTAGTTTCCTTCACTAACAAGCTTGTCAATTCTTGTCAAAAATGCAGCGTCATTTTATTAAATAAACAACCCCTAGCAACCTCTTCAATTTTTCCATAGCAATTGAATAGAAGCTCAGTTGTGCTCAGTTGCCGTACAGAACGCAGTAAATAGTATGAGAAGAAATGTATGATAGATCATTTTTTCGTGAAAAATAAAATCTTGAATGCACCACGAGTGTTACTAGATCCTAACGTCCGTCGGGCAACATTCATTCCTCGGGCCAAATGCCCTCGGCTGAATGTTACCCTCCGTCGTTAGAATCTATATAAATACATACATACATACATAAATAGCTATTATTGCCTAGCAGACAGAAGGATACCAATTAGAACTGAAATAAAAAAAGTGAATCAAGCTGGACTCGAACCTGGGATTTATTACTATCCGGCAAAGTGCCGGTATTGATTCAATAACCGGCAATTAACAATTTGAATTCAGCTCCGTGTTTTCATGAGACGATGGGGGTCAATTTGATGATTGAAAGAAACATTCTCGCAGACAGACTAAGTGAAATTTTATTGATGTAGGAGCTGGTGTCAATCACATATAGGAATATCACCTCACATCCCAAATTTCAAGTGAGCATGACTCAGCCAAGTAAATATAAATATTGAAGTAGTGGTTTTAGGTTTGTAATTAAATTTTAAATCGAAAACAAAAAGTTTACGGCATAGCAAACAGAAAGATAAATAGAACTGAATTGAAAAAATGTGGATCAACCGGGATTCGAACTCAATTGGCTGGAAATCAAGAGATTTCGGCTAATATACAAGAAGATCCAATTTTACATAAAGCTGTCTGAACAGACGTATATTTAAAACCTAATTCCCATTTAGGTCATAAAATGATCTTACATTCTGAAATGTAAAAACCCGCCCTAATCTAGTAGGCTAGTAGGCACGAAGAACGGAAGGAAATGATATATAACAACTAATTGGCATTGACATTGTAATACGGTCATGTCCAGTGAGATTTTAATTTGACATTTGACAATTTCAATGAACACAGAATGTTTGAAATCTATATAGTGAGCAAAGAAAATCTGGAAAGCGTTGAAAATTAAGATCACTGATATGCAGTGTGTAGTTCAATCGCCTGTAAAGCGAAATTTGATGATCCATTTAATTTTACATCTGTATTCAAACGGAGGCGATTCATAGATCCTCCAGATAATCTAATCTAATGAAAATGTTGGAGTCAACTTCTTTTAAAATTTGTGAAATATGGTTGTGGCTGATATCATGTTGATATGATAGGTGAATGCTGAGTTTCCAAGTTTATTCCAATGTTCGATTATCCAAACCTTCACAGGTCTACATGTCCTTCCTATGTAAGAAGGTTCACATTCATATGCCAATCAATAGAGCATTTTTTCCTAACAAAAATACTAGTAGAAAACCGACTGTGCCATCACATGGAAGACATTCCGTAGTTATATTCTGTTGTGTTTTCGACTAGCAACTGTCATTTATTATTTTGTTATAAACATTTAAATTACAAAAAACGTGTTTTTTCTATAGTTTTGCTTATAAAATGAAAACTGATAGAGCAATCTGGTTGCTCCAATGGAAATTATTGTAGATAATTGAAATACGAACAAAATGAAATGTTTTACGACCCGATCGGATAATTAGCATCGGAGGAAAACCGGAAAAACCGGATTTTTTTTTAAAAAATTCATAATTCCGCCATTTTCAAGATATAGTGTTGGCCCTTCTCATGAAAGTATTGAATCATGTGTACTATGTGTGTGCACAAAACAGGCTCTGACGGATCATTCTGATGGATCATTCGTTTTGGCACGATTGCAATTTGATTTTTTTTGCACTATCTTGCAGCGTGCCTGGGTGCTCTAGTCATAGTCCAATAAGGATTTCTAAAACAGATTTTGGAAGTAGAAGTACAGTACCACAAAACGTATATTCTCAATTTGCCCTAAAATGCAAATAGGTGAAAAATGAATGAAATGAATGGTGAATGCGGTCGAGTGGTAGGAGAGAGCGGGAGAGGAGGGGAAGCGTATGATCACGTAACCCGTTCATTAGAAGAATTCCGCTCATCTTCCGAACTCTCCTACCACTCAGCAGCTAAAGCAGACACGGATATTTTCAGTCATGTATGCATGCATTTTTCACCCATATCGCACAATTGTGCAAAATGAGAAAATACATTTTGTAGTACTATACGATGATGTATTGATATCTAGTTGGCCTAGACCAGTTCCCTGCATAAACAAAATATTGCGTTACCATAGCAATGAACAATAACTTACTAGAAGTGTCAGTGTAAAGTTTGACGTCAAAAAAGTAAACCAGAGTTACGCAATAAATTAAAAGAAAAAATATGTCCACCGAAGATATGCTAATACCCTTGGTGATCAATGTCCTTCGTATGCGACCGTGAAGAATTGGACTGCAAGCTTCAAAAGAGGTAATTTTCCATTGAAGATGATGACCGATCGGGAAGGCCAGTTTCTGTGTCAGTCCCCGAATATATCGATGCAGTTCATGACATGATTTTTACAGACCGTCGAATTGGGCTAAAACGGATATCTGAAGCACTGAATATTTCATACGAACGCGTTCATCATATAGTTCACGTCAATTTGGACATGAGAAAAATTGCTGCAAAATGGATCCCCAAATGTTTGAATGTTGACCAAAAGTGTGCAAGGGTAGTTGCATCGCGTTCGATCTGTGCTCGATTTGAAAACGATGTAGACTTCTTAGACCGAATTGTTACTATGGGTGATACTTGAGTACATTTCTACGATCCAGGAACAAAGCAACAATGGAATGGCGACACCCCGGTTCTCCAAGACCTAGGAAGTTTCGTGTTCAAAAATCTGCTGAAAAAGCTCTTGCTTCAGTTTTTTGGGATTGCCATGGAGTAATCATGATTGAGTTTTTGGATAAGGGTAGAACAATAACTGGAAATTACTATTCGACATTACTGACCACATTGACGCGGAAAGCTATCCAAAGTTGTTTTGTTTTTGCAGGACAACGCCCCTGCACACAAATCTCATGTTGCCAAGCAAAAAATTCGTGATTTAGGGTTTGAATTACTAAAACACCCCCCTTATTCACCAGATTTGGCTCCGTCGGACTATCATCTCTTTCCTCAACTGAAAAAAAGTTTAAAAGGCCGTAAATTTTCTTCCAACGAGGAGGTAATAAAAGCTGTAAAGGTTTGGTTTGCAGAGCAAGAAGAAACATTTTTTGAAAGGTCTAGAGACGTTGCAGGTTCGCTGTAATAAATGTATCCAATTAAGAGGAGAATATGTTGAGTAATAAAATATTTTGACATTGACATTTTGTTTGGTTCTATAGTATGTTTGAGAAATTGAAATCGGGTTATCACTAGAGCATAAAGACACGCTGCAATTTAAATTGCAATTGTGCCAAAACTAACTACCCGACAGCACTTGTTTGGTGCACACCCAAAGTACACATGATTCAATACTTACATACTTACACGAAAAAAATCGCAAAATTTTCCGGTTTTTTCAGTTTTTCTCCGATACAGATGATACGACCGGGTCGTAAAACATCCCATTTTATTTGTATTCCAATTATCTACAATTCTTTTCATTGGAGCAACCAGATTTCTCTATCAGTTTTCATTTTATAAGCAAAACAATAAAAAACACGTTCTTGTTATTCAAATGTTTATATTAAATGAATAAATGACAGTTGCGAGTCGAAAACATAACAGAATATAACTACGGACTGTCTTCCATGTGATGGCATAGTCGGTTTTCTTCTAGTAGGTATCTTTGTTAAAAACTCACTCATCTTATGCTTTATTACAATTGAGTTTGTGAATCCCACCTTTTGGTCGATTTTATCCTTTGAAGTGTTTACCTACATTATTAGTACTTTTGGAACAAACTTTCGCATTTTTTGAATTATTAGTAAAACCAGACAATATTGAGAAATGTTTTCATTTAAGAATGGTAGGGATACGGATCTAGAGGGTTTTTCTTCCATAGGATAGGTTAGATTTTATTGTATTTTATTTTTAACTTTTATAATTGAATTAGTGATAATAGTGTAACTGGTGTATAACCTTTGATGTAAGCAATTTATTCAGGAATGTTCAATACCCTATTATGGACTTTAGATGATAAAGGAATATTGAGAAGTCTATGAATGTGGCAATGAAACTCTGCCAGTTTATGCTGTTGAGGATAATTAGGGAAAGAAGAAACTTTCACTGCCACTTCGTATCTAAAGAATATACGGATATAAGAAGGGTTTTTTAAGATATCAGAATCAAAATAAAAAAGTTTTTATTTTGATGATTTCCAGAACTTCACAAGAAGAGAAATACTAAGAGCCGAATTCATTTATTGTATCCAAATAGTCTTTCATAAAATATTGGAATCTTATTTTTCCGTTGAATTCCAAAATATTGGAATTGATCTGGATATTATTAAATCGTTGTTGGTCATTTTCAGTGTCCGCCATATAGAAAACTTTAAAAAAATTCTTATAAAATTGGATTCCTGCTAAAATTTGGTGCATCGTCCAAAATGTACAATGGATTTTCGTGGCTAAACAACCTACATTTTTCAATATTTCATATCATTTCATTTCAGAAAAAAGATCACAAATTCAATCAGTTCAAATATGACCTCCATTTGGATTTATTAATTTGTCGAGTTCCTCTGTACATTTGGTGTATACTCTGAAAAATCATTTGATACAGTTCATTTCCTTGTTTTCCTTCTCGCAATAAAGGCATGTGTCCGTCATTTTCCATTCCGTCTGCTTTCCCAGAGTGCTTCAATCAATATTTGAGTAACCTACAGGCGAAGTTTGTATGTGTGTGTGAAATATGCATAGAAGGGATGTGTGAAGCGTTATTTTGATGCTGAATAGAGGTACAAAAGGTGCGGTAGTAGGAAGACCATTAAATTATGAAGGGAGACAAACCTAATGAATTGCATGATACAAAAATAGAATGAAGGACTCAAGCGTGAAACAAAAATAAACTTTTATACCATTAATGTAAATTTTTGAGCATTGTCGTGTGTTGTATTCGATGCATCATTAATGTTTTGAATCCCTGTTTCACTTCCCTACCCAACTTTGCTATACTGCGTGTCTCATTAAGAAGGCAACATACTGAATGATTGTCGAAAATACTCATTTGCAAGATTTTTCCAAAAAAGATTACGAGCAAACCACCTACTGAGCTAGATGGAGGAAATATGCAGATATTTTCCTCTCCTCCAGCGTCATCTACATGAAAAATTCGAATATTAAGTTGTTCAGCAAAGACCTCATTTCAGAAGCCGTTTAAAGAGCTTGCCAATAATATGAAACTCATTTCAATTTCTGCTATGATTTACTGCAACTATTTTTGGTAGCATTAATCTCTTCATCTCTTAGCATTTGTAGACCTCACATGTATGTTCCAACACTGATAAAAAGGATTTTTTGCATCAACGCATAACTGCGTTGATTCAAAGAGATTGTATTCTTGAATAGATTCAACCAAATATTAGTTTGTTTTTTTGACGGATTCCCCTTGGCCACTTACAAGGAAAATATTTTGAAACAAGTAAACACTTCATAAGTTGGTTGAACAAGAATATTTCAGCTTTAATAATGGGCACTTTCTTTGTTGAATCATGGGAGTAGGTTGGGACAAGAATATTGCAATTTCAATAATGAATACTATTCTTCTATCAACTTGGAGGTTGAGTTCCAATCTGCACTTTGCACTTGGTTATAAAATATAGAATGGAAGCCACTTTCCTTTTGGCAACATTGAATAGATTAAACAAAGCATAGATTCACAACTACGAATAATTTAGGAATAAATAATGGTTTAATATGAGAACAGTTTTAAGTTCAATAACTGTATTATCAATAAAACCAGTTAGTAGTGACGCATATTGCAGTTTGATTGAATTCATAAACAACGCCACTCGCTTTTAGACACAAAACTGTAGAAGACCAAAATATATTTCACTCAGTTTCACAACTGGCCCATAATGAGCCTAATTCAATTTTCGATATTGCGTATAGGTACCTCATAACCTCCAACCCAAATGATCAAACTGGATGAGATGGTCGAAATAGAAGTCGTATTCACAGATCGCGGTGTCACCACCTGCTTTGATTGTTCATTGGTTGAATGTGTCACGTGGTACGGGTGGTGATATCTACCAATGAATCATATTCTTGTGTTGAAAGGATTATGTTTCTCAATGAGTTAATGTGAGTTTTTTCTAGGATGAAGAGTAGAATGTTTTCACTGCAAGCAATTCATTTCAAGAGAGTTTATGTAAAGAAGCAAACATCTCAATCAGTTTGAAATGTGAGTATATTCATCCATTAGAAATAATTATTCTTTTCAGAATATTATTCTATTCAAGAGTATGTTTATTTTTAATTGAAGAAATATTTTTTATCTGTGAATATTGCTGTGTTGAGACTACTCAAGAATTGGAATATATACGACAAATTACATTTGCGGAAAAGCCGAATGCACCAACCCAAAAAGTCGCATTGGAAAATAATATCAGCAACTCCTCAGCACGAATACCAAATACGTTTTCGCTATAGAGCAATCCTACAAAAAGTTTTGGGTGTGGTTGAGGAACGTTGATGATACCTTTATCACGTGGAATCATGGAGATGAAGAACTTGATGTCTTCCAGCACCACCTGAACAACGTGAGATAGTCTATAAACTTCACAATGGACCATAACAGTCCATCCACTCTACCTAGTTGAACATTTAAAAAGATCTCTGACAAAATGGGTAGGAGAAGTTCTGGTCCGTTTTGTCGGAGAGAATTAGGCAAATTAGGTCAAGATATAAAATTCGAACCGGCTTCAATTCAGGTAACACCATCCACAGCCACCTCACGAAAACGCCAAAGCTAATAATGACTCTAAAATTGTATTTAAACCTTTCCTTGTGAATGTTGTATGTCAGAGTAACTGAAAACCCACAAGAATAGTAGATCATGTCTAGACCACTCAGCATATTAAATGGTCTGAAGCCAAAGTCATCCGTAAAGAAGAACTCTGGTACAATAGAAAACGTAAAGAAGCGGCCTACATTGTGAACAATGAGGTGTTCAGTCAACCGAGCACAGAGATTCGAAATTTCTGGATATCACTGATCGATCAAATAGATCAGTTGAAATTTCAAGTCAAACTCAGCTGCATAATCCCCCGATTTTTACTTGTGGGGAAATCTCAAGACTTTCTCTCGCACTTTATTAAAGCAAACCACAAGATTTATTTGAAAGAGACACCTACATCATTGGGCCCATTACGCCACATATGTTGAAAAATAGCAGAAACCACTTTTATTTAAAACTGGCGAGTTGCCATGACCTTCAAGGGGAACATTTCGAGCATTTCTTACATTTATTAATTAAATTATTTTTACAATGATGTGCCACTTGGCGTAACGTAACTAATATTTGAAAAAATATAAGTGACGTCACCGACAAGTCACGAAAGCCATTAGTTCGTAAATATACGCTATAATCAAAATCGATTGGCGTGTTTCGGCATAACAGTGACAAGTGTCGAAATATGAATAAAACTTGATTACTTATATTTCGGTCGTGATAGTTTTATTCACCAGAAGACGATTGCGGATTCAAGCAATTGAAACGTTGTGAAAAAATTTGAAAGAGATAGAAATCTTTCAACCATTAAGATGATGGACGTCCGAAATATAAGTAATCAAGTTACTACATCGTCTAAAACATTCAAACATGAATAAAACTGTTTCCCTTTGTCTGATACACACTGTAAAGTGTATTCTCATTTATACATTGTACTCACCAACATGCCACGGTGATTCTCATAGAAACGCGAAACTAATTTTCCAATAAACGACGTAAAATATTCATTGTTAATTATGTTGAAACAAACGGCAGGTACCGTAACTGATGAAAAATACCAACAAGCAGGCGCTGACTGGTTAGAACAATACAGAAATCGCATAAAATTTCAATCTGTGTTTGTGAATGTACAATATGATTTTATTTACTTTCTTGATGAACCTACATTGGATGGATCTGTTGCGCTACAAACGTCGAAAAACATAAAAAAGTTGTGAACATTAAATAATAGGGAAAAATACATTTGACAGTTAATCATTTTTTTCGTATGATTTTTAACCATTCGGAACGTCCAATAGAGTCAATTTATTTTGTATAATCTCAAACATACTACCTAACCTAACCTAACCTAACCATTCGGAACGTCCAATAGAGTCAATTTATCTTGTATAATTTCGAATATACGTGGTGATATATAGAGTAACTCCACCAATCAGGAATTTAGAGCGTTGTCCTGCAAAAACAAAACACCTTTGGATAGCTTTCCGCGTCTTTTCTCTTTAATTTTTTCCCGTAGAGTGGTCAGTAATGTCGAATAGTAATGTCCAGTTATTGTTCTACCCTCATCCAAAAAATCATTCATGATTACTCGATGGCAATCCCAAAAAACTGAAGCAAGAACTTTTCCAGCAGATTTCTGGACACGAAACTACTTAGGTCTTGGAGAACCGGAGTGTCGCCATTCCATCGATTGTTGCTTTGTTTCTGGATCGTAGAAATGTACCCAAGTCTCATCCATAGTAACAATTCGGTTTAAGAAGTCTACATCGTTTTCAAATCGAGCACAGATCGAACTCGATGCTACTACCCTTGCACGCTTTTGGTCAACTTCAAACATTTGGGGATTCATTTTGCAGCAATTTTTCTCATGTCCAAATTAACGTGAACTATATGATGAACGCGTTCGTATGAAATATTCAGTGCTTGAGATATCCGTTTTAGCCCAATTCGATGGTCTGTTAAAATCATGTCATGAACTGCATCGATATTTTCGGGGACTGATACAGAAACTGGCCTTTCCGATCGGTCGTCATCTTTAATGGAAAATTTACCTCTTTTGAAGCTTGCAGTCCAAATTTTCACTGTCGCATACGAAGGACATTGATCACCAAGGGTATTAAGCATATCTTCGTAAATCTGCTTACCTCTTACCCCTTTTAAATACAGCTCGATACTCCAATTTTTCGATTTTCACAATTTCGGTGGACATATTTTTTCTTTTAATTTATTGCGTAACTCTGGTTTACTTTTTTGATGTCAAACTTTACACTGACACTTCTAATAAGTTATTATTCGTTGCTATGGTAAGGCAATATTTTGTTTATGCAGGGGACTGGTCTAGGCTAACTAGATATCAATACATCCTCGTACCTATTCTAGAAATTTACTCAAAAAAAAAATATCGCATCAAATACCATACTTCGAAATATGTAAGGTTATAAGTAAATCTCAAACTTCCATCACAATTACAAATTGTGACATTTTAACAGAATAAACCTGCAGCTTCGTGGTCGCTTTATTTCAACTGTTTAACTGACAATTTGTTATTAAGCAACAAGTATCGAATATTTTGAAGTACTTATAGCTTACTACTCATATTATATAAACCAATCGAATGCCATAATTTTTTTATGCACTAGCGGGCGGTAAAGTACAATTATCACACATCATTTCATGCAATTCCTAACACGAATTAGAATCATTTCAGTTCAATAGAGCAATACTCTTAACATTTGTTCATAATCGTTGGCAATTTTTTCGGTGATGATCTATTTATTTGAAATAGATTCTCCAAATAGCACTCAGCTACTTAACTATAGTTTTACATTCCTCATATTATGTTAACCTTAATTATTGTATGCATAACGTATGAAAAGTGTAGACCATTGCAATTCAAGTCAGTATTTGTGATTCGCGCTATAAAACCGCTAGTGCATAAAATTTTGTATGTATCACGTGTGTAAAATGCGTTTAAGGCCTTCGGCGTGTGATGGCCCTCGGCTAACGCCATGAGGCCATCATCCACGCCGCAAGCCATAAACGCCTACTTTACGCCCTTGATACATAAATAACTATAATTTAAACCCATGAGAGACTTTTTGAAAACACTATCTTCAGACCATGGTATTTTCAAATCCGTGTTTCGACTCTCTCTTATTTATACGTTTCCATAGTTACAACAATACTGCAAATTCAGAAACGTCACTTTGACGGTTCAACTCTTCAACTGGCATTAATGAAACAACTGTGTTGCTGTACAAAACAACTCGAGCAAGCTCTCGAGGTGTTTCTATGCAACAGTTTTCGTGACAGCAAGGTGAAAGTTTTTATTGAAAATTCAGCATATTGTCGGGATATTATTACTGAATATAAAAAAAACATCTAAAGTAATTAGGAGGCCCACCCTCTGTTTATATTTCTCCTACTTTATCCAATCTCTTAACGAAATTGAGGACTATTAAAAGGGTGCTTGACTACTTTTTTAAGGATTTGTTACTGTACCATTGGATAAGCTGATTTTCTTTTTCAGCGTTATTTTGACCATATCTATTTATTATTTTGTCAAATAGAAAATTAGATATTATGAAGAGCAAACACTATACCTTGGTAAAACGAGAATCCGTTTTACGCCTACAGTTTATCTTTAAGATTTTTTTTAGCAAATGACTCAATGTTTTTGTGTAAATTCCGGAACTACAGTGGTTTTTGGGTATGATAATTTTCAAGAAAAAACTTGATGATGAGTTGAAAAAAATTGAGAGATTCCGGAATTCTTATGGGTCCACCTTAAACATTAGCTGGAAGTGGTGAGGAAAAAATTCGACTTTTCTGTGTGACGCGCTGATTGTGGCTCTTAATATTCCATTATTAATCCCTTATCAAACAATTACTGTCATAGAGATATCAAATCATTAAAATATAAGACAATAATGACCAAATACACGCCTTACACATGAAAAGAACTTAGTTTTTCATTGTACCAAAATTTAAAATAATAGGCTAATATTCTTGATCGTTAGTTATTTATGCATTCTTCCAATCTTACATCGTAATATCCAAATAAAATCCCAGAAAGAGTTTGATCTAGACACCTTTAGCGACAATAAACAAGCGAAAGGATCCTTCCTTTGTGTTCGGGAATTTTCAAGAATGCCAAAAGCTCGATTTACAGCGGAGTGTTGGTTTTTCTCCAAACAAAACAATAAATTGAATTTCCCGGCTGATACACAAGCTAGGATGCGAACACTTTATCCATTGACTTTTACGTTGATGGAAACGAAACTGTCCTTCGGAAGTGGAGACTGACAAAAAAAAACACGACCGGAAATAAGTTACTATTTCCATTATTTTGTTTTTATTCGTTTTGTTCGGGTGTTCAATTCGTTTTCGATGAAAAGCAAGCGAATATTTTTCTTGTAATAAGGTTCAAAGGAAAAAAATTGTTTCAGTAAATAAATTTCGATTATCGTCAAGTAGCGTAAGAAAAAAGTTTCAAAATAATGTAATAACTCAAGGTTGTTTATCTAGAATTTGTTCGATACACAGCCACATTTCAAGTTTTTCGTTAGTCATGATAGCCATATATAGTGTGTTCATTTGAAACCATGCAATTTGACAATGAAAACAAAAAGATGTTCAGTAAGATGTGATTTAGGATAACATTTGAGGTTGGAAGGGGTAATATTTTTATTTAAATAGAACCATATTATATGTTATTACTCAAACGAAAGGCCTCCAAAAGTGCAAAATTTCTATAAGAAGAAAATTGAAATTGGTCAAAGAGGTTTCGAGAAATACACAATAAAAGTAAAATTATGTGTGTTGTGTTGCACTGATGAGAGGTAAGAACCTCGAAACATGTCTGCAGGTGGTCATCCCAATCAAAATGAAGAATAATCTTTTGCTTGTTCACAATAAGCACTTGCAACTTGTATCTTCTTGGAAGAACGTTGCATAAATATCTGTCAGATGTAGTTCAATATCCGTCGTGGTATGAGCCAGGGAAGTAGTTGTTTTCTGTCAGATGTTTGCCTCATAATTTCCACTTGGTGGAAACATTTGGAGAAGAGGGTACTTCGACTTTGTCGATTTTATTCATACATTTAATTGTACTCTTCCGGCAGAGCCTTCGAACTTCTTCGAAGTTTCGCATTAATATTTAAAGTTAACGAATCGTATTTTCGAAACGGTTACTTCAATATACACAAATTTCTAATGCCTATGTGAAAGTTATGATTTTTGTGTCGAACTAAAGCCATTTACAGATGCATTCCGAAAAAATTATTGTCGTCACGATTATAAAATTTAAGAGGATATAATTATAATGATGTTTGACAGACAGGTGTGTGATATTCCTGATCCATTTTCATGCCCCTAAATTATTCAGGGTTGCTAAAATTGATTTTCAATTCTGAACTTTTTATGAATAGAGATGTGGGTCAACTATAATAGGTGAATATGGAGCACTTATGATAGTTTATTCATTTGTTTTTTCATGTTTTTGATTCTCGATTTTGCATTTTTTGTTTTTGTTAATATTCCTGTTAACAATGTTAACAATCGGTTTTTATGGTACAAAGAGATGTATGAAAATGAGTAACAACAAATATTCAAAATTCAATAAATTGGGAACGGTTGACCATAGGGATCTTCAAATAAAAACATAAATTTCTCCGAAAATTGAAGGGTGTTTCATAAATAGTATTGGAAAAGTGAAAGAATGCTTAGAAGAATGTACTAATATAAATGGTAAATGGTTTTTCGGTTTGCCCGGTATATTCAGCAATAATTTCTGGTTACGAACGCTGCAGTCTATTTCACTTTGGTTTTTTAATCATCACCTAGCTATAATAGAACTCGAGCCATCGGACTCAGACTGTTGCCCATCCTTGTATAAACAAAGCAGCCATGTTCATAATGAATTGAAAGCAAAAGTTGTATTTCATGTACATTCATTAAATTGCAAAGCGTTTTCAGCTATTATGCCATCATCAGTGCGATACCTGCTGGTAAGTAATATTGTTTGAAACATTGAAAAAGTTTAGAAAATTTTTGAACTTCTTACTCCCAAAGTATTTATACAGGAGATCTAATAAAAATTGACATAACCATTGCTAACACTTGTTTGAACAGAATACATTTAATAGGTATATTAAGATATTTATCTACCCATTTGGAGTTTTTTAAATTTAAATTTCGTGACAATTGCATACTTATTCTGGAATGGACCACCAGACACGAGGACCACAAGGTACTGACTGAAATGGAAAAGATTTCGAAATGTGACAAATAATTTAAATTGAAAAGTGACAGATGATGAATAGTGACATTGGCATGAGGCTTATGTCCAATATCGATTAAAAGTAAAAATATGACTATTGACAATATTTGTGACCCCAGAATGTGAAAGTCTACCTGGTGAGCAAAGATCTAGAAATTTGGAAAATTAATACTGAAATGTAGAGAAAATATGATATATTCAATTGAACTTGTATATTAAAGCAGAGGTTATTACTCCGTAATTCTTTATTTATTTGTTAATCTTTCAGGAAATCTAATCTATTGTAATTTTTTGACTTAACTTGTTTCAAAATTTGTAAATTGCGATTTGTCCTGAAGTTATGTTTAATATGGTCTATTCAGATCCGAACTTCCAAAGGTCTACGTGTCCTTCCTCTGTAAGAAGATTCACAATCATTACAGTTGATGAATTTGTAAATTCCACTTTTTGAAGTTTATTGATTTTGTCTTTCGAATTGACCAAATGTTTACTTAAATTATTGTTACTTTTGAAAGAAACATTTGCATTTGTTAATTTATTAATAATGAAATCAGAAACTTTTTGAGAAATATTTTTATTTGAGAAAGGTAAAGATACAAACCTAAAGGGATTCTCTTCTCTGGGGTAGGTTAGATTTTGTTCTCTTCGATTTTTGACTTCTTGAATAATATTTGGGAAGGATTGTAACCGTTGTTGTAAGCAATTTGTTTGAAGATGTTTTGCTCTTTATTAAAGTCTGTGGATGAAAGAGGAATGTTGAGAAGTCTGAGAATGAGCAGTAAAAGGCTGGCATTTTATGCTGATATGGGCGATTGGAGAAAAATGGTATGAGATTATCAGTTTGAGTAGGTTTTCTGTAAATGCTAAATTCCAGATTAACAGATTCATTAATGGTCAAGCCTGAAAAATTTAATATTTTATCAGATTCAAGTTCAAGTGTGAAATCAATGATGGGACGGATTGAGTGAAAATCAAAAATAAACAAATTGTAGATATTGATCTCTACTTCCAGATGCCGTTCTCAGAATTTGAATATGACGATTTTCCTTAAATCAGCGCATCTTGCAAGATGTGCCTTTGAATTGTTTACACTGATAAAAAGAATTTTTTGCATCAACGCATAATTGCGTTGATTCAAACAGATTGTATTCTTGAACAGGTCCAACCAAATATTAGTTTGATTTTTTGACGGAATCCTCTTGACCACTTACAAGAAAGATATTTTGGTACAAGTGATCACTTGCTTCATAAGTTGGTTGAGGCAAGAATATTTTAGCTTCAATAATGGGTACTTTTTTTGTTGAATCATGGGAGTAGGTTGAGACAAGAATATTGCAATTTCTTATAATGAATACTTGGAGGTTGAGTTCCAATCTGCACTTTGCACTTGGTTATAAAATATAGAATGGAAGCCATTTTCATTTTGGCAACATTGAATAGATTAAATTAAGCATAGATTCACAACTACGAACAATTTAGGTATAAATAATGGTTTTATATGAGAATAGTTTTGAGTTTAATAACTGTATTCTCAATAAAGCCAGTTAGTAGTGACGCATATTGCAGTTTGATGGAATACATAAACAAGGCGACTCGCTTTTAGACGCAAAACTGGAGAAGACCAAAATATATTTCACTCATTTTCACAACTGGCCCGTAATGAGCATAATTCAATTTTTGATAATGCATTTTTATTGTATAGAAACAGTTTCCACTAGGCAAAAAACTAACATTCATATCGGTACGCATAGCCTCATAACCTCCAACCCAAATGGTCAAACTGGATGAAATAGTCGAAATGGAAGTCGTATTCACAGGTCGTGGTGTCAGTTTTCGCAATATTGTTTGTCCAACTTCAGATTTATAAAATTTATAATTTTTTGAGAAATGGTCTTTTTTTCGAGGTTTTCCCGGATTTTTGCAATGGAAAATGCACCGATCCGGTAGCATGAAAATCCATTTTGTGGGTTTGATGAATCTTTACAAATGTTCCATTGACTGTAAAACGATTTTTTGAATAATCGGTGAGATATTTCCAAAAAAAACAAAAACGTTGTAATTATTTTCACTATTGCTTGTTTAAAAAATTCCGAAAAGCAATTTTACGGGGGCGAAAACTGGGTTTTCCATAAACGAACTATTTTGTGGGAAAAAACCTCTATAGATTGGTCTAAAATCCTGAAATAGGTAGATAAATATTTTTCTTTTCTACTGCGGAAAATTGAATTTGTTAAGTTTTTGGAGACTATACTGCTAGCGCGTCGTTCGGCCATCTGCAATCGCGTGCGGAAAAGTATCACTTTCCGCACTTGTTAGGTTTTTCGGTTTAAAATTGTTTTTTTCCGTTAACCAGCTGTCGTCTCCTTACGAACGGCAGCCCTCAAAAGTCGAAACTTGTGCGAGCCAAGGATTAACGAGGTCTTACCTTTTTACGTGCGATACCTAGCACGATCCGAAGAGAATATCGAAAGGAGGTCCGTTTTGGTCACCCATCCAAACCCCGGCCTCGCCTAGCGTTGCTTGGCTTCAGATATCGGTGAAACGGCGCTCTCCGTTCGAGCTATCCCCGTGGTAAACTACTATAATATGTTGAACGTGTGTCCGTTCAAACAAGTGTTAATTAACCATGGTTATGTCGATTTTTATTGGATCTCCTGTATAAATACTTTACGAGTAAGTAGTTCAAACATTTTCTCAATTCTGTTCAATGTTTCAAACAATATTACTTACTTGCAGGTATCCCACTGATGATGGCTCAAATGCCGAAAGCGCTTTGAAATTTAATACATGTTCACGAAATACAACTTATTCATTTAATTGAACAGTTGTTTTAACAAATTTTCTGTTTATAATGAACTACTGCACTCAAAACTGCATTTCAGAAATCGCTCGTCTAGACCAGAAACTTAACAATCCGCGAACATCAATATCTCTCGTTGGTAATTAAACTCAAGATATCAAGATTCCGGATAATTATCCATATCAAATTTCATAATATCCAATCAAAGTCCGGAAAATAGACGTTCGCCTATCAAGTAGTCGCGTAACGATCTTCATATTGAAAGGCTCTCGAATTATTAGACGGCTTATTAAATTGAGTAGTTCAGAAGAGTTTTCCCCGGTTTTCCACTATAAAAGAGACGGCGCAACTGTAGGAATTCAATAAAAATTACGTCGGGCTGGAGTGTTTCCTTTTTCAGGACAAGTAGACTGCCTGATGCATTTCAGTTTCGAGATCGTACTATTTTGTACCTATATTTCATTTGTATGAAAATTTCCGATGAAAAGAATTTATTTTTACTACTGCGATACACAAAGAAGTGACTGCAGTAAAGAAGCACCAAGTTTCGTTAATTTTACGATTGATTCTTATACGGCTGTTATTTATATGTGAACCATCGTCTACTTCTCAGCATTTTTACTCGTAAACAGTTTCTGTAGATAGTGGATATAAGAACACAGTATCTCAAAGTAACAATTTGCCAGGAAAAAGGTGGAATTCCAACTTTGTTTCTTTTAAATACGGCGGTGATAACATGAATACAAATGAGAGAAGAAAACAGAAGGTGAAACATTTAATTATCTAAAACTGGTGTGAACTCATCAATCTTATTTATGTTGCAAGAGGGATTACAAAAATTTTCGTTGATTTATAAATATTAAATCGTAGAGGGCTATACAGTGCGGTTTTTTATCCCCCCTCCTGTTCACTTTTGAATGGTTCGACTTACCATTTTGAATGGTATCATCGGTATAACTTTTTGAAATGAAAGACATTGTGATTTCTTGAAAGGGGGGCGGGGGCACATCAAATTAAAATTTTTAAATGGCATGGGGGGTCAAGTGACACATCGTTCGATTATCTTTTCAACCATCTAAATTTTTCTGGATTTTGTTTTATATCTGTTTAATCATATTCACTCGAAATATCAAGTATAACAGCGGATCTGAATGATAGATACCATTAACTCGATATATTTGAACGGTTTGATGAGGAGCAATGGGTCAAAAATATTTTTAATGATATTACAAATACTACTATTTGAAATAAGATAAATTGCATTTACTCGACAGATGGCGCTGGGGGCACATCAACTTGAAAATTTCAAAATGCAAAGAGAAAGAAATTTTGAAAATCTGTATTAACGAAAAAAAATATATGGTTGAAAAGAGAATTGAATTCTCTTTTCAACGATGTATAATTTGACACCCCCATGCCATTTGAAATGTATTAATTGATGTGTCCCCTGTGCAATCAAAATGTCTTTTATTTTAAAAAGTATAGTATAGGTAATACAATTCAGAATGGTGTTTGTTTCATGTTTTGACGTCAAACCATTCAAAAGTTAACAGGTGGGGGGACTGAAAAAAGCCGCACTGTATAATAAACCAAATTACTATTGCTGTGATGCTTACTTTCAGGGTGCCATTTTGTCAAAAAATGGCATCTAGAAAGAATGTTATACTGGAAAATTTGGGCCGGCAAAAATTGCAAAAATTAAAAACAATTGAGTGCAAAAAACAAGAATGGTGATTCCTTGCAAATATTTCAAAAACTATTTGATACATCCAAAATTTGAAAAAAGATCCTCAAAGAGTCGGAAATTTCCTAAAAAATAATTGAGTTGGAGCTTCGGTTAAACGCTGAATTTGTTTATTTAACCAACAGATAATAAGAAAGACTTGAAGTGTTATTATCGTAATTTCAATATTTGATAATCTATTTGAACTTAGAAATTAAAGAAATATGTATCGAGGGAATTAAATGAATAATTAAATAAACAATTGAGTTATAGTTTCGATTGAAAGCTCAATTTGTTCATTGACAAATGAATAATAGAAAAGACCTGTCGTATCTTTGACAGTTTATAAGTTATTTTAATAACAAAGAATAGCAGATATGAAGAAAATGCACAATATTTTTTAAATTACAGATTCATAAAATAGAAAAATAATCCCATAAAAAATACACATGGTCGTTTTCATTTTTTTTCAGTATTTGAAAAAAATATAGCGCAAACATTCAATTGTTTATACCAATTTGTTTGATCAATAAGCAAATAAAAATAAAATAAAAGAAATTCATAATATCGGAGAACGTTATGAAGATTAAAATAAATGAATTCCTAATAAATAGCAACAAAAAATAAATTATTATTTGGCAAGTGCGTTTTTAAGAAACAATTTTTTTTAAGAATCGATTTTTTGTTAAAAATCTTTATTTTCATCAATGATGAGAATTTAAAAAAAATCTTATTAAAAATGCATTTGCTTATAACAAATATTTAAACATTGGAAGATGAAAATGTTAAAAAATTATTGTTTTGTAGCTTTTAGTAATGAAGAAACAAAATAACAAGGATAATTGAAAAAAAAAATTCTGATTGCTCAATTTACGTTGTTAATTTTTAATGCCATAGATTGTTAATAAAAAGGTGAAAAATCAAAATTTCTTTCTAAATCCTTTCAAGAATAGCTCAAGGAAGTAAAAAACATCTAGGTTTTTAGGTTAAAAATAATCCGGATTTTTATGTTAACTTTCAACAGGTAAAAATTAAATTACACATCTAAATTAAAAACAAATATTGTCGGTACAGTTCTTCACATTTGAGTTTAGCAGTAAAAAGAGAACCCTTGGGTCTATGTTAAGAAAAACTGATGTAAAGATAATAGAATCGAAGTTAAAATCAATATAGAATAAACAACTGAACTCGTTTGCTATTTTCAAAGTCTGATTATTTACGTGAAGTTCTGTTGATGCTCATCGCTTTTAGTTTTTACTTCCGGCTTTTATCGAAAATTTGTTCAAAATGAAATGCATTTTTGCTTTATTCATTAGTGGATTTTCGGATTATATTCCATTACGTGAGAGCCACTGATATCCATTAAACACAGAAATGGTAGGAAATGATAAATTTTTGTAAAACTCCAGTATCTACAATTGAGAATATTTTAGTTGAAAATGCATTCGATTTATTGAAATGTGGTTTTCTCTCTCAGGTTTCTGGCGCTTTTAATGATCCTTGAAATGAATTCCACCACTGAACTGAACTTCATGAAATTATCCTACAGACCACCATAGCTTTTCATGTTCACTCAATATTTATGAACTATGAAAAAATTATTAAAAGTTCATTGACTAGAGATCTCACTAACATTGAAGAGTATAATAATAAGCTCCGCAAACATGGAAAACTCATTCATCAAGTGGAAGAACTGTAATTTATGACATAAAATTATGCATATTTGGTATATACAGGGTGTAATCTAAATTATGTCATTAATTTCAGGTGGTGAGTCCTTGTCATATTTTATGAAAAAAAGTTCATTATAAACGTATGTATTCGGTTATTTATTAATTATATACTCAAAAGTCTTTTCGCCGATTTTCATGAAACCTAGTGTGTTTATTAGCAGTTGCAAGGTGCTTGTTTTCATGAAATTATTTTTCGAATCATAAGTGGCAGGTGGTTACTTGACTGATATTTATACTAAAAATCATTGTACTCCACTGTTTTTCGCTAAGTTTCTTATTTTTTCAGAATAAATAATTAAAAATACAACTCTCTTATAATGCCGCGAATTTGAAATAGCTAAACTTTGTCAAATCAATGCCAGTGGCGGAGGAATGTTGGTTACGCAACATCAAAAAGTCATGTGCACGTTCTTTTTTCAGATTCTCCATATTTTTTGACATTCTATTTAATTTTATGCACAAATGTTTTGTTAAGTTTAGGTAGAGACAGATGTTAGAGACAATCTATGGATTGATAAAGTGTTTCCATTTCCAATTCACGGCATTATATGAGAGTTGTATTTTCAAATGTTTAATCTGATAAAAATATGACACTTAGAGAAAAACATGTGGCGTACAATGATTTTCACCATAGTTATCAATCGGGTAACCCTTCTCTACTTATAATTTGAAATCTAACCTCATGAAAACAATCCCCTTGTGACTGCTAATAAACACACCAGGTTTCATGAAAATCTGCGAAAAGGCTTTTGAGTAATTAATAAATAAATTTTTATTAAAACTCTGACACTCCGTCACTTGAAAAAAAGCAAGTTAGGACATACATGAACTTTTTCCATAAAATATGACAGGGAATCACCATCTGAAATTAATGACATCATTTAGTTTACTCTATAGATTTTGCGAAATTTACAATTCTTCTTAAAAAAAATGAAGTGATGCAAATTTGGATTTTTCAGAACTGTTTTTTTCACGAATAAAGTTTTTTGTAGTATAATGGTTGTTCTGATTACGAATTCAAGAACTATTTCGACCTATTTGGTCTCCTACTATAATTTTTTGGAAATGACTGTGGTTCCAATCGCTGTTGGCGTGCAGTGTAAATCACTTGAAATGATCCCGTATCGGTTATTTTGTTCATTTTTAATATATTTTTCGATTCTGCAAATTTCACAATTCTACGTGACAGATTACGGAAGTTCGGTAGTGTTTCTGTGAGAAGTGCCTCACATTATACAGGGTGTTTCATAATAAATGCGCAGGACTCGTCCAAAAATATGAAAAAAAGTTCCTATTAACTTACCCTCTAAAATGCACAATTTTCGAGATACAGGGTGTTGAAATTTAAAAAAATAATCGTTTTTTGCGAATATCTCTGGAACCGTTTATCGCACAGAAAAAAGATTTCGTAGGCATTTTCTACTCATAATAAGATATGTTTTGTGCAGATTTTTTTTTTTCAAAGTCATAATTGGTGAAAATTTTGATGGGGTAGTGGGTGTTTTTTTCTCAAACTTCTACGCCACTGGAAAAAGTACAGTTTTGAGCATCCTATATGAACGGCCAATGTTTTCTATACAAAAAAGGTATTGTTGGACATAAGCTCTAAAGTTGACCGTTTTCAAGAAAAATCAAAATTCATGTTGTTTAAATACTGTTTTTTCCTCGAAAAAATGCTGCGTTTATTGAAGCTAACGGCGGACATTTCCCACAATTCAACTGAGTATGATTGTTATTGTTTTTTTTATTTTGCAATTAAGAAGTCAACGTTTGATTTTGTTACTTGTTTTAACTTTTGAATAAATTTTGTATAATTAGGAAAAAAAATATTTAAAAAAATTTAACATGTTTTTCAACATGAAAGTTGATTTTTCTTGAAAACGGTCAACTTTTGAGCTTATGACCAAGAGCACCTTTTTTGTGTAGAAATTATTGGCGGTTCAAGTTGGCGGCTCAAAATCATACCTCTTTCAGTGGCGTAGAAGTTGGAGAAAAAAACACCCACTACCCCTTCAAAATTTTCACCAATTATGAATTTGAAAAAATAAAAAATCCGCAAGAAACATAGCTTATTACGAGTAGAAAATGCCTACGAAATCTGTTTTCTGTGTGATAAACGGTTCCAGAGATATTCGCAAAAAACGATTATTTTTTTAAAATTTCAACACCCTGTATGTCGAAAATGGTGCATTTTAGAGGGCAAGTTAATAGAAACATTTTTTTCATATTTTTGGACGAGCTATCACATCCTGAAGTCCTGCGCATTTATTATGAAACACCCCGTATACCTCAGTTACTTCCTCTAAGTCCAGTAAGTACAGACACCCTAGTAACACCAGCGGGGACCTTCAGAAGGGCCTCTGCCCTCTCTGATCTTGGTGGAAAAGACGAGTCGAAAAGATTGTAAATGAACTTGTATGAACTATGAAAATGAACGTTCCTTGATTTCAATTTCTTTGAAGATAAAGTTGACAGGCAGCTTTTGGCATCACCTTGAATTCCCACACAGCTCGGTATTTTTTCAGGTGCATTGGGTTGCCCATATTCAGCTTTGGCAGTACGATATCGGATAAATAGGAACATAACTGTTTGCAATATGAAGAAATCAGTCGAAAACGAATACAAGGAGTACGTATTTAAAACAATCTGGAATACTACAGCTGAAATTGAGCAATGGAATGTCTGTTTAATGTTCTTCAATGCAAATAAAATGGTTCATTAATAGGGGTCATTAATGAACGATTTGTTATTAATGCATGATTTCGAGAAATCGTCCATTAATGACCGCTATTAATGAACAATTTGTCATTAATTGTCGATTTCTCTATGAATGCATGATTGTTGCATAGGCAACCAAACATAAACGAATTCAGATGTTATGGACGATAAAGTGGATATTGACAATACATTTATGTTGCCTGAAGTTGCGTAAACGGCTAAAGTAGCAACTTTAACTTTATTGCCTGAAAAAATTAGAACTCCTTTATTTCAACAAGAGTGAGGTAGTTGGAAAAATATTACAACCAACTCTTATATTGAAATGCGATTAATGATATCGAAAATTAACGCGCTCGCTTCGCTCACTCCTTAAAATTTATCGATCATTAATCGCCTTAATTAATACACTACTTGATTAAATAACTATTTTCGCCTACCTCGTATTAACATGTCTGTTCAATGTTCTTCAATGCCAAAGATATCGTTCATTAATATGGGTCAGTACTGAACGATTTGTTATTAATCATGATTTCAAAAAATCGTCCATTAATGACCCCTAATGCATGATTGTTGCATAGGCAACCAAACATAAACGAATTCAGATGTTATGGACGGTAAAAATGGATATTGACGATATATTTCTGTTGCCAAATGTTGCGGAAACTGCTAAAGTAGCATCTTCAACTTTATTGGCAGAAAAAAAATTAGAACTCCCTTATCACAACAAGAGTGAGGTAGACGGAAAAATATTGTAATCAACTCTTATATTGAAATGCGATTAATGATCTCGAGAATAAAATATCGATTAATACACTAGTTGATGAAATAACTATATATGGAGTATAATATTGTATTTGACCCATTAAAAGATGTGACATTTCAAGCAGCTAGAAACACTAAAAATGCTAAACGCAAGCAACTGCAGAGCAATTTAGATAAAAAGACAAAGTTCTATAGCATTAAGTAAAGAAGAAGTTATAAAAATGGCAGAACAGTGGGATGAAAATACTGCAATGGGACACATCGCATCGTTTCACATCGCATCGTTTCACATCGCCGGTTTTGAATTAGCCTGGAGAGGTGGAGAAAGTGATCAGTGTGAATTTTATTATTTCAAAACCGAAAAACACAATAATGGAACATTAACAGGCAGGCTTTTCTAAAACAGCTCAAGGTAGAGACAGAAGGTGCAGTGAAAGTAGGTGGTTGACTACAAAGAAAATCTGAACGTGTGACTGTGAGACTGTTGAAAAAGCTCATAGAAAAACGAAATAAACATATTTCTTCAGACACACTCTTTCTTATACCAAATCCGTTTTAGAAAAATTAAAATCCCAAAGATAGTACAAAAACATGTCCTTTGGTGTAAACCGCACGAAAACAAATGGGAAATTGGCTCTTGGTAAAATTGGCTGAAATTTCATTATGTTATAGTGGGATAGGTCGTTGGAAAAATGTGTGAATTAAAGTTCTTTAAAACGTCGTACTTGGATAGTATTGACAAAAAACTGTTTTATTGGTCGAAATAAGACGAATCCAGGATGAAAATGTAGTCATCGGAACTCGTTAACATATGCAATTATAATCTTACTGATAAAAGTACATTAGGATGTATACGGGGAATGGTAAAAACAGTCGTTTTTCGGGAATTTATTCTTGCACTATTCCAAAACTAACAAGTTATATGTTGGCAAGACATTATAGTTCTAGTCTATCCCAGCTGATGAAAATGTATTTTGTGACTCTCTCTGTTTGGAATATGAATTTTTAAAATTTTGGATCATACCCTTATACTGAAAAGAATTGACTGGTCGTTTTTTACTAAAAAACAATAATTTATTACTGCTAGTGATTGAACAGAAGATAAGGTAACTTTTTGATGAATTCAGTTGTTCAATAATACCTCTCAGTTAGATACAGGGTGCGTTACATTTTTTTCAGGTCATTTACAATGCCTTTATTGAATACTTCAAAAACTGTTTCGTTAATTTGGTCATAATTTTACTCACACTACTTTGAGAATGTTGACTATCATATATGAAAGTTTTGTCAACTTTGCATGTTACGTTTATAAGATATGCATTCTTAAAGTTTACCATACTCTTTCAATCTGCAATTCTCAATTTCTAGTATTTGCTGATGACCTAAAATTATTCTGTCCTGTGAACTCGCTGATTGATGCAAAACTTTTAGAAGAGAATATAGGTCATTAAGTAAACTGGTGTCAACTCAATAAGATGGATCTTAATGTGAAAAAGTGTTTTGTCATATCTTTTTTGCGAGGGAAAACATTTATCAACTTTCCATATCAAGTCTTCGGTAACCAACTATCACCTGTCAATGAAATTAGGGATTTAGACATAAAAATTGATACCAAACTCACTTTTGATCAACACATTAAGGAAATAACAACCGAAGCATATAAAATGTTGGGTTTTATCTTCAGGATATGCAGAGACTTCAATTGTAATACCTTGGAAACACTGTACTGCTCACATGTTAGATCTATTCTTGAATATGGTTCAATTGTATGGTCTTCACACTATGAATGTTATGTTCGACAAATTGAGAGAGTTCAAGAAAAGTTTTTGAGATGTTGCGCGTATAAAATGGGGCTAGCTAGAGAAGAATATGTATATGTGCAGCTAGAGCAACTGCTGAATATACAATCACTTTCTTACAGAAGATGTGTCACTGACATAGTATTCTCACAGAAAATTATTTCAGGCAACATCAATTGCTCTAAATAAACTACTTGAGACTATTGCACTGAAAACTCCAGTCTATAAAACTCGCTCACCTAAAATTTTCACTGTTTCATTACATACAACCAACTATGCCTATAACTCTCCTCTTAATAGAATCAAAACATCTTTCAACAGGTTTTCTCATGATTTATTTTCTATGAATGTATGTAATATTAGGAAGGTCTAAAAAGATGTTGGTGCTTATAAGAATATATCTGTTTAGTGCTTTGTTATTTCAAACCAATCCTTGTGTTTCACTGCTGTTTTTATTAAATTTCAATGTGTATGTGTTAGTATAGTAGATTAGGTAAAACTTAATTTTATCTTACTTAACTTTTGTTATTCTTCATAAATTGGGTTATCCAGTGGAAATAAATAAATAAATTATGACATATATTACTATCGATTGAACAAAACTTTAGGGAACTTAAATTCTATTACAAAACTTTTCCAAATCAATTGTTCGATACTATAAACAGCGCAAACTACACTCAACAACAAGATTGCATCAATCATCAATCAATCTCAAGAACATACTTATTATAATTAACGAATTCAACAATCACATATATCTTAATACCGTAAACTTTAAAAATGAATATTTCAGAAACACTACATGCAAAGTTGACAAAACTTTCACATATAATAGTCCACGGAACAGTTTTTGAGACATTCAATAAAAACATTCTAAATGACCTAAAAAAAATGTAACGCAACCTGTATTTTAATGAAAGATGATACTGAACAACTGAATTTATGAGAAAGTTAGTTACCTCAATATTTGTTTAATCAACATTGGCGCAAATTTATTTTTTTGCAGTAAAAAACTATCTGTCAATTGTTTTCAGTATAGGGGTATAATCCCAAATAAAAAATTCGTAATTCAAACACAGAGAGTTATCAAGAAACAAAACACGTTTTTATCGCCTATAATAGACTGAAACCATGACGACCTAGCAAAATATGAATCATTGGTTCTGAAATTGTGCTAGAAAAAAAATCTCAAAAAACGACTTTTTTTACTATGCCCCGTATGCAACCTTATATACTATCATTCAAAAACACATCTTAACGATTTCCGATAAATAAATTTTCACCCTGAATTCGTCTTATTTCGACTAAGAAAACAATTTGTTTCTTTGTCAATCCTACCCAATTACGACGTTTTCACAAACGTTGGCAGCTCATATCTCAGAAACGACACATACAAAATCATTTAAACTCACTCGTTTTTCTAATGAATCATCCCACTATAACATAATAAAATATCAGCCAATTTTACCGAGAGCAATTTCCCATATGTTTTTGTGCGAGGTTCTTTCAAAGCGGACCAGACTTGCTGCAGAAAAATTTGGTCTAATCTGAAAAATTAAATTACTAATCACTCCCACATGGCTAGCCCTATTTCTACTTTTGTCAGAGCAGGAGTACTTTCATCATTTGTACATTCAAATAATATTTTCTGTTGAATGGACATTTTGTTTAATGAATTATCAATTTAGTTTAATAAATTATGTTCTATATACTTTTGTTTAGTAATTAATTTATATGATTCGTCAAATTATCTCACTGAATACCACTAGAGGTTTTGTTTTCATCGGATAAACTCTAATTTTGTTCCACTCAAAATTGGTAACTTGTAAGTTGTAATATGACGCGAGCAAATAACATCCTAACCTAACATCTGTTACGCAACTTTTTCCCATTCAACCTTTTTTCATTACCATTTCTGCTATTGCCATGGTGAATTTCTTTATCTTGGACTCTCTGTATAACAGATTCCTTAAACACTTTTTGGGATTACAAAACAACAACTTAGAAGCTAGGTACTCCATTTCGAATTCATACACTAAACACTAAAACAAAGTCTTCCATCACACGTTCTCACAACTTCCAAGACACATCTTGAAAGATGATAATCAATTCTTGCATCTGAAATAAAGTTTTCACACATTCAATTCCATATTTATATATTTCACCAACGAAAGTTCTTTCATTGATGAATATAGTTCTATAAAAGTTTCTCGTACATTTCGAGTATAATTCAACTCGGAACAGCTTTGTTCTGAGGCGGACGTATATAGACGGCATCGAAATTGGATCAGACGTTATAAAATAATATATCAATCAATTTCCTCCAAACACAGCGCTGTATGATATCAAAATAGCGAAACGAATGATGAGAGGTAAAGAAGGAAAATAAATATAATAAAATGGTTTGCGTGTCAGTGAACTTGTTAGCGATACGTTACGAATTTCGATTCGGGTCGTTCGCTGATAGGAACTGAAAATATGGGGTTGAATTGGAGTTATTTCTGAAACCACTCATTATTGCAGTAAATAAAGTTATTAAAAGTTCATGACCAAACCCCAGGATGCCATGCCTACTAGATAAGGCTTGAATACTTCCTGAAATGATAATGGATTATTGTTGTACAAGTTTGTCCTTGACTTGACCTTCGATTCAATGGACAGTAATCCAGCGTTGCTTCAGAATCGAGTACCAGAAATTAGAATCAACAGCACTTAGGTTTTTCTAACTTTCAATGCATAATATAGTATAGTAGTATAGTATAGTCAACAACAACGGAGAACCACCTGTCTATAGGACAGGAAAGAACACGAACCAGTTTCTCTGAAACCAAAGTTGTGGTAAGTACATGTAAGTTGGTTTTTTCAGTTTTTGTTTATAATACTTGTGAATAAATACCTTACAGGGAACTAAACTGCTCACAAACCACTCTTGTAGCATGATGTACACTTTGTCAGATTTGACAAGGAATTCAGCATTATAGCACTTTCTCAGTTATTTTTCTGAATAGAAGTTTGGAAATTTCACAATTATACTTTATTATGGACTCGGACTGGTGAAGTAAACTATTTTACTATTTATGAGTTAGTTTTTACAAATACCGAGGTTCTTTTTCGGACGAAAGGATTTCAACTCAACAAAAAGATTACCAAACATTATTACGTGACATACGCCTACTTTGATATTTTTTAACTTGGAAAGCTGAGGTGGAAATCGAACAGGGTTGGCTTCAGATATTTTAAAGACAGCTTTCTCAACAGTCCCTTTAAGGCACTTGGAAAATCGCGTGAGAGTTGTCGAATGTTTGGAACTGGAAAGAGGGGTCCTAATATATGGTATAGAAGATACCGGAATATTTCTATTTCGAGGTTCTCAATAGTCAGAACTTTTCAGGTTTAATTGAAGATCAAGCCCTGAAGAAATGTTCGAAAAGTCTCCAAATAGGAGACGAAGGAGTTATAATAATAATATTCTTTAATTTCCATTCGACATCGTAAATGTGTAGGAATCGTCAAATATTATACATAATCACAAGAAAACGCACAAGAACTTTTATCATTGTTTATATAGACCATAGTTAGTTAACCTTATGGGATTATAATTGGATCAAAATGGATGCGACATGTAGATGGCGATATTGAGCTCGACTCCAAGTCATGTCGTAACTTCAGTGATCTGGCCTCCAAGTCATGTCGTAACTTGATTTAAACAATGGAAAGCTATTAAAATCAGGGTTTTTTGAAGAAACCTGCATTAAAATGAAGTCAAATATTCATGTTTGTAACTAATCACGCTAGATGACACTCGCGTTTGTGTCCAATACCTTTTCCACAGGCATTGACTAACTATGTTCTATTTAAACAATGCTTTTATATAGAAATATACAGTGACATTCAAAAAGTACGCAACAAATGGAAAAAATATTTATGCGTGATGAAAAAATATGTCTTGAAACCTACTCTACTCTACTATCAGATATACTGAGCGATTTCCAGCTTATCGAAAAATTGCATTTTTCAAAATAAGCAAAATCTCAAAAGTTATATTTTTCGGAAAATAAGTAATATTTTGCTGAAATTTTCCAACAAATTCATCAAAACCATACATGATATGAAATCTGAGAATGAATTTAACCATAAAATTATTCAAAGGAACAGTAATGAACAAAATAAAATATAAAATGTACTCCATTCCTGCCGTAATAACTGCCGTAATTGGCTTTTCGTATTTCCAAGGTGTTCTTGATCTCTGAAAGGTATGTGTTTATAAACCTCAGATTTCAAATTTCCCCATAAAAAGAAATCGCTTGGGATTAGATCTGGAGATTTAGGAGGCCATAAATTGCCTGAATATCGTTCGATCTATCTACGAGGAAATAGAAAATCACGCACTTCAAGTGTGCTGGAGCACCGACCTGTTGAAAATACATTCTTCTGCGCAGGTTTAAAGGCAATTTGAGTAATAAATCAAGCAGACGAGTTTGAAGTAGAAGCAGGTACCTCTAAGAATTTAGGTTTTCTCTTAAAAATACTGGAACAATGATTTGGTTGTTGAATATACCACACCAGACATTAGTTTTAAATGAGCATTGGTCACGTGCTTCTATGGCAAAATGGGGATTCACGTCCGCACACGAGAGGGAAACATCTCGCTGAGATGTGTACAAGACTTAAAACTGAAAATCATTCAGTACTTATATTTGATAGGGGCTAAGTAGGTTTCAAAACGAACCTCAGTTGATGACAGATTAATTTTTTTAGAAGAATCACAAAAGACTGTTAAAATTAAATGTCTGTAAAAATAAGATAAGGAGATTTAAAAAAAAAATGTTAAAAGTATCAAACACTCAAGTAAATACATGCACAGAGGTCACGCTGTCACGCATAAAAAAATTCCACCAAATTTTGAAAACATCTTTTAATTAAAAACCTTTCAACTCTCCTCTGAATTTAATGAAGTCTTTGGTAGCTTATTAAAAATTATTTACCACATCACAAAAGGTAAGCCTGATGAAATTGAAAATTGAATTTTTGTCTCGTTTTCACATGATGGACATATGAATTAAAGAAGAATTCATCCTTAATCTTGAAAATAGATAGAGACAATTCAGAAATATGAAGACAATCAAAAAGCATAACCCCAAACTGCCATAAACTCATACAAGAAAAAATGCTGGTAACTCCAGCTAATGTTCGCAAAATCCTTTCCTCTGCTAAAAATACTTCTGACGCCAATGTAGATTACCCAACATGCACATGCCATATCTCAGCCTAGATGCAACCTAGGAGTGATGTGAGAAAAGTAGTTGTTTTTCTGTCACTGAATTCCTTATATTTCTGAATAGATCACAGAAACAATTCATATCTAATTAGGAGTTCACAGTGTTTCTTCCATTCTAGGCTTGCATCCAGAATAATTTCTTTTCTTTTGAATTTTCGAGTATTTGGTTGTTCGAAAATCAGCACACTGCTTTTGGCGATTGTGGAATCTTATCAATGGTGTCTTACCGGCGTTGAGATATAAAGAATTCATCCACACCAATAAGTACCTTGCTAGACACGATCGGTAAAGTATCATCAGCAAACTTCGTCAAGAGAATGCCTCTCATGCTTGTGTTCATTTCATTATACATCAAAAACAGTACAGGACCAAACACCGATCCTTGAGGCACGCCCTTGAAAATGTCCTCATAATCTTTGTGATGTCTACCAGTTGTAAAAATCAGTTTGAAAATAAAACTCGTTATAGTCCTTGGTATAAAGACTGCTCGTGTAAAATATATAAGAGAGAGAACTACTATCCCTGCCACGGTCAAGAAAGAGATCAACACGATCAGACGAGTTCATTACACTTGTCCTTTCGACTGGAAAGTGGAGGTATGATCGAAAAAGCTATGAAGAATGGAGAAAATAGACGAGAGTTGGATGAAACAAACAAGTAGAATCAAACTTGGCTGGTCCAAAGTTATTTTCTTGTTATTATTTTTCGATTATTTAATCCTTATCGAAAAGGCTGATTGCAAGTGGTGATTGCTTTTACAATATTCTAACTACTAGATGAACGGTACCTCATTCTGTCGTCGTGTATAAATTATATAAAAAATAGTAAGAAGGTAGAAGAAACAATCGAAAATGAACATTCCACATTTCATGCTTTTTCTGTCCGGTTGTAAATTTAGGTCTTTTCTACGAAAGTACCAAATTCAGCATTATTTGGTGTGCACGATCAAGCGATTTCAAAGTGGCAGATTTATTTGTTTTTTGCGGTGCGTCGAGCGCCAGCTTTGTATGGTCGGTATCTAGGGGTCAGTCAGTGGCGGATTTACCAGCAGGCTGAGTAGGCTGGAGCCTAGGGCGGCAAATTTTAAGGGGCGGCAAATTTAGTTCATAAATTTATTATTTCGGTTTACAAATTAAAAAAAAAAATTATTATACACACACATAATACGAATTTCGAAAATTGGAGAGAAATTGAAATATTTAACATAAATCGAAATATTCTCATATACAGTGCTAATTAATAAATATTTCAACATCTCTGCATGAACAATTCCTAAACGCTTTACTAATTATACATTAATGATTATGAACTTTTAGAATATCGCGATTCGATATTATAATCGAAATTTAGTAATTTTTACATATATTCTTCACTGATAACTGCTATAATTTTTTCTCCTTGTACCTAATAATTATGAGATCTGCTTACCCAATTCAATCGATATAATATCGATGGTCTAATAAAAATACTGACTAAAATTGACTAATTTTTATTAAATAAAAAACTAGTTCAATATCTTATAGAGATCATATTAATCAAATAACTGATAGTTAAACGACTGTGACTTGACAATAAAAAAATTCCCTCCACAAAATATGAATTGAGACAATTTGCTCATTAGAAAATTGATACATTTTATCAGTTAATTATTTTATTTGCAGTAAGAAAAAGTTTGGAAAATCCAAATGAGCAGGCCTTAAGCGCTCATGTCGTACACGAATTATTTAAATTAAATGTTTACATCAGTATATTTGATAACTTTTTCGCAAAGCCAACTTTTTCAGAAAATGCCAATCGGAATGAATTAATTATAATAAGATAAAACAATACTCAGCTGCAATTTTTTATTCAACGGCTTCTCTCCAGTTAAACAAGTATATTAAAAAAAAATTGAAGTGTCAGAGCAGAGAAGAGCAGAGAAGAGTCAGAGCTAATGAACAAGATTTCGTACGACGATATAATAAATGATTTTGCGAATTCAAAGTCTCGCAAAAAAGTATTGTAATGCTTTTATAATTTAACTTAAATCATAATGCTAACAAATAATAAAGAAAAGATATATTTATTGTATTGTTTTTAAACTGTGAGTGTAATAATAAATGTTAATCAACGTTCGCCAAATGTATGTTTTTTTCGTAAGCTTAATTCATATTTTGTAAGTATTGTATAGTTTTAAGACATACCTTACCTTACTTTAAAAGTGGTATACGATTGAGATATTTTTTCCTTAAAATAATGTTTTTTGATAATTCTTTGCTGTAAAAATAATCAAGGATCTAACACGGTACCATAGTTCTCAATAATAATAACTATATGGGAAAAGTTGATGTAACGAGGATGATGGAGCACAAATTATAAAGTTGGAATTTTATTGATAGAAAATTGATATGATATCAAAATTTAGAGGCGGCAAAAATTGAATAGCCTACGGGCGGCAAATCTATAAATCCGCCACTGGGGTCAGTTATTATCAGCACTAGATAACTCAAGTAGATTCAGGTTTCAGTTTAGTTAGCTCCCCTTGACAATCTGAATACCGGTTGGTATTTAAACTTTAACAATTACCGAAATATAAATGGAATAACATTCGGAAAAAAATATAAATGAACCAGCATTGATGAAACTGAAATAATACATTACAATGACAACATGTCTTTGGTTAGGACCCAATTTCAGGAAAAAAGAATCATCTAAACGTTGAAATTTAAAATTTTCGAAAGCAGGACATTTTTTCAGAGCCCACGCAAACTTTTAGGGCTGTCCGACAAATAGAAGGCCCCGAAATGCTTGTTAGGGAATGTTACCACTGAATTTTTAATATGTAATTCTTAACAAATCCGCTGTGAGGTGTTATATTTTTTGACTTAATAACCTTGCCGTTCAGCATTATAATCATACTTTTTTCGGTTGGGCCTGGGGACTACAGAACAAGTTCAGAGAAGCTACCAGATGAAAATTGTCTTAATATTTTCAGTATCAAATATACCAAAAACTTTTAAGATAAACTAATTGAATAACCATGTATACTTGGTGACTTTAGTTACTAGGGATATTTATATTATAGCCTATCTCATAATATTCCGCAATTGAATAGAAACGAAACATTCAAAATTAGTTGAACAAATTCCATTAACTTCATGCAATGCGGTAAAACTTCGTTACGAACAGCAGTATGTTCAAACTGACTAATTTAATGACGAATGAATGAGTATGATACTCTCAATGCCACGATTTAATTGAAAACTTTGTTTACTTCTAATAATTCCTACAATTCCAGTATCCATTGTTCGTTGTTTTCATTATAAATCACGATCAACGACCAGGAGTCCAAATACATTCATTATAATGAATAGCATTTTTTTTATTAGTAACCTGAAACACTTTATGAAGTGTTCAACGTTGCTCCAATTCAACAGGGGTTTTCAAAAAGAAGTTTCAAAATTATTATCGAAGTGATACCATGCATCTTATCGATAATTTTGAAAAATGAGCATGAAAAGGATCATTACGGGTAGGTTAGATTTCAATTTGAGTGGGCCTAAATCAGGCCCTCCGCCATGGCCTATTGTGGCTCACTCTATAAATGTTTATATTCTCCCATTATATCCTATCTCTTAACGAAATTGATAAGCGTACATTGGGAGAACAATTGCTAGATTTCCTGGCGTCACTATTGTATTGCCAAATACAGAAAATCTGGTTTTGGCCGCTGCAGGGCATGTGCATAAAATATGTTTAGCCGTTTCATTATCCTCCATGCAAAGTCGGCACTCTGCATTCTGGCTAGACCGATTTTATGCATTCAAGTTTGCGGTGGCTAGTGAGCAAACCATCTTCAACTCTGAGATGTACTCTATTGAGTTTCAGTAGTTTGTCAGTGTCCAATTGTTTCTTAGTGCATGAGATGAATGCTTTGAAATGGAATAGGCCCGGTAGACTGCGCTTGTACTCCAGTCTTCTATTGTCTGCCCAGGCTGTTGTTACATTCTTGGCAGAGCTAAATGCTTAACCGATTACTGGTTCTGATTACTGGTTTTTCGCCATTTTGACGGTTAATTTGAGGTTGGGGATGTCAAAAGTTTTCTGTTTTTATTTTCTACAACTTTTCTTCTGGAGATTTTTCGCTAGAAGGTCACGTTTCACCGCAAATCGCAAAAAACTGTTTTAACCCCTAAACTGAGTGCTTTCCTCGAAGTTGGAACCTCAACAACATTTTCCATCTGGTCCTTGCTTGCCTACTACTTTTTTTATTATTTTTAGCGTTTAAAATTCGTTTTGACACCAGCCTAATTTGAAACATTGATTTTATTTCAATCAATACTGATAGTCAGAACTTTTATTGAAATATTGAATACAGCAATAACAAAGAAATAATGAAACCAAAATTATAGGAGCTCCGGGGCGGCTTCAATTCATTCGGTGGCGCATACGCTTTTACAGCTGAAGAAAACCCAGAAAAACCTGCATCACCACGTCATTTGAAAACTTGGAATTAATTGAATGAATACTCCTAATGAGGTCTGTCGAATTATGAATAGCTGCTTTTCGATAAAATGGGATGTATGGTGTCTCCAGAGGCTCCAAAAGGTCCAATTCGAAAGAAGCAACAGTCGTTCAATTTGTAGTGGCCAGAATCAACTCCAAAACCACAGTGAACGATGACTGTATAAAGCGTAGAATTGGATTTGAAATTTTCAAAATAGAATCTTGTCAATGCTGGTACAGGATTCAAAACCCAGTCCACAACAATGAAATCCCGTTAGAGCCAATTGCTCTAGTATTCGAAAATAATGGTTGTTTTTTAAGCTCACACTCTGTTCTACACATTGCTTTACACTGTATGTTTTTTTTAAATCCTCTAGATATAAAGGCTTTTATTTCCACCAAATGGTAGATATTGGCACTGGTATCAAAAACAACTCTGTAAGGGTATGTTGACAATTGATAACAAGTCCACATGAGAAACATCTGAAACACGTATTTTCTGTTTCCTATTTAGCTGCAGCAGCATCCTCATTATCCAACCCAGCTTTCATGGCTGCTGTTATTTGTCATTTAGGCCAAATTTGGGAAAGAAAATGATCATTGACTCACGCGTTATGTTTAATTATTGAACCAAATTTGGAAAATGTAATCCTAGTCATTCATTTTCTTCTCCAAATTTGAGAAGCAAACTAGGTTTTTGTTTTCATTTCTATGTTGTGTGCTTCACTCAGCGTAAGGAAACAACTATCCAGTGAGACTTCAATTATAACCATGTTCAGAAAGACAACAGTCAACAGATTCATCCAAGGGTTCGTTGTTATATGTCCTATCTTCCTCTACATAACCAATAGTATTACTTTCTTCATTAAGAGTTCCTAACAGAAAATGCCCCAAATATAGTTGCTTCACCAACATCAGAGTTACAAAAGTAAATCTCACCATCTTTAGAGTTACAAGAAACAAAGAAACAGAATCATCCGTTATTCTTTCACTTTCTTTGGTTGAAGAATCGTGATCATATTTAGATAATGGGGTCTAGAAAGAAAACATAATGGAAGAGTTTTCTCAAATATCGAATTTCAACATGAGAATGGAACTCAACATCACAGAGTTTTGACATAAACGGTGTCTTCCACTTCTTCAATCTTTCAGTCTCCTTGAAATGATCTTAAAAAATTCGTTCGTCGATGGGAAGATTCAAATGGAACAACCATTTTGCGCAAGTTCTTCAGTTATCGGGAATCTGTGAATTGTTTTTTTTTTGTTCAATCGTACACATTCCAGCAACATGGAACACAACATTTGCAACAGGCTCGATTTTTTTGCAAATATTTTTTCAATAAATTTAAATTTAAAAAATTGGATTTGACACTTGACAGTGTTGACACATATCAGCGTATCTATTAAGTGTTTCAAACATTTGAAAACAAAATTTATTGACAGCAAAACAACGATCACCGATAGCCTGTGGAATATTGTCAATTATTTTTCGATTTCTTAATTGATTGACTCACTAGTCCCTTAGTTTTCCATGAATTTATAATACGTATACAACCATGACAAGAAACTCATGCAGTAACTCTGACGAGTTTGACATCCTATCACGATTTTCACTATTCGCCAATACTTGTATAAAACCCCTACAACTTTGAAGTAAATGCTAATGTCACAACGAAATTCTATAAACCTTGTATAATCATCTTTCCGTGTTAGCCAAAAGCTGAAAAAACATGGAACGTTTCACGCCAAAGTTTCCGTTCTCGGCGTGATATTTATCCAGAAAATTCGTAGGTGTATCTTCCTCATTCGACTTTTGTTTGAGTTGCGGACTGCAATATTTGCCGAGATTACGTGGTGTCTGTCGCCCTTTGATGGAAAGCCGCTTGGGGCGCGCAATTTCTGCCGATTTTCCCGATTGTTCTTGACTTTGCCACGATGGAGAATTGACGGCTGTATGATGAGTTATGTATACGGGGAATATGTATCGGAGAAGTATATAATAGGATAATGATTGGCTGTCAGTAATAATAATTATGGTTCGGTTACGAAACTGTCAAGTACATTCTCAAGAGAATTATTAAATGCGTAATCCTTATAATAAGACGGTTCATCTCCATTGATAATTATGATTATGAAAAAGGAATTGAACGTAAGACCATCGATATGTGTACAACGTAATAATGAAAAATGGATTATATAACCCAGTCTTTCGCTTTAACCTATACAATAGGTATATTCAAGTCTTCAACAGAAAACAACGTCTGCCCCTTACGACCTAATTGGGAGAACTAGCCTTCGCTGGTGAGTGGCAAGGACCATAAAACTGGTACGTAGGAATTTCAACTATGTTATTTAAAGAAAAGTAGATCTTGTTGAAAACTTTGCACAAATCTAACAGATATAATTCAACAGCAGTAGAGGGCAGTGTTAATTTTCTGTTTAGGACTTTTATTCATTCATTCATTAGCTATAGGCCAATTACAATGTAATGGATAAGCGTCGTCAGTAGCTTCACATAACAATGAATATCGAATAACTTCAAAACAATACACAAAAGTAACAATATTTTAAAAATGTTACAAGTACCACAAGAAATAATACAAATTTAGGCCGTCCTGGTATGGCAGGACACCTCGTTTCTTTCTTGACAAGCTCATTGTGAACAATCCAGATTTCTTTATTTGTATTAGTGGTTTTGGTAATCACGCACCTTTGGTTAGTGCTTTGGTTGAGAGGCTGAAGTTGAGATGGCGCTCGTGGTTTAGTGAATGCTACACTACGATCGCGGTCTTAGCTTTTGTTTTGACATGGATAAGTAATTGAACCATTTGTGGCATACGTTAGTTATTGTCTGTAGATACTTACCCTATACTGATGAGGACAAAATCCAGAAATCATCTATAGGTGGTCCAAATGTTTCAATTAACATTTCCATGCGACTAGCAATTGCGTAGATAGCCTTGTAGGAACTCTGCACGGAAATTCATTGGATGTAATTCAACGTTCATCGTGGTATTAGTGAGTGCAGTAAGTAATGAATTTCACAAAAACCTCAGCGACCTAGGAGCTCAGAACAAGGTGAAACTAGTACCAGATCACAGGGGCATTCAGGGTAATGAGAGCGCAGATGCCCTAGCAAGAGCGGGGGCAGCATCAACTCTCATTGGACCGAAATCAGCCTGCGGAATACCATTTGGGAACATTAAGCAGGACTCGAAGAAATGGGTTAAGAACCATCACAAATCCTCCTAGGAAAACGCCTTTGGCAATAGTCACGGAAAGATGATGATGATGGGGCCAAACCGACCGGCTCACAATATATCTCCTCGAATTGAGCCGAAACTCTCTCAGAAAGGTGGTAGGACTCCTAACAATGCACTGCCACCTGGGAAAACACCTGCACATGTTGTGGATACAGCAAGACTCCACACTATGCAGGTTCTGTAAGAAGGAAGAAGATATAGCCTCCCACATAATGTTCGAATGCGAAGTCCTGGCTCGCTTGAGGGTGGACATCTTAGGACACCGCAGTGCAGAAGATATCATCCCACAGGGAAACCTTGTGAGGAATCTCCAGGAGTTCATCAGACAATCCGTAGTACTCACGAGATAGACCTGACAGCGGGGAGCAGAAAGGTTCTACTCAGAACTACCTGCACTACGGCCGATTTCCAGCCCCGCAGAGCAATAATAATAATAAAAAGTTATGAATTCGACGAGGTTATAACATCAGTTTACTATTGAACAAGCCTTTAAGTTTATTTTTGATTTAGTGTTTGGTAGATTCAATAGATTTCGTGGGTAGCATATTGTATAGTTGCATACCGCCTCCTTCCAAGGATTTCTTAAAGTATTTATGGTTGTGTTTTCTACTATATATTTCGTTGTTGTTCTATAGTATAGTTTATACTATATCAAACATTGTGATGTGCATTCATACCCGATATTTTGACGAATATACAGTATTAATTTGGAAATATATATCCCGATTAACGAGTGGATTTTTTTGGATTTGAACGTTTTTCTACAAGATGTTCCATAATCTAGATCAAACATAATTCGTAAAAAAATTTCTTAATAACAAATACACGTTCTGTGTGGAGGGCTCGACCCCACGATATTATAATATTATATGCCATTTAATTATTGAATGAACGGCTGTAAAATAGTAACATGTTCATTAAGATTTTTTTCGAAGTTAAAATTGCAAAAAAGCATTGTTCAGTCTGGAGTAGATGTGATATGATTATTGCAGCTCATATCGCTTTCCACGATTGTGCCTTAAAATTTTGTATAATTTTCAATAGCTAATTGCACGTTGTTTATTGTGAGAATATTCATTTACTTCCATTGATATGGGCCTGTAAATTGTTTGCATACAGTTTTTTCTAATATGATTATCAGATGATTTCTTTTGCACTAAGTAGACAATTGCTTTAAACCTCATTTATTTTTATATTAAGTTCCTCTGTGGTTTTTGCAGATGCAATGACGGTTATATTATCAGCATCCGATATACAGAAGGAATAGCAGTGGCCCTAGAATGCTCTCTTGTGTAGTTCCAATCAACTATATCTTCACGAAACATTAGCAAAGACATAGATTGTTTTATTTGTCAACACCCTTCAATTTCCACATGAGTTAAATGAACGCAATATGAAAATGACGCCTATAGAAATTCATCATTGGAAATCAAATGAGTCGAGATTGATTGCGGAGTCTATCCTCATTCTAATTATGTAAAGTGATATTGAATGGTGGTCGTCTGGAGAAAACTGATTCAAAACGAATATAATAAGTACAAAAGGCATGTTTCAGACAACATCATGGCTGGTATAATTACAGTGTATATAAATTAAGAGGCCAAGTATGGCCATAATTGACTAGAAGATACACATTTTATTGAACTTTAATGATCATCTTTTAATTATTTGAATACATTTTTTTTAACAATTTTTTTTTTTTTTTACAATTTACAGCTCGTCAAATCAGTCAAGCGACGGCGACTTTTGTTTCTAATAAAGATATAAACTCATGAAAGACAATATAGAGCAAGATCCCATGGCAGCCAGACGTCACTTATTTTTAAAAGAACGAAATGTGTATTTTTTTATTTATTAGTGTTACTATGTACTATGATCGCATGCCTACCTGCTAGCTTGGCCAGTTGAATATCTTTCAGATATCAGGGAATCAAGCTACGTAAAAACATTACTTACTTTAGTTGAATCTCCAAGTTATCATTTCATTGATTTCTTTTGATAGTACATTATACAGTGTATAATACAATATAAACAATATAATACAATATAAACACAATAAAAATACACCTGAAAGCGGCGATTTAGTGCTTTCCTTCTCATAGAAAAGAACATAGGCATCTAGATGAAATTGGAGTCACACGTAAATCATTATATTCATGCCACGTGTTCGCATACGGACGTCTACAGCAGGCTGTGTAGTGTCCAATATAGGTAGTCCCACTACGATCAGATAATGCATACTGACTATATCGACAAGGAGTTTTGTTTTCTGCTGTATAATTACTCATATCCAATCCCTCTACAGGAAAATCATTGGTAAGATTCAATTTTCCATGGAATCTATCTGTTGATAGGGATTTCATGCACTTCCCTCTCTCTTTGCACTTCGCACATGTCGGCTCCTCGTCACCATCCAAAGTTTCTTCCCCTTTGAATGAATCCAAACATTGTGATCGAAAGAGACTGAACAGTGACCACAATAAGTACATTTCAATTTAGATTTTAACTGGCCAACGAAGTTGTCTACAATTTTGGAATTGTTCGTCCTCAAGTATCTTGACCATGACTCTGTCCTCAAATATCTTGACCATGACTCTTGAGCCTTCTCACTGTAACTCAATTTCTCATCTATCTCTCTCATTAAGGGTATCGGCTTTTCCGTTACTCTTCCGTTACGTCTTCATGTAGACCCTCTAACAGGAATCGTAAGAACTCTTGAGCATCTTCCTGGGCAAAACCGATGAAACGAGAAGTGATTCTTTGGAGTTGACTCTTCAAGGAGACTGTATTAACAATTCTTCCAGACGAATCATCTGACCAAAGTTCCTTGATCACCTGGGCAAATGCTTTGATTGAAGCTCCCTCCCTAGATGTGTGGGTGTTTATATCCTTTGTGTGGGCGTCTCTTTTCAAATACTCCAATAACCACCTTGTGTTCGATGAACACTGGATAATAAAAAAATATAAACCAAAAATATTACCAATCATTCAACCCAATGAGACAAGATCATTGGACATAACTAACAACTGCAGGACAAATGCAGTTTGAGCTGTTTATGCTGCATAGACCACTGCTAGCTTCTTCTGAGGAATTTATGTCACATGTACACGAAATTGGATGAGCAATGTTGGATATGTGAGAATCCGAGTTATTAACTTTCAAAGAGTCGAAATCAGTTACATTCTTAACTTCAACTTCATTCATTCCTACCTTGAAGTGGCGTTTATTTTGGGATTCAGGTAGGTATAAAATCCCATCTAAAGATTGCGAAGAAGGAATGGTACCGAAAAGAGGAGAAGCATTACCACGTTGAATTGCGACACTGATCCGTTGAATCAAGAATGAAGTTGATCTGCTTACTTTAGTTGCCAGGCATAGTTTTCTCCCTGTCATGTATAAGAGACAGAGATTGCGGACCATAAACACCTAAAGTTTCAACAGCTATTGGGTGAAATATGTAACTCATTCCAAGATTCTGGTAATTTTTTTTACCATCGGGACGTTTTCCATCGTCGCGACTAATACCTTGGGGTTCCAAAATAGCTGGTATACTTGCTGATACTAAGGCACGCTTGATGATATCGTTCACCTGGGAATGTCTTGGAAACACCCATGAGTGCCCCCACTGTCTACGAAACTTCCACAAGCAGACATGAGGAGCACAAACAGACAAACCCAATATAAATCCAACAGCAATTCGGAAGCTTTCGTTATCCAAGAACTTTCCAAGAGCAGCCACAGGTAGTGCATTCAACCAAACACCTGATTCCTTCACTATAACCGCATTGAGACGAGCCTTTCCAGATATAGACACAGCAGTATCAAGCAGATTATCAGTAAGGGACGATCCCATGCACTTTGCTTTGTTCTGGATTCTTCTGTTAGATGAATACCTGTTTGAGATAGCCACAGGTTGTCACCTTCAGCATAAAAAGAGTCTGGAATATTATTTAAATATGAAGGAAGAACAGTACTGACAAGAGAAGAAATACTGTTGAGAGATGACAAAAAAGCAGATAGAGATAATGAAGAGGTTAACGCAAACCTAAACCACCCATATTCACACTTAACATGTCACTACTGAAAATTGAATAACTTTTTACTATCCACAGCACACTTCGTTTCATTCACAAATGCGCTAAACGCCGTAACTCGTAATTTATTCAAACGATGCCTTCATATTACGACACAACTTTTTTGCATTAAAACTTTACTAGCGACAATAAAAATCAGAAAACAATATGGTGGTAGCGCGGCGCAGGCGAGACGCGGACGCGAATAAAGTCCAGACGCCGTCGTAGGTACTCCGATACTACTGCGCGAAGAAGGGGAAGAAATGAAGAAAACTTTGTCTTACCAGCTAATGTAATTAAATATAAACCGTCGAAAGCAAAGAAAATAAACCTTCGGTGGAAAGTTTGGAAATGAAAAGTTTTGGTACGCCGCCGTGGCGACCAACTACGTGGAAATTTCACTCGTATAAAACGAATATTAAAGACTGGATGCGCGAGGGTGGTTGCCTCGAAATTGTTGCTATATTAAAAGTAAGTATATGATAGTCGAAAAGTGCAGGAGTTGGTGGAACGTTATAACAAGCGAGCATTCAGTTTGGAATGCACATATTTCTTATTTAAAATCAAACTTCCTTAAAAATTATTAAGAACAATTTTTTTATACTGTGGTTTATCGACATTCCTTATGTTCAATATTGCAGAACTAACCAAACTCTCAAAATATTCAATAGAGAAGAGATGACATGCTCTTGTTTCTATACATATATATGGGTATATTCGAATTGAATTAGTATGCAACTTAACATCAACAATACTTTAAAAGATTATCAACCCCTCCTAAAACTTGAAAATATTTCCATTCTTCTCGACAGCTGGCATTTTGTTATTGTTAAAAAATTTGCAACCCTACGAACAAGTTGCCTTTGTTATTATTCCTTAATCTTTTTTTTTTTTTGTAGTTTAAATATTCTCCCACTTTCTAAAGAAGAAGTCGTATCGACATTCATCCCTATACTGTATCACTTCCTTTATGTTTAGCGGTCAGACGTTATCCCAACTTAATGGCAATTTGCCATTAAGTTGGGATAACGTCTGACCACTATACATAACGGAAGTGATACAGCATAGGGCTGATTGTCTCCTTGATAAATTAACGCTGTTCTCTCACCATTCAAGAAAATTAGCTCACTTATGAAATTATTTGTCAAAAAGCACTCTAAAATCTTCGATACTTTTTCAATATTTTTGAGTTTTAGTTTAGATTTAGAATTTGAATACTATTTTACGTTTTATTTCAACAAGGTAGCCGAGTGGTTAAAGCGACATTGTTTCAATCGCATCTGGCTGCCAGTCAAAGGTTCTGGCGACTGCAGAAATTTTTCTGATGGCCCGAGAAAGTGCTGGGAATCGCACGTAAAAAGGTGAGACCTCGTTAATCCTTGGCTCGCACAAGTTTCGACTTCTGAGGGCTGCCGTTCGTAAGAACGACAGCAGGTTTACGGAGAAAAACAAAAAACAAAAAACAAAAAAAGTGTTCAAAATGTTGGCCTACTGCAGTAATAGAGGTTTTGTTCAAAACAACTTCGGACGTTCTGAAGCATCACATGTGTAATGTTCCGACATTCATCAATGATCTGGTTGAATTTTATAAATGATACTCTTCAATTGACCCTAGAGAAAAAAATCTAACGGCTTAAATCTGAACCTTGCGGGCCACTCCACTGCAAAAAGCTGACCTACCAGATGAGTTATTTTTTTGACGTAATGTAAACATCATATCCTGCCAGACCTACAGCTAAACAGGGTGTACCAAAAGTCGGTACCAACTTTTTCATTTCCAGAGAAAACCTATTTTTTTTTCAAATGTTTTGATTGGCATTTTAATTCCTAGTTTAAAAAACCTGGCCACACCATATGTCATGTCTTGTGCAGCATTTCTAGTCTGCAGGATATGAGTTTCATAATGGTCCTAGTAAGTATTTACATTGAAAAAAAGAGTAGGGGTTTTACCAAAAATAAAACTCACAATCATTTTAATTTTCCAAAGAAAACAATCTTTAACAACTTTTCTAAATATTTTATATTTATTTCTTTTCCCTTCTTAAATTCAAAGGTCCTTGTCCGATTATAAATGTTTTGATTTTACCTTGGTGATTTTAGGTTTTTGTAATCAGAGTCTATATTTGAAATTATAGTAATCAGCTTCCAAATATTTTGGTTATCATTCATGAAAATAATAAAAATAAAAGATATGGGCCCCAACATTGATCCTTGGAAAACTCCAATATCTATACATAAAAACATGCTTGCGGTACGCTACCAAATATTTTAGGAGCAGAATGAAGTACGAATTTAATAGTTCTCCAGAAGAACATGGTTAATTTGTCATATTTTTTATTAACTATTAAGTAGAACTTTCATTAGTTACTGTACTGCTTAGTAGGATTCCTATTTGGGTAAAAAATAAACATATTACGACTTTTTAAACTGGTTTATTTCACGTCAAATACTCGGCCATCATTTGTCAACTACTACCGAGTTTATTTTTTGCATAGGTCAACTACTAACGCTTTGAAGCGGCATTAAAATAAATAAATTTATTTTTTTATTTTAGTTAAATACATGTCTGTGTTCTCAAAGTATAACGTACTGTTCTGATATTTACTTCAATTGATTTCAAAAAAAAAAAACTTTTGAATGAGCACAACAAGTTGGTGAAGCAGAATATTCTGGAATTTCAATTATCTGCTACAGCTTATCGCTGACTGGTTTTTTGTTTACAAGTTTCCGGCAATCCTTTACATGAAATATTCCGATTTGGCCCTCTTGCCGCCGTATGCATCCCGTTTCTTGTCGTTAAATCGAACAAGCCCCATGAAGCAATTTCCACATCCATTCGAATTTCCCTAAATAATTGAATAGAATCGAGCAGCGGTGCGTTTTGGGGCGTCGGGGCGGTTCGGGCGCAAGAGAGGGCTAATCTTAGCCTCATGAATACAAATATTCGAATTAGTATTCGACTTATATTCACATATAAATTCATATCCGGCCAACCGTTTCGGAAGTCACCAGAAGCAATAGCCGATCTGTCGGTCACTAAACTCTCTCGCAGTTATGGTGCGATGAGACATTGAATTGACGGGAATATAGAAAAGGTACGTGCGACATTGCTTACATTGCTATTTTCAGTCCAACCAAAATTCACTAGACACAGAATGACTGAAACATTAAATACCATACCCTTGACAGGTTTTATGTTAGAAAAATATTTTCAAAGTTTCACCGCACAAGAAATAGTCCAACAACTCCTCATTTCAGTGTGAAATTGCTTCTGAAGAGTTTGTTTTCCAATTCTTCCGACCTCCCTGACGATCTTAGAAGAGTGAAATAGATTTTTGTCGACCAAAATGTATTGGAGGCCTAGCGAAAGAGATGCAATTCACACATAGTGATACTTCTGAAGAACATTCTCCCTTATCTCATTTATAGATAAGAATCTCCAATAGAAATTGGACATTTAATAAATAATCAACTATCCGAATGAAAATGAAAATTTTCACTTTCAGATTTTTTCTCTCAAGTTATATGAGGTCTTTCTTAATATCTATCAGATGAAGTTCAATGTCCAGCGTGGCTTCAGCCGGGGAATTGGTTGTTTTCTGTTAGATATAACAAAAAAGTAACTTCAATTTTATCGTAGGTTTTTTTCCATTTCCAGAAGAGTCATGTATTGATTCAATTTTCAATTGAGAATGTTTCTCTTTACAACATGAATCCCTTCCAGGAGAGGTTATTTTGTACGATGGAAAATAGCGACTAAATTCCAACCTTCAGTCGCAGATGATTCCACAACTGACTTTATGTTCATATTTTCAATGAAATCAACATTAAATTTAACTTCTCTCTCAGGTTTGGTTACGTTGAAATTAAATGTTTATATGCAAAACTATTCATTCATGCCAAGTGTTGAACTGTAATGTGTTAATTCTCATGGTTACCTATATGAAAAAGTGGATTTATTTCTTGTTACACAGTAAAAAAAAGGTTGTTGCACCAAAAATTAATTTTTGGTCAAAATATTTTTGTTATTTCGAATAATTATTCGGAAAATTAACTAGGTAAATGTTCATTTGAGAAAAGCAACTTATTCAATTTAACAATAGTAATTTACGTAGCAAGTCCGGAAAATACTGTTTTTTGGACGAGTAGACCAAATTCTAGGACGAGCGTTAGCGAGTCCTGGAAGTCTGCGAGTCCAAAAAACTGTTTTCGGACGTGTTGCGTACACTATTTTTTCGGCAACCATGTAGAATAACAAATCAATGAGACGCATTTAGTCTAAGAGACGAAGAGAGGTCGATTTTCACCCATCTGTTAACCGGATGAAACGATTCCAAATTTGAATATTTCGAACATTTCAGTTCTTATTTGTATTATATATTGAAATTCGAACAGAAGATAAGTACCAACAGAAACATTCTAATTCTTTATTATATTAATATTTGTATCAAAATTCGAGCACTTCCCGGCCTAGTCCGGGAAGTACGTACTTCCCGGACTAGACCGGGAAGTGCTACTTTCCCAAAGAAAAAGTGTCGGGGAAGTGAACACTTCCCGGATGGTTGCCGAAAAAATAATTTGATTGAAGTTTCAATACAAGTGAACAAAATTTGATTTCGCCATCAACGAAAAAATTTATTCATTTCATATAATATCTCTTTTGTCACATGAATCCAGTTATTTTGTTTACTGAATCACTTGCATATTAGAAACAAGTACCGTGTTTTCTAAAATTTGCATCCAATTATTATTAACCCGAAAAAAACATTTACAATTCTAACAAAATAAATAATCACCTGAATAGGAATTGATTGGATGGTCAAAGCTTTTTTTAACAGAAACACAAATACATTTGTTCCAACAAAATGCTGTTTGTTGAATATACAATGTGTGTTGGTTAAATCTGACAAATTTTAAATGTATGTGACTAAAAATAAATGTATAAGCAGTTTCGTTATTTCGATAGAAATATATTTTGAATCAACATTTAGGTAAGTTCGTTTATGACAAAAAAATCATACCATATTCAATCACATTAAACAGATATTTTTCATCTTGAAAATATATCTTGACATCCAAACACTTTTATTAAATTTAAAACTGAAACTTCTGTGACAAGATACAAATTAATCAAATTATATGTTAATCAATTTTTAACTAAATCACTTCACCAAATAAACTGAGTTTATTACAGCAGATATTGTATTATTGCAACAAAATATATTTTATTTATACTTTTACCGAATCACTATGTCAAGATTGATATAATGTTGTTTACATTAACAAAATATTTGAATGGAAAATAACAAAATGAAATTGTTGTTAGAACAAAATATTTTGTCGTGGATAGATGACCTGCCTGAATGCTCTAGTGATAGTCCGATTTCCATTCCTAAACCAGATTTTAAAAGTACAAGTACAGAACCATAAAAGGTATATTCTAATTTTGCGCTAAAATGCTGCGAAATGGGTGAAAAAAGATTGCAAACATGACTGAAAACGGCCGAGCTGGTGGAAGCGGTCCAGTGGTAGAAGAAAGCGGGAGATGAGGGAAGCGTATTATCACGTAACCCATTCATTAGAAGAATTCCCCTCATCTCCCGGACTCTCCTATCACTCGGCAGCTAACGCGGGCTCAGCCATTTTCAGTCATGTTTGCATGCATTTTTCACTCATTTCGCACCATTGTAGCGCTAAATAAGAATGTACATTTTGTATTACTATACTTCTACTTTCATAATCTGTTTGAGACATTGAAATCCGGCTATCACTAGAGCATCCAGGCACGTTGCTAGAGAGTGCAAAAAAATAAATTGCCATTGTGCCAAAACTAACGATCCGACAGCGCCTGTTTTGTGCACACATAAAGTACACATGATTCAATACTTTCACGAGAAAGGCCAATCCTACTACTTGAAAAATGGCGGAGTTATGAATTTTCCTGTTTTTCTCCGTTACTAATTATTCGACTGGGTCGTAAAACATCTCATTTTGTTCGTGTTCCAATCTACAATTCTTTTCATTGGAGCAACCAGATTACTCTATTAGTTTTCATTTTATAAGCAAAACAATTAAAAAACACGTTTTTTGTTATTTTATGTTTATAATAAATTAATAAATGACAGTTGCGAGTCGAAAATATAACAGAATATAACTACGGACTGTCTTTCATGTGATGACATAGTCGGTTTCCTACTAGCATTTTTGTTGAAAACTCCTTCATTTTATGCTCTATTGCTTGGTGTATTGACTCAAGTTGATTTGGAAACCACATACAGATAAAAACCTATCAAGCGAGTTCTACGTAATCATCAGGCAAATGAAAAATAAAGTTGGTAATGGAGCTGCCCATACAGCTAATCATGCAATGATTTAGATCTTTAACTTCTTGATTGATCGAAAATATTTAAAATTCAAAAACGAGCCATCAAAGTCTCAGCTGGAATAGGACAAAGGGACACCTGGAAGCATTGGTTTGTGAAGTTCAATATATTCAATATATTAACTTTACCATCATGTGTATATTACTGCAATGTGATACACATGTGAGAAATTTCACAAAAAATTAAAACATCCTTTCTTATATAATACTAGGAACAAACTCACTAAATAATGTAACCGTCACCAATTTCAAAAGGAAACTGAAAAGACACCTATCAGAGAATACTTACTATTATATAGTATATAGTAATACTAAATGGTGTAATGGGTGTGATAATTTGACCAATAAAGAATCTAATCTATCTGCTTTTGTTTTTCACATTACACTACCTTCTGTGGAAAATTTTCATTATGTTATTATTATTAATTGAAAAAGAATATACTGTTCTCAAAAACCGGAAAAATGTATCGTTTTACAGGTCACTGAAGATGAACTAATCAAAGTTTGAATCGTTGTTGAGCAGAAACAGTCTTTTTTGGAAACAATTCATTCCATCTCAAGCAAACCTGAGGAAGAAAATATTATTTCAGATCACTATACGATACTTCATCGTATAGTGATCTGAAATAATATTTTCTAAAATGTGGGTAATTCCACTAAATTTCCACACATTATGGTGTGATTCAAATGTTTTTTATCAATTGTTACAGATAGATCATTTTCACGACTGTATCAACTTAATCAAGTATGAGTGTACATATGACGTCACCCAATAAAATTTTATTAATGGAACCAACAATTCCTTCCAGGTTATATATTTATCTCCTTCCCAAGCATGTAGTTATGCGGAAATTATGTCATATTGTCAAATTCTAGATGGTGAGTAAACTCTACTGAGCGATCGAATTTACTTGTCTGATCTGCTGTTGAATCCTGGAGTTTCATAAAAAGAAGTTCATCGCTGAGCAAAATATAAATCATCCATTTATACCTCAACAAAATATTTATTTGGATGGAATAGTTGATGTCATCGAATAATCAGTTCGCGTTGTTCTTCAAACAGTAATTAAAACCATATCACATTCTATGCCGACTCTTTTTTCAATTTATAGCAAACACTCTTTCGAATTCCTGAATGTTGAAAATTAGTACGAATAAATTGCCAATTAGAACGTAATGGGAGAAGGAAGGTAAACTGATAAATAACCAATTTAGATCAGAGGCATTTACAGAGGCGGAGAAGCAGAAAATCCTAAGGCTGAAAATAAGTATCAAACATTTTTCATGGATTTGTGGAGAAGAGATTTGTTTTGTGAAAAAAATATTACCGTTTGATGTTTATGTATTGTTCAATTTTTGGAGTTGAGAGAAGAGTATAAAGGTACATTGTGAAAAATAGAACACGGATATTCGGAATTAAATTATGGTAATCTCAGGCTTGTTTTATGTGATTAGGATTTGTGACTAGAAATTATAAGCTTGATTCTGCAAAAATTTATGAACAAAAAAATCTCGTACATCTTTTCACTGCCAATACAGAATCAGAAAATTATCTATTAACCTATTTAGTAGTATTAAATTGTGAGTCCAAGTAGACTGAAAAATAATTAAAGTCGTCAATACTTTAATGATACCCCAAAACGGTTCCCAAAATGTTACCCAAAATGAATCAAATGTAGTAATAGATTCATTCATACAGTATTAATATTCAAGGGACTAAGCTCTCTATTGAAAAACAAATAATTTGAGAAATACCAATGTTCCAAAACCCATAAGTTGAAAAACAAATAGGAAAGATCTTTTTTCTCAATTAAAGTATTTCAATTGTGGCATAATCCTTAAAATCTGAAAATTATACATACGTTTCCACTCAAGTTCGGATTTGAAAAAATAATATTTTAGGAATAAGAAAGTTATTCTTAATAAAAATGTTTGCATGTTCTAGAGTACTGCCAAAAAATTTATTTAACACAAGAGTAAGGTAATTTATGTGAGACAATATCGAAAATTGCTTTTACGGAAAGTTATACAGTATTAATAATCACCTTCCGATATGTAATTATATTCATCCATGCTAAAAATGGGTTCTTATAGATTTTTCTCAACAATAACATTTTAAGATTGCTCATTAAAAAAACGGTTCTCGCAGTGGAGGGCCAGAGAATATTCGTAGGCTCAGCTTGTTTTCAATAAAAAATTCTGTCGAAATGTGTACTTAGTGTTACTGTAGAAATTTTTTTTTTGTTACATATTGAAAGGTAATTTTCAATCTTCAACAACTTTTATAATAACAATTTTCTATAATGTCACAAATAAACGTCAATGGCCAGTAATGGTCACAGAACATCATGAGAACCGAGGGAAAGGATGTAGGAGTTAGTGTTATGAACTCACGTCATCTCTATTTACCCCGTATATCTTTTGAAGGTATGAAAATATATCTAAGAAATGTCTGGTACTAATATCCATTCAGGGAGTCACGTGATCAAATCGTAGTTCAGTAATTATTAGCTCAAAACAAAAGACAACTGGTAAATTGACATCCGTATTAGGTTTGATTTGAAAGAATGAGTGAAGGTTTTTTTTTATGAAACGTAGATATCGCTGAAAAATCTAAAAAATTTTCTTCAGTAATTAATTTAATCAAGGAACGGTTTCTAGACAAACTTCTGTGCGAACTTTTTTTTCAATTTAAGGCTTTGCTCCTAGTAAATGAATATACCAAAAATCCTGTAGGGGACTAAATACAGGGCATAACGGGTCTTTGATTTTGATATTTCTATAATATCTAGATAATGAGGGCGGGGATTAGCGCAGTGGTTAAGCGCTCGCCCTGGTAACCGAGAGGTTGCAGGTTCGATTCCCAGATGGTGCGATCTTTTTTTTATTTTCAGAAGTGAAAGTGAATGATTGAGGCTCGTGACGGCTGGGAATAATTCTCCACGATTCACTGTTGCGTTAAAAATTAACAGTGCTGCTCCTAAAGTGGCGTATGGCGTTAGTAACAAGGCCTATCCAGAACACATGGCTACCCATATAACAATTTAAATGTTATTTGGATTTATCCTAGTTTTATGAAAGTTTTATGAAGGTAAGGTAATGCCCAATTTGATTTATGCAGGTCATATATTATTCCTAATACGCTACCAGAGCAAACAGATTTATGAATCAGTTTCAAAACACTCCTGAAGGCTATAAGATAAAACCATTCAGCATTTAAGTATATTTCTTTTTATGATGGTTTTACAATGGCTTATACACATACACGATAAATCTTTTTGGTATTTAAATAATCCACATAGAAACTTAGTTTTATGGAGGTTTTATAGCACTCCTCAAGTCCATGCAATGGTTCTGTAATAAAACTAACGATGAGGTTTTATTAAGGTTTTGAGATGTACTCTCGAGAACCGTTATAAAATCAAAGCATAGAACTATTTCTACTTAAATGCTAGTATCTCCCCCTAACCGGTAATAAATAAATCACATTGGGTAAAGATAACCGGAAAAAATAAATAGTAATTAAACGTTTCACAAGACTTAGACACCAAATACTTATCACGGGAGTATAGACACTGAGTATACTGACCACGTCGATCACGAAAAGACGAATGTCAGGCGGGATTGACAATTGACAGTTGAAATATTTTGAAAATTGGATTAAATAATTCCAAACGTACTTTTTTAAGATAAAATGATTTTAAAATGGTTTATTTTGAGGAGAAACGACTTTATGACGGCAATATGTGCAGCTGAATAGAATAAAGGTAGGGTGGCCATATTTTATTACAACAACTAGAGAGAGCCTAATTTAAATTCATGTTTCTTGCAATTTGGTGTGTATGACGAAAAGGAAATACACAATTATTGGTATTCATTTGTATTTAGATATAGTACAAATCATTCCGGGAAAGATTTAAGTCAAATTAATTTTTTAATTTTATGTGATATTTTGTTTATTTTCTTAATTTCGCGTTGTTATTGGTGCGCGTTGCAGATTTACCACCTGACTGATGTCATTTTGTCAAAAAAATTTCATTCGCAGATGATATCCGACATTTTACGTTGTTGAATACCTATATATTCTTCATATTTCATTGCCAGGACGCCATCATTATATTTTTGCTTGTAAAATAGTCGCCCTATTTTTCGCAACTGAAGAATTAGATTAATTTAAGTCCGTTTTGGCTGTAGTTATTTATGAAATATTTTCTAACCCAATTTCATTCAAAAAAAGATATTTTAATGCCAAATAGATTTTTTTGATGACACACAGGTTTATAACAGCCCCATGATTTGGTTTTATAATGATCCTCAGGAGGTTATTAAGAATCCTGCGAATAAGGCAAGCAGGTTTTATGCTTGCATTTCAAAATAGCCCTGAGAACCTTCATAGGAGTGGGCCCTCGTAGATTTATAGCAGCTTTAAGGAGGTTTTATGGATGTCGTTACAGCAAAACAGTTTTATCGATGCTGTAATTGTTATGGTCATCAGAACCTTCTGAGGGCCATCACAAAACTGAAATTGTTACTTGGGTAATGACCATATCAGTCGACGCCAAAACACCAAGGAAAAAATCTAGATAATGGCTGGCCCTAGCGAACGTTCCTATCCAATTTCTTCTTACACCCAAAATTTGCTACAGAAAATTGGTTCTGCTCGCATTCACAGAGTATGACGTGACGTCAGTAGCGTTCCGAAAAAGAAAGCTCAATTTTGTAAAGTTGTATCAAATAAACGGTAACATTCAGAATTCTGCTAATGTTTTCAATAGTCCAACGTCCTATCCAAGTGACATTAGATAAGCTTGGTAGGTTGGTAGGTTAAAGGTTGACGAGCGAGATACCGGGTTTACCTTGAGGTTTCCCTCAACACTGAGACTAGCTGGGGTCTATTGTATTGTTCTGTCGTCAGCGGTTCCAAGTTAAATAGGCCTGTGTTTTTCACCAGGTTAAGTAGTCTATTTACTAGGTGTTTCGGATTCATGCCTGTTTCTAGGTTGATCTGTCCGAATATTCTGTTGCGCTTGTTGAGCAGCGCGTCGCATTCGGAGATGATGTGAGAGGCTGTTTCCTCCTCGTCACCACAGAGTCTACAGTGCACGGTTTCTCTATTTATTCCCATGGTGTGTAGCTGTTTCCTAAGGCCGCAGTGTCCGGTTAGTAGCCGGTTATCGTGCGTATCTTAGATCTGTTGAGGTTGAGTGTGTCAGCCGTCAGTGTTTGGCTCAGGTGCCTCACCATGGCTGTGCTGTGTTGATGCCCTTCGATTTGGTACCAGTATGTTTGGTGTTTTGATTTCTTCCCCTCATTGATTAGCTTTCCGCAACGGGTTTTGCTAATTCCAAACGCTGGTTCTGGAGGTGTGGATGATGATTCAGATGCTTTCTTTGTAAGTTGGTCTGCTTTTTCATTGCCTTCAATTCCCCTATGTCCGAGCACCCACACAAGTGTAACCTTGTTGAGTTTTTTGACAGTTCATTGAGGCTCTGAAGATTTCCAGACTGGCTTTGACTTTATCTGTATTGAATTCAGAGCTTTTATAGCGCTCTGGCTGTCAGATAGAATGTAGATGTGTTTTCTTTCATACCCACGGTCAAGATTCATCTATATGCATGTCCTTATGGCATGTGTCTGCTTGGAATACTGTGGTGTTGTTGCCAAATGGGACTATTACGGTTCTGCACTGATAATCGACAGAACCATGAAACTAGTCTGTAGATGTCACATCTTTTTTGATTAACATTTGCTAGTTATTAGAGAAAGCATTGCGAAGTGTGTTCTTGTAGAATGGCTTTGACAGGTGTTGTGCAGGGGTGATTCGGCAGTCGTAAGGGGCTATTGGATTATTTTCTGTTCAATTCTTGTTACGAAAATACAATAGAATCCTATTGTATAGGGAATTTGCGAAAGACAGAAACTGCAAAGCAGCATTGCTTCAAGCTCAAGCCGGGTTGGGTAACAAGCTTCCTCCAGACTCTGGAGGTGGGAAACAACATGCAATTGGAGAGAATCAGCTCAAGTTGCTAATCTACACAGACCTTAAAACCCCCAAAATTAATTTGTTTCTTCACAAATGCATAAAAGGCTATGGTGGTACCAAGTACGGTTGCAAGAAGACTCGAATATGCCACAACCATCATGGCAACTGCCAGTTGCGCCACAGTTTTCCTTTCATTGAGGATGACTACGAGAATTTCCCGAACGACTGCGATGCCACAAAGTACCTTGCCGAAACTCGAAACGACCGAGAACATGGTAATGAACTTTTTCCGGGGCCACCTAGGCCTAAAAGAATAGTGAAAATCAAGTCATTTTATTTGGTTACTTTCACTTCTGCTTTTATGTTACTCATAGTTCTTTCTTATTATACATATAATTTTTGGTTTATAAAGAAGGGAGCATTTTGTGAATTATGCTGTTTTGAAAATGTACCCCCTACCCTTAACACTATTATAACTTTAGTATAAGCGAAAACAAACAATTAATACAAATGAAATTCAAATCAAACTCTATTTAATTTTTCTGCATAAATACTTACATATGAGTTGGCACTTGGTAGAGACCCTATTCTATAGGAATATCTACCAGGAAAATTACTTTGGAAATTTTTCGCATTTTTATGAATTTTGCAAATAGTGATCGATGTGTGGTAGAATTATACTACTTGTACACACGATGTTCAATATAACTTTATTTAGTATAACCGGATGGACGGAACCATACTTTATATAGGCCGTGGTGGTCGGCTGGTAAAAGCGTACGCCTCGCAAGCGTGGGGTCGTGGGTTTGATCCACCGATTCACCGGTCTCGTGCATGGCATCACACGTTAAAAGGTAAGGGCTGCGTCTTCCCTAGCCCACACAAGTCTCTCGAAGACTTCCGAGGGTTGCGCGTAGGGGTGCAATCGGTTGACGGAAATTACAATTTTAACAATTTAAACAACAATTTATCCAAATACCAGGTGTGAATAGTTATCGAAGAACATGCGTGTTGTGCATGTCGGCCTAATCTAAGCTTAAAAACTGAAAAATGCTCCTTCTGAAATGTACAGTTTTGATTTGATTTTATGATCAAAATAGTGACTGTGATTAGGACTAAGATAATGACAATGATGCATAAATTGGCCCTAAGAATAAAATTAATATGAGCTTACTTATGACAAATTTCGTCAAATTAAATTTTGTTAATATAAGCGTTTTTTTGGACCGGCCGTTATTGAAATAAAAAAGTGACTCTTTTCGCTTTGCCCTGTAGTTGGTTCTACTCACTGATTTTTGGTATATTCATCACCAAACACCTCTAAACACAGCTCTTGGAAAAAAATTGCGCACATAAGTTTGACTACAACGCATTTTCAAGCATGTTTATTGATACTTCAAAATAGTTTACTCATATATCTTGATGTAAAACAAGTGTTGTTTCTGAAAATATTGACTATTTATTCACTTCTTTATTTGACTTAATTAGTGGTTTACTACCTACTGAATTGAAACATTCAACCATAGAGACGGATATTCGTCATACTCACGTACAACCTCGAGCATAACACCCAGTAAACCAACATCAAAAACCACCCACCATGCAAATATCCCCCTTTTTTCAATTTGCGCGCTCTCCGAATAATTCATAGGCATTTTGGCTGGAGTCCAGAGGCCCACTCAGACCAGCGTTGCCAAACGTGCGGGAGGATCGGGAGTCACCAATTATTCAAACAGTGCGGTATCCCGTGATTTGTAGCTTTCAATTAGCAGTTCAACGGAGTCGAATTTATTAGGTTTTCATGTAACGCTTCCGCAAGTATTTTACTCACTCCGTGAGATGCGGAACTACGACGCGAGAGAATTTGTTAGTTTGTTCACATCTTTGGGTGTTTTTCTCTTGGGGCACGTTTCTAATGGATCGGAAATTAATAAATCAGGGATATTGGGGAGGAATGGAAACGGAAATAATTGATTTCCCGGGATTAGATATAAGACCTGGGAGTTTGAGAAACGTCGTACACGTAATACCATTAGGAGGCCCAATACACCGTTTCTGAACTTTAAACCAGCCAAGATAGGCCAGGTCGATAATTTTTTAAACCAAAAAAATTTAGAACAGGACAAGACCCATTGGAAAAGTAACAAAATATAACAAAAATTGAAGGATAATTAATTTACGGGCGATTTGAGATCGAGAAGTGAAACGGGGTGGGATTTTAAGGGTGGAAAACGGTTTATCACGATTTCCGGAAAAACTATGAGTCCTATCGGAAAAAGTTAAGAAGCAAAGTTGTAGGTTATGAAAAAATTTACAACTTTTGTATTCGCACTTTTTTCACATAACCTCAGAATTTATGCCAAAAAACCAATTTGTTGGTTTTTTATTTTTAACTCCCACAAAAAAGTTTTCTTACAACGAAATTAGGTGAAAACTTGCGTTTTTGTGTCCCAAACACACTGGAATTTTTTGGATATAAAATATGTATTGTTTACCCTCAATTTGATTTAATATCGAAAAAGCACCCTAATTTTCAATAGAAAATTCCTACGTCAAAATATCTGCTTTTTGAAAAAAAATCGATCTGCTTTTTGTTCGTTGAAATCTCTACTTTCTTATGGTATATATAAAAAAAACATTACTATGGCAAATTTTCTCAGAAAATGCAAAAAACGGAAAAACGGAAAAACACAAATTCGACAATTTTTTTAAAACATTGTGTAAAATTTTGAGCTATTTATTAAAATTTACACTTCAATTAACTCGAAAAATGTAAGTTCCCATGTTACATTGATAAACTAAAAAATTGCAAATCCATGAAGCAAAGAGATTCCAAAAAACATTAGAAAAAAGTTCATTATTGCTTCTTTGATGGCATTTCTTCATCGTTAGATTCTACAAATGTACACGGTTCAAGTAGATCTTCGAAATCTTCAAGACCATCATCGTCTTCGTCTCCAATATTTTTCTCAGGGTGCATTGGTTCTTCATCCACAATTTCATATGAGTCATTAAATTCCTCGTAGGTTTTTTCTCCAACATCGGCGCATTTTTCAGAACCATGACAATTTGAAAATACATTTCTGCATTTTGAACCATGTTTTCGGCAGCAACATTTTAGACTGTTACATCCAGTTTCTCAGCAGTATTTTTATGAACGATGTTGTTTACTGATCTGTGTCCCGAATACTGGCTAACGGTTTATGCAGCTGCTACGACATAATCAACATATTAGGCCAAGAGCCTCCTAGCCCCTTCCCCACTTCTCTATGAAATATCTTCTGATGGGCTAAAATTTTCCGTAGGCCATTCAGGTATGCAAGTTATCGTAAAATAGCAATAAACAGGCACCAACGCAAATAATATAAAATTATATTACAAAGGATCCCGCACTTTTTATAGGTAAAAATGGTTCTCGGTGAAATTGTTTGAATTTTTAGTATATTGTGGTATTCGATGTACTGATAGAACGTGCAGAACCGCAAAGTTCGTTGATGGATAGATTTTGAAGTTAAAGTTAAAAATCAGTAATTTTTATTTAATTATTTTCTCAGGATTTGAAAGTGCATTTTTTTTCGTTCTAATCATCAACGTACCTTCATATTACTAAATATCATTCAGATGGTGTAGATTATATCATTATGTACAGAGTGAAAAATAAAAACATTTTAGTAGTGTCTGAAAATTCGATGTAATAATAAAATATTGATAAAATTATTTTGGCATACAATATACTATTCTTATTCCATTATTTATGACAATTCATACATTTCCGACAGGGTGATTTGAAAAATTGGTGAAACATATGGCCGGTTCTTTTTCTTTTTCTTTCACTCTCCGTCTACGACAGAATCAAAATGTACCCTATACCTGATAGGGTTTTCTTGCTGTATGAGGACGTAGCTCTGCTACGGGGGAGGTGGATTCGGTTAAGGCTGTTCCTTGTCACCTTCAGTGATAAGTGATTTCCCGTACCGGGGCATCATACACGATTGGGAGAGTCGAACTATCCAAGCATTAGGAATTTCATCTGGCTCATGCCTGAGTTGTAACTGTTGTGTCGTATATTCAGTCAGTTCCTAAATGGTAGATGGATTGGATGGACCGTCATTGGTCATCACCCTGCATATAATGTTACATTTATTTTGATCTCCACTTTCTCACGTTTCACTATTTGTGAAAAATCTTGGCCACTAGTAGAATGTACACGTGAACAAGTTCCTTCAGCTCGTCATACAAATGGTAGTAAGTTTCTCAATTAATAACTATGTAACCAGTCATGGTAGGAAACTGAATTTTTGGGACAGTATTGAGGAGAGAATGAATATATTAAATAAAAATAAAGGAATTCACCGCGTTAATCGTGAATTACAGGGTGATTTCTGAAACGTTGATATTTTGTCATTTTTATCATCGAAAATTTTCATGATCACCCTATATATCCCAACAAAATCATGTTTATACGGTATTAGCTATCTTCGAAGGATGGTAATTCACTTGAATATACAGGATATGTACGAAAGAACCGGTCATATATTTCACCAATTTTTCAAATGACCCTGTAGGAAATGAAAGAATTGTGATCAATGATGGAATAAGAATAGTATATTGCATGCCAAAATAATTTTATCGATATTTCATTATTACATCGAATTTTCAGACATTACTAAAATGTTTTTATTTTTCACTCTGTACATAATGATATAATCTGCATCATCTGAATGATATTTAGTAATATGAAGGTACTTTGATGATGAGAACAAAAAAAATGCAGTTGGCACTTTCAAATCCCGAGAAAATAATTAAATAAAAATTACTGATTTTTAATTTGAACGTCCTTTATTTCAAAATCTATCCATCAACGATCTTTGCGATTCTGCACGTTCAATCAGTACATAGAATACTACATTTTACCTATAAAAAGTGCGGGGTCCTTTCTCAAACTATTGTAGATGTCTTATAAAGTATTAAGTTTATCAACTTATTTGGTTGCTAATTGTAGAAGTATATTTCGATTTACAAGTTTTTAATTTATCAATGTAATATGGAAAATTTTTCGAGTAATTAAAGTGTATATTTTAATAAATTTTAATAAATGGCACAAAATTTAAAAAAAAAATTGTCGAATGAGTTTGTCGTTTTTTGCATATTCTGAGAGAATTTGCCATAGTAATGCATATTTTTTTGTATATATCAGAAAGTAGAGATTTCAACGAGCAAAAAACAAACTAATTTTTTTTTCAAAAAGCAGATATATTGACGTGAGAATTTTCGATTGGAATTTAGGGTGCTTTTTCGATAATATTGAATCAAATTAAGGGGAAACAATAAATATTTTCAATCCAAAAAATTACAGTGTGTTTGGGTAAGTTTCCACCAAATTTTGTGAGAGATAAAGATAAAAAAGTAAAAAGTCGGTTTTTTTGGATTTTTCGCATAAATTTTGAGGTAATGTGAAAAAAATGTTGATACAAAAGTTGTGAACCTTTTTATTTTCTAACACTTTGCCATACAACTTTTTCCGACAGGACTCGTAGTTTTGCGGTAAATCGTGATAAACCGTTTTCCATTCTTAAAATCTCACCCCCTTCCACTTCCCGACCTCAAATCGCCCGCAATAGTTATTTACGTCACAAGTCCGGTAATAGTTATTTATTGTATAAGTGTTTTAGATATCATTTTATTTGCGCAAGAATGTTTAAACGCGAGAGCGAAGCTCGAGCGTTTAAGTTTCTTAAGCAAATAAAATGTATCTAAAACACGCATGCAATACAACGTTTTATTCACAATCACATTCATTTAGAATCAGAATCGCGGAAATTTTTCATCACAAAATGATTTGACGTTTTGCTCTGACAGCGGCTGTCACCTCCTCAAAAATCATTGAAATAACATACAAAAATATCGGGAGGTGTTGAATGGATGCTATGTATTTTCGATTGTTTATCGACTCCATTTGTAAAAATTTGTGAAGTTGGTGAAAATAAGTAAAATGTGATTGATATTCAAGATTGTATTTTTCATTATTCCACTAGTGGATAAAGTGGTACTTTATACGGTTCATAAGTGTGGATAAGACTTCAATTATAAGGTGATTGTGGATAAATACATTTTTACAGTACGAGTAAGATGTTTCCGGACGAGGCGATTATCCGAGTCTGGAATTTCGAAACGAGTACTGTTAAAAGTTTACGGACGTGTGACGTACAACATTTTATTTCATACTACAAACAACAAAAAACCTGAGTAAATATTATAAAGAATAATTATTTAATGTACGGCGAGTGTTTTTGGAATTTGAATTGAACGAGACACCCAAAAAATCATTATCTCGTTACGACAAAGAATACAAGTTATTTTGTCAGTGGAAATTGGATAACAAGGTTAATATCGCCAATGAAGATGTGATGATGGCTTACTTGTTAGATTTGGTGAGTAATTCTCTACAGTTTCAGAAAGCAATTTTAAACGATCTATTTCTTACTTTTTATTTTTTAGTAAAAAAAAATCAAAAGTTCGTCTCTCTGGTCCAAATATTCTATGGTTAAGGCAATGATGATGGTTCACGATGGTTTGAAGATATTAGTACGTTGCGAAAACCTGTCGAAAACCAGTAGAAAAATTTTACAGGACTAGCCCGGTAAAATTTTTTTACAGGACTATTCCGGTAAAATTTTTCATTACGGTACTTAATACCGTAAAAAGGTATATACCGGACTGAAATCAAGTATGTAATAAAGTTTTTACGATAAAGTATGAATTAAATTATTTTTATTTATGTTATATTTTCTTAATTCTCCAATAATTGGATACCAATTATTGGTATCATTCTGTTCTGATTTTTTATCACTTTTTACCATTTTCAAAGGCTTCGGCACGGGCCTAAGATGCATGTGTGGGATAAAACAAGAAATCACATTTGAAGGATTCAGCGGTAAAACCACTTTACAACACGAAACGTTCTTGGCGAAAAACGAATTTGAATACATGGAGTAACATGATGTCTACCAGGCGTTTACAGGTTTTAAAGTGGTTCTATCCCAGATGTGAATGAAAGTGGAGTTAGTGTTCATTGCAAGCTATATCATATTCCATACAAAACTACTGTAAAGTGGCTTTACTTCTGAACCCTTAGTGAAAAAAATTATGAAATTTTCAGTATAGAGACCAGCAACTCCACTGCGAAAAATTGCAGATGTGAGAAACGGTCAGTATTTCGAGTGAGTCAAAATCACCAAATCTACGAAATAAATTTCCTGATTCCCTTCGAAATTTGGGGTCCAATATGTTAAGACGTGAAAAATCTGGGCTAATCCTAGATATGAAACTAACTAACCTGGAACGGACGTTGACAGGACTATGCTCAAAAAACAACAAGTGTGATGATGGCTTTCCAACGAGCTACTGAAAATATTGGTAACAGCCATACCCATCAGAAGTAAGATATATGATTAACTACCTATTGCTTCACCTATTTGAACTGGAATGTAAAAAATTAGCACAATAATAGAAGGAGCAGAAACAATATCAAGCCCTTTGGCCTTATCTTGAAAGCTCAGGCAAGGACAAGGGCAAACAGATTAACAAATGGCTCCAGGGAAACTCCCAGACATACCAGATTTGTACTATGAGAGAAACCACCATTACCTATATTTTTATATGTTCTGGTTCTCACGAAACAGAAAATCCGTAATGTACAGAGCACATCGTGACAGAACAGAACAGAAAACCAAGTTTTTGAGGGCACTTTTGACAATGGACCTGGCATAGTTTTCTCATGAAAGGGTGCTGCTGATGAAATGGAGGACATGATTGATATAATTACGCTGGCCACTGTAGAAAAAATACTTGCTTGGGTTTGTTCGTATTGAATTCCACCACTCTAGATTTTTTCTGAGTCCATATTTAAATTGTTCCCGTCCAACCCTCGTTCTCTTCTGGATTCATGGGATGTTATCGGAGCTTTGGAAGATAAAGCGGTATAAATGATACTGTATTCCGCAAAGGCAAAGCAGTGAACTGATGGGTGAGGGCTAGCTTCCAGCAAATTATTGATCAGTGAAGAAGAAACAGTGTTTTTGCTAAAATGGATCCCTGCGGAACACTAGCATTTATAGGTAGAGTGTCGGATGAAACTACATTATCCACCACGTAGAGAGCTATCCGAGAGAAAGACAGATACCAAGGAACTATCTGGAGGGAGGGGCAACACTTTGGAGATATCTAATGTAACGGCCAGAGTTTAACCATATTTCTGAATAGATAGCTGCACTTTATGTGAGACTAAGTAAGCAAGCATATTGCAAACATTTTGTTGATCCTTCACAATTCCGGTGTGTTCTACAAGTCTCATGAGCTCGAAGTTGATGGCTTTCTCCATGACCTTCGAGATAACAGATAGCAGTGCGATAGTTCAGTAATTTTCCAGTTTAACGGAAAACCCCGAATCATAAGAGAGGTGAATAACTTGCAAAGAACAGATGTTAGTTCGGGAACACATCTCTTGAGAATGATCGTATGATCGTTGGCGAAAGGTAATCTCAGGCATCTGACTATAAATGGAAGTGATGTTTTGGTGTTGGTTTTCCATTGAATCCAGGGTAGAATTTGTAGCAATTATGTTGACAAAAATATTGACATTTTCCTTGGCGTTCGTCGCTGGTGTTCCATCTTTTTTAGTTGAAGGAGATGAACTGAAAGTGAAATTTCTTTCCACAGATTTGGTTCTAGAACAAAACCACCGGGACCCGTTAGAACACTCAACGAGTTTTGATCGTATCTTGGCGTTGTGAGTCTCTCACGACGATTTGACTGTCTCCTTGCACATGTTCCTAGCTTCAACATATTCTGATCTGGTCTGGCCCTGATTTTGTACCATCCATGGTATGCTGCCTACTTGGCAATCCTCTAGAATAATTAGAGGAAATAAAATCTGACTTAGAAAAATTGCTTTTCATTTGCAAAAGAATTTGTGAAGACAAGTGGTATGAAAAGGTATACGACGCATCTCTGTGATACTGAATACGATTATAAGAATAGCTTCAGAAGTGCTTCGTTACATACTGTATCAATCTAAAATAAAATTTTCAAAAAGCAAGCACTACTACATGTCTTGACAAAAATGCCGATACTGAGGTAAATCTCACAGTGTCTTTTTATTATCAACAAATTCTAAAAAGAAATTTTATATTCGAGGCTGTTTTCGATATAATTATGTTAGTTGTAGTTATAAAATGTGTTCATTAGATATTTCACAATTGAGCCATAGATACAAGAGTAACACGTTTACCATGTGGGTTCCAGGACACTGTGGCATCGATAGCAATGAAAAAGCTGATGAACTAGCCAGAAACGGTTCATCAACTCCATATTGGCCGAAAACCCGCACTCGGGATTACTAAATCCGACATTTGAGGATGCATTCGGGACTGGATCAAACGAAAAGAAAGGGAGAGGTGGGACGAAGCCCCTCTCATACACCACGGGAAAACATACATTAAAGAACCGTCAAAACACAAAACTGAAGAACTACTCAAGCTGAGCAGGAATCAAGTTAGAACGATAACGGGCCTTCTCACTGGTCACAGCCCAATGAGAAAACCTGCAGACAATGTGGTAAAGGGACAGAAACAGCCAAACACGTACTGTCAGAATGCGAGGCATTAGACTGCAAGAGACAGGCAATATTCGGGAAACCCAGGCTAACTGCCGAAGAATACAACAGTCAACCGGTGAAGAACTTGTACAGACTGGTACAGGGGACTAGAGTTACGGGGTGGGTGCTGTGAAACAAATTGGAATGCACAAAAAGCCCAAGAGGCTGGGGTGCTACTGGTGACAAGACCAGCATCCGAAAGGAAAAAAAACACGTTTACCAATGAAATATAATTGCAATTGATCAGACAAAAAATGGCAAATATGACATCTTTTGTGTTACATAGGCGGAAAACTTAAATGAAAAGTCGAAGAAAGTGAAGACGTCACAAATGTCATTCTTGTCAAAAACTGATTCCAAACAAACTTCCCTCGAATTTAAATCAGCTTGTCCGATAACTCCGATATTGTTTCCGTTAGGGTTTTTCAACTTCTTTTGCCTGAGAAAACAAAAGCCAAACAACCAAACACAAACTAATAAGCAAAGCAGCAAATCATCAACAGAGAATGTCACCTAAAATTCTTTGTTTGGAATCAGTTTTTGACAAGTATGACATTTGTGACGACACATTTTTCTCGTCTATTTTGGTTTCATTTAATACTAAGAAAATTGAATTACTCCCTTTGTTCTTGAATTTCAAGTGTTAGCAGAGTTACGTAACTCACTGCGTATATTTATAAACATTTCTTATCGTGAAAGCCTCCAATTATTCTCAAGGTCAATATAGTATTCGCCATTTTATTAAATAATAGGTATGAAAACTCTGGATTATGAAAAATAAAGTACATTGCGAACAATTATTTTCAATAAATTACCCGATTGATCTACATTACCTGAAAGGATACTTAATCACTATTTGTAACTCGGAACCTCTCAAATTGTTTCTAACATGCAAGTGGGCGTATCGATATTTTCGCGGAAATTGATAACAATCGTTCTAGAAATACTCGAAAAGTTGTTTTCGTACACATACCCAAAATAATTACACCAAACAGTGAACGATGCCAAACTTTTCAGAATGATGTAAATAGTTCAATGGGAATTATGTTTATGTCTTATTCCTTCCTTCAGCTTCATTGCTCGATTTCTCAAGCTACTACAAACATTTGTTATTTATACTTCACATGCTAGGAGTATTTCAGAATATTTGGTAAACAATAAGGTGGCTGAACTCCATTACCAACTTATCTCAACTTTTCATTCAGACTCCAAATAATTATATATAACCTTTAGTACAGTGCTCATCAAATTCAAAGTTGTGTTAGTATGAAGAGTGAGCAAAAATAATGTTTAGGGTAGAAGTTAGTGTTTTCTGTTTAATCCCTGGTGGCTGCATGCTTCTGGGAACACCTCCCTAGGGTGGAAACACTGAATTCTTCTGTTTCTAAAAATGTTCCGGATTTTTTTTTTTGATGACGATCTACCCACTTCAAACATTCAAGAATCTACAATTGTCTGTAGTTACGTCAAACAGAGAGAAGTGTGTATTTAAAACCTTATGTGAAAAAATAAACATATTTCACCATCAGTGAGGATAACAAAACAAGTAATGTTAAGTATGCAGCATATTCTCAGTGATTAATTTGCCATCATATACAAAACTCCTAAACATAAACTGAAACTTTTCTCGGTAATCATTACATTCTTGCTTTTTAATCAGTTTCTGTTGGCATACACGTATTTTCAACGTCACTAAAGTTTTTCAATAATTGCGTTTTAAATTATGGAAATCACAATAAACACCTTATCAGTTATAACTGAACCAAGCCAACTTGAATGGCTCAACATTCAACATGTAAATGCATTCAATGTTTACTTTGCAGCAAATAATGTAATTAGTAAATTTGAAAAACTAGATTCTGAATGAAAACAGAGTTGTTTTGGGAGATCGTTTAGTAATGAACAGTATTTGCCTACCGATGATGAACCCTTTACTCCCATACACACCTACTACGTAGGCTTATTATGGTAAGTACCTGTCAGAAAACAACTACTCCCCTGGCTGAGACCACGACGGGAATTGAATTAACTCTAACAGATACTTGTGCAACGTCCCTCAAAGCAGCAGAGGACGCAATTGCAAGTGCCCTCTGTGACCAACCAGCAGAATTATGTTATGATTTGGACAGGGTGAACGCCTGCAGACTAGTTTCGAGGTTGATGCCTCTCATCAGTGCAAGGGTAGGTCAACACAGACAGCACTAAAGCCATCTGTTCCCCGTCCAAATCATTACACACTCCATTGCTTGGTCACCACTGGTTCACGCGATGAAGCGGTTTCTGGGCCGCTTCACCTAGCGGGCAGAGGGAGAAAACTCCGAATCTCCGGATTGAAATATTTATGTGAAAACAGAGTTCTTTTGGGAAATCGTTTAGTAACAAACAGTCGTTGCCGACCGATGATGAACCCTTTACTCCCATACCCACCTACTACGTAGGCTTATTTTGGCAAATACCTGTCAGAGAACAACTACTCCCCTGGCTAAGATGCAGATACGTGTGCAACATTCCCCAAAGCAGCGGCATATACACCTACTAAGTAGGCTTATTAAGGCAAGTACCTGACAGAAAACAACTACTCCCCTGGCTAGGACCACGACGGGTATTGAATTAAATCTAACAGATACTTGTGCAACGTTCCTCAAAATATCAGAGGACGCAATTGCAAGTGCCCTCTGTGACCAAACAGCTGAATTATGTTATGATTTTGACAGGGTGAATGCCTGCAGTCTGGTTTCGAGGTTGTTGCCTCTCATGAGTGCAAGGGTAGGTCAAGAAAGGCAGCATTGAAGCCATCTGTTCCCCGTCCAAATCATTACACACTCCGTTGCTTGGTCACCACTGGTTCAGGCGATGAAGCGGTTTCTAGGCCGCTTCACCTAGCGAGCAGAGGGAGAACACTCCGAATCTCCGGGTTGAGAGATTTGAGTGAAAACAGAGTTCTGAGTATTTGAAATCACGAGTTGAAAGCCACGGAAATGCTTATTTTACTTATGGTGTCACAGAAAATGATATTTAAGAGACAATTCAAAGTTTGGCAACCTTTCTGCGGTGTTCCAGAGAAATGAGCGAGCTTATGAGCGCAGCATCACCGACGAGATGAATGGCTCTTTTTTGCGCAGAATCTAACAGTTGCAGTGTGTATTTAGGGGTTGCACTCCATATATGGGAACAGTATTCCAGGGCAGGTCGAATCTGTGTCTTGTGAATAGTAATAAGTTGAGGGGAAGTGAAATTGCTCTTGGCACCAAACAGGAAACCAAGTTTTTGAGAAGCACTTTTGGCAATGGCTTTTCCATGAAATGGTACTGCTGATGGTTATACCGAGCGTCGAAATGGAGAATTTCATTGGAATGGATATTCCTGATTATTTCATTCACACATGGCTGCATCAATAAAATTTCATGATTGAAGTCAAATGATGTGTGATATGAGCGGCTATTTTGGTAAACAAGCGGCTTTTTAGGTAATCACGGCTATTCTTGCATGAAAGTAAAGAAATATTAACGGCTCTCTTTTGTTTGTATAAGTGTCAAAGTTTGGCCATAACTCAGTCAACCAAAATTGAAATGTCTCGTTTTCAGTTATCTTCTACTGCAGAATCGTTGTCAAAATACGGGTTGAATTGAATGTTGAAATGTATATGAACGAGCAGGTGGATGATTTTATGCTGTTCATGAAATAATCTTCCTGAATATCACTCGACTCTGACAAATAGCGACTATTATTTTCTTTAATTCATTCCGAATCCAGTGGTGTAACCAGAATGTTGCTAGAATTCCATTTAACGACATATCCTCCAAATTTTATTCAGTTTATTGATAATCAGATTTTGATGAAATTCTGAAAGGTGATATTTTGATACTTCCTGAATCTAATGCTGAACCCAAGTGGTGGGTTGATTAATAAACGGCATATTTTTCAAATTTCATTCACTTATATCTTTTTTATTGATGGATGCATTCATATGTAATTTTGACACAAATCATTTGAAAATATCAGTGATCCAGTGTAGTCAGATTTTTTCTTAAAAAATCGCTAACATTTTTTAAAGATTTTTGACGTTGAAAAATAAGAATAGTTGGCCCTGAAAATGAAGACTAATTCATGAAATTTAATGTCCTAGTATACTTTTTGAATGCCTATCTAATAGGAGAAGAATCGGTTGAAAAATATAGATTTTATGAGGGTGCTTCCATCTTAAATGGGCCACACTGTATAACAGTACACCTATGAGTTAGTGTATTTTATGTATGAAAATAATTAACCCAAGCTTAGATTTCAATGCCTGCAGATGTTTTAATCTTCTCTACTGGATAGAATAAATAACAGACATATTCTTTAAAAAACGCGAAAAATAATTTACTCATTAACAAAGGTTGTTGTGCTATAAATGGTTTTTTGAGATGAAATACTTTCTTATCCTCAAGCTTAATATATTATCACATTGTAACTCGATTTTCATGTTTTTAGTACAGAGGTATATCTTTCTTGACGATATTTTCAAAAAATTTATATAGCGACCTCGCAATGCGTGTTACCTTTAAATGTACACATATACCGGGTGACGACAAAGGGAGGTACGCCCTCCAATTTTACAATAGTTTTAACGATACATTATTAAAATTCAGTATATCGCTATAGTACTTGAATTCGCTTATTTTGACAACTAAGAATTTACCACTTTCCTCGTCTAACTCCAAACAACGCGTGCGCCAATATGGTGTCTTATAAAACTTGTATCATAATATACTATTACGAAATTGTATCATACAAAAATTTCTCACCGCAGTAGTTATTATTTGACAAATTGTAGCAATTGTTGAATTTTTTATCTTTTGAAGATGTAAATTTTCGTCGTTTTATCAAAAGATGACTTCCGTATAAAATTTGACGCAAAATGCTGTCTTTTTCAAGAATGCTCGAAAGTCTATAAACAGTGCGTTGAAATTACTTGAGGCATAGTTGATTTTTTACTCACTTGTGCTGAAAAGTATCAATTTGCTCACTGCGAACAGTGCGTAAAACCTTAGTTTACACACTGTCGTAGAAAATAGTATATTATGAAACAAGTGTACAAGTGAAGATTTCGCACGCTTTTCAGTGCATGGATTATGATACAGGAATAATTAAATATTATATCACGATAAGTGTACGAGTGAGCCTTCGAAGCAAGTGCAACGAGTTTAAGGACATAAAAAAACTCTCTTTGTATTAGATTTCGAGACAAAGTCATTTCTTTATTTTCTGTCAAGAAGTGTTCCTCCACAAAAATAAATTTATCAAAAAAGAATGTTTTCTGATTTTTTGGGAATCTACTGGCAGTGAAAAAAAAGAAAACGTTTACGCATAGGTTTTTTTGCGAGTTGTACAAAAAACTATATTTTATCAACAGAGTGACAGTTTGTTCTACTTATTGAATGAATACTGAATATTTTGTTTCGCTGTCTAATGTTCGAAGCAACCTTCGTTAAACAACATCCAATTTTGAGAACACTCATAATGAAACATATTACCTTCGGTTCCTTTCGAAATTCACCAAATCTTTTCAAGCGAATAATCCAAAAATGACGAAGTGAAAAGAGCTTGTTGCAGTTTCAGAAATGGTAGTTCTGAGCATTTCTTTATCGGTACTATTCTGTTTTGAGGAAATTTTTTAAACTTGTTAGAAAAAATGGGAGCTGCAAATCCATGATAACCCCAATTTTTAACTGTATCTCACCTCGAAGCTTCCCCTGGTAGCTGCTGACGCCGATCGTCAGTTGTGACGATATGAGTTTTATTTTCATGGCCAACTTTCAATATTGAAACTCAATCTTATTATGAATTGGAAGCTGTTTCGGATCATTTCCAGAGTTTCATTAAAAAAAAAAGGTCACTTCCGTTTAAATCAGAAGTAGTAAATTCCCAGATCTGACGTCAAAGGGCATACAAGTACATTAGTGACACGTACCAAATTTGAAATCTCAATCTTCAAAACCTTGAAAAAACCCTGAAAAATTGGTCGTACCTCACATCGTGTTTACCGGATATATACACATACATTTTGTCAACAACATTGTTTAATATTTTTTGAAAAATGTTTTCTGAATTTGTATTTTTATTATTAATATTCATTAATTTATTGATTTGAAGCAAATGATTTGTAATTTACAAACTAGATTATTCATGTTATTCTAGATTGTAAAACTGATTTAAATGTTCTTATTTGGATGATTTGTGGTTTTATTTTCAACAACAATGGACTGCTCTTTTTCTAAACAAATTATGTTGCTTTACATGTTTCTCATAATCATTCTTGTTGAAGGCATGAGAACAATAAAAGCTTCAACAAATTCAACAAATCATTTAATAAACCGATTGTATATAATGTTGAGTTTTACAAAATTTTGTCTGGTTTTTGATTACTCAACTCATGGTAAAATACGCGTTTTTTGATTGATTGACATTTTTATATCGATAAAACGTCTTGTTTTCGATTTTGTAGTTCGGCTCTTGATTGGCCGTGGGATTTATTTGATATGTTTTCGATTGAGTAGTTCGCTTTCTCATGGGTAGTTTTATAAAAGAATAACTTACCACCAGCAAGTTGTCACAATATTTTTCTGTTTCGGAAATGACACAACACCGAACTTTGACCAAAGATAATAAGCACTCACAATAATTCGTAGGAACTTCACAATTTTCGACAAATTATGTATTAAGTTTATTGATGGACGGATAAAACCAATCTGAGGACATAATCTAACTTAAATCTGTATAATTTTTCATTGCGACAGCAGCTATCTACCTAGTATGGTAGTGTAATATGGAAGTTGTTGAGTAGTGGGCTATGTGTGACTGATGGAAAACAACAATATTGATTCAAAATGAAACGTCAATATGAATGAAAATTACCTTTTCGGTTATTAATTTATTCGTGAAATAATCTTAACAAATACAACCCGTTTTACTGACGATGGGAGGTGCTGAAAAAAATTGGATTAGATGAAAAAATTATTTCAGTTGTCAAGAATATTTATGGAATAGCAAACTCCAAGATGATCATAAATGAGTTACTCTCAAAAAAATGTAACATACAGACCAATATCAATAATGCAAGGCTGTCCGTTATCAATGATTTTATCCGGGTTGTCACTAGCACCCCTCTTATGCTTGATAGATTTCACAGTTCAAGGTATCAAGATGATGGAAAGTATCCGCATATGCAGATAATTTTTCCATCTACGTTAAAGATGATAGGGATCTCAGAAACTTGAAAAACATAATTCACATTTTTATGAAAAAGCGACAAAAGCTAAAATAAATTTCAACAAATCAGACATTCTTCTTCTTCAGATTATTCCAGAGAGGATGTTTATAACTTCCCATCAGTTAATAAAGAAATAAAAATTTAAGCATGATTGTAAAAAACAAATTCAATGACATGGTGAAAGATAACACGGATAGGATTTTGACAAACAGAAAAATTGATCTCTTTCGGAGATTTCTACTCAATAAGGAAGGTTTGGTTCACAAATTCCTAGTTTCTCTCTTAACCATGGTATTTTATTAAGCGCAAGTTTTACCATTGAACAAAAGCTTCAGTCAAAAAATTGTTTTACAGACTGGAAATTTTATAATGGCGTGAACATATGTATTGAGTTTCAAGAGATCAACTGTGTAGGGCAGAAGACTAGGGGGGATTAAATTTAATTAATGTGAAAGTCAAGGCTTGGGTAATGTTCTTTCCTTGAAAACTCAGGCACTTTCCTGGACTAAGTTGAAAAACAAGATCACCTAAAAATCGACATCAAATATTAAAAATATAGGAAAGTGAAATTCAGGCAACCAAAAATTCCATTATCTGCACAAAATGTATATACAGGACAAAACCAGGACATAACCCCAACCATAGAAATCAAATATCCCAATTTTGACTGGAAGAAAATCTAGTGTAATTTATTGAAAAATCCGAAAATTACCACGAATTGGAAAGCAAATAAAACCATCAACCAATATTTTCCAGTGGCTCAAAAACTGAAAGCTCATGGCTTGAGTTTATCAGAATTATGTACCAAATATACCGGGGGATAGTGACAGATTTTGGGAAACGATTTTGCTAGGTATGCCTTTCGGAGGACAATATTGTCCGTATATCCACATGATAATAATGCACGAATCAAAGAGTCGTCGTAGGTTCTTCATATTAATTAATAATAATGTTTTTTTTTCGAAAATTACGCGTTTCGGTACGATTCCAATCAGGCTGCCTTGTGTTTTGCAATGAAATAATAGAACTAAAATATACTAAAAACCACTGTCTTACCGTTAGGGTGGGAGGAAAATTCCCTTTCTCAAGTACAAGTTCACGTGACCATAGCAGCCATTCGGACTCATCCTAATGGCCTGTCAATGGTTTTTCGGGTATTTTAGTTTTTTTATTTTATCACGAAACACTGATTGAAATTGTACTCGAAATTGTACTCAAATAATAATAATAAGAATTATAATTTTTTAATATGACGACTCTTTGATTCATGCATTATTATCATGAGGATATACGGACAATACTGTCCACGGCAATACTATCCTCCAAAAGGCATACTGAGTAAAATCGTATCCCAAAATCTGTCACTATCCCCCGGTCCAAAATGTCACGTGGATGATATAGCGCATAGACTTACAAACTACGAAGAAATGTGGAAATGGAGCAGAGCAATAGTAGAAAAAAAATACAAGAAAAGTTTTTTGGACTCAGACTTCAAAAAAATGCTCCGTCATTCTAGATAGTAAAACTGATTTGGGTGATTTGTGGTTTGATTCTCAATAACACGGAATGCTCTAAGACGCTTCAAAAATCTTTTGAGACAGAATCGTTACCAAATTATCAAATCCAGGCAAAATTATGAATTTATGTAATGAATTTTGTTTTATTTAGTATTATAGCTAGTTTTAATTCGTCTATGGTAGGTATGAAGTAATTAATTAGGTATTCTCCCATATATTAGGATAGGATAATCTTTATGAAATGTAACAGGTTTAATCTGAATAAAGGTTACAAAAGAGATTATCAAAAATTTCTCCTCTTTTTCGAAACAACAACTTAATTGTTTCCCATAATCGAAGGAATTTTGTATTTTAATAATCATAAATACACTCGTAAATACACTTGTATTACACACGAAAACAGAACAGTACTTTTTTCACACTTTGTGTCTCGGGAATAATATATGTAAAACGTATTTTCACGAACAAAGGGTACAGCGTTACAACATCAATAAAAGCGTAAAAGCAGTAAATAAGGCAATAGCAATTCGTAGGTATATGTTTTGGATCATATTGATAAGTATCCAAGAAAAAGAATGTAATTGTGTTTTGATGAGTTCTCATCAAAATATCCAGAAAATTACTGATTTTTACCTATATAGTTAAAAAACACGAAACACAAAGGTGAGCAACAGATAGATAGATTTCTTAGGCATGAAATTTCTTTTGGTGGAACAACATAACTTGTTTCCCATAATCGAAGGAATTTGTATTTTAATATAATAAATACACTTTTATTACATACGACCACAAAACAAAACACACTATGGTAATAATGTGTGTAAAACGTATTTTCTCGATTAAATAGTATAGAGTTAATACATCAATAAAGGCAATAAAAAAGGCCACACTCTTATAGCAATTCATAGGTATGTTTTGGCTCATTGTGATAAGTATCGACGAAAAAGAATGTGATTGTGTTTTTATGAGTTCTTATCAAAATATTCAGAAAATTACTGATTTTTACCTACAGAACATAGTTAAAAGACACGAAACACAAAGGTGAGCAACAGATAATTAGGAGTTTATAGGCATGAAGTTTCTTTTGGTAGAGATAGACCTAAGATGATTATGGAATATTAAAGTTAAAATGCGAACGAAAATCACTGGCTTTGGCGAGTTTTCTTTCCTCAATAGCAAATTACAACTCGGCCAAGTAGCAACCCGGCATAACCTTTGTTTACAAACAATCGAACGACAACATCACAGCGTCACAACACCAAGGTAAGCAACAGAGAAAAAGGTCTTACCATTTCGTAGGCGTACTTTTCCGGCGACGTGGCGACTGGAGGGTTGTCAAAGTAGTTGATTTCGGTAAATCGGTTGACAATCAATGTACTCGGGGCGGTCAAATGATGATTATTGTACATGTGCGGGGCACATTGGCCGCAAGGACAAGGTACAGGAGCAGGAGCGTATGCCGGAGGGATCTCGGGACAAGGTACGACAGGACACAAGGGCACTACGTAGGGATATTGGCCGGGAGCGTTGAAAAAGTACGTCGTGATTGATTGAATCGCAGCGCGCGACCGAGAAACGTCTATACGAATCTATGAGTCAACAGAATCTAGCAATTTTTTCCAACTACAAATGTCGACTAAGAATGCCTTCTATTATCAGTTTTATTCCTAACGTTACTGTTTGGATTGTCTTTCGAGAGATTGTCTTTTCAAAGATTATTCAAATTTTTGGTATCCTTTGCTATATTGCACGATTGTCTCCGTAAAATCAATGATTATCAATTACACTTACAGCCTAGTAATAAATATGAATTATTTTGATTGTAGTAATAAATATATAACTGAGCGATATAAACTTTGATTTCACGTAAAATATATATTCCTTAATATTAAGTACTTTATCCTACAGATATGTTCTTCAAACAAATTACGCTAAGATTACTAGCTAGTACTTCAAATAAATATCAATAAATAGCACTAAGTTTAACGCTAATACTGAACAATTTTTTGCACACAACCCTTTATTGGTCAAGGAGAAACGGAGATTGTCAAGATATGTTTTTAATTGAAACTTGTAGGTACGTGTGCCTTCAGAGATATTACTGCTTCTGGATATAAATAGAAAAAAGTGTATGATTGTCCACTATGGATATTGACTTTTCGAGTGAATGGGGCACAAACTTATATTGCACTGGGCCCTTTTATTACTTTTACTAGATATATTTAGCCTAAACAGGACGGTCTGAATTGGTCAACTTCGTTGACAAAACTATAGTCTAAACACTTATTACCTTATGATAACACTTATGATGATTGTCGGTAAATTCTTGGACAAGACTTGACACGTCTTTGCCTTAAAAACGTCGGAACCAAAAATTTTGTACTCAAAAAGGAACGTTTCACACAGATACGGGTGCGATATTTTTTTACAAATATGTATTACTATTTTTTTAGCGGTGATGCGTAGAGTGAACCGTGTTGAACACACTGAGAGGAGAAAAAAGACGATAGGCAAAGGCGATATCAGTGAGAGAAGTGTCACACGACCGGTGATGGAGAGATTCTTGGACTTGGGTTAAAAGTGGTGAGTGTAAGTTCGTAGGAAGTGTTAGACTGTAGAAGTTAGACCGCCGCACACTAAGCGAATTGGGCCCGGACTGTTGCAGAGACTTCGAACTCCGTTTTCCGGTAGTGTAGCGAGCCACGCGCGCGCAAGCGCTTCACGCCGGCTTTTGCCCCTATCACCCCCACCAAGGCGACCGTCGATACAACCTGATGCATGCGGGCATGCGGCGATGCCAAGCGAACGTATAGTCGCTAGACATTTTACTACGACTCACATTCAGTTTTTTTATGCAGTTTGTGTTTATTTATACATCTTTGGGGGACAATTAGGCCCGAAAAGACACTGCCAAATTTCGAGTTTATCCAGAATACTATTATGCTTACTAACTGTAACAATAAAACTTCATCACTTATTCAATACACCATTCCGCAGCGAATAATAAATTATGTATGGCATGATACCAATGGTGATTCATATAATCGAGCCAAGGAAAGCAATTTTATGCCATTACTTACATACTGACGATCGTACTTAGAAACCAATTGGGAACAAGAAACCTTAGGTTTTGAATTATATTTTTTCGTAATAGATTATCCTGATGGTATCAGGTATTTGTTATTTTTACCGAAAGAAGACTTTGTCTAAGTATGAGGCTCAGCTGAACCAGAAATTCAAGAAAACTTGACAAAGAGAATAATTGAGTAGCAACTCGAAAGGGTGAAAAAAGCACTTCCAATGGATATCTCATGAAAGGATGTGTATTTCACTATATAATTTCTGTCCTTTATATTAAAATGGAAGAAAGGTGAAAAATTTCAACAAATTGTAATGGTGGATTTATGCAGCAGTTTTAAGTCATGAGTCATAAGAATGTTCGCCTATGATTGGTTGGAATAAACGGTTTAACCAATCATTGACGAATATTCTTCCTAATAACTAAAAACTCATGACTGCTGCATAAATTTACCATAAGAGATTCAGTAATATTTCAGTTTGCAAGTATCTGGAAATCAAAGAATGATGGCAATAGGTGATATTAAATAGATATAACCGGTACTCAATGAAAATCCACATTAATATTTATAATAAAACTTCAACTTAAAAAAAGAGAAAAGTGTGGAATCTATTGATTAATTTTGGTATTTCTTATTTTTACATTGGACAAACAGGTAAAACCTTCAAAAGGGTAATAGCTAAACAATTAAACCGTTTTCTGAACAAAAAAATCGATATTTTCTGTCAACAGAAAATTATACCTACCTAGTCTTCAGGAAATGAGGAGATAAATGAAATTGTAATCGATTAACAAATTATTACTGGGCCGAAGTTAGTTACGATTCTGAAATACAAACTGGACCCTAGTTAATGAACGGTTAGTATTTAAGAGTAACTCTGCAAGAATAACTTCATAAACTTCCACTTGAACCAACCATTGTTTGGCGAAACAACAGTAGTGGTTTTATGAACCTGCAATCTACCCGAAATCGTTGAAATTGAAGTATTATTATGAATGGTTGACTAGAGATATGTCAAATTTTGAACTAGGAACCGAAAATGATTTACGGAAAATATTGATTGTTTCAGAATATTTTACTTGAATTTTAAATGATGAAAATCGTACCAACTTTATGAAGATCACTCAAATTATAAATGTAGGATTCTTAATATTTTCATGGGAAGATAGTAAAAAGGAATGAATATTTGAATCGTTCCGCTAAATTCTGATCTGATTTTGGAATCCATGTTGATTTCTTCGATGAATGTATGAGGAAATGGTGAAACTAATTTTCGAAATACAATAATTTATTTGCTGTTCAAATAATCATAGAATCAATCTGGCGAGTACAAAAGAAAAAATCTTCATTGAACTATAAAAGACTTCTTTAATTGTTAAATTTTCTCTATGACATGGGTATAAAAAGCACTGCCCTAAAGTTGTTGCGAAGCTACTGGTCAAACAAACAATGTGATAAAAGTGAACAGAGATACACTAAACGCTGTGTATCCTAGGGTAATGCCCAGATAACACTGTTATTTGATATACATACAGAACAGTTTATTTTTACGAGATCTTTGTGAAACCACCAGCATATACTCAGACGATTCTTAGCCATTATTCTTTGAAAAAGCAGACACAAATATTGCTATATAATATATACCTTGCAAAAGTTTAAACGGACTTTTTTCAGTCAATTCAGTTTCGTCGTTCTGTTTTATCCTACATTTGGAAAAATATTGAAGTAAAGTACAATCCCTTATATAATTGTTTAAAACTGTTTTATTAAACTCATTATATAGGCTACGGTTTTCATTGCTGAAATAGTGAAATATTAGGTATATAATATGATATTATAGTGAAATGATCTGTGACCGACATCAATCTGGCGGTTTTTCTAAGTATTTCTTAAGCCCGTAATTCAAAACTGTTAATCAATTTATTTGTAATAATTCATTGAGGTATAATAAGAGTATATTAAAAAATTTAAAACAGGAAAAATAATAAATTCATGAATCCCTATATTTTTTAATATTTTGAAATACATGGAAGATCTCCTTTGGAAAGAGATGAAATTTGAAATTATCGCATTTCCAGAGGCGAGGTTAAATTTTATTTTGTTTTTATGTAAATGCGTTGAAAAAAATGCTTAGGAGGCCTTGATATTAAAATTTTTATGATTTATATTTTTGTAAAAACTACATAGAAAACGATCCCATCTTCACTAACTTTATTTAATCACGACATGTTTTGCTAACACAGTAGCTTTTTTACGTGAATAAACAAGCTAAATAATAATTGGAAATCATTAATAAGAACTACCTTTTCCAAGTAAGTATTAATCAAAATTACAGAGATTCTAATAATCTATACTTCCAAGAAAATAAATTCAAATTAAGGTGGTCGCTAAGCAATATATTTGAATTTTTGAGTTCATTAACTTCCAATGGTTCTGAATGATTCAACTTCAATCCATTATTTTCTGTGAAATTTTAAATTCTTCATCAAAAGTGTGATTTTCCTCTAAATATGATTTGATTACTTGGATTTGTTTTCTTGTTCATATACCTAACTGATATGATGTTCATGAGTGCAATTTATAAATGTACTACCAGACTGACCAATATAACGGGTACTGTCATTATTTTAATAGTTACTAAATTGAAAACACGTAGCATTTCTAAAATCAAGTGGAAACTTTGAATAACAGATGGACATTTTGAAAGTCAAAGAAGGGAGAATTTTTTAGGAACCCCGTATAATATGAGCAAAGCCACAATCAGCATTTGACGTAACAACTATCAAACATAATTTAGGGAATTTCAAACGATAAATGTAAGAAAATAGCAATAGTGATTCAAATAAAAACATATACTTGGTCGATCGTAAACATAAAGGAATAATACTTAGGCAAAAAGAGAAATATAAACAAGAATTATTTTAAAAATTAACTAAAATAAATGATAATATTGATGAAGTTGGATATTCAATTATTTCACGACGTCAAACGATGCGTTAGAAAATTTGACAAAGAAGGAAATAAATTAACCAGCATTGATAAATAATATAAGAATCCTGAAAGTACAAGGTTTCTAAAGATTTCAAAACCATTTTTCTAGATATAGTATTTAATTAGCAATGAATTAATAAACATTAGCATTTAAGAGATTTCACCTCTTGTTACTAGGAAACATTCAATTTTTTTTTGTCAAAAACGGAGAATGAAAGCAACTAAAAAGTAGGCATGTTGCAACATTATTAGTAAGCAACAAAATGTAAAATAACCAAAATGTGTTAATAATTAATTAATAATAGTGCAGTGATGAACACATAGTGATAGATAATAGTTCAAAAACAATTACCTCGATATTTCCCAAGAAATTGATTCAGTGAATAAATGAAAACTTCCAGTAGTCACTTCCCAAAATGGAGGCAGCTTCGTAGAATCGTCATGAACGAGACAGCATAAAGGACAAGCAGAGACTTAACACCAAAAACACACGCAGGTAAAGGCCTTATAAAAAAGTTGCAACTTATTCTTGTCTGATATAGGTATGCATATATTTTCCCCTGAGCTCATGAACGATATCCATTTACTTTTCAATAGTGCACGGGAGTGATAATAAACTCGTATTTCCCGAAAACTCTTTCAGAAACAATCCGTATTAATAATTATTATTAATCGAAAACGCGAAGACATGGGACTTTAAAAATTAGTTAGGTTAGGATAATAACTCAATAGGCAAGCTGTGCCAACCAAGGTTATTAATGCTAGGGAGGTCTGATTATATGATGTCATAGCGCATATTTTCAGATATAAGGTTTGTTCATTCCCATTTAAAATTGAAATATGAAGTGATGGAATGTTATCAACTTCAACAGTGGTTTATTTATTCTTTTGCATGTATTAAATCGTTATATTTATTGAAATTTATGGTCTTTCTCATTTATTTGGTTTGAATTTGCTGAATTCATTACAATATTCGTTTGTCTGACGGCATCAAGAGCCCTGGAACCCAGAGACTCCCACTGAGAGGCAAATAAATGCTCCACCTAGCCAAGGTAGAGTATCAACTTTGTATAAGAGTCTGTAAATGAATAATAATAATAATTCCAAAATTCGTAATAAATGGTATTTCATAATTTCAAATTACAAATTACAAAATAAATTATTATCAAAGCCATTATAGTACCTAAGGGTAAGTTCCACAATGTAACCCATATAGGTACTCCTGATTTCTCGAGTTTGGAAGTTCAGTCTTTATTGTATTTGGTATACCTTCCCAATGTTTCATCTGTTTCATATACAATTCTTATATCTTGTCTACTCAAAAAGGAAGCTACATTTTTTGTTGCTTTCTGTTTTTGTTTTTTTGTAGGTAAAAGCTCTGTAATTTTGATTCTGTTTTTGTGATGGGGAAAACATTGCGAATAGCTCTTGACTAGAGTTTTTAGAAAGTATTTTACCTATTAATTCGGCATTGTACCCGTTGTTTACTGCAATTTGTTTTATTATATAAAGTACCGCATTAAAATTTTCTATCCAAAGGGGAAAAATTTACTGATCTATGGTTCATGCTATTATAAGCTGCGATTTCGTGATGGGGAAAACATTGCGAATAGCTCTTGACTAGAGTTTTTAGAAAGTATTTTATCTATTAATTCGGCATTGTACCAGTTGTTTACTGCAATTTGTTTTATTATATAAAGTACTGCATTAAAATTTTTTATCCAAAGGGGAAAAATTTACTGATCTATGGTTCATGCTATTATAAGCTGCGATTTCTGTTGAAAAGGATAGGTAGAGAGAGTCGCAATGTATGGTAATATCCGTATGGGACGGTTGGTGGTAAATTGAAAAATCATGATTTTTGTTTATTTTACTTATTGTCAAGTCCACGTATCTATAAATGATTATTTATTCACTTGAAGAAGCTACTGTGTTAGCGAAACATGTCATGATTAAATGAAGTTTGTGAAGATGGAATAGTTTTCGGTGTAGCTTGTACAATTACCATAGATCTTCATCAAGTAACGGCCGAGTCAGTCAGAAAATTATATTATTTTATTATTTTTATATATTTTATTCAATAGAGCTACTGAAGCTCTTTTCTTTCGAAAAAAAATCGTTCAAATTGGACAACAAATAAAAAAGTTTCAGTGGTGCCCCGATTTTAAATGGGTCACTCTGTATAAAAACCATATTGTTGTCACATTAGAAGTTTGGATAATGTGAATGATATAAAATTTGCAGTCAAATCGTGCTTAGTCTATGCCACAACTACAACTTTCAATGAGAACAGCACAATTATCTTAGTTTTCCATTCGGTGACCCGGCAACGCCGCCATACACCGTGCACAGGTAGACAAGGTGGAAGAAGCGGCGCGTGAAACAGAACAGAACGCTGATGCATGGCCAACTAGTTGCTCCAGATGCTGTTTCGGCGTGTAAAGGAGGTAGAACATCAGGCACCGCCCCTGATTTGGACGGACACGCGCGCGTTTTTGTTTTGCATCGGGCCACACCGCTCGACGCCACCGGGATCCCTTTTTTTGCGTGCCGTTCGCAGACCGAGTTACTACATAGGTGATTTTTGATAAGGTCTTTGACATGCGGGTTAGTAGGGATGTGTCACGGAGCGCAGAGGGGTTGTCGTTCGGTGCAAGTGCAAGGGTGTTGACTCATTTCAATTACGATAAAGTTGTCGTCAGTAATTTTGAAACATTTGTTTTTGAAGTAGATAGATCAGTCTGGTTCACAAGTGCCATTTGTCAAAAAGCTGACCTTATGATAATTATGCATAATTAAGTAAAAAAAATAATGGTTTGGGTTCTGCAAATAAGTATTTCAAAAACTATTTTTGTACAACTGTCAAAAAAAACTTGACATTTCTGCATCTCTATCGATGCGTAAATGTTTACTTTTTTCCACCGAGAAAAAAATACTTTTTTTCACTGCCAAAATAATTCACAAAATACCATAAAGGACCCCGCACAAATCAAATGAGAAATGGATCCCAGTCGAATTGTCTGAAATTTGGATAGGTTGTAGTTTATACCCTTCTGATCAAAAGTCTCCATGGGCCCGAGACCTAAAAATGGGCAGTTTTTTGGTTATCGAGGGTCAAAAATTGCGACTAGTGCAGATCTCTCACGCGATCGAAAAAGAATTTGCATCTCTTACTTTGCTCTCGTCTGCGTATGGCGATTTCACATTTTTCGGCATTTTCTTCTAAAAGCCATATTATTCAAAATGTTGCGAGTATAAGAATCTTCAAAACATTACCTGTTTACTTGACTGTTTACTTGACATTTATTGACAATTATGAAATTGTTATTATTCCTGTCAAAACTGAACAAAGTCATCGCCATTATACATGGTCAAAATCAAATGTGATCGCTTGGGAGATTTGCACAAGTTGCAACTTTTTACTTTCGATACCTTAATAACTGTCCATTTTTAGGTATCGGGCCAATGGTGACTTTTGATCAGAAGGGTAAAAACTAGAAGATATCCAAATTTCAGCCAATTCGACAGGGATCCACTTCCCATTTGATTTGTGGGGTCCTTTCCCGAAGATGTTGCTGCTGATCAGAAACATTAGATTTTTCTTGAAGAGTTGATTCCACAATTTTATCAGATATTTTAATTTGTTTGGAAGAAGATGGACAATTCAATATTTTATTAGAAATCTCAATCTAGGGGGGGTAATACCACGAGTGAGCGCAATAGTATCGATAGGTATTCCGTCAGAAATCAACGGGATCAAATTGCTTGGTAACACCACAAGTCCTTTAGGACGAGTGGTGTTACCTCAAAGCAATTGATTTTTGGCAGAATTATCGCTCGATTGTATTGTGAGCACAAGAAGTACTTATTAAGATGATTTCCCTAACCAACAAAGTAAAAAAAGTTCCATTCATGAATTCTTCAATACTTATAGATAATGTAGCAAGATGATATTATATTCTCCTTTGTTGTTTGGATACGTGGTCGCCATGCCAGAGTGGTATTACCGGCTCGAAAGGAAGGAACTGCGTATTATCGAGGCATACGTCCCTTACTGGTCCTTACTTACATAGCAGGAAAGGAGGGTTTCATACGGCGAGTGAAATTATCTTCTATATATTATGCTTCTGCTACGGATGCAGCTTTCCAGCCACCGTGACGTTTTATGGATGTAATGTTGCCCCCTGCATTGGCCAGAAGAGTAACAGAGCTTCTCCTGAAACAGTGACCTGTGTAGCTCTTATATGTCTTTTCCAAGCCATTTTGCAATTAAGCTGGGAATTTCTCCTACTTTATTTATCCCCACATGTTGGTTAATACTCCTCTCGAATATTTCAAAAATAATCTGTTACTTTTTGTATAGTGCTCTATAATTGAGGTATATCTCAATATAATCAGAATTTTAAACAGTAAAAGTTCTTGCGATAGGTCTTCGTATCAGGTTAATTTAACAATCAATATAGATCCAGCATCTTCAATGGAATCATATGTAATAATTCTTCACCGCGACAAGCACCTCTGATACCCAAAATTATAACAACCTACAAATAAAAAATATTGAAATTACTACTAATCTTACAAAATTTGTTTCGCTATCAACATCTTGAATACATTTTTTGATATCATCCCTTGATAAAACTTTAGATTTATTTCATCAGGTATCCGACGCTTTTATTCTTAATGAGCGGGACCAATTTTGAAAACTTCCTTATATCAATATTATTTTCAACCTTCAATGTGCTTTTCAACATTGAGTAGAAAAGGTTTTCTAATTTTTGACGTTTCCTCAAAATAAATAGCATATAAGCACATTTTCAGAAACCTTTTTTACATGTTTCTTGTCGCACCATTCACGAAATTGGTCATATGTTTTCTCATATATTAACTTGGATTTGGCCGGTAACATATTAGATACTATTGCATTTGCCTTCTCAGATATATCTTATCTGATGGGGTATCATTATACCACTATCATAATCAACATCCATCTTCTTGAAAATAATTTGAAATTGAAGCAACTACGAGCAAACACAGTCAAACAGTCAAACACGCGGCGTGCCAACCAACCGTTTCTATAGTGACGACATAGAAAGGCCACTGGATGCTGTGAAATTGTGTTGGAAGTATTGATAACATTAAAAATAATTTGTATGGAAAAGAGAAGTATTATTTAGTTATTCTGGACTTATTTTTTTCAGACAGGAAAAATTTGTGAATACGATTTTACTGAAATCATTGAATATTTTCAAGACAACAGTCGTTTAAAAGCGAAAACTTATCGGGACAAAAAAAAACACGTCAAGATGTATTCGAATTATTTATATTTAATATATTTCAGACGATGTTCACAGTTGTACAAAAAATGTTGTTTGTATTTCGTGTATAAAATTCGTGTTTTCATGACACATTCACTAACACTCTAATGTGCCATTAAAAAAAAACTTATTTTACAAAAATAACTATTTTGAAGAAGATAAATTGGTCTTTATGAAGGAAGTAGTCCATACTCAAAGTGGAGTTGCAATGTTATAAAGTTAAGTAAAACTCGAAGTCGTCTCCACAATATATATTTCACCCCAAGGGCAAGGGGGAACGCAGCTTTGGCAAGCAACTTGTCAAAGTGTCTGCGTTACAAGAAAGTCAAAAACATGTTTTCGAGCATAGTAATGCTCATCTTCAGTTGAAGTAATACAGGGGTTAAACTGAAATCAGTAAGAAAAACACTAGTTACAATTTTAAAATATGTGAAACTTACAAAAACTTGGAACCAAAATGGATACTTACATGGCATGGAGACTTTGAAGTGTAAAAACGTAAAATTTAAAAGTTATATAACACCAGGAACATGAAGGAATTTCTTCATGTTCCTGATGGTGGTTCCATTGTTGGAATGGTCCCCGACCATTCCTCCTTAATGCCAAAGGTTGGCCCTTAATTGCACCACCGATGTTTTGATATATAAATTTTAAATTTTACGTTTTCACACTCCAAAGTCTCCATGCCATGTGAGTATCCATTTTGGTTCCAAGTTTTTGTAAGTTTCACATATTTCAAAATTCTAACTAGTGTTTTTCTTACTGATTTCCGTTTAACCCCTGTATTACATCAACTGAAGATGAGCATTACTATGCTCGAAAACATGTTTTTGACTTTCTTGTAACGCACACTTTGACATGTTGCTTGCCAAAGCTGCGTTCCCCCTTGCCCTTGGGGTGAAATATATATTGTGGAGACGACTTTGAGTTTTACTTATCTTTATTATCTCAGAAGTGCCATTTTGTTAAAAAGCTAACCTTATAATAATTATGAATAAAAAAGTAAAAAAAATAATGGTTTTGTTTTTTGCAAACATTTCAAAAACAATTCAAGATATCAAAAAACGAAAAAAATATCCTTAAAGAGCAAGAAATTTCCTAAAAAAACTGCTACCTCCCGGAAATGTAACGACAATATTTATAATTTTAATTCAGTGGTGAAAATTGGGATAAAAACGAGTAGTGGCCCTATCAGATGCATGATTAAAAAAAAATTGTTGTAATCGATGAATATTCGGGAATCAAAATTGTTTGTACTATCTGAACACACAAATAAACAATAACCCGTCAACCAAAAAGTGTTACTCCAATTTTTTAATTTTACCTGTTGAATGTTAGGGCCAATTTATGCATCATTGTCATTATCATAGTCCTAATCACAGTCACTGTCTCAATCATAAAATCAAATTGAAACTATACATTTCAGTAGGAGCATTTATACAATTTCTTTAGTTTTAGTCTCTCATAAGAATTTGACCTTCAAAGTTGGATGCACAACGCGCATGCGCGTCGATACCTATTTTAAAAATGACATAAATAATTATTTGTTTTGACTTGTTATCCTTGTTATTGTTATTGTGTTTCGGGAAAAAAACGAACCAGGAAGAGGGTACTCCTATTGAAATGATCGAAAAATGTCTCCTTTGGGATAAAAAGACACCAATGACAGTGTTGTTATCAATTTTTTATTTTCGAACTAATGACTGTGATTCATAAATATAAAAATTTCTCAAGACAACGACTAAGACTAGGACTGGTGATAGTGATTATGACTATGATAATGAAATGTTTCACAAATTGGCCCTTAACATAGAAACCCTAATTAACTCTAAACGAACAACCTATAATTGTTTTTCTTCTCGGAGCTGTTCTTGAAAGGATTTAGAAAAGATCCCTGTTGAAAAAATTAAGATATTTTGAGTTTTCTACTTTTTATTGTGAAAATTTGGATATCTCAAATACTTTAAACCAATCCGTTCTTTTTTTTCTTACTTGTTTAGAACTCTTGCAATTTTTGACGTCCCCAAGTTTCCAGTTTAACATTTTTTGTGCCATTTCGAATCGAATGACACCAAAATCATGATATATAGTGGTCTAGGCAAGTTTTTTGTCAAAATGGCACTTGTGAAGCAGACTACATCGTAATTGAACAATATGATAGAGAGGTTAAATAATTGAAGGATTAAATAGTGTAGCTCCACTATCGTATCGTGTCGTCAATTTTAGTAGAAAGGGAGATAGCTCAATGATTTAAAAATAACTCCAGAATGTCTTGGAATAAATGAAAGTAATTTTTTTAGGTAGAATGCATATTTTTTAAGTGAATAAAAAAAGGATTCACGTCATTTGTTAAATATCATGAGATCAAATGAATATTTGAAACTTTTGGTACGATTACAATTACTAATAATAATAATACTCCAAGAAAACTGTCGTTAAACAAAAAAAAATAGTTTTAGTGAACCATCAGAAATCAGATATGGTGTTCCCCAAGGAACAGTCCTCGGCCCTAAATAATTCCTTCTCCGGAGCACCTGAGACTATAATGAATTCGCTGACAGCTTTTCAAGCTTAAGCGGTCTCAGCCTAGATCCACAGGCATAAGGCGGTGCTACGAGTGTTTTACTTGTCTTATGTCAAAATATTTGTTTAGAAATCCTATCAAAAATGCAGTTTTCACTAATGAAAATCAATATTAGGTCATTCAAACGATGTTATTCTTTTATAAACTGTGGCTAAGAATTGCAAGAATCCCTGAAAAACGACAAAACGAAAACCAATATGGAGGACGAAAATTTAATCGCGATTAAACAGCTCTTCTGAAATAATCACTTATTTAAACAAAATATATTCGAAAAATGGTGGTGTCTGATTGGTCTATTTCATAATGAATGAAATAATCTATGTTAAATGCCATAACAATTCATTTTGTATTATTCAACTTTGCTGCTCTCTAGCGGCTCTCCTAATCAAACGATCTTCTTATAATTTGTCAAAATTGTGTAGGATGTTGAACCGAACAAAATATCAAAAAACTATCAGATTTTGCTGAAAGCTATTTACATAAGACTTTGTGTCCTTTGTGAGCTTCACTCTTCCGGTTTATAGATAAAGACATAACTTGGTTTCTCGGGGGTGACAGTCAGGTTGGTAAACTAGGAGTACTGCTCAAGTGTTCTCAATGTTCTGCCTAGATCAAGTTGAGATGCAGTCAGACTGACAGATCGTCAGTGTACCAAAGCAAATCTGTTTTGTTAACTATACAGATTCTAAGAAAACATTTAAAAAAAAACTTCTGCACCGGATAGAAATACATTGAATTGAAGAAGTCTTAAGGATTCACCTAGAAGAACTCCACAGGTGATACCGAATGATTCAGTAATTCATGTTTGAGCTCACTCCAAAAATGTTTGCCAAAGGATACAGTGCGCGACAGAGTCAAGTGCCCTTTTGAAGTCAAAAAATAGAGCAAATATTGCCGAAGGTAAAGTTGAATGACAGACGAAAGTAAATAGATATTGTCAATTCACCCACGATTCTCACGGAATCCAGACTATTCAGCCTGTCTTCAGAATTTCTTTAGCCCAACACTCGAAGCTTTAGAGCAGAATTTGAGTAAATATTTTGGCAACACAGTTAACCAGAGCAACACCTCTGTAATTGAAAGTATAATCAATAGTTCCTGTTTTGTGCAACATTGTCAGAACATCTTCAGACCAACTCTCAGGTACGGTGCAAGTCTCAAATATTTTATTACAGAGACAAGTGAGAAAAAGTATACAATTGTGAGGAATATTTGTAATAAACACGTATGTGATCCTATCAGACCCTCGCGCTTTATTGTTTTGGTAGTTATCTAAGTAAGTATAATAATATGTAGTCCAGAATTCTCAACTTTTTTATGATTCGCGACATAAGTTAAGGATCTTTGATATTAGACAGCCTCTGTATCACGGATTTCTCATATTCTCTCAACCAGAAACATTAAGATAAACTTCAACTGCATTGAATATCGAGGACGGCACTAAGAATGAATAATAACATCCTCAACATATACCCTTGATAAATGTTAATCCTGCTCCATTCCCTTGACTCCTTAGTACCGACGCAGTCGCTAAAAAAGCATTAAATTCTCCAACAGGCAATTAACATTTCCTCGAACAGCAGTGTAATTTTTTTACGTCTGTTGACCTCAACCGTATTGTTTTTAATATCGCGTTCTCTTGCATAATCTGTTACGACTTCCGACTCAATAATATCAGAATTGCTAATGAAGCGCCTACTATATACGAGGAATTTCTATGGAGAACGAGACGATTTATTTTCATTTGTTTCTTTCAGGATTCTTGTCCGTAACAGATGAAGGAGATCTGATAATGTTAAGATTCTTACCCATACCAGGTCACCGCATTAGTCGCGTTTCTTTCTACCAACCTGCAACAAAGAATAGCAAATGTTAGTAAAAAATAAATAAATAGAAATGTTTCTTTACCACATAGAAGAGAGTTTCATATACAAGTGATCGCGTAAAGGATGGAACAAATTCGTTAAAAGCTTGATATCACCATTGGGAAAAAAAGCTCAGACATGTTGATTTTCTTTTTCAGTTGCTCATTTTTTGGTCTACTCAGATTTTTGATGACGTCATCGCTGTTCGAGTCATGATGTCATTATATATTTTTTTAAATGGCATTACCCTATTCGGATAACACCTTCGAAAAGAACGCATTTTTCTGTGTATGGATGTCGTATTTTTTCTTATGTTACATAACCATATTTTCGAGAAATAAAAAATATTTTAGTCATAATTAGATCTGTTAACGTAAAGTTTTGACTTGAGGTATCCCCACAAAAAAAAATCTAATGGGTTAAGATCAGGAGATCTAGCTGGACACTCTAAAAATCTTAGTCTGCGATCGTTTTTCCATTTTTCCGGGGTTTCCTGCACCTGAAAAGTGGATACGCCACCAAAAATCAGAAAGTCGCCCCGGAGTGCCACGAAAAATAATAATAATAATAAAAGCCGTCCTCTACCCGCAGACGAGTATTTTTAGAGTGGCCAGCTAGATCTCCTGATCTAAACCCAGTAGATTTTATTTTGTGAAGATACCTCAAGTAAAAAGTTTACGTTAACAGACTCAATATGAACATTATTATGAATGAAATATATTTTATTTCTCGAACATGCGATTATCTAACATGAGAAAGACATGCGTTCTTTTTGAAAGTATTATCAAAATAGGGTAATGCTATTTAAAAAAATATATAATGACGTCATAACTCGAACAGCGATGACGTCTTAAAAAAAATCTGAGTGGACCATGAAAAATAAAATCGACGTGTCTGAGCTTATTTTTCCTAATAGCCATATCAAGCTTCCAACGAATTTGTTCCAACCTTTACGTGCTCACTGTATACAGGGTGTCCGGTAAACCATGAATCATACTGTAGCTAGTGATAAACAAGTTCATAACCTATCAGAAAACCACAACTTGACCTCAGTAAAAACCTCACGGCTTTCGAGATATTGGAACTTTTATAAAAAAAATTGAATTCCTGTCTTAGATCATTCTTTTATGTTCTAAGCAATTGAGGAGCGTTTCATATCAATTCTTATTGTCGATTAATATTACTGATAAGTGGTTGTGACAATCGCAGATGGCAGAATTTCTGATACCAGTCCTTTAGGGTAAAAAAAATATATTCTCAGATTTGGATCCTTCAAGATTTCTATTATGGAACTTTTAACTTTTTTTGTGACAAATTAATCTTCTACGAAAACCTGGACATTGGTTTTAAAAACTTACTCGATTTGTCCTGAGTCTAAAACGGTATAGAGGTTGCCTTAATTCTTTCTTTAATAAACGATATTGCTAATATACTACGAAAGGGGGGTATTTTACGGTGGATCACAAGGCTTGCAATTTCGTTCGAAATGGGTATATTTTCTATATTATCGAATTATGAGCTGTATTCCGTTGCTCTTTTGTCTAGGTTGATCTGTCAGTTGAATGACAGAAAGGCAGAGACAACATCGTGTTTTCGTGAGCTGCAGTATTTACCACATAATTCATTATTTAACGTTATTGTGTATTGGTATTTGTGGAAAGGATTTGAAGACTTGGCAAAATCTATTTGAATCAAAATGTCGTACACTACACGTGAGTTTACCGAAATGCATTTCATTTTTGATGAATGCAGAGGCAACGCAAGAAGAGCTGCTGTACTATATCGTGAAAGATGTCCCAATAGGAATATACATCCTGATTATTGTGCGTTCATACGAGTACATAACTCTTATTCAGAAGGCAAGATTCCTGGTGCTCAAGGTGGATCAGGCAGACCACGTCGTGATGACCTTGAAGATGAGGTCCTTGAAGATATTGAGAATGATCCGTCCACTAGCGTACGTAGTATCGAGAGAAGAACGGGCATTAAAAAATCAACCGTTCATGATATCTTGAAAAGACATCAACTGCACCCCTTCCACGTACAGCGTGTGCAATCTTTGTTGCCAATAGATTACCCAAAACGACTAACTTTTTGTCGACGTATGTTGAGAAAACACCGAGAGGACAAAGATTTCTTCAATAAAATATTATGGACAGATGAATCATCACGCCACCGTCGGGGTGTTTTCAATATTCACAACCTCCACAGTTAACACTTAGAAAATCCCCATATAATGAGACAAGACAGGTTCCAACATTTAATGGAGTAAAATCCACCCAAAAAGTCGTTACGTTCTCGAAAAAATGTTTTTCGAGGTATAACCAGTTCCGACCTTCACAATACAGTGAGGTATATTTTTTTCTATTAGAATACCAGTGGACGACATTTTTGAGTGGGGACGAACTTTTTATTTAAAAAAAACTGAAAAAATAATGTTTTTTCTAAAACACGTTTCTTGATGAATATCACCCCATAACTCTGAAACTACAGGAGGTATGGAAATAATTTTTTTCACAATAGAAAGAGAATTATTTCCTGTTTCTCACGCAAGTATGATAACATGATAAATAATCATAAGTTTTTCGTAAATTGATTCGGAACGCAAGATATCACTTTTCATGTAATGTTTATTTCAGTAATCGACAAACTTCTTTTTTTTTCAGCTTTTTGTGTATATATGCGAATGAATGTTGACAAATAGCCATAAAAGTTGTTGAACTAACAAAAATTTGTATATGTAGTATAGTTTTTGAGATATGATTTTTCAAAGATGTAGGTACGCACGGCAATGAATATTATGCCTGTCGCGACGGATTGTGCCAGTGCGATGACAAGGTGCAGTTGTAGTTTTAGTTGGACAGTTTGCAACAATTCGTTCAACATGCAGTGTGTCATTTGTGAAAAAAGCGTTTCCTTTCATAAAAAAAAATATTACGAAAAATCCACGGATACAGGGCTTGCTTTCGTTATTATCAGCAGTAGAAAAAAGGAAGGATATTTGTAGATCACGCATTCTTATGCAAAAAGAGCAAATTTTGTCTGGAAAAGAAAAAATTGTGTATCATAATGAATTTGTTAAAATGTAAGAAGAGTTTCACCAGCATTCATAATATTCAAAGATTGTTGAATTTTAATGATTGCGAGAATAATACCGAAGCGGGACCATCAACTCGGAATGCCATAGTCATTTTTGATATTGGAAGTATGTGTATTAATTGTGGCCGTAGCGGAAAGAAGAAACAGCAGAGATTAATATCTGCAAAAAAAATTTAAACTCAATGGAAAAATTTTCAAAACGTTAGTTTCTGGAAACCACTGAAAAGAGGCAAAATTGTAACATTCAAGGAAACCAAAATTATATCGAAAATGTATCGGTTTAGAACTGATGTTTCGTAGAGTGATTTGTGCTGTGCTGGATCTTTCCAATATTTTATCATATGAACTTACATCGGTACCTGCATCTTTGTTCAATGAGGATGGTTCTATGAGAAAAACAGTTAAATCTGAATTAGCCAAACAGTTGGAACCTTTTTCGGAATCTCATGTTGAATGTGAAAATCTAGATTATGTCATAATTGACGGTATGGTTTCTATCCATGAACTGAAAGAAACGATGTTTGTTACATTCAATGATATGGGAAAAGTGTTTTTGAGTACAATTCTGAGAATAGGAAAGAAACATAAAGATAAAAGAACGACTATAGTCTTTGATAGATATGAATCTGGAAGTTTGAAAGATCATGAACGTAATCGGCAGGGAGATAATAAACAGATTATAGAATTCAATGTTAGTGTTGCTAGAAAAGTACCAAAATTCCGATAATTTTTTAAATCTTCTAATAACAAACGATGTCCATTGATATTTCTCACAAATTACATAGCAGAAAATGGTGCACAGTATCTGGATGAAAACGAAAATATCATAATTGCGGGGGGTTTCCAAAATCCAGAAAAAGATACGTCAATAGGAAAAAACGAGTGTGTACCTATGAGCCATCCATTTAGCAATCATGATGAGGCCGATACCCGATTATTGTTGCATATTTTGGAGGAATGTAAATTCGTGATACAATTTTGATCAAATCTGTAGACACCGATGTACTTGTTCTCTCCTTCATTATTTTCATGCGAGTTCTGATTTGGGAAATCGCAACATATTCATTCAACTTAGACATAGTGCAAATAAACGGATTGTTTCAAATAACGAAATTGCCAGGTAATTAGGAAATTCCATTTGTAGCTGCTTACTAGCGATCCACTCCTTTACTGGTTGTGATACGACCAGTAGTATCAACAAAATAGGGAGAAAAATTGCATTTGATATCTTGAGGAAGAATATTGCAAGTTTGATCGACTTGTCGAAGCTTCCTTATCTTCTTCATGAGGAAGCTTTGGCCGTATCTTTGAAGTATATGCTCCTCTTATATAGGAATAAAAATGATAATATCAAAACATTGAATGATTTACGTTATCATTTAACGATAAATACCAATCAGCCTTCAAAAGAACTACACTGATAAAAATACCCGATTAGAGACAAAAGAATCATCCTTTTGGATTATTTTCTCTTCTAACAAAGAAATTGTCTTCGTCCCAAATATTTTGCTCTTGAATGAAAATCATTGTTGCTTTTGTAATAAATTTACTATTCTTTTCGATTCAAATGCTTTTGAGAGAACATAATTAACTTTGTCTCCACTCCTGCTTGGTTGACTCTTGTCTCAAAACCATAACCACTTGATACAAGGTCCAAATGTGTTTGGTTGACATGACATAATCTACCTCAGCTATCTTCGCCATGCATGAGCTCGGGTCTACCGGTCTACCCGAAGTTTGCCGATACCCATCTGAATTTGAGCAAGTCGCAACGACCTGCGCCCGCGCAACGGGCGCAGGTGCAGGGTGCAGGTGTCAGCGTATCAGTTCACTGGTCACTAGTTTGTGCCAATCTGCCATTGTATTTTCTTATGTCGATGAGTTGATGTTGATAAATGGTGTTTGCCGACAAGAATTGTGTTGTGAATAGGTGTGATGAGTGAAACCGGTTTGAAAAAAGTGGTATTGGTGATACTACTCAAAACTGTTTTCGTCCGATGTGTGTACGTCGGACAGTTCAAAAGTTAACAGGGGGGGGGACTAGTTACGTCCACACTGTATAATATTACAAAGTTAAGCTATAATATGAAAATTCGTCAATGAAGGAAGAAATTTATTTGTTTTACTTCCTTTACGAGTTTTATGATTTTGTTGGTACCACCTAGAGTTAGTTTTGTTTTGTACCTTATTCACCAGCAATACCAATTTTTCCCAATTTGTGTTCAGTAACCAAAGTAACGTGTTATGTGTTATTATTGAAATAAATACGTTTTTATTAATATTTGTTTTTCTTAATATCCCTATAAGTTTTTATGAATATTTAAATTTCAATTTTGAATTTGATTTTAACCAATGCAAGTTTGTTGCTTTAAAACTTTCCATATTTTCACATGAACTATTATTATCTTTTAAAAAGATCCTCAGGAAATTTGGCCTATACCATACACATTTTGTCAAAAGACCGTTTTGGATCTTTTTAAAAAAAAGTAAATTGTTCACTTGGGGACGCAAGGTTTCAAAACAAGAATTCAGCATAAACCTAAGATTTTAAATGAAGCATTTGTTGGTTTTATATCAAAAGCCTTTTATTTCAAGACAATGACATCATGTCTATTATTTTAAAGCACGTAATTTTCAAACAATCTCCTAATGAATTTGATCGAAAACTTCTCTCTCTTTTGCTTTAAGTTCACATGACTTTGAGCTAGAAAAAAGATGGCATTTCCCTCAAAGCTTTACACAATTTGAAAAAATTATGACAAAACTAAGGTTTCTTGCCTGACATTTATACAGAGTGTTTCTTAGGTACGTGTAGAAACTTCAGGAGCATGTTGCTGACGTCGAAATAAGAAAAAAAGTTCCCATATGCACATGTCCGCAAGTTATTCGTTTCGAAGATACAGAGTGTCAAAGTTTAATTCTTATATTTGTTTTTTGTAAATAAATTCCAAAATATTTGTGATATTCGAGTAAAGTTTGGTATCTGGGATGATTTTTCAATGACAAAATCAAATTTTATGTTAATTGCGAAAAAACTGATTTCTAATTGAATTTATTTAAAATTAAAAAATCTTGTCATTAAAAATCACTTGCATCGATTATTTCAAATCTCAATAATTTGAAAACAGTTACGGTCAGTGACCTCTACCAAGAATATATTTTTTGCACAAATTAAATAATGAATATTCCCAGATACCAAACTTTAACCAAATATCAAAATTATTTTGAAATTATTCACAAAAAAATTAAAATAAAAATTCAACTTTGACACCTTGTATCTCAGAAACGAATAATTTGCTGATATATGTTTACAGGAACTTTTCTTCTTATTTTGATGTCAGCAACACGCTCCTAAATTTTCTACACGTACTTAAGAAACACCCTGTATAACTTTGTGCTAAAGAAAATGATGCGTTTGCCTCAAAGAAATTCAAATTTTGGTTCAAAATATCCATGCCATTTCGCCCATATCAAATGCTGGGCGCCATTGAGGCAAGTTCAAATTCTTTCAAATCAAGGAATCCTTTTTATCTGTGACCCCCAACAGATGATGCTTTTCAGCAACACTTACTGAGGTTTGTGATTATCATTATCTTATTTCAATAAATCAATTTGTTACTTCCAGATGTATATATCAATTGAAAATATGGTATTCATCCCATTGGTCCAACTGAAAATCCGGCAAATTTTGGTTGGAAACACGAAAATAATTGTATAATTGTATTCACTAAGCAAGCCTAATGATGTAAGAAATATATTGTGCTGATAAAAACTGCACAAATAATAAATGTTCCAGTGAATGTAAATGTAGAGACTGCCAGAATACATTCAGAGATCCTGTTGATGAAGCGGAATCAGAAAATGAACAATATTAATATTTACATTATTTTTCGTTTACTAGATTGGTTCAAATTCTTTTGATTTTGTAAATTATTATGAAATGCAATATTATTTTCATCTGTACTTGTATCATTGATTTTGAAACAACTATCATAGCACAATTTATCAACACAACATAGTGCGCTAATGGGTCGGATATTGAGAGTAGGCCCTGATGGTATTGCGCTGAGCGCGAGCAGTCGCCCGGAGACGCGGAATAACAGACATTTTCAAAAAATCATACCGTCAAAACTATCACATATGAGTTGAATTTTTTTATTCTTAAACCTTTTTAGACTCTTTATCTCAATTTTCTAAGCTGCATGTACATAAATATTTCGAATAATAAAAAAGTTTTTCCATCAATGAAAATTTGATTTCACGGTTTCTACTATTTCACATTCTCTATTTATTCAGATAAAAACGCGTTTTTATTTCATCTTGCTCATGATATGTTGAGAAGCGCGAAATGATCCCCTTTCGATTAACAAAAAAAGCAAATCGATATCTTGAGTAGTTCTCGAGATATTGAGTGATATGTTTACGAAAATACGTTTTTCGAATATTCAATTATTTTCGTACTTTTTTGATAAAAAAGTTCAGCCCTATAGAAAAATGTCGTCCAGCTGGATTATGATGAACAATCACATGAAGAAAATTATCAGATAGGTCTGATTTGGTTATACCCTGGAAAAAAAAACGATGGATTTTGGCCCCGGTTTTACTCCACTAATCAATTTAAAATAAATCTTTGGACCGGTATACTGAATGGCCATAATTCTTTTCACACCGGAATAATTAGCAAACCAACTTCTATTGCCGCTAGGATATTTTCATTTGTTTCTGACATAACCTAAATTTGTGGTGATATTATCGCGTGTGACTTTGAGAACGATGGCTAGAAGTAGTTCAAAATGTTTCAAGTGTTTGTTTCTTGTTTTCCATTATAATTAAAAATACTTATTGAAATGTTTCTACAATTTAGATTTTTTTTGTGTTTGATATTTCCAGTGTCCAAATGCAGTATTCTTGGGTGTTGATTGGACATTGGTCGAAATATCGACCACCAAGAAAAAAATACTCTGAAGCGATGTCATATTGCTTATTCATCATTATATAACAACTGTCATCGAGTTTTTCAGTGCGATTTGAAATAAAAAAGCATTATTTCCGCTTCGTATCAATTTGTCCTATAAAGGGTTAACCCATCCTTATCTTGGACACACTGTATAATTGTCGAAATTATTCAACCGTCAGGAAGTTTTAAAATAGCGGTAGTTATGAAAAAACGACTTGATTATCCATAGTATACTTCTTCTCCTACTTGGTAATTTAATTTTCAAGGAGTTCCGTTAGAACACATTTGGCTGTACTGGAATTCTCTTCAAATGAAACATCCTGTAACGCAGTAATAGAGTATACTGTTTTCGAATTTGGCCTATTTTAACGAATAAACAGAGTAAACAGAGTAAACAGATCTATAACCAAGGTGCGAAAAGGATACACAACCCCAAAAACCAACAATTAATGATTTTATCTATCTTCGCTACTTCCCAAATAAACTTCCTAGTGAAAAGTTCGGAGAATCTTACATCACAAGAAAACCCAATTTATTTCTTAAAAACAGCAAGCATGGTCCTCGAGAGGCATAAAACCCCAGCATAGATTATCCTTATTAAGAATTTGACGCAGAGGCGTAAGTTAGGACCTTCCCAATAGGGAATCCAAAGGAATATATATATGGAAAGTGCGTAAAATTGAGGGAAATCTGTTGAATTTACGTTTGCCTTTGCAGTAGTAGGCATAGGAAATGGAGTAAAATGTTCACTCCGTACTCGTTGACATTGCAGTATTTTAGATTAGATTCGCAATCGACCATGCAATCTTTTTGTAATTTAATGGTAACGATGATTTTGTCAGTATATTCTATAATTGCGAGACTTCAAGGAACACCAAGAGCAGTAAAACAACAACGAATTTTGTCAATGAAATAAAAAATAATATTCGGCTCAACTTTCGTTTAGCTGAAATCAGTTACAGAAAAACTGTTGCCATGGAAACCGTTGCTAGGGTAACGACAATACAATAACCCGATTCCCATGGTGCGGAAATGCGTGGTTGCCAAGTTGTCCACTTTAGTTTAGCTGAAATCAGTTATGAAAAAAAGGTTACCATGGTAACCGTTGTTAGGGTGAAGAGTAAACAAAAATGCTATTCCCGTTCTGCGGAAATGCATAGTTGCCAAGTTGGACCAGTTATAGTTTAACTGAATTCCCATGGTGCGGAAATACATGATTGCCAAATTGTCTGCTTTTCTTTAGCTGAAATTTGTTATGCCAAAAATGTAGCCATGATAGTCGTTATGGTGAAAATGCCATTCCTGTTTAGCGGAAATGAGAGATTGCCAAGTTGGGCAAGTTATGGTTTAGCAGCAATTGGTTATGGAAAAAGTGTGACAACCATTGCTATGATCACGAGTACAAAAAACCAATATTTCTGTGGTGCGGAAATGCATGGTTGCCAAATTATTGCTGTTACCAAGTTAGGGGTGCTTGAAAAAGATTTATGGAAATAACTGTTGAATAATATCAAAATGAATACTTATTCATCTGAAGGCGCATCCTTCAAAAAGATTATTTATATAAGTATTTACATTTGTCAATCTTACTTTGTTCACAAATGAGCAAAGCAATCGCTTGCCACACACTGTAAATGATCATGAGCTTTATCATAAATTTGAGAAAATGAACAAAGTAGTAACTTGAAGGCGAGGGGGTCCGGCCGACATTTCGCAAATCCGCGGATTTGCGAAATGTCGGCCGGACCCGCTCGCTTTGCTCGCTTCTCATGTGATATAGTCCTAATATCTCAAATTACTGTATGGGTTCACAATGAATTCAACATTTGACCGAATTATGAACAGATTATTCTCCACCGTGAACATCGTCTCTTCCGAAACAATTTCAACATCAAGGTTAGGTTTAGTTAGTTCAGGACAGTTAAGGTTCGGAAAGAGTTTTTTTATTGCCTGGAGGAAATTGACAAGGTAGTAACATGAACGCAAGTGTATCCGGCCGACATTTTGCAAATCCGCGAGCGCGGATTGATGTGTCTGAATATGATATTTTCAATTAATCTGTTATTTTACAGTGAATGACTTCTTGATCTATTCCTAAATCAACGACCCGCAATTGGTGCAAACAGTGAATTTGCCTCTTCCGAAGCAATAAGGATCAGTTTAGTTAGTTCAACATCCAGCGTGGCTTTAGCCAAGAAAGTAGTTGTTTTCTGTTAGATATTATGAAAAAATAGCTTCATTTAATTAAATCTGAAAGAGAATAGAATAGAATAGAATGGAATGGAATGGAATGGAATGGAATGGATTGGATTGGAATGGAATGGAATGGAATGGAATGGAATGGAATGGAATGGAATGGAATGGAATGGAATGGAATGGAATGGAATGGAATGGAATGGAATGGAATGGAATGGAATGGAATGGAATGGAATGGAATGGAATGGAATGGAATGGAATGGAATGGAATGGAATGGAATGGAATGGAATGGAATGGAATGGAATGGAATGGAATGGAATGGAATGGAATGGAATGGAATGGAATGGAATGGAATGGAATGGAATGGAATGGAATGGAATGGAATGGAATGGAATGGAATGGAATGGAATGGAATGGAATGGAATGGAATGGAATGGAATGGAATGGAATGGAATGGAATGGAATGGAATGGAATGGAATGGAATGGAATGGAATGGAATGGAATGGAATGGAATGGAATGGAATGGAATGGAATGGAATGGAATGGAATGGAATGGAATGGAATGGAATGGAATGGAATGGAATGGAATGGAATGGAATGGAATGGAATGGAATGGAATGGAATGGAATGGAATGGAATGGAATGGAATGGAATGGAATGGAATGGAATGGAATGGAATGGAATGGAATGGAATGGAATGGAATGGAATGGAATGGAATGGAATGGAATGGAATGGAATGGAATGGAATGGAATGGAATGGAATGGAATGGAATGGAATGGAATGGAATGGAATGGAATGGAATGGAATGGAATGGAATGGAATGGAATGGAATGGAATGGAATGGAATGGAATGGAATGGAATGGAATGGAATGGAATGGAATGGAATGGAATGGAATGGAATGGAATGGAATGGAATGGAATGGAATGGAATGGAATGGAATGGAATGGAATGGAATGGAATGGAATGGAATGGAATGGAATGGAATGGAATGGAATGGAATGGAATGGAATGGAATGGAATGGAATGGAATGGAATGGAATGGAATGGAATGGAATGGAATGGAATGGAATGGAATGGAATGGAATGGAATGGAATGGAATGGAATGGAATGGAATGGAATGGAATGGAATGGAATGGAATGGAATGGAATGGAATGGAATGGAATGGAATGGAATGGAATGGAATGGAATGGAATGGAATGGAATGGAATGGAATGGAATGGAATGGAATGGAATGGAATGGAATGGAATGGAATGGAATGGAATGGAATGGAATGGAATGGAATGGAATGGAATGGAATGGAATGGAATGGAATGGAATGGAATGGAATGGAATGGAATGGAATGGAATGGAATGGAATGGAATGGAATGGAATGGAATGGAATGGAATGGAATGGAATGGAATGGAATGGAATGGAATGGAATGGAATGGGATGGAATGGGATGGAATGGGATGGAATGGGATGGAATAGGATGGAATAGGATGGAATAGGATGGAATAGGATGGAATAGGATGGAATGGAATGGAATGGAATGGAATGGAATGGAATGGAATGGAATGGAATGGAATGGAATGGAATGGAATGGAATGGAATGGAATGGAATGGAATGGAATGGAATGGAATGGAATGGAATGGAATGGAATGGAATGGAATGGAATGGAATAGGATGGAATAGGATGGAATAGGATGGAATAGGATGGAATAGGATGGAATAGGATGGAATAGGATGGAATAGGATGGAATAGGATGGAATAGGATGGAATAGGATGGAATAGGATGGAATAGGATGGAATAGGATGGAATAGGATGGAATAGGATGGAATAGGATGGAATAGGATGGAATAGGATGGAATAGGATGGAATAGGATGGAATAGGATGGAATAGGATGGAATAGGATGGAATAGGATGGAATAGGATGGAATAGGATGGAATAGGATGGAATAGGATGGAATAGGATGGAATAGGATGGAATAGGATGGAATAGGATGGAATAGGATGGAATAGGATGGAATAGGATGGAATAGGATGGAATAGGATGGAATAGGATGGAATAGGATGGAATAGAATGGAATAGAATGGAATAGAATGGAATAGAATGGAATAGAATGGAATAGAATGGAATAGAATGGAATAGAATGGAATAGAATGGAATAGAATGGAATAGAATGGAATAGAATGGAATAGAATGGAATAGAATGGAATAGAATGGAATAGAATGGAATAGAATGGAACAGAATGGAATAGAATGGAATAGAATGGAATAGAATGGAACAGAATGGAACAGAATGGAATAGAATGGAATAGAATGGAATAGAATGGAATAGAATGGAATAGAATGGAATAGAATGGAATAGAATGGAATAGAATGGAATAGAATGGAATAGAATGGAATAGAATGGAATAGAATGGAATAGAATGGAATAGAATGGAATAGAATGGAATAGAATGGAATAGAATGGAATAGAATGGAATAGAATGGAATAGAATGGAATAGAATGGAATAGAATGGAATAGAATGGAATAGAATGGAATAGAATGGAATAGAATGGAATAGAATGGAATAGAATGGAATAGAATGGAATAGAATGGAATAGAATGGAATAGAATGGAATAGAATGGAATAGAATGGAATAGAATGGAATAGAATGGAATAGAATGGAATAGAATGGAATAGAATGGAATAGAATGGAATAGAATGGAATAGAATGGAATAGAATGGAATAGAATGGAATAGAATGGAATAGAATGGAATAGAATGGAATAGAATGGAATAGAATGGAATAGAATGGAATAGAATGGAATAGAATGGAATAGAATGGAATAGAATGGAATAGAATGGAATAGAATGGAATAGAATGGAATAGAATGGAATAGAATGGAATAGAATGGAATAGAATGGAATAGAATGGAATAGAATGGAATAGAATGGAATAGAATGGAATAGAATGGAATAGAATGGAATAGAATGGAATAGAATGGAATAGAATGGAATAGAATGGAATAGAATGGAATAGAATGGAATAGAATGGAATAGAATGGAATAGAATGGAATAGAATGGAATAGAATGGAATAGAATGGAATAGAATGGAATAGAATGGAATAGAATGGAATAGAATGGAATAGAATGGAATAGAATGGAATAGAATGGAATAGAATGGAATAGAATGGAATAGAATGGAATAGAATGGAATAGAATGGAATAGAATGGAATAGAATGGAATAGAATGGAATAGAATGGAATAGAATGGAATAGAATGGAATAGAATGGAATAGAATGGAATAGAATGGAATAGAATGGAATAGAATGGAATAGAATGGAATAGAATGGAATAGAATGGAATAGAATGGAATAGAATGGAATAGAATGGAATAGAATGGAATAGAATGGAATAGAATGGAATAGAATGGAATAGAATGGAATAGAATGGAATAGAATGGAATAGAATGGAATAGAATGGAATAGAATGGAATAGAATGGAATAGAATGGAATAGAATGGAATAGAATGGAATAGAATGGAATAGAATGGAATAGAATGGAATAGAATGGAATAGAATGGAATAGAATGGAATAGAATGGAATAGAATGGAATAGAATGGAATAGAATGGAATAGAATGGAATAGAATGGAATAGAATGGAATAGAATGGAATAGAATGGAATAGAATGGAATAGAATGGAATAGAATGGAATAGAATGGAATAGAATGGAATAGAATGGAATAGAATGGAATAGAATGGAATAGAATGGAATAGAATGGAATAGAATGGAATAGAATGGAATAGAATGGAATAGAATGGAATAGAATGGAATAGAATGGAATAGAATGGAATAGAATGGAATAGAATGGAATAGAATGGAATAGAATGGAATAGAATGGAATAGAATGGAATAGAATGGAATAGAATGGAATAGAATGGAATAGAATGGAATAGAATGGAATAGAATGGAATAGAATGGAATAGAATGGAATAGAATGGAATAGAATGGAATAGAATGGAATAGAATGGAATAGAATGGAATAGAATGGAATAGAATGGAATAGAATGGAATAGAATGGAATAGAATGGAATAGAATGGAATAGAATGGAATAGAATGGAATAGAATGGAATAGAATGGAATAGAATGGAATAGAATGGAATAGAATGGAATAGAATGGAATAGAATGGAATAGAATGGAATAGAATGGAATAGAATGGAATAGAATGGAATAGAATGGAATAGAATGGAATAGAATGGAATAGAATGGAATAGAATGGAATAGAATGGAATAGAATGGAATAGAATGGAATAGAATGGAATAGAATGGAATAGAATGGAATAGAATGGAATAGAATGGAATAGAATGGAATAGAATGGAATAGAATGGAATAGAATGGAATAGAATGGAATAGAATGGAATAGAATGGAATAGAATGGAATAGAATGGAATAGAATGGAATAGAATGGAATAGAATGGAATAGAATGGAATAGAATGGAATAGAATGGAATAGAATGGAATAGAATGGAATAGAATGGAATAGAATGGAATAGAATGGAATAGAATGGAATAGAATGGAATAGAATGGAATAGAATGGAATAGAATGGAATAGAATGGAATAGAATGGAATAGAATGGAATAGAATGGAATAGAATGGAATAGAATGGAATAGAATGGAATAGAATGGAATAGAATGGAATAGAATGGAATAGAATGGAATAGAATGGAATAGAATGGAATAGAATGGAATAGAATGGAATAGAATGGAATAGAATGGAATAGAATGGAATAGAATGGAATAGAATGGAATAGAATAGAATAGAATAGAATAGAATTCGGCATTCCTTGAAATTGATATCAAACAGGTTCGTCAGATGTGCTTATAGTCCGGGAGGCGATTCAACAATTTAGATATGAGCGATACCGTGATTTTGTGAATCACACTGATATTTGTCACTGTGATTTTTAAACATTGATTTTTAAACTTGATGTTATCACAGTTTTGAGGTTGCGTCGCGTTTGGTTACTTTGGTCTTGGATGCATGAGCCCGTTCACCGTTTATTGTTATCAGGTTAATAAGATAGATATATCAGTATCAGTTTATACTATTCATCTCCAGGTTTTTTAGAATCATGTTTTTCAAATCAAATAAAACTAGTTTGTAACAATAATGACATTTAATTTAATTATAATTTATAATACGAAGAATGAGTATTTTGTTATTATTCGATTCGCACCAAAAACAAAATCAACGTAACCTAAAATACTACTGTTTACAATACTTGTATTCTTTATGACGTCATCCGCACAAGCGTGACGTCATTTGGGGAAGAAAATTACATTGGGAAATAGGTCACGTGGCACCTCAATTGGAAGGTATCTCAATTCTGTATCCAATATTGTATATATTTTTAATTTTTGCCTACCGTTAGGGGAGATGAGAATGAGGATTCATATTATGAATATGATTAAGCCGCTACGAATTACGATATGTAATAATATAAACAATATGGAATCACACTTTAAAAGTTTTATTTTTAAGAATAGAAATACAGAAACACAAAAAAGTAGTTATTCGCTGGAGGAACTACTATTTAAATCGATTACTATCGGTTTCATGTTTATAAATGCTTTTCTATAGCTGTCTTCTACTTTCAAATCATGCTTTACACAATTGTTTCTGAGGATTCTGGGAGCCCCTGTATATCATTTAAGAGAACCTGCATGAAAATTAAAGGAAAAGTATGTTTGTCTGAATCAAAGTAATATATGTATACGCACACGACATAGAGAACAGAGCAGAAACACAACAGTTTTTTTAGCAAACGATTGTAATTTTCTCCGAAAACTGTTCAATACAAAAACATATATTCCCAGAACAAACCGACGGCGACGACCTAACATTACCGCAACAATTCCAATTCTCTGGATTTCGACTTGAGGCCAGTTACCTTTCAAGGAAGATTGATAATCCTTTGAAAAAATAATGTCGTCAGAGGTACAATCCGGGGATTTCTGGCGGCCGCCGTAGACTCGAACGAAACGAAAACAGGCATTAGACGTTCGTTGTTGCTTGATCCTTTCAGAAGGTCTAGAAAGGATATAAAAGGATGTCCATCTAGCCTTCGAGTGAAAAAATCGAAGGACCGGACAACGGCGACCCGGTCACGATTCACACGTAGACACAGAAAAGGTCGTAAAATCCGTATTTATAATTTTGTTTGAAACACTCAAGTAAAATCGGCAAATACATGGAATATGTTTTGCGATGTTTTTTTCTTAATTTCGAGTTGTATCACGAAATTAGTATTAATTCGTGTTTCAACTTGAAATTAAGCTTAATTTCATATTACAACTTGAAATTAAGTTAATTTCGAGTTTCAACCCGAAATCAGTGTTAATTTCGAGTTGCAACTCCAAATTATTGCTTTTTTCAAGTTTTACCTAACACGAAATTAGCGAAGAAAGGACGAGTAACAACTAAAAATGCTGCTTAAGATCGTGTTCCAACTTAAAATTTGCTTAGTTTCAACGAAATAATTGTTAAATTCGAGTAAAAACTTCAAATTATTGCTAATTTCAAGTTTTACCTAACACGAAATTAGAGAAGAAACGACGTGCGATATTTTTTTCTCAATTCGAGTTGTACCTTGATATTTCTTCTTAATTTTGAGTTGAAACTCCAAATCATTATTGCGATATTTTTTCTTAATTTTTAGTTGTGACTCAAAATTAGTGTTAATTTTATGTTATAACAAAAAATTAAGTTTTATTCCATGTTACATCTTGAAATTAACTTGAAATTAATGTTAATTTTCGAGTTCTACCTAACACAAAATTAGGAAAGAAAAGACGTGTGGTATTTTTTTTAATTCCGAGTTATTCGAAATAAGTGTTAATTTCGAGTTACAACTCCAAATAGTTGCCTTTTTCAAGTTTTACCTAACACGAAATTAGCGAAGAAAGGACGTGTAACAACTAGAAATTCTGCTTAATTTCGTGTAACAACTTAAAATTAGCTTAGTTTCGAGTTGCAACGAAAACAGTATCAATTTCCAAATTATTGGTAATTTCGAGTTCTACCTTATACGAAATTAGCGAAAAAACGACGTGCGATAATTTTTTTCCCAATTTTGAGTTGTATCTTTGATATTTTTTTAAATTTTGAGTTAAAACTCCAAATCATTGCTAACTTAGAGTTTAACCTAACACGAAATTAACGAAGAAATTTTTTCTTAATTTTTTGTTGTAACTCAAAATTATTGTTAATTTTATGTTATAACTAGAAATTGAGTTTACAACTTGAAATTAATGTTAAATTTCGAGTTTTACCTAACACAATATTAGGAAAGAAAGGACGTGTGATATTTTATTCTTAATTCCGAGTTGTTATTCGAAATGAGTGTTAATTCTCCAAATTATTGCCTTTTTCGAGATTTACCTAACACGAAATTAGCGAAGAAAGGACGTGTAACAACTAGAAATTCTGTCTAATTTCGTGTTACAACTTAAAATTAGATTAGTTTCGAGTTTCAACGAAATAAGTGTTAATTTCGAGTTACTAGTTCAAATTATTGGTAATTTCGAGTTATACGTAACACGAAATGCGAGGAAAAGACGTGAGATAGTTTTTTTCTCAATTTCGAGTTGTACCTTTAATATTTTTTCTAATTTCGAGTTACAACTTCAAATCAATGCTAACTTAGAGTTTTACCTAACACGAAATTGACGAAGAAAGGACGTGCGAAATTGTTTCCTAATTTTGAGATGCAACTCAAAATTAGTGTTAATTTCATTTTACAACTAGAAATTAAGTTTGATTCCGTGTTACAACTTGAAATTAACTTGATTTCGAATTTTAACTTGAAATTAGCATTAATTTAGAGTTACAAAAACAAATTAGTGCTGTTTTCGAGTTTTACCAAACACAATATTAGGAAAAAAGTAAGTGTAATATTTTTTTCTCAATTCCTAGTTGTCATTCTGAATAAGTGTTAATTTCCTGTTACAACTACGCATTAAGCCTAATTTCGTGTTACAACTTGAAATTAGCAAACATATTTGTTTTAACTCACAATTGGTTACAACTCCAAATCATTGCTAATTTTTATTTCAACCTAACTCGAAATTAGCGAAAGAATATTTTCTTAATTTTGAGTTCCCAAAGATGTGAATTTCTATTAGCATTTGATTATTTGAGTGGGTTCCTTTTGAAAAATCTAATATATTAGTAGGTAATCATCCTGTTTGAGTTAACACTACAGGTGTATCAGATAAAACAAAGTGTATTTGTATTAAAGGGGCTTGGTGGTCGTGATGGTAGAAATTCACAACCATAAGGGCTTGGGTACAAATCCCAGCACGGCCACCAGTCCCGTGCATGGCATCACACATTGAAACGTGAGGGTGTCGTCTTCCCTATCTAAAATGATATAATAATATTTTGAATAAAAGCTCATACGTATCAGTATTTCTTCCTCAGGGTTATTTAACGTGTATATAAAATATGGAATCTTGTACATTATCACGCACTGATCTTCTCTGAATAAAACGCAAATGTATTGTCTGTGTTTTAACAAATCTGTGTTTAGGATATCGAAATATGTGCACAAATCATGGGGATATTCCTGTCCCTGGGAAATTTCATGAAGAAATATTATGTTTGCAATATATTTTGAAAAATATTAATATATAATTTTCTAAATTAAAATGCTTGTAATTTAAAAAATGCGTTTTTTGTAGGATGTCCGGGGAGGAATAAATTTGTTTTATTTGCTATACAGAATTTTTTTGCCAGGATTGGTGTCTTGTCACTCCGAACCAACCTCTGGGAAGAAAACTATATTGGCACAGTTTTAACACAATTATAGCACATATTATTCTACCGGTATTGACCATCCTCATAATTCTAATGATAATCATTTATAAGAAGTAAGGCTCATCAACAACCAGAAAAATATTCTAACCTTTTCTTTACCATGATAAGTACTTCTCCTTGCATGTTGAGGACGCTTCCTTGCTTTTTTAGAGTTACAAAAACGGATTTACTCTAAAGATGAAGCACTTACCTCACCCAACCTAACCTATCTTCTTCAAAGTATCCTTGGACTATTTTGTACAGAATTGTATGGCCTCTTTATTCCATCAAATCCGTTTTCTGACAGCCCTCTTACTTTATGATAAAACCCAAAACACTATATATTTTTTTAATTTGACCTCAATTTTTTTTTAGTTCCACCCTGTATTTTTTGTTTAACAATTTTTCTCACTATGCCTAGTGTCAAGAAGTGACGTGCAAAGTTTAATGCTGCTACAATTCATCTTTACTTTTGGCTCAATTTTGTCTGTTATGTACTTAAAACACAAATTAACGAAGAACAAGTTAACCCGGAGCATTCACCAATTCTTTAAAATAATTTGCGATCCACTTCTACATACTCCAGGCAAGAAAATTAGTCAATTTTTGTCTCTGTCAATTACATATTCCCTGTTACTGTTGCTTCATTGGATGTATCATGCAGATAACAGCTTGAGCTTATGCAAATGCAGGCTTCTCTATATGCAAATTGGACTGACTCCTACAACGGCAGTGCATGTCGCGTGTTTGTATTTATTTTAGTATAGACAAAACATCAAAGAGTCATAACCGTTAGGCAAGAGGTTGGTTCCCATGAATCTCCCTCGATGATTTTTATATCCGATATCTGGGCTACTTTTTAGTTGAAGCGGATAAAATGTGATAAGTGACAGAAGATTTGTCTTGGAGTGAACTTGTTCACTAAAATGGTCTGAGTTTGAAGATAATGAAGTTAAAATGGACAGAAAATCCAGATGTTGGTTGCGGTCATATTCATAAGGAAAATAGTTTTTTTCTAGGAGTATAAAGAAAATGTACATTTCAAGTGCGTCTTCGATCAAGAAACCTACAACGCTGTAATGCAGATTTTTATTTCCCACGAGCTATCGGAATCGAAATGTCCATTTCCTACGAATTTCATGAGCTCTTAGACTGTCACTATATTACCGAATTTTATGATCACAAATTAGATCGAATCAACTATGTTAACATCTGTCTAATAATTTGACATTCCACAGTTTCTACGAGAATCATTCAAAAATTGACATTGACATTACCGAAATTGCTAGGCTCACTTCATTAAATTTATTACCAGAATTGTCAAAGGAGAAAATGAATCTGCCTTTAACTCTTCATTATAATCAGGAAACATGATTTTTCTAAATTGCCATATCACAATAGTCTTGAAATTCTGATATAACTCTTATGGTGGATTTATGCAGCAGTCATAAGTTTTAAGTCATAAGGAAGAATTCTCGCCATTGATTGGTTGGAATTAACGGACCAACCAATCATTGACGAATATTCTTCCTTATGACTAAAAACTTATGACTTATGACTGCTGCATAAATTCACCATTAGATACGAACCAATGTCACACCGAGGGTTCTGGTATAAACCAATTTTTTCAATTTATTGCCATCTGGTGCGGAGAAAAAAGCGGAGAAAAAAGTTTTGTCTTTATCATCAAAACACAAATGTTCCACTACAGTCAAGCCATTCAGAAAAATAAACTTTGATTTATGTGAAGAGATGAGAAAATATTAAAAAAATATTGCAATTTCAAATTATATCGGTTTATTGCTTGAAACTCTGTATGTGAGTATAAAATTAAATTTCAAGCAACTTTTTCAAACTACTTTTTTCGATATCTTTCCATCTTACCCCACTTTTGGCCTCTTCATGGTATTTTTTCCATTTTGCCGCCATACTGATGGTCACGTGGTCACATTCTGTCAGCTCCTAAAGAACCATAAGGTAGTGCTTTAGGATTCCATTCCGAGACAAGCAATTTGTCCCATTTATGAGCTCACAACACGACATTATTTTTTATTGTAAAAGTGTTTAATATCTGCTTGTAAAGATATTTGCAGGGTCGGTTTTCTTCTAAAACATCGTCTATTGTTCTATCACAAGCAGTTTCGTTGAGACCGACTCCACTCATTCAGATATCCTCTACTTGTCAGCTTAGAGAGTTGTCTCATTCATTTAACTAATTACAGTGAATTACAGACAATGCCTTCTCGTATTAATCTGCCGATTAGGAACATAGTTTCAACGTATTTTGTAAACTTTCACGTTTACTGATGTGAAATTTAAGAGCATTTTGAAATTTTCCACAGCCAGTTTCAGATAATTCATAATTATTATGCATCGCGCTTTTACAGGAGTGTAGTAAAATTGTAGAATAAATGTATTGAAGTTATAGAAACAAAAAAATTACTTCGAATTGATAAATCCTGATTGTTATTGTTTGACCATTGATTATCAGGAACGTTGAGATCATCAAAGGATTATTCAACTTGTGATTAGTTAAACCTTCAGCGTGGTTCATTGTTTTGGAATTCGCAGAGAATCGATAATTACAGATTATGGTCTGTTTGAAGCTTTGAATGAGTAGCTACAATCCCATTCGATGAATAATTGATGGGAAAATGTTGGTGGAGTATTGAGATTCCTGTTCTGCCTGGAGTTACATGATGTTTATTTTCTTCGATTTTGTGAAATTCGTCTATTTGTTTGTTTTTATTATTTTTGTACAATTTTCCACTTCCCTTGCTGAGGCATACATCCCTGAATAAAGGAAACGAACGAATTGAAGCTTTAGTGCTTCAAATTGAAAGTCATGTGAAGAATATCAATGGAAATACCAGATAGTCCATAGGAATGAGGTGCACAAAGTACAAAGTCATGAAGAAAGTGATTAACTATTGGTTGAATAAAATGCAGGTGATGGAAGACCAGAAACGGTAACAACGCCTAAACTAGGAGGAGTAATACTTGAAGATCCTCCAAATTGTACCAGGAAGATTGCACTGCAGCTTGAAGTCAGCCCAAAAACCGTTTGGAAAGTTCTAGAAAGAAACTTCCTTTACCCATATCACATACAGCGGGTCCACTCGGCTCTACTGCCTCGAGATTTTCATCCAAAGTTAATGTTTTGCAGGTGGTTGATTCGTATGATGGCACACAATAATATTTTTTTATCAAATATATTTACAGACTAAGCAAATTTTTCACGAAATTCTATTATGAACTTTCACAATAGCCAATTTTGGGACGAAGAAAATCCCCACTCTATTAGAAAAAATCATTTTTAGCATCAATTGTCGCTGAACGTTTAGGTAGGAATTATTGGTGACTACCAAATTGGCCCATTTTTTTCAACAGAAAGATCAACAGGTGAATCTTACACGGACTTTTCGAGAAATCATTTACCCATTTTGTTAGAAGAAGTACCCATACTGGTAAGAGGCAATATTTGGTTCATGCACAACGCGGCTTCATCTCATTTTAGTATTCTTGCTCGTCAGCATCTTGACATCACCTACCCTAATCGCTGGTGGACGTGCAGGACCTTAACATTGGTCAGCTCGCAGTCCTGATATGAATCCTCCAGATTTTTATTCATGGGGCCATCTGAAGGCTCTTGTTCATAAGACTCCTGTACTAGATGTGAATGACTTGAGGAATCGCTTAAATGACAATTGCAATGTAAAAAGGACTACTCAAGGAATTTTTGATCGTCTCAGACAATCAATGGCAAATCGAATGCGGTCGTGTATTTTACTGTAATATCGCTATTGTTGATGTTTTTATGTTTTTGTATTCATTCAATAAACGATTTATTTTGGTTGAATTTTACTTTTTATTTCTTTACCACACTACAGTGAGATAATAGATTCAGTGCCATAAACATAATCAATAATAATAGTGATCACAGTCACTATAGATAAAAATGATTATATTCCCAATAAAGTTAATGTATTCATTCGTTGTTTCTTTCACGGCATGCAAACATAAACGAAACCCCTTCATCGCATAATAATTGATAATCAGGTTGGTCGGCTGAAAGAACAAACAAAAAAGTGGAACATCTAGTTACACAAAGCGAGTCTGTTTTGCAGTAACTGACGATGTTCGGATGTTTGGTGTGCATGCATTGGAAAGCTCGGAAAAAAAGCACGAAAGCACGTTCGTATAATTCATTTGAACATGGGTAATTAACTCGGCATTATTTTCTGTTAGACAGCATTCATTTTAAAAGTTATGGGAGCGTCAAATGAAAAGTATAGGTGTGTACCATGTGACTCGTGCAAGAATGTGATGTCACGTCATCGAGGGTTGGAAGTCATTTATCAACAGTAAGCAGCAGCTTTCAAGGGTTCATTTTTATTGAATATTTGGGAATTCATGATAATGATAATATAAAATTAATTTATTGTTTTCTCAATTTTATACAACCTATAGGTAAATAAATAATATTCATAATCAGAATATATTCACAAGACGACAAAAGGGGAAGCTTAATTTGGATTCCGTGAACGTCGCCAAATTGTTCTTACACCTTATCTCAAACATATCCCTGAAGTGCAATATGTAACTTTTGACCATACGTATCTTCATAGATATCGAAAAATACCGGTTTTTGTGACAAAAATGCAAATACTTGATGTAAAATATATTAGAAAAATCTGTCTCAGTTGGTAATACAAATATCTCTACAAAAAGGACCGAAATTGCATGAAAATATTATATTATATTTAGAGGAGGACAAAACGCTTCCTGATTTCAAGGCTTTAGTAACAAAATCAGGGTTAGATAAGACTGCTTTGATGGGTCTCGGCTTTTTGGATTTCTTACCAACTCTTATCACTCGAACAAGCTCCTTGTCTTGAACAGACACCGATCCGATTTAATTTTATTATACAAACTAATTCATGGCACAGCATTCAGTCCCAGAATTGTTGGCACAAATCAATTTTAGATTCAATAGAACACCAACACGTAATAATTGTGAACTTTTCAACATTCCTTTTCACCATACTAATTATGGCTACAATAGCAGTATATCTCTTATTATGAGATTGGGTAATCTACTTAACAAAAATGGTGTATGTATAACTGGTGTCAGCTTATGTACTTTTAAAAATTCAGTTAATGAAGTAGCTACTCTGTGACATCTTGTGATATATATTATTATCTTTTTATATTACTTCTTATATTGTATATTGTCTATATCTCTATATTTTGTAAAGATGGGTTTGCCCTTTATAAATAAAAAAATAAAGTCGTCCTCAAAACAGATTTTTTTTTTATATTTATTTATGACATGAAACTCGCCACAAACCTGCAACGTATTGTCTGAATTGGTATTGCACAGAACTTGCATAGCATTAAACTTGCACGAAAATTTGCAAATGTAATACGGCTTTAAAACTGTGTGAATAAAAAAAATCAAATTAAGAAAAATATCTAATCGACATTATCGGCAGTGTGTGATTTGTGAGGAGAGCAGCTTTTATAAATTTATTTCGAAATGAAATTACATTTATTGAGTGTTTATACAGGATGTCCGGTAAACCTTGTACAATATTAAAACTGGTGACAGACCAGGTCAGGACTGTTCAGAATATCAGAATTTCACCTAAGTAGGAATCTAACCGTTTTCGAGATGATTGATGGCATTTTTGAAATTCTAGAAAATCGCTACCTCACCTTGGATTGTTAAGTGCCATGTCTACAAATCGAGACCAATTCAAATATCCTTGCTGCTGAAGAATACTGATGAGTGATACTTTCAGATGTACAGAACAGTTTTTCAGCAAGTGATAGCATTTTTCAAGAAATGAGGGTAAAATTATTGTCTGAAAAAAGCATAACCAAGTGGAGTTGGACATTCATCACAAAAGAATGCACATTTTGTCTAGACTTTACCATGGTGTAAAACTTGTGGTAATTATTGTTGGAAGGAGTGAAATTTCGATTATATTAGAGTGTGGTGTTATCCTGAGCTAAAATCGACTTAGTCAATAATGTATTTTTCCAGCTGCCGACACTGTCAATAGTCCATATATGCTTAGCAACAAAACAGGTAAATGGCATATATCATTCGTTTACTAATTTATCTTGACAAAGGAATGTAAATAGTGTCATTTACCTAGGGTAATAATGACTTTGACTTTGACAAGTAATACCTTCAGCTTCATTTATATACATTTTTAGTTTATGAGACTTTTTGAATATTATTGTTGTCTGTTTATTCGGGAACTCAGAACTTAGAATGAAATAGCGGAAGGAATTATCATGAAAGAAGGGTAAGAAAACAAACTTCAGTCCAGGCAAATTTTGAGAAATGTCAACAAGCAGCGGAAAAAACGTAATAAGTAACACGGAATGCATCGTTAACACTGTTAGCATCCTCGGCTTTGCCTCTGCTCGCTCTCGCTCACCTCGAATGTTAACACGTCTTTAAATTCATTGTTACTTAAATAGGTAACTATTATCAAATCTGGCATTTTACACTCATTTCTTGCAAATGGTATCACTTTCTGAAAAACGGTTCTGTACATCTGAAAGTACCACTCATCAGTATTCTTCAGCAACAAGAATATTTGAATTGGTCTCGATTTATAGACATGGCACTCAAAAATCCAAGGTACTGTAGCGATTTTCCAGAATAATTTCTAAAATGCCTATTATCTAGAAAACGGTGAGAATTTTACTGAGGTGAAATTCTGATATTCTGAACAGCCATGACCTTGTCTATAACCAGTTTCAATATTGTACAAGGTTTACCGGACACCCTGTATATTACATGACGTTGCTTGAGGATTTTACAAGCGATATATTTTTTAGTTTTATGCAAGTATGTCTCTGTGATTCGCAGTGCATGTGTGTCAGATCTCTTTGACAATAGAGCAAATAGATATGAGGGTATCTCAGTTTTTATTGAAGTGAATAGTAGATCTGCAAAGTACAGCTCAAACCTCAGATTAAATTTCAGAAGTTGCATTTCATTATAATAAGATGTTACGAGGTCTCCTCTCTCAATGAAATTATAAGAGCACCTCAAAAGAGTTTTCCATATTCCATATTCTAGGAAGCTCAAGATCACAGCATTGACATAGTGATGTTTTATTTTTGATATTAGTAGGAATTGAGTTATGGATTTCACAGATTTTGTTACTTACTGATCTATTGAATTGTCCCGTTTTAAGTTTAGGTGGCGTTTAGAGTGGACCTTTGATCCTTATATTCATGGAGATAAAATGCCTATTGGCATAGGTCATTTTTCAGTGTGCCAATAGAATTAATTTATTGACATGGTTTCCGAACCGCAGATTGTCATCCTGTAATACTCCGAGACTTCTGGCATCATAAATCAATTCCAGTGTGAGATAATCACTTTTTCACGATTATTCTTGGATGCGAATAACATGATATTAGATTTGCTGACAATGATATTAGGACAATAGTGTGTACTTAGATTTACAAATAATTTAATTGAAGACCTTGATTCACTTTCATAAAAACAATTTCAGTTGTTTGAGGAGAAAAACTGTTCGAGTTCGAGTGTGGTCTGCATACATATGAACACTACCATGGAAATACTTCTCAATATATTTGAAGCGTACACACAGAATAATGAAGGGCCCATACTTGAACCTTGCGGCACCCTAGAATTAAGTGCATATTCTTTATATATTTATCCATTAGTAAGAAAGCAGTTTCAGATAGACAAATATAACGTTGAATTACTGATAGTGTCGAATGTACGACTTAAGTCTAATAAAACTAGAACAGTACATTTTCCTGGATTTATTCATCCACAATATTGAAGGAGATTAGTTGTAAAGCTGTAACCTTTCCTGAACACTAATTGAGTCGATGGTAATAGGGAGAAGTTATGCTGCAATTTAGCCATTTTTTCATTTAGTTATTGATCGAGCACAAATAACTGTATACTGATGATTAGTATTCCGTTTTCCATAACATTCCTAGTGGAGTTCAACAAGATTTTATATTGGGATCATGAAATGGTGAATTAATTCCACTAGCAATCTGAAATGTCAACCCGACATTATTCAAAGCCCCGTGCCGGTAAATTCATTATTATTTGTTTTGACTTCCAAATACATCGAAATTTTGCAATGGACGGAATGCATTTATGAGTTTGGAACACTATTTTGGTTTTCACAGTCATTACCCTCAAATAACTGGCATTCATAAAGTTGAGTTTTCATTAGTGATATTGATGAATCATTTCAATATTTGTTGAGACCAATTCTGATGAGTATTTGACGAAGAACTGAAGATATTCCTTCTATGCATAGTGTTTGATTTCATTGAATATTAAGGGCACCATCAACATTTGAATACAGTATGAAATTATTGCAATTTCATTATTTATAGTAACGAAAAGATTTTTTTTATTGGCTGCATACAGGGTGGAGCAAAATTGCGTCAAAGTCTACAAGCAGAAAGAATTGCCAAATATACAGGGTGAACAGAGAAAAATATACAAGGTTGAGTGCACTTCAATTATTTTCAAATGGAATGCCATCATCACTTTTTTAAAGCAATTCACCCCTCCAATATTGTTGAGCACTCGAAAGTTATGATTTTTTATCAAAAAAATAATGTCATCAGCAGATGCATACCGAAGAAATGGTTGTCGTCACGATCATGGAATTTAAGAGGAAATAATTTTAATGTCACCTGAGAGACAGATATTTTTGATGTTTCTGATTCATTCTCAAGTCATAAAGTTAAAAGGGAAAATAAATGGTTTTTGAACTGAGTTTATTAATTTTTTACGAACGAAGCGCCTCGTAGATTTCTCGATCATGACATGTAATAGTGGGAAGCAAATATTTTTAATATGTACATGGCATTTGTAGCGGTTTTTGATTTATGAATCCTGAAAATTTTCATTTGTTCATTTCCACTTAAACTTAATCACCTTGACTGCGACAAAGTAATTTAACACCTCGAGTGCCATAGCGGTCATTATGACCGCTACGATACTTTGCTGTGGTGCCATAGCGGTCATAATATCCGCCCGATTTTGCACCTCTACTACGGCTGCTTTAAACACTTTTTCTAGGAAGCGGTCGTGGTAATCAATATACATACATTTATTCTCAGATTAGTATTTCTTAAACTTGTCATTGTACCGGGTGATATAGAATATAGGTCATATTGAATTCGTAATTTTTTTTGTAAGTGATGAATCTTTTGTGAATATGGTTGAACAGAGGACGGTATCGATCATTTGTATGCTTCGAATGAAACATCATCGACTTAGAAAGCTAAAATTGGAAGATTGTTACGTTGCACAACAAGGAGAAGATAATGATCCACCCTAAATTCAAATTATCCGCTATGAATGCCATATTATTTCTTTTAAATTTATCTACATGAAAAAGGTTTTATGCTGGTCAAATTTTTGGTCAGAACACTATGAGCAAATTTGCCCACTTTTAAAATTTCAAGTTATTGTGACAATCCATTCCCACTTCAACTTCATTTTGTTTCAATTCTCTATCTTTTTGGCACAAATATTACAAAGGGGGGGGAGGGGATTCTGACGAACACAGTCCTATATATGATTGTGAATTTCACGACAGAATATTTTACCTTACCGAAAGCAGACTAGGACAAGACTATAATTGTAAGGATTGTGAGAAATAGTCCTACAGTCTGATACTATAGATAATGTGCATAATGAAATGAATCTTTCAGAACAATATATAAGTAGGTACATTTTACTACTGAAAAATTGGGTCATAATGTTTTTTGACTCTCACGGCATTTCCTTCTGTTAGAGCAGACGATGGACTTTATTCAAACATCTTTTATAACTGATTGATGTGTATCTTGTTCTTGGGTCACACGTAGGAGTTGTGATTTTTTGATGGATTCTTTTATTTCAAAACAACTCTATTGTGGTGCACAAGTGTTATACGTTCTTTCACAAAACGTATTTTCAAATTGCAAGTAGGTAGGTATATTCATTTCCACAACACAGTTTGAATAGTTTTATTCCATACTTAATAGGGTTTTGTGGAAAATATTGTTAAATAATCAACCGTTCTCTGAATGGAACTAGCGATTTATTGATACTTACATGACGTTTCTCCAGTTATGAATCTCATTTTATGGAAAGTGTCAGTAAAATTGAGAATTGCACACTCTCAAGAAGAATTGAAATCCTTTCTTTGTCATAATTTGTGGAGTGAATAGGTTTCGAAAGGACATATCGGTTGGCCAATAATTGGCAACCTGTAGCTTATGATCTTAACCCTTTATATGCCCTGTGAGCCAGATAAATCTCAGGATTTCATTTCTATAAGTTGGGATCCATTCATGAAGCCTGGCCTGAGTAGAAGTACCATTGTTATTCAATCAGATTTGATTGATATACAGAAGAAAAAAATCATGAAGGTGTTTCTTTACAGTAACCCAACAGAATTCAACTATTCAGATTTTTCGTTTTCAAACTGCAAAATTTAATTATTTTTCTTATGGGCTATGGCTTCATCATCACATTCGTCCATTATTTCATTTTGAAAATTGAACATATCTTCATAATTTTTTGGTTCATCATTCATCATCATTTTGTCTCTCTTTTGGATTAATCAGATGTCGAAGCCCACGAATTTTTTAATTCTCTTTTACCTTCTCTGAATGATTTTAGATATGTATTAGGCATACCTGAAACGTCTTTCTTTCAGTTGATAAATAAACTAAGTCCCCCGAAAAGCCTTCAGATTATGTAAAATCATTACTTCTTCGTAAAATTAATGACACATGTTTTAATAATGTTATGAATAAGCTGTGAATGAATTTCCTTTTTTGAATAATAACAAAATTCTACTCAAAAACAAAACTAACCGCTGAGTTGATCACAATCGCCACATCAAGAGCCTCTGTGAAAAGCCCATTTGGATATTATATTTCATATAGTTTCAGTTTGTAAAGTTTACTTTAGAGTAGGATATTTTTCAGTTGCACAATATACAATTTCTTTTCTTGACTTCACATTAATTAATTTTCAGACTGTGGAAGGTTGAAAACCCACAAATTCATTTTCAGATTGTGGAAGGTTAAAAACCCACAACATTAATTTCAAGAAACGAATGTCCTCCATAAAATCAAATTTTCAATCAATATGTTCGAAAGTGGTCATGTAGTGTTCACGAGTCTATTCGTCCATAAAATTTACCATAATTCATCATTTTATTTTCAGTTCTGTTCTGTTTACCTATCGGTTATTAATTTATTCACTTTTCGAATTTTATTCTTTTTGTAAACTATTTATTATTCATATTTGGCAGTAAATAAATATTATTTTGTTATTATTATTTCGAACTAAAAAGACAGGAATATGTGTATGATTCCATCCCTGCACCCTATTCACTACATTCGATTGTTCGATTCGAATATTAAACTTTTTCTATTTCAGCTTCATCCAGTGGACAAATATTAACAAACCATACATTTTTGTAATGAGTATTCCAAGAAAATTGTTGAGCTGATGAGAATAGACAAGGTGCCATTTTCTATAAAAAAGTTGTCAGCAGTTTTGACTCGTCCTGTAGGATTATTTCATGAACGATTCAATATGATTTCGTATATTCCAATCCTATACCTCTATTTCAAATTTGAAATCTCTATGTGAACCGATAACTGAATGGTAGGCTTATCTCATTTATCATTTTTACATGGTACCTATATTTTTTGTGGCACCGTGGGTAAGTCAGTATGAATTTCTTGGCAGTCAAGGTGTAGTGCATCCTATTACTAAACAGAATAGAAATAATTATACGCTCTGAAAGAAAAAAACATCATTATCCGCTATATTTTCCCCTGCCGCCAGCCAGTTCCAATATTTATGAAAAATCGAATGTATATTCAAAACTTCATCGCCGAAAACCCTATTTACATAGGATGAAGTTTGACATTATTAAACAGGCACGAAGCCGGCTTCAGTACGATTTATCCGCCTGTATTATAGAGCAAATATAATCAATCATACACGAAATTTCCAATCACCCAATCACCGTGTTTACATAAAAATGAAGTTCGGGCTGAGGGTACAAAAATATCGACGTTGAAACGAGTGTTCGATACTTCCGACGTATATTAGATTTAGATAATCGCTTTCCTGCGATCAGACAGTGACACAGCGATGAAAACTCCCTTTTCCGTGAGAAGCAAGGTAATCTCTCATGGTTTTCAATAAAACTTTTCGCAAAATGGACGAACTGCGTTACGTTTTATTATTGGACCCGTTGAAGTACGGTCCACAAAAAAATCTTTATTTGCACAAGACTACTCATTATAAATCACCCGCCCGTTAATATAGTTATTGCCGCATTTCCAAAAATAATTTCATCAAAAGGCAATGAGCACGATCATATTTGGGGCGCTTTTTAGGGTAAAAGAGTCAAATGATAACTCAAAAACGATTCGTCGTATCGATTTCAAACTAGGACAGGATTCTAGAGGATGTTTGATTCTACGTACGTACTGTAATGGATATTGAAACTTCAATCCACTTTTACACAAAAAAAATCTCAAGAATGTCCCAAAATTGCAGTTACTTTGAAGCCATTTTTTGGGTAGATGAATAAATAATTTCAAAAAAACATTATAGCACGTACATAGATCAACGTTTTACCTTTCTTTTGATACCAATTTCATTTAGATTGAAATTGCTTCAAATTTTAATGGAAGAGAAATACCAATGCAGCTACCTCGATTATTTGTAGAAAGCATCGTGAGGTGCTGCCGCACATGCAATCGATACGACGAACCGTTTTTGTGTTATCAATTAACTTTTTTAACCTAAAAAGCGCCCTAAATATGATCCAACTAACACTTTCAACACAACTCTACTAATACCAATGCGTGTCATTTCAACAAAAACTTTTCTTGTCCTACTGGTGTCACAAGTTGTTATGTCTTAGGATAACCTCAATGTCAGATGAAATTAGCTTTAATTTAATCTATTCAGATGTGAAACTTTCACACCGAATCCCCCGTGTACTTGTATTAATTGAAGGAAATTTGTCTCGGTAAGCATTGGATAGAAAATAGAGAATGAATCTCCAATGGAAACTGAACATAAGAAATAATCAACTATCTGAATGAAAATGCAAATTTTCACTTTCAGATTTTTGTCTGAGAAGTTATATAGGGTCTTTTCACAATATCTATCAGATGTAGTTCAATGTCCAGCCTGGCTTTTGTCGGGAAAGTAGTTGTTTTCTGTTAGATATAACAAAAAAAACTTCAATTTATTGTAGGTTTTTTCCATTTTCAGAGGAGTCATGTTTTGGTTCAATTTTCAATTGAGAATGTTTCTCTTTACAATATATCAGTATTTTGATTACAAAATATTCCCAAAAAATTTTGATTTTGACTGTTGACCGTTGAAGTTGATACGAGCTCCATCCCTTGTTCAGCTCCAGAGTAACATAATGCTCATTTTGGCCATTTGAATTTCCTTTCTAGGTGGGGATATTTTGTGCTCAAATAGTATAGCAAATTGCGAAATGCTGGATTATTAATAATTTATTTGATAAAATTATGCTCTTTCGACAAGTATGCCCAATTCCACATAATGAAATATTTATGTACTTAGCTGAAGAAATGAAGAGAAATTTGCTAACTCAAGTTATCTGCACCAGAGGACGAATAGAACTGCTACAATAAATTCACTCAAACTAACCATAATGGAAATGGTCTCCAAAGCGAGCGGCTAGGCCTTCTGAATTGATAACCCCATAACATGTTTAATATTATACGGTGCACTATAAGGGATGACTCTATTGTCAGTATTCAAACACTGAACTGTTCTCAATGTAGCGAGTAATATGTTGTCATGTGCAGGTATAATCGGCACATGACCAGTTTCGTTGATGGACAAAATGGAAACACCACACATTTCTGATTTTAAATTTTTGGGGTGTTCGACGAGTTCTTTGAATTTCTTTCTAAAGTACTTGAAATCTTTGATCAGGACATGGGGAAATTTCATCATGGCACGTTTTAATTCAACGTCGCGGAGATTCATGAGTTTTTACAAAAAGCAAATATTTATGAAGGGTCTCTTAAACAAAACCTATATTGTATTCTTGAATGCGATTGATGTAAGATTATCCCTTTTTCAAATAAGTAAATTATTCTTATTTTTACGTTTCCTAGATATGTTGAAAATTACTTATCCTTATTGAGATTCCTTAATTGCAGAGTACCTATACAGTAAGTATCACATGTAACGGATAATAGGTATTTGTGTGATTAGAGCGTAAAGTGCTTGATTGCCGCTCGACAAAGAGAGTTACCGCGCATGACATTGAAGCTGGCAGACCAAAAGCCGCAGACAATTTTTGTCAGGTACTGTACCTACTGAAACCGCCGGCAAATATTACCGATAGTTCTCCTGCCTGGAAAATTGATCATTTAGATGAAAACTATTCAATATTATGAATCTGTTCGAATAGAAATGTATCATTCTTATGAATTTAAGGAAGAAATTCAGTAAATGAGATTAATGGTGGGATATACAAACGTGTTCAGATCGTTAGGACATTTGCAAGAATTTTTCTCATAATTGTCATAATTAAGAACTTAGACTCGAAAAATTTGCCAAGAATATTTTTGAAACATTACACCATAAGACCTTGATATTTATAACGACTTGCCCCTTATCAATTATTTAAAAAAAATTGCAAATGCAGAAATGGATTAGAACTGTGGAATTTTTCTTGTATTTTTTACAGTAAAATCGACACGCAATAACTGACATATGCGAAATTTCTCAGGAAGTTAGTTGAAACATTCCTTGATCATATCTCATTATCGAAGTAGCGGTTCCTTTCCTAATTTTTCTTTAACAAATTCGCAAAGGCCAGTATAAGCTTGGTCTGCGGGATTTTTCGCGGTTTTTTCTAATAACATCAACACGCAAAAACTGACATATGCGTAATTTCTCAGGAAGTTAGTTGAACCATTCCTAGATCATATCTCATTATTGCAGTCGCCGTTCCTTTCCAACTTATTCTTTAAAACATTCGCAAAGGCCAGTATAAGCTTGGTCTGTGGGATTTTTCGCGGTTTTTTTCTAATAACATCAACACGCAAAAACTGACATATGCGAAATTTCTCAGGAAATTAGTTGAACCATTCCTTGATCATATCTCTTTATTGCAGTCGCGGTTCCTTTCCAAATTATTCTTTAAAAAACTCGCAAAGGCCAGTATAAGCTTGGTCTGCGGGATTTTTCGCAGTTTTTTTCTTATAACATCAACACGCAAAAACTGACATATGCGAAATTTCTCATTAAGTTAGTTGAACCATTCCTTGATCATATCTCATTATTGCAGTCGCGGTTCCTTTCCAAATTATTTTAAAAAAAAATCGCAAATGCCAGTATAAGCTTGGTCTGCGGGATTTTTCGCGGTTTTTTTCTTATAACATCAACACGCAAAAACTGACATATGCGAATTTCCTCAGGAAGTTATTTGAACCATTCCTAGATCATATCTCATTATTGCAGTCGCGGTTCCTTCTCAAATTATTCTTTAAAAAATTCGCAAAGGCCAGTATAAGCTTGGTCTGCGGGATTTTTCGCGGTTTTTTTCTAATAACATCAACACGCAATAACTGACATATGCGAAATTTCTCAGGAAGTTAGTTAAACCATTCCTTGATCATATCTCACTATTGCAGTCGCGGTTTCTTTACAAATTATTCTTTAAAAAAATCGCAAAGGCCAGTATAAGCTTGGTCTGCGGGATTTTTCGCAGTTTTTTTCTTATAAAATCAACACGCAAAAACTGACATATGCAAAATTTCTCAGTAAGTTAGTTGAACCATTCCTTGATCATATCTCATTATGGCAGTCGCGGTTCCTTTCCAAATTATTCTTTAAAAAAATCGAAAACGCCAGTATAAGCTTGGTCTGCGGGATTTTTCGCAGTTTTTTTCTTATAACACCAACACGCAAAAACTGACATATGCGAAATTTCTCATTAAGTTAGTTGAACCATTCCTTGATCATATCTCATTATTGGGTATTTGTGTGATTAGAGCGTAAAGTGCTTGATTGCCGCTCGACAAAGAGAGTTACCGCGCATGACATTGAAGCTGGCAGACCAAAAGCCGCAGACAATTTTTGTCAGGTACTGTACCTACTGAAACCGCCGGCAAATATTACCGATAGTTCTCCTGCCTGGAAAATTGATCATTTAGATGAAAACTATTCAATATTATGAATCTGTTCGAATAGAAATGTATCATTCTTATGAATTTAAGGAAGAAATTCAGTAAATGAGATTAATGGTGGGATATACAAACGTGTTCAGATCGTTAGGACATTTGCAAGAATTTTTCTCATAATTGTCATAATTAAGAACTTAGACTCGAAAAATTTGCCAAGAATATTTTTGAAACATTACACCATAAGACCTTGATATTTATAACGACTTGCCCCTTATCAATTATTTAAAAAAAATTGCAAATGCAGAAATGGATTAGAACTGTGGAATTTTTCTTGTATTTTTTACAGTAAAATCGACACGCAATAACTGACATATGCGAAATTTCTCAGGAAGTTAGTTGAAACATTCCTTGATCATATCTCATTATCGAAGTAGCGGTTCCTTTCCTAATTTTTCTTTAACAAATTCGCAAAGGCCAGTATAAGCTTGGTCTGCGGGATTTTTCGCGGTTTTTTCTAATAACATCAACACGCAAAAACTGACATATGCGTAATTTCTCAGGAAGTTAGTTGAACCATTCCTAGATCATATCTCATTATTGCAGTCGCCGTTCCTTTCCAACTTATTCTTTAAAACATTCGCAAAGGCCAGTATAAGCTTGGTCTGTGGGATTTTTCGCGGTTTTTTTCTAATAACATCAACACGCAAAAACTGACATATGCGAAATTTCTCAGGAAATTAGTTGAACCATTCCTTGATCATATCTCTTTATTGCAGTCGCGGTTCCTTTCCAAATTATTCTTTAAAAAACTCGCAAAGGCCAGTATAAGCTTGGTCTGCGGGATTTTTCGCAGTTTTTTTCTTATAACATCAACACGCAAAAACTGACATATGCGAAATTTCTCATTAAGTTAGTTGAACCATTCCTTGATCATATCTCATTATTGCAGTCGCGGTTCCTTTCCAAATTATTTAAAAAAAAAATCGCAAATGCCAGTATAAGCTTGGTCTGCGGGATTTTTCGCGGTTTTTTTCTTATAACATCAACACGCAAAAACTGACATATGCGAATTTCCTCAGGAAGTTATTTGAACCATTCCTAGATCATATCTCATTATTGCAGTCGCGGTTCCTTCTCAAATTATTCTTTAAAAAATTCGCAAAGGCCAGTATAAGCTTGGTCTGCGGGATTTTTCGCGGTTTTTTTCTAATAACATCAACACGCAATAACTGACATATGCGAAATTTCTCAGGAAGTTAGTTAAACCATTCCTTGATCATATCTCACTATTGCAGTCGCGGTTTCTTTACAAATTATTCTTTAAAAAAATCGCAAAGGCCAGTATAAGCTTGGTCTGCGGGATTTTTCGCAGTTTTTTTCTTATAAAATCAACACGCAAAAACTGACATATGCAAAATTTCTCAGTAAGTTAGTTGAACCATTCCTTGATCATATCTCATTATGGCAGTCGCGGTTCCTTTCCAAATTATTCTTTAAAAAAATCGAAAACGCCAGTATAAGCTTGGTCTGCGGGATTTTTCGCAGTTTTTTTCTTATAACACCAACACGCAAAAACTGACATATGCGAAATTTCTCATTAAGTTAGTTGAACCATTCCTTGATCATATCTCATTATTGCAGTCGCGGTTCCTTTTCAAATTATTCTTTAAAAAAATCGCAAAGGCCAGTATAAGCTTGGTCTGCGGGATTTTTCGCGGTTTTTTTTCTTATAACATCAACACGCAAAAACTGACATATTCGAATTTTCTCAGGAAGTTATTTGAACCATTCCTAGATCATATCTCATTATTGCAGTCGCGGTTCCTTTTCAAATTATTCTTTAAAAAATTCGCAAAGGCCAGTATAAGCTTGGTCTGCGGGATTTTTCGCGGTTTTTTTCTAATAACATCAACACGCAAAAACTGACATATGCGAAATTTCTCAGGAAGTTAGTTGAACCATTCCTTGATCATATCTCACTATTGCAGTAGCGGTTCCTTTCCAAGTTATTCTTTAAAAAAATCGCAAATGCCAGTATAAGCTTGGTCTGCGGGATTTTTCGCAGTTTTTTTCTTATAAAATCAACACGCAAAAACTGACATATGCGAAATTTCTCAGGAAGTTAGTTGAACCATTCCTTGATCATATCTCATTATTGCAGTCGCGGTTCCTTTCCAAATTATTCTTTTAAAAAATCGCAAAGGCCAGTATAAGCTTGGTCTGCGGGATTTTTCGCGGTTTTTTTTCTTATAATATCAACACGCAAAAACTGACATATGCGAATTTTCTCAGGAAGTTAGTTGAACCATTCCTAGATCATATCTCATTATTGCAGTTGCGGTTCCTTTCCAAATTATTCTTTAAAAAGTTCGCAAAGGCCCGTATAACCTTGGTCTGTCGTATTTTTCAAAAATTATGCGCCCGCCTTTGAAAAGCTATCAAATATACGAATCAATTCGAAGAAAATCGCTTATCGTCCTATCGTAGGTACCTCATATTTTAGGTAGTCTTGGAAATGAAGACTCGGAGGAATATCCGCCATGTATATAGACACAAAACAGCACTATTTCGCTATAATCGCGAGAATATACACAAACTGAATCACAAATTCCAATACAACATTTATCGATAGAGTTCACTATGATACTACTTTTTCACACTTCCTTGTTTTGACAAGGACCAAATTATTGATGATTCCGATAATTCCTTTTACTCGGAATAATAATCAGGTAAATAACAATAAGGGGTTACAAAGAATGATAACAATGTAATATCCTCAACAACCAGGTCATTTCCACAAAATCGTATATTTGGGATTTAGGGGATATCCGTTAATTACGTGTAGTAGTGTGATTTATCTACAGTGAACTGAGGAATAAACAGTTGAACAAGGAAATTGATTATCTTCAAAGTGAAAAATTCAGAACTGGTGAACAAATATGTTGACTGAAGTTATTTTCTACGTGTCGATTTTTTGGGAAAGGATGCGCAGACAGTTAAAAATTAAAAAAAAAAAAACTAGGAGAAGAACCGCGACTTCAATAATGAGATATGATCAAGTAAAGTTCCTGTAAAATTTCGCATATGTCAGTTTTTGCGTGTTGATGTTATTAGAAAAAAACCGCGAAAAATCCCGCAGACCAAGCTTATACTGGTCTTTGCGAATTTTTTAAAAGAAAAATTAGGAAAGGAATCGCGACTTCGATAATGAGATATGACCAAGGAATGTTTCAACTAACTTGCTGAGAAATTTCGAATATGTCAGTTTTTGCGTGTTGATATTATTAGAAAAAAACCGCGAAAAATCCCGCAGACCAAGCTTATACTGGCCTTTGCGAATAAAAAAAAAAAATTGAAAAGTAACCGCGACTTCGATAATGAGATATGATCAAGGAATGTTTCAACTAACTTCCTGAGAAATTTCGCATATGTCAGTTTTTGCGTGCTGATGTTATTAGAAAAAAACTGCGAAATATCCCGCAGACCAAGCTTATGGCCTTTGCGAATTTTTTAAAGAATAATTTGGAAAGGAACCGCGACTACAATAATGAGATATGATCTAGGAATGGTTCAACTAAATTCCTGAGAACTTTCGCATATGTCAGTTTTTGCGTGTTGATGTTATTAGAAAAAAACCGCGAAAGATCCCGCAGACCAAGCTTCTACTGGCATTTGCGAATTTTTTAAAGAAAAATTTGGAAAGGAACCGCGACTGCAATAATGAGATATGATCAAGGAATGTTTCAACTAATGTCCTGAAAAATTTCGCATATGTCAGTTTTTGCGTGTTGATGTTATTAGAGAAAAACCACAAAAAATCCCGCAGACCAAGCTTATACTGGCCTTTGCGAATTTTTTAAAGAATAATTTGGAAAGGAACCGCGACTGCAATAATGAGATATGATCTAAGAATGGTTCAACTAACTTTTTGAGAAATTTTGCATATGTCAGTTTTTGTGTGTTGATGTTATTAGAAAAAAATCGCGAAAAATCCCGCAGACCAAGCTTATACTGGCCTTTGCGAATTTTTTAAAGAATAATTTGGAAAGGAACCGCGACTGCAATAATGAGATATGATCTAGGAATGGTTCAACTAACTTCCTGAGAAATTACGCATATGTCAGTTTTTGCGTGTTGATGTTATTAGAAAAAAACCGCGAAAAATCCCGCAGACCAAGCTTATACTGGCCTTTGCGAATTTTTTAAAAAAAAAATTAGGAAAGGATTCGCGACTTCGATAATGAGATATGATCAAGGAATGTTTCAACTAACTTCCTGGAAAATTTCGCATATGTCAGTTGTTGCGTGTAGATTTTACTGTAAAAAATACAAGAAAAATTCCACAGTCCTAATCCATTTCTGCATTTGCAATTTTTTCAAAATAATTGATAAGGGGCAGGTCGTTATAAATATCAAGGTCTTATGGTGTAATGTTTCAAAAATATTCTTGGCAAATTTTTCGAGTCTAAGTTCTTAATTATGGCAATTATGAGAAAAATTCTTGCAAATGTCCTAACGATCTGAACACGTTTGTATATTCCACCAATAATCTCATTTGCTGAATTTCTTCCTCAAATTCATAAGAATGATACATTTCTATTCGAACACATTCATAATATATTGAATAGTTTTCATCTAAATGATCAATTTTCGAGGCAGGAGAACTATCGGTAATATTTGCCGGCGGTTTCAGTCCCTGACAAAAATTGTCTGCGGCTTTTGGTCTGCCAGCTTCAGCGTCATTACCGTGCGACGCGACGCGAAGCGCGGTAATCTTTGGAGAGCGGCAATGACACTTTGTGCTCGAATTACACACATGATTTTTTCTACAAACGCAGCTCTTAGACATAAAAACGATAGACACTTCATTCAACATAGGCACATAACATTACCTATGAGAAAATTTACATTCAATAGTAATCCCAAATGTATCTATCCAAATATCCAATGATTTACATCTCTAACAAAAGGAAAAAAGGGAAAATATTTTAACCTAAAAAAAAATTACCGAATCCTGAGATCGAACTCACGCCAAGATCGTTAACCCAGTTTAGTAGGAAGCATCTCTAACCCTAACACCTCCGCAGTTCCTTAGAGTGCTTCAAATGTCTTGTGTTGACTTTCCATCATGCAAGAATAAGTTCGTTTTCAACAAAAGCTAGGGAGATCGAGCGTTTTTTAAAATATTCTTGGTCTAGAGCGTAAAAGCTGTCACAAAATGACATTCTTCGGAAAACATCAACTTTGCGTTGAGATTTGAAAGCGTAAAATGCTACTTTGGTAAGCGGTAGTAGAAAAATTCATTTTCTACATTTTAGTAATTTTCAAGAAAAACCCTGAAATACGTTGATTTATGACATTCAACACTCAACGTGACAGCCACCACCACATTTTTGTTGAATGAAATAGGGGTTCAAGAAGCCCCACATTTTGAAGAGAAATCAATTGTCAATTCTACTTTTTTGGATTCTGTTCATGCGTCATGAAACAAAATAGTTTCACATTGTTGAAAGGCATCACGGATACTATTAAATAACCTGTATATTCAATGAACCTTAAATTTTTTTGGTATATTTATCAACTGTTGCTGCTCTAATTATAACTCATAAGACATTTTTAAATTAAAAAAATTCGCGATGTAATTAAATCAATTGATTTCAATCATTTCATCCCTGAGTGGTTGGAGGGGTGGATGGAGGTCATTAACACGCTTAAAAAGTGGCATTCCATACTCGTCCTGTATGTTTGGCAATAACTTCTGTTTAAAAACTCTGTCTAGTATACTTTGGTTATTGAATCATCTTCCTAGCTATCATAGAACTCGAATAAACAGACTCATGATGCTTCATTGCCCGACCCTGTATATAACAAAACAAAAAACTATAGGTACACAATAAAGTATCGAAGGAAAGGAAAAAAGCTGAAAAAGTGAAAGCCCTACTATTGCAAAGCCACAACTATTATCCAAGAAACAGTTCTGTTGGCGACAAAGTAATTTAACACCTTGAGTGCCATAGCGGTCATTATGACCACTACAATACTTTCCTGTGGTGCCATAGCAGTCATAATGACCGCCGATTTTGCACCTCTACTACGGCTGTTTTAAACACATTTTCTACAAAGGAGTCGTGGTAATCTATTTGAATACATTTGATCTTAGATTGGTTCTTCTTAAAAATCTGTCACAGTGATTTTTTTTGTAAGTGATAAATCAGGATAAATCAACACATGAATGGTTTGTGAATATGGTCGAAAAGAGAACGGTATCGATCTTTTATATGCTCCGAATTGAACATCATTGACTTAGGAAGCTTAAATTGGAAGTTGGTTTTGCACGCAAATTTGGCCTCTGTTAAAATTTCAAGTTATTGTGAAAATCCGTTCCCATTTCAACTCCATTTTGTTTCAATTTTCTATCTTTCTGGTTCAAATATTACAAAGGGGTGGGGTTTCTTCGAACATTGTATAAATGATTGGGAACTTCAAACAGCAATGTATACACATATAACTTATATTGTTACCACAACAATCAAGAAAGCGACATCGCCTAGAGGTTTTTGCTAACTGGGAAGAGAGTTTTGGTCACACTGTATAAGTTCTGATAGAATAGATAAACCCATTTTGGAAATTCATCATGTATACCAAATCTGGTGGAAATTTGAGAGATTCAGCTTTGAAATTTTTGAAGATATGCCTGTTAAAAAATACTAGTGCTAACTGTTCACAAGAATTGCAGTAACGCAAAAACGGTTGAACTAGAACGTAATAAAATACAGGGTGTTCCATTTAAAATAAAGACGTTTAATCGGATGTCTCATAATCATAATCGGTATTGACTCAGATTTTCAGAATTGTATTACAATGGGAAAATCAAAAATTTCCAATGAACTGGTTACCTGATAATCCCTGTATTTTGCTAATGCTCGCTTACGAACGTAGGTAAACGTTTGGCACCAACGCCAGAAAAAAATGGGATACCAGCTGGTTCCAAAACGTAGTATTCGCAATCGGGGTGGATGATAAGATTTTGTTCATAATTGGCTGACTCATTTTATTAAATATACCACATTGAGTAATTCAGTATTATTAGTATAAACATTTTTTATATAGAAGTAAGATAGTTAGTCAATGCCTGTGTAATTGGTGTTGGACGCAAACGCGAGTGCCATCTAGCGTGATTAGTTACAAACATGAATATTTGACGTCATTTTAATGCAGGTTCCTTCAAAAAACCCTGATTTTAATGCTGTCCCATTGTTTCAATCAAGTTACGACATGACTTGGAGGCCAGATCACTGAAGTTACGACATGACTTGGATGCGAGCTCACTATCGCCATCTACATGTCGCATCCATTTTGATCCAATTATAATCCCATAAGGTTGACTAACTATATTCTATATAAACAATGGTATAAATCTACACACATTTCAGGTGGGCCTAACTCTCCCCTATACAAAATGTGCAAGATTAAAAAACAGATAACATATTGAAATTACCATAATTCATATATTTCTCGAAAAAGTAATAATGCATTAGTAGTCAAAGATATTCTATTCTTGTTGTGAGAATGATAACTTTTAGATTTCTGTATGAAAATGAAGAAGATAAATTAAAAAAGTTACTTGCTACAAAAAAATATTGCTTTAAATTGGTAAATGTATTTGTTTTCAATTTACGTATCAATACGGACGATCAATACGCCCAATTACTTTTGGGGGATGAAATTTTATCCTTCAGCTGCTTATTTTGTGCCATTTGCAGAAAGAGCAAAAATCCGGTATAAGTAGTTTCCTCATCATCCTCAACATCATCATCTTCTTTCGCAAATGATGGTGGATAACTTGCGTTGTTGACCATGTGGAAATGTGTTATGGAATTTTCAAGGGCTGCAAGAGTAATATCCGAAGGGCTGACAGTGGTGAAAACATTTTGTTGTGTCATGCCAAAATTTGTGTGGTAAAATTGCCAGTTTCTCCCAATATTGGTGTTTCCATGAATATTTCGTAATTATTGGCAGGAGTTGTAGATTTATATGTTACTGAAAACAAAAAATGCAACACCGACATTTAGAACTCAAACTTCTCCAGTTTTTGCTATAAAATACTCATCTCAGAATGATTAGATTTTTCCAATATTCGATATTATTTCTTATAAAATGATAAACTATTAAAATAGAAATAACATTTATTGAATTTGGGACTGTTGAAGATATTTCTAAACTAGGTAAGAATTTATTGATCGACGATGGAAAGAAATTGAATGCCTAATTTGGTAGACATCATCGAGGAAAATCCACATAAAGCCGATTACGAAATAAGTAAAATTTTGATATTGCGTGTGTTGAAAATGAAAAGTACTACCCTTATAGAGTACAATAGGCACATGAACTCAACGAAGAGCATCCAGATCGCAGAATTGAGTTTTGCAGAAATCACTCAGAATGGTCTTGACGATTCGATATCTTTCCACTCGCTTCTAGATGACGCACATCTCGAATATTTCATAATTCTCGGTTCATCGGCAAGCAGCGGTGACCTAATACACTCTTCTGAAGAACGCATTGCCACAGGATCGGCTCCAGACTCGTTACAATATTTATTACTAAACCAAAGTTTCTTGTGAAAGATCTTGGAATATTTCATCTGAGTGTAACTGTTTTGGAGGACTTCCAGTGGTACATATTTATTATTTTTTTTCAAACGTTTCAACTACTGAAACTCGTTGGCAAATCAAAATCCCCGTGTTCGCTGCTCCTGGAAATTGCATTTTCTTGGAACATAATCGAACTCCGCTCACAATAGCCTCACCGCCAGAGGATAAAATATAGGATATATATTATAAAACCCTTTCTGGTACACCATGAATCCCGCGGTGATCCTTTTCAGTCCGGGATTGATTTTTCCGGACATCTTGTGTCATCAGAGTCGGCGAGTTTAAGCCGCGGCCAATGGATCAGAGAATTACTTTGGAAATCTTTCGCCAGTCAGTCGGACGACTTTTGTGCGCTAAATTAATTTACCGCAGGTAATCGGATGCTTTTGATGGGATATACGATATCTCGTCGAAAAATAGAGGCTTTTCATTGGGATGACGACTCAATAGGTTTGCACAAAAGAGACGCAGATAATGATGAATAAAAGGGAATCGTGTTCGTTCTTTTTTGAATATGCCACAACAAGTTCGCTAAAAAGATTTTTTTGAGCTAGGCGTACTTTGCAAGGATTCTTTTTTCAGGTCCAGGGTATTCAAAACTCGAAGGATGGGAGAAACAATGATATTCATTTGGTTAAATAATCCATAATTGAATAATATGGAACATTCCCACACAGAAAAAACTTGCTCCGTACTCTATGAATCACATCTCTCCTTTTCGTTTAGCTGTTAATTTGAAGGTATAGTCCGTAAATTAAAGGCGCGAAGTAGCCAAATCCATACAAATTCATGCAAATTTTGATGCAGAACGTTTATAAAAACAGCAAACAACTGTTTTTTTCATTCGCTAGGTAGTGCCACCCAGCACAATATATATTTCTCGGATTAGGTCATTGTAATGTTTTTAGAGCTAAGCCACTCCAATAGTTTGCCTTTAGTCCAATTGCTTGTTGGTAAATGTTTTTGTAATCTAGAATGGTAAATCTCGTTGTCCATAACAATAGTAGATCCCTACGAAATAAAATCGACCATTTATTCAAACCTTTGTTCAAAAACGTCACCATTCATATCTTCGTGATAGTCACCAGTTCGTTTCTATACAAAAGTCCTCTTTCCACAAACCATTCTGAACTACCTTTATGAACGATTATCAATATGTTACACTTGCCTGATTGTGGATTCGAACCATAGAAATATATATTATATACTTACTCTAGAATGCTAATCCCGCCAATTTTCACGGCGAAAAGCATGACGCGTATGAGACCCGTTTACGATGTGCGCATGCGCGTCATCAGTGTAGTTTGGGTAGATCGTTGCCAAGTTTGAAAATAATTTGGTGTTCCAATTCAGAGTTTTTTGTTATGAGGCAATAAAACACATGTCATTTGAAAGAGTGAAATTTGACAGCGCATTTAGGACTTTTTAAAACCGAAAAGAACCTTTTAGAAATAGATTACTCCGAATTTTAGGCGCGAAAGACACATATTCAATACAATGATGTACCCCATGCTACTGTAATTTTAATGACCGTGCAACAGTGCTTTTTCATCAACAGGTAGACTTGTCACTAAGATCTGTCACTCTTGTCAGAGATCAGAGACGGATTTTAGAATTTCAGATTTTCTCTTGTCGTTTTGTGTGGTGTTTGTTGTCGTTGGTTATTCTTTCATCATCCGTGAATTTACATTAATCTTGTTCCTTTGACAGGATGTTCATAAAGTCAGTTGTGGAATCATCTGCGACTGAAAGTTGGAATTTAGTCGCCGTTTTCCATCGTACAAGATAACCTCTCTTGGAAGGGATTCATGTTTTAAAGAGAAACATTCTCAATTGAAAATTGAATCAATACATGACTCCTCTGGAAATGGAAAACCCTACGATAAAATTGAAGTTACTTTTTTGTAATATCTAACAGAAAACAACTACTTCCCCGGCAAAAGCCACGCTGGACATTGAACTACATCTGATAGATATTGAGAAAGACCCTATATAACTTGAAGAAAAAATCTGAAAGTGAAAATTTGCATTTTCATTCAGATAGCTGATTATTTATTAAATGTCCAGTTTCCATTGGAGATTCTTATCTATGAATGAGATAAGGGAGAATGTTATTCAGAAGTATCACTCACAGAAAATCACTCATTTCATTGACGCGTGGATTGCATCACTTTCGCTAGGTCTCCAATACGTTTTGGTCGACAAAAATCTATTTCACTCTTCATTTTGCCGGGAAAGTAGTTGTTTTTTGTTAGATATTACAAAAAAGTAACTTCAATTTTATCGTAGGGTTTTCCATTTCCAGAGGAGTCATGTATTGATTCAATTTTCAATTGAGAATGTTTCTCTTTAAGACAATAGAATAATTTGAAACCTAGTGCAGTACCAATAGTGTGTCTGCGTAAGCATGCATGGCATGCAACTTTCTACCACACCGCTCATATTATGAGCTATAGATTCCTACAAAAAGTACTAAACATACATAGAATCGTATCAGAAAATTAATGTCAATATGGAAGTGCTTTTCTTTGATGGTAAGGAAAATGCTTCTGGTCTCACTTTTTCATGCACCCCCATCGTGGAAATTCAACTAAGGTAATACAACCAGAAATACTCGTAGAAATAGCATGTTAATTTTTTCAAATGATTTGAATTAAATGCAGTTGCATATTTTGACATGAATCGTTCTAGAAAAAAAACCTCGAGCTTCCAAGCATCCAATTTTATAAATCCAATCTGAGTTGAAATTATTCATGATATTAGCTGAGATAAAATTTCATAGTCTTTTGTACTTTCAATTTATTTTCCAATCCAGTGATTCCTTGAAATTCGCACCGACAATTTGGGGTGGTTCCGTAGGTTTTTGTTGGTTAACTACAGCTGAAAAGTGAATGCGATACCGAAACTCAGTCGCTTCAGAGCGATAAATAATAATAACTGTACTCTACTTTCTGATGGCCTTTGCTGAATATTTGAGATCATACATATGTGAAAATATATATTCAAATTGGCTAAATACAAATAACAGGTATAAGTACAATGAGGTTTACAACCTTATTCTCCGAGATTCAAAATTAAGGTTTGTTAATCTTCACAAGTACCATAATATTTTACTAAAACCGGACATGGTACAAAAATCACTAATAACGCGCATGCGCATTGCGGACTAGCCTGAACTTTTTACAACACTTTTGACATGGGGATTTCTATGATTCGAACCCGTTGACAATCCTTCGATGAAAGCTTGCCTCCTGCTCGTAATATTGCTGTCCTGCCAATACTGACCGGTGTGAAGTTGGCAGTTAATTTTCAGCAGTAACTTTTGATCCAGCAGTAAAACCGCCAGTGGCGTCGGTCAAAATATAATATTCACTAGTTCGGATAAAATTTGAATTGCTGTGAAAAAACTCATCCAGAATGAGAAGATTTCACAAAATGCCTATCCCGTATTAATTTTATCAACTTGCAAAGGGGATGAAGGATTGAATCAACACTCCAAAAGATTCGAAATGGACAAATGCCTTCAGAAAAAACCTGCCAACTTGTGATTTACAGGACATGAAATGAACGTCCCGTATCGATTTCATCCACTTGGAAAGGGGATAAAGGGTTGAAAACAACTCTCCGAGAGAAATAAAATGGACAAAGGCCTTAAAAAAACTTGCCAACTTGAAATTCACAGTACTCGTTTGTATATAAAGACTGAACGTCTCGTATCAATCTCATCCACTTGCACAGGGGATGAAGGATTGAAATCAACCCTCCGAGAGGAATAAAATGGACAAACGCCTTAATAAACCTGCCACGTTGAAATTCACAGAACACGTTTGTTTTGATGACGAGATCGTCTCGTATCGATTTCATCAACTTACAGAGGGGATGAAGGGTTGAATCAACCCTCCCAAAAGAATTGGAATTGACAAATGCCTTCAGAAAAAACCTGCCAACTTGTGATTCACAGAACACGTTTATATACATGAAATGAACTTTTCGTAACAATTTAATCCACTTGCAAATGGGACGAAGGGTTGAAATCAACCCTCCTAAAGAAATAAAATGGACAAAGGTCTAAAAAAACCTGCCAACTTGAAATTAACAGGACCCGTTTGTATACAAAAACTGAACGTCTCATCCACTTGCAAAGGGGATGAAGGGTTGAAATCATCCCCTTTGCAAGTAGAAGAAATTGATATGGGACGTGCATTTTGTAAATACTTCTCATTCTGGATGAGTTTTTTAACAGCAATTCAATTTTTATCCGATCTGGTGAAAATTATATTTTTACCGACGCCACTCGTGGTTTTACTGATGGATCGAAAGTTACTGCTGAAAATTAACTGCCAACTTCACACCGGTCCAATACTGAGATAAGTATATTCTTCGTTTATCCACGTTTCGCCCAGGATTGTTTAATATTGCGAAAATACTATTTTTCTTCACATCGCATTATATGGTTTATCTATCTTATGTTTGGTATAGATTCTGATGAAGCCGATTTGTTTTAAATTTTTTCGATAATGTCATTTCAGACAAAGATAGGTAATCCACCGGATCAGCTTGAGATGCAGACATAATTTTATCCAGTGAGGGAATTTCACTGTTTGGTTGAAACGCATGGACTTTACGCCTTGACCTCTGCTTTATCGATTCGTCAATCGTGATCTGTGGTCAACCCGGAGATATTATTGGTGGTTGAAGAGCTCCACTTTTCTTTTCTCTCATTAATTTGTAGATGGTGGACTTCGCTATGCACAACATAGAATATGCTTTTAATCTACACTGGGTCACTGGCCCTTTTGTTGTTATTTTGCAACGAACCTAAACAGTTTAAAATTAATGTTTTTTCACTTAAAGATAATGGTCCCAATTTTGGCCGTTTCAATGGTTCTTGTTCAGCCTCCATAATACTTGAATCTTATTTCATATATGAACAAGCTGAACACAGAAGCACATACAAATGATTTCCAGAAAGCACCATATACCAGCGATACCGAGTAACAATACTACTACCATTTTTGCTTGGAACCAATTCTTATACCCAGTACTCACAGTTATAAAAAGGAAAAGTCTTCGAAAGACTTTGGGTTTCGTACTTGTACCCAACCGGTTCGAAAAATTACGGTACATCTATGGAATCGATTAATCTTAGCGGTTTATTACTCCAAGCCTTCATTTTACGGGATATACCCAATTCGCTTAAAAGGTTTCGATCCTCAAAATATTGAGTAGGATTGATTTTTGTTGAACTTAGTGTAATAAAAGTACTCTTAAATTTGTTCCACTAACTTTTTATGTTCGCAAAAATAAATATCTATGGAATCGATTAATCTTAGCGGTTTATTACTCCAAGCCTTAATTTTACGGACTATAGCCAATTCGCTTAAACGAGTTTCGATCCTCAAAATATTGAATAGGATTGATTTTTGTTAAACGTAGTGCAATAAAACTATATAGACTTAAATTTGTTCCAATAACTTTTTATGTTCGTAAAAATAACTACAGATTTTTTCCACAAAATAATTCATATCACTATTATGTATGCAACTCTTTTCACATCTTACTAAACGAAACGCTGAGTTGTCTACCATTCGACTGCATGTGTTAAACTCTAACCGATCACTTTGACCACGGGCTCTCTTTTTATATTCAGTTTCAATTTCAAGCTTATTGCCATTTTAATTACAAAAAAAATTACAAATTATAGTAATTCATGTTACAAAAATTACAAAATACATGCTATTTCGATTGCAAGTTTATAGCAGCATCATGATTCAGGAGCCTAGCAAAATATGCCTGTATTGCTTTTCCACACTTTTACGAGTACATATGCTTTTCAAATTTACATTATGTGTGCATTAGATACATCATGAAAACAATAAATTAACTGTTATTTACTCAGGTTTTGTATCTAACAGAATTTCTCATGGTTCTCTAATATGAATTTTTTCACTTCCTTTTTGAAAGTTTTGTGGTTTTTTATTTCTCTGAGGACAGCTGGGTTGAGGTTGAAGAATTTTGGACTAAAATACATAAAAGATCTTTGGATTACAGATTTTTTTAACGAATGAACTTGAATGTTGTTGTTTAGAGTCGATCTGGTCATCCTATTTTTTTCACCGTATATTTGTTTTGCGTACTGTGCAATCGTTGCAATGATTCGTAAATAAAAAGTGTCTTTATATTAAGCAGGTCAGTATCTTTATAAAGTAAATGGGTAGAAGATAATCTCTTGTTTTAGTATGAACTTGATTAATCTGTTTTGTACTGTCTGTAATAACTGTAGAGTGGTAATGAATGCACCACCCATACGACTATGCAGTATATAATATTTGATTCAGCGAGACTATTGTACAAAATAATCAAGATTTTTCTCGAGAGGATGTCTCGCAGAATATAAAATTCATGAGATTATTCTTTTTGTCACATGAGATATGTGTTCAGACCAGCGTATGTGTTGGTCTATTATTACACCTGAGTATTTAATTGAGGATGTTCTTTCTAAGATCGGACAACGACATGTCTTATTATCACAGGTTGTATTTTAAAATTAAATCGGGAAGGTTGATCTACTACTGTTGGGGAGAAGGTTATATACTTGGTTTTTTTGACATTCAAACTCAGTGAGTTGTGGTTCAACCATAGTAATAATTTTTTCAGTCCCGACTCCGCTTTGCAATTAACTTCTTCCCGAACCCTACCTGTGATGATCAGAGCTGCTGTGTCATCTGCATGACATATCAGATGTCCCATGAATTCACTTATGTGAGAGATACTATGTTTGTATACAAGGAACAGTATCGGACACATAACTGTTCTTTGTGGTACTCCTATTTCAACCTTCGACTCTGAGCTAATTTCCTTTCCAATTTTCACTACTTGGAATCTCTCAGATAAGTAATTCCTCAAGAGATCAAGGGCTGTGCCGCGTATGCCATATTTTGAAAGTTTATCAAGAAGTTTGTTGTGAGCAACAGTATCGAAAGCATTAGCGAGATGAAGGAAAATCGCAATGCACCTCGGTGAATCACCCATGGTATGTTCCAAGAAATCAAAAACAGCATTTTCTGTGTTTGATTTTTTCATGAAACCATACTGGCTCTCAGTTATGATTTTGTGGATATCAAAGAATTCAAGCATTGTATTTTTCAGAGTCTACTCGAATGTTTTATCAAAGTTATTTATAACTGATATCGGTCTATAATTCGTCAACTGACAGGATTCGCCAGCTTTGAAAATTGGGGTGACGATAGATTGTTTCCACTGATTTGGGATTTCCCCGTATGCAAAACATGAGTTGATAATATGAACTAAAGGTTGAATTATGTGTACATGAATCTTTTGTATTATCACTGATCTAATTTTGTCAGGTGCAGGAGTGCAGTGGGTTTTCAGATTATATCCGAGGAATGTGATTTCGTTTGTTGTGGTTGAATTTAAAACGATTGATGAATCGATTGGAGTTTGGTATTCATTTGGAGTACGTTTGGATTCAAAAAATGTTCAGGTATGTTTGTTTCCTCTATCCTTTCTGCCATTTTCAATCCTAAATTAACAAAGAATTCATTTTTCTTATTGTTAGTTATTGTCTCAGATTTTTTATTTCTAATTATGATGTCTTCTATATTTTTAGTAGATTTTTTTTCTTAATATGTCGTTAATTATTTTCCAAATTTTTTTATAATTTCCACAGTAAACTGTTCTCGATGTCTTGCGATTTTTGGTTTTCTGTTCTACTCTCGTCCAGATAGAGCAATCTCGAACAATTTAGAACTCTCGGTTTAACAGAATGCGGAAGTGGAGTAATACCTTCTTTCCAAGAACTCGGTGCGACAGGTTCAGCTCCAGGCTAGTTACAATCGCTCTTTTGTTGTAACGAACAGTCGTTGCCGACCGATGATGAACCCTTTACCCCCGAATGCACCTACTACGTAGGCTTATTGCGGCAAGTACCTGTCAGAAAACAACTACTCCCCTGGCTAAGATCACGACGGGTATTGAATTGAATCTAGCATATACTTGTGCAACGTTCCTCAAAGCATCAGAGGACGCAAATGCAAGTACCCTCTGTGACCAGCCAGCAGAATTGTGTTTTGATTTGAATAGGGTGACCACCTGCAGACTAGTTTCGAGATTGTTGCCTCTCATCATTGCAAGGGTAGGTCAACACAGACAGCACTGAAGCCATCTGTTCCTCGTCCAAATCACTACACACTCCGCTGCTTGGTCAATCTGGTTCACGCGATGAAGCGGTTTCTAGGCCGCTCCACCTAGCGAGCAAAGAGAGAACACTCCGAATCTCCGGGTTAGGAGATTTATGTGAAAACAGAGTTCATTTGGGAGATCGTTTAGTAACGAACAGTCGTTGCCAACCGATGATCAACCCTTTACTCCCATATACACCTACTACGTAGGCTTCTTATGGCAAGTACTTGTCAGAAAACAACTACTTCCCTGGCTAAGACCACAACGGGCATTGAATTTTATCTAACAGATACTTGTGCAACGTTCCTCGAAGCACCAGAGAACGCTTTTCTGTATTTGAGAAGGCTCAAAATTAAATTTGTCTCGAAATAAGATAGATCAACATTAAGGAATAGTAATAATTGAAAATTTGTAGTTAGAAGTATATTAGAAAAATAGGAGTAGTAATGGATTGAAAACTCAAACGACCCACTAAGTTCCAGAATGCACGGAAGGTGCATATGAAAAGTAAGTAAACCATTGCCCAATGAGAAAGGGCACAACCAGAAACAAATTTATCATTAGGAAAATTATACCTCCTCTAGTTAATACCTTCAACTTCTTTGCAAGAAATTCTACTGATCTTCCTCATAAAGTTGATTTTTATCAAATATTGAATTGGTTATATCGACTCCGATACATTTCTAATGAATTGGCAAATCAATTTTGATAAAAACTATATTATAATTTATTCAAATCAAACAACCCATTCAAGCATATAAGAGAGAACAAATTTGCCATTTCTAGCCCTCGATTTTTTATTTCTTCATTTTTAGAAAGGACATTTTTCAATGGGTTAATACAAGTTGCAAAATCTTTCAAAAAGCATTAATCGATCTTAAGACTATTCACGAACACCTCGAAACGAATTGCGTAGCATATCAAACCTTTTCACAAAATTCAGCTTGATACTTTTCATTAATTTAGTGACTGTCTTGGCGATAAAATCTCCGACTTTTGACTCTTTCAATATTTTCTTGCATGGAAATATTTGCTTGCATCGGGAAACCATTTAAAATTCTACCAACTCATAATTCAATTACCTTTTGAAAATAATTACTGATCTAGATAAGTTAAGTATCTATCTGCTATTATCGAACTTCCTTTTATGAGGGTCTATTAAATTTTCACCAAGCCGTTAGAACTTAACGATGAAGGTAATAAAAATGGAATTATCTTCCATAAAACTACTTGCATGACTTTTCGACTGCATCTCAATTCACAGCGGAACTTGATCTTTGAGTCAGGCTATTTATTTTCTTCTAGAAATACGTTTTAACTATAGTCAACTTAGTTATTCTCATTTCATGAAACAAGCTTATTTTTTGTTAGTTATCCAATCCAAGAATGCATAACTGTTAGCCTATTTGATTCAATTTCAACTTTTTTCCACTGTCACTGTCACTTCTATTAAGTATAAATGAGTATTTTGTATACTACCAAGTCAGCAATGTGATCTCTGAGTAGCTTCGAAGAAATTATTTCATTAGCAGTTTCTTTGACTTGAAAATCGTGGTCTTGCCTGTGCTAGCGATGGTGTTGCTATGGGTTTTGCCGGGTTTTCCTACAGCTTATGATCCTAACTTTGCTGGCGAAACGCTTGTCCACTGACAATGTTTAGGTAGTTTCCTATGTGTCTGAATTGTATTTGTAGCAAAGGTTGAAAATATTCATATATGATTGGCGAAATTGGGAAAGTTTTTTATTTTTCGTTTAAGGAGAGAAAGGCATTCTGCATAAAAAGTTCTGCATGTTCTAAACCCAGTTTTCAAAATCAAATCTTAAAATTTGTCAGTCGTACCTATACGAGTAGAGTCGAAAAATATTAATTTGATATTCAATTTCTAAAGAAATCTTTATTAAAAACTAGTAGAGCCTACTGGTTTGCTCGTAAATACTCTCTGGCCCTTCACTGCGAGAGCTATGAGTTCAAAGGGTAAATCTTAAATTGTGATGGTAGAGAAAAATATATAGAACCCGATTTTTTTTTCAGCCTAGATAGACATGATTGCATATTCTTGCCCGCAAATATTCTCTAGCCCTTCACTGCGAGAGTTATTATTTTAATGGATAAAACTTATGTTTTGTAGAGAAAAATGTATAAAACCACATTTTTTATCTTCAGCCTGTGTGAATATGATTGCATATTCTGAACAAATTTTCAGTTGTAATACCACAAAAGAGTGAGAATAAAGTGAAAATTATTAATCAGATTTTTCGAAAACTTGTTGCCAGGCAATAGACACGAGAACCCGAAGGTTTGAAAAGAAATGTGGAGAATTATTTTCTACTTTATCGAACTCTCGTGTGGTATTCGATAGATTATTTTTTGATGCCCCAATCATAGACACTAAATTCATTTTTCAATTTGCATGCAAACTGATGACAGACGTCAAATCAAACGTATCAGTTGTTGTCACACAAAATTTGAGATTTTTTTTTATACCGAATGTCCGAGGAAATTGGCATGGCCCCATAACTTTTTTGTTTTTGAATATAATTCAATGAAGTTTAGAGGATCTGCATAAGACATAAAACTGCATTCTTCGACAAGTAACTCAGCTTTATGCAACTTCCGGTTTTACCAGAAGTGAAAATTTTCAAGTGGGACACTCGGTATATTTTCACTTCTTTTGTCTCCATAAGACATACTGAATACAACATGTCACTTTTCACTTTTTATGACCAAATTTATTTTTTATTTTGAATTTCATTTTAGAGGGCTATGGTTTCCTTCCAATCATTAATTTCAGTTCTAAAATTTCGGCCAAAATACAACTTTAATGTTTTCGGTCAAAATATATCTGCTATGTAACATTTCTATTGCTATTTTTTCAAATGGCAACATGAACATTTTAAAGAGAAGCATTTTATTATGATTGATACTACACAATATTACGTTTCAAACGAGAATTAATAAAATTGAAATTGAAATCTTAACAGAAACAAGGTAAACGTAGAAAATTTCGTGAAAATGAATTCAGAAGAAATCGATGAATTTGGCGAAGCATCCGACAACCCAATTTACCTTGGGCCCAACTAAATCAAGTTTTTCTGTACCCGTTGTTTTTAAGTTCACTCATTTTTCATATCTGATGTTTTTACAATAGACGCGTAACTATATGAAATTGAATATTTTTGAAAAAGCGTACTTGTGATTTTATTGCCAAGACTCTCTACTTTTAGAATATGTTTCTAAAAACCTCTGATGACAAGGTTTTCATTCATCAATTTCAATATTTCCTGGATGTTTCCCAAAACGCATCAAAATTCTTCTGATAAGTCTCGTGAGTTCATCTTATCGACTATAGCTTTATAAAATGTGAAAATCTGTAGTTGAGAATCTGCTCTTTCTCGCGTTGTCTTTTATTTTTTTTTGTCGGAAACCTCATGCCAGTTTTGTTTTGAAATTCCAATCGGCAATTTCCCACCTCGGGAACCGAGTCGGCACAAATGTTCGCGGGGCGCCACGGTCGACTCAGTCAGATGACGTTTGCTCCGCATGACGTGTTGTAAACAAACAAGTCTGTTCGTTTGGTGATGTTTTTCTGAAAAACTTCATTAAAAGTTGAGTCAAAGAGTATACATATAATAATTTCTGTGTTTTCATAATGTGTGATTCTGTGAAATCCGTTCCGTTACATTTGTCAAAAAAAAATTGAAAGAGGGTGAAGTAACCACAGTACGTACAGGTATGTCGACTTTGCGCGGTGTTGCTCTTGAAAGAAATGATGGCAGATATAGGGCAATTAAACTTTCATCAGAGTTGGAAGTGCACCGTATTTGTTACCAAAATTATACCAAGCGAACCAGAAATAAAGCACCCCAACATAATAATGCTGAATTTCCTCCAGTCAGGCCAAATTTTTCATATAGTCCATCCGAAAAGAAACTAAGGAGCTGTGCTGGTGAATTTGATTTTCAACAACATCGCTTTTTTTGTGGTGAAAACCTGGATGAGCAGAACTCAGCAAAAATTAATATCCAATATTTTCAGTTTGAAAATTCCAATTTCTTATGAGCTTCATTCGCTTCATATAATTTCGTTTTTCCCCCATAATATAGAAATTTATTTCAATTGATGTCAGATGCTATTTAATAAGATATTCTTTAATATCTTCTTACAGTATTGACATTACCATCTCGGATTACACTAGGGTATCGACATTCTCGTCTACATGTATAGACAATATCCTTACCAATTTGAACGATACTGACTACTCAACTGACTACTCAACATGTCTCTCAGACCACTATGGCCAATTCATTATCATCAATGAAAAGCTTACTGAACCACGGCTTGTTTACAGGCGAAATATCAGTAGTAACAATCTCGAAAGGCTTAAAAATGCCCTGTCCGAAATCAATTGGGAAAACGTTTGCAAATGTACACTGTCGACAGATGAATTTGCTAACAATCTTCTACTCACCTTACAAAACCTCTCCTTGCAATTTTTTCCACTAAAGAAGATTAACACAAACAAAAAACCACCAGTGGCGTGGTTCAATAATTCTCTCAAGGAAATGAGGGAACATTTGCTGTGTGTGAAAATCATTTGCGATGGCTCAAAATGTGCTGAAAATTATGTTGCCTACAATATACTGAGGAAACAGTACAGAAGGCAACTAAATGAAGCAAAAAAGTGCATACAGCAATTATGTAAAAAATTCAGATAATATTTCGAAGACCATTAACCATTAACCATGAACTCAACCGTAACAAACAACAAAAAAAAAGTGAAATATCATCTGAAGATTTCAGTGACTTCTTTGGTAATATGGCAGAAAATATAATTTCTTCCCTGTCAGATTCAAAAAATGCGCCTCTAAAAATTCTAAATAGTAAACTTAGACCATGCGAATCATTTTTCCTAACACCCGTTGCACCAGCAGAAGTGCGGGAGGCTATCAAATCTCTAAAAAACTCTTCCTGCCTGGACTATTACGAGTTAAACAGTTATATCATCAAAGCAGTCGTTGACGAAATTATTGAACCATTGACCACATTATTCAATTTATGTTTCACTTCTGGCACTTTTCCCGAATGTCTCAAAATTTCTAGAATAATTCCCATTTTCAAAAAAGGGGACCCAAAATTAGTCGACAACTACCGGCCAATCTCAATTGTTCCAATACTGGGCAAAATTCTGGAAATTCTTTTGAAAAATAGACTAGCCGCATATTGTTCGGCTAAACATCTACTTGACGATGCACAATTTGGTTTTTGTTCTGGAACTTCTACAATTGACGCTCTTTTGAAGATAGTCAAAGACATAGTGGAAGGCCATGTCGCTATCACTTTGTGTGACCTCTCAAAGGCCTTCGACTGTGTCTCCCACGACATTATTCTAGAAAAGATGGAATTTTATGGTGTGAGGGGAGTAGCCCTCGAGATCTTCAAAACGTATTTATGCGAAAGAAAGCAAATTGTGTCTGGAAATGATCAATTGTCAACATCAATGACAGCAAGACATGGTGTTCCTCAGGGTTCGGTACTCGGACCTCTCCTCTTCCTTATTTTCGTGAATGACTTGAACTTTTTTATGCAACCTGTACAATGCATACAATACGCTGACGACACGTCACTGGTATCGAGGAACAAATATTATAGAAAATTGACAATGGAATCCAGGGTAGCAGAAGAGAAGGCTTCCTCCTGGTTCGTAACAAATAAACTTAAAATAAATAATGATAAAAATCAATATATAACTTTCTCATCTAAAATATATAACTCAGAAAATTCCAGTGCCAAATTACTTGGTATAATCTTAGATGACAATCTTTCATGGTCAGCTCACATTGAAGACCTCAGAGGCAAACTATCCAAAAGTTTATTTGCATTCAGACAACTCCGTGCCATGATAAGTACAGATGCACTAATGAAAACCTATTTTGCCCTATTTCACTCCAAATTAGAATATGGCATCATCTTGTGGGGCAACTCCTCAAACGCAATAAAAATTTTCATCCTCCAAAAAAGAGTATTGAGAATAATTTGCAACGCTGGGCTTAGGGACAGCTGTAAACCTCTATTTATCAGAAATGGAGTGATGCCTCTTCCGTCAGTCTATATCTATAAAACACAAAAACGAAGATCGTTACCTTAAACATTCGGAAATTCACGCTCACAATACTAGAAATTGTAATCGGCTGGTCAAACCCCGATTCAGACTCAGCAAGTGTCAGAGAAACTCTCCCGACTTGGATCTTTATAATCACGTACCAGAAAACATAAAAAATCTCCGTCCAGAATGTTTTAAAAACAAACTCAGGACTTTTTTATTGCGATACTGTTTCTATAGTGTCGAAGAATTTATCAAAACACCTTTTTCACAAAAACGCACATAATAAGTACTTACTTTTATTGTCCCAAAACATATGTATATATTTATGAGTATGGGTGTGTATATACTGTTAGTTCTGATCTAAATGAAGGTATGATTTTATTGTAAATTTTGATTTTACGTGTGATTGTATTGATTGCTTCTTGTATTGTTAAATAGGTCTATCTTGTTGCGATTCTATTGTAAATTGATTTTGCTGTGTGATTGTATTGATTGCATCTTGTATTGTTAAATCTGTCTATTTTGTCGGAGAAATCTCCTTGCTGACGACATAATTTTATATTTAATTTTTCTGACTTGCAGCAAACAATTGTAATTGTATACGTTGTTAAATAAATCTATCTATCTATCTATTCTTCACCGGAGTGAAACTGGCAAGACGGCATCGCCAGCAAGACGGACAGCGCTACGCTTCGATGTAGTTGTGCCCGGTATCGCGGCGGAGTATGGGTAGTCTTTGAATCACGTTAATTTTTGTCCGTGTTGATGAAATATTATTATATGAACCTGCTGAAGAGACAAGAACCGATCACATATTCAAATCAGTATAATTAATTGCTACAAAGAAAACTATGTATTTCTTCATTGAACTAATGAAATAGAAGTTGATTTTGTATCACTCATTTGATCTCCTCCCATAATGTTTCTGACTTCAAATATCATCTTGTTGCATTTTTTTCATAGTGAATAATGAAACATGATCTACTGAATACGTTGAATGTGAAATTTGATTTTGTAGCATTCATTTGACGTCCTTCCCTCTTTCTAGAAAAATTGGAAAAAAATGTTTCTGCCTGTCAATATCATCTTGTTGGGATTTTTTTCGTGACTAATATTGAGAAAGGAAGTGTTGAATACGTTGAATGTGAAATTTGATTTAGTAGAATTCATTGACCCCCTTCCCCCACCCTAGAAAAAATGAAAACAATGTTTCTGCCTTTCAAAATCATCTTGCTGGGATTTTTTTCGTGAAGAATGATGAGAAATAAAGGGTTGAATAAGTTGAATGTGAAATTTGATTTTGTAGCATTCATTTGTCTCCCTTCCCCCACTCTAGAAAAAATGAAAAAAATGTTTCTGCCTTTCAAACTCATCTTGCTGGGATTTTTTTCGTGAACAATGTTGAGAAATGAAGGGTTGAATACGATGAATGTGAAATTTGATTTTGTAGCATTCATTTGACCCCCTTCCCCCACTCTAGAATAAATGGAAAAAATGTTTCTGCCTTTCAAAATCATCTTGTTGGGGTATTTTCAGTGGAGCATGGTGAGAAATAAAGTGTTGAATACGTTGAATGTGAAATTTGATTTTGTAGCATTCATTTGACCCCCTTCCCCCACTCTAGAAAAAATGAAAAGAAATGTTTCTGCCTTTCAAAATCATCTTGCTGGGATTTTTTTCGTGAAGAATGATGAGAAATGAAGGGTTGAATACGATGAATGTGAAATTTGATTTTGTAGCATTCATTTGACCCCCTTCCCCCACGCACTATGGAAAAACTGATAAAAAATGTTTCTGCCCTTCAAAATCATCTTGCTGAGATTTTTTCGTGAAGAATGATGAGAAATGAATGGATTCGTGGGTCAAATCAATGCTACAAAATCAAATTTCACATTCAACGTATTCAACACTTCATTTCTCAACATTCCTCACGAAAATAATCCCAGCAAGATGATTTTGAAAGGCAGAAACATTTTTTTCATTTTTTCTAGAGTGGGGAAGGGGGTCAAATGAATGCTACAAAATCAAATTTCACATTCAACGTATTCAACACTTCCTTTCTCAATATTATTCACGAAAAAAATCCCAACAAGATGATATTGACAGGCAGAAACATTTTTTTCCAATTTTTCTAGAAAGAGGGAAGGACGTCAAATGAATGGTACAAAATCAAATTTCACATTCAACGTATTCAACACTTCCTTTCTCAATATTATTCACGAAAAAAATCCCAACAAGATGATATTGACAGGCAGAAACATTTTTTTCCAATTTTTCTAGAAAGAGGGAAGGACGTCAAATGAATGGTACAAAATCAAATTTCACATTCAACGTATTCAATAGATCATGTTTCATTATTCACTATGAAAAAAATGCAACAATATGTTATTTGAAGTCAGAAACATTATGGGAGGAGATCAAATGAGTGATACAAAATCAACTTCTATTTCATTAGTTCAATGAAGAAATACATAGTTTTCTTTGTAGCAATTAATTATACTGCTTTGAATATGTGATCGGTTCTTGTCTCTTCAGCAGGTTCATATAATGATATTTCATCAACACGGACAAAAATTAACGTGATTCAATGACTACCCATACTCCGCCGCGATACCGGGCACAACTTCATCGAAGCGTAGCGCTGTCCGTCTTGCTGGCGATGCCGTCTTGCCAGTTTCACTCCGGTCTATTCTTCAGTGATTATTGCAATACCGCTAAAGAATAAAATCGGCTTCGTTAAATGATTGCAACTCTTAGAATTTGTGAGACAATTCAGAACCATCAATCGTTAGTAACTAGCAAATGAACTTTATAAGAAACAATTGCCGTGCCAAACTGGATTCAGTCCACTCAAAACACGAAATCACACAGTTACAGCCCAATTACTTGAGCATGCACGTCGCCCAACTTGCTCCAGAAACCACACTTCAGGGCCACGTTTCTCAATGATGGAACATTTTTAGAAAAAAAACATGTCGCTGCTGTTATTTTGTGAAGATTTTCACGCCCTACAAGTTTGTTTCCATACATTATATCGAAATTTTCAACCACTTCCAAGTTATTGATGGTATACCGATTTTCAGAAATTTCCCGGGAATTTTCTCCACTTTCCATAGGTGCTGGCGTACAGAACATTTTTTTTCTCAAAGTACTCTTCAAAAACTATTCGTGTACCAAAAATCATTTCTACTGGTTTTAGTGTAAGGTTTTAGTAACATTTTTACTACAGGGGCTGGATTATATACACATAAATGATAAATGAGATGTTAAGTAAATGTGATTTGATATTGAATTAACATGATATAGATATAGATTTTGTAGATAATAGCTGATTACTTCGATTATTAATTAATTTGTACCATTCTATTACTTTTTATCTATGAATATATATTTCATTGTATCAATATTTTATTGTTACAAACAATGGAGAATCAACGGAATGAAAGAATTGGACAAATTTGCAAAAAGATAGCAGTGATAATTTGCTTATGGTTGATTTAGCGGTTTGTTGAGAATGGTGTTTTGATACCAAAATGAAATGCTTAGCAAAGTTGCATGCCTGTTAAAAATTTGTTCATTATACTGAAAACAAGTGACTGGCGACTTTTGGTAGTTTTGGTGGTCGGTGGCCAAGCTTGCTAAGGAGGCTAAATGTCACCAGTACTCCATTCTCCGCGGCAATACTGAACTATATATTTATTCAAATCATGAATTGAATTCGATGAAGAATTTTTGATAATTTGATGTACAGGAACTGTTTCCCAATTAACGAGAATATCTCACCGTAAAATATTATTACCTCTTTTTGACTAGAGTATATTAAATATCGCTCTATCGTAATTAAATATATTGTTGCGAAAATCTTTGTTTCAATACTATGGAGCACATTCATTTCAGTTCAATATTCAATTCCGATACATCTACAATAGCGATTTCTGTGTAAATAGGTATTGTTGAATAATAATAAATAATTTCCATTGGCCAAATGAACGGCATTTGCATTGAAATAACAACGGTAATTAGGTCCCAAGCGAAATAGTGAAATAAAATTAAACATAAATAATAAACATTTAAAATTAATGAATAACTAATGATTTACGTTGTGAAATGTGTTCTGTTGCAACTATGGCTATTCTGATGATTATTTCTGATCAGTGATGGAATTGAAATATGGTTTGCTGATAGAAGTTAGTGTTCTTGCAAAATATGAAATAATGTATCTTTAGAAAAATACCTAGTATACGACATTGCGGATCATTTATCGGTTAAAGTTATTCGGGTTTTCATTGAAAGATTGAGTTTGTGAAGGACATTTTTTCCTGAGATGGGCAGTCTGCAAATAACACCCGAGAATACAAAATAGGTCCAGTTTATTAAAATCGTATTGTGAAATTCTACACACGCGATTTCAGCACTCAGAATTTTAATACCGCTGAGAACATAAGAATAATTTTACGGTTTCCATCTTGTTTCTGGATCTGTGCCAAAAGCTCTCCAGAAACCCTACAAGGCAGAAAAATGGCTAAATTATGAATCGACATAACAGGAACTTGACCTAATTTTTACGGTATACAGCTGTAAAATATAATATATAGATTGAATTATTACAAGATTCAACTCAGTTGAAAAAGTTCTATTTCTCGAAAAAAGATATCAAAATGACTTGAAACATATTTAAAAAAAATATTATAGTTCAATAGTTTTTTGATCATGAACACCAAAAAAATAGGTATTTTTGTATTAAGTGCGTAAAATGATGATTTACATCGTATGAAATATATTAAAAATAAATACTTCCAATACAACTTGACGTGGTTTTTATCCCGATAAGTTATCGCTTTTAAACGAATGTTTTCTTGAAAATATATTTCAAAGTTTTCAGTAAAATCGTATTCAAAAATTTTCCCGTCTGAAAAAAATAAGTCCAAAATAACTAAATAATACTTCTCTTTTCCATACATGTTATCTTTAATGTTATCAATACTTCCAATAGAATTTCACAGCATCCAGTGGTCTTTCTGTGTCGTTACTATAGAATCGGTTTGTTGGCACGCCGCGTGTTTGACATACCTTGATGGGAACTTTTCACCTCGAAATGAGGTGAGGAATCTGTATTCGGAGTTTGTCGGTCTTATTCTGAATCACCCTGTATATATAAATATTATTATTGTGAAAATACAAAACTTCACAATTTCTGAAACAAACATTTAAGTAAAACTGAAACTTGATTTGTCCTCGATTATGATCCTTAACGACCTTGTCAATTTGTCAAGAAAATCTCGATTTATATGACTCAAGTCTGAGACAAGAAGATGTTTTGTGATTATTTTCCACAGAGTAACCTCAGCGTCCAAATGTCTGAGCTTTAGGAAACACTGTTGAATATACCAGATAGGCTACTACAATTCTCATCCAGCTAGTAGAGCAGCCCCTGTCTCGAGACACCCTGCAAGGCTCCTACTTCCAAAGTCGAAGTGGAGCTCTAGAGTAAGTCTTTCCACAGCATCGCAAACACTGATCATGGAAAGTAAACCACCAGTCATTTGCAAGTGATTGTATTCAGGTATTCAGGATTTCTAAATTGATGAACTCAAACAATTTCAATTGTTTTATTACATTTTTTTTTAATATTGTGTCTTCCAATTTGATAAATTCAAACAATTTCAATTGTTAAACGATTTGTGAATATAGTGTTTTCTGAATTTCTTATTTCATTATTGAGAACAGAAAGTACATATTTTAAAGAGAAACATTCTCAATTGAAAATTGAATCAATACATGACTCCTCTGGAAATAGAAAAAAACCCTACGATAAAATTGAAGTTACTTTTTTGTAATATCTAACAGAAAACAACTACTTCCTCGGCTAAAGCCACGCTGGACATTGAACTACATCTGATAGATATTGAGAAAGACCCTATAAACTTGAGAGAAAAAATCTGAAAGTGAAAATTTGCATTTTCATTCAGATAGTTGATTATTTATTAAATGTCCAGTTTCCATTGGAGATTCTCATCTATGAATGAGATAAGGGAGAATGTTATTCAGAAGTATCACTCACAGAAAATCGCTCATTCCATTGAAGCGTAAAGTGCATCACTTTCGCTAGGCCTCCAATACATTTTGGTCGACAATAATCTATTTCACTCTTCTAAGATCATCAGGGAGGTCGGAAGAATTGGAAAACATACTCTTCAGAAGTAATTTCATACTGTCATGAGGAATTGTTGGACTATTTCTTGTGAGTCAAAAGTATTTACTGAAATTGTTTCATTTACAAACGTTTTATTTACTGTAATAGTATTTGGGTTTCTACTACTTGACGATGTTGATGGATTTCCAGTCATAATTTTTGCGGCGCATTCCAATTTTGTTTGCATGGATTCATCAATGTACCCTTCTGCAACTGTACTAGATTTCCATCCTGCGTGTTTTTTCAATTGTAATAAATCAGCACCTGAATTTGCCAAAAGTGTCGCTGATGATCGCCAGAACGCATGTCCAGTGTAAGATTCAAGGTATGTAAATGCAGATATTTTGCAATCAGTGATGGAATTCTTGAAAAAGTAGTTTATTCCTACAACCTGGCTTATGCATTCACCGTATCTCATTTGCAAGAAGAAAGTATTGGTCAAAACGATTTTTGGGACTGTAGCTTTTATATTTTATGTCATACTAGTTCATTATTGTGTTTTTATTGCTTGGTTACCAACTATCGAATGTCGTACTTTATGCCCGTGCGGGCATAAAGTTCACTTTATGGCCCGCGTTGGCATAAAGAGAAATAATTTCGTCAGAAATTCCAAAATCTTCGTTCATTTTGACTTCTAACTTTGACCCATATAAAAATTATCGTGATTTTATGACATTTACGTTTGTCAACATTCACCTATCAACGATAGTGTCTACTATGATAAAATGGCAATGTTACTAATTCAATCCGGATTGTATACCTCGGGCGACTTACAAACCCTCGGGCCAGAGGCACTCGGGTTCGTAAAACGTCGCCCTCAGGGCATAAAAATCTATTTATACCCTTGGTACAAAAATAGCTATTCTATAAATATCTAAAAAGTTCAGATTGTTGGTGGGCCTTTCTCCGATAACCGTAAATCGACGCTCAACATGAGTTTTTGTATCAGGAATTGTAATAATCAGAACATCTTCTGATGAGCTCAATTTTCTTTTTATGCAATTCTTCTCGTCAGCATGTTCCTGCGATACCAAATATTAATGCAACCTAGAACACCATTTCATTAGAGATTAAAGAACATGAGTATAATTGCAGTCAAGATTTACATTTTGAATGAGACATATCTTATCAGAAGCTTCAAGCGAGAACTCATAAATTTCATCTCTTGCAAAAGTTAGGGACTTTTTAGGCTTATAGCTGACAGGTTTTCTTTTCAAATATGAAACCAATTTCTCACATTTGCTGATGTCATAATATTATTATGCACTAAGAACGTGGATTTGAGTTTAGAACTTTTCATTTTCTTAGATTTTTCATCAAAATATGCCTTTTTTTTCTCCATGCCATGCCATGAACGACTCATATTCTTTCAGATATATCTCCTTCAATTTTTCTGGTAGCCGGTTGAGTATTGCTATTTTTGCATTATCCAGGATCTCTTCTGGTGTAGTGTTTAAGTCTTAATCGCTTTCCATTATTTACTTTAGTTTATCCAATCAAAATACTTAATATACAGGGTGTTTCATAACAAATGCGCAGGACTTCAGGATGTGATAGATCGTCCAAAAATATGAAAAAAAGTTTCCATTAACTTACCCTCTAAAATGCACCATTTTCGAGATACGGGGTGTTGAAATTAAAAAAAAAATAATCATTTTTGCGAATATCTCTGGAACCGTTTATCGCACTGAAAACAGATTTCGTAGGCATTTTCTACTCATAATAAGCTATGTTTTGTGCGGATTTATTGGTGAAAATTTTGAAGGAGGTGGGTGTTTTTTTCTTCAACTTCTACGCCACTTGAAAAAGTAAAGTTGAAGTATGAACCACCAATGTTTTCTACACAAAAAAGGTATTCTTGGTCATAAGCTCTAAAGTTGACCGTTTTCAAGAAAAATCAACTTTGATGTTGTTTAAATAATGTTTTTTCCTCGAAAAATTGCTGCGTGCATTGAAGCTAACGGCGGACATTTCCAACAATTCAACTGAGTATGATTGTTATTGTTTTTTTTATTTTGCAATTGAGAAGTCAACGTTTGGTTTTGTTACTTGTTTTAACGTTTAAATAAATATTGTATAATCAGGAAAAAAATTACCATGTTTTCAACATGAAAGTTGATTTTTCTTGAAAACGGTCAACTTTTGAGCTTATGACCAAGAGTACCTTTTTTGTATAGAAAATATTGGCGGTTCAAGTAGGCGGCTCAAAATCATACTTTTTCCCGTGGCGTAGAAGTTGGAGAGAAAAACACCCACTACCCCTTCAAAATCTTCACCAATTATGAATTTTAAAAAATAAAAAATCTGCACAAAACATAGCTTATTATGAGTAGAAAATGCATTCAAAATCTGTTTTTGTGCGATAAACGGTTCCAGAGATATTCGCAAAAAACTATAATTTTTTTTAAATTTCAACACCCTGTATCTCGAAAATGTTGAATTTTAGAGGGTAAGTTAATAGAAACTTTTTTTCATATTTTTGAACGAGCTATCACATCCGGAAGTCCTGCGCATTTATTATGAAACACCCTGTATATGGCGCGATTACGAGAGACAACTTTACAACTGACACTAATTATATTAATGTCATCTAGTTTGAATCTAGACGCGCGAGCCACAACAAACGATCTCTCTTACATTGTCGCCTAGCAACAACAGTGAAAAAAGTGCATTTTTTCCCACACTTTTCCGTGAAATAGTGAAACAGTATTTTGATATTGAAAAATTACAAACTTTCTGTACACAAATTACACAAACAAGGTACATTTTTTTTGACAATTGTGGAAAAATATAATTATAATTTTTTTCAGAACTTCAATTCTTATCAGTGTAAGTAATACTATCTTTTCTTTTTATACAACCAATATTTCTGATATATTTATTCCGTACATTTATCAATAGAATGCAATTGGATAAATATGTTAGGTATTTACTTTGAATAATTCATCCCCATCGTTGAGTTATAATTTCTTCACTCCAATCTATCTGGAGGATAATGTGGAACGTACCTTTCTGTAGCAAGTTGATACTTTGGAATCTCGCCGGAATTATCTTTGTCATTGTTTGTAATCGTTCCCTGAGGCATAATGTCAATAGAAACCCATTGAACACACACATTTCTACATACTTTCCCTCGGTTCAAGTAGGTATTGCGTTAATCTCATAACACACTTGACTTGAGTCTCCCGCCTACGTACGTAGCAAAATAAATGAACAGCAATTCCTAAAGCATCAAATAGCGACACGTCTGAATCTCAAATGGATCACATGTCTCTGAAAGTTTTTCCGCCCCAGCAAAAATAAACGAAGGAAAGAGGTAAAGTGGCCGTCGTGAATTAAAAATGGATATCCTTTCGACCAACGGCGACGACTTTCAACTTCATCCCGCGTATTAGCCGTATTTATTCGAAGGGCATTACGTCCGACTTTTGAAAGTTTATGGAGTCCGAAATACTTTGCGTGTGTTCGTTATTTAACGGACGGGAGTTCCAGAAGTTTCGCCAGTGTTAAATGTCGGAAAAACGTTAAATCGGACCGAGCGTATGTGGAATAACGACTGGGCCGAACTTTTAACCCATTAGTTTGACGTATATGGGTTGGGTCTTTTTTTGTATAGAACAACTGTAACGTAATTAGACCTCTATATATTATCACCAGTTTTTTGACGAAACAGTTTCCAATACTCGTACATTACCCAAGATCGGAGTGATGATTCATTATGTTCAAAAACAAAAAATACAGATGTTTTGTGCAACACCATTACTGTTTCAATGGATGTTTCACTACTTTTGAGGATCTAGTCACAAGGTCAACAAATATATTGATGACATTAAAATATCCTGAAAAACATGAAGTACACAGTTCGGTTTTACCATTTTCTTGGTTAATTTTCAGTTACAAACACTGAATTACTGATTCTTTTTCATAAATATTAGAAGAAAGTATATATTTGATGCAGTTTTTCATACGAATTCCGAAACAATGACAAGTTTCGCTAACCGAATGGTCGAATCTGTTTTCAGTTTTTCTTCCACTGAAGAAATGTCGGAAAACTGGTTAATCATAGAACAATTGATAATTGTAAAAACAAAAATCACCATTATAAGAAAAGCTGAAGTAAATTCAATATGTGGAAAACATTTTACTAATGTTTTGTCAGTTTTATCAAGGTTATTAAGAACATTTTTTGCTCAAGTAGAAATCCTATAAATTAGTTACTTTGAGGTCATCTGATTGAACACAACAAATGAGAACAATATTATACTGAAAACAGTTCAATGGACTGTTTCTATTCAATTATGTTGATACATATTATATCCATTTTTAAGTTTCAATATTTAAAAATTTCAAAGTGTCATGATTTAGTTGTGATACCGACGAAACCGAAATCATCGAATCGAATATACCAAAAAATATTGTTCACCGTAGGACATTTGTATGGACAGCATTTATGGACTTCTACAATGTTAGAAAGTATCAATTAGATGAAAATCATCGATTTTAAGACATTGGCTGTAAACATGAGAAGAAAAGATGGTACAGAATTCAAAGAAGCTTGTACCTCTAAATTTACACTATATAGGTACAGTGCTTTTCTTTAATGCCCCCCCTTTTATTTTTTGAACGGGTCAAATAAAAAAACAGAAACTTGGAATAATGAAATTGATGCATGAATACTAATTTTGGAGTAAAATTGACAGATGAAATTTTCAAGATGGCGCCTGGGCGACATCTGGGAAAAAATGAGCAAATGGATATATTCGATGATAACTAGTGAAATATCTTTTTTATTTTGCTTTACATGGTGTGGTGAAAAATTTACAAATCATATTATTTCTTCCCAAAACAACTGAAGTTCGAAATTATTTACATTATTTCCAGAGCTAATAACATCTCGACAACACTTTCTGATTGAAAATAAGGGTAATTTGATATGAAAAATGAATTGTTTCTAATTCTTTACTATAGAACTTCGACGAAACTCATAGGACATATCATATCCATACTTCTTACCTAGTTCAGAAAAAAGGTGTGGCCATTTCTTGAGAAACAATCCTTGAAAAAAATCGACCAAATCATTTCAACTGTAGTTGAAGTGTTTTGATTATTCTGTAGTGATGAAAATAGTGTTTAAATTACTGTACCACGCTTACTTGTACCCCAGAATATCAAGTTTTAATTTAACAATTTTTTCCCTTAACATCGTAACACCATAACGCCTTAACAATTCTTTGTTCGTCTATACAAAAAAAATATGAGTAGGGAAGTTCAGAAACTTAAAATACCACCCAAACAACAAAAATAATTTGTTTCAATCGATACTTGTTTTGATAAGAAACTTAGCATCATCAGAAACAAATCTTTTTTCCGACATACTGAAGACTTACCAGAATGTTCAGTCGTGGAGAACCAAAAACTCTCCCCTCAAGACAATTATTTTTCTAATTTACATCAATAAAATTTTGTAGACGAAAGAGTACAATTTATCAGTATATTTCCTGCTTTGATTAAATCAAATGAGAGTATGATTTTTTTAAAGTTTATTAGTTCATACATTCACATATATTTTTCAAGAATGAGTACATCAGTTGATTTCGTTTCGATTTCAGAAGATAATTGCTGATAATTGAATATTTTCTTACTATTTCAATAGTACTTACTTATACTCAAGAATACCTACCTATACCTCCCTCTGCATTACCCAGGATTTCTCAATAAAATGTACGAACCATTTCAAATATCTGGGAGTAGTGCTAGATAGCCAACCTTAGATGGGACAAGCACATTCACTTTGTTATAAAAAAACTCCAATTTCTAACATATAAATTTTACAACCTGAAGAATATACTAGACATCAAACAAATAAAAACTATATATTACTCTTTGGTCCAGTCCCATATATCGTACGGTATTGTCGCCTGGGGAGGTGTAGGAAAAACCCTGTTACATAATCTCACCCTCATACAGAAAAAACTGTTAAAAATTATTTTCAATAAGGACAGAACATACCCAACAGATGCCTTATACATTGAGACAGGAATATTTGATCCTAGGCAATTGTACTTCCTCCACTGTGGTGCATATCAACACAAAATGAAATGTACCCTGGAAACCAACACTCACTGCTATAACACTCGAAAAAAAAAGTGTACATACTTACCTCCCCCTACTGCCAAAACAACTGTCCAAAAGTCCATCAACTACTTAGGTACGAAATTATACTCACTAATTTCAATAGAAATTCAAAATCTATCAAACCGACTTAACTTCAAAAAAAAAAAAACTCAGAAAACACATACAATCGCTCTCAAGAGATGACATACATAATTTTATTGATCACCCGTACATGAGTTAATATTGTTGTGCAGAAAAATCTAGATACATATAGTCCTAATTTCCTTCAGAAGTGGAATTTCTCTGTTTCTCATACCCTTTACGGATCCAGTACTATTAATTTCTATTGTACAATAACAGAATTAATCTGCACCATTCTAGTACTCATCTACTGCTAACTTGAAGTGAATACTTATATTCTCCCACACAAAAGCTGTTAATCTCGTTGGATGTAATATTCAACTTATCTTAGCATTTTCTGTAAATTTTATGTGTTTGGCCGTAACGTCATATATTATTATTATATTATATACCGGTACCTACACTAGGCAATTATTGTTTATAATAATTATCAGTAACATTTTAATGTATGTGTGTATTTGTATAATTGTTTTTCCATATATTTAATCATGTTTAATGCTAGCATATAATTAATTAAATAATATTGTTATTTGAAAACTATCTAGAACCTAATGTATCATGTTATAGTTTTTCTCCGCACAAGTATTCTACTTATTGGAGCTTCCCTGTTTATTGTTGATGCAATTTCTTATATTTTACATGTATTTCCCAATTTCAATCTCAATAAACTATTATTATTATTATTATTATATATATATCAAAATTTCAGTTTCCAATTTTATTTTCCATACTTTCCTACAACTTCAAACTTGAAATAGTTACAAACTGAAAAATAACGAAAAGAAAACAAACAGCAAACTAGTTAGCTAGTTTCTCCTTATAAGAAATTCATCATGCAAATGATTTATCAAAACTTCTTAATTAATTTATTTCAATCTCATTCCTCGCATCCCACTTCTGAAACAACATCAATCCGTTTCCAAAAACAATAAATCAACACTTTCATTCTCTACAACCTAGCACTGCAAAAGGGCTACCTATTCGCCTTCAGAACTAATTAAAGTTGAAATGTACTCTGAACTCCATTGCCGACATATTTCTTTTCTTGTCCACGTGATAAGAAAAGAAAGAATCAAAGCAAACCTTTTCAATTAAGATTGTTTCACTGAATGAGTGTGCACTGAAAGCCAAGATGTTATTAAAATTGGGAAGAAAGTACATTTCGAAATAAAGCTGTGATAAAAATTAAGAAAGCAATTTAATTCCATATAAGGCGAGAGTTAGCGACTGATTTCATCCCGACTGGAAAAAAAAAACAGAAAATAGCCCAGTTAGACCAAAAGATAACAAAAAAAAAACAAGTATGATTAGCTCAAATCTGAAATTTCTTGAGAAGTTAGCCAGTGTTATGAGTAACAGGGCAGCGCAAATATGGTGGTCCGGGTATGCCTTTGTGGAATGAGCTCACAGCTAATATTTGTTTTATATCATACATAAGATAACCAAATGAAGAAGTTGTACCTAAGCGGCGTCTCAAACTGTCCACCATATTGAACAAATTTTCATGATGATTTCTTGAAATACGAGCTCCATGCTAACTTTTCAACCCAATGACAGAAAAAATCTCCCATCACCGAATATGACCATGCCATACTGTTTCGGTTTCCCAAACTACACGCCATACTGATTCAAAGATGTTTTTCCAGTAGTTTATGTATCATAAGTACAAGTATGGCAGTCCGATTTTATGAACCCCTTGATTCATTTAAATGAATAGATCTTATGCCATACTGATAGAAGGAACTCAAACTAAATTTGTCATGTTTTGATGCTCTTTTGAAACAGGAGCTCAGAGTATCATCACCAATTAGGACCATGCCCTACTATTTCGGTGTCGCTAAGTACCCGCCATACTGATTCATATATGTAAAATTTTCAACTAGTATTTAAATGAATAGATGAGATGCTATGCCATACTGAGGAGGTATTTAAATGGCCGCCATTTTTATGTTGATGAAATCATCGGAATTCTCTAATCTTTACATTATTGAAGAAGTGATAATAAAGTACTTAATGGCCGATTTGCGTTTTATGAAAAATGGGATTCAACAAAATGCAGAAAAACTACAATACGAACCTGTGAATATAAATAATAAGAAATTTTTAATTTTCCCACGCATTTCGTGTTTTCAGTACACTTGTCTCGAATCTAGTATAATTTTACGCAATTTTCTAGTACGTGTCTAGTACCCAATTTTGTTTATATGGAGCTACCCTGTGGTCGAAGGAGAGACATTAGTCATATTTTATTATGCGAGGTGTAGAATTGTTAAGGGTTTATTTTGCATTATGAAAACATACTGTTTGTTATAACTTTTTGCTCTGTGGTTAGAACATAGAACATCAACATTTTCTCTATGTCATTATGTGAACCAGCTTGATTTTCCAATCGTTATACTTGACCTTGTGTTTGTTTCGTTTAATAAACAAAAATGGAACGCTTTCATCTTGGTTCAATTGGCAACACTGAATTTCTGGGTGTTCTGTTCACCTGATTCGGTTTTCAATTGTCCCAAGGAGTAGCTCCCAGTTAATCGGGGTAGTTCCTGGAGTGATCTCACAGATCACGAAAAATCAGGTGTAAAACGGGGGATTCAACTTCTGGCAATGGTGGAGGACAGACAGCGTCCTCGGTCGGAAGTCAAGTAAATGTGTGTGTGTGTGTGTGTTTGCCATATGAAAATGTGCATTGAAAAATCAATGAAGTCTCAAAATGATTGTGAAAATGGTCAGCCCCCTTGATCTCTACGCCGCGCCGGTTCCCAGACCGGATGACAACGGATTTGTCGAAAAAAGGGGTGCTTTAAGTGCAAATCAAAAACAGTTGACAAAAGAAAAATAGGACAGAAGAAGGACAAGCAATTTTTTAAGAGATTGCTCAACAGAAGAAAACGAAATAATACTGGATGTAGTCTTGTGTCAAACAAGTCTGACTAAAAACTCTCAATGGGAAAGCGCCTCAAGGTTGTTACAAGTACCCTCCCACGTAAAAGAGGTTGGTATTTGCATTGTGTCCTACTAATGGCTCCATACAAGTGTAATCAGAAGTCAGATTGGTATTGTTTATTCTAGGGTGTTTGGTGTTCCTCCTCTGTTCATCCCCCTTTCTTCTCTTGTCTGGATCTCTGCACCACTTGCTGTTATTAGTATTCGTTCCAGCTTTCTACGTGTTCTTCGTTTGATTGTGTCGTTCTCAATGTGCACACCTGTGTTCACCAAGCCATCGGATTGAGAAACTACAACTGGCATTATTTGTGAAGATCCACTCACTATCAACTCAGATAAGTCTAGATTAAGTTTGAGTCTGCCCCTAAGGCATATTCAACCATATAGACAAACTCAGTGCATAATTGTTAGCACTCACTGAAGGTGTAATATTGTTCATACAACGATTCACCACTGAAACATAGCGAATTCGTCTTGGTGGAGCACTTTTTAAATTCGTTTCATTTCATTTTCTATTGTGTGCCTGAACTGTGTACATCATTCAATATGTTTAATTAGTAAATATTTTATTCTGGTCCAAGTAATCCATGTACATAATTGCAAACAAAACTACTATATATTTATATATTATTTCAATACCATTATTTATAGGTATCAATTGTCTTTTATTTTAGTAATATTAGTATTGTCCCATTTCATCAGGGTGGTTTCGGATTTCTCAATTGCGGTCAATTAAACCCCACATTTCAATACTATCGAAAACTATTTTTATTGCCGCATCCACGTCCAACTGAGCTATCGGGAAGGTACGAGTGTGAAACATGTTGCACATTCACTGCTCACCTCCTCTAAATTTCACCCCTAACCGAATGTTGATGAGCAACGAGTTTTTGTTTTCCCTTGTAGGTCCTCTAATATCAAATCTACATAGAACCCTGTCAACATCTTTGAAATTGTCATAAACTATAAGGTATTAAGATCAAGAACCCGAACTTAATTCAGTTCTAGAAATCGCTAGAAAAGTATTAAAAATTGTATTATTGGATTCAATTATGATGATTTTCTTGCCAGTTGACAAAAACTCAAACACAGCACTTCCAATTTTACTTGGGTTATATCATTTATATGACTGTGTCTGTAAAAAAGGGATGACAAGTTCATAAACAAAGATTGTCAACTGCTTGACGCTAAAAGTAAAACTTGAACCAACAAATTGCAAAATGACCTTGAAAAATCAGCGGCTACTTCTGAAGTACTCTGATTGGCTAGAGACAAGACGCCATCTTCAAAACGCTGGTGTGGTAGGCCTGCTTAACGGTATCATCAATAATAATAGTAATATCGCCAGTTGATATTTCAGGCTACATAATTATGTATAACCAGTGGAACGTTCATTTTCCATTCTTTTCCAGCCACCCGCGATTTGGTAAAGAAAATCAAAAAGTTATTAGACAGTACATTCAAAACCTAATACCATGCAGATAACACCAGAAAATCAAAAACAAGCATATAGATTTTTTTTTCAGTTTTACAACAAAAAGTATAACATTTATGAGTGTCGTACAGCTGGCTAATATACTAGAGGACTACTGGTTTTAATATGAAAAAAAAATAGGGTTGTGACACCCTCTCGCTGGGTTAAAGGCACAATGTAGTATTTTACATTTTGAAAACATACTGTAGGTAAAATTATCATACTTGATATCTAGTATCTTACATTTTGATAACATTCTGTAGGTAAAATTATCATACTTGAATTGTTACTAGGAAACCAATATAACTTTTCGACGTATTCTACAATTCACGTCTTTTCATTCCTTATAGAGAAATTCAAATATGATAATTTTACCTACAGTATGTTATCAAAATGTAAGATACTACACACAGGTTGAAAAATATGTCTGAGATGTGTCCCCCTGAAAAGCAAACTTCACATGTCCTATCATTTTTGCTTTAAATTCAACAAAAAAAAAAGGAGAAAAGCTAGGTGCATACTTTTCATTGGACCACTCTGAACATCTGTACTCATTAATTTATAGATACAGTCTTCAGAGATTTCTTCAGCATCGAAATGAGCATAGTCTTTAATAATTGTTATAATTTCAATGCACAAAAAAATGCATACGCATACGATCTTTAGAACAAGAATAAATTAGTATTATAATTTATCTTTATTTCAGGTATATTTATTCTTGCTATGGAATTTAGTAAAAAGGCCTTTTGAAAATAACTATCCATTTTGCGCATTCCCAGTTGAAGTTTTACTAGATTCTAGAATTATATTGTTACTATACAATTGCCAGTTTTATTCTTTCTAATGAGGGGATGGATAGGTATAAGAATAATGTGTATTTAGAATTGTGTCTATCTTAGCTACTACACTTGGTTACAGTGTACGTTTTTTCTGTGTAAGTGACCTTGAAATTATCAACACTTTGTTGCTCAATCGATGATGAATAAGGATGATTCAATCTTGAAGTAACCTAATACAATAACAACTGGTATAGTCATCAGTTCTGTGTTTTGTATGGGTAGTCTTTGTATGTTTTCATATATCACTGTAGTGAAAATTGAATTCCAATTTTTGCTGTTTTTATATTCCCTTATGTTAGGATTATGGTTGTGAAAAATTCAATACCATGTATTTCGTCTATTATTGTGAAGGCGCAGCAGCCAAGAGAGCTTGTTCTCGCTTTCGAATTTTACAAAAGTGTAATTCCCGATGGTGTCCAAATTTCTATGATTTTGCATTTGTCGTTGGTTAAATTATATGTTTCAAAGTATTTTAATACAAATTTTGGTTTTTGAATTTGGTCTACAATAGAGAGCAAAGTCTCATCGAAGTTGAAAACAGAACAAATCATTTTCTGACAGTTGCGATTCAAAAATATGGACACAAGAGAAATATTGGGATATAAATACCTGAATTGGAAATGCATTCGGAAACAGTTGCTTACAGAATAAACTTCCCAATTATCCAGAAGAAAAATTACTATCTGAAAAGCAAGTTACAGCAATATCACAGTTTCCAGTCCTCCTGAAATTGAAATAATTCATCTGAAGTGTACGTCTACGAGCAACCCTTTCAATTCCGAAGAGCCGGAGGCGATTTTTGCTCCATTTAGATTTCCATCGTTACTATACAGTTATGTTCTGTTTTCGTTATGTATAATCAAATTTTAGCCCAGAGTAAGCTGCGAGCGTGCATTTCTATTGCAAATGAATCGATTTTAATATTGACATTAAACCCGATACGAACCGTATGCGTATTACAATTATAATTACGGAGAGATAGATTATCCGGAATGCGATAATCCGGAAGCACATCGAATGGTACGTATACAGAGTGCAGGTGAATGACGGGACAAATTCTAAACTTTGAAAACGCATCACTAAGTACAGGTCGACAAGCGTAAGGATGCTTCTGAAATGCGCAAACGATAGAAAGTGTGAGTAGATGTGCGACAAAGATCGACTACTGTTTACGGCTGGTTATCATCGGAATGTACAATCGGGAGAGACATTTTTCTGCAACACGTAGGAACGTAGGTTCTTATCTGAATTTTCATTAATTCCTAATGAACTGTTCGAATAATATAATTGTCTGTGATCACTGGACCGTTTATGAAAATTGCATAATTTTCCCGAAGCCATAAGTGTAAATAAAGTACGAATAGAAAAAGAATGCATCGCCACACAATATCAGAAATAGGTAAATAAACATAATAAAGAACACGAGGAAAATACTTACAGAAGTAGACTAACAATATCACATGACCTCTGTCCACTGCCGAATCAGCATTGTCCATGGTAACTTTTGATTTTTTGTTTCTCTTTTTATTTGGAGTTGAGAATTGTTCCATTACACCTTTTTCAATTTTATTCATTTCTGAATTAATTTTCCTAATGCTTCTAACGCAAACTCCCGTTGCGGCAGCAACTCGTTCTTGAACCTCCACAAGAGGAATATTGGTTTCACCTATCATTGCTTCTGCCTGCATAAATTTGATGACATTACTGACAATTTCCCTACTTTGTCCACTCAGAATCTTATTTCTCATTTTACTCTTTGAAGGCATTTTCAAACACAACAAACTACACTATAACCTATCTAATAATATTTCAAAACTATACACAACACAACCACAACACAAGGATTTAAAATTCAACACACAATCAGAATAACGCCACAATAATTTTATTCCACTGACTGTACACTCACGACGTTAACTGCTTGAATAATGCACAGCGATTGAGCTCCTGCCCCACTCCAGGGTTGTGTCTACTGCGCAACCAATTCTCGGAGGCATCCTTAGGCCTGTCGACCAGTAAGTAACCATTCAGAATTAATGGAAAGATCTAACAATTCTATTAGAATTACGTTCTCTGAATTCATGTTTTTTAAGATTTGGAGACTCCTTGAAATTCCTAGCAATCAAACTTGATTTCATTCAGCAGTACTATCCAATAGCTTGAAGACGTTTACGGCCATGGACCAGATTTCTAAGCGTAAAAAAGGGACACAACCTAACCTATCTATCCAAGTTGCTGGTAATTCGATCTCTGATTAGGATGGAAAGTTGAAATCACAGCAGGTGAAATCTCAATTACCAGAAAATAAAGGCGTGTCTCTTTCTTCTGACTGCCACGTTTTCGGCTATGGACCAAATTTCTAAGCGTAAAAAAGGGACACAACCTAACCTATCCGAACTAACCTAGCTATCCAAGTAGCTGGTAATTTGATCACTGATTAGTATGAAAGGGTGAAAACAAAGAAGGTACTAGCTGCGCTCGCATTTTATAAACTACTAGCAGAAAGAGACACGCAGTAACTCTTGTTTCTATGGAAATGAAGTAAATGTCAAACTCCTGACCATTTATATAGTCGGTGAGGTGTAAGTAGCATGATAATTTGTGACATTGTGACTGAGAATCCAGAACGAGCATTTCAACGTTGTTCCGCATCATTTAGTTATTTTAAGAATTTCTAAAGTATACCATTTTAACATGAAGTGATTTAACCTAAATGAAATAAAAATGGTTTTTTGGATCATGCGTCATTACATTTCCAAAAGTATTTTTAAAAAATTGATCATAAAAATTGATAAGAATGAATATTTATGATGATATTCTTTGAGCAAAATTTCCTTGAATATTTTTGAAATGATTGCCAGCGCCCACGACTTGGCAACATTGGCGCATTTCTGCAAGGTTCAAATATCATTGCCCAATCATCTAATTAAATAGTATGGTATCCACACAGAACTATCCTCATATCAGATTTCCAGGTGACCAAAACTTGGCAACGGCACATTTCGGCAAAACAAAAATAGTACCATTAGAATAGGTTGAGAGTCTATAATCAAGACGATCGATTGTTTTTTTCATATCAGGTTTCCAGTAATCCGGAGAGGTCAACATGGCAAAACAAAAATGGTACCATAACAATTGGCTGATGGGCCACAATCGCGACGTTGAATTGTTTTTTCCATATCATATTTCCAGTAAACCAAAGTTCAGCCTGCGTTTTTTCAAAAACATCCTGGGTTCTGCTAGCTTTACCGTTGAGCTAGCAGAACCCAACTATGAAAAAACAAATCAGAACAAATCCAGTTGGATAATAATTTTAGACTCTATTGAGGTTAATTTATTACCCAATTATATATATTATTTTACTTTTCAGTTGGTGGAGAAATCATAGGTTCTATTAGCTCAATACTGAGTTGTGTTCTGCTTGCTTAACGGCAAAGCTTTCAGAACCCAAGATGTGAAAAAATGCGTTACAAAAAAATTGGCGATGGATTCTAATTTGAACCTTAAATGAGCCTAAAATTATGGTGTGGCTAGACTTTTCATAAACATTCGTTTAGCGGTTTGGTTCTGACAGTTTAACGCCAAGCTAGCAGAACCTGCGATATCTTCCACAATTGAAGAGATAAAAATCAGAGTTAGTCTAAAATTAGGGCATAAACAAATTTCGAAAATTCCAAAGTGGTTCTGGTAGATTTAAAGGGGTTTGCTTGTCAGCTATCTACTGAAAAATATGGTGGAACTCTGGTAGCTTCCAACAAATTGATGTGAAGAAGAATCAGTGTTGGTGGTAGAATGAATCCCTGCGGAGCACTAGCATTTATAGGTAGAATGTCGGATGAAACTTCATGAACAACCACGTGAGAAGTAGCTAAATAGTAATAAACATGAATGTGGTCATGAGCATGATTCGATTGAGAAGATCTTAGCATTCTGGTGACAGAAAAACATATCGAACGTGACATGAAAAATAACATTTCCAAGGTTGAGACAACGTCACTTTCTACTCATTTTCTTCATCGTCAAGAAATATAAAACGCAAGCAACAACCGATAAAGGAAACAGCAATATTTGCGAAAAGGTGCGCTGGAAATGTACACTAATTTATTGAAGTCTAACCCCGGTTTTTTGCAGTGAGCCTTTTCCGGGATGCTCTACCCACTAACCTCTGCAACGATCAAGGCAAGGATTTTCTTATTAAAATACATACAAAAGTCACGCCTAGGCTCTGCAGGAGGAGTGAATCCTGCACAATATCCACCCATTCTCTGAGTAGTCAACGACCTGCCCACTAATACCGTGGGGGCCGTTTCAAGAGTCTCCCGCAAGGGGGGCTATAGGATTCGACTTGGCTTTAAAACCGAGTGTTAGCTGGAGACAGCCATCACTCGGTATACAACTGGCTATCCTTATTCTTTCCTCTTCCCAGAGGGAGAAAGAAGAACCTAATGTGCCAAGTTAAGGATTGGAAAATGTTAGCCATATTAGATATAAATAAAATCTTTGAGTCCAAGAACTATACGGAACTACTGCAGACCTACGATGCTAGGTGATACTTCCATGGTAATAAAAAATATATCGAACACATCAAATATCTGAAACAACCACAAACAGTGAACATCAACTACTAGTGATTTGCTTGGCAATATGGCTAGTGTTATAAATTTTTCCTCATACCTGAAAACACTATATTAACATGCTTATGTAGCATAATGAAAAAGTGTTTTTTTCCGTGGGCTGGTGTTATTATAGCTGCCTTTTTACATGTCAAAATTAAATAATATGTTGTTGACAGTTCTCTAGAAATCGCAACTTGTTTGAATATTTCCATACCAACAGGGTAAATAACGCTTGTTTTGTGGCAATTTCTGGATATTTTTGTACCATAAATATTTCAATTGATAATACATGTTTTTGTTCCTTCATCATTAAAAATAAATGTTTCTTAACGATCTGTGATTTTCAGATAGGTATAATAAAAAATATCGTTCATTACTCGTCCATAAATGCTGTTTCTCCACGATCATCACAGAATTTGCCAATTCTGAAATCAAATTTGATTACAGAATGCTGGAATTCTCTCTCTTGTGATAGAATAATATTCTCACACTGGTTAGCAATAATTACATTATCCTTGACGCAGAGTAAGTGTCAAAATTATTGCTGTCACGTTTCCTATCTTTGATCGTGGAGAAAATATAGTCTGCTACTCGGTAAGAATGAAAATTCGTGATCGAATTTTCATTCTAACCTTGTTACAGAATATACTATTCCGTGCTTGCACGACTTCCCGTGTTCGGCTTCGCCTCCCACTGGAACATGTCGGGCACGCACGGAAAAAATCCTATTTTCTGAACTCATATGAAATATACTATTTTTCTACAACCTCAATGGAAAATCTAGTGTTCCTTCCTGATGTTAGGGAGGAAAGGACTAATTTTCCTGTCTCTATTAGCCGAACAAACATTTCGTTTATTTAAATCCAAAACAGCTTACAAAACCAATAACACAGATAGAAAAAATCTTAAAAATACATAAAATGTATTGTACAGTTGGTTAAATTATTAAAGAATATACCAACAAAACTCCTTTTCGACGAGCAAATGTGTTCATGTTTTATTCACTAGCTCTTTTTGGAGAAATACAGTTAGTATAACAACTGATTTCAAATGTTATATTTTCATAGGGTTTTAATTGTTGTGAAGTACAGGAATTAATCCAAAAATTCAATATCACAATCCAATTAACAAAAAATGAATTCAAAGATAATTTTCAAAAATGGGCAAAAAGGTAGTAGTAAAGTGCCTTTCCTCCCTTGTATTTTCATGCCATCCGCTTGCGTCATAAAATTATCGGCGGGCGGAAAAAAAGCTCTTTCCTCCCTCAGCAAGAAAATAATCATAATAAATATACAACAAGAGTAATTTATTATCAAGATTCACCCCATCTAGCTACAAGCGGAACAATGAACATTCAAAGATTGCGATTAATTGATAGTAGATTACTGCAGATATAGCTATAATAATAATATGATAATAATAATAATATATTCATTTGTGTTTTAGATACTATGGAATGTTATTAAAACTAAGTTATCCCTCTGTATGAGAGTAACGATCAATATAAGTGAACATATTTATTTATTTATTTCTCAAACAAGTTACAAGACCTTTTTTACATGAGAAAACTAAGATTAACCTAAAACTAATAATTGGCAGAGATGTACTTAATATAGTGTACTGTATACATAATATATATTCACTAGCAGCAAAATATGTTTCAAAATACCTAGATCAAAACGAGTAACAACGTAATTCGTTGAAAAAACTTTCTGGGACAGAGATCAAAACTAAGTTCAGATAACTGCAGGATATTATTTGTAATTTTAACCTTTGTTGTAATTGGAAAACAGAAATTACTTGAGGGAGTAAGTGGAATTTCTAGAAATTGCTTGTATCTAGTAGCACGAGGGGGAACTCTTACCTTGAGAAGGGCTTTTAGTTTGGGGCAGTTGTAAGCTTGGATGAACAATTTATAACACATAGTAACCGATGCTATTTGTCTTCTTGTTTCCAAGCTCATCAAATCGAATTCATTTCGAAGACTTGCCGATCTGTAGTCTGTAGTTCTGTAGTCTGCGTAATTGTGGTGTTTTTTCATATACAGTGTGGTCCACTAAGTGCGCAACAAATGGGAAACTTGTTTATTATCGATTTCTTAGAAAATTTTATTCTTGACAAAAGTTGGTGCATGTTCCAAAACTATACCAAAGGTACCTGAAATGGCTTTATGACAAACACCATACAGGATAGGCCAAAAAATATAAAGTTCGTTCAAGAGTAAAGTACCCTTATTTCAAAAAATATAGAAATATGTTGAAGAGAAAAGTTGCTTAGAATTAAAAGTTATGTTTAGATACGAAGTCATGGCCTGCTATTCTAATTTTTTTTGTTTGGAAAATATTGAATTACCCCCTTATGATAGATATGTTTACTATTTTGATTTAATATGTATGTGAAATAGCCACAATCAAATCAGTTTGGAGTATTTTTTATCAAATTAAAATGTATTTATTAAATTTACTTGGATTTGTATTTTTTTAGGTGACCGTCAACTTCATGTTTGTTGCAACGATATTTAACAGAACTCTAGAATAAATAACACATACTCTTTTTAATGAGGCAAATACTTTACTAAGTAAATGTTCACATGAATAAACTGTCAATAAAAGTATAAAATTTCTGATAACAATGCCTCAACTAGAACAGATATAAAAAAACACTCCAAAATCTATCGCGGATAGCCGTGAACAAAAAACACATACGCCCGAAAACAATACTGTAGTTTGATAGTGTGGAGTCTTGAAACTTGCCTGTCAAGCGTTTTCATATTTGTCCTTAATTAAAAATACCTCGCCAAGTAGTATTAACGTACAAATCCTGTATGCACAGAAGAAAACCAGCTTGACGTACTTCAAGCAGTAGTAGAAAATCCTAGAAGGTCCGTCCACCCAAGAAATTAGTGATTATACCGGCATAAAAAAACCTCTGTGAAGCGTATTCTCAAGAAACATAAGTACCATGCTTACAAATCACATTCATTTGTACATTGCAAGAAAGAGGCTATGATTTGAGATATGATTTTTCCATGTGGATTCAGGGTGAAATAGAAGAACAAAGAGATTTTCTTCGATGTATTCTGTTTGGAGATGAATCGACTTTTACAACAAATGGGGTTTTATCATCACAAAATTGCAGATTGTGGTCAGATGTCAACCCAAATTTAATTATTGGCAACAAAGATCAATACAAACAGAAAACAAACGTTTGGTGTGTTATATTAAATGATACATTACTAGGTCCGTTTTTTTTCAAGAGAATTTGAATGGTGACAGGTACTTGAACTTTTTGGAAACTGAAATAGGAGAGTTTTTGGATGATATGGTATTAGAAGAACGACAAAAGGTATGGTTCCAACATGACGGATGTCTTGCCCATTCTACTAGAAATATTTATCAGTGACTGAATAGGACATTTCGTAATAGGAACGAAATACCGTTAGGACGAAATACCGATCTTCGATGGCCTCCTCGTTCTCCAGACCTCTGGATTATTTCTTATGGGGATGCTTAAAACAAAAAGTCTACAGAGATCGCCCCTTTAATAATGTTGCTGAGCTTGAAACTTCAATACGAGTTCATTGCAGAAATATTCCCGCTAATGTGTTGCGATCTACTAAACGAATTTTATGAGCGAACAATTAGATGCATCGAAAAAGAAGGTGGACATGCAGAGACGCTTCGATAATTTTTATTGTTAGCACCTGTTCAGTTACCTTTTGTAAGTTTCTGTACTATCGCTTATTGGTTCTTTTTTGTTCATGGCTATCCGCGATAGATTTTGACAGTTTATTCATATGAACATTTACTTAGTAAAGTATTTGCCTCGTTAAAAAAAGTATTTGTTTTATTCTAGAGTTCTGCAACAAACATGAAGTTGACGGTCACCTAAAAAAATACAAATCCAAGTAAATTTTACAATACACTTTATTTTGATTAAAAATACTCCAACCTGATTTGATTGTGGCTACTTCACATACATATTAAATCAAAGTAGTAAAACATGTATCATACGGGGGTAATTCAATATTTTCCAAACGAAAAAAAAAATTCGAATAGCAGGCCATGACTTCGTATCTGAACATAACTTTTAATTCTAAGCAACTTTTCTCTTCAACATATTTCTATATGTTTTGAAATAAGGGTACTTTACTCTTGAACGAACTTTATCTTTTTTGACCTATCCTGTATGGTGTTTGTCACAAAGCCATTTCAGGTACACTTGGTATAGTTTTGGAACATGCACCAACTTTTGACAAGAATAAAATTTTCTGAGAAATCGATAATAAACAAGTTTCCCATTTGTTGCACACTTAGTGGACCACACTGTATAGAAATCTCAATAAACGATTCTGTATTTTTTCCAATATGTGAGAATTCACAATTGTTGTTGGATACCAGATTACAGAACAGTACTCAAGTTTGGGTCTAACCATATAATTGTAGAGTAATTTACTTGTTTCCCAATCTCGAAAATACCTGGAGTTCCTTTGCACATATCCCAAACTTTTTAGTGCCTTTGCGCTAACCTGCTCAATGTGTGATCTGAATGAAAGTGCATGATCATACTCAACGCCTAAATCCCTAACTTTTTTACTCTCATTAATTTGTCATTTTCAATCGTGTATTCATATTCTAGTGAATTCTTTTTATTTGTACATGATAATACGGCACATTTCAATTTGTTGAATGGCAAGTCGTTTTCAACAGACCATGAGAACGCTGAGTCTATATCACTCTGGAGGTGATGGCAGTCATCATCATTTACAATTTTTCATAAAATTTAAGGTCATCAGCAAACATTAAACATTCCGAATGTCTCAGATTCTGCGGTAAGTCATTAATGAAAATTAAAAATAGTAGTGGTCCCAAGTTGGACCCCTGAGGCACTCCTGAGTTTGCAAGATATTTTCCCGAACAGTGACCTTGATATCTGACCTTGTATGGTCTGTTTCCTAGGTACGAGATAAAAAAATTCAAGCTTGGTAAGTCAGCTCCATACCTTCCAATTTTTTTCAGTAAAATGTCGTGATTCACCTTATCAAAAGCTTTTTGAAAATCCGTGTAAATAACGTCAATCTGTGCATTCTCTGAGATACATCTATGCACATCATGTGTGAAGAGAAGCAAATTCGTAGCTGTAGATTTCTTTGGGACAAAACCATGCTGCTCTTCACAAATCCTAGTTCCGACAGAACTCCACACTTTGTTGTATATAATTTGTTCATATAATTTAGCTATTGCACACAGAACTGATATTGGCCTGTAATTTTTAATATCTGATGTGTTTCCAGACTTGTGGATGGGAGTTACTATTGCTTCCTTCCACACCTCTGGAAAAACGGATGTTCTGATGGACAAATTAAATACATAGCATAATGGTTTTTGTAACCACTCCGCACAACCTTTAATTATGTAAGGTGGAATTCTATCAAAGCCAGCTGATTTTTTAGGCTTTAATTTTTTTATGGCCTGGTAATACTCTCCCACTGATACCTCATTAAGAAAGAATATCGTTCCATTTACTGTTTCTTGTGTGATTTTGTATGTTGCCTTTTCCTCTTTGAAAACAGATTGAAAGTATTTCCCGAAATACTCAGCAGCATCAGAAAGGGGTATTTTTTATTTTCAAATTTCAATTTACAATATGAAGAAAAATATACAGATTTGAAATATTAGGATGATAGTATTAAAACTAGACAAACACACACGATGAAGAACTTGTAAAAGACATGAAAAGACTTCTATAGGTTGAAATTTATTTGTACCGAGTACCCGAATATGTTTGCCAAGTTGTCATTCAAGTATTCTTGTAAAGTGTATAAGCATTTCTCTATTGAAAACAAAAAGTATGTTACCCCTTCTCCAAACAAGTGATTTAATTCCAAGATGCCCATTTAGATAACAAAGTTATCTTCATGAGTATGGATTACTTAACTAACTGTAAATCGTCATACCAGTCTTATTTATATCACAATTAATTACCATGAGGTAATCTGTTTGCTAGGTAGTGACTCTACCTGATGGACAGGTACAACCCCACCCAATAAACAATACAACAGAGGCACTTAAATTTTAAATTTTGGATAATAATTTTGTGATGAGTTTCTAATAAATGATCTGCAACACTTGATTTATTTTCTAACGAATATTTAGCGGAAACGAACATTCGTAGATCTTTTGGTTTGGCCATAATATACACTATCACAGTTTTGACAGCTAATTTCATGGATTCCTGATGATCTCTCTAAAGTTGGAATTTTATCTTTCGGATTACCTAACAACATTTGGAGATTTTTCGTACTGCTTTGTACTAGCTGAAGGTTTGCTTCTCGGAAAATAGAGTTGAGACCTCTCGTTAGCCGTGTATCGTGTGAAATTTTGATGAGTTTTTTCCTGTAATCGAAATGCGCATCTAGGAATTAAATTACTTGTGTGGTGAAGGGGTGAAATACTGTTTGTTCTCACTGAGTGACACCACAGGCGTCCAATATCCCATTTTCCAGTTCTCTATTAATAACAATGCGATAGAAACAAATATTCTCAACCAATATTATGGCTTCTATAGATTTTTTCCGGATTCATCTAGTAGAGGCACACCGAGTTATACTGTGACGCAAGGAGGGTGACTGAAGGACGAACGCATCCCGTCGTCGACGCTGGTGCCTGAAGGGGTTGGGTGGGATAGAGTTCGCATTCGATTTTGAGCTTACCGAGAGATTTACCGTTGTTTGGTTTGTTACGGTGCAATCTCGTAGGGATGAAACCTTCCCACTCACTATACCTGCACATATCTAGTTTAACTCGGTTGCCGAGCTATTACCCAACATATAATGCCGCGAAATGAAAGATATACAAACGTGCAACGGGTCCTAATGGAGAACAGGAATGGAAATTGGGGGAGCACGCAGGAATGCAGCACCAGCATACAATATTGTTCCGAACTTGTTCACTTCATATTAGGATAATAAGGAGTTTCCTGCGGTACATGTAAACACTTGAGAGGGGATAATCTTATTTATTTTCTCTTGGCAAATGTAATACGTTGGAATGCCAGATTTGAAAAGTTAAGACTCATTCGGCAAACGCTTTGATTTTTTATTGGCCAATTAAAAAGAGAATATAAACGCCGACAATCCACGTGTACTCGATTTTTGGAAAAGACTCATTCGGCAAACGCTTTGATTTTTTAATGGGCAATTAAAAAGAGAATATAAACGCCGACAATCCACGTGTACTCGATTTTGGAAACAAATGGGTAAATTGTTTATTACACATTTCTCAAAAAAATTTATTTCTCATAAAAATGCCAACATTCTCCCAAACTCAATTGAGAAATGAATCAAACTGTGTTGCAACCAACGTGAAAAGACAGGTCGTAACGATGATTGGTATGATCTGTGAAAATCAGAAGGCAACTCAGAACAACTTTATTCATGATTCACTGTTTATGAAGGAATATCCATAAATCAAACGGAACTCCTACTGTATTACTTATTATACATGTATCGTCCTTAATTTGCAATACACCTTATGGTTCTTATATGAATTTCGATGTGTATACGTTTGTGAGCATTTGCGGGGTGATCATAAGACAACACTTTCATATTGTATCCTCCAAATGTTCTGTCTCTAAATGGCCATTGTCTATAGACTTTCTCCTTTAGGTATCCGCACAAAAAATCCATAAGAGTTAGGTCTGGGGATCTAGCAGGCCACGGATTATTTGAGTATCGCCCTATTGGGAGTTCAGCCTCGCCTCACCTATTGAGTCAAAAAGTACAAACAATTTCATGCAGCATTTTTAATGAGATGTTCTTCTATCGCCCTGCATCGAGGAAATATTTGAATGGCATAAATCCTCAGGTGTTTCGTGAAAAACATGCAGTATCCGGAAAAAAGTTAATGGCTGGGAAGGTATTCAGGGAAACCAAATAGTTGGGCCTATATTTTTGAATGCTAACTCAACCATTGAAGGAACCTGGAAATTTTAGACATCGCACCTTAGCCGTCAATTTTCGAAATTCTGGAAGAGAATCTAGATAAACAAATAGAATGGACAGATCGCTCAGCAGAGTCTACACCATCAGATTTGTTCTGAGGGGGAATCCTAAAAATCTAAGATCAACGCTATAGCACATGACTTTATTAATCATTAGAAACAATGAATAGTTGAAGAGTGGAGACCAATTTCCACCGAAACATTTGAACGAGTACGACATTGTCAGAAAGTAAATGAAGCACATTTTGAAAGATTACTATGAGGACACACATTTTAATCTGTATCAATTATACGCTAAAATGAAATTTTAGTATTAATTGAATTCGTCTAATCTATCTTAAACATGAGAAACGAGGTTACTTGCCATGAGATCCCTTTTAGAGTTTGGTCTCAATGACATTGTGACGTCATCTATGATAATTGTGACCCCAGTTACCACTAGAAAACGAGTTTCTATCCATTCATTTTCACATTTCAATATTTCATGTAAGTATAACCGTTCAAAATTCACAAGAAGAGGGTAGGGAGGGGGTTGGATAGCACTGTAGGTATCAATAATCACAGAAGTTGTGAAAAATAGTGGTATCAGTGGATAAATCGAATAGTTTTGATATTTGATAACAAGCAATATTGACAACGGGCTTTTTGGATTGGTGACCAACTTACTTTGATGGACTGACTTAGAAACGTACATGTTTGGACTACAAATATGGTCGATAATATGATGTTAAAATTTGAAATGGTGCTAAGCTTATTTAACGGCTTCTAGAAATAACATATTCAAGTCAGACTTGGGATTCCCCTATTAAATTTTATCCAATGTATAGATTCTTCAAACTTCACTGCGAAACTCTAAATCACAAGAACACTCGACAACCAAAAAAAGTCTCTAAGTTAATTCACCTAAACAAATGGTTTTTTGTATGCTTGTATTTTGTATACCATGAATATTATGATTATGGATAAAATGACACTTTAAACATCATTTCTCGATTTTTCACTTCATATTTTTACATATTTCATTTAGGTTGTAAATCCGTAGTAATTGTTGTGAAATCAGCTTTCATAGAATAGCTATGGATGTGGAGGGTGGTGGGCAACCATCATTTTCACATCGTATTATGTTATCAGAACGCTAGACTATGAACTCGTAGTAGGGCGTAGTGATTTTATTATGGGTTTCCATCAATTTCTACATTCAGCTTAATGCATAAACCTGGCTGTTTTTTCAGATAGACTTTCTGAAATATTTGAGATAATTACAACATTCAAAACTTTGAACACTGTGGAATTTTTCCCATATTTACGACGATGAGCATCGCTTCTAGAGAGAAGTTTTTCTATGTGTAAATTGTGAATGACATGTCGAATATCAGCTGTAAGATTTGTGAAATTTATAAAACACTTCGGATAGCTCGTGAACTAAGAAATCGTTCATGTTGGTGAATGAGGTATATTTTTAGTAGAATAGAGTGTATGTATATTCCATATCTGCATCGCAGGAGCAAGCCATTAAGTACTCATTTTCTTTATGTGTGTGCAAGTGATACGATTTTGAGTTGAGAAAATTGTCATCCCTTTGATGTCTAAGCCTACGTTTGTGGTCTCCATGTATCTCAGTTTCTGTATTACATTTGAAGAGTTGATTTCTAAGATGTTCTGACCTATTTTAGAAAGAATTTATTTCTATTTGGAATCAAGTTCCAACACAAAGACCAGGAAGGTCTTTTTATTTACCTTGGAATCAAAGTTCCTGACCGAATCCTGACCCATTGGGATAGAAATTTAGACCTTTAATGTTGCTGGAAACTCCACTGAACTGGTAGAACCATTAGAACCAAGATCTTGTCCTGAGAAAAAACTATTTCCAACTTTATGGAAATCCATTGCAGTGTTGAAGTAATGCAGAGTATAGATGATGCAATATTTTTATGCAGAGTATGAATGGTGCAAATTAATACAGAACACTGATGGAGCGTAGCGAAAAAAGCTTTCCAGACCTCACGTTGAGCTTACTTATGGCAAATATTTCATATATTTTTGGGATATTAATCTAACCCGTTAACTGAATTGACGTTCAATCGTCGTCCACCTTACATGCGAATAAATATTGGGTTATAACCTGAGCCGTATTTACGCGATGTATCTATATAGTTATATTATAGTACTACTATTGAGAATAGGAGTTATACTCCTTCAAATTCTGCTAATAGTTCATTTTAAATTACTATGTTTCTATTGGTTTATATTTAGGTAGTAGGTAATATGATCTGCAGATCAAAAGAAGTCCTACATAAAAGTTATTGTGGTTTTATTGCATTTTTAAGCATTTTAGTATTTACAAGAATATTTACATTTATAATTATTCAAAAGTATACCTATGCCTCGCCTAGGTTGCCTCTTGCTGGAAATTTCGAGCTAGCAGAGCAATAGTTCTATCAAGGGTTGTTTGATAGTGGGGCACTTCAAGGAAGATATTGATCAAAACAAACCTATTGATTAACAAAAACATTTTGCTCTGATTGCTATACTTGACCCCTTCATCTTCAAGGATCAGAGAGAAAAAATAGATTTACATGAAATAGTACATTTCTAAGTATTGCAAGAAGCTTTGTCATTGTCATATTTAACATAAAAGCTTTACAGTATTGTTTCTTTTGTTTTGAGTTTTCAATCATAACCTCAAGGAAGCAAACGACACAATGAAAAATTATTCATCAATCTCTGCTACCAATTATCGAAACAAACAAGCGAACAAAAACAAACCGAAACACAATAAAGTCGAAAAGCGTGGATGACACGAACAAAATTATTCTTGGGAAATCCTTTTCGGAAAAGTTATTTCGGTACGCGGACCAATTTTACCGTTGTCACTTATCAAACAATTTATTTCTGTGGGGCCCTCAGAAGTTTTATTATCTACAAACCTTCTCCTTGTTATTTTAAAACCTCTTCAATCACTTACGTAGCGGAGAGAAGTGAATGTCGAACTACTTACTCTTCCGGCGTGTGCTAATTCCTTTTCCGGAAGGAAAACCGTGTGCCTTTTTTTCCGGGGATTGAGAAGGGTTTCGTGGTTTATTTTCTGAGTTGCGAACGTATGTGCTGAAGAATTACTATTCATCGTTTACATATAGTCCAGTGGGGGTTTTTGAATGCAAAAGGTGGGGTAGTTGCGATTTTTCAGTATGTTGTTAGGCTTGGGGCCCTAACGAAAAATCCAAGTTTTCGACCTCGAGGCGCTTGCGCTCGAGCCGCCATCTTGGATTTTAGGTAAAAAATTTAGTTTTTTTATAATAACTCAAAAACGATGGTATTCACGACAAAATATGTTCCATACAAAGTTAAAGATGACCAAATTTCCTACATTTTTTGTGGGAAACATTTTTTTGTAGCACACATATGTTAGGAGTTGCAGCTCAGTGAATTTGCACTATTTGAAAAAAAATGCGCAAACTTCATTTTGGTTGAGTTTTATTTTATTATTCTTATTAAATCATCATATTTTCACATGATTATAAAAAAGGCAATATTATCATTTAACAGTATTATACTTTACGTAAACAAACTTAAAGGCGAAAAGTATATCGCATTTTTTTTTAAGAGTAGTAAATTATGATTTTAGAGCGTTACAAAAATTAATTTATACTACATTTTGGTACATTTTGATGGTCTGGGTTGGTTATTGTCGGTGTCATGGTCGTAGTTGTCTGTGTCCATGTCGTAGTTTTGGTCCATAGCCTGAAAAAGGTCGTCATCCTCGTCCTCGCTTTCAATGCGGATTTCCGGCATATTTCCCCAAGATTCTCCGTGGCAGAAGCCACTTACGACCGAACATTTGAGTCCAGCCTTTTGGCAGCTGCATGCCCCACCACACCCCTTTTTGCAGGTACGAGATACCGATTTTAATAAGGAATTGGGAGCCGGTTTTTTCGCCATTGTTATCGAAGTGAGCCAGTAAGCGCCATGCTTCCAACCCTAGTCTTCAAGATTTTTCTCTATGCCTCTCTATGTCTGTACTTGGTCGTCCTAAAGGCGTGGAATTGCTCCGCGACTTTTGTAGGTGGCAAAGAGGCAAGATTAAATTTGCTTTTCAGCGTAGATTTGGCAAAGCGTTGGAAACGAATCTCTTCCAAACTCTCTTTATCCATGTTGCCACTATATGAAGCTACAAGAAAGCGTACTCCGGCCTCGGCAATCTCTTCTGGCGTGGCATCTTGTTGGTTGAAAATTTCAATTATTTCATGAACCGCTCTGTTCTTTTTCATTAGCGTACAAAATTCAGTTTTGAATAGGGATGACGTAGTGTCACAACCACTGAAGGCATGCAAGATCATAATGTGCTTGGTTGCTTTTTCCTAGGCTGTCAGAAGTACTAACAGGTCAACGTCTTCCCTGACCACAAAAACAGCATCAAATATTGATTCACTGCATAATGAAATTGCAGTGTTGACAATTGGCACATCCGCATCATCTTCAGCTTGTTCAACTGTAAATTCAGCCAGCTCAAATTTGTTCTTCAGCATCGATATGAGACGAACTTTATTTTTTTCATTGGATAAAAATCGTTCCTGCGAAACTTGCACCACCATTGTCTCATCAAAAAGGACATCGGCAGACACGTGCTTTTTTGATCGAAACTTCACGGAGCTGTAATTCTAAACATATGTGTGCTACAAAACAAAAATTTCACAAGATATATGGGAAATTTTGTTTTCTTTAACGGTGAAAATTACAGTGCTTTGGCACATCGCAGAGATTTGGGATGAAATTAAATGTCTTTGCAGAGAATATTGGCAAAACGCAGAGATTATCCTTATCCTCATACTAAAATAAATAATCACCCGTTTCTAAGTGACAGTACATGAAGCGACAAATCAAAATGACCAAAAATGGAATATCCAACGAGCAGTCACAGCAATTCACACTCTGTTTCAGCAAATTGTGGAGTTTTATGAGAAAAACAAATTAATGACGCTAACTTCACGAGGCGCCGTCTTTTTTAGGTTTGATGGTATTTTTCGATGAATATACAAGAGTTCTGGAGTTGTTAGTAGTGTTTGATCGAAAAACAAAAACTTTTTCGTTTATTAGCTTTCGTAAGGTTAGAACTTCGAAAAACTCAACATTTCGAAAGAAAAAAGAAAACAGTTCCGATGGGAGTTCTAAATCTTCTTCCCCGAAAACACCCACATACCAATTCTCAACAGAAATGGAACATTTCGTTAAAAGACAAAAATGAATCTCAGAACAGTTCAGATATAAGTTCTGAGTAGCACTCGGCGGTGGGCCATAGAATAGCAGAATAATCTTGGTAGTAACAATAAATCAGTAAACCATTACAACGTAAAACCAATATAATGAAGAATCAATTATCTATCAGAAAAACATTTCATAAGACTTAAAAACGAAAAATCAAAATGTGTAGATCTGATTTATAATCCGAATAGAAATTCATCTAATGTGTATTTGTGAGAATCAATAAAGCATCATACGCGGAAGCCGTAGGAATAGATTTCATAGATCTGAATTCAGCAAGAATGGAAAGTGATTGAAATGAAAAAACTGAGTAATCGCAAATCTCGATAAACTAGGCTGTGCGTAACAGAAAACCATAAGTCTTGAAAAATGAAGTAACTGAATTTCATCAAAATATCATTCAATAGTACCTATCTAAAAACGTAATACCAACAAATCATCCGAAAATTAATCGGTAGTATCGTAAAATCCAAGGAAACGAAATGTGTAGGACATAAAATGATCAAAATCGAAATCTAGCAAAATTTGTGGAGGGGATGAGCGAATGGAGGGCCAAGCTCGTAGGAAACGAATAACTCGTTATAAAACTTGCCCTATTATATCCTAGGTGCCGCTGACTTATCTGATTCATTTACTATCCGTCTTATGACTTCCAATATGCCAATTTTATATCCTGTGATGTATGGATTCGGCGATTTTAGTTCATATATCTTTCGAATATGATACTTTGCAGACTTACGATATTCTGTTACGGTATTTTATCAATTTTACAAAATATTGTTTTTGTAATTCGCTGGTTTGATCGAATAATCGTCTTCACAATTTTATTTATTCTACTTTGTTGGTATTACAGATTTATTTCCTTACAATGTTCAGTAATTCGAATTACGGTTCTTCATAAGTCAGATATGATGATTTATGATTCTGGGATAATTTGTCTATGATGAAAATTGGTTACTGTAATTTGATGATTTTATAATTTTTTTTTTCCAATTATTTTCCTTTTCTTTAAAATTAATTCTTATCAAGTTCGGTTCTCTATTAGATCTTTATTGAATTTTATCGGTTCGATACTTTTAATTCATGGACAATTTCTGTTTGACATTTTACTGTTCTGATCGATTATATGTAATCCACTCGGCGACTTTTACAAATTATCCTTATCGAAATTGATTGTAAAAACCTAAACTTTTTAATCGTCACCTACCATAAGGAGCGAATTTATAAAAAAAAACAACATTTTGGATGAAGACAATGAAGAATCTAATGAAGAATCTGTTGAAAGTTCTGAGTAGCACATATGTTGATCGATTTTAAACCAAAACTTTTTCATTTATTAGCTATTATAAGGATAGAACTTCGAAAAACTCAACATTTCAAAAAAAAATAGTTCCAATGGCAGTTCTTAATCTCCGTTCCCGAAAACCCCCGCATACCAATTTTCGATAGAAACGGATCTTAATCACAAAAGTCGTGTGTTATTCAGAACTGCCTGAGCTTCCTTTATTTGTCTCAATTCGAAATGATAATATTTCGAATTTTGAAACCTAATAAATAAAAAGTATTTGTAATTCGATTAAACTCAATGAACATATTTTTTCAAACTCCCAGTGCTACTCAGAAGTCTCATCAGAACTGTTTTGAGATTATTTTCTGTTTTTATTCGAAATGTGGGTTTTAAGAATTTAGCACTATATTATAACTGAAGTTTTGTTTTTTCGATAAAATTTGATAAACATATTTTGTAAAACTCGTCGAATGCTACTCAGAACTCTCATCAGAACTGAAATATCTGTTTTTTTTATTTCTATTCTTTATTTCTTTTTAATTCAGCAGAACTATTGTAAACAATGTCAAAAAGTCCAGAACTCTTCCATATTTCCGAACTCATTTTTGCGAAAAAGATGGCGCCGCGTTAAGTTAGCACCACTAATCTGTTTTTCTTATCAAAATCTATAATTTGCTGGAACTTTTCAAAATTTGTATCAGGAACTCCAGAACTCTACCAAATCTACCCAGAACTCAAAAAAAAATCAGCTTTTGCAGAAAGTCCGCGCCAACTTCACATGAGTTGAAAATAGCACAGAGACCCATGTATAGCATGTTGAACAACGAAGAAATGATTTAGACGGTTGTTTTATTTTCATGTAAACGATACCTACATAAGCGACAGATAGTCAAAACCTATTTAGATGGAACTTTTCATGACCACTCTATAAATTATTATGGTGAGTCATCCGTTCAACCTTAAAAGTTCATGATTCAGTCAGTGGAGTGGCTCGACCTGATATGTGAGAGCCTACATTTCAATTTTGGATACATATTTTTGTAATATCTACTAGACCATGTTTGAATGGATTTGTACAGGTTTCATATCAAAGTATTAAAGAAAATGTTTTACTTTTGTAATCAAGATTAACAATATCGAGAAAATGGATTTAACATAATCAAAGGAGATGTTCAATATTATTTTCATTTCTCCGTAAACATGATTCAATTCTGAATGCAAATTCGTCCACAACCAACAAGGTTTCCTGCGACATAAATTGAATTTCTTCTCATATTCTATCCTTTCAATTGTTGGAGATTTTGTGGCCTAATCAGGTAGTTAAATGATGTAAAATCTGGATTTCTTGGTGTCATTCAATAGTATCCATTCTTCTAATACAATGGTTTGGAAATACTTTCCAATAGTTTCTGCTCTTCCTGTTTTCGTTTGACATTCATCCTGTTTTTTTCATAGCATTCCAGTAGTTATATTAACTGTTCTATCTACTTTTCACATTGAAACATGGTATCATTGAATCGACAACAAAAAAAACACACTTTTTGATTTTATGAACTTGTTGGTTTCAAATACCTCGTTCTTCAAGAGGTGATAAGGGTATTCTACTTGAAACAGAGCAAGTTAATTGATCAAAATTCCGGTTTCTCAAAATGAAACTCTCAGTCCTAATGCAAAGCCGCCTTGATGACATGACACCCAAAGAGCTCAAATACATGGAAGTCATCATACTCATTAAATATGATTAGACAAGATTATAAATCTCCCGCAAACAGGACTTTATTAGTTGAATATGAGAGAATAATGCCAAAAGCAAGGGTACAGACGTACCTGTTCAGTCCCAACTTTCCTCATACATTTCATCAATTATGCCGCCGATTTAATATTCAACAAATTTAAAGTTTGCCAGACAACGTACTTCATTCTGTACTCGTGCTAATCAAATGCACACGTGAAGTCAGTGGGAATATTTAATCGAAACTTCAAATACAGCAGTGTTACTCAGGAAAATATTATCTCCGCCATCAAAGGAGGGAAAGAAACATTAAAGAAAAATAGAATAAGAAGATGAAGTGGAGATGAGCACAAAATATGAAGTTGTTCTAACTAACTAAGGGCTTTTCAATGAGTTATGAAAACTCCAGAGAGTGAATATCATCTGAAGAAGGCAAATGAGAAACGTTGTGAGAATGATCATTCGAAGGACAAAAAATAATACATCACACGGGCAGAAACCCGAGAAAAAATAGATCACCAGATTTTGTCCGTTAGTATAAGTTGGCGACATTTGGAAAACTTTTTCGTCTCAGGAAAAAAGTCATTCTTCATAAAAAGTTCTGCTTGTTTCAGAACCTGATTTTGAATAATGAAATCTTGAAATCTTTCAGTTTTATACGAGTAGTATCATAAAATATATATTTGGTACAATAAATAGCAAAGTACTTTTTTGTGATAATCTCGAAAATTGTGTGACAAGTATAAAATCTCACTTCGATGTAGCATTTCCCCCTAGAACAGCTCGAAAACCAAAGTAAAGTAAACAACTTCTGAGTCTCGGAAGAAATAGAAGCCTCTAGTTCATGTTGACAGATCTATATGCTATTCAAGAAAAAACACCATGATTTGAAACGTTTAAACAAGGCTCGATTAACATAAAAATATTGTTTCAGTAATGTCATCCAATATTCTGAAAACAAAAACAGTCTCCTAGTCAATCATCAATAGACTCAAAAATATGGAAAATTCAGTGCAACGTAATATACAATGGTTGCATGGCAATAACTGATTACAGATCCTTATAAAGTTGTTGATATATTTAATAAATTTTCAAAGGAGGCCCCCAAAAAGTCATTGATTCCATTCCAAATATCTTCCTCGAAGATTCTGCAGATATGCCCAATAGAACCTTACAATCCATGGTGCTACTCAATTCATAGAAAATGCTATGATCCACATCTTTGCAAAACTCAAAAACCCGATGATCCCCAACTGTCAATGTAATCACAATTTTGCTCATTTCTATTAACACCCTTTATACATATTTTCAACTATCCCTACTCAACTGAAATCAAAAGTAGTACCTGTGTACAAAAAAAAACTCTAGAAATTATTAGAAAAATTATTGACCAATTTCTTCGACATCATCACTTTCCAAAAATTTTTAATATTGCATGCTAGAAATCTCAATTATTTCCTAGAAAAGTTGAATCTTATACCAACGAACAGCTTGGACTCAGAAAAGCACAATCAACTACACCTACTAAACAATATCCTGGAAGTGTATGATGGATGTAAATGTCCAATTGGAGTATTCATTTATTTGATTGTGTACCACACAATCGATTTCTAGACAGGCTCTTGGCACTGGGTATAAGGGAAAGAGTACATGATTGGTTCATATCGTTTCTTGCAAATGAGAATCAATATCTCATAACAAGAGAGTGTCACTTTACACTATTCCAGAACATTACTTGCGGAAGCTCCAACAGTTACAAGAAGAACTTATTCTCCCTTTTTCTGGCAGACATTGTGAACTATTTATCAGAATTATCCTGTATCCAGACGATCTATCAGTTTTGCTATAGAGATTCTCTGGACCGGTTTCGTGGGTAAAATGCGTTGCGTTACTATAGCAACAATCAATAACTTATTAGAAGTGTCAGTGCAAAGTTTCACGTTAAAAAGTCAAACCAGTTTTGCGCAATAAAAGTAGTTCTTGTAGAAAATTTTGCAGATAATCCGACAAATATAATTCAACGGTCGTATGGGGAAGTAGTTGTTTTCTGTTGGCGACTAGTAGACGAATATATATGTTATATGGGAAAGAGCGGAAGACTGGATTGTATAATTCATTTTTCATTATTGGTTTAAAGGTCGATGTCATTAACTTTCCGTTCCGTTCACCGTTGCCGTCTGCGTTCGCCGTTCCGTTACCAGTTCAGTACATTGAAATGCATAAGATCATTCATAAACTCATGCGAGCGGTAGACGGCATCGGACAACGGAGTTTATGAATGATGTTATGCATTTCAATGTACTACACTGGTAACAAAACGGCGAACGCAGACGGCAACGGTAACGGCGAACGGAACGGAAAGTTTATGAATCGACCTTAATGGTCGTCGGCCAAGTAGAATCAACAATGTGTTCTCATGAAAATATGGCTTCTGAGATGCTATAGTCGGAGTGCTCTCTAGGCCAAAATCAATAGAGCATTTTTTCCTAATAAAAATACTAGTAGAAAACGAACTGTACCATCACATGGAAGACAGTCCGTAGTGATATTCTGTTATGTGTTCGATCATTAGCTTTGACACAATTGCAATTTGAATTTTTTTTGCACTATCTTGCAGCGTGCCTGGATGCTCTAGTGATAGTCCGATTTCAATTTATGAAACAGATTTTGGAAGTAGAAGTACAGTACCATAAAACGTACATGGGTGAAAAATGCTTGCAAACATGACTGAAAATGGCCGAACTGGTGAAAGCGGTCGAGTGGTAGGAGTGAGAGGTAGATGAGAGGAAGCGTATTATCACGTAACCCGTTCTTAAAAGAATACCCCTCATCTCCTGGACTCTCCTACCACTCGGCAGCTAACGCAGGCTCGGTCGTTTTCAGTCATGTTGGCATGCAATTTACACTCATTTCGCACTATTGTAGCGCAAAATGAGGATACACATTTTGTAGTACTATAATTCTACTTCCGTAATTTGTTTGAGAAATTGAAATCGGGCTATCACTAGAGCATCCAGGCACGCTGCAAGAGAGTGCAAAAAAAATTAAATTTCAATTGTGCCAAAACTAACGATCCGACAGCGCCTGTTTTGAGCACACACAAAGTATACATGATTCGATACTTTCATGAGAAAGGCCAATCCTACTTATTGAAAAATGACGGTTTTAAGAATTTTTAAAAAAATCGCAAAATTTTCCGGTTTTTCCAGTTTTTCTTCTTTACTAATGATCTGACAGGGTTGTGAAACATCTACAATTCTTCTCATTGATGCAAACAGATTGCTCTATTACTTTTTATTTTATGAGCAAGACAATTGAAAAAAAAACACGTTTTTGTTATTTAAATGTTTATAACAAATTAATGAATGACAGTTGCGAGTCCAAAACATAACAGAATATCTTTCATGTGATGGCATAGTCGGTTTCCTACTAATATTTCTGTTGAAAACTCACTCATTTTATGCTCTATTGCTTGGTGTACTCTAGATTCCAGAGATGACGCTGGAAGCATACCACAGTGTTTACCTTGGGAATTCCCAACAAAGGCTGAAGTGGTTTTTCGATTTTATTGGGTGAACTGTCCATCCCTGAACCGGTGTGAAAACAGCAGCCAAAGTTAGCAGACCAAATCTTCGAAGATACCCGATCGACCAGTGGCGTACCGATAAAATTTTCAAATAATAATAAGAGGTTCTTGCGATGATTATTAATAAACATCTGTAAATCTGAGTGAGACTTATTGAATAACTTCACTGATGTCTAGGTTGAAAGTGGGTGCAAATGTAACCTTCATATGCGAGAAACATATTTCAAATAGGAAATTATTTCTGAAATGGATTTCTTGATGTTGGTGTGAGCAAACTCAACTAGCAACAAATTGAATATATCATTTGGTGCTGAAATGATTTGACTATGAAATACAGGGCTTTATTTTTCAGCCAATCAATGATTCGTTTATAGCATTATCGACTTCCTTTGGGATCCTGGGGTGGATTCTTCGACCATAGTATTTTGAATATTTATTTCTGAAAGAAGACTTTGTTCTAGCATAAACAGATTCTGGTTGTCGATTTGGATTTGCAAAAGGTTTATTTCGTGAGAAAATCATAGACTTCTCTCGGGGTCGGATTTTCCAACCCTTAAATTTAGATAATTTTTTACTGAAATAAAGTTTGTTTCCAGCAGAATAGATTTTGGAAGACGGTTCTGTGTTGCAGAAGTTTCTTTTCGAAAAAAAATTATCGACTTTCTTTGGGATTCTGGGATGGATTTTTCAATCCTACAATTCTAAATAGTAATTTCTGAAAGAAGACTTCGTTCTGGCATAAACACACTAGGCACTCAATTCTGTGTTGCAAAAGGTTCATATCGTGAAAAAATTATCGAGTATTCTTGGGATCCTGAGATGGATTTTTCAACTCTAACATTTTTAATGATATTTTCAGAAAGAAGACTTCGTTCTAGCACAAACAGATTTTGTCATACGAATTTGTGTGAAAAAACTATCGACCTCTTTTTGGATCCGTGCTTGGAAAATCCGACTCTGGATCCCAAGGGAAGTCAAAAATTTTCTCACGAAATAGTCTTCTTACAACACAAAATCTGTTGCCAAAACCTGTTTATACTAGAAAGTCTCCTTTCAGAAATTAATTCAAAATTTTAGGATTGAAATCCACCTCTGAAACCCAAAGGAACTCGATAGTTTTTACAAGAAATTAACCTTTTACAACACCTAATCAACTACAAAAATCTGTGGTGAGGCATCGAATACTTCGAAATTGTGATATTCCTTTTCGTAAACTGAACGAAATTTTTTGAGAAACAAATCATTCACAGCCGTTTGAGCAATAACTCTAAATTCAGGAGGCGTGCAACCTGAGTTTTCTTCATCAGTCATTTAAAAAAAAGCAATTTACTAATATTTGCATTCAAAATTTGAATAACTTATGTGAATAAATGTACCTTCAAATTTTAAATATTTTATCAATGTTACCAACCCGATATTTCTGATATTAATTATTAATATCAAACCTAGTTTTTTCCAGTAAAAAAATGCCAAATAGAAAAAACAGTATATGAAACACGTTTTATAAAACACATTGTCGCACTTGTTCTCTTGGAGCACTCCTCGCTTCGCTCGTCGTAGTCCAAACAACGCGTGAGAAAAAATGGTGTCTTATAAAACTTAAATATACTATTTCGTTATTAGTTGTCTTTACTATTTTAATATAAATTGTGGTTTACCTACTGGTAAATATTAAACTGTTTACTCCGATGGCATTTTTTTCATACTCCATATTTTTGACATGTTTGTGATCTTCGGATGAATGAATTTGATTTGACATGTTTATAATATGAAACGAATGTGAACTTCAATATCCGGTTGTTCACATCTTCATAACAATATTGGATATAGGTCAGTTCCGAATAATGTTCATCTAACTAAATCCAACCAGATTCTGGAAATCAGTTTGAGTAAAAACGTGGTGTCAAAATACAAAAGTAGAATAACATGTGAACTCACTTCCTTAATATCTACTCAGCTTTTGCCACTGACTATCCTGGTAATGAACGCTCGGATCACATACCTGAAACAAACGAATAGAGCAATTAAAATAAGCACTTCAAAATATAGAGCAAAACGAAAATTTATCAAATCCATTAATTTTATTAAATCAAAATGAATGTGTTTTGGCACCGACTGATTGATTACTTGAATTAAAATTGAACATCATTCAAATCACACCTAACAAGTCTATGGATAATGGATGCCAATTTTTATTTGAATGCCATCCCAATTATGAAAACTGATAATCGAATGATGTTCCCGGAAAATACTGTTAATTAACCAGTATGGATTAATAGAGACGAATATAAAAGTCAACAGTTTGTTTTTGCCTCATGAAAAAAAAATCAGCAATTATATGACGTAGGTTGTTGAAAATGTGGTGAGTATATGAGTTTACTCATTTCAATATAATTTTGATTTCTGAATATGGTTTTTTGGGAATTTACATTTTTTTCATTTCAGACTGTGGAAGGTTATATTCCCAAAAAACCAAAAATATTTTGAATTAAAATCGAACTTTCAATCAATAATTAATTTCAATATTCAAACAATACTGTAAAACACATTCAATAATTATGTATCATAATATTGTTTATTTGGCAGAATTTACAAAGGTACAGGAATAAATAAAGAATTCCCAAAGAAGGATATCCTGTGCGTCGGATGTATTATACATACCACAAATTATTATAAAACAGAAAAAAAAATAAACGAGAAATCATAGTTTTAAGTAATATACAGTGCGGCTTTCAACAGCCCCCCCCACTATTAACCTTTGAACGGTTCCAAAAATGTGACGAAACTTTGGACTGAAATCACAGATACTATACTTTTTCAAATAAAGGACATTGTGAATGCTCGAAAGGGGGCACCTCAACTTCATAATTCCAAATAACATGGAGGATCATCGTTGAAAAGACTTCTTTCAACCATCTAATTTTTTTTCCAATTTCGTAAATACTTTTTTACAATATACATCTGAAATATCAAGCTGAGACACATGACATAAGGACATGCGATGAATCAAAACAGTGGGTATAAAAGAAAACACATCTAGATTCTATCTGTCAGCCAGAGCGCAATAAAAGCTCTGAATTCAATACAGATAAAGTCAAAGAAAGTTTGGGAATTCCTTCAGAGCCTCAATGAACTGTCAAAACACAATAAGGTTACACTTGCGTGGTAACACTTGCCAGGACATAGGAGAATTGAAGGCAATGAAAAAGCAAACCAACTTGCAAAACAAGCATCTGAGACACCTGAGCCAAGCACTGACGGCTGACACTCTCAACCTTAACAGATCTGAAATATGCACAATCACCGGCTCACTAACCGGACACTGCGGCCTTAGAAAACACCTACACACCATGGGAATAAACAGAGAAACCGTGAAATATAAATTATGTGGTGACGAGGGGACCCTCACATCATCTTCGAATGCGACGCGCTGCTCAATAGGCGTGCTAGAGCTATGGCTCGAATCTTCGAATTATTCCAGAGCCTGATACGCATTCACAAACTCCCCAGAAATTTAATTTTTGGGCTGGGATTCTGGGAGACCATATAGAAGGTCCATATTTTATTGATGGTAGTCTCAACTTCTTGATACAAATGTGAACCCAGAAATCACTCAACTGCTTGAAGACGTAGATAATCTACTTGAAGGTCAGCTCACCGTTCAACAAAATGGAGCTCCTCCAGATTTTGTTGTACCTGTATGTCAAATTTTAGATAACAATTTCCCAGGAAGATGTTTTGAAAGGCAACCTGACCAATAGAGTGGCCTGCTAGATATCCTGATACATCACCATTAGAATTCTTTTCATGAGGACATTTGAAATCAAAAGTTTATATCACATAGCCCAATTCTCTTGAAAATCTACGCAGAAGAATTGTAGATGAGTGACGCACGGTGTCTCAAGATATGTGCGAAGACATTTAGAAAATCGCTTATACTTCTGTATGGAACTGAATGGTTCACATTCCGAACCTTTCATATGATGATAACATTTCAGGTTGTAAAAAAATCTAGCTAACACTTAGTTTTCAGTAAACCTTCCACAACACTCAGATGTATTTGTGATTGAATTCCCTTTAAAATGATGTGTTACAAGTATGGTAGTCTTATTGAAAATTCTGAGGTAGGGGGTGCTGGGGATGAGGGGGTTGACAGCACAATGATGACGTATTCGGAGATAAGGAGGATGACTAGTTTTAGCTGGGACACACTGTATATGAGCACTGCAATTTTCCCAATTGCAAAATTGTTCATTCAACTTTCCTCTGGCCGCTTTTTCGTATTGTCGCGACTAGGGCTGCTAGGATTGCAACCTCAGTCACATAAGTGGTTGTTTCTCTTATACGAAATGCGACTTGGGTGTAGCTACAGATGGTAGCTATTGAAACTCGAGGGTAAACAACGAATATAAACATTTATTTTATAACAACTGAGATACGGTGGGAAAGCTATATACATATTTTAAATAAGGGACACTCAATAACATGATACTTGAAACAACTCTTGTCTAAAACCATTACTAAGCCAATACTAAGTTCTTTGTCCTTTTATGGACGACTTCAGCTGAGGCCAAAGGGCCTAGCCTATAAGGCTAACTGAGTGCTAGGACTCTCTCCTCTATAGGAGTCTATTACTATCCCCCATCATTCCAATCATCTTATGTCTATACAGTGCGGCTTCTTTTAGTCCCCCCCCTGTTAACTTTTGAACGGTTTGACGTACAAACATGAATAAAAAACCGTTTGGAGGGTTTCACCGAAACTACTTTTTGAATAAAAAAATATGGTGATTGCTCGACAGGGGGCGCGGGGAAGCACATCAATTCAAAATTTTTAAATGGCATGGGGGGTCGAGTGTCACATCGTTGAAAAGAGAATTCAATTCTCTTTACAACCATTTAATTTTTTTTGAATTTCGTTAATATTTTTTTTGCAATTCAAATTCGAAATATCAAATATAAATGCGGATCTGAAAACTAGTCATACCTTGATAAATTTGAACGGTTTGTTGTGGAATAATGAAACCAAAAACATTGCGAAGGGTATTATCGATACTACTTTTTGATAGAAGAAATATTGCAATTACACTACAGATGGCGCTGGAGGCACACCAACTAGAAAATTGCGATAGGCATAAAAATCGAAATTGGGAAAAAATTCCTTAACCAACTTCAAAAATATTTAGATGGTTGTAAAGAGAATTGAATTCTCTTTTTAACGATGTGACACTCGACCCCCCATGCCATTTAAAAATTTTGAGTTGATGTGCGCCCCCTGTGGAGCAATCACCATATTTTTTGTTTCAAAAAGTAGTATTAGTGAAACCCTCCAAAAGATTTTTTTTTCATGTTTGTACGTCAAAAAGTTCAAAAGTTAACAGGGGGGGGCTAAAAAAAGCCGCACTGTATAATGATAGAAATGTTTTATTTCCATTCGGTCAACGATTAAGCAAGACTTGCGACTTTGGACAATTTCAATGCCAACCGCATAATGACAATGAACTGCCATCGTGATCGAATTAGTAAATAACAAGAGTGAATGGATTAATACACTAAGGGCCAGTCTTTTCAGTTCCAGTTAAACTCCAGATTAATTAACTATTGGTTGGAAAGTGATCCTTAAAACATCATTTAAAGAATGTCATTCACCATCTAAACTATTAGTTAATTATCTGGAGTTTAACTGGAGCTGAAAAGACTGGCCCTAAAACAATTTAAAGGGTATTCCTGACATTCACGACAATATGAATAATAATAAAACGAATTTTAAAATGAAAACAGGATCATGCAAGCATTCGAAACAAAATAAATTATCACTAAAATATGTGTCTTTTTTCTACCTTAAAGAAAGTTTCGTAAGCCAGCTGGCTAAGAAAACGAATTCTGAGTTAAATCTGAGGATATAATACGTGCTACGTTCCTCAAGGAACATACTCTTAAACGGGTTTATTATAATGGACCTACAGAAATCCGAAATGCACGAACCGAGGACCTGCTAAGGAGAAGTGGAGTCCAGTATTATTTCGACATCGTTTAAATACCCTCCTTCCGACGGACATCGGATTACATTTGACAGATACTTGTGTTATATTCCAAGTATTAGTTCATTGCTTGCTTGCGTTCCTGATTATTCTCGAGAGTTCATCGATACAAACTGAAAACATAGTTGGATTCAATTATTGTAGTGCTCAGCATATTTTTGAAACCAGCCCGAAAACAAACGATTTCAAATCCAGTTCACCAATCCACCGATGAAAGATGTTTTCCCATGTCTATTAATAATCAAACCGATGTCAAGAACCTCAAACGTTTTCAGTTGATCGGAAAATTATCCATAGTCTGAGGTTACTAGAACAGATCGAATCGAATAATTCCCATCCACCTTATTGTTCCATCATAATTTTCTATTCTCATTCTAGTGGAAAAAAGTAATAACTAATAATAATTTTCCCACATACTATTTGAATAATGAAATGCCTGGTATGAGGCAATACGATAAGTACCCATGAACACTAATGTTCCGGTATTTTATCCATCAGATGTTAAGTAAGCTCTCATCATTAATCCTTCTTGGTAATTATCTCTTCTGTACACTCGGTGAACCTGGGAGTAAGTAATAATAACTCAGCGTCGTAATTACTATTTAGATTTGTGAATATCCATTTAGGACCCTATGCCATGAGTTCCATTATGTAATTATTATTAAAAGTATCAATTATTAGTAATCAGAATTCCGAAAATATTACGTGGTATCCTGTATGCACGAGACAAGGCATGTTGATCCTTCAGCATTCAACTTTTACGTACTCAACATAATTTCAATAATTCTATACCTAGAAAGGTATACATTTCGAGAACTGAAAATAAAAATAAATCATGCCAATAAGATTATATGAATACGTATCAGAAAAAAATAACAAACGCATTTTATTATACAGGGTGACCCACGGTTAAACCGCCAAACGTTCAGGATCATTTTATTTGGGTAAAAAGGAAACTATTTTTCCTATAACAATGTGTCCTAACTTGCTTAGTTTTCGAAATACAGAGTGTTCAACGTTTTTACAAAAAATCTGTGTTTTATCAATTATTCAAAAACCTTCTAGCAGATTTCAATAAAACCTGTCATGCTCATATGCGGTAATAAGGGGTTTCTTTTAATGTATTTATGGAAACATTATTAATTCCAGTGGCGTTCCAAGGGGTAATCTAATTAATGTTAGGACGAATCACTGTTCTCCACTGTTTTTTTGCATGTTCAGTTTTTTTCTGGATTAAGCCATTAAAAACGCATTTTTTTTTGTTTATTTCAGTATCTTCCTCCAGTTATGAAAAATAATTTAAAAACCGATTCCTTGCAACTAGAAAAAAAAACTTCCTGAGAAATTGATATTATTCATTGAATTTTTTTAGTACACAGAAAAATAAAAGTTCATAAAAATGGCCATCATTTTTTTCAATGCAAAGTTCGCACCTACGAACGATGAATTCTGTAGCTGCACAGCATCTTGCTGGTGTGATCTCTAGAGCTGCTTGAACAATCCTTTCTAGGAAAATACCTGCGCCGTTGATGGGCTCAGCATACACTTTGTTTTTCATTCATTTTCAAGCAAGTTAGAACACATGACTTTACCACCTTCCACCTTCTCGAAAAATCTTTATCTGAATGAGTATATTAATAGTTGCAGAAAATTCAGTTGTAACATTATCCAACAAAATTTTCGGGTATTGCCGGACGTTTCAAAAGTGTGCAGGGTCCTAAAATAAGTCATTTCACAAAATTTGTAGGCATGAACTACTACTACAAAATTGTGAAATAAATTATTCATTCAAAAAATTTAAAATGATAAAAAAAACATCCTATATTTTTATACAGGATGTTTACTACGTACTGAAAAGGTACGAATAATCGCTTAGGTTGATGAGACGCTTATTATTTTTCTTCTGCAGGGCTAGGATTCTTTCGTGGAATGACGGCGAATAAAACATATTTCTGACTGCAATTTTACTCATAAACGTTTCTATGAAACAATTCTCAATACATAAATAGCAAATAATAATAAATATCAAATAGTACAAGTTTCCATTCTATTTCTCGGACCGTCGCCTGACAGCAGCTGTCAAGATGACATCTCCTCTTATCAACATGACATCTCCTCTTATCAACCATGCCTTCCAAGATCCAGTTCATTCATAGGCGTAGTTTAAGTAAAGGCAGAACCACCACAGTACTATGTTTTTACATAAGAAGATTTAGTTCTCATTTTTCATGATGATCTCCTACTACGTAGTAACGGCTATATATGTACCAATTTATTAAAAAAAAATAAGTTTTAGATATTTGAAATGTGTCAAGTTAATGCCTCTTAATAAAACACCTGTTTAAGAAATGTAAGTCCATAGTGACAGTTCCACTCACTATTGAAGTTGCACGTTTCGAAAATATTTGAATTATATTAAAAAAGGTTTTTTATTAAGCCATCTGTAATGGTCTGTTCTTTCGAAGATTTTTCTTCTTTCGGCCATAACTTGACAATGACGCAAAATAAAAACTCCCATTCTTAAAATGTATTGCTCGATTGAATGGTGGAAAAATCTATAGGGCGATCCACTTAAATAATTGACACTTTGTGTTGCCCCGCTCTAAAAAAACATTTTGCATGTCTATGACTATTTTTGTAACGAGCAACAAAGTAAGCTCTATAAGTTATATATACATTTATTTTTCATATTCCTTATTATTGGCGAAATATTAATTGTACTTCCTCACACTAATAATATAATATAATCTTTTAGAATACATTATCCATGCCAAAGTTCACTATCCAAATATTCCAAATGTTGAAGTTTCAAGCTTACGTCTTCTGGGCCCACACCAAATCACCAATTATCAGTTGAAAACAGCATAATTATGAAATACGAGACTCCAGCAGAATTTTTGTGTATGGTAAAATAAGAACCCATCTCGATTATAATTGAAATCGTGCCGTCAATTAATACTATCAACAAAATATCGTGCGTGGTAACTATACAATAATCTGATAACTAATTAAAAAGTTGTAGCACGGACAATATACTTGACGAAAACTAAGTCAGGGAGATTATGTGTTATTAGGAAAAAGTTTTCACGACGATGATGTGGGGATCCAGGTAGGCTACGTGTTGGATGTAATAAAGCACTGGTGTGGAAATTTGATACAAGGTTATTGTACGGCGAAGAAGAGTATATAGTAGATTATAGCAGATAATTACAGTTCAATAACTTTATGTTTCAGGTGTAATAACAATCACGCAGTTGAGAAGGCATCGACCAAGGAAGAAAAATTATTGAAAGCAAAAAACACTGGGGAAATTTTTAATTACCCATAGTTAGAAATCGAATAACCCCCAAAAAACTCCAATAAGATAGGGGACAAGCAAAGACAAGCAGAGACAAGCAGAGACAAGCAGAGGTTAGCACCAGTGGTTATAAAGATGACTTTGCTGATTTCAACTCACTTGGGATTAGTAGAAATCTACCTATGGCTATTAGTTTATGTTTCTGTAGTAGCTGTTAAACTTTGCTACCGCTAGCGAATGCACCTACAAGTGACTATGAAGGCATTATCCCAGTTGCTGGTATGATACTTTGCTACTGCCAGTGAGTGCGTCTACTTGTGAATATTATGCTGTTACACTATTGCATGCGAAACATTTTTCTAATGTGGGTGTGAAACACATCAATGGCTGCAATAATTGTTGGTATATTTAATTTTCCATGTAAATTTTTGTAATACTTTCCCGTTATGATTTCTTTTCAAAATAAAAAAACTAAAGAGTTGCAACAGTGGCACTGTTATGTTTTTACGGTGTACCCTGTACACGACGGTTCTTAGGTTAAGAAACCACACATAATTTCTTCTATTTAATTTCAACGAATTAATGCTGCAGTGCTTGCAGATTTGGTATCGTCGGAGCTCATTTATCTCAACTCATTTAGACTAAGCAATATCAAATTTTGATGGTATAGTCCAAGAAACGAGGAAGCGGCCCAATGTTAACTGTGCAAAAATTAATACCCGAAAAATAAAAATATAAGCGTATAGGAAATTAAAATTCAGGATGAGTTTCTATTTCATACGACTCGATCCTGATTACCGAACATAACCTAAAAAATTGGCAAAGTTGCGAAAAGCGGTTTTTTGTTGATAATAAGAAAACTACAGCTCCGATCAAAAAAAGGGACATTAGGAAATTGTAGGTATTAAAAAGATCTATCAATTGAATATCCTATAATTTTTTGATATCATTGATACTTCTCGAACTATATCGGAAAAACCGTAAAAAATCGGGTTTTCTATAACTCGTTTATTGTGAGGGATTAAAAATTGTTATTTACAGTTTTGTGTACCCTATGGCAAGCCAAAAAAGTCTTTTCCAAAAAAAATTGATGAATATTGATTATTTTTCAAAATATATGAAGTTTTCTCAAAAAGATGCTTTCTCAATATGGCTACTCTTGCTCGGGGAATAATGCTACAGTAACGATTCAGGGCTTATTTTTTTCTGTAAAAGTTGTACTTTCATATTATCGAATAAGTATATTGATTTTATTTATTTCAAGTGTCAAAATGACTTTAAAAAAAATTTTTAAATGTTTTTCCTAAATAAATTTCTTAATTTTGAATTTATAGAAATGACTTTTATGAAAATAGATTTCTAGCATGACTTCACGCATTAAAAAAAAATTAATTCCTATGATCACTAGGAGCCGAGATAATTTTTTTATTTCAAAAAAATCTGGAAAGCGCAATAGTCATCGTACAGCAGTCACCTTCATGGATATTGAGGTTGAATACCTATATTTTCGACAATAAAATACTAGGATATGTCTAGTTCATTTGCAGTATTATTTATTGATGAACAAAGTGAGGCGTGCAGGCGCGGAGCGATGCAATTTTAGCGGGTGGCGCAGTGGGTATCCAAATACTGTTGACATTAAAGACACTTTCGTCCTGACAGTGTTATTGAAAAAGAAAAGAAAAGTTATTGGTTCAATTTCAAGTACTAGTGTACATTGCAAAAGAAAACGTACGTGAACAACAAGCCGAGATACTCAATATTTTTCAAGCACAAGCCACTTTGAACGCACGAAATGAGTTTTCAGTGCTATCCCCACCCCGCCACCCGCTACAGCTATCGCGCCTGCACGCCTCAGTTTATTCATCAATTAATAATACTGCAGATGAACTAGACATATCCTAGTATTTTTTTTATTGAAAATATAGGTATTCAACCTTAATTTCCATGAAGGTGACTGCTATACGATGATTATTGCGTCTTCCAACTTCTTTTGAAATAAAAAAATTATCTCGGCTCCTAGTGATCGTAGGAATTCAATTTTTTTCTGAATGCTTGAAATCATGCTAGGAATCCATTTTCATGAAAGTCATTCATATAAAAACAAAATTGAGCAATGTAATTAAAAAAAAAACATGTAAAAAAAATTGTGCAATTATTCTAAAGTAATTTTTTGACCCTTGAAATTTAAAAAATCAATATACTCATTCGATAATATGAAAGAACAACGCTTACAGAAAAAAATAAGCCATGAATCGTTACTGTAGCATCATTCCCCGAGCAAGAGTAGCCATAATCTTTTTTGAGAAAACTTCATGCATTTTGAAAAGTAATCAATATTTATCAATTTTTCAAAGAAAGACTTTTTTGGCTTGTCATAGTTAACGAGTTATAGAAAACCCGATTTTTCACGGTTTTTCCGATATAACTCGAAAAGTATCAATGATATCGGAAAATTATAGGTGATTCAATTGATAGATCTTTCTAATACCTACAATTTCCTAATTTTACTCTTTTTGATCAGAGCTGTAGTTTTTTAGTTATCAACAAAACACCGCTTTTTGCAACTTTGCCAATTTTTCAGGTTATGTTCGGTAATCACGATCGAGTCGCACGAAATAGAAACTCATGCTGAATTTCAATTTCCTATACGCTCATATTTTTTGTTATTTGCTGATTAAAATATAAGTGTTGTCTCTAATATGATGAATATGGCTTTTGCCTAATTACTTGCAATTATCTCGATCAGTTGATGGAAATGAATTTTAAGGGAGACGGGGACGAGATTTGAGATAGTGCAACAGCCGGTTTGGAGGCTGGTCTCGGTACCACCTCTCCGAGGAGGTGCACTGAAGGAATGTAATATTTTGTAGGGCCAACGTTTTTTTTATTTCATACAGAGTTAGTCAAATGTCTGGAACCGCTCATTTTTCTCAGTTAATATGAGAGTTATCGAAAAAAAATCGGATGAAAGTTGTAGGGAATTTTCTCTCTGCACCTTTATATGAATTCAAATATTTTTTTCTGAAATCGTTCAAGAATGCCCACTTTCTCGGAGCAACTTCAGGCCTCAAAATACGCTAATATAGTATTTTAGTCCGTTGCTAAGCAACGAACTTTCCCGGACCGTTTTCGGACCTAAACGGTACGGGAAAGTACTTTTTCGGCAACCATCCGGGAAGTGTTCACTTCCCGGACACTTTTTCTTTGGGAAGTAGCCTAGGCCGGGAAGTGCTCGAATTTTAATACAAATATTAATATAAATAAGAATTAGAATGTTTCTGTTGGTACCTATCTTCTGTTCGAATTTCAATATATAATACAAATAAGAACTGAAATGTTCGAAATATTCAAATTTGGAATCGTTTCATCCGGTTAACAGATGGGTGGAAGTCGACCTCTCTTCGTCTCTTAGACTTAATGCGTCTCAATGATTTGTTATTCTACATGATTGCCGAAAAAATAGTGTACGCAACACGTCCGAAAACAGTTTTTTTGGACTCGTAGAATTCCAGGAATCGCTAACGCTCGTCCTAGAATTTGGTATACTCGTCCAAAAAAACAGTATTTTCCGGACTTGTTACGTAAATTACTATTCCTGTATCGAAAACGATACGGGAAAATTTTTGCCGGCTTGTTTACAATTTAGACAGTTATTGAATTCACGCAAACATTATGTAGAATTCCTTAGTTTTTGATAATGCTGATTGCGATTTCAGAAAAAATAGTATGTGTACCTCGTAGTAAAATCATATTACCAGACTTCAATGCTTGTTGGCCTCGGCTTAACGCCTCGGCCAACAATTTACATTGTCGTCCGGGAATGTATTGATTTTACTACTAGATACACAATATACTATTTAGATGTGCCATTGGTGGAGGACTGACATCATCGGCTTTTTTAAAATGGAACCATATGATAGCTTGTTTTTTCTCATTTCATTTCTAATATCATTTCAACTCTCTTGATAGGTACAGTGTGTTTCGTATTTTTGTATTCACCTCTGTAATTCACCTATGGCTCAATTTGGTAAAAAAATTCTCAATAAGAGAATGTTGCCAGGTGGATATTTAAAGCGATATGGCAATTTGATTCAGACATCGGCGTACGTGAGTTTTTATGAAAAAATATTTTTTATGTGCTACATTAACAGCTGTTTCATTGAAAAATTTCACTTACGATGTTTACAATTACCATTCGCCTCATAAAAATAAGCAATGGTTCTAGAATATTTTCAAAATTTACCTCAATGGCTCAGCCATTCGAGACTTCACATTTTTTATTTCAGATCAAGGTTTCAAATAAAAAATTAGTTTCCAGGGCTAATAAATATGTAAATGAAAAAGCCGCTCCACATTTGTGACCGGCAACCTCCTTTCCATCAAAAAAATATTAATATTATGAACTATTGAAACAAATAACCATTTCTGTTTAGGAAAAATTCAGGATTAGGGCAATTCAATTATTCTGGAACAAATTTTTCTATTGACATTTTCCAATAGAAAAATAACTAGAATTGTTATTCGAAAGATAAGAAAAACTTATACATACGTACGGCACTGTCTGAATCCAATTGCGATATCGCTTGAAATATCCAACTGGTAGCATTCCACAATTCAGAAAAATTTGGACAAATTAAGCAATAAATAAATAATAAAAAAAAAAATTATGACGTCACTTCTCCACCAATGGCACATCTAAAAAATTATTTGAATTCACAGAAAGGTGAGGAGTTCAGTGGCATCACCGAGCGAGTTTGAGAAGTGTATCAAAGACTAACAAGAACATATTTACGACTCCAGATTCCAATTAGGAGAGAGATCTGATGGAGAAAGACATTTGTTGTACCTATCATGTTGGTGAGTTGACTGCTTTTAGAAACAGTCATATAGTAGAGGGTGACCATTTTATTTGACAACCCGATTATATTTTCGCTCATTGGCAAATACGGAGTGTATGAACTCTTTCGATGAAATCTTCATAAGGATATATTTCTCGTTACGAAGTAAGTTATTTTCATGTGCTATGCTTTATATGTTTACGACATTCCTCGTTTGAATACTTTCCATAATCCAGGGCTTATTATTTTGAAAGTCCAACTACATTCTAAGATCCCAATAAAGAGATATTTTAACCACAAGACAGCCTCCTAGTGCAGACGGCCGGATCTAAGCCTTTTTGGACGTGTCAGAGACAAAAAGAACCAGTTAAGCCTTCAGCAGACTGATCCTCTAACCAGCAACAGTCTTTTAGTTCGGCATAACAACACCAAAAACCGAAAATCGAGGTGGTGGCAGCATTTTGCCTTCTATTTGTTTTAAAAACTCAGTATTGTTAAACTGTGAGGATTCAAGGACTTCACCATGAGACCCTACAGAGTCAGTCAGTGTTAAAAGGAGTTTTAGTTTGAAAACGGCAGTTTTGATCATGTGATTAACCTGCTTAAAGAATCTCACTTCTGAGTCAAAGAATACCAGATTTTTTGCTGACTGGATAAGGGCTATTGATTGACCGTTAATACATATATCAACAATATCTTTGCATCTCATTCTTGAACGTTTACTCCATAATAGCATCATTTACCACTTTGCAAGATTGAGGGACAAACAGTACTTATCTGACAGTCTGAATAAGTTGTCAAGATCAAAATACAACATATTGTTGGCCAAGCCAATATCTACTTCTTTACGAAATATTAACTTGGTTGTCGTTTGCATAAAAATGGCTCTAACTATGAACGAAACACTTCACGAGGGATGAAACATAAATTGAGAAGAGTAGTGGTCCCAATATGGAGCTCTGCCGAATACCGTTGGGAACTTGTAATATTGTTGTCCTTTGTGACTCACACACTGTCTCCTGCCAACTACATTAGCATGATATGAGTTCCACCGATTCTTCACTTAATGCGATGTTATGCAATGTTGCCACCAGTAACCGATGATTAATCCTGTCAAACGCCTTAGTATAATCTAACAAGAATAAGGAACTCGACAAGTTTTTATCATAGTTGCTGACAGAATATCATCTGTCTCTGATAACAATGCTGTCGTGCAGCTATGTGAAGTTCTAAAGCCTGACTTATTTCTATGAAGCAAATTGTTTCTATCTAGATGTTTTTTAATTTGTGAATATACTATTTTTTCGAAAGTTTCAAATAGTATAGGTCCTTGTTAGTCTGAGATCTTTCAATTCTATACTGGTTTTTTTTTAGAGGGAGAACGTTGATAATTTTCCATTAAATAGGATATGTTCTGCTTTCGATTGAGAAGTTGAAAATGTGCGTTATAAAATGGACTATCAAGGGACACCATAAAAAGAGCCTTCCTTCTTTTCATTTGTCATTGCTGTTCTAGTCAAGTTCCTGTGCTGTTATAGTATTTCTACTGCTCATTCCTTTTTGTTTTCTTGAATCGGGCTAAAGCTTTATTTCGAAGTTTAATTAAATATTTCATATTATCTGAGACCCATGGGCAATACCAGCAGTTCCAGCTTCATGTTAGTATCAGCGAGTTCTAAAATATCTGCAAATGGCAGAGAAAGAAGGTTACGTTGAAATTCAGCAACATTTATTTTCTGTAAACATCTTGATGTGGAAGTTTTATTCACTTCGGGTTTCAATAATCCATGTAAATACAATTTTATCACGCTATGATGAGGGAGAATACCCCCAAATTAAACCGTATACTGAAATTTGCTCAGATGGCCTTTAGACTATTTCAAGTGATTCACTATGTAAGGGACTTCAAAACTACAACACGCGTCAGTAGAATCAGAGTAGATGGTAACCCCTCCGGCGGTATCCTAATGCTTACCTGCGAAAGGGAAACTTTAAAGGTAATTACTAAATATACTACTCTTTTTACAAGCTTGATATTTTAAATTATTGTTTGGACATTACAGTGATATTTGTGTGAAAATAAGGCAGATAGATTGGCATATTTTTTACTGACATTATTTTTTAATCATTGAATTAAATGCGGCTAATGACGGTCGCACATTAGCCGTACGTTGTATCGTTTGCAGCCCTTTAAATATTTCCATTTATTGTTTTGTTTTTGCTTTACAGACGCCAAAGATTAAACGTAGGACTATCGAGAAGGCCAAGTGGAAGTCAGAAACTTCGCTCATTGATGAGGGTGAATCTATGGGAAAAGTTGCAAAAACCATGCAAATTTCATTTTCAACTAGATTGAAACTAGATTGAAAAAAGAAAAATACACTAACCCAAAAACCTGGGAGAATAGGAGAGAAGGAACTTGCAAGACAAATAACATTCATATCAAATACTTTTTATGGTTGTAATAGTTGTTGTTGTTCAAATTACTATTTTCTCCAACCTGTTGCAACCCTACGCGCAACCCTCAGAAGTCTTCGAGAGACTTGTGCGAGTTAGGGAAGACGCAGCCCTCACCTTTTGATGTGTGATGCCATGCACGGGACCGGTGAACAAGCTAGGATTCGAACCCATTACCCTACGCTTGAGAGGCTAACGCTCTACCAGCCCATAATGCAGAATTGCACAATATTAATCAAAATTTCATTACTGCATCTCAGATGGCAGGACGTGATTGTATACAGCATAGTTTCTTAGACCGCCATTGCCTGCAAGCCGACCGCCTTTACTGGGGCATGCAGACAATGCCGGTCAAAACAATTTTTTTTAAATTGCAACTACTTCCTAAGTTGATTTCATTGAAAATATGAACAGGATGTTTATAAAGTCAGTTGTGGAATCATCTGCGACTGAGAGTTGAAATTTAGTCGCTGTTTTCCATCGTACATCGTGAATAATTGCAATTATTCACACATCAATGGAATGAGCGATTTTCTGTGAGTGTTACTTCTGAATAACATTCTCCCTTATCTCATTCATAGATAAGAATCTCCAATGGAAACTGGACAGTTAATAAATAATGAACTATCTGAATGAAAATGCAAATTTTCACTTTCAGATTTTTTCTCTCAAGTTATATATCTCAATATCTATCAGATGTAGTTCAATGTCCAGCGTGGCTTTTGCCGGGGAAGTAGTTGTTTTCTGTTAGATATTACAAAAAAGTAACTTCAATTTCATCGTAGGGTTTTTCCATTTCCAGAGGAGTCATGTATTGATTCAATTTTCAATTGAGAATGTTTCTCTTTTAATACTTCCTAAATATTCTACCAAAGCCTTTGAATTGATATCAGATATGTAGATTATTAGTTTAACTTTGTGTTACGTTGATTTTAATACATACATCGTCTCTAATTTTGGATTTAATAACATTTTCCCTTAAGTGACCGCCATTACCCCATTCTCCCTAATCCCAGATTTTTTGTGCAATTGTAGTTATTTTTGTGAATAGCGGAGTTACTGAAAAATAGTTGGCGGGGGCAACAAAAACATCGATATGAATGGAATTATCTATTTCACTATGAAAGGAAATTGTATGAATGAAATTTATCCAAATTATATCGGAGGAATTGTTGGATCCCTTTTAGTAAATGAAATCAACTTGGGTCAACCCTGTTCATCATCAGTCCATCGCTCTTATCGTAATACCTATGTATGACATTCAATAATATCGTATTCCGGACCCACTGATACAACTGGATACAAAATACCCAATTTAATTATACAAAATAATATGTACTACCGTTTTTATGGCTGAAGTAGTCTCAAAAGCAATTCGAACAATGTCTCGCAACGTAACAAAGTAATTTCAATTCGTGTTGTGTAACATAAACAAGGCGAACCAGTAACCACCTCTAACAATATTACGAAGAGATGCATTCGAGTAAATGCACAACAGTTCCATACAAAGTGTTCCAAGTCAACAAGTATACGGAGCGTAATACTTTAAACGTTAACAAATGAACATATTCAAATATTCAAGTAACCGTTTGTCGAAAATTTATTCTCTTTCCCAACTTGTAGGGTCTATTGTTACAGTTAGACATTTTTTCAACTCTCGTCAGTTTATGTTGCCGCAGAATTAAAGTAATGGCTATTTATGTATCAGGTGAGTAAAGTTGATACATATTATAAGTGTAAGAAATATTGACGCCATTGGCGGAGTGCTGTATTTCCGGCAAGTAAAAAAGCCACTTTCTCCATGAGTTTCCTATAATATTGTTTCCATACTTACGCCAAAAATGTTTAATTTCTGATGACTTGTAAATGTCGAAAGTAGGCTATTCTTGAACAGAGTGCAAAAATGAGTTTCTGCGCGGCGTGCAAAAAAATACAGGCACACGTTGTTTAAGTACAGGTAATACACAATACCCATCATTCTTATTTCAATCGTTTTTTATTAAACATATTATACAATTACACTTCATCCATTTATTTTTTTTACAAGATTTATATTAACATTACAATTATTGTTGTTATTCTGTATGTTAATTCCAAACGATGATTTCAGAAATGATCAATCAAATGATGATGATAATAGTAATACTCCCTCATAAACACTCGTGGAGGAAAGCTATTATTATTATTTTCCGTGGCGCTCCAGGCCGACTTACTGATTTTTGGTGGCGTTTGCAGCTGTAGGAAAACCCGGAAAACCTTCAGCACTACCTCGGGTGGTAGGTGCGTACTCCAAGCTAGCACTCTTCGGGATTGGCATCTAGGCAACTCACAAGACACTTGCTTCTCAACATGGCATGCGGTCGCTTATATCAATTCCGAAAGAACTGAGAAAAGTTCCCTCGCACTCCGGAGTCGAGAAAATCCTCTAGATTTTCTAAACTGCACTTCGAGTTACATTCATCACTGTGGTAAAACAAATATTTTGAATTTTGATGGTGGGTACACTTTCAGAACACAGGGTTTCTCGCAATGTATGTAAGTATATTTCTGGACATTTTCCATATTACTTCCGCATATTACATTTACACGTGCCAGTCAGCATAAGGCAATTGTTATTAGATATTTTCCAAAGCCAGCTAAGATATAATTTTGTTTCATGTAATTGAAACTGTCAAATGAAACTGGCAAATTGAAAAATACAACATTGGACCTACTTTAGTAAACATAATTTAGTTTATAACTTTGAAATAGGTTTGCTTAAAATAACTTTTAGTTATTTTATTAAAATAAAATTGGTGGAACATTGTTTCTTTTAAATTTTGTTTAGATATCTTACCCCTGCAGCTAAAACACTTGAAGATAAATAATATAAAAATACGCCCCACCTTCATTAGTAAACCTAACTTAGTTTATAACTTCAGAACTAAAATGGGTTAACATTTATTTTCACAATCATATTCAGATATAAGCCTAAGTCTAGATGTCATTATTTTTTTAATTTGATAGTTTCATTTTGGTGTGAAATTTCTTTACGAAATTTTCCACGATCTTCGATTATTAACAGCAAATTTTAACTCGTACAAGAACTTTTTACGAAAATTTCACACTAACAAAAAATATAAAAATGAATAGATAGTAACGACATACAACTTGGCAAATATAGCTGTGCCTCTGAATATTGGGTGCGCAGTGGAACAGCCGATGTCCTTTCTTGTCATTCCCGAAGTTTGTAGTGAATATTTACTCTGTGTTCATCAGAGGATCAGCTATATTTGCCAAACTGTACGAAAATTGATTTAAACAGATTAAGCTAATAGCCGTATGCATAGTCAATCGCCAGCGACTCGCCAGAGTTTCGCCGTTCGCTACACAAGGATTATAATGCACAGTCGAGCTCCAAAAAAGTGAGAACTACGCGATAAGTCACATTTTGGCGAAACGCTGACATGGAGCTCGACTATGTTCTTGTGTAGAGAGCAGCGAAACTCTGGCGAGTCGCTGGAATTGACTATGCATACGGCTGTAAGAGTTACATTTTATGAAAAGTTGTTAAAGCTCATAAACGGTGTAGCTATTTCTTCCTAATAGATATTTTTTCAGTTTACTCTTGCATATGGAAATATTCATTGAATCATCAATAGAGGCAATTCAATGATATATAATATATATATATATATATATATATATATATATATATATATATATATATATATTCATTCATTATATAGCAATTTGCTATATAAGTAGTTTCGATCCGGGGTAGAGGTGACTCTTTTGATACAGATGGTATATGGACGGTCTTATTGATTTGCCATATACACCAATCAATAGAGCATAAAATGAATAATTTTTTAACAAAAAAATTCTGGTTGCTCCAATGAGAAAAAATGGCAGAAAATTGGAATACGAACAAAATGGGATGTTTTAGGAACCGATCGGATCCTTAGTAAGGAGAAAAACCGGAAAATTTGCGATTTTTTCAAAAATTCATAAATCCGCTATTTTACAAGAAGGTTGGCCCTTCTCATGAGAGTATTGAATCATGTTTACTTTATCTGAGCACAAAACAGGCACTGTCGAATCATTAGTTTTGGCACAATTGCAATTAGATTTTTTCACAATCTTGCAGCGTGCCTGGATGCTCTAGTGAGAGTCCGATTTCAATTTCTCAAACAGATTTTGAAAGTTGAGGTGAAGTACCACAAAACGTATATTCTCATTTTGCGCTACAATACTGCGAAATGCTTGCAAACATGACTGAAAACGGCCGAGCCCGCGTAAGTGGTCGAGTAGAAGGAGAGACCGGGAGAGTAGACTCGTTACTGAGTTATATTACCTCTAAATTCTGAAAGTCTCGATGGTATTATGCCTTTTGAATTTTCCCAATGATGTTTTGCTGATTTTGAAAATGGTTGTTTCAGCCCATGTCATTACTCTCTCATATATGGTTTTGTTGTTTCTGCAGCATTGTGACTAGAGACAAGAAAATTGGTATCATCTGCATATGCCACAATATGTACCTTCGAAAGACTATGAAGATAGTTTTTCAAGTCATTTGAATAGACAAGGAAAAGCAGTAATCCGAGTATAGATCCCTGTGGAACACTTTGCAAGCCAAGGACTGACTTTGAATATCTTGAATTATTACACTTTGTGGCCATCCTATGGGTATTCAATTCCCAGCATGGTCATCGGTCTCGTGCATAGCATCACAGGTAAGGGCTGCGTCTTTCCTAGCTTGCACAAGTCTCTCGAAGACGTCTGAGGGTTGCGCGTAGGGGTACAACCGGTTGACGGAAATAACATTTTTTTTAACAATAACTATGAACTCATCAAATCTTGAGCAACACTCCATAACGATGTATTTTCTGAATCAGTAAATAGTCGTTGACACAATCAATGCCCTATAAAAGCCAATAAACAAACCACAAATCTGTAATTTGCTAACCGAAATCATACAAAGCTGTATAGGTGCTTTTATCTTGCAACATGGTTTCGTTGGTTAGGCGAAAGAAGTTCATGTCACAGGAAGAATAGTAACTGTTTTTTAAAAGCTTTTATTTGACTTGCTATGTGTGTGTTTGTGTGTTAGATGGGTGCAAATCTTACAAGCTGAATTAGAACTACTTTCTGTTATCCTATGGAATTGAAATATTACATGTTGGTTTAGTTCCGATGACAATACATTGATGTCGAAGAAATTGCCCTCTCCTGCCCCCCGAAAGCTAGATAGGGAACGCGAATGCTTTCGGAAGTTTTCTCAACGGATTTGGACGTAAAAAATTACAGCGAAAAAAACAAATTTGGTAGATGTGCTCGAAAAAAGTTGAAAAACTCGCGAAATTGATATCGGGAAAATTAGTAAAAATAGTGAAACATATCTGACCGTCGAATATAATGGTATAAAAAAAGTGTCCACTCCTGCCCTCCGAAAGCCAGACGGATTTGGACGTCAAAAATTAAAGCGAAGAAAAATTGGGTGGTGGGAAGCTCGCCCTCCCCCCTTTTTCTACAACAAAATTGGATGACTCGCGAAATTAGGATCGGAAAAATCCGTAAAAATAGTAAAAAATATCTGACCGTCGAATATTATAGTTTAAAAAAGAAATCGTCCCCCTCTGCCCCCCGAAAACACGCGTATGGTTTTGGAAGCTTTCTTGACGGATTTGGACGTCAAAAATTACAGAGAAAAAAATCAGGAAGGGGGACTCGCCCTCTCCCCCATTTTCTCAAAGAGAGATGGAAAATTCGCGAAATTAAAATCGGAAAAATCCGTAAAAATAGATAAAAATATCTGAACGTTGAATAGTATGGTTTAAAAAAATTTCCCCCTCAAAAGCTAGATAGAGAACGCAAAGGAATTCGGAAACAGTTTCGGACATGGAAATTAATGATGAAAAAAAATCGATCGCGAAATAGAAAACGAGAAAATCCGTAAAAGTAATGAAAATTATCTGACCATTGAATAATACGGTTTCAAAGAAAATTACTCCTCATCCCCCCCCTCGAAAGCTAGATAGAGAAAGCGTGGAAATTCGGAAAAATTTCCAACGGTAAAGTATCAGGCAAGCGACCGTGCAACTATGACGCATTATTTGAAATGAAGAGACCGAGAAGCATATCCAAAGAAAACTAATAAACAACTAAATAAATAACATAAAAAAACTTTTTAGAGAAAAGCTTTTATTTAAATTTAGTAAAAAGAAGAAAATAAATTGAATTCGACCCATCATTTTGTTACATTTAAAATTTTTAAATGATATAAGAACTTGTCGGGAGAATAAATCTTGAATTTTAAATTAAATATACAATAAGAAATACATAGATATTCTCGAGACAAGCTTTTATATCATTTAACATTTTATAATGTAACAAAATGATGGGTTTAATTCACTTTAAAATTTACTTTCTTCTATTTTGTGCATTTAAATAAAAGCTTTTCACTATTTTTTTTTTAGTTTATTTATTAATATTCATTTCGAACAACTTTGATATACTAGAGACTATTTCACGCTCTTGTCAAATGGACCAATCAGGAGCTCTAGTCAATTTTGGATTATCGATAATCCCAAACTTGACTCTTGACTCTAATCGGCCTGTCAAGTTCGGTATTTTCAGGCAGTTAAACGTCAAGTAATCACGCTATTCTAACGAATTAAAAATGTTTTCTGTTTATTGAACTTTATTAGTATCTTAGATCAACTTCTTAATTTTTTTGTTAACTTCTCCTTATTCTGCCAAATTTCAGTTTTTTTACTTTTTCCTTTGTCTAAAAATTCCACTCGTGACTGAATTTATCTCATAAATCTGTCTTCTATTTCTGAACTCAACTGAATATCTAGTTTCGTTCAGAAATAAATCGACAGACTCATTGCGAATATTTCATGCACTTGCCAAATAAACCAATCAAAAGCTCTAGTCAAGTTCGGATTATCGATAATACCGAACTTGACTCTGGTCTGTCAAGTTCGGTATTTCAGCTTCGTATATGTCATAGTTAAACGTCAAATATAAGTAATGACGCTATGCACGCATTAAAAAACGAATAGATTTGGGATACATTTATAGAATTGATCAATGTTTCCTGTTTATTGAAATTTATTACTTTCTCAGATTAGCTTTTTCAGTCTAATAAAATTCCACTCGTGATTGAATGTTTCTCATAAGTCTGTCTTTTATTTCTGAAGTCAACTGAATTGTATCGAGAAAACACCACTCGTCCTGCGGACTCTTGGTGTTTTCTAGAAGCAATTCAGTTTCGTTCAGGAATGAATCGACAGACTTATCGCGAAAATTCAATCACTTGTGCATTTACTGTTGAAAATTCAATCTGAGATTCCCTCCTCTATAAATAGTTCTCATATTTATTAAAGTCACCCATTTTGAAGATTGGAGTAACAAGTGCAGATCAGTGACCATAGAAAATAAGAACTGTCAGTTTGACATAAGTTCGTTGTTATTGGTATCTGTTTATCAGTGATGTGGTTGGTTCACTTGCCTAGCAATAACCGTAAATAATCCACTTTTTTACGATTCTCCGTAAAATAAATAAATAATAATTTGATATTAAAGAATGATTGTATAATTCAGGCATACACTGCATAACGAAAGTGGACTTTTTTACTGTAGAAAAAGAATAGAACGAAATTCGTAAGAAGTTTCGCGATTTTAGTTTCTCTTCTGAAATATATGTGAATATAGCAGAAATACCGGGGTCAGGTAGCCGAGTGGTTAAAGCGACATTGTTTCAGTGGGCGGAGGTAAACTCCTCACCAACCGCTCGGGTCAGATAATCCTATAGGTATTCTCCTCACCAAAACTAAGGGTCGTCGTTAATCCCATAGGTATTCTCCTCACTAATTTATATTTTGACTTGTCGATCATAAATGAATTTGAAAGGAATCCGTGCCAAGTAATTATTTAGTATAGTCGAACCTATACGTAGACATTTGAATGCGTGAAAATTGAATATACACACATTTTGTATGAAATTATTTGGTATAATCGAACCAGAACGAACGAGAACGAACTAACCTCACGTAGATATTTGAATGCGTGGAAATTGACTACACACATTTTGTAAGAAGACATTATTTAGTATAATCGAACCAGAACGAACTAACCTTACGTAGACATTTCAGTGCGTGGAAATTGAATACACACATTTTGTGAGGATAAATTATTTAGTATAATCGAACCAGAACGAACTAACCTTAAGTAGACATCTGAGTGCGTGGAAATTGAATACACACATTTTGTGAGAAGAAATTATTTAGTATAATCGAACCAGAACGAACTAACCTCACGTAGATATTTGAATGCGTGGAAATTGACTACAAACATTTTGTAAGAAGAAATTATTTAGTATAATCGAACCAGAACGAACTAACCTTACGTAGATATTTGAATGCGTGGAAATTGACTACAAACATTTTGTAAGAAGAAATTATTTAGTATAATCGAACCAGAACGAACTAACCTTACGTAGACATTTCAGTGCGTGGAAATTGAATACACACATTTTGTAAGGAGACATTATTTAGAATAATCGAACCAGAACGAACTAACCTAAAGTAGACATCTGAGTGCGTGGAAATTGAATACACACATTTTGTGAGAAGAAATTATTTAGTATAATCAAACCAGAACGTACTAACCTCATGTAGACACTGTGCGTGGAAATTGAATTATATATCTTAAGAGGAATATATTTAATATAATATACCGACTTCATTACCTGTCCCTTCAATTTCAGTTTGTTGAGGAAATTACCTATAGGATTATCGTACCAGACATTTTTCTGATGGTCCAAGAAAGTGCTGGGAATCGCACGTAAAAAGGTAAGACCTCGTTAATCCTTGGCTCGCACAAGTTTCGACTTCTGAGGGCTACCGTTCGTAAGGGGACGACAGCTGGTTAAATGAAAAAACAATTTTTTTAACCTGAAAGAACGAGACACATTAATCATATCTTCGTATTGGACGCCAAAATAAGCTATAAATACACCAACTATCTCTATTCGACAAATCCAAATAAAGGGTCGATAAGAAAGAAAATTGATTGCATATTCGACTTTTGTAATTATATTTCTTCATAGGTAAGTTTCATTATTGAAGGTCCTTGGAGCCGGAACGTCAATATATCCTTGTTTTATTCCTTCCAATTACAAGTTTTAGAGCACATTCGCCAAGTTTACCCATCACAACACCAAATTACCTCTTTTTATTACCTCGTATCTTGGTTTCGCTCTAGTATTTGTAGAAGAGGCGAACAGGTGCGTGAAATGTTGCCGCTTAACCCCAATTTTACACAAATTCAGTCGTCTTTTGGTGTCACCTTATGAACTATGAGAGCAAAAGATAGCGTTTCGGCGAACAAGCGCAAGAAAATGAGACGGAAATGCGTCGTTTGCGTTCTCAAAGGTTAAGTTATCTCCCGACGGGGCCTTTTACGAGTTTTTTCTCTAATGTGTTACCTGTATAGAGCGGCAGGTCATTTATTGCTTTACAGGTTATGTTTATGGAGAAATAAATAATACAGATTGCCAAGCTCTTACACTTTGGTGTAATAAAGGCTGATGGATGTTCGGTGTCGGTAGGAGTCGTTTTTCATTGAGTTGGCGATGTAATTTTGATGTCGAAGGGATTCACGTTCAGGAGATAGAGTCGAAATGATGATAGCATTATAATTGAAACCAAGGTTGAATTTGGAGACGAAAAACCGTGTTGAAATATACAAGGTATTTATGGAAAAATATACAGAGTGAACTACGACCAATTACGGGAAATTACGGTGTTTTCCCCAACGAAGGAAGAGGAAAACTAAGAGAAAGGACTCCGCACGGTTCTTATGGAAAATGGGTCCCAGTTGAATTGGCACAATATTTAGTATAATGTAGTTTATGACGTCCTGATCAAATGTCTCCATGGGCACAACGAGATCTAGTTGATAGTTTTTGAGATACAGGGTGTCAAACACGCAGAGAGCGGGTTGTTGCTATACCTTTAGAAAATCAATGTGGCGATTATTTTTTTACAAAAAGCTAGAGATAATAATTGCAATCTCAATATTGTCGACTCGGGTTGTTATGAAAAGTTCTAAGACTCCGTATACAGGGTTATTTATAACTACATAACTTTTATGTAATACTTGAAACAAAATGAGTCAGACGCAAGAGCTCGTAGACTTGCAGAATGAGTGAATATCATTTGATTTTGATATAGGGCGATCTGAGGTTACTATTATACAGGGTCACTCAAAATTTTCTTTTGTAGTTGTATTTATTTTAGTTTTTTTAAGGAACATCTATACAAATCAAATATAAAGTAGATAACTAAATATAATGCGATCAATATTTGGTGGCTTTTGTCTATTTGTTGCATCTTGCACGGATTCTGGTCAACGGCATGATGATGCAGCTATCAAACGGGAGACTACTGATGCATTAAAAATCTTTTTTACAGGTTCATATCATGTCTGTTAAGACATTGTTATTACCGATGTGTACGGATTCTATTTATTGATGGCTTTCATACCCCAAAAAGCGTATGACACTAGCGTTATGTGGAAGGTACCGATACTTTCGAGCACCAGATTTACAAGTGGAGTAATAACGATCTAGGGCATTTTCTCATTCATTAAGCATTTATACGTGAAAAACATTCAAATTCATTGCCACTTAACCCTTTGAAGGGAAGTGGTTCCGCTGTGTAACCATAAATTCTAAAAAAAATTCCGGACGCCTATGTAGTCAAACTGCTGTACCACATGTGCTGTGACATGCGTGGCAGTGCCATCTGTTAAACGGTAGCACAACCATTAGCGTAGCTCTGGTAGATCTGTACATATCCACAGTATACGAATGTCATATTGGAATTTTGACGTGAATTATTACAGATAACCTGATTTTAGCTGTTTCTTGCAAAAATTGAACAATTACAGGTGAGTTTTCACTTATTATTATGTATTTCAGTTATTAGAAAAATCCGCACAGAACCCGTTGGTCATGCAGCGAATGCAAAGTAGGGTTGTGCATTACAGATAAAAAAATTGTTTTCAAAATTTTCATTTAAAACCCTGATTTTGTTGTAACAGTTTTTTTACAACTGGCACAGTGGTCACACCAGGTAACCACATAATAACTAAGAAAAAATCAAATGTTTTTAAGTAAATTTTCATTTTATTTTCTTCAAATAGCTCTTATAATATAAATTTGGAATTTATATTACCAAATTTTAATTTTTTTTAAATCTGTGCTTCAAAGGGTTAAACGACTCTCGAGATTTATTCTTGTCGGATTTTTTGCTATATCTATATGGCAAGATTTCTTATCTTATGATTGGTTAATGTAACGTAATCCAATGATTATTACCCCATGAAAGGTTCTAAAATATATTCTTACCTATGTAAATGATGTGCAAATGATTTGATCTTTTTCGAAATATAGCCCCATCGACAGATAATGAAAACAAGAGCAACCAAATATTGATCATAATATATTTAGTTTTCTACTTTATAAATTAAATGAATAAAATCGAAAAAGTCGAAGTAGGTACCCTTCTCTCCAAATATTTCCACAAAGTGGAAAAAAATGAGTAAACAATCTAACAGAAAACATCTACTTCCCTGGCTAATGCCACGACGAATATTGAACTACATCTGACAGATATTCGTATAACGTTCTTCCAAGAAGACTCAATTGCAAGTGCTTATTGTAAATAACCAAAATATTACCCTTCATTACCTCTCATCAATGCAAGGGTAGGTCCGACAACTTTGAGTTGTCTTGTCCCTGCCAAATGAATTATAACCTATTGTTTATCTAATAATTCCCTAAGGATGAAGCAACGACTTACAGTAAAGTCAGTAGCAACGCCACCCGCCAGGAAAATCAATAAGCACTCCTCGAGAAAACAAAGACTCGAGGAAGAGTAAATGCGAGAATTCAAACAAGTTTAGAGGTTTTGCCGGAGTACAAATAAACTTTATCTTTGATTTGTATATACGTTTCTGAAAGAAATTAAAATGAATACAACTAAAAAAGAGAATTTTGAGTGATGCTGTATAATAGTAAACGAATATCACCTGATATCGAAATCAAATGATATTTACTTATTTTTCAGGTCTACGAGCTTTTGCGTTTGACTGATTTTGTTCAAAGAATTACATAAAAATTACGTAATTATTAATAACCCTCTAAACGGTGTCTTAGAACTTTTTATTACAACTCCAGTCGACTATATTGAGATTGCAATTATTCTCCCTAACTTTTTGTAACAAAATAATCTCCACATTATTGATTTTCTAAAGGAAATTAAAACACATCTCTCTGCATGTTTGACACCCCGTATCTCAGGAACTGTCCATTAGATCTTGTTGTGCACATGGAGGCATTTGATCAGGACATCATAAACTACATTACACAACATTTTTAGACAATTCGACTGCGACCCATTTTCCATAAGAACCGTGCGGGGGGGGGGTCCTTTGGACCAAAAATAAGTATAATCTTTTTATATGCCGCCACTAGATGTAAACAGTTGAACAGTCAGAATCAGTGTTCGTTCATTCCTCCGCTTTCATCAAAGGTGGGACTGAAGTTGGTGATTCAAAATGAAGTTTAAACATGACTTCCAAAAATCCAGCAAAAAATGATTTTTGCAGACCACAGCATAGCACAATATGAATGTTGAAGTAAATAATGCTGATTTCGAATGATCTTTCCTTGTTCGTGAACACAATGTTCTTTTCGTCAGTAATTCAATATCATATTTGTTTACCTACTTCTACCTTCGATTGTACATGCATGAAAATGATTTACCTAAAAACCATGACCAGTGTATCGTGGATAGAGGAATATAAATTAAAGCAGAGTTGACTGGAACGTGTCAGAAAGTAATTTGGTGGAAATTCAGCTGAAAATTGGAAACTATGAAGACAAAAAATTCGAAAATTATTTAGTGGCTTCGGAGATGGGTAAAAAAGATTCAAATTGCTCAACTTCTCCACTATACAGGAGAGAAGGGTTTTCCTATTTACAATATTTTCACCCTTGGTGACGACGAATAAAAAAACAATCTGATGGCAATACTTGATGAGTTTGAGCTCCATTTCTTACCGAAAAAAAACTAATCCTACGAAGGTACAAATATTTTACCCGAAAGCAGATAGTAAACGAAACCATCAATCAGTTTATGGCGGGGTTGTACAATACAAGTTCACCAACAGTTCAACTAAACTAAGTTCAGTTGTTAAGGAACTAGAAATTTTATTAGCTAATCCATAGCAACTGAAGCGAGTTTACTTGAACTGTTGGTGAACTTATTTTGTACAACCCGCTATTTGAAGAATAAATCTCGTTTTCACTTGCGTATTACATTTTCACTTGCGTATTACAAAACCAAAACTTGGGAGAGAAATTGTTGCAAAAAGATTAAATGGACGTGGACCTAGCAGTGAAGCTGTTTATTAAAGTGGAGAGTTGTAAACAACAATCCAATGTTATTTCACAAGGTTTCTCTTTCCCTTCGAGTGAAGCTCAGGCCATCCAGAAATTAAGAAGTAAAAGTTACAGTAATACTATGGGATCTAGTAAAGTATCACACAAGAAACAGTATTGAAACAACTTCATACAAAATCCCAATTCATCAGGCATTAAACCATACTGAAAGAAAATAGTGATGTGTGTTATCGGTATGGGAGCTCTCAAGACAAAAATCTCAATCACTTCGCAGAAATGTGTCGAAACAGAAATGTGAATTTAGTGGAACTTGGTAATGGTATAAACGAATATGGTTGTTTATTTACAGGTTCTACACAATGATTAAGCTTGGTATGATACATTAGAAATTAATGAAAAAAACTATTCATTTCAAATTGGATAGTGGAGCACAAGCTTATAATATAGTATCATTGAATAAATTTAATGAAATTGGGTTTGCTCACAAATTATTGAGAAAAGATTACTTGGTAAATGCACTCTGGTATGCAATTTAAAAAACAAACTTCATTAGACTTTTTTGTAGTGAAATCGGGTTTTCATTGTATATTGAGTTTGGACACCTGCACAAAATTGAATTTGATGAAAAGAATTGATACATTAGAGAAATTCTAGATGAATTTGAAAAAACTATACTTCATTTAGTGAAACAAAAAATTATCACAAAGGTTGATGAACCAACTGACTGCGTAAATTCCATTGTTATTGTGCAGAAAAAGGACGGTAGTTTACGTATATATCTAGATACTGCAGTCTTGAATCCTGTAATCAAACGGGAGTAATTTCCCTATCCTATAATTGAAGAAATCACTACAAAGCTATCAGATGCTTTTGGAAATTCCATTAGACGAAGAGTTCAAAATTGTGTAGATTCACTCCGCCTTTCGAAAGATATTGTTTTTTGTGACTTCCATATGGTTTCACTTCTGCACCAGAAGTTTTTCACAAACGATTTAAAGCTATTCTTGATCTAGAAAGTGTAGATTGCTTGGTGATATTATAGTGTGAGATCGCACACAAACTGAACATGAACGGTTGCATAATTTTGTTTCCATTTCGAATTTACTAATGAACAAATTGGCTGAGACTTTTGTTTGTTGAAGGAATCATTGAACTGAAAACAATTCTGTTTCATGCAAAGTTTGGTGAGGCTGGAGAACTTTTCTATGATTTCATTGCTGAAACCAATGTTAAGCAGGTAATCCCTCAAATTATCAGATATTGAAATACTCGGAAACAAAAAACTAACTTTAAAACAGACTAGAATCTCTCGCAGTTTTACGTTTAACCCTATATAGTTGTGCAACTGGAAGATTTTCGAATCATTTCGCCAACCTCCGAATAATCAAACACCTTTGTCTCTCCGCCTACCATCTCTTCATGATCAGTTTCTCTGATTATTCGCGGTATCACGTACATTACAACAGTGCATACGATCTGTCATTTTTAGTTTACATTACTTCGACCTAGGCCAAAAGGCATTGATACCTATGACTCGAATATAATTTGTGCTCAAAACAACATTGTGTTAGCGTACACGAAAAAATTTATCGTCCCAACATTATTTAATTCAACTCTCATGTTGTGCTCTCAAAAAAATCATATATTTTTGCAATTTCCTATTGGGAGTCATGCTAAAACTTCATTGAAAACCACCAGCTCAGTCCCACGTTTGATGAAGAAGAAAAAACGGGGAACAGTGAGTTTGGCTGTCTACGTGTTTACATCAAGGGGTGGCGCTTTCTTACACATACAAAAGGTAATTTTTTGGTCCTAATTTTCAAATTCCACTTAGTTCTCCTTTTCTGTTCGTGAGCAGAGAGAACTGTATAATTTTCCGTAATTGGCCGCAGTTCACCCTATATATCCCGAAGATAGTCATTCAGAACGGTCTAGGCTATTTCGTATTTATTTTCTCTTGCTTGTGGAAGATGCTGATCTCGAACCGACTATGAAGAATCTCCAGCGGTGAGGCAACACACATAGCGAGATGTGGACAGGTCCGTCTCCAGCCTGCTACACCATCAATCTGAACAAAGCATGTGGAATGCTCTTGAATCCCAAACGCGATAATGAAAAAATTAAAGAAATTTGCCCAGACCGGCATGGAACTATCGTCATAGAGTGATAAAATGTGAAGATACAGTTAGTCACCTGACACTCTATGCCACCGACCAAATGTCAGGATGAAATCAATAAACAAGTGAAGTGAAAAAAAGGATAATAAATAAGAGAAATCTGAAGTGATCATGAATACATCCGCCTGTCCAGAATCATCTTTATAACTTTGCTAATTCAACTTTACATGTCTTATATTCCATATACATTTTGCAAAATGTTATTTCCAAAACTTCATTAGTTCAGGGAAAACGCAAAGTTGAATAAAATTTCAATAAATATCTATAACTTCGTATTTTTCCATATTATACATTCACTTGCCGTTTAGATGATGTTTATAGCCTGAATCAAATTACTTTCGATTTAGGTCTGGATACGTCATTTATTACCGAAATAAAATATATTTCCAACTTTCCGTTTGGTGCACAGCAAATGTCCAAGCTAGCTGATTGAAAACACCATAATATTCAACTAAAATAAATAACATACAGCAAATGTGGACATACAAAATTAATCAAGTTCGGTATTACTATTTCACATAAAACAGAACCTGGGGCAATGAAATCACAAAATATAAACGCAAAATTGCCATAGGAAGTTTTATTGAACATCCGAGCCATTTTCCAACGAAATAACTCCACTGAAAAAAACTAATGAATCCAATTGATGTCCGGACAATTTAACAATGATTCGATATTGCGCTTTTATTTTTTTCTTTTTCGTAAACGGTCGAACTGTAATTGTTTCACTATGTTTTTTCACATTAATATAAATCGGCAAAGAAGTAAAATTTATGTATAAAACCAACAAACAAATTCAGTTTACACCAGCAACAACAAAGTCTATTAGAAAACAAAAATTCAGCATAGAAAACTATACATAATGAAAACAATAAAACTGTGTTGATGTAGAAAATTTATCATTAAACATCATCAAAACAAAAAGTGCCAGTTGAATGAATTTTCCCAAAAAGCTTTCACTCTTATAAAATGATAAAATACTGATAAATGATAAAATTTAGTAAACTAATCCCAGCACACAAAAAGCCGACCCGACATGTATCAACAACAACTATAGATCAATCTCTCTGCAAAGTGTAATTTCGAAAATCTCGAAAATCTCATAGTATCATAGTAGTTCATGGACACTATCTATAGGTATTTGGACAAGGGGCTATATGTGACAGGTATTTTCTTTGATTTAACCAGAGCTTTCGATAGCATCACAAGTGAATTTGTTAAGGATAAACTGCATGCTTACAGTATACGGGGATCAATGTTGGACTTATTAGACTCTTATTTATCTGGAAGAAGTTTTCATGTGCAAATTACAACTGAAAGGTCTGATATGTAAAATATAGATATGGGTGTTCCGCAGGGATCTGTGATGGGGCCACTTTTGTTTTTCTTATTTATCAATTATTTGCCAGACCATATCCACGATCAAATAGTAACGTACGCGGATGACTCCTCTGTAGTGGTCTCATCACATACCTCTAAGGGCTACAAGAAATAATATATGTTGTCGATCCTTTTCATGAGTGGTGTAATAAAAATCGTATAAAGCTGAACCTTGGCAAAACAGTGCATATGCATTTTAGATGCAAAACAGGTGAGCCTAATGTCTGTATACGTGATATAGCATGTGTGTCAGAGGTACGGTTTCTAGGTGTTATCGTGGACCAAATTATATGTTGGGATTCCCATATAGACCACTTGAGTAAGAAACTTAACTCCGCATACTATGCTATTGTGCAACTTAAAAAAACGTTGAATTTTAATAAGATTCACCACTCACTAGTTTACCGCCACCTTACGTACCAGGTTTGCTTATGGGGAAATTCTGTGAACGCCAAAAAACTACTCGTTAAACAAAAGCGTATAATTAGACTAACATTCGATATTCCATTTGGTAGTACTTGCAGGAAGGTGTTTATGGACAACTGCATCCTACCATTACCATCTGTCTACATTTTAATTAATTTTTTTTTTCAATTTTAATTCATATCATATTGCATATCAAGCACAACCTAAATAAGTAGACTATCTAAAAATTCTGACTGCCATGGTTACTTCACAAGAAATGCCAATGACCTCATGATAACAAAACAAGTTTGAAAAATTTGCAAACTATACAGGAATCAAGCTTTATAACCATCTAACTCAAGTAATCAGAGAGATGCCAATAGGTGAATTTAAAAATGTCCTGAAACATTTGCTTGGTAAGGAGGCATATTATAGCATCGATGAGTACTATGCATCGAGCTTACTATGAACTGTTGTTGATTTTAACTCATATTTAATATTTATGTACTTATAATAGCAACCCTCAAATTGTTGTACAACCGTAGACACGTGTTTCGAGCTTAAGCTCTCATCAGTACGGTAAAATCAAGTGCGAAGATGTACAACACTTGGATGTAAAAATAGAAACAAAGGAAGTCAACAACAGGAAGCCAACCACACCTTTGTGGCTTCGGTTAGAATACGTTGTGCTTACAAGGCAACAATTAACGTCGCCACGGAGGCAGCTATAGCTACCAGCGTAACAATCGCACAACAATTTGAGGGTTATACCCAATAACTTTTCTCTTTATATTTTCATTTATAGCCCCTCGAAAAATTCATTCTGATTTATAATAGCAACTGTATTGTGAATTTGATTGTGTTTAGTGGCATGTATTTTAGACTTATATTCATCCTGATTTATATTTTTTATATGTATTTTAAATTTATATCTATATTTTGTCGTGTATATCCACCAATGGTGGTTGCTGTGACAGTACAAATAAATTCTATTCTATATTTTTATTAGTTCAATTGTTTAAATGTATTTTTCTTGTAAAGATAGGTATTGATATGATTTGACTGTGATAAACTAATTTTTTTCTTATTATGGAGCAGTTTGCCCTGACCAGAATATGTCTACCTGTTATACCTTCTTCGTTCTGCTTCCTTCCTGTATGATCTTTCTCTCTTCCAGCTCAGTCGATTATGGAGAGCACAAAACTCAACTCCCAGATTGGATTCAAATTGGGTTCAAGAAAACAGTGTATGCCAAATTTAAATAAATTTTGACAACGTAAATTGTTTGAAAGTTTTTCAATAAATTTTTTAAAATATCAAAAGTTTTAATAAATCAAAGTTTGTAAAATCAATTTGTTTTCTTTTCAAACTAGGTTCAATTATTCTATCTTACGAGAAGCGCACTCTTTTAAATTCTTAATTAAGTAACTAACTCAGAGTGACAATTTCTAACTGACTTATACTTTGAAATGTTTCTCGCAAAAGTCTATAGATGGCTGCACTGTTAGTTCAAATAGTACTAATGGTAGTTCTAATTTTGCATAAAAGTTCGAAAATGGCCATATCAAAGAAAATTTGTAGCAGAATTTTGAATTTGATGATTTTTCTTGACAAATACTGGATATTTATAGGAATTTGATGGTTCAGAATAAATTACCTTGCTCCTTAGTTTGTCTGGTATAGATATTTCAATTTGTCTTTCGATAAAAGGTAAGTTTTCTTCTTGATGTACTTCTCTCTGGTTTCTAACAGCCGTATGCATAGTCAATCGCCAGCGACTTGCCAGAGTTTCGCCGTTTGCTACACAAGGATTATAATGCACAGTCGAGCTCCAAAAAACTGACAACTACGCGATAAGTCACATTTTGACGAAACGCTGGCGATGTACCACTTTTTTGGAGCTCGACTGTGCATTATAGTTCTTGTGTAGCGAGCGGCGAAACTCTGGCGAGTCGCTGGACCATGCACACGGCTGTAATAGTTTTGTTTCTTCCTCTGGTAGTTTACTTTACTAGTTTATTCAATATTCTATATTTTTTCTAGAATTTCGTTTCAAAATTAATTTTTCTCCCGTTCTTCGTTTCAGTTCTCAATCTCCTCTCCTTATAATAATTCCCTTGACAACAAAAATCCTCTCTCCAGCCTTTTTTTTGTCCTCAGTTTTCACCAATCCTGGCTTTTTCACCAGCGAACACACTTCGATTTCACTTCTTATAATTGATTTTGACAATTTTTATTTCTACTTTTACTTTCCCTCAACAATTTTCTCTAATTTATTACTATTGAGCTAGTTTCAAAGACTTTTCGGATTCTATCTTCTTTACAATTCAAACATTTTACCTTCCTTTACAATTGCCATTTTTTTGACACTTCCTTCTTGTTCTATTCATGATATACAGGATATATTTTCTTAATTTAGCAACCAGGTTCTGATTTTCAAATTTCAAAGTTGGAATTCTATTTAATTTTGTTTACAGGATGTTTTTCCAAGATGTGCCAATGAAATGTAATGGTTTCAAAATAGCATAAACATTATAGAATTCCTACTGAGAATCGACTTTTCGTATTCTACTCAAAAACAAACCTGACATAAAAAATCATTCATGGATAGCAATATTACAAGGTAAGGTATCTTTCATAGTGGCTCACTTTCAAATAAAACTCAAAACATGTTTTTCATAACAGTATGTACTCATTTGGGGCATCAAATAATGCCGCCACACTTAGAATTGGTTCATTGATAAATACTCATTTCTAAAAAGACGCCAGACAAGTTGAATACAATACTACTCAGTAAAGTACCCAAAGACAATCAGAACATGCCAAAACCATCTCAATATCAGACTGAACTATATCAGATTTCTCCAAATCCGAAACATGAAACGCAATAAAGCAATCGAGGTGTTGGCCGTTGAAACTTCTGCTAGCATTGGGCCTGGTTCGATCCCGTCCAGCCGGGATGGTGCTGTAGGCAGTGCTGCGATACGGCAAAAAATAATAATAACCGTCCTCTAACCGCACAGACTATGCCTCATAAACACACCATGAGTGCTTTTCAGAATTATTGTTATAGAACAAAGACGTATTCATAGCAGCAAAGGTACGACATGCCCTCAAACTATTGGTTATATCATACAGTGCGTCCCACTTTGAGCAGCCACACCCTCATATTTCATTGAGAATAAAATAATTGGAATTTTTTTCTTCTGATATTATAGTACTCAGGAATAACTATCTTTATGTTGATGAAACATTCGTTTATCCATTGTTCACGGCTAGCTATGACCAACTGAAAAGTGAACAAGTGGGGAAAACATATTACTTTTCCATGGAAAAACTGTGACCACTTCAATTGAGGAAAATTGGGAAAAAATATTTTAAGGATCTTTTCTTGAAAAATTAATCTCAACTCCTGGTTTCGGAATGTCCCAGAACTCAATGCTGAATCATTTAAATATACAGAGTGTCATATGTAGCTGGCAATATCACCAACTCTTAAAATGTATTTTTTGTCACAAAGTGCCCAAATTTGTTCTATTTTTACTGTAGAAAGTAATCAAGAATAATTTTTTCATGGCTATCCAAAGGAAAATTGAAAAATTGGGAAAAACATATTATTGACTCTTTCATCACTGAACTAAAATATTCTGTATCAGAACACTCTGAAACCCCCAATCTTAATTCCTGAGAAAGATATAGTTTGTCATCTGAATATGGCAAAACTCCTAAACTTACTTATTTCGAAAATGTTTGCAATTATCAATTTATTCCTTTTCCGCAGCTGCAAATTCACATCAATTTATAATATTGGTATTTGCAGATGACTCGGGAATTAGGATCTAAGAGTTTTAGAGTATTCTGAACCCATTTCTGATGTTAGTTCAGTGATATATTTTTCCCAATTTTTCACTTTTTAGCTTATCATAGTTGGCCATGGAAGAGTGATGCTTGTTTACATTCCTCAGTATAAATGAAATGTTTCTGGGCTGTTTGTCACAACAGGAGACATTTTCGAAATCAGCTCGAGCATTATGGATGAATAAGAGTTGGTGCTATTGCCAGCTACATATTTGTATATTTTAATGATTTAGCCATTGATTTCTGGGGTTCTGGAACATTCTAAAACCAGGAGTTGGGGTTAATTTTTCAATAAAAGATCCTTAATATATTTTTTTCCAATTTTCCACTATTCAAGTGGTCACATTTTGCCATGGAAAAGTAGTATTTGGTTATTTTTAGCAGTATTAATTGAATTTTTTGTGAATTTTGTGAAAAGTGGAAAAAAATTTGAAATTAGGCAAATAGTTAATAATATTGCCAGCAACAAATGACACACCGTATTGAGATTTGATTCCGAAAAAGAATTTGATATTAATTTTGTGATGAAATATCCTTAACACCATTTCTTTTTCACTTTTCAATTGGTCATAGTTAGCAGTGGAAAATGGATATACGAATGCTTTTTCAACATAAAAAAAAAATTAAAAAAAAAATTTTATTCTCAATGAAACATGAGGGTGACGCTGCTCAAATTGAGACACACTGTATAATCCAGTGAAATAAGTGACTTGTGAAGACCATATGACCAACATAGAAATGCCCCTACTATGTAGGTCAGTAGTAATGCCCCTATACAAAGAATATGCAAAACCAGTTAACCATTTCACAAAGTGAATCAAATGCATGAATCATTGACTTTCCAGGTAGTGGCAGAATACCAGCAAAGCTGCTGACGAAAGGAAGCAAACTGTTTTGCCAAATACAAAAGGTGATATGCAGAACGTGGACTCGACAGAAGTAGGAAGATTAAAAAGACGACCAGTTCAAATACAAACCTTATCAAAACATTCTCCAACATTCAGTATAGAAAATGTATCCACTATAGAAAAATACCAGAGGGGATTTGGACCAGGTCGATTAACTGACCAAGTATAAATGTAGGCAAAGTCTAGCCGGAATTAGAAAATCCTTACTTATCTTGTATGGGTTTGCGGAAGAATTGAGCCGTAAATAAACCAGGTACTCAAATTACCTGTTTTGCCACTACAAGTCGATAAGTAAGGGTATTATATTTCCGAATAGACTATACTACGTAAGATTTCAGAGGAATAGATAATTCAACAAACATAATCCAACTCTTCTTCCAAAGTCAGTCAAAAAATCATGTAGTTGGACAATTAAAAGAGTTGAAATCAAATTTGATATATCAGAAGTTTTTCCAACAGACAGAGGCATTCGACAAAGATATGAGCTGGCGCCTCTTTGGGATATCACCAACTGGTCCTGCCAAAGGCAATATTAAAAAAAAACAACTTCATTGTAGTCGTATAGGTGGACATTCCGGAATCAAGAGGACCTCAGCAAGAATTCGAGAACGATTCGATGGGGCGAATTGCAGACGAGATGTTGATGAATGGACCAGGTGTGACCTACGCTCTTCAAAGAAGTATCCCAAAATGAGAGGTCGAGAAAATATGACGCAGTATCTCTCTAGTGAACCATTCGAAACAGTAGCGTTTACAGCCACAATCAGATGCAATGGTTGAACGACAATAAAAAAACATCAGCCACTACCAGTCGAAGTTCATCTTCAAAAATCAAATGGATGGGGTGAGTTGATGCCACTATTTCTCCCTTACTAAGAAGTCGTTTACAAATCTCCTGTAACAAAATGAAAAAGAAATTTAACATGAATACTCCAGGTGCTTCAGGAATCTATAGAAATGTAACCAAACGCACAGAAGCATTTTATGACCGGGAATACTAATGACTGGGAGATGGTGACAGATTTCATTCAAACTTGTGAAACCTGTGAAAGTGTATTTGAATTTTATTGAGACTTTTGTGTTTTATCTTGGTCAATTATTAGTATCTAAATTATCAGACCTCATTTATCTTTTTCCAGATTAGGTAATATTATTAGTCAAAATTGGGAGTTGCTCTATCAAATGATTTAATGAATGTACCTATTACATTTGGTTGTTATTCCTTATTGTTTTGTTCAATAGATTTATAAGTGTTATAAATTCTTGCTTTTTATTCACAAAAATTCACATTCTAGATTAGTAACTATTTTAATTGACAGAGTTGAACAGACTTATTAAGTCTTTGAGTGCTAAAGTATGTTTTGTAACGAGTTCTCATCAATCCAGCCCGAGAGGAGGAATAACAAATGGAGTATCGAGCATAGAAAGGAGAGATCATCTGAAGAAAAAGTAGGGTAAGTTAAAAATCTCAAATTCTGTGGGGTATGATTCCTATTTCGTAGAAAATTAGAGCCCAATGTTCTCAATTATTATTAAGTTTTTAACGGCTCCACTCGGTCGAATCAGTTGTGATAAAGCTCTATTTAGTCAAAATCAGCTATTTTTACAGAAAGAAAGGAATAAGCTACAGAGAGAGTGAGAGCAAACCCAAGATTGTTCACATGGAGACATTTGCAAAATACCGAAAATTCACACAATCACAACGTAAACGTACTTAAACACCCAACAAACACCGCATATTGGGATCATCTAGCACTTTTTTGGGGGACTTAGAATGGGAATATTTTATGTTGAAAAAGTCTAATTATAATTAAAACTTATGTTGATTTTTGGTAATGAGGAAGATATCAGATCGTTCATCTTTTATTGATTTTCATTGATAGTTGGAAAATTCGCCTATCTACCGCCTCCTCCACTAATTTACCATCGGTCCGACCCTGTTCAAGAGACTTCCAAATCAGCTTTTCAGACCTTTCCGCGTTTTGACGACTTGATGCGATGGACGAAACCTTCACCGAACCTCGTCCTTTTCAACATTGACAGAAACAATGGACTGTTACATACCGGCAACAATGAATATGTGCCGCAATCGAAACAAACGTGAATAAAGCCTCAATCTCGGCTGTGATTACTTATTTCCATTCCGAATTCAATACCACAAATCCTACCCTATAAATAGAACCGACCACATTGTTTTCATCCCGATACCGAGAAAGTTGCATCCCTTTTCAACAAGCGTACACATCGGCAACATTGTAATCTTCAGCGTCCGATCTCCGAGGGAGACGTCACATTTACATGGCATTTATGTCTTCTAATACATCTCTAATGGTTTCCCGATAGACAGGTGTGGCCGAACAGGGACCGTCTCACCCGCTTTTTGGGGATATCTAGGTGGGTGGAAGGGAAATTTGCACGAAACGTGACGCCGGATTCGAATGTTAGTTTTACCTTTTAACGAAGAAGGTTTGGAAGGATATGATGAATTTCTAGTTATAGTCGGGGAGCCAGGAAACCTCCACACATGACTGCTGTGATTTTCCCGGGGAGCATTTGTATGCTCGCAGGATGGCCCTCCTCCCTTTCGGTATTAGGCCGTGATACTACCGTCCCTCTAGCGAAACTATTGTCAAAGGAACCCTTCCCAACTTCACAAGTCCCAAAATTTAGCAGGTCTAGAAGACTTTTTCATTTTATTTATTTCCAATTATATGATTGTATTAGTTACTAGTTACATTTGTCATTGTGTTATGGGCGAAATTTAGGAGAGGAGAGCAGTGAATGTGCAAGGATGTTTCACGCCACTAACAAACCCAGTAGCTCAGTGAGACGTGGATTCGACAATAAAAATTGATTTCGATAAGGTTGAAAAATGGGGTTTAATTGTATAGGGCGCCACGGATGTATCGCCAGTGAAAAATCCGAAACCACCCTGATAGAATGGGACAACCTACTGCACTAATATTACTAAAATATTATACAATAGATACCTATAAATGGTATAAAAATAATATATTGAGAATAGTGTACAATATTAAACCTCCAGTGAGGGCTAAGCCTGTGACGTCACGATGATAGCTAACAATTCTGAATACCTATGCCTTACGGGCAAAGTCCTAATCTAAACTTATCCGATACGATGTAAATTTTCTTAATTATGCCAGTTCACCAATTGTAGTTGTAGTTCTTCAGTGCCTTTGTGTATACAGGTGCACAGCTCCGAGCAATAAAAGATATAGAGAGGGCTTCTCTGTCTCTTTCTTGAAAGCAACATACCCGACGTTGTTTACAAACATCTCAGCCCGAATCATGTTAAAAATGGGCATTGTCGGATATATCCGTTTGCACTCGGGGACCAGGTTGGGATTCCATGTTATATTCACTCTTAACTTGGCGATCATGTTTGTTTACGTCCGTTTACGACTTATTTATCGTCTTGTCAAATCACACCATGGGCGTCGCAGCGTGGTAATCATGGCATAATCCCGATTTTGAGACAAAAATACACTATTTGTTGAAATAGCTGTATAAAACATTGTTACTATTTTAGTCGACCTTAAAAACGATAACCTACGAATAATTAGGAAAAAACTTGCTGCAGTGTAGGTACACTAAGAAGTAAATAAGCAGACTCAACTCTTCAGTCTTGTTGGAATGTCTTTCGAGTACTCAAAACATAGCGTCGTTGATACTGCAATACCAGCTATGTCACGAAACATTTATTTCACAGTAGACTGTAAAATGATGATAGGTACTACATCAAAATTTCTACGCTCGATTATTTCAAACTTTGAATTCCAAAACGATGACCGGTAGAAATTCTTATGTAGTAGTTATTTTTTTGTGTTTTGGCATCGACGGCTATGGTCAATAGTAGTTATTATCTACAGTCTTCTGTGAAATGAATGTTTCTGGACATATTGCTCGTATTGCAGTATCAACGACGATAGGTAGTTTGATAATATTTTATTACTTTGAATTTGTTGGACATGGAATTTACTTCACTGTTCTGCAACTATAACATTATAATAACTTGGCAGTTATGTGTGTGTATGTATGTGTTTGAAATGTATGCTATTTTATGATGATATGGACACAGATGATACCAGAAGAAAGTGTTTAAAAGTAGCAACGAGAACTATAATCCGTCAGATTAAAAAAATTAGACACTCCAGCAAAAGAATAGAAGAATGCAATTCAAAATATTAATTTGTTTCAAACTGGACAGACGATTCACAATAAGCAAGTCATCGCTCCACCCTGTGAGCTGTTGTTTGGTATGTCTGCAGATATGTCTTCAGAGATACACGTCGACCCCTATTTAGCTCATAAACTTTAATGACTCTCACCTGTTTGATGTTTAAGAAACAGAAGTAAAATAATAACTACATGAGAAATTCTCGGTTTCATACCAGGCAGGCTTGTAATATCGATCGCTCCCTGTGCCTGATTCTACATAAGTAGAGACATTACTTTTTGACAACTCTAAAACACTTTTTGATAATCTGCCCCAGAATACCAATAATCTAAATTCTGAAAAAAAAACATAAGAAAAAGTGTTAAAGAGCTATTAAGGCTTTTACTACACTTTGGATGAGTATTTCAATGATACACTTTCAACATAAATTTGAATGTAATCTGTTATGTGTATTATAGTTTATGCGTAAATTATTATGTGTATTATAGTTTATGTGTAAATTCTTATGTGTATTATAATGCATGTATATCATATATATAGTGTAGGTATAATGTATAGTTTACTGATATGATCCAATAATTTGAATATATTTACTTTTTTATTTCAGCAATTTTATTTATTTTTTCATCATTTATGACCTTATTGTATGCTTTGTCAGCAAGAATCTAACTTTTCGCACAATACACTATTTTTGATTGACATCTTGACAACACACGTGATTTCCAACCATGCATGTTGTCGTCTAGATATAAAAATATAACATGAAAAAAATTTATCAGCATGCCGCCACTAGTTCTAATCTTACATCCGAATATCATAACAATAACAAATGTCTCCCACCGAACTCGGAGGTTACCCCTCACCCACAATATATCACAAAGTATAGTGATATGCAGCTTTCATAACAACGTGTGTTGTTTATATAGAAATGGCACCTCTATATCTTTTATTGCTCGGAGGTGCACAGTGGATCCGACACAATCAATCGAAATACGTGTACAGCTGGGACGAATACCAACAACGGGGAATACCAATCATAGTGGACGAATGGAGAAGGAATACTGAACAACAGATGCACAGTGGGGCAGCCACAGTTGGGCAGGAACAATCACAGTAGTGGAACAGTGGAAAGACAACCGAAGCAACGGAACAGTAGAAACGGAGCAGTAACAGCAGCGGATCAGTAACAATAGCGGAGCAGTAGCACCCTAGAATAAGCAATGCCAGTGTGACTTCTGATTACAATTGTATGGGGCCATAAGTAGAGCCCGAATGCAAATACTAACCTCTATTAAGTGGGAGGGTTCTGGTAACAGCTTTGATGGTCTGTTTGCTGTCTGATAGCTAGTTTCTTGTTCCATTGGTTTTACCGATGACAAAATAACATAATCTCAAAAATCCGCAAAGCAAACAGAGATTTCTCTAAAATATATAGCGTCAAATATCGCAATAAATATGAGAAAATCTCCAGATATGAATCCTCCCAAGATCCATCAACGATGATCAAAACTTAATTTCGATTCAGGAGTTATTCGACTCATGTCACTCATCAAAATCTCGAACCAGAAATCGTCACTCTAAAAATAACTCAGACGTCAAAGTCAAAAACTGTCACAATCAGACAAGGCGCTTCCTTGTTCGTTCGTGTTCTGTGAGATCAATCCAGGAACTACCTCGAGCTACTCGGAGCTACTCCTTGAGACAATTGGACAACGACTCAACACCTAGAGATTCAGTGTTGCCAACTGAACTTAGATGAACCAAACACAAACAAGGTCAAGAATTCGAAAGAGAAGTAGGTACCTCAATGGAACAAGATAGAGATAGAGTAGGAATGGGTTTTGTGTTCTGAACACAAAACAATATACTAACCGAAAGTATGTTTACGAAATAACGCTGTCATACCGCGAAATTAAACAACTGATAACTGTCATTAGCTCAAGGCCGGTTCATGTCCGCTCGAACTAGTACAGCAAAGGTAAGTACTAACATTCGGAACAAGCTGTACACGACAACAATCAAGTTGTTATTTTGAAACATTGGCGTACAGAGTGGGAAGTTTATATTGATGACAGATAATTTCTGATGTTATTGTATTGAAACAGGAAGGGTTCTCTAGTGCACAATAAACCCGTAACAATTGTCTCGCAGATTTCTACTGTAGGTTCTTACATCGGAGGGTGTCCACATGACGGTGTTTCTGTGTGATATATGTCGTCATCGTCGTTGATTAGGTCGTTTCCCCAGTTGTTTATATGTTCTGTTTCGGAACTATAGCTCGGTGTTATGGTGAGAAGAAATGGATTGTAATTAAGCGAGAAGACTTTGAGTTTAAAGCGATGGCACGAGATCACTTAGTTGGAATGCGGAGCGATGACTCCGACTGGCAGCATCCAGATTCCAGGAACAGCATAAATCCAAGAACTTTCCACAATAGTTTGGAAAGATAAGGAAATTCATTGATAGACATTTCGGTAATAAACGTGTTAAAACATGAATGGACACTTGTTAGCAGATATTTATATTAATCATGGTCGGCAGGTCAACAGGCACTACTGCGTAGTTTGTTCTCAAGTTTCAGGAGGAAGTGAGGAGGGGGTAGCCTAGTGCATTTAAGAAGCGCGAAAATATGAATAATTCAATACCCCTCGTAGTCTTAGCCAGGGGAGTAGTTGTTTTCTGACAGGTTCTTGCCATAATAAGCCTACGAATTATATGTATATGGGAGCAAAGGGTTAAACATCGGTCGGCAACAACTGTTTGTTACAGAACGATCTCCCAAAAGAACTCTGTTTTCACATAAATCTCTACACCCGGAGTCTCGGAGTGTTGTTCCTCTGCTCGCTAGGTGGAGCGGCCTAGAAACCGCTTCATCGCGTGAACCAGTGGCGACCAAGCATCAGAATGTGTAATGATTTGGACGGGGAACAGATGGCTTCAGTGATATCTGTGCTGACCTACCCTTGCACTGATGAAAGGCAAAACCTCGAAACTAGTCTGCAGGTGGTTGCCTGTCCAAATGAAAACATAATTCTGCTGGTTGGTTACAGGGGGCACTTGCAATTGCGTCATCTGATGCATTGCGGAACGTTGCACAAGTGTCTGTTAGATATAACTCAATACCCGTCGTGGTCTTAGCCAGGGAAGTAGTTGTTTTCTGACAGGTACTTGCCATAATAAGCTTACGAAGTAGGTGTATATGGAAGCGAAGGGTTTAATATCGGTCGGCAACGACTTGTTTTCTCTGATCGGACGAAATCCTGATCACCATTTTTTAAACAGTCTAGTGGTGCCCAACTCACTAAATTTTATGTTTCAATATTTGACTAACATTACTAGAACCCGCGTGCATCACTGACTACGATAGCTAACAAAATAGTAACTATTCTTTATCAGTAAAGTAATAGCGTAGAATATAGTTATAATGGTGCCAGAGGAATTTAATATAGCAAAGAGCTCTAGATTTATCATTCTCATACATCATCATTACAAATAATTATTATCATTCGAAAAGTTTTTGAGAAAGAGTATTTCATCTTTGTTCACTTCACCCATGACATGAGTTTGAACAATTTCAGAAGGCAAAAATTCGTCACTCTTGGAATTCTAGTAGTTCTTGTGGAATGTTTATGTAATTATTGTGGAACATTCAGTGAGGAAACTTCAACATTGGTAAGAGAATAACACACTTCACATTGTTTAACAAATCACCCAGGATCTAAAATGAACCAACCCTCTCTGAAACGTCTAAGAGCTGGTGCAAAAAAGGAAGATCCGGAACTGGTGGCAGGTACTGGGATTTGAACTCACGTCATGTGAGTGAGAAGCGAAAGGCCACCACAACCCATAGGTTCAATAGCTGTACCCCAGCCGCAGACCCAAAGGTATGGTGTTTCCTGTTCTTAAGGTTTTTTTTGGCAGAGAAAAAGTAGTAGGTAATGGTGTTCGTGAATTTCTGCAGACTGTGTGCCTCAGGGAATACCTACCGACACAGTTAGTGTTGGGATATTTCAAGTCTGACAGTGGCTTTGTACTAATAACACTTATAATATATTAGTAGCACATGATATAGGAATACGACCTCCCCGACCAACACACTACAGTGTGTTCCAAAGCTTTGCCGTTCGTTGGAAGAACGAGTCCTGAGAGAGATATGTTAGGCATGTCTCCAAAGTGACGACAGAGGGATGTGAGGACTGAGTTCGACGGGTCAGTCTCGATGGGACCGGTGAGACGATTGATGATATTTCAGAAGAACATCATCCATGGAAATATTTTTTTAATACAGAGACAGTTCGTCAACTATTCTGCGTTGTTCCAGAAGTGAGCGAGCTTGTACTTAAAGCATAGCCGACGAGACCAATGGATATTTTTTCGACATAATCTAAAAGTTACTGAATAGACGGGAAGTGAAATAACGTGGCACGAAATGGTTTTCTGTTTCGTGCCACGTTTTCGAAGGGCACTTTTGGCAATGGACCTCACATGGTTTTCCTTTGGAAGGGTACTGGTGATATTAATAACAAGCAACAATCTGACTAAACCAGAGATGATTCTCTTCACTAAGAGAAGGAAGGTAGATGGGTTCAGTTCACCAGTAATGGGTGAAAAACCCCTAAATCTGGCTAGAGAGGTAAAATACCTTGGGGTGATTCTGGACTCGAAGCTAACTCGAGGGCCACACGTCGATCGAGTGGTCGAGAAGGCTATATGGATGGATGGGCGGTGGGAGGGATATGGTGCCTCAAACCACACATTCTCCACTACACGGAGGTAATCAGACCCAATCCTATATGGAGCAGTGGTCTGGTGACCGAGAGTGGACCAGATAACCACAACCAAGAAGCTGGGAAAAATTCAAAGACTAGCTTGTAGGAGAATAACAGGCGCAATGAGGACTACCCCCTCGGCAGCCCTAGATGCCCTGCTGGGTCTGCCGTCACTTCCAACTTGTAAAGAGAAGGAAGCGATGACGTCCTTTCTGAGAATGCGGGACTCGTGGAGCTGGCGAGGAGAGGGGTACGAAATCGCTGTGGTAGCGGAGAAAGGAATCCCACTAACCGCTATCAAAGTGATACAGCCAGAGAATGAAATTAGGTGGAAAAGGAACATCTCGAGAGTGGGAAGAGGAAAGGGTGATCTTTCCCCCAGAAAGCCTGGTCTACTTTACGGACGGGTTCAAACTGGAGGAAGGACAAGCCGGCGCAGTAGTCTACTTGAAAAATGGAGAGGAAAGAGCCTATGCGCTAGGTTGTCTGACAATAGTCTTCCAAGCGGAGGTGTATGTCATCCTGCAGGCAACCAGAATGGAAGAGGTGAGGTCCGGCCTAGAGAGACATGTATATGTCTGCTCTGGCAGTCTGGCCGACATCAGAGCTTTGAATGTAACCAGAACGAGTTTAAAACTGATTCAGGAGTGCAGAGATGCCCTGGGGAGTCTTGCGATTGAAAAGGAAATAACGCTGATTTGGGTCCCGGGCCATGCTGGGATTGAAGGCAACGAGCTAGCCAAGCAAGGAGCCGGGCAACCCTACTACGGGCTGGAACCCGCACTCGGCATAACACGGAGACAAGTAACAACGGCACTGAATGAGTATGCCGTTGATACATCAGGAAAAGAGGAGAGGAATAGTGCCATCCTAAGCCCAAAGGGCGTATCTCAAGAATGACCAGAGATATTGAGGCAGTCACTTACGCCTATAAATTTCAGAATTTCAGGTGTATTTTTGATATACGTTTTCTTTTACTTATGTTTTGAATGGCATAGAACGATGAGATCCGGCCAAATTTGTTATTCAAGTTAAGGGCTTGGTCATGAGCAACCTGTAGAAAGTGACTAAGATTGGAAAAAATTGAGATACGTCCTTTGGGCTCAGGACGGCAGAATAGGCGGCTGCAGGCAGTCAAAGCAGATGATATCGGGGCCCGACAGGGCAAGGACGGCCAAGATACTGAAGCTGAGCCGCAAAGAACTCAGACTCTTGGTGCGAGTTCTAACCGGCTGTCACCAAAGTTGAGGCAGAACCACTATGCGCGTAATGTGGTGGGGAACATGTGGTGGTGAACATAACTTGGAGATGGGGCTGTAACCCATAGGATGGAAGCTTGGCGACGAGTATCTGGTGCCAAACACAGTCGAACGCCTAAGATATGTAAAAGGAAGAAGAAATCTGTAGTTCACAATGAGCTTATGACATAAGGCATAATATGTCCGGAGGACTGCTCATTGCTAATATCCTATACAATAGGAAAAGTTGGGTCGAAAATCTATCAGAAACAACTACTTTCCTGGCTAATGCCACGACGAACATTGAATTACATCTGATGAAATTTCCGTGCAGAGTTCCTACAAGGTTATCTCTGCAATTATTTGGTTGCATGGGAATGTTCATCGAAATATTCGGATCACCTATATATCGATTTCGGAGTGTTGCTCCTCATCAGTATAGGGTAGGTCTAGCAGTCAATAACTAATGACTGCAACGAATGAATCGATAACCAAATCCATTTCAAGACCGAAACTGAGATCGCGCCCGCACAGTGGATTAACTCCAAACTGCGAGCGCCATCTCAGCGCCGGAAGCCCAACCAAGTAATACCCATGACCACGATCGTCAAGACCGTATAACACGAAAAAGAAATCTGTAGTTCACAATGAGCTTATGACATGAGGCATAAGATGTCCGGAGGAGTGCTTATTGCTGATATCCTATACAATAGGAAAAGTTGGGTCGGAAATCCATCAGAAAACAACTCTTTTCCTGGCTAATGCCACGACAAACGCTTCCGGCGCTGAGATGGCGCTCGCAGTTTGGAGTTAATCCACTGTGCGGGCGCGATCTCAGTTTCGGTCTTTAAATTGGTTTGGTTGTCGATTCATTCGTTGCAGTCATTAGTTATTGACTGCTAGACCTACCCTATACTGATGAGGAGCAACACTCCGAAATTGATATATAGGTGGTCCGATTGTTTCGATGAACATTCTTATGCAACCAAGCAATTGCAGAGATAACCTTGTAGGAACTCTGCACGGAAATTTCATCAGATATAATTCAATGTTCGTCGTGGCATTAGCCAGGAAAGTAGTTGTTTTCTGATGGATTTTCGACCCAACTTTTCCTATTGTATAGGATATTAGCAATGAGCAGTCCTTCGGACATCTTATGCCTCATGCCTAAGATATGTAATGTCAGACATCAGTTGACGTCATTTTTATTGGATTTTTTCACGCAAATTGAAACAAATCAATAGAAATGACGTCACTTCGAAGTAGTTTGATCAAACTATGTAGCCGTGAGCCACACACTTGATAACTGAGTTTCGCTACCTGGTCCGTTTTTAATTTTTTCGTATTTTCGAACATATACCTCAATTCGCAAACCAGCTAAGTCCACGTTTTATTCATAGAGTTATCTGATTTGCGAATTGGGGTATCGACATTCCAGTTAACATTAATTCGTACCTGCACATACCAGTTTTGCTTGATATACGATTAGTATACATTATTTCGAGTTGATGATAATTGAGGTAGGGATTCGGAACATAGATATAATTGCCACATCGATTGAAGAGAACCCATATAACACTCGGGATTTCATGGTTGTTATTCATTCATAAATCGTCTGCACAGAGCTGATGCAATCCAATAGATTAAAATAGCTGTCCGCTGTTGACATTTTTGTGAAATTGTGAGCATTATGTATTACTTATATATTTAATGTATCGTAAGACAATAGATGATAATCATCTTCTATGTCAGATTCCTACTACTGTGTTGTCCAATTCATGTTTTCGATATAACACTAACATTAATTACATTGTGACAGAAACCGATGTGAATAAACTTATTATAAATAAATTCTTTAAAATTGATATCAGCAGAATTTTAGTGGTTGGTCTTTCGCACACACTTTTATTACCGCTATCATCATTTTATTTCTGAACGCGATTTAATTAAATTTTTGCACGATTCGTCAAATTAAGGTATTTATTTACTGGTTCGATTGAAAGAGCAGTACGGTGTGATATAAATCTCATTTTTGCTTTAATGTCAACCCTCGGTCTCCAAAATATTGCCATCGATCAGTGAACAACACTTACCGCTTTGGATGCTTAAATAATCGAAACGGATTAGGGTACAATTTTCTAATGTAGGATCTTACAATACAGATAGATCTTGGAATTCAATGGGGTATCTATAAAACTTCACATCTTCAACAACACAGATATCTCTTGAATTCAATGGATTACCTATAAAAAAACATCTTCACAGTGCTACCTACTTTTTTCGTGAATAACGAGGAAGAGGAAGCAAAGGTTTCATTTTATTTTCAATGGAGCTCGGCTAAGTCTTAGCCCACTTAGGGGTGTGGATTAAATGAAATCTTATAAGGAAAAAAGAGGTTTATTTGTGAATGATAAACGCTGGTATAGTTGTCGTTCGTCGCCCTGTGTCGACGGCTTCAACGGCTGATGGCAGATAGCAAAATAATAATAAGAATTAAGGACATGGATCATGTTCCAAAGACAAATGACTAGTAAAATTTAATTAATTATTGAAAGAAAATGAAAATGTAGAATTATCAAATTCGATTCAAGCCAGAAAATATACGTGACTCTGTCTTTTCCGATCCTAATGATATAAAAGAAGTCCCCCTGGTATGATCATGCAAGAGTTCACAACATGGGAATTACAAAATATTCTCTTATAGGTAGTGGACAAGCATGACTCTGTAATTCTCAGCCAACGATCAAGCAGCATATACTCACGATCAAAAATACTATAAATTTAGTTAGGTAAAAATAAGCTTGACTCAGGTTTCATACACTGTTAGTAAGGAATTAATACAAATGCTTGAGCTAGGACTTATCTATGTGGAGGCGCAATAAGATGGGGACTCCAGCACTACGTACTTGGTGTGATGCCCTCTCCTGCTGGCTGTATACACCCGGATCACAGTAGGGTGGCAAAGAAGGCCTAGAAGGAGGACTGAATTATAGCAGGAACCTCCATTGATTTGATAATTTCATAACTTAGTAATTACAAGAAGCGCTAGACGGACTGAAGTGAGACAATAGGACATACCTTGGATGGTGGGTGGCCTTGATGTGAAGAATAAGGAATTGCTTAAAAAGAACCACAATCCTAATTTATGCCTAGGCCTGATCAATGACTGTGTTTCTCCAAGAAATTTCAATTTCTGCTAGAGGAAAATCGCAAAATGCAATATGAGTCAAACACATGGACCTCAATCAACCTTTCCAGCCAAAATCTCGCGGCAAATAGGACCCAAGATCTTATCAATCCTGTCAGAAATGATTTTCTTGACAATTGATTGATTGACGATGGTAATTGACAGGTGGAATATTTCCATTGTATACTTTTGAAAAATCGGAAATTATTTAAATTAATGGATGTTAAATTGTAACATAAAAAAACTCCTTTCATACAATAGCTGTTGGGAATGGACAACTTCCGTACCTATATTTGAGGAATATGTCTGGAAGGTTTTATAGGTATCAGAACAACTTAGAAATACAGAAATATGAAGCTTAAGGAGGTTGCTGGAATGGAATCAAACGAAAGATTCAGGATTTTTGCAAGGAGGAGCTGGAGCTAGTACAGCTCTATTCCACAGTAAACCCTATTAGGGACCTTACACAATCAATAATATAGATAGTGCAAGGTCTAGTATTGATGGATTGATGAAAATATTTCCGGATGTTTAATATGCAGGCATCAATATATTGGTCACAGCCTAGCCACGCCCAAAAACACTGGTGATATTGACAATGTTGGTGATAGTGGTGAAGGGCTAACATTGGAATCACGGTGTAAGGTCAAGAAATATTGAAGTAATATTGATGAAAAAATGGATATATCAATATTGAGAATATTATTTATCGTGTAAGAGATATTCAGAAAGGTCAAGATTCTAGTGGTTGTCTAGCATCCAGGACCGGTCTCGAGTTATTCTGGACTCTTGAACGATTCTTCCTAACACTAATTGTTCCCTCCTTCCTTGGTGGGTACAGGGAGATATATGTGGAATTCCATGGAGTACCAAAAAAAAATGTGACATTCTGTTCAACACTTATTTAAGAATCAAAAGTCGTAAAGGTTGTATACTAGTGGAAGTAAATATTTTGGTGGCTGAGGATAATGAGGCCAATAATCTTGCCTGAGACCGGTAGCTCTTACCGATTATGATAGTTCTTACGTTTTTTGAACGATCCATGCAATAACCAAATTAAATGATTTATTTCATGTTGTTTTGATGTCAAAGTGACAATTCTGCTTTCCAATCGGTAAATGACTTACTGCCTTCTGATCGATAAGTGACTGTTTTTTCCGATCGGAAAGCAGAGTTGTCACTTTGACATTAGCCAAAATATTGGAGATTTGTTAACACAACCCGAGTTCTATTCTTTTAATCGAACCAGTAAATACTTTGAATTGTCGGATCGTGCAAAAAGTATTGAAGATAATAGTTTGTGGTAATCGGAATTGAATCCACCATGTTCAAATCTTCTCCTTACCTAATTTCCAAATGGTTTTGAGTTCTTGGTATACGTCTCACTTTCTAAGATAAACATCCCTGTAATTTCTGTTGTGTAATTTGGTGAATTCCACGAAACCGCATAACATACGCCACACATATTATTCTTCTCAAAGTTGTTACAGAATCACCTCCGGCAGTAGCCTGTAACTTCCTTGAACTAATATTAATTTGCCAAATAACCTCATTATATTAATGAATCTTGCTGCTCTCGACTCGCATTGAGGTAAAACAGTAATCATAAAGGTATATTTGCCTCAGTGAATGTTGAGAACTTTTGGTCCTCTGCGTTACTTTATGGTACCGTCGTTTCTTCGACTTATTTGTACACTACTTCCATCCGACCGAAAGAACCAAAATATGTTGAGAAATTTTGGTTCTCTCTATTTCTTCAGAACTCTACGTTCTTCAATGGGCTGTTTAATGTTATTGTACTTCAAAAGGCTTTGATTTTCGCTTCCAATTACAGAATCAATTGAAAACTTTTAAACTTTAGTGGAATAACTTGCAGAGGATTCAGAATTCTCAAAAACTGTTTTATTTGACTTGTTAGATCTACAACTGACAACTTAATTTTTTTTGTGTACATTGTAGATTTAATTTGAGTGACATGAAAACTCAAAGATCATGATTTTAACACTTCACTGAATTGACAATTATAAAATTATCTCTCTAAGATTATCGAATCTGAGAAATGGCAGAGACTTCGTGAACATATCAGCATACCATTTCGTCGGTGGAAACATATTTAACAATTATGATATATTTGGCTACGAGATCTTTAATGAAATGATTTCTAATGTCGATGTATTTACTACGTTTGCTGTTTTCATAACTCTCCATCGCATTCTTGTTAGCGAGTTTTTATAAACTGCATGTGATATTAGCATTCTCAAGGTTGACATTCTGGCAACATGGCAACGTTTCCAAGACTTTCCCCCTTTTGGAATCCTTTCGCAACTAATATAGTTTTTTTACGTTGTTTTCTTTGAAACTGAAAATTCATTTTGTTTCAATCGCTTTCTATCCTTCTGCAATTCTTCTGAAACCCAAACGAAGAAAAAAATATGGTTAAATCAACAAAATACCATTCAACTCGAATAAATAAAAATGTCAGTATCCCACAATTAAATATTAATTCGAATTAAACAAATACCGTCATTGATTTGCTTCTATGCAATCCTTTTAGATCGAGTTTTAGATTGAATGCAATTTTCTTTCGATTGATTATGTGTTTTGTTCATAGAAAATCTCGGTTTTACTTCTTGAAAACATGAGTTGTTTCAGTCGATATGATTTGATATTTCAACCTTACCTTTCAGTATCGTTCTTGCCTTGTCCAAAAGAGTTCTGTTCAACCCTTCTGATTTCCTATTTTGTTGAGGTGAACACGGAATTGTATATTCTATTTGGTTCCCATTTCTCGATAAAAAGTTTTGTAATGTAACCTCCATTGTCACATCTTATTCGTCAATTTGAGATTCCTTCAGCTTTCATTTCCAAAATATAATTCAAATTGTGTTCAACTCAATTTTCTAGATGCTCTGTTGCTCTAGAATCGATTATAAATATAACAGATTCTATGTGAGAATTATTTATTTGTTCACTGCTATAAGCAACAAAGAATATTTCATTAAAGGACCCAGTACGAAAATGTATAGGAAATTGGCTCTTGGTCAAATTGGCTGAAATTTTATTATGTTATGGTGGAATAAGTCATTAGAAGCATTTTTTAATATGCCAATCATCATTACTAATGTTTTACCATGTTAAAACTGTATGCAAAATTTTTAGGTTGCGTTTAATATCGTTGCAAGAAACACGAAGTTTGTGATTCCCTAAAAAAATTAAAATTTATGTCAATTTCACGAACATGCTTCAATTTGAACAAAGTTATGCACATTGGTGATTGATTTATGGAAGTATTACGACTAAATATAAAAAAAATTATAGAATTTGGGAAATTGTTGACGTTTAAAAAAAAAGTTTGTGTGAGACCATTTTTGGTATTTAGGCATAACTTCTAATATTTTGACCTACCCTGTATGCTGTTTGACTTGCAACCAATGCAATAATTGCACATAATACAATTATCGAACTTGCACTAACTTTCGGCAACATTTAGATTTTGGTTGTGCATATAATTAAAAAAATTCCCATATGTTGCACACTCAAATGGCCACACTTTAGAGAGAGATTTCATGGAAATACCCCGTAACTACGTAGAACTGGGAAATTTTCTGAATCAATTCATACAGCAAAAATAAAAATTTCTCCCACAAATATCAGCGAATTTACGCGAGTATTTATATGAGAAGTGAGATAGATAAACTACTTATTTTCAGAACAAACTCTCCCCGAATCTCTCACAAAAAGTGAGGCCTATCTGGCCTATATAAAATGCATTGCAATCGTCACATCGAAATAGTAGACCCACGACTTTCTAAATTTAATGAATTTAAAAAGTCTGGGGTATAATGTATATTGGATTGCCTCAAATAAATTTTAATATAAAAAGAAATTCTTACTACACTATTCTCAGAACCGCATAAGACGAACAACGGGACTTACCTGAAACAAAATAAAAAGGATAATTTTAAAAATCAATAAAAATACAAATGTTGGTTATAGTTAATATGGTTTTTGCTGTTTCAATGAAGTTTCATACACGGTTGAAACCGTGAGTTATGTATGTGACGTTACTCAACAACTTAAACCTCTATAATATAAATGTTAGTTTAAATGATTTTGTATGAGTCGTTTCAGAGATATAAGCGGCCAAAGTTCGTGAAAACGTCGTAATTGGGTAGGATTAATAAAGATAAAAACTGTTTTGTCAGTCAAAATAAAACAACTTCAGGAAGAAATATTATATTGTGCAACTAGTGCGGAAAATAAGATATTTCATAATCTTGTCAAACTCGTATGAAATATCCAATTTCCGCACGAGTTGTACACTATGCTTTTCCGACGACCTACATCAAAAACATAGGTATGTCGGATTTTAATTTCGCATGACTGTATTATACCTACTTACAAATCATTGTTACAGGAAACCAATTCAATTGCCTGAAGAAGCATATAAAAAAGATCACACATTTTACACATTTTATTGAACATTCAACAAAATTATTTGGGTACATTTTGTTGTTGTTGTTATAAAAATAGTTATTGATGGTAATATTTGAACAATTGTTCAGTACTAACGGAATACTATTATTTTCTTTTTCTACATTCATGCAAAAAGCAAAACTTTATTGAACTATATTCAGTGGAAAAAGAAGTTCTTTATTGCACTAGTGCAATAAAGTTTTTATTGCACTCATCTGTGATTCTACTTCAACGTGCTGTCATCATGACAAACATAAACGTTTAAACCTACTACATATTTAGCAGATATTCTGTGAGATTGGCAATAGGTACTTCACTACGATATATTCATATTGAAAATTGCACCAATTGTTCATTCACTTTCAACATTGAGGGTAAAAATAAAGTTTGAGTTAAATTGTTCGTAACGTATTAGTTTCTGTTTCAATGCAAATCGATATTAATAATAAAGTATTCAAGTTGCGCTTTTTATTTTCCTACACCTAGTGCCGCACCTCAATAAATCATTTTTTGCTTTTTGCATGAACGTAGAAAAAATGTTGTATGCAACTCATGCCAAAATTGTTTATTGCACTAGACGTGTTGTCCAACTCGGCCTAACGGCCTCGTCGGACAATTTCACGTCGAGTGCAATAAACATTCACTTTTTGCACTTGTTGCATAAATAACTATTTATCAAACATTGAATGGCTTGATTATTATTTCCTGTCATATTATCATTAGTTTCCAAAACTGTAGTGGAGGTTGATGGTCTCGCAGTAGGGACTGATTGTGATACCGGGCTAGTTCCGAATAATTCTGTTGAGAAGGTTGTTGCATGTTCAATAGATTGGGTTATTTGATTGGTTATTTCCATTTTTTTATTGATTGATTCTTTAATATGACCCTCTGCAACTGTGCTGCTTTTCCAGCCGCCATGCCTTTTCAGAGTCAATAAATCACTGCCACTATCCACTAATATTGTGGATGAAGAACGCCTAAATGAATGGCCACTGTAATTTTCTGGGTTTGGTAATTTCAAAAATGTAGCGATTTCTTTGGCCATTGCACCAAACTTGTTAATTCCCACGAACTGAGAGATACATATGCCTTTCTGGTAATTACTGAAGACTCTGTTATTTTTAACCACCATGGTTTTGGGACGTAGATCAGCGTACATTTTAAATATTCCATAAAATGTTCCTGTTAATGTAAAAGTTCGTGGTACTTCATTTTTGGTCGCGTTCGATCTGTGCTCGATTTGAAAACGATGTAGACTTCTTTAACCAAATTGTTACTATGGATGAGACTTGGGTACATTTCTACGATCCAGAAACAAAGCAACAATCGATGGAATGGCGACACTCCGGTTCTCCAAGACCTAAGAAGTTTCGTGTCCAAAAATCTGCTGGAAAAGTTCTTGCTTCAGTTTTTTGGGATTGCCATGGAGTAATCATGATTGATTTTTTGGATAAGGGTAGAACAATAACTGGAGATTACTATTCGACATTACTGACCACTCTACGGAAAAAAATTAAAGAGAAAAGACGCGGAAAGCTATACAAAGGTGTTTTGTTTTTGCAGGACAACGCCCCTGCACACAAATCTCATGTTGCCAAGCAACAAATTCGTGTTTTAGGGTTTGAATTACTAGAACACCCCCCTTATTCACCATATTTGGCTCCGTCCGACTATCATCTCATTCCTCAACTGAAAAAAAGTTTAAAAGGTCGTAAATTTTCTTCCAACGAGGAGGTAATAAACGCTGTGGAGGTCTGGTTTGCAGAGCAAGAAGAAAAATTTTTTTTGAAAGGTCTAGGGACGTTGCAGGTACGCTGTAATAAATGTATCCACTTAAGAGGAGAATATGTTGAGTAATAAAATATTTTGACATTGAAATTATGTTTGGTTCTATAGTAGGCTAAGAATTTTTCAATATATCCTCGTATTTAATTATTATAACTGATTATTGTGGCCCATTATCAAAGTGGAGAATATTTTGTATAATTAATTTTGTGGTTTACAAGCCTAATAAATTTTGATAATCTTTATCAATAGACATTTGTTATTCTCTACATTGGACTTTGAGTCCCATTTAACTAGTACTTTCCAGGTTATCACCTTCACACTTGTCAGCCCTTTGTGACCACAACGGGAGCTTGGAAGGCATCGTCGTGACAACACCATATAAGGTACTCACTTATTTGAAGGATTTTTCTGTATCCATCATACGGATTATTAGTGGTTTTTAAACTGAGCGTTTGGCATTTCATTCCAACCCTAACCCCAATACTCAAACAGGGTAGTCGTCATACTAAATACCACCAGTGCTTTTATTATTTAATATTATTATAAATTCCATATAGAAATCTCCTTAGAGATCTAGAGCAGTCTGTGTTTTGGGCTGGCTTCATCAACTGGCGCGGTATAAATTTTAGAAAGAACCCATGGCATCCGAATTGAGTTAGTCGGTGACTGCTATGTTTCAACTTGCTTTCTGATGGTATTTATTATTATTATTATTATACTACTTCTTTTTTTATAAAGAAGCATAGCTGACTAACAAATTTGAGAAGTAGTCCAGCAATCCAACAGTGGAATTTTAAGTTCATTATTTTTGAGGCTTATTGAGACATTTAACAAGCGCACCAAGTGAACACTTACACAATTCCTTAACGTAATAACATGTATCGTCGGGTAAACATTTTCTTCTTGACAGCAGTCGGCCAATGCCATTTAACCTTTCTCGGAGCAGTGATCGTCTGATAGCATGTACGTGATACTTCTTTTCGAGCGAAATAATAAAAATCCCATCATTATTTCAGAACTTTTAGATGGCCAAACATGAGTCCCTACGCCACGCCAGTTTGCACCGAAAAAGTAGAGAAGACGAAGAAATGGCCGCGTGTCGCAAAACGACGTTTTCATCCTTGAATAGACCGAAAACGGCCATTGGACGGAAATGAGCTTTTTGATCCCGATCTGCCATCGAGAAAAACGTACAAGGTGGCAATAGAAAATACAGTGGATAATGTAATTGTCAACCTGAAGTGATATTCAAAGATATTATGGGATATTTAAAAAAATTTCAAACCTGAAAAAATCAAATATCATTGATGAAATCTATATAAGTATACCATTTTGTTTGTTTTTTCAACATAAAGTTTAGAGATCGACGATAAATATGTTTATTGAAACAAATGTATTTATTCCATGTCTTCCAAATGGATATCAATCTTTAAAAAAATGCATTCAATAATTTGCAAATTACTTATGAAACACGCTGTAACGATTTGTTAGTTATGAAATGGTTAAAAATAACTATGATTTTCCTGGCTGATGTCGAATTTGTCAAAAAATTTGAAATTACAGATCAACGATTACTCAATAGTCGGGATAACAACTTTCAACATTCAATATTCAAGTAACAATACCGCTGTACGGACCCAGAATAAACACACCATACCATCTGAATAGTTGGAAACAACTGGAAAAAAACTGCTAGAGAGGCCATTCGAATTGTGAGGATTTGCTTTTTGGTATGAAGTTGCCAAACATCGTATATTTTTCAAGCGAAAAACTTTTTTTTTCTTCGCGACTAATTAGGAAAATAAAAGCTGCAAATTGGGAATACTTCCAAACTGATAAAAAGTAGAAATTGCAGAAGTTGTTTCGCTTAATATTACGCTTTAAAAGAAAAAAGCGACATTTTTGTTCTACGCAACTAATTAGTGACAAAAAAGCGGCAAATTATAGATACTTCGAAACTGATAAAAGGTAGAAATTGCGAAAGTTGTATAGTCAACTTTATATGAAGTTAGCGAAACATCGCACATTTTATAAAAGAAAAGAGCGACAATTTTTTTCTCGTCAACCTATTAGCGGCAAAAAAGCGGCAAATCATAAATACTTCAAATCAAAAATGGTAGAAATTGCGGAAGTTGTTTCGTAACTTCAAATAAAGTTAGCGAAACACGGTATATTTTTTAAAAGAAAAGAGCGACAATTGTTTGACGTCCACTAGACTTATCCACTTCAGCTGTCTCCTCGACTAACTAGTCGATAATGTATTTGTGTTTGTTATTTAGTTCAAGGAAGTGTATGTCTTTTGACTTCAATTTGACTGATTGTTCCCAAAACGAAATTATTTAATTATTGTCTTTGAAAACCGATTTCAAAAGTGCATGCTACAGCATTGGCAATGGATGACGTGATAACGTGGAATCAGCATCGGTAACCAGTTTGAAGTGGAATATATTATTACTTTAACTAATGGTTCATCACATGAATACATTGAATTACCCAACTTTTCCTATTGTATAGGATATTAGCAATGAGCAGTCCTCCGGACATCTTATGCCTCAAATTGAATTATTCGTTATCAATGAATAGTTAATCAACAATGCTATTGACACGAAAGCTGTAGAACCAATAAATAGTCCGGTTTCATTGTTTTTTTGTCTATATACAGTGTCCTTCGGATAGTTGGCATCACATGGAAAAATCATTTGAAAATAATTTATTTTGAAATTCAACAATTTATTAACAGAAACATTTTGATGAGTACTATCACCCCTGCTATTCAATTTAAAAAGAAAATTTGTGCAGTTGTTCAAAACTATTTGGGAAAAGTTTGTTTTGCATTTGAAATTACGTCATTAACACAGAAAGTTTCGCTTCGGGGAGAAGAAGGCATTATAGTTGGGTTTCCAATGGCATTGCGAATTTTATACGCCACATCTAATTTATTTTTCATCGGGTCATCTATATATTACTCTGTAACGGTGGTGGATACTCAGCCACAGAACGCCTCTTTACAGAAGTAATATCACCTCCTACATCTACCAGTATAGTGCTAAAGCAATGGCCAGTCTACATATCGGGATTACAAAGTTTTAGAAAGGCTGCATTTTGTTTTCCCACACTCCTAAATTTATTAATTCCAACTTTTTCGTTGGTGTACTTTTCCTTTTGATAATTGAATAAAAATAGGATCCTTAGTCTATGAGAGACAAAAGTCTATGCACCCACTTCTTAACAATTTCGTAAAACTTCTGTTATTTCCTGGTAACTTTGTGTTTAGTATCAGGTATTGTTAAGGCAATAGATACCATATCGTTGATGTCAATTACTTTCACTTTATATAAACTAAAAAGGGAATTGAAGCTAAAAATATTGAAAAATATTACAAAAATCGAACTCCACTTTAATCGTATTCAAATAAAAAATGTATGCCGATTAAGATTTACACCCAAGCCTCCCACCCGACATCCTAGACTGATCCTGAATCAACTCACCCCACCAGTAGCATACATAAAAAAGTTGAAATTATCTTCTACAAAAATATCCTGTCAAATTTTTGAAAAAGAAATGAAGAAATGCATTCAACTTTTTATAATTCGATATGTCCATATTTTGATTAATACTGCAAGATTTGAAGGCAGATTGATATTTTTTCTTTGACAATTCTGCTAATTTTAATGAGGTGTCAAAGTCAAATCATCGTCACTATCACCATTGTTTAAATAGAAGATAGTTAGTCAATGCCTGTGGAAAAGGTATTGGACACAAACGCGAATGTCATCTAGCGTGATAAGTTACAAACATGAATATTTGACGTCATTTTAATGCAGGTTTCTTCAAAAAACCCTGATTTTAATGCTTTTCCATTGTTTTAATCAAGTTACGACATGAGTTAGAGGCCAGATCACTGAAGTTACGACATGACTTGGATGCGAGATCACTGTCGCCATCTACATGTCGCATCCATTTGAATCCAATATAAATCCCATAAGGTTGGCTAACTATCTTACTTCTATATAAACAATGCTGTCACTCATTTTCTATTACTAATTTTTTTTACGAATTTTATAGAAACAAACTTGATTCGATCTTTTATGAATTATATCATGAATTTCGTTAATATAATGACAGTGTAGTAGCTCAAGAAACTCGTAGCAAATGAACATGTCCACACAGCTAGCCCGCTAGAAATGAAAATGTGTATCACAACGTTGTAGGATTCTCAATCGAAGACGCACTTGAAATGTACATTTTTCTTTATAGTCAAGGAAAAAAGTAAGTGTGATGTGTGAAGCCAACCCCGACATCTAATGCTTGCTTGGAATGCGCACCGATCACCTGGAATGTTGTAGGTGTACCGGGTGTTTCTACAAAAGAAATGTGAATACGCTACCAAAAATCATAAGACGCCGCCCGGTGAACATTCAACTTTACAATTATAAGTCACTTAATGGTTTTCATCAGATGTCTCATGCGTTATGTTGAATGAACTTAACCGATAGGTACTTCAGAAATCGGTCATTCTCATGACTAAATGATATACCAAAATTAAACCATTTTACGTCGAACGTTCGCTTTAACACATTTCAATTATGTTGCATTTTTGATTAAATTAAACGATCAATACCGTGTAATCACGAATGTATCATTTGAATGATGATAACTTTGAAGATTGCATATAAACATATTTTTTATGTACTTTTTCAAATATTATCTCTTCAATAATTTGCAGACATCAAGATAGATATGAAAGTATCTAACTTTTTTAAATATAATCGTATATACATCTTCATCAATATAATCAATAGTAAGACCAAATTATTGCATATTTTGCCAGACGTAATTTATGTGCCCCAAAAAAATATATAATTATTGATCGAAATAATCCATAAAAATTATTATATCATCAATACATATCTTGAGTGACGATAATTTTGAAAACCGAAAATATACGTATTATTTATGTGTGTTTCCAATAATCGTCTCTCCATAGTTTTCCTGGCATCAGGCAAAATATGAATATTTTACATATTTCCTAATATAGTAATGAAAATATTATATTGTATTCGATCCATTCAACGACAGAATAGCTATGTATTTTTGCATACTTCACCTATCGTAAGTTGAATGACTAAAGAATTATATTCATTTATTGATCAAAATAATCGATATCTATTCTATCGTGGATATATCTCCTGGGTTATGATAATTAAGAAAATCGAATGTAAACGTACTATTTATATATGTTACCAAACTTTGTCTCTCCAAAGTTATCCTGGTGTCAGACAAAATATGTGTACTTTTCGTTTACCATGATATGGTAATAAAAACGTTTCATTCAGATCAATACATTTTCTGACCAAATAACCAGTTATTTTTGCATACTTTTTCCAACGTTAAATACCTGAACAAATATGTTCACCTATTGATGTTATTAATCAATAAAAAGTATTATATCATTTATATATCTTTTGAGTGATGGTAATTTTGAAAATCGATTATAAACATATTACTTATATATGTTTCCAAACATTGTCTTCAAGGTTGCAAGGTTTTCTTGCAACAGGAAAAATATGAAAATTTTACAAATTTCCTAATATAGTGATGAAAATATTATATTAGATTAGATACATTTGACGACCACATAACTACGTATTTTTGCATACTTTGCCTGACGTACGAAGTTGAATATCTAAAAAAATGTATTCATTTATTGATCAAAATAATCGATATAAATATATCTCTTTAGTGATGGTAATTTTGAAAATCAAATATAAACATATTATTGATATATGTTTCCAAACATTGTCTAACATGGTCTCTCCAAATTTTTCCTGACATCAGGCAAAATATGAATATTTTACATATTTCGTAATATAGTAATGAAAAATATCATATTTGAATCGATCCATTTTATGAACAAATAACCATGTAACTCTGGGTACTTTTTTGCATACTTTGACTGACCTGAGTTGAATATCTAAAGAAATATGTTCATTTGTTCATCAAAATAATCAATATAAACTATTAGATCGTTTACAAATCTCCTGGGTGATGATCATTTTGAAAATCAAATGTATACGTATCATTTATATATGTTTACAAAAATTGTCCCTTCAAAGTTTTCTTGGTATCAGACGAAAAGTGCATATTTTTCATTCCTCATAATATAGTTATCAAAATGATTTATTCAAATTGGTACATTTTACGATCAAATAATTATGTATTGTTGCATACTTTGCCTGACGTAAGTCAAATACCTTAAAAAACATGTTAAGATATTGATCAATATAATCAATATGAAGTATTCTACCCAACGATAGGTGTCGCTGCTATTGAAGTTACGAACCATCATCTCAAACTCAGAACAGTATATGAATACTATCAAAAGCTTTTGTGAATTGTCCATTAGTTATTGGACCTCTTGGGTTACCATGATAACACGCATAAAAGGCCTAATAGGATGCTTAGCTGGTACCCACAATATACCATGATAACCATTTTCAGTCTATGGACATTGTGCATAATAGGTCATTTTGATAATGAAAACATGATCAACGAAGTATGACGTCGATACAACGCTGAAACATATTGCCTCAGAAAGGACCGTAGTATTGGGAACATGACATTTGAATCACTTAATTGATATATATATATATATATATATATATATATATATATATATATATATATATATATATATATATATATATATATATATATATATATTATGATGATATTGTGCATAACACGTCATTTTGATGATGAAAATGAGATCAATGAAATATGACGTTGATACAACGCTGAAAGTTGGGACTTATCGCCTCAGAAAATACGTATAATGGATACATATTGATGTTGTTGACCATCATTTATAAGACGTTAAGTTTATGTTCCACATATGTAACAATTTAAAAAATCGGGCGGGTGCGCTACGCCTCTATACCCACACCGGCAGTGTCTTTGAGTACTAGTCCGCAAGCCCTCGTACAAAAACTCAAGTGATAACCAGCAGGTTGTAACTTTGTATACTGTTTAAATATGCCGATTCCGACAAGATTTCGCAGAGAGGAAACCTTGAAAGTGGTAAGTTTTCCTTTGGCTTTCTGAGAAACATGTCAATTTCGCATTTATATGTAAGGTACCAGCATTTAGTTTGTTAAAGTGAAAGATATTTACTAAAAGTAATCAAAAAAAAATTGTTCGACAAAAAGTTTCGGTACTTCTAGTTTATCCCCCACTCTAATCGTGTCGATTTCACGACTTGTAAGTTGGCGAAAAACGGCAATCTGAGTTTTCAAGGAGCACACAATAATTAAATGAGATTTTCAATGGCACCATTGTCCGACAAAATTTATAATGATCTTCAGGATTCCGATGCTCCAAAGATGTCGATTTGACGACAACAATGTTGGTGATAACCAGCTGTCGGACAAAAGTGGCAACTGAGAAAAAATATAATACTTATCGGAAGTATTGATTGTCCGACAAAAATATTGGAATATTTAGCGTGTCCGACAAAAAAATTTTGAAATTTTGTAATTTCAATATTTCTCGCGATAGAAGTGAGAGTTTAAAATTATATAAAGATAAAATGTTAGTTCATAGTTTATTTCTTAACTTGAAAGATGAATAAATATAAATAATTATAAAAAAGAAAAAGAATCATTCATCATCTTCTTCTTTAGTAGATTCTTAGCTCGCACTGAAAGTATCACTTTCATCGCTTGTCTCGGATTCTGATTGTGCTGCACTGGCAGAGTTAATGTCATCCAAATCTATATTGATATCGAAATATTTATACAGTGTGTCCAATGAAGTCGGCACCATATGGAAAACTTTTTTATCATTGATTTTAGGAAAAAAAGTTATTCTTCATAAAAAGTTCTGCATGGTCTTAAATCTAAAATGCAACCGTCAAATCAAATTTTTTCAGTCTTATACGAGGTTTCTTAAAAAATATGAATTCCATGCTAGATTAATGTACCTTTATTTTAGACAATATCAAAATTTGCTTTGGGAAAAAATTGGTTAGAATTAAAAAGTACGTTACAATTACCATGAAAAATAAAATTTAGTTAGTTTTTACATTTTTTGGATTCTAGGTTTTCGACCAAACAGAATTTTTAAAGTTTTTTTCCTAAAACTAACAAAAGAAAAATGTGAAAATAACTAAATTTTGTTTCTCATGGTAGATACAAGTGATTGTATATCAGATCGTAGTTTCTAATTCTAAAAAACTTTTTTCCATAACAATTTCTGATATTGTCAAAAATAAAGGTACTCTACTCTTGAGCAAAATTCACATTTTTTGTGTTAAAACTCAAACAGTAAAATTTTGATATCAAGTATATCATTGTCGTATATATTCTATTTCTTTGAAAAAAAGTCAAAGCAACATTGCTGGTTATCACCAACATTGTTGTCGTCAAATCGACATCGGACTGCTGAAGATCCTTATTAATTTTGTAGGACAATGGTGTTATTGAAAATATCATTTAATTATTGTATGCTCCCAGAAAACTCAGATTGCTGCTTGTCGCCAACTTACAAGTCGTGAAATCGACACGTTCAGAGTGGGGGACAAACTAGAAGTACCGAAACTTTTTGTCTGAATTTTTTTTTCAGATTACTATTAGTAAATATCTTTCACTTTAACCTACAAACTAAATGCTTGTCATTACCTTACATATAAATGCGAAATTGACATGTTCTTCAGAAAACCAAAGGAAAACTTACCACTGACAAGGTTTCCTCTCTGCGAAATCTTGTCGGACTCGGCATACTTAAACAGTATACAAAGTTATAACTTGCTGGTTATCACTTTTTGTACGAGGGCTTGCGGACTATACACTCTACTAGTGTTTATGCCGTGAATCGTTATTATTTCAAGATAAGCTGTGTATTAATGTGTTACCGTATAACTGAAGAATATTTCGTTGCAGTCAATAAAGATCATGTTAGTGAAACTGTGGAAGGAAACAATAACAACCTCAAAGTAAAACAACAGCAGGTACATGAAACACGTAATGAATCTAGTATGTACGTGCATTATGAGCTACATGGAATATTGTAATGTTATCGTTTATATTGGAATTTCCTGATGCAAAACAATGAAAATTCATTGTTCTCATCCAACAGCATTATATAAAGCATCATGTAATTAGGATATCGGCGTAACGAGCACCACTTCACTCGATGGCCCTCTAGTAAGGTCCTTTGGAATTGTTCTGGTCAACCGGACCGGAGTTCGGAATACTCGAGTGTATCAAAGCCAGAATGTTGCTTTGAGCGATGAGATTTATAAATTGATCAATCAAAACAGCGAATTCGTTAATAAAAAAGTATACGCATGATTTGGATAAGTTGATAACTAACATAGACCGGGATCCCACGCCTATTTTCAAAAATGATTAATAACAGGCTGAATCTTCCTGAGTAGCTTCATTTTGCCGAGACGCCCAACTTTTTCCTCAACGAAAATTCTCGATAGTGGTAGCTAATAAAATGCGCAAGCGTCAACCATTTCGATTTGGTGAGTGAAAAAAGTCCTTAATAACAGTTAGTTTTTCTGTCGAACCTCGAGATAATTCGATAAAGTACTCGTGAAACCTTTTGTCCTACAAAATGGATGGTAGGACTGAAGAGTACCCCACTCCCAACGTGTACCAACGACGCGGTCATATTGTCCAACAAATTGAATGATAGGTGTTCCCAGTCCTACGCTCCGAAATTGTCAATTCCATGGTAAAAAAAAATTATTAATAACAGGCTGAATCTTCGTGAGTAGCTTCTTTCTATTGAGACGCCCAACTTTTCCCTATACGAAAATTTTTGAAAGTGGTAGCTAATAAAATGCACAGGCGTCAATCATGTCGATTTGGTGAGTGCAAAAAAGTCTTAATAACAGTTAGTTTTTCAGTTGAACATCGAGATAATTCGATGAAGTACCTACTCGAAAAAACATTTGTCGATTTGGTGAGTGCAAAAAAGTCTTAATAACAGTTAGTTTTTCAGTTGAACATCGAGATAATTCGATGAAGTACCTACTCGAAAAAACTTTTGTCCTGTAAAATGGATGGTAGGACTTTGGAGTACCCCAATCCCAACATGTACTAATGACGTGGTCATAAAAAATAATTAATAACCAGCGGATTTTTTTACCGTTGCTTGGTTAATATTTGTATAATTGAAGGGTCATATTGTCCTACAAATTGAATGGTAGGTGTTCCCGGTTCTACGCTCCGAAATTGTCAATTCCACAAAAATTCTTGATGTTAGTAGCTAATGAACGGCATATGCGAAAGTCATGTTGATTTGGTGAGCGCAAAAATTGTATGGCTAACTGTTAGTTTTACCCAAATCTAAATCTCATGGCTCATGGTGAAACAAACCAATTGAATTCACTTCACTTCACGGGCTTAACTAGCCTACAGATATTTCGACCATACCTTCTGAAATAAAAAATGATCAAAATTTTTTTTAAGTAGACACATTTATCCTCATTTTTGATATGATATTTTTTTGATCCTGCCATCCTCATTACGTTGTCCAGTTCACTGATAGATCCTATTGCCAGTTTTCGAGCTATTGACTACCTTAGAAAAACAGTTTCGTTTTTTCTGTATTATGAAACATTTCTCACGAATGTCAGTAATGACCAGTCGCTCACTAGTTCAATATTGGATATGAATGGTTTATTGATATTTTATTATAAATTAAAATTTTTCCAAAAATCTCAAAATTCATGATGTGTCGCCCTCTAGCGCCGAATCTGGTCATACGACCGAGTGGGGCCAATGTAGACTTTTACAAAGAATAGCTTTAGCTACAACATACCAAAAATTCAGCCATTTTCACAGTAAAACTTTTTTTCATTGAATGTGTGCGGGGTCCTTTGATGATAGTTGCATAAATTGTTGTTTAAAATTAATTTATCCGTTAACCAGATGTCGTTCCCTTACAAACGACAGCCCTCAAAAAACGAAACTTGTGAGATCCGAGGATTAACGAATTCTTACTTTTTACGTGCTCACTTTCTCGGACCATCAGAGAAATATCAGCAGTCGCTAGGCTTCGAACCCACGACCGGCGACCAGAGTGGATAAAATATCGGTATTTTAACTACTAGGCCACTTAACCCCCGTAAAATATAATATCTCTTTCGAACTGGACTTTTTGAGGCCTCTGGGGATACCATACATCATATTTAACCGTAGAGCAGATTTTCACAATTCGTCTGACCTCTTTGAAAGTTTTCAATTATGAATTTCAGCTCTTCAGACGACGATGTGGTGTTGCGGGTTTTTCCGGGTAGCCCTGCAGCTGCTAAAGCGAATGCGACATCATTTAAGCCGCCCCAGAGGGCAGATTGATTATTTCAATGTTTTAACTTTGTTATTGTTGTTTTCAAAATGTTTATAAAAAATATGAAAGTTAAACAAAATTTCCCGCTTTTTTCAAGTAAATTATGATATTTTTTAATTGAACAAACAGTTATACATTGAAAGTAACATAACTTTATGAATAAAAGTATATTAAATTAGATGAACTACAATTTCAAAATAATTCGTTATTTTGAATGATTTTTGTAGGACTAGCGATACATACCCGTTTTTTTTGTAGGACACTGTATTATTCAGGTGGTGAATACACTAACCTTTCATGTGTTATCATTGTCCTACAGTTATTAATATTTTTTTTTACCTGGGAATTGACAATTTCTGAGCGTAGGACTGGGAACACGTACCATTCAATTTGTAGGATAATATGACCATTCAATTATACAAATATTAACCAAGCAACGGTAAAAAATCCACTGGTTATTAATGAATTTTTATGACCACGTGATTGGTACATGTTGGGAGTGGGGGACTCTTCAGTCCTACCATCCAGTAGGACAAACGTTTTTTCGAGTATTTCATCGAATTATCTCGAAGTTCAACTGAAAAACTAACTGTTATTAATGACTTTTTTGCACTCACCAAATCGACATGATTGACGCCTGCGCATTTTATTAACTATGCACCACACGTTTGTTTTGAAAACATTTTGATCACATTTCCGGACAATTAGAGGTGAACGTTGCTTCGTCGGTAAAAATGATGCTTCTTGTTATAAAAGGATTATCTTCTATCTCTCCTTGTATTAAAGAACAATATTCGAACCGTCGCGCGTCGCTCATAATCATCTTGTCTCAAACTATGTATGAATTTTGGTTTCTACAGTCAAAATTTGTGTTCTTTTAATGTTTTTGCTAGTTGTTTGACGAACATGATTTGGCAATGTTGTTAACCACTGTCGCACTAATTTCTTAGGGTCTTCGTCCACAGATATTACTTGGTCCACATTTCCATTATTTCCTACCCGTTTCTTCTTATAATTAGTTTCCACACTTCCAAAAGTCTAGAATTCAGTATAGTATATTCTGTAACAAGGTTAGAATGAAAATTACATGCGAGTGGAAAGAGCGAGTGGAAAGAGAACCACGAGCACCACGAATTTTCATTCTAACCGAGTAGCAGACTATACTTTCTCCACTATCAAAGATAGGAAAATAATTTTGACACTTACTCAAATTTTGCCACTACGATGACAACCAACTGCGTCAAGGCTAATGTTATTATTGCTAACCAGTGTGAGAATATTATTCTATCACAAGAGAGAGAATGTAAATACATTTAAATTGCATGGGGGCAGAGGTGTTGCAGAATATTTCTTCAATCTCAAGAGAGAGAATTCCAGCATTCTGTAATCAAATTTGATTTCAGAATTGGCAAATTCTGTGATGATCGTGGAGAAACAATTTTCCCTACTGTTGTAAAATGAATATATTTCTCAAAGTGTCTGTGGTTAAAAATGTCTGCAGCTTCTCTAATCATTTTGTTACTGTCGCCAATATATGAACAATTTTAATTTTTTCTTGCGGCTTGTTCAAATAATTAAATGAATATATATTCCGCTTCATGACTGACTTAAAATGACATTTCCTAATCTTTCAAGTGACAGATGGTTGCTACGTATTGAAAGGCCAAACCAATGTACAGTGAAAGGCAAGAGTTAATACTAATTGTATTTAAATTATTTCAATTTAATATTTACAATTACAACTACAACACTAAAATAAATAATCATATTTATAAGAATTGGTGTAAAGACATAACATTATAACAAAGCAGAGATAAAGAATTAAAAGATCAGGAATTGAAAAAAATATGTTGAATGTTTGTAGCTTGAAATACATAATAAAATGCATTTATTAATTGAAAGATTTTTTTTTTATTTTAATTTTTTAACAAACGTTCTGAGAGTCTAACTCAGATTTAATTTTCAATTCCTCCCAGTAACATTTTCTTCATCCAGTTTGCTTTAACATCAAACTTAAAGGTACTTCTCTCTTAGGTCAATTTCATAATGAAAAAGATTCTCATAGACTGAAAAAAATTGTGAAAAATAATAAAACTTGACTTTTCATCATAGATAATATGTGTAATCGAATATCTGAACATAGTTTTCAACTCTTATCAACTATCCTTCTCAACAATTTTTGATTTTGTCATTTCACGTATACGGCTAGAAAAAATTGTTCTGTAGAACTTTTTATGAAGAATAACTTTTTTGTCGTAAGTTTAGTACTAAAAAAAGGTTCTCATAATTATGTAGACAACTTAGGCGGGCACACTGTAGATTTTTCATTACATAAAATCTTTCTGTTATACAATGGAATGATGTTACGGTCATTCAGGGTAGCCTTCACAAGTGAACCTTATTTTCAAATATTCCTTATATAAGTCATTGAAAAAGTATAGTATGCTGCTCGCGAGAAATAGCCATTACTCTCCAATACAATCTACAATATTGTCTGGTCTATTGAAATATACTTTTGATTTTAAATAACCACTTGAAAAGTAATCGAGATGAGTCAAATTGGAGGATTTAGGCGGCCATTCAATCGTTCCACGTCTTCCAATCTACTTATTGGGAAAAACTTCGTACAAATAAAAAAACAATACGTTTGTAATGCAGTGGAGCTCCATCTTGTTGGTAAAAAATTGATCTATCTCTATTGCATTTGGATCATTGACATCAGGAGAAAGCATTTCTAATGTAGGCTGTGAAAAATTCATCACAGGAAAAAGCCTTTCTAATGAGGCTGTGAAAAGTTCATCAAAAATTCTGGATAAACGTCACTATTAATTATGACATTCAAAAAAATAAGGTCTAATTGGTTTGTTGTTAATGAAACTAGCCCAAACGTTAACTTTTTAGGATATTGTGTGTGAGCAATGAGAATTTTCTCTGATCCAATATCAATTAATCGTTCCATTTAAATGAAAAGTAGCTTCTTCAAAAATCACAATTTTATTTATGAACTACAAATCTGCTTCCATTCTGTCCATCATGAGTTCACAAATTGTTGCCTTACATCAGCATCATCCTCATTTAACTACTGAACCAACTGAACTTTATTAGGACGGTATTTATCTTTATGTAAAGCTCTCAATATCGATGATTTACTCACATCATAGTTATCTACTTGTCATATGTAGATTTTCCTGAATCGCACATCCTCAGTCGTACATCTAACTTTTTTCCTCATCCAATTTAACATTTCGAGCTGTTTTTGAATAGTTTTTACATGTCCAGTTTCACGAAATTTTGTTTCTATTTTGCTAACTGTAGACTGTGAGACGTGTTGACCAGGGTATTTATTATTAAACATTTCAAAAACTTCCTTTTAAGTTCTTGTTTTATCACCGCATCCAATCATAATTAAAATGTCTATTGTTTAAGTTTCAGATATATGAGCCATAGTTGAATCAAATAGACACACAAATATTTTTCAAAACACTGACGTGTGTCAGCAACTTATAAGTACCAAAATGACAGTACTCTACTATGTCGGGACGTGGCGCAGTGGTAAGAGCGTCCGACTCTGAGCCAAAGGTCCGGAGTTCGAGCCCTAGTTAGAGCTCGGATTTTTTAAATTTAATTTAATCGATTGAATTATCAAAATCTCGTGTCGGCTGGGAATAATCCTCAACGATTCACTGTTGAGTTCCAATTAACAGTGCTGCTCCTAAGGTGACGTATGGGGTTAGTAACAAGGCCTACACACGGCCTACACACGGCTAATGACCATAGTAGTCAATGCCAAAACAAAGAAAAAAAAACAGTAGTTTACTAGATTTTTGCTTCCGTTTAGCAAAACAGATAAGAAAATACCTCATTACTTCTTATGGGGTTACTTAAAAACAAAAATATATTACAATAGACCAGACAATTTGCAGATTTAAAGGTTAGGATAACTGAAGAAATTATCAAATTAACCCCTGAGATTCTACAAAATGTTGTGCGAGAATTCCAAGATAGCCTTGCTTATTGTCAGGAAGTGAATGGTGATCAATTTGAACATTTTATTTAATAGTAAAATGAATTGAAAAATACTTCCTAAACATTATGTTGCTAAACAGAGAACAAAAATCCCATTCGAACAGGGTGCCACACGAACCCATTCTCATTTAAATTTTTTTAGGGGGTGCTCATAATTCAGGTAAATATTTTCATACTGTAAATTATCAAATTGAGTATAGTTAGGGAGGTGGCGAGCATTTCGTTATATGATTAGCACAAGTTTCACATGGAGGTGGATTGCAGTTCAGATCACTACGAATTGATTTGGTCCAGTCAATTAAGGTCATATGTCGCTGCGTTTCCGCGTTGCAGTAGGTTGAAGTTGCTCAAAAAAGGGGGGTGTATTAAATCATTTGCACACGTCTGCCTCTGGGGTTCATGATCACAATCATCCTGGAAACGACGAAAATCGAAGAGGCAGACATTCAGGGCTGTGCATAATCAAGGGAGGGAGTTGTAAAAATGTAAGAAAAGCTCTATTATGTCATTTTTACACGGAACTCATTGCGCCCATTTGATTCCTTATGACTCCCTGGATATGAAAAAACAATTGGTAGATACTTTGCTCACTGATTTGTAGCTGTACAATTGTTTGAATTACACAAAATCAAGGAAAAACTGGTATTGCATTAGATTATTGTAATTCTTTATAGTTTTACTATCATTATTTTGTTTTATAATATTCACTGAACTCATGGTAACGAGCTGAAATCTACGGAATACTGTTTTTTTTTAAATGCCAACCAGAAACGAAATGCCTTTGGAACTTTATTAAAGAGTATTTTTTTTAAGTAAAAAAGGCTATGGTTTTGAAATTTAAATAGTCTTTGTATATTAATTCAAACAATAACAATTATACATGAATAACAAGATGTCATTTTAACCATAAACGTCAAAAAAATTTCAGTGTAATCTCATGCTCCTTACCACAAGGAGACAAAAATTTTCGGAAATTTTATTATTTGCTATCTAATGTACTGTATGTAATGATAAAAATACAGGTCTTTAATTGGTCGAAAATGTTAGATGTGGAATTTTCAATAATATTCAGTAAACGTAGAATTTTGTACTCGTTACATGGCGCGAGGGTCGGGTTGGAAAAAAAGTTTCAAATGGTCTGCCTTTGGATTATCACAGGCCTGGATGTCTGCCTCATCGATATTCTAGGATTTTATGAGAAATCTAAACATCAGTTCAAGTGGCAGACATGTGCGCATAATATAGCACACCTTTTCTACATTTTTGAAGCGCTGTCAATAGACAACGCAGAGGCAACATGCTAGCAGACAATTTTTCCATGGTCCTTCTCATAGTTTTTAATCGGACAATTCAGGTCTGCCAAGTTTTTACTTAATGTACTGTTTTTTTAATCATAAAAATAACCTAAATATTTAAATACAACAGTCAGAGCCCTGGATGTCTGCCACTTCGATTTTCTATGTTTACAGGATGATTGTGACCATCAGCCCCAGATGCAGACATGTGCGCATAATATATGGCACACGTTTTATTAACATTTTTGAAACGCAGTCAATTGATAACGCAGCGCCCCCACGGTGGCAGACGCGGTCCTTGATGTTTCTGAAGGCATAATTATCGCTATTAATAACGTCTGGCACGTGTGCCGATTAGTTCGAAATTTTTCTCGCCACCTCCCAACTAATAGAAAACGACCTGTTTCAGGTTTAATATAAAAATAACGCTAAATACGAATTTATTCCACACCTATGGACCGCACTGCATAGATAGCGTTCACTCATTAAGATATAATGTATTTAACCAATTGCATCTAGATGTGCACAAAGATCTGAAAAGTTCATACATTGGTTGAGCGGCATTCAAACCAAACCAGGTAACAATACTTGTATAGATGCAACTGCATAAGAACAAATTGAGCACATTCATAAAGTTCTTCTATTATTTTTCTTCAATACTGAGATGTGGCCAGTGATAGATAACTATCGATACTCGGCTTCTGTGGCTAGGAGCTGGACTGAAAGTCAACCCGTCGAACATCCAACAAGGATAACCCGAAAACGAATTACATACCTGCCCACCGAGCTCTAATCACTCGGGAGACCTCAGAGGAACCGCGTATCAACCAATTCCGAGCGAAAAATAAATCAAACGTAAGCGGGACGGAGTGATCGCTCGTCCCGACCGGCGGGTTTGGTTACGCTAGAACGGTTGCATGTTTTCGGTACGCGCTCCTCTCGCTAAACTATCGCACCCCGCGGGCGCATAAGAAGCGATCGCACTAAATTGTCAGTAATCCGCGGTCCCGCGAGCTTTAGCGCCATTCTTCGAACCAGGTTTCCATTTTCGCGATGACCTATTTACCTAGATGCGCCTCGTTCGGGAAATTTTTTGTGACTACAAGAGGAAATATTGCTCTAACCCGAAGGAAGTTACGTCAAATCAAGATACCTTTCATTCTCACAAAATTATAACAATGGTGTACCTCAGGGATCCGCCTGAGCACCTATATTAACTTTCATTTATACTTATATTCATTTAAACATTAATTATTTACGCGAATAGAAGGGAAAACCAAGACATAAATAGAAGGCTTGAGGCATAAGATGTCCGGAGGACTGCTCATTGCTAATATCCTATACAATAGGAAAAGTTGGGTCGAAAATCCATCAGAAAACAACTAATTTCCTGGCTAATGCCACGACGAACATTGAATTACATCTGATGAAATTTACTTGCAGAGTTCCTACAAGATTATCTCTGCAATTGCTTGTTGCATGGAAATGTTCATCGTAACACTCGGACCACCTATATATCGATTTTGGGGTGTTGCACCTCATCAGTATAGGGTCTAGCAGTCAATAACTAATGACTGCAACGAATGAATCGATAACCAAATCCATTGCAGTCATTAGTTATTGACTGCTAGACCTACCCTATACTGATGAGGGGCAACACCCCGAAATCGATATATAGGTGGTCCGAATGTTTCGATGAACATTTTCATGCAACAAGCAATTGCAGAGATAACCTTGTAGGAACTCTGTACGGAAATTTCATCAGGTGTAATTCAATGTTCGTCGTGGCATTAGCCAGGAAAGTAGTTGTTTCTGATAGATTTTCGACCCAACTTTTCCTATTGTATAGGATATTAGCAATGAGCAGTCCTCCGGACATCTTATGCCTCAAGTCATAAGCTCATTGTTTGTGAACTACAGTTTTCTTCTACATATATAGAAAAATTTTGTTCAAGATAACGAGGTAAAGTCCATGCTAATTGAGTAAAAAATAAAAGATTATCATTATCCTATAATCATTAATTTTAATGCATCACAAGAAAAAAAGGAACAAACTCCACTCAACTAAGTCTGTTGATTATAAAAACCTGCACTGGGGTATGATGGAATTTCTGTGAAAGTTATTAACATTAGCTGATCATAAAGCGCAACCTTTATGTACTTTGATAAGCGCGATTTTTGTCACTGACATTTGTCCTTCAAATATCAAAATAACAATTGTTAAACCTGTATTCAAGTCGGTTGCAAAAAACAAAGTAAACAATCACCGTCCAATAAGCATAATATCCAATCTTGCAAAAATATTTGAAAAAAAATTCAATAAACGTTTGATGGCTTTCACAGAGAAGCATCACATAATTTCAGATTTCCAATTTGATTTTCAAAATGATAGATCAACTTCTGATGCCATAGTAAACTACTGCCGAAATTGAAAAATCTTGGTATCAGAGGTCTGGCGAATGATCTCATCAGAAACTACCTAAATGAAGGGACACAAATGTTTACAATAGACGGCGTATTGAACGACCCATTAGAAATCAAATATGGAGTTTCCCAAGGTACCGTTTCGGGGCCAATACTGTTATATGCTGATGATACAGTGCTATTAAATGATGGGACAACCTGGGAAGATGTAATATCTCATAAATGGAAAGATATTGACACCATAGTTAACTGGCTTGATGATAGTTTACTGACAATAAATATAGATAAAACATCTTACATTTTACAGTCATGATTTTCCCAATACACAAAACATCGATATTCATTTAACCAGCAGAAATAAGAACATAATGCTGAAACAATCCAATTCAGTTAAATATCTCGGAATACACATTGACCAAAATTTCAAATTGAAATAACATGTAGACAATCTTTGTAGGAGACTCAGAGCCCTCTTATATCTTTTTGAAACACTTTAAAACGTAGTGAGTATAAATTATTTGCGCAGTATATATTTTTCTTTAGTCCAGTCTCTTTTATGTACGGAAATCTAGGATGGGGTGGGATCTTTAATACAACTGCAAAACTGCTTAACGATTTAAAAAAATAATCTATAACTCAGATTTTCGTTTCCAATCGGCACAAATATTTCAATATTGTGAGTTGATGAGTCTGAAACATCTTTATTTCAAACAATCATTAATATTTATATTTCAAAACAGAAATAAATTCAAAAAACATCAACATGGACATGGAACCCGGCTGAAAGCGAATAACTGTTACATACTGTTACATTTATATATTATATATTATATTAAGTAGTATTTTGTTTATATTTCTCGCCCTTCAGGTATATATGGTTGAGTTTAAAAACAGCTCACGCTGACACTCCGCCTTTTCATCGTCATGCATGATTATATTGTACTTTTATTATTATGTCTAATACTTGATGATGAATAAAGACGAATTATTATTATTATTATTATTAACTTAGATATATATATATATATATACCAAAAATGAACAAAATTGAACAAAGATCAATCACATACATTAGACCCAAATTGTTCAATCTTGCTCAAGATGAGATAAAAACGGAACGAGTATTTAGGATATTCAAAAGTTTAGTGATCAAATGGCTCAAAAAAGAAAATATAACAATACTTTGAATAACTTCTGCCGAATTAATTCCCAATACTAACATATAGTTTAATATTCTTACCAATATTCTATGTTAAATATTTTGAACAATTATCTTCATTTTATATTTCTATACACGTTTACAAATGTATGTTTTTAATTCTTACATTTCACAATTTTATATTATTCGTAATTTTGCCTATTTGAGAGAAGATACATTGCAATTCCTCGACAGAAGGCGATGGGGCACATCAAGTTAAAAACTTTGGAAGGTATTGAGGACGAAATTATGAAAAAAACGTATTAACAAAATTCTAAAAAATGTAGATGGTTGAGAGAATCAAATTATCTTGGTAGTAGTATGGGTGATAACAATCAAAGCTGTTTTTGACCCGTGTTTTTACGTCGAACCGTTCAAAAGTGAACGGGGGGCTATAAAAAACCGCAGTGTATAAATAAACTATCCACTATTTCGTCCGAAGCTTGAAAATGTCTACAGTGTGTACGTAAAGTAAGGAATACATTCATTATTTCTGAATGTAAAGATATTTCGGAAAAATCCTCGGACAGGTCGATTTTCTTTTCCGATGGGCCAATTTTTGAACCCCACCCAAAATATATAGGGTTATCCGCAATTGAGTAAAAATGACTTTGGTGATACTTTTAAATTGGACACCCAGTATATTTTTCCATATTTGGTTAGGGATCGTCATTACGAATCCAGTGATACCAAGTTTGATGGGATTATGTCAAACGGCTGCGGAGATATGGCCAAAAAACTTCCTCGTATGTCTGTAATGAGTTTGACTGCGAGACTCCACACGATTCAGAAGGTTAAAAGTCTCTGACGCACTCATTGTTTGACATAATCCCATCAAACTTGGTATCACTGGTTTCGTAATGACGATCCCTAACCAAATATGGAAACATATACTGCGTGTCCAATTTAAAAATATCACCAAAGTCATTTTTACTCAATTGCGGATAACCCTATATATTTTGGGTGGGGTTCAAAAATGGGCCCATCGGAAAAGAAAATCGACCTGTCCGAGGATTTTTCCGAAATATCTTTACATTCAGAAATGATGAATTTATTCCTTACTTTATGTACACACTGTATATGCCTACCTATAGCAGTCCAGGAGGAGTATTTTTCAGCACACAATCTAAATAGTGACGTAAACAAAATTATATATTTCGCCCAAATTTAGAAATTTCAAATTTGATGATTTCAAACTGTATATAATCATTAATGTATACGCAATTGAAAAAACTTGACTCCTCTGGAAATGGAAAAAAATACGATAAACTATTTTGTGTAATATCTAACAGAAAACAACTACTTCCTCGGCTAATGCCACGCTGGACATTGAACTACATCTGATGGATATTGTGAAAAGAACATAACTCGAAAGAAAAAAATTCGAAAGTGAAAATTTTCATTTTCATTCAGATATTTGAATTTTAATTATCCAGTTTCAATTGGAGATTCATGTACTTAGATAAATGAGATATGGGAGAATGTCCTGCGTGGCATTAGTCGGGAAAGTACCACTACAATACCAAAATTACACAGTAAGGTGAAAACTCCCATTTCAAAATTGCAAAAATAGAACATTATTTATAAAATTCCTTCTATGGATTGTCCCAAAACATAATATATAGGTCAGACAACAACAACAACAACAACAATCTCCCAAAAAGCGACTGTAAACGAAATGTCAATTCTTGTGCTTTGGCAGAACATGTTAATACCACAGAACATACCTAGAATGGACTATAATAACGGACTAACAGAAATTTTGAATCGTGGAACTGATCTATGTAAAATATGTTTTATGAAAATGGTTCATATCAATAATGATGTATACTCGATAAATAAAAGAACTGATCTGGGTAATCTCAGCTAAATTTACACGTATTCATTTTATTTTGAGAAACAGAATGAAATTTCGCTCTATTCAGAATCTTCCACCTTGATTTGAGAACAAATATAAATTATGTCACTGTCATCCGTACAAAACTCAATTTCATTTCAAGTATTTACTTTTTTCGTTTTTTACCAATTTTTAATATATATTGTCACGTTAGTAAGTATTCCACAATCTCATAACTACATTTATTGTATATTTGCGTATTTTTAGTTGTCCTGAGGACCAATTCCAACTCATAAAACTATGGCATTATTTCCATAATCAATTCAGTTCACAAACATTAAAAAAAAAAAAATGTGTTGTCGTCTTGGCAAAGTTTCGGCAAGACTTACGACAGACTTGGAAATGGTCAATAAATTGGGGAACGATAAAGAATGATATTTTCTTTGTTTTCGCTATTTTGCGAGTCTATTGCATTTTTTCACTACAAAATAACCAGAATTGTTTATAATTTACGTTTTTAATAATGTTTGCTGACCTTGCACGAGGGGCCAAATTGTTATAGTTGCACTGAAATTGATATTTTTTACCCATTTTGATTTTAAGAGATAAAATGATTGGCCTCTAATACGTACACTCGGCATATGAAGAGTACAGGCAAAAACAAGGAGAATTTCAACTTTCTTAATAATAAAATAAATTGTCCTTCACTTCTTTCGCAAGATAATCTTCATGTTCCTCCTCGAAATACTCGAAGTAGTCAAACTTCTTCATGTGATTTTTAAGTGTGTAATTATGAGAAGCATTCAGGGGGATTCAGAGTGAATTTTGATATATTTTATTAGACTGATGTGGTACAGTTGAAAATGAATTGAATCTCATTCATTTATGAATTGCGCATCATTTTAAAAAAGATTCGTAAAGTTAAAAATTTCTTCAGTTATTTTCAATAACGGCTTTTTCTATTTGTTCAGTTGTAATAACTGTATTATAGGTAACATAATTAATCTTAGATTAGGTCTTTTGTAAGAAATCTGATAATTTATGATACTTGCATTCAAGTTGGGTGTTACTCCTAAATTAAATAAATTATAAACATCAAAGGAGAAACTAGTCGATGGGCAACCCCAAATATCACCCCCACCAGGGTCCAAACAAAGAATAACATGTATGCAATAAATTCCAGTCAGATCCTTCTTCTCGATCAATATATATAAATTTATATTTAACGCACCGATAGCTCGATATATCTGATTAGCGGTGGATTTGTTGATCTAGTTTGGGTCTGAAGTTCCTTCGTTCACCGGTAGACGTCCACGGCCCAAATTGATTTCGCCTCGTCGAGATTTATTGCTTTTATTGAGATAAATTTCCACTCGACGCCATACGTAATGCCGTCGTCCGACCTTTTTTATTCTCTTTTATTTCGCGCCAGTGTACTCAAGGGTTATATTTATTTCACTAACATGGATTACGACTCACGGAATGCTGTCCGTCCTCTAAGTGGAAAATATGCCTCGGAAATATTTAATGAATAGGCGCCTGTAAGTATGTTGGGGTCCTTGGATAGCCGTAAGCGGAAGAATACGCATTGAGATCCAGGCTGCCTTGAGAATAATATACAGCACCTATATCTATTCGAGATTATATAAATAAATTCCCTTCAATTGGCATGCATGTTTGAAAGTATTAATTTAAAAATACTTGAAACAGTATTTATGAATGAAATAATTGTCAATATCTCACATAACTCCTTGCACAGAAAAAAATGTACTCTATAAGCAAGAGTACCTAGTAGTCTTGACTGAAATAGACAAATATATCCGTAAAGAGAACTGTGCTCAATTCAAAATACACGTTATTCTCATACATATACATTCACTTTACTCATAATGAACATAAATAAACTTGACAATATTAAAGCAAAAATAATTTCAAAATCTAGCAAAACTTCAACTGATAATCAAACCATTTATTTAAAACAAAAAAAACATATACCTTACGACAATATCGGATAAAGTATAGAGTGTCATAGAGAAATATAAAATTAAATTACCTCAATGATTTTGAGGATGTTGCCCAAAAATAAAATAGATACTAAAGGAGCTTTTCATGAGTACATACCGATGACTTTTCTGTTAGTTTCTTTAATTTTTCAATAAGAATGATTCGGTTTCCTGTACTAGAAATTATTTCTTCGATTAACCCTTCAGATAGTTTTGATTATAATGAAGCTGTTATTTCATGATATGAAAAAACAAAATGGCTTTAAATTGCGTATACTTGATGAAGCCAAATTCAGTATCAATTTTTTAGTCTATGCATAGAAAGTTGTCTAAGACACGTAGACCTGGTCAAACACAATTGATTCAGTCTGATGCCAATGTAATTTACGATTATTATCGATTAAAATTGACGCAGAACCAGTTCCAAACTAAATAATTTTTGTTTTGATTCAATGTTGAAAGTGAGACTACGATTAACTATAACACATTTGGAAGCAAGTTTTTCATTTTCCCAAAGGAATACAATTCAAAACTCAAATAAATTGTATATCCCTCTTTTATTTCAAGACAAGTAACATTGTTGGATAAAGAATAATTAATATTCACATTAATGGTGAACCGATTGAATTAGTACAAGAAATCAAATCTTTGGGATTTATTGTTGACAACTCTTTATCTTTAAATAAACATGCTGATTATAACATTAAAAAAATATCTAAGAAACTTTTTTCTTCTCAGGAGTTTCCAAATGTTTAGGTAATTATGCCAAAATTACTACATATAACTGTATAATTCGACCACATTTTGATTATTGTGCTACCTTGCTGTATTTATTCAATCAATTTATTCAATCAAAATTGGAAATACTGCAAAATCGTGGAATGCGAATTATTTTGAATTGTGACCGATACGTTCCTATAAGAAATAGGCTGAATACACTGAACTGGCTCTCAGTTTCTAAACGCCTATACTTTCTCGCTATGATTTTTATTTACAAGCTTGTTAAGGAATTACTACCCCCATACTTTAGCGAGTTTGTAACAATGAATTATGAGATTCATGACCATGATACTCGTAACAGTAACAACTTCTATATATTAAGAACAAATCTAGCATTGGGCAGGAATAGTTTATTTTTCAAAGGATTAAATGAACATAACAAATTGCCAAATTTTAAACAGAATCTTTTGAGTCATATTAGGAGTTGATTTTTACGGTTTTATTATTATAATTATACTTACTTGTTTTTTTAGTAATATTAACAGTACAGAATTAACAGAATTTAGAGGCTAAGTAAAACTCGAAGTCGTGATAATTCTATGTTGGTGTCTTTCGATGTAATTAATTTATTTCCTTCTATCCCCCCTGATGATTGTATACGTATAGTAAGAGATCAGCTTTTTGATAATGACGTTTCCTTTCACAATTGTTTGAACATTTGCTCCCTCTTAGACATAGTTTTGAAACAATTTTTTTTCCAATTTAATAATGAGTTCTACAAACAAGTTTCTGGGTTGGCCATGGGCTCCAACTTATCCCCTCTTCTGGCTGAACTTCTCTTATTCGATTTAGAGAAACAACTAAAATTTTTCCCCTTGTTCAATAAAATTATATTCTATTATAGATATGTTGATGACACGATAGTCCTTTTTGATGGTTCTCTGGATGAACTCAATAGTTTTTTACTATTTTTGATAACGTTACACAAATCTATATGTTTCACAAAGGAAATTGAAAACAATTATTCTCGCCCTTTCTTGAATTTACTTATTTCTAAATTAAATAATTCTCTATAATTTTCCATTTACAGAAAACCTACACACACTGACACTGTCATATCTTTCCATTCCAACCACCCATTCAATCATAAAGCAGCTGCTTTTAATTCTTTAATCTCTAGGTTATTTTCCATTCCGTTATCCCCTGCTAATTTCAATAAGGAATTGGGTATTATAAAACAAATAGCACTTAATAATGGCTACCCTGATTCTTTTGTTTCCAAATTATATAGATATAAATCTTTGAAAGTTTTGAATGCTAATTTGATCCCGCCACCTACAGGTTTTTATTTACCAAGTCTTACTTTTTTGGGTAAAGTTTCATATGAAATTAAAAATATTTTTGATAGATTTATTCCTGATTGCAAAATTTCTTTCCATCCTAATAATAATTTAGGTTCCAATTTAATTAATAACAAAGACAAGATCCCTATAATGGATAAATCCGGTGTAAACAAAATTTCTTGCACACAACATGATTGTAATGCTACATACATTGGCCAAACAGGCCGAAAATTTTCTCAACGAATTCATGAACATAATAGAGTTATTGATACCTATCTTCACTCAGAGATTCTTGATGAAATTAATTCTTCTAGTTCTTTTGCTAACCACGTCGTCAATAATAAACATAGCTTCGATATTGTTTCAAATCTTGATATTTTACATGTTTTCTTTAGTCTCATCAGATCGAAACTGGAATTTGCCTCTCTAGTATGGGACCCAGGAACATTGGTACGTTCCTCCAGGATCGAAACAATTCAAAACAAATTTTTGTGCTTTCTCTACAAGAAAAAGTATAATCATTACCCGGACTATGATTCATACCACCATATCAGACAGGAATTTAATATTATGCGACTATCTACTAGAAGAAAAATGTACAATGCCCTTTTCTTAGTCAGACTACTCAATGGATATGTCATTTCTCCACCTCTCATTTCGAGAATAAACTTCTATGTACCAATAAGAATTAGGCCAAGAAATATTGTATTCAGGACTTTGGCTAGAACAAATGCTAGAGAAAATTCCCCTCTCATACGAATGTGCACTATATTGAACGATATTTGCGCAAATAACAGAGAACTTAATATATACAATGAAATAGAAAGAACAATTAAAAAAAATATATTTCAGGTTTTTCTAAATGATTCATTTTGAATATTTTTCAATTTTCAAAGTCAATTTTGTTATTTAATATTTTCTTTTCTCTTTTTCTTTCTCTCAATTATGGACGCTAGAGAGGATAAACTTAAGGTAAAGTTTAACACCGTTGAGTTTGTGTGAAAACATTTGTTTTTTTTTTTAGGGATTTTCTTTACCTGCAAATCATGAGAGCACTAAAAATGTAAGGTAAAATTAGATGTAAGGTATCATAGATGTAATTTTAAATTTAGGACTTGTTTGTCCTGTATTGCATCTCTTAATAAATAAATAAATAAATAAATGTTTGTAATAAAGGTCCTAAATTGAATATTCTAGAGATTTTTGAGATAAATAAAATTAATAAAGATGAAAATATAATATCTTTGAATGAACAGATTAAATTCGATTGCATCCCATTTTTCAACGCTTTACATTACTAGGATTTTCAAAAAATAAACAAATTTATCACATCCGCTCTGAATTACAGTTTTCTTCCCGGCCAGTGTGTTCTTCGTCTTTATCCGAGTGGTCAACCCCTTGCAGTTGGATCTCTATAACATTGCATTACATTTCGAGTTTTGGTTTTCGGTTTTCACTGATAAATGGCACATAATGTCAACAATTCTTTATTACCGATATACTTCTAATTTCAACAATCAGACTCGCGTCTCGCTCATCTTTCTTTTTCTTCGACAGCCATTGCCATAGCACTTGTCGTTGTAAATTCTTATAAATTTATAAATTTCAAACTTTTTCAATGTGGGTTACTCACACAATTGAATGGTCACCCACCATTCCACCTTAATATAGGTGGTAAGCCTTTCTGCGCCTAGTTTAATGTTTTAAAATGTTTCGTCAATAATTTAAATTTACTACGCCTCCATGCCATGTGAGTATTCATTTTGGTTTCCAAGTCCATTAAAATTTTTTTCATAAACTCATTTTCAAAATTGTAATTTGCTATTTCAGTTTGACCTGTAATTTCAACTGATGATGAGCATTTCTATGCTCGAAAACATGTTTTTGATGGTATCATGTTGATACAACCACACTTTTGACAATTTATTGCCAAAGCTGTGTTGACAACAGCCCACCCTTCCCTACCATAGGGATCAAATATATATTGTGGAGACGACTTCGAGTTTTACTTAGCCTCTATATACTGAAACTCCACTTCGAGGATGGACTACTTTCTTCATATAAAAATTAAAAGAATTGTACTGACTAAAAATTTTGAGTTACTTGATATATATGTATACATTTATTTTTAGCCACTTTACATCATTTTATATTCTCATCTTTTATCTTTTTGTACTTGTATATTTATTTCATGTATACATTTTTATTATTGTGTAATTGTGTTTGTAAATTACGTTCTTCTACTGAATAAAGATCTACTACTGCATCAAATCTAATAAAATGGATTAAAATCTTATCAATCAAGAACATGTCTCTTTTCAAAATGATAATAGGATTTTCTTTCTTCAAAACAAATTCTTTCAGTTCAAATATAATATTGTTTCAAGACTATCTTTATACTTAAATGCAAACCAGCTTTTTATTCTGTGTGGGGTTGCAGGTTGAAAGGTACGGTCCCCGTCATCCGTAGCTCGCACAAGTCTCCCGAAGTCTCTGAGGGTGTAACCGGATAACAAAAAGAACAAATTTTGGAAAATGAAATTATGTTGGAAATAGGATTTTCAAATTTCTTGCAGGATTTGACAATTTTCTGAAGATCTGACGTAAAAATAAGACAGTCCGAGACTTGAAGTACATCCAACAGAAATGTCGAGACTTCGTTATCGGTAAGGTTACGACATCAAGAAATATAGCAGTTCACAGCTGATTTTTTCAGAATCGCTAATTAAAATATAGAAAATCCAGCGGTAACATTGTGCAACAATTTTTTTTTTTGGAATTCAAGTTATATTTTCCCCCCGGTTTTGGGCCAAATGACTATTAGTGATTGCTCAGTACAGATGTTTCATTATACACGACTGTATAAGGAGTTGTATACTACGGTTTTCCAGATGGAGAAATTCTGTCTGTCTCAGTCCGTCTGTCGTGGCATTTCAAAACGCTCTCATTTCCAAACTCTTCGAGAAAAACCCCTCGATAGCGGTTCAGAAATTAATTTTTTTCCCCCATATTTTTTGGAGGTATACGTCTATATTTCCTACAGCAGTTTTTCAAAAAAGATCGGAAAATGCTAACGGTTTTTCCGCTCGATTTTTCGAAAAGTGAAAGTGCGCCAAACCGATGATTGAAACTAAATTTCAAAAAATGCAATGGATAGAGTTCGAATAGACGAACAAAGGACCAGGACAATTTTTTACGAAAATTATCCGAAAATTGGGAAAACTCCAATAATATGAAAATGAAAACTTGAATTTTGGAAAATACGAAATATCTGGGAAACTGTTAATATTTTTCCAATTTACCAAATCACCTTTTATGACCGCCTTCAGGAAACCTACAAAGATGTTAAAAAAATTGTAAAATTAATGGTACAGGAAATATTTCATGAAAAAGGAAAAATTTAAATATTGATCGTACTAATGAAACAAATGAAAATCTTAAAATTGCCTGGTATACATCTTCACAAGCCACATCGAAATTTTTGATCCGTTTTCTTCCAACTCGATTAAAAAGTGCAAAAATGTTCAATACATTGAAAAAGAAGCATAAAATTTATACTTTTTCTCTAAAATCACTAAAAACTCGAATACTAAACCAGATATCGATAAATTTTTTGTAAACAGTTTTTTAGTTCTTGTACAGGACTCAAGGAGTTCAAACGAAATATGTCTTTTACTTCAAAAACAAATGAAACAGTCGCTAAACCTGGTGAAATTGTCAATTTATGGTAAAAAATTTACGAAAACCCGTCCACGTTTTCCAGGAAAGAAAGCCAGGATTTTTTATTATTTTTCCCTCTATCCAATTTTTTTCGGGTGCTCGCGCCCGGATTCTTCATTATTTTTCCCCCACCCTTACTTCCACTCCTTCCCAAAATTTGGCCCGGATTTTTGATCAGGTCACAGTTTTTTTTCAATATTAGTGTTTTTAGGTCAGCAGTGGAACCACGAGCAATCCACACGATTTCCTTATCAATACGTTTCACCATCTCCCGCCTACGATGTCGTATGCGATCGTAGAAGTGGTGAGACGTAAGGAGAAGGAAGTCGTGTCGATTGCTCTTGGTTCCACTGCAGGATAGGTTCGGTAAGGTTAGATTTGGTAACAATTTTTTTTATTCATACTTTGAAAATAGGTGTTTTAGGAAGTATGTACAATCGATAAAAGAGGTCGAGAACGTTATTTTCGACAAATTTAGATGAAGGAAAGAATTTTCAGATCGTTTTGCAAGTTGCGTTTTATGAAACTAACGATCAAAAATTGAAAAAAAAATTGTTTCTTCTGACTTTATGAATGGATCAGTTGACCTAACTATGTTGGTGGTGTGGTTAGTCATTACGAACCCAATGGTAAAGGACCCATCCTCCTAAGTGTCTGAGTTATGAATTAAAAATAAACTCAATATTTTCTGGTTTTTCTGGTTTTTCTCCGTTACTAATGATGCGATCGGGTCGTAAGACATCCCATTTTGTTCGTATTTCAATTCTCTACAATTTCTACAATGATAGCAACCAGATTTGACCTATTAGTTTTCATTTTATAAGCAAAACAATAAACACGTGTTTTTGTATTTAATAAAATAAATTAATAAATGACAGTTGTAAGTTGAAAACTTAACAGAATAAAAACACGGACTGCCTTTCGCCTTTCATGTGATGGCACAGTCAGTTTTCTACTACTATTTTTGTTACGAAAAAATCCTCTATTGATTGGCCTACTAGACCCTTCTTCATCCGAGCCCTCAACTTCCGAGCTCACACTTGGTTATTCTACGGTAAGAAGTTGGTGTTGTACTCACTTTGTCTGATTGAAACTACGTGCAAATTTTCAATCAGTTAATAGTCTTAGCAAAAGTGCGCAAACTGTAGTGTCGCAACGACTGTTACAAAGCAGAAGGTTGAAATTATTTTAGTGTAACGGTTTATAACATGCAATATTACAGTATTTTGTATAGTATTGAATTCTAGACTGTTTAGTAAAGAAGACAAATTATATGAGAATTTCATCAATACTAGTGTAGAAACTTTCAACACCTACGATTCCACACAAATGATGAAAACATTGGGTTAATGTTGTTCAGTTTGTGTTATTTGGGCGGCATATCAGTCCATCAGAAAAGCGGAACACGTGTAAGTATTGGAAGAGCTATTATTATTTAACCCAAGGGAAACATTAATATTAATCAACGAAAATTGTGATAAATGAACCGTGGCCTGTCTTTTGGAGGTGGTTAAACGATGAGTTTTGGGGTGTTTGTAAATTATTTTACCACAATGAAAACAGACGAAAGGTGCATTTACATTAGCTTGTTGTGTATCATTATTGATATTATTTCCATGACCAAAATAAATTACCTTCGCGAATGTTCTGATAGCAGCCCTTTATTGATAAGCAAGAATTGTTCAGAGGTCTAACACGACCCTTCAATCTAGCTTTCTCAATTTGATATGTCAGAATTCATTCAACATCCACTCACTTTGTATTGACATAACAATTCTGAACATAAAATGTCCAGTGTGTACGATGTGAATCAATTTGACAATAGTGAACAATCCTTCGAGATCTGCGACATCTCCTACACTGTGAATACACACGAACATATCATAATAGATTTTTATGCACTAGCGGGCGGTAAAGTACACTTTACCGCCCGGTTCGCCGGGCGTAAAGTGGCACTTTACCGCCCGTGGGCGCATTATGGCCCGGCGGGCCGTAAAGTAGACAAAATTCTCAAATTGTCTATACTCACACATCATTTCATGCAATTCCTAACACGAATTAAAATCATTTCAGTTCAATAGAGCAATACTCTTTCTAACATTTGTTCATAATCGTTGGCAATTTTTTCGGTGATAACCTATTTATTTGAAATAGATTCTCCAATATAGCACTCAGCTACTATAGTTTCACATTCCTCATATTATGTTACCCTTAATTATTGTATGCATAACGTATGAAACGTGTAGACCATTGCAATTCAAGTCAGTATTTGTGATTCGCGCTATAAAACCGCTAGGGCATAAAATTTTGTATGTATCACGTGCGTAAAATGCGTTTAAGGCCTTCGGCCACGCCGCAGGCCATAAACGCCTACTTTACGCCCTTGATACATAAATAACTATTATAGATCTCCCTGCGGGGACATAAACATAATTCTCAAAAATATTCATGATATATTAGACTTCTTCTGCAAACCTGGTGTAAAGATTTTAGTTTGTGGACATTTCAACTTTGATTTTTCAACCAATGTTGACATAAAAGTTGACTCGAGTTCTTAATTGGAACATCTTTTCTACTTGAAGAAAAATAATCCTGTTCCAGCCGAAATATATTTCAAAAAGAAAAAGCACATAAAATTGGTCAACGAATCAAAATAGAAAAATTACCAAAAAACGATACATACAACTGAAAACAATCCACGAACTTTCTGGAATATAGTATCCGAATTATCAAATAGAAGCAAAGGCACTGAAAATGTAATATTTCAAAGGACTGCTACTCGAACGACCCTAAAAATAACAGCACAGATTCAAATCACCATATTATGTTTTTGAATCCATTCCGTGAAACGAAACGGCTCGACTTAGTAAAAAGCAAAATAAAAAAAATTAAATCTACTGGAATTGATGAGGACCTGTTTTTATAGTGAAGAGAATTCTATACGTAATTATTGAACCAATTACTTTCCTAGAGACTCTTTCATTTTCAACTGGTACTTTTCCAATATCTCTGAAGAATTTCAAGCCCGTAACCGTTCCCCCAAATTTCTCAAAAAAATTCGAGTACGCATTTTTAGAACCACTAGTATGCAGCAGCATGGTTTTCGAGCCGGTAAATCAACACATACTGCCTTACTCAAGTTTTTAAATCTGATGGATTTCATTGACACAGGCGAGTGCCCTGCTGCGATCTTGTGTGACCTGAGCAGACCATTCGACTGTGTTAATCACAGTAAACTCTAAATTACTTGTATGGATTTGGTCTAAGAGTCACTTACTTGGGTTTCTTTGTTTCTTACTGATCGATGTCAATGTGTATCTCTTTAATTTGACAACGTTGATGCAATTTATTCCTGTATACCTGAAATGAAACTGATTCAGGTGGAAGTGCCTCAGGGATCAGTGGTGATTCTAGAAATTAAGGGCGGGGGGGGGGGGACACCAGCACTAGGCGCCAAGATTCAGTAAAAAGGCATAGGCATAGGGCGCTAAGAACAACATTTTGCAAAGGGCGGGGGGGGCATACTGCCCCCCCGTGGCGCCGCCACTGTCAGGGATGCATATAAGCTTTCTGATACCAAATAAAGAAACACACTCATTAACTCATACATATGAAGGAATTTTGTACTCGGCCACCAGATATTTCATTACACATGATCTATTTTTCAATGCCGAACACAGATAATTCGTTTTCATAACTATCAAAATAAAGTCGAGCACTTCAACCAAATGATAATAGCGTTGTAAGCACATGCTGCAAATTGAAATTTCTAGGAATAAACAGGGTATTTATTAAGTGCTTGTAAAAACTTCAGAGGGGCCGCTGTTTCATTCACTTTGGCTCCCAGTCGAAGGTTCAAACCCTAGCGACTGCGGAAATGTTTTTGATGGCCCGAGAAAGTGCTATAAATCGCACGTGGAAAGGTAAGACCTCGTTAATCCTTGACTCGCACAAGTTTCGACTTCTGAGGGCTGCCGTTCATAAGGGGACGACAGCTGGTTATCGGGAAAAACAATTTTAAAGAACAATTTCAAAGAATTTTTTTATTCTTTGACTTATTTCAAGATAAAAAGTTCATATGAATATGTGTCCTCAAATGTTTCGTGTAGGAGATACAGGGTGTTGAAATTGAAATTTTATTTTCAATTATTTTGTATAACTTTTACAAAATTTGGTGAAAAGGTTTTTTTTAAGGTGAGAAATCAAAATTTGGTATTAGTTTTCATGTAGCACTTAGAGAGCACTGCGAATGCAATCATTATCTATTTTAATTCGCCATAACTCTTTGACAGGAAACTTCTTGGATTTTTTATAGTCAAATAGCATTCCTACACCTATTCTAAGTAAAAAAAGTTATACTCGCTCAACAAAGCTAGGAACAACTGTTCTAGAGAAATTTGCAAATTTCTGCATCGATGCAGGTTTTGTGGCCACTTTGGCGCCATCTGAAGTTGCTCAGAACTTTAAAAAAACTCAGTACCTATATAGATCTAGCAGAAATAAACAACTTTTTTTTCTACGAAGATGTATCGAGAAATAATTCATTCTCGAGATACAAAATGTTGAAAAACCGATATTTTTTTAAAATTCAACACCCTGTAATTTTCGATACCTACATCTTGAAAGAAAAAAAAATTTCGCGAGATCTTTCAGATACTCAGTTTTTGTAAAGTCCTGAGCAACTTAATTTGACGCCGAACTGACCCCATAACATGCATCGATGAAGAAATTTGCAAATTTCTCAAAAACGCTTGGACGAGTACGTACACCTTTTTTGTTTAGAAAAGGTGTAGGAATTAGATTGAAATATAAAATATCCTAAAAGTTCTCTGTCAAAAAAGTTAGTGCAAATTAAAATGAATAATGATAGATAGCGTTTGCACCGCCCTCTGAGGGCTACATAAAAATTAATACCAAATTTTAATTTCTCATCTCAAATAAACCCGTTCACCAAATTTTGTGCAAAAAATTGATTCTTTGCAAAAGTTATTCAAAATAATTGAAAATAAAATTTCAACTTCAACACCCTATATCTCCGAAACGAAACATTTGCGTACACATGTTCGTTTAAACTTTTTATCTTGAAATTAGTCATAGATTTGTCCTCTGAAGTTTGTACAAGAGTATTTGAGCTGAAACGGTGTTTGTTTGTGAGGCAACTCATCAATGAACAACAAAGTTTTCGTGAAACAGAAAGCCATTTTGAGACGCAGCTCATGCAGACCACTTTTTCAAAATCATAAAATTTTGACTCTCATTAGCTTATTTATTTATGAATTGTCCATATACATATTCTAGTCCAAGCAATAGGGAAAAGTGCGTGAAAAATTTAATATCCGAAAACAAAAAAAATGATCGTATAGGAAATTGAAATTTAGCATGAGTTTCTATTTCATGCGACTCGATCGTGTGATTACCGAACAACCTGAAAAATTGGCAAAGTTGTGAAAAGCGGTGTTTTGTTGATAACTAAAAAACTACAGCTCTGATCAAAAAAAGTAAAATTAGGAAATTGTAGGTATCAGAAAGATCTATCAATTGAATCACCTATAATTTTCCGATATCATTTATACTTTTCGAGTTATATCGGACAAACCGTGAAAAATCGGGTTTTCTATAACTCGTTGACTGTAACATATATTCAAACTTGTTACTAACCGTTATGTGTAGCCTATGACAAGCCAAAAAAGTATTTCTTTGAAAAATTGATAAATATTGATTATTTTTCAAAATATATGAAGTTTTCTCAAAAAAGATGCTCTCTCAATATGGCTACTCTTGCTCGGGGAATGCTGCTACAGTAGGTTAGGTTAGGTTAGGTTTGAACGTGAGTGGGCCCGTATCAGGCCAATGGCCTATTGTGGCTCACCCTATGGTTATATTTCTCCCAGTTTTATGCATGTGATGTTTGAGTTTGCAGAGGCAAGTAAGCAAACCTACTATAACTCTGAGATGCGCTCTGTTGAGTTCTAGCAGTTTATCAGAGTCCTGTTTTTTCCTTGTACAAGCAATAAATGCTTTGGAGTGGGCTAGGCCCGGTAGACTACGCCAGTACTCGAGTCTTTTATTGTCAGCCCAAGCTGTTATGACATTCTTGGCAGTGCTATATGCTAAACCGATTACCGGTTCTGGTCCAGTGAACGTTGTTTCGGCCCCCCCTTTTGCTAGGGCGTCCGCTATTTCGTTTCCTTCTAGGCCTGTGTGACCTGGTATCCAGACTAGGGTAACGTTGTTGCGTTGGGCCAGTCGGTTTAAGGTGTCTCTGCAGTTCCAAACTGCCCTAGATTTAAAGCAGTTGGATTCAAGCGCTTTAAGTGCTGCTTGACTATCTGAAAATATTTTTATTGTTTTTCGTGTGTGGTGTCGATTTTCCAGCTCCCTGGCACACATTTCAATGGCATATACCACTGCCTGAAATATCGTAGCTAGTTTGCCCACACTGAACGAGCGTTTCACTACTGGGTTCATCCCATATATTCCGGCTCCGACGCCTTCCTGAGTTTTGCTACAGTAACGATTCATGGCTTATTTTTTTCTGTAAGAGTTGTTCTTTCCTATTATCGAATAAGTATATAGATTTTTCAAATTTTAAGAGTCAAAAAATGACAAATTGCACAATTTTTTTACATGTTCTTTTTTAAATACATTGCTCAATTTTGTTTTCATATAAATGACTTTTATGAAACTAGGTTCCTGGAATGATTTCAAGCATTAAAAAAAAATTGAATTCCTACGATCACTAGAAGCCGAGATAATTTTTTTATTTCAAAAGAATCTGTAAGACGCAATAATCATCGTACAGCAGTCACCTTCATGGATATTGAGGTTGAATACATATATTTAAAAAAAAAATACTAGCATATGTCTAGTTCACTTGCAGTATTATTAATTCATGAATAAAGTGAGGCGTGCAGGCGCGGATCGCGATGGCTGTAGCGGGTATCGGAGTGGGGATAGCACTGAAAACTTATTTCGTGCGTTCAAAGTGGCTTGTGCTTGAAAAATATTGAGTATCTCGGTTTGTTGTTCACGTGCGTTTTCTTTTGCAATATACACTAGTACTTCAAATTGAACCAATAACTTTTCTTTTTCAAAAATACTGTCAGGACGAAAGTGTCTTTAATGTCAACAGTATTTGTATCCCCACTACGCCACCCGCTAAAATTGCATCGCTCCAAGCCTGCACGCCTCACTTTGTTCATCAATTAATAACACTGCAAATGAACTAGACATATACTAGTATTTCTTTATCGAAAATATAGGTATTTAACCTCAATATCCATGAAGGTGACTGTTGTACGATGATCAATGCGCCTTCCAGATCTTTTTTAATAAAAAAAATATCTCGTCTCCTAGTGATCGTAGGAGTTCAATTTTTTTTAATGCATGAAGTCATGCTAGAAATTTATTTTCATAAAAGTAATTTTTATAAAAACAAAATTAAGAAATTAATTTGAAAAAAACATGTAAAAAAATTGTGCAATTATTTTAAATAATTTTTTGACACTTAAAATAAATAAAATCAAAATACATATTGAGAGAGCATCTTTTTTGAGAAAACTTCATATATTTTGAAAAATTATCAATATTCATCCATTTTTTTGAAAAAGACTTTCTTGGCTTGCCATAGGCTACACAAAACTGTAAGTAACAATTTTCAATACCTTACAATGAACGAGTTATAGAAAACCCGATTTTTACTGATTTTCCGATATAACTCGATAAGTATCAATGATATCAAAAAATTATAAGTTATTCAATTGATAGATCTTTCCAATACCTACAGTTTCCTGATTCAACTTTTTTTGATCGGAGCTGTAGTTTTTTAATTATCAACAAATAACAAATGAAGGTTATGTTCGGTAATCAGGATCGAGTCGCATGAAATAGAAACTCATCCTGAATTTTAATTTCCTATACGCTCATATTTTTATTTTTCGGATATTAATTTTTGCACATTTAACATTGGGCCCCTTCCTCGTTTCTTGGACTGTTCATCAACAGAAAAGACTTCATACTCAACAGTGATGTCCATAAATTTAATACTCGTCAAAACATTTTATTCACAATGAACGGCTAAGTATGAAATCAGTCAAAATGCTCCAAATTTCATCGGCCCAAAAATCTTCAATCGTCTTCCAGAAGGAATAAAATCAAATGAATTTATAACATTCAAACGAAGTCTGAAGTCTTTTCAGCTTGGGAAATATTTTTATACACTAGATGAATAAAAAAAAATCCACTTAGAATTCACAGAACAAATTGTATTTTATCTCTTGTATCTCTTTGATATATTTTTATTTCATATTGCGTGTTGTATGTATTTCATTGTTCCCTAGCCAGTAGCAAGTATTTCTTGACCTCTATGCAAATTTGTCATTTGTCATTTGAAGGAAATTAAATGAATTGAATTGAGTTGGAAGAACTCAGAAATAGTCTACAACCATACTCCCAAGATGAGTCAAGGTAATGAGACCCCTGACTTTTAATCTCGGATTTCAAGCATTGAATTTCTTTTTCTCAATCGAAAAATAAGAGGAAAACAGACAACACACTGAAAAAGTAAATCTGCCTAACACTTTCAACAAAGACAACATTTTTAAAATTGAAATCTCATGATTACTTTTGCATGAAGAAATACGCTAAAATATTTTATTGTTGTGACAAAGAGTAAAACTTCCGATAATGTGGAGCAGAAAAAGATTCGTTCAGATATTATATATGTCAGAGCGGAGGTTCCAGAGTAGAGTAGGAGCCTATGTGTTGATTAATTTGGAAGCCAGACACTCTTTCTCAGGTAATTAACACTTGCACGTACATCTATTAATTCAAAACGATTTCACAATTAACAGTAACAATATTTCCGAGTAGCTGAAAGGTGATGAGTTTAGAACTTGTCAACGAATACACGTCGATCAGGACGTCAATACTCAAACACTCTGCTTGCCTATATCAACCCGACTGACATAAGTAATCATTTTCCCAGAAGACGTATTTGTATTTTCGTATACCTTCCCCTCCTGTCGACGTGTCTACGTTTGTGACACCCGATCACACTAAATCTAATCTCTTATTGAATAAGCCGACAACTTTATTTTATAACCAAATTATTGTGTAAGACGAAAACTACGAAGAAATCCATTGAAGAGATTAAATAACAAGTAGATTTAATAATGAAGTTACAGCCCAGGCCGGAATATTTGGCATTCTTCAAACGAACGAAATACCCTTTGATATTCAATCTTTGATATATACAGGGTGTTTCTTAAGGTCGTGTAGAAAATTCAGGAGTATGTTGCGGGCTTCAAAATAATAAGAAAAGTTCGTATAAACATATGTCCGCGAGTTGTTCGTTTCTGAGATACAGAGTGTCAAAGTGGGATGCTTATTTTTGTTTTTTATGAATAAATTTCAAAATAACTGTGATTTTCCAATAATATTTCGTGTATGGGAGTATGACAATATCAAATTTGATGTTAGTTTGTCTCTTTCGTGAAGGTGGCGCCACCTACATGTCTTTTATAATCATTTGAAATGTCATAACTTTTTTGGACGTACCTGTATCACGTTTTCTAAGAGAAAAATCGATTTTTCGAACATTATTGTGTGAAAAAGATATTTTTAATAGAGGTAGCTGCGAGCAATTGTTTTCGAGTTATTGGGATTTGAAATAATCCATGCAACAAGATTTTTAAATTCAAAATTAATTCAATTTGTTAAGAAAATATTCTTTTTTTATAATTTATTTATTTTTAAATTAATTTCCTTTCAAAATGGGAATCGGGTGATATCCAAAAAAGGTTCCTGAAATTGATTTCAGGGAAACCCCACCGATATTCTACAGATCTTTTATATAAGGAATGCGGTATACTGGATTTGAGACAACTATATTGTTTGAATGTTATAATGAAATTTAAAAAAAATAAAAATTATGCCCGTTTACCTACGCATAATTACGGTACCCGACAAAGACACCACTATGTTATTGCCCAGATGAGTAAGTCTGTTTGTCAGCGATCATTCTTCTACATAGCACCCAAGGTGTTTAATTTTATTCCTGACAATATAAATGAAATAATGAACTTCAAGATATTTAAAAATAAAGTAAAAAGATTCATTCACGAAACACCAAGAGCTAAGTGTGATGAGATTGTTCAACCAGATTTCTCCATCTGATTCATTTTTTACATTTTATTTATACCCATCTTTCATTTCCTGGAAAATATATCTCCTTGCTTAACAACCAATCAGTCTATTTCAAATTTTGAAATTCAGCATAGAATCGGAATTACAGTGAAAATATAGCTTGTCGCTGTATTTTCACGGTGATAAACCTGCTTAGTTTTTGTTTTACTAGCTGTCAAGTGAAAATAATGATTTAAATTATAAACGTCAAATCTTTGTGTTTTGACTAGTTATATTTCTTAATCAATATGAGCGATCGTTGGGGACAAATGGCTATTGGTATCATAGATGAAGCAGTGGAAAAGAGTATTCCGTTGAATACGGCCAGAAATAAAGAATCAATTACCAGGCAATTTTTCCACAAACAGGGGTTATATTGTCAATGCGAATACCTCAATTGTGGAGCTGGCTGATATTTTGAAAGATTATGCCTGTAATATGACCCCAATTTTTCTCTTTAGTGTTCACGTTGTTAGATTTTGATTTCTGTGAATTACTTCAAATTAAAACGGTGACAAGATTTTTCTTTATTTCAAATCGATATATTGTCGTCCTAAATATAATTCGTGGTATGATTAATAACCTATAATTTTTTGGAATATCAATTCATTGACAATCCCAATGCAAGAAAATACAACTCGTCCTGCGGACTCGTTGTATTTTCAGCTTTGGGATTGCAATTCATTAATATTCCAAAAAATTATCGGTAATAATCATACCACTTATTATATTACCCCTGACAATTTTTATTTATACAATGTGTTATTTGTAACAGATTTTCTAAAAACAAACGTGTTTCGATAATTTTTTCATTTCAAAACGGTTGTATGTACTCTCAAAATGTTTTTACTATTGTGTTGTTTTGGTAATGCTCAATAATTGTTATTGGTCATAAATATTTCTATTTATACAAAGTGTTGTTTGTAGCAGTTCTTTTAAAATAAAGCCGTACTTGGATAACTTCTACATTTCTAAATGATTGTACTTTCAAGTGTTTTCATTATTGTGTTGTTTTGTAATTTTCAATTATTATTATTTATCTTTTTTAAGTGTGCTGCATATTTCGTAATGTTATTCCGACTTTTTATACTTAAGTAATATTGTATTTATATCTCGAGTATGTATCATTTATACACTTTTTCATTATTGTATATGTTTCTTTTTATTCATCAATAAATGATATTATTATTATTATATTATTATTCTAATTTGGTACTAATAATAATAACAGTAATTAAGACCAATTTGATACTAAAACAGTCAGTTGAGAATCAAAGCAATTGTTCAAAATGGCCACTTTGCACGATTATGCCTGCGTCAGCTCATCGTCTCAAGGACCCACGTACACGTTCCATTGTATTTCGGATAGCGACAAATCCAGCAATGATTCGTTGACAAAGTTGTTTTTTGGTTTCTATTGGCACCATATAAACAAGAGCCTTCAGGTGACCCGACAAAAAAATCGATTGGAATTAAATCCGGAGAGTTCAGAGTCCACAACTTAATTCGAATATCACAATTACTTTGCAATCTATTCACAAAAAACAAAAATAAGAATCCAACTTTGACACTCTGTATCTCAGAAACGAGTAACTGACCTCCTCCTAAATTTTCTACACTTACTTAAGAAACACTCTGTATAAAGTCATCTCCCAGATTGTTGAAAAGTCGTACGTTCTCATAACACCCCCACAACTATTACCAGAACAAATTTTCGTTCTATAAGTAATTTTCCATACCTTCATAAACACCATATATACCACTTTTATGACGACATATCTTGCGGACTAATTAAAAACGTGTCTTGCAGACCAATCCCGTGCAAGTAAGCCATAAACGTTTATGTCGCGTTTTATAACAGAAAACAGTGGAAATTTACGGAATTAAACTGATGGTTGGAAATTGGAAATAAACATACAAAGAGCCATAAAAAGACGACTGTTAAATCCCATGACCGAACCGGCCGGCTACAGCCATTTTTTTCAAAGTGGATTTGAAGCCTCTGTTTTATTTATGAAACTACACATTGTGATACAATATGTTTATTTTCATCGATGGGATCCGGTTTTTTCACAAAGGATCTCATCGGATATTTGTGCGTTTGGAGTTTAGTATTGTTTTTGACATGGAGGATTTCACTACATGATGTGATGCCGATTGAATTCCGATTGAAAAATCTGTTTTCATTCTGATCCTTTTTAGAAAAAAAGCGACAGTAGCATGTCAGTGAAAACAATCCTTCAGGCCATTTTCTGCAACGACTGGCACTGAAACTGGATATATTGTGAATATCCTAGGGAAAGTCTAGTCTTCTTGGACTTGGCCCAAAGCACATAACAGAAATTGTTTTCAGTGTTGCCAATGTCGATCGGTTAATTACGACCGGTCATGAATGGAAATTATTTGCAATTCCACAAATACCTATAGAGACTCTCATACATGGGTGTTTCAAATGTATTTATCACACTGGTTTAATCAATAGTATATTATGATACCAGTGTACAAGTGAGCCTTAAGGCACGCGGAACCAGTGGGCAAAGCAGAGTGCCATTGACGTTACAAGTGCTTTGAAGGCACTTGTACTCGTGTGTCATACGCAATTTTCTATAATGCCTGCATTGAAAATTCGAACCGTAGCTCTAGCACATCATCCATTTTTAAAACACGCAGCTACAATGGATATTCTCTCTTGTTTAGTATAAACCATTTTTGAAGGGTTTCAAATTGTTGAATGGTGACTCGAATACTTCAAATACCAAGGCGTAAACAAAGAGACTCGTATACACAAACACATGGAGACAATTTTTTTTTTTTTCATAAAAACGTTTGTCTCACCTTCTAAACGATTATTTCTGACAGCATTTTATTTTTCAGTTGCGTACCCACAGTGAACCTTTTTTACGATGATAAATAACATTTTAGCTGATAAAAAATAAAAATATCTTGATGAAACTTAGTTTTCATTAAAACTCCAACACTTGATCAATCCTCAATTTCAGTACACCAATGTATTTGGTGTAGTAGTCCCATTGAAAATTCTGAAGAAGGGGTGCTGGGGCTGACGGGGTTGACAACACAATGATGATGTATTTGGTAAAAGTGTTCCCCCTTGACATGAAAATCGACGGGTCGGAGCGATTTTCAATGTTCTTCACGAGTTCGAAGATTAGAGGGGTGACAAGTTTCAGCTGGGACACACTGTATAAGAGGAGTCACACAAAATCCTAAAACTACGTTCTTCTGTGAAAATGATGTCTATGTAGGTAGGTATAATGGAACGCAAAATTCAATTTACTTGTTTATGTCCTATGAATAAAATCTCAGTAGTATTTTGTTTATCAGGCCGGTCGTCGGAAAAGTATGGTGTAAAACTTGCGGAACCTGGTTATTTCATACTCGCGTGATAAAATATCCTATTTTCTAGTCATATTTGGGGCGCTTTTTAGAATAAAAGAGTCAATTGATAACTCAAAAACGGTTCATCGTATCGATTTCAAACAAGGACTGGATTCTAGAGGACGTTCGATTCTAGGTACGTGCTGTAATGGAAATTGAAATTTCAATCCACTTTTTCATAAAAAAAAAACCAAAAATGCAGTTACTTTGAAGCAATTTTTTGGGTAGATGAAAAAATAATTTCAAAAAAACATTACAGCACGTACATGAATCAACGTTTTACCTTTCTTTTGATACAAAATTCATTTCGATTGGATGAAGACTGCTTCAAATTCTGATGTAAGAGAAATACCATTACAGCTATTTCTATTATCTGTAAAAAGCATAGTACTGAAGTGCTGCCGCAGAATAGAACGTTCTATGGAAGCCTGTCTTTGTTTGAAATCGATACGACGAACCGTTTTTGAGTTATCGACTCTTTTACAAAAAAAAACGTCCCAAATATAATCGCGCTCATGGCCTCTTAAATGTTGTTGATTTCGCAAGCTTTTTCTGCACTTATGCCCAATTATTATGATTCAAATCGAACGAATTTCGAAAAAGTGTGCCGGAGAGTTTCAAATAAATGAAGCGAATAATCTCCACAAAGTCGACATACACTTCTCTCAACACATTTCCACACAGTGGAAAAAACGAGGCAAATATCTGACAGAAAACAACTACTTGCCCTTACGGACATTGAATTACAGGTGACATACATTCGTTTATGATACTAGTTATAATAATATAATCAGGCAGCACTTAGAGCCGTCTGCCATCCTAAACCAAGCTCAGCGCTTGTATAGGAATGCGGAGAAGCTAGCTGAAACGAAGGAAGTTCAGCTGGTATGGGTCCCGGTACACAGAGGGGTGCGCGGAAACGAGGTGCCAGATCCGGATCCGCAGCGCCATTCTGTGGACCGGAGCCTGTACTAGGCATCGCAAGAAGTCAAACCTCTTCAGCCCTCGACAAGTGGGCAGAGGAAGAGCTAAATAAACTTTGGAGGGATAACACCGGCTGCAGGCAGTCGAAAGATTTCGTGGCCGGCCCCAATAATTCAAGGACGACATGGCTCTAAGGCAGAAATCGCCAAGCACTACGCCTCCTTATAGGAATACTAACAGGACATAACAAGTTAGGCAGACACCTATCACTTATAGGTATAGAAGACAGTCCCACCTGCCGAAAATGCGAAGAAGACGAAGAAACTTCATCTCACTTCCTCGGCGAGTGTGAGGCATACGGGAGGCTAAGATTTGGGACCTTCGGAGTTGACAAACTCCAACAAGAGGAACTAATCAACTTGGAGTGGTCGGACATACAGACCTTCATTAGGTGGTCACAAAGGTTCGAAAAGGAAAACTAGGAGGATGAACGTAGATAAGTGGAGAACAGGGGATGGCAAAAAGGGTCCATGAGGGCCTACTTGCCTGGCTGCGGTTGCGGTCTCCCCAAAGAACTACTACTACTACTACTAGTTATTGGTAATGAGTAACTATGAATGCTGAATAGTCCTAGGGCTCTGACCCAAAAAAATTATGGAAACCTAAACGAAAACAAATCTAAACCTAAACGTTGAGACTTCGTATATCTATTCTTATGCCGGACAACTTTTTTATTTGCGAACATTCCCGGTGGGGACTGTTTTGTTTTAAGACCGCAAACTCATTGATTTGATGCGACCTAAATATAGACTTTCCTTTATTCGGAAGTTTTTTTTTACATAAAAAGCGAAAAACATTTTGTAGGACAGATCTATTGGGTTACTTAGAAGCGTCCAACATCCCGAACATTGCGATATTATGACAACATAAAATTTGGCCTATTTATTATTGCTGATTTATTCAGAATCGTGAAATATAATATTATGTAACAAGTTTTATTAACGTCCTATTAGTCAGGAGTATTTTATGTACGACCGCAGCTTAGCGAAGCTAGTGTTTAATAAACGAGTGTCTAGGGGAGTTTATAACCGTGTTACATACTATACTTTTTCCAAGAACAACCAAAATTATTGACAGAGAAGTCTCTCAAGCGGGTTATCATGGCTCAGTAAAGTACTGAAATCAAAATGTAACCATGTGATGTGTCTAAAGAGTGGAGTTGAAATTGAAAAGTTTTGGAATATTTCATTTATGATATGGTTTCTGATGAGAAGAGATTTTGTAAAAATTTATACCATAAAAAATTAATAAAAACTTGGTTAGATATGTTTACCAAGACTGAAACATCTTCATGAAATTATAAACTAGCAAAGTCAACGGAATGGGTAGCAGTTATGCACCAAGTCAATTTTCCTTACGTCTTGATCAGTCTTAGTTATCCCACGATGAAAGAAACTGTGAGAGGTTGGAAATTTATATTAGTAATCTATTGAAAGGCAGAAAATATAAAAATTTATTATTATTTCAAGATAGCAAAAAGATTTAACAAATAATTGTATAATTGGCAAAACATAAAATGATTTGAAAGAGAACAGATGGAGATGATAAAATTTGAAATGAAGGAATACATTACAATTTTAACCCATAATCAAATACAGAAATAATGAAACAAGAATTCATTATCTGATTAATTATCATTAGTAATTAATTTATGATAAATTATTTGTATTATAGTAATTAAGGTGTGTCCATAATTAAAATATCTTATGTTAAGAAGTTTGTGACAGAGTGAAAAACTTTGATTGGTGAGATTCGAAAATTTGTGTTTCATAGAAAAGAGAAGCGAACGGGAGAGACATTTTTTTGGAGAACTACATCATCAAAATTGGAAAAAGTCAAATAACTACTAGAAACCAATCAAAAGTTTGATAAATAACATTTGGAAAGCATATGCCATTGTCTCAACAAAGGTTAACTACAAATACAAAGTCCAAAAGCCAGAGAAGAAACGACCAAGAACAACAAGGTACAACATTACTTGAATAACCGAGTGAAAATAATCAACAAACAGTTTTTCATAAGTTCACGGCGATATTTTCCTATACAATTTTGTTTCTAACCTAAGATTTAATGGACATTATCAAACAATTATGCCAAACTGCAGTAATGTTAGTTACAAATGAAAGTGGTATAAAAACATAGAAGTTTTTAATTTTTAATTTTGCATAAATATGTATTTAATAAAACTTCTTCGATACTACTCAATATATATAAACACAATTTTACGAACCCAGTCACAATTTTCCTTTGTCGTCAAACAACGAATTCCATCGTATATTATAATCGTTTAAAATCGATTGTCTGTAATAATGAGAGCTATTCGCCGATACGATTGAAACTTTTCTCGAACGGCCGCCAACGTAAAAAATCTCCCGACAGCGTTCAATCTGAAATTTAATGTTCGAAACAGGGCGGAGGGGTCGAAATGGAGGTATAATAATAGGGTCGTGGAGAATATAAAGATAAAACAACCACGTGTTGAAAGGTAGCGGTATTTCTTTCCTTCGGGGCTATTAAAAGAGGAATGTTTTCGGGTAATGAATTCGATAAGGGAGTGGCCCGTATATTCACGTGGCGTAGAAATATAATATAATGGTCCAATTCCAAGAGTTACTGCACAGAAAAAATCGAATTAACCAAGCCCAGCATTTTACCAGAAAGGACAAGGCAAAAATCTATTGATACTGAAAGACTCCTACAGGAAAATATTGATTATGGTCCAAAAATAACAGACATATATAATAATCGACTGGTAAGTAGGTATCTCTACCTACTATTGTCCTTGTTTATTATTGGTTTATTTATTGTTGTTTGTTTTAATGTCCCGTGAAACATGATGTGAGTTTTGTCGACCAAAATGTATTGGAGGCCTAGCTAAAGAGATGCAATTCACGCATCAGTGGAATGAGCGATTTTCTGTGAGTGATACTTCTGAATAACATTCTCCCTTATCTCATTCATAGATAAGAATCTCCAAAGGAAACTGGACATTTAATAAATGATCAACTATCTGAATGAAAATGTAAATTTTCACTTTCAGATTTTTTCTCTCAAGTTATATAGGGTCTTTCTCAATATATATCAGATATAGTTCAATTTCCAGTAGTTGTTTTCTGTAAGATATTACAAAAAAGTAACTTCAATTTCATCGTAGGGTTTTTCCATTTCCACAGGAGTCATGTATTGATTCAATTTTCAATTGAGAATGTTTCTCTTTAAAACATGAATCCGTTCCAAGAGAGGTTATCTTGTACGATGGAAAATGGCGACTAAATTCCAACTTTCAGTCGCAGAAGATTCCACAACTGACTTTATGAACATCCTGTTCATATTTTCAATGAAATCAACAAATTCTATTTACTTTTTTAATAATAAATACAATGTCTTTCGTTGAACTATGACGAAATTACAATAAGTAAACGCCAACGTGCCTCGTACCATTACTTTTGTAGTAACGGATGTATATAGCCGGTTGCCTCTCTCAATATGTTACCCTGTGTATCTCAAAAACTGGTCATAGCAAAGCCAATACTATCTGACATTATAATAGTGCACTCAAACTAAGAGTAATGACAAAAAATTTGAAAATTTCAAGGACGAAATTTTTAATTACAGGGTGAATTATGAACTAAATGCCTATTCACAAGTTTTGTCATCACCTAGCGTTTTTGTCACTCTGTATATCAATTTCGGACAAGCAGTATGCTGAATGGTCAAGTACCTCTAAAGCTCAAAATATAAAATGAAGATATACTTATCAAACGTCACCAAAAAAAGTGTGAAAGTTTGACGTACCCAGTAAAAAATTTGAATATGTAGATTTTGACATATTCAAACGATGAGCGATGGGCATTTCAGTGTATTACTTGGTTTGATCATATCTTCATTTTATAGGGTCGAATGTGAATTTCAGTTCAAATAATATTTGACTCATCCCGTATGTAACAATGTTTCTTATTGAAAATGAGTCTAAAATTAATGCCTTATGGGTAAGCAGTATTTGTCGCGCAAAACTCTCTCATTCAAGATGTTTTCTACGAGCAATGGTACTTTAAAGAAATGGCCATTTTCCAACTTTGACACCCCCCCGGTGAACATCAACTTCACAATTATATGTCATATAATGGTTTTCATCAGATGTATCATGCGTTATGTTGAATGAACTTAACCGATGCGTACTTCAAAAATCGGTCATACTCATGACTATATGATATACTAAAATGAAATCATTTTACGTCAAACATTTGCCTTAACACATTTCAATTATGTTGCATTGTTGATCAAATTAAATGATCAATAGGTACTGCATATTCATGAATCTATCATTTGAATGATAATAACTTTGAAGATTGCATATAAACATATTTTATATGTACTTTTTCAAATATTTTCTATTTAATAATTTGCAGACATGAAGAAAAATATGAAAATATCTAACTTTTTTAAATATAATCGTATATACATCTTCGTCAATATAATCAATAGTAGAAGACCAAATAACTACGTATTATTGCATATTTTGCCAGACGTAAGTTATGTGCCACAAATTTTTTTTTATAATTATTGATCAAAATAGCCAATAAAAATTATTATATCATCAATATATATCTTGAGTGATGATAATTTTGAAAACCGAAAATTGACGTATTATTTATATGTGTTTTTAAGAATCTTTTCTCCATAGTTTTCCTAGGATCAGGCTAAATATGAATATTATACATATTTTCTAATATAGTAATGAAAATATTGTATTGAATTCAATCCATTCAACGACCGAATAACTATGTATTTTTGCATACTTCGCCTGACGTAAGTTGAATGATAATTTTGAAAATCGAATGTGAACATATTATTTATATATGTTACCAAACTTTGTCTCTACAAAGTTATCCTGGTGTCAGACAAAATATGTGTACTTTTCGTTTTCCATGATGTGGTAATAAAAACGTTTCATTCAGATTAATACATTTTCTGACCAAATAACCATGTACAAGCAATAAAAATTATTATATCATAAATATATCACTTGAGTGATGGTTATTTTGAAAATCGAATACATACATATTATTGCTATATGTTTCCAAACATTGTCTAATATTATCTCTCCAAATTTTTCCCGGCATCAGGCAAAATATGAATATTTTACATATTTCGTAATATAGTAACGAACATATCATATTTGAATCGATCCATTATATGACCAAATAACTGTGTAACTTTGGATACTTTTTTGCATACTTTGCCTGACGTGAGTTTAATATCTAAAGAAATATGTTCATTTATTGATCAAAATAATCAGTATAAAGTATTATATCGTTTATATATCTCCTGGGTGATAATCATTTTGAGAATCAAATGTAAATGTATCATTTATATATGTTTACAAAAATTTTCTCTTCAAAGTTTTCCTGGTATCAGACGAAAAATGCATATTTCTCATTCCTCATAATATAGTTATGAGAATGATTTATTCAAATTGATACATTTTAAGATCAAATAATTATGTATTTTTGCATACTTCGTCTGACGTAAGTTGAATAACTCAAAAAATATATTCGGATATTGATCAATATGGAGTATTCTACCCAACGATAGGATATTAGTTATTGGACCCCGTGGGTTACCACGATAACATGCAAATAGGCCTACTAGGCTGCTTAGCTTGTACCTACAATATACATATGATAACCATTTATAGTCTTTGGACATTGTGCATAATACGTCATTTTGATAATGAAAATATGATCAATGAAGTATGACGTCGATACTACGCTGAAAGTTAACACATATCGCCTCAGAAATAACCGTAGTATTGTGAACATGACTTTTGAATCACTAATTTGACATGTTTCATGATATGTTCTTTGGACATTGTGCATAACACGTCATTTTGATGATGAAAATAAGATCAATGAAATATTATGTTGATTCAACGCTGAAAGTTGGGACTTATGAAAAGACCGTCGTATTGGAAACAAGTTTTGAATCAGTTACTAGATATATGTTATAATATGCTATTTGGACATTGAGCATGATACGTCATTTTGATAATGAAAGTATGATTGAAGTAAGCCGTTGATACAACGCTAAAAATTGGGACTTATCGGCTCAGAAAATACATACAATGGATACATATTGATGATGTTGACCATCATTCATAAGACGTTAGGTTTATGTTCCAGATATGTAAGAATTTAAAAAATGTTTACCAGGCAGTATCTCGAAAACTAGTCATAGGATTGAGTTGGGCCCATGGGTACTCTTGTTCAGGAGGCCATATTCTACAACATACTAAAAATTGAGAAAAATTAACTGGTGACAATTTTCCATAAGGCTGCTGCCTGGTCCTTTGATGTGACTGAACAAAAACGAAACAAAGTGATAGCCAACCAAGGAAAAATTGGTGGATATAATTACTGTCTGTTAATGCAAACAGTGGCGGATCAAGGTAAATTATTCTCTAAGTGCAGTCTTCTTCTTTGAAAGAACGGACTTTTCACATCGAAGAAAACTCGTAGTTTCCTGATTTCCGGAACCGGTTCAGAACTGGGGACTGGTGACGGGATTTCAATGTAGAGTTTTGAATTATTTTTGATCACGGAAAAATCGAAGATTTGATATTTTCTGAGATATATTTCACCATCGTCATCAATAATCGCCACAGGCTTAGTCTTTCGTAAAAGCCGTATTACATTTGCAAGTTTCACGATATGCAAGTTCTGTGTAAGAGAGAGAATTGATGCCTCTCGCCTTGAACCGTCTCTTACATTGATGCAAGTTGGTTGCAATTCTGTTTGAATGAAGAGTAATTTCCAGCTTTCAAAGTAGTATGTGATCAAAATCTCATTGATCTATCAAACATATTCATTACTTGCCATATTTTTTGACACTGCACATCTTCATAGATATCGAAAAATACTAGTTTTTGTGAAAAAAATACAATTACGCGATGTAAAATATATTAGAGACGTATGTCTCAGTTGGCAACACAAATATACTCACTAAAAGAACCGAAATTGCATGAATATCGCCATCAAAATAGAAATTCTTCGAATTTTATTTATGACATGAAACTCGCCACAAACTTGAACGGGCGCATGCGCATTGACTGAATTGGAATTGCACAGAACTTGCATAGCATGAAACTTGCATGGAAACTTGCAAATGTAATACGGCTTTAAGAACAGTCTGTGATAAGCAGGATGTCGAAGATTGAGAACCTAGAACCTAGTGATTCATGATAAATCGTTTTGATTTTTAGACGGTTGTAATTCTTTGAGATGTGCTTACGAACTTTACCATCTTGAAAACTTTTGAAAGAAATATTAATGAATAAACTGATGACTGATGATTCAACCCTTCAATTTAACAACAATTGACAATGATCATCTTGAAAAAAACATAGTAGATCGAAAGAAAATAGTTCACATTCCCGTTTTGACTTATAAATTTTTATAAATTATCATGCTGTTTTGGCCAATTTTCAATAAGAAATATCCGATGGTTACAAAACTACAGTGGATCAAATTTTTTCAAGACTGAATTTCTTCCAGGAAAAAGTAGTATCTCTATAAGTTGGGGGTCCTGATCACGAATCTGATGGAATTTCGCTTCCATTTTGCCCCCTAATATGATTTACCGTAAAAATGGGTTGTTCCATCGCGTCTGGCGGGTAGTGTATATCATTTAGGCCAGCATCATTGAACCAGTAGGTGCATTTCCATAATTTTCTTCAGTCAGGAGAGTTTCATCATTCTACCTTGATAATGACGGAAGATACCGGGGTGCTTCCATGAAAAGTGAGACACACTGTATAAGACGACGAATTTTTGCGATGACCGATTTTGAGTCCCAAAATTGTGCTCCTCAATCAAATCGTCTTCCGCGTTGTCACCTGATTACTAGTCACTTTCTAAACAAAACCATCACAACGGAAATCGTCTAAAAATTCGATAGACATTTTTTTCTTCGTACTATAGTCGGCTCTGCACGATTTAAAAAATATTTGGAAATTGGGGTTTTCGAGAGATGGACTTTCATCTCACCAAACGGTTTTAAACCCGCGGCTCTCTAACTATATTCCACGCTTCAGAATCGACAGTATGATGATAATCCTAGTTTTAGCTTCAGCTTGAGCTCAAATGTTGACAATCGTAGAGTTTTGCAAGAGAAGGACACGGTAATTATTATATTCATTGCATAGTTGGTTGTTATACGAACCTATAAGTGATAAATAATGATGGTCTAAACAAAATACTCACGAAACTAACACCAATGATATGCGATATGCAAACACTGTGTTATAGGGATCAGGCGAACTTCTCTTGGATATAACATAATTATGAACCGGCCGAGTGAAGTATTCTATATTCCATAATCAACAAACCAGCAATTTATGAGATATTCTCTCTATTCTCCGCACATCATAATAGGCGTAGACAAGAGGTCTATAACTTAGTTTGAATTTATTATGGGTGGATTTGGATCATAAAGCAGTATGCATACTTAAAAAGATACAAGAATGAGCTGTACAACTAAATATGCAATTCAGAGTAGAACTCTGATAAAAAAGTCTTTCAACATTCAGAAACAGGCAGTTCGCACAATATTCGGTATAAAAATTTCAATATCTTGTATAGGGCATGTAAATATAAATTAGAAGTTTTTTACCAATCCAAAAAAAAACAAAGATATCAAACAGAGAATCTATTATTGATACATACAGGGTGTCCCAAAACTGAACGTCATCCTTTGGAGGGCAATATGACCTTAGTAAAATATTGATAGTTTTGGAGATACTTTTATGAATTTCGTGAAAATCGAAACCTTTCAACAGTATTTCGAGTGCCGATAGTACAAAACTTCATAGTTTGAGATTCTAATTTTTGTTCTGCAACCTTTAATAACTCTTCTATTGATTAAAATCCAAATTAAAAATATTGGTGCAATACCTTTGGAGAAAAAAAACCCCAACTCACGAGTTAATTTATTTTATTAGCATACTCAGACTCTCCATACTGTAAAAAAATCACCACGAGAACCTGGCAAGTTATTTAAAAAAAAAATTATTCATTGTAGTTTTTGACATGATAAAACATTCACTGTCTTCCACTTAAGGAAAAACGATATTCCTAGTTTACTGCAATTGTGAAATTATGTCAATAATTATGAATTCGAATGTAAACACCAAAACAAAAAACGATCTTTTTATTTATTTATGGACCGGCAGTTGGAACGATACAATAATTGGACCTTTTGAATTATCTGACATTCTACACGTGAAAATTTATTGCGATTTTTTAGAAAGCGAACTGTCTAGTCTTTTGGGCAGGGCAATGTGGTTCCAAAATAAAGGCTGTTCAGCTCATTACGCACGACCATCAGTGAGAAATTATTTGAATCAAACTTATCCACTGAGATGGATCGGCCGTCTTGGCTCCATTTTGTGGCCTCCCCAGTCTTCAGATTCAAACCCGCTAGATGCACACCCAGTAAATGATGAACATGAATTGAGGCGTATTAATGAAGCAGCTGTCCAAATAAGAGCCGAAGGAAGTACACGACGAATAAAAAGATCATTTTTGAGAAGATGACACGCTTTCATTCGACTTGGTGGCAGGCAGTATGTACACATCCTCTATTTTTTCTTTGTCTTTTGTTTAATTGTTAATAAATACCTGTCACTTCAGTTAACCAAGTGTTATATACTTATACAAGACATACTGTATAAATCATATTTTGATCAGGAAACTTGTTGTGAAGTCAGTCAATAAATAATAAAACTTCAAAAGTTTGTCTACTCAATTACGAACATAAGATCGAAATATTTGGCGACAAGGATTTGGAAGCATTCCAAAAGGTAATGCTGGAGTTCATGAAGCAGCAGGAAGAACAATCAAAAAGGCAGCAGGAGATTTTTCTTCACAACCAATCTCAATTGCTGGAGAAGTTAGCCAGTTCATTCTCCGAAGCAAATGACAGTGTGACTGGAATCTTTAGGGAACACAATAACAGAATCAACATATGATTGTGAAAGTGGACTAACTTTTGAACATGGTATACCAGATATGAAGGGCTATTCACTATCGACGTCAAAGATATCGATGATGATGCAAAAGTTAGACTTTTATTACGTAAAATCAACACATCATGCCGTCAACTTTACGTGGACTACATTTTACCAAAGAAACCTAAGGATTTTGACTTCATACACACAGTGGAAACTCAGAAAAAGTTATTTGACAAGAAAATGTCTCTGTATCAGTGTATGAATACAACTAAATCTGCATCAGAGGATTTTGTCGCATACGCAGCTAAAATCAACAAATCTTGTGAAGATTTCAAAATCTCTTCAATTTCTGCTGATCAGTTCAAGTGTCTCATATTCATATGCGGTTTGCAATCATCAAGAGATGCAGACATACGTACTAAGCTGCTTGCATTGATTGACTCCAATAAAAACGCAGACTTCACCATTGATGATTTGACCATAGAGTGCCAAAGAATGATTAATCTTAAGAAAGACACTGCAATGCTCGAAAACACAAGCTCAATTTCAGAAATAAATGTAGTTAAATACAAACCAAATGACAAATTCAGCCAGCGTCATTATGTGGACAAGACAGTTCCATTCCATATTGCGGACAATTGCGTTTCGCAAAATGTTGCAGTTTCAAGATTCACAAGTGCCACGATTGTCGGAAGATTAGCTACAAGGAAGGATATTGTGATGTTGTAAATAAGACAAAATATAAAAAATCAGCAAAGTCTCAACATCATCAAGTGAAGGTAATTTCCAACGTTAATCAAGTTAACACGTAGACCAAACGGAAATTCGTAAATCTCCATATAAATGGTATCCCAGTCACTCTTCAGTTGGACACTGGATCTGATATCACTATAATTTCTCAAGATACATGGAAATATTTGAATGAGCCCATAGTTGCTGACACACACCATGTAGCACATAATTCATCAAAAGATTTACTCAATCTCAGCAGAGAATTCAACTGTGAAGTTCAAATTGGTCACAATAAAAAATATTTAAAATGTTTCATAGCTGACAACTCAAATTTGAACATTCTCGGAATAGATTGGATAGATCAATTCAATCTGTGGAACACACCAATCAATCACTTTTGTAACACAGTTACAAACGTACCAAATATAGCAAAACTCACTGTTGAGATGATACAATCACAGTTCAGACATATTTTCAATGACAAAATGGGACTATGTACAAAAGCGCAAGTTTCATTGGTTCTGAAGCCAGATATTCAGCCTGTTTTTCGTTCAAAACGTCCAGTTGCCTATGCTGAATATACTTCCAAAATTGAACGAGGAACTATCAAGACTTCAGAATGAAAATGTTATAACACCAACAGACTACTCCGAATGGGCAGCACCGATAGTCGTAGTGAGGAAGAAGAATGGATCTATCAGAATATGTGCAGATTATTCCACAGGTTTAAATGACGCACTGGAGCTGAATCGACATCCACTACCTCTCCCAGAGGAATTTTATTCCAATATATGAGGTTGTACAGTGTTTAGTCAAATCGACTTATCAGATGCATATCTACAAGTTGGAGTAGATCAAAAATCAAAACAACTGTTGACCATACGCACACATACAGGTCTTTTCAATTTTAATAGATTAGCACAAGGGGCCAAATCAGCACCAGGTGCTCTTCAACAAATAATTGACAATATGATCTCTGGATTGTCAAAAGTTTATGCCTATTTGGACGATATAGTGGTAGGAGGCGAAAATAGAGCAGAACATGATCAAAATTTGTTTAATTTACCAAGCAGAATATCAACCATTTGAGGTTCCAGAAGTGTAGTTTCTTTGCAAATCAAATCAAATACTTAGAACACCTAATTGATAAGCATGGAATACACCCCGATCCTGCAAAAATAGCACCCATTTTAAATATGTCTGCTCCATAAGATATTACAACTTTGAGATCATTTCTGGGAGCAATAAATTATTATTCAAAATTAATTAAACAAATACATTCATTGAGACAACCACTGGACAACTTACTCAGAAAAGAAACTCCATGGAATTGTTCGCATCATTGTCAACAAGCTTTCGATGATTTCAAGAGGATTCTTCAATCTGACCTGTTACTCACCCATTATAACCCAACATACAATCATTGTAGCAAGAGACGCTTCAAACACACGGATAGGAGCTTGCATTCTTCACCGCTTTCCAGAAGGTACAATCAAAGGTGTAAGTCATGCATCAAGAACACATACTTCAAATGAAAGGAACTATAGCCAAATAGAAAAAGAGGCATTGGCTTTAGTTTTTGCAGTTACTAAATATCACAAGATGATTTTTGGCAGAAAATGCATTCTCCAAACAGATCATAAGCCTCTTCTGACCGTGTTTGGTTCGAAGAAGGGAATTCCCGTATACACGGCAAAGAGACTCCAAAGATGGGCTTTAATTTTGCTGGCGTATGATTTTAGAATTGAATATGTGAAAACTTCTGAATTTGGTCATGCAGATGTATTATCCCGATTGATAAACAACTACGAAAAACCTGACGAAGATTACGTTATTGCATCTGTGAGAATAAAAGAAAAAATTTAGCAAATATTATCCCTTTCACTGAGCATCCTACCATTATGTTTCAAAATAATTCAAGAACAAACTACGAAAAATCAAGTTTTTCGAACAGTAATTCGATATTTACAAACAGGTTGGCCTAAAAACATAAATATGCTCAGTTCGTAATTGCAAGATTTTTATCATAGGAGAGAATCATTATCTTCTATACAGGGATGTCTGATGTTTATGGAAGGAGTTGTGGTTCTTGAAATTTACCAAGAAAGGATTCCTAATCAACTACATACAGGACATCCTGGAATCGAAAGAATGAAATCTCTAGCAAGAGGTTACGTTTATTGGCCCAAAATAGATGATTATATCACAGCATTCGTAAGAAAATGTAGAAACTGCGCTCTTGCAGCCAAATCTCCAAAGGAGGTAACTTATGAATCTTGGCATTTTCCAAAAAAACCTTGGGAAAGAGTTCATATGGATTTCGCGGGTCCTATAAATGGTCAATATTTCATACTCATTATTGACTCGTTTTCAAAGTGACCCGAAGTTTCCAAAATTAGTTCAATCACTGCTCAAGAAACTGTCAATATTATAGACAACGTATTCGCACGATTCGGATATCCTGAGACTGATGACCGACAATGGTACTCAATACACTTCTGAGAAATTTCACAACTATTGTAGCATCAATGGAATTCATCATCTTAGAACACTTCCATTCCATCCACAATCTAATGGACAGATAGAACGTTTTGTAGGTTCGTTCAAGTGTTGCATGAAACGACCAGAATATCCGACAGCAAATCAATACTTTTTTTTATCATATCGTTCTACTCCAAATCGAAGAGCTCCAGAAGGAAAGGAGTTGTTTCTTGGTAGGAAACTTAGAATTTCTGAAACCTCTCAAGAATCCGCCAATCCAAGTTGAAACCAACTCCAGTAGCAGAGAATTCACTCCAGTAGCAGAGAATTCACTCCTGGAGATTTAGTTCTGGCTAAAGTTTTCAAGAAAAATTCCTATGAATGGTGCCCAGGCCAAATCATAGAAAAAGTTGGAAAATTTATTTATAATATTTTGTTGAAATCACATATCAATAACAGGTTAGTCAGATCATATGTGAATTAAATTCGAAGAAGATACTTCGATAATAGGGAAGAACGACGTGATCAACTTCCATTCAATGTTTTCTTGGACGCATTCAACAGTTCAGAGTCACATTATCAAGAGCATATGGCTGATTCCCAAATGAATCAAGATTATTTTGAATCTGACAAATACTCAACATGTTGAAGAAAATGTTGCAGTTCCTGACGTTTCAACAACTATCAATTCAGCTGAAGAACAGATTGTTATAGTTCCTGAAGTTTCAACATCTGATACTTCCTCTAAAGAACCTGAATCTCTTGATGTCACTACGGAACCAGTACGACGGTCCACAAGAGATGCCGGAGTTCTATAGGGATTTTTAGTAAAAAAAATAAAAGGGAGAAATGTTAGATACTTATACAAGACATACTGTATGAATCATATTTTGATCAGGACAGTTGTTGTGAAGTCAGTCGATGAATAATAATACTTCAAAAGTTTGTCTGCTCAATTACGAACATAAGCTCGTAATACCAAGTGTTTTCATTCGAGATCCTAATTAGTGATATAATTTCACTGTGCAGTAAACTAGGAATATCCTTTTCCCTCAAGTGGAAGATGGTGAATATTGTATCAAGTCAAAAACAGCACCGAATGAGCAATTTTTTTAAGTTACTTGCCAGGTTCGCGTGGTGATTTTGTTTTTAGTATGATGAGTCTAAGCAAGCTAATAAAATAAATTAACTCGTGAATCGGGCAAATATATTTTTTTTCCAAAGCATCAATATTTCTATTTTGGATTTCAATCAATATAGGGGTTATTAAAGGTGGTTGCATATCAAAAACTAAAATCTTACTATGAAGTTTTATAGCTGTGGCACTCGAAATATTGATCAAATGTTTTGATTTTCACGAAATTCATAAAACTGCCAATATCTCCAGAACATCAATATTTTACAAAGGTCATATTGTGATATTCTCGTCGGTCATGAGCTGGACAATCAGCCGAAAGGATGACGTTGAGTTTTGGGACACCCTTAATATTTCAAAATCGTCAATTTTTTCATTTTCTTCAAGCCATAAAATATTCAAATTATCCCGTCCTTTATTGAACAATCAATCCTTTATCAAACAATTTCAAGTACGTTTCTCTACAGGCTGGTAACATATCTTTCAAAAAAAATGTAGGGTCAAATGTTCAATTAAACACACATATCTCCTACCGATAATTCTATTTTCCATCAACAGTGTTAACTCGCTGGTAATACCCGAAAAATTCCCTCACAAATTATTCATGACGAGAATCGCTTTTGTCAAACGTTTCGTATAGCCGGCAATGCCTCACAAAGGTCGGTGGGATTTGCTCACCTGAGTATATAATTCAGGAGCATTATATACGTGGCCATATTTCGAATGGTCATGTTAACATCGGAATACTCACAATACCCCGCGTGCTATGGGGATATACGGACGGATTTGTCCGACTAAAGCTGCATCTATTTGATTGCTTGCTAATTGGCGAAGTAAATATAGGATCCAGGTATCGATTAGGGCGATTGCGAAAAGTACGGGGAATTCAGAGAGTGGCGAAAAGCGAGATGAAAACAGAAAAACTATGAATTGATGGAGTCACTGGAAACAAAAAATTACTGATCTACGTAAATTCTTTCTTCCCGGTTCACGTTTCATGTTCTTCATCATCTCCAGAACAGACATTTTCTACTCTTTCTCACTTAGTTTCGAAAATGATCATCTCAATTCCCGTTCTTCTCCCTCTGTACAATACAGACAATAAACATTTCTGGCCTTATTCTTCGTTTTCCAAAGACCGTCAAAATATTGGAACTCACTAGTTTGGGAGGTGTTCCCTGAGACAAACAGCCTGCAGAAATTCAAGAAATTCATGCCAACCATGGAAACATAGGAGCAATATTTCCGGTAAATGCGAGGATGTAATATTTGACTTTGACAGATCTATGACATTTTTATAGATTTTAGTCTATATGAACTTCTGCTTTCTACAGGAGAAGCATTAAGCAGATGCTATTAAAGAGGTGCTTTAAACATGTGAGGATGCGAGGTGCTATAATTAATCTGGACATCTGGAATGACTTACAGTGGGACATTGCAGAAAATTCTATATCAGCTCAGAATAAGGCAAAATCCATGCAAATAATATGGAATATATTATATGATGGTTTGCTAATAACGAAATTACCCACAAGAGTCACGATCGTCGTTGGTTTTGCCGCTGACATAGCTGTTGTGATGATTTTCAGAAAAATCACACCACAATGTGTTTAGAACTGGTTGGAATGAAAAGGTCTCAAACTAACACCAGAGAAAACGGAAACTGCTCTCCTCACAACGAAAAGGAAAATGGATCCCATAGAATTTGAAGTAGAAGTAGTGGCTGTATCACCTTAGTCAAGGAAACCACAGAAAAGGTTGAGAAAATGGTGATAGCACTGTCTCAGCTCGTGCCAAATATGGAAGAGCAAGGAAATATTAATGAAGAATACTAATAAGTGCAGTCCACACTCAGATTCTGTACGCTGCGCCAGCATGGCCTACCGTAATGGATATCGAAAAACTGGTAGCGAAACTTGCAAGAAGTTTCTATATACTTCTCATAAGGAGTTGTAGATATACAGTACGCCTTTTCTGAGTCTCTTCCTCTAATAACTTTTGAACGGTTTGAAGTACAAACATGGATTAAAAACCATTTATAGTGGTATCACCAAAACTACTTTTTGAAATAAAAGACATTGTGGTTGACCGATAAAGAGGCACATCAATTTCAAATAAAAAAAATAGGGAAGGGGACTAAAAAAGCCACACTGTCAGTCCAGCTACCTACGAGTATTTGGTTGTTGAGAAATGGTTAGTTCCAGTGTGTCATTTCCACATAATTTATTCCATAGTTTGTCTGCAAATGGAATAGAGAGAAATGTGTTATTATCAGTTTTAATTATTTTCTTCAGTTGCCAAATCAGAAGTACCTGCAAATCTGTGACTGAGCTGTTCTATATGATTCTACAGTGCGAGTTTTTCATCAATAACAATTCCGAGTAGCTTGACAGTGTCTCACTATATTAGAAGAGAAAATAATTTTTTTCGGATTTTCTTGCGTTCAATTTCAGTTTATTTGCAGTGAAGTTTGCAGCAAGTTTTTCCATATATTAAGAAGAAAAAGTCAGTTACCTATGGTTTTTCCCAGTACTCATCATCAAGGTCGTATGTTCAACGAATTAAAAATAGTCCAAGCAGAGATCACTGTGGGACACCGTGTTTTATAGGTAGGAAGAAATTCAGAGTTTGTTTGGTTCACGGTGATACATTGTTCTCTATTTTCAAAGTATGAAGTAATTAACTTCAAAGCTACCTCTAAAACAGAAATAATTTAGTTTTCATATGAGTATCTCATGAATCTCATGAGACTCTCAACTATGCCTCCTGCTATATTGCAAGAGTTGTGAGGCGATTTTCTCGAAAACCACCCTGCAAATTGCAAAAACTAGCGAAAATAAAATCGAGAAAATCAATTAGTTTCGAAATATTTCATGCCCCTGTCCTCTGAAGGATAGCTAGAGAAGAATTCGGAACATTTTCAGTCTGTTTAGAATGTGAAAATCCGTAGAAATAGTGATAAACATCTCACTTTAATCAATCTTTAATTCAAACAAGATTACCCACTGCAGGCTAGATATAGAAAAAGCAGGAATTCGGAATTCACAACGGTTTCGGATTTGGAAAATAAAAATTATGGAAAAAATCTAGGTCAGGGGGGGGCAAAACCCATTCTACTCGAAAAAAGTTGCTGTGGAGAACGCGAAGGAAGTGAGAACGTGAAAATAAAATCCCTTACAATAATGAAAAACATCGAAACGTCGAATAATTTGATTAAAACAAAATTACTCTGCCTCCTGTCCCCTTGAAGTATGGATAGAGAATAAGTGAAAATTCAGAAGAAATTTCGACGGTTTCGTACGTAGAAAATTACGGTGAAAAAAATTTGTTCGTCACTTTTATTTCTCGGAAAAGTTTCTCAAAAAAGTTTCTCGAAAAGAAAATTGGAAAAATCCGTGAAAATAGTGAAAACCATCGGGCCGTCGAATAATTTTCGTAGATTGATCACTATGTATGTATCAAGTATGCATGCCACTAACGTATCAACCTCTGGGCACCTGGCGCACCTATTAGGACAGATAAATAAACGAATTCTAATGCTAAAAGTACAAAATAATTTTTTTTCAACAAACAAGCTTTTATTCAAATGAACTATTGAATGAAAAAGTAAAAACTAATATTTAGTATATGAAAAACTTTTAAAAATTTAAATATATTCTGAAAAGCTTGAAATAAAGCCTCAAGCTGATTACTCAATAGTTTAAAAATAAAAGCTTGTTTTTAAAAATATTTTTACGTTCATTTCATTCAAAATGATTTCGATAATTTTAGTAAATATGGAAATGATAGATATTGGTCTATAATTGTCATTTCTGTAACATCTCCCTTTTTATGAATAGGAACTCTGATTTGAAACATCTGAGAAAATGCCTTCACTGGTTTTAGAATCAGATCTGATGTTTGTTTTAGGATAAATCGATTCTGTGCTGTGCTGACAGATTTTTTAAAGTATTAATTGCACTAAGAACCCCATAGGTTTGTGACTCCCAGTATGATATAATAATCCAGAAAAATATTTGTATTGGATCAAGTCATTGTCTGGTGTATTAGGTAACTGCTTTATATTCTCAACAACGATTGTGAAGTGAGCATTGATGGAAGATTCACATATTGGAGATTCAAAATTACTTTTGGTTTTTCTATTTAACTCATAGTTTATGATTTGCCAACTAGCATTTGATTTCTTTACTGATTTATTTATATTATTATAATTTCTGTATAGATTTCATTTCGCTATTTTTAATTCCTTTCTGTAGCGTTCCGAAGGTGAATTGTATACCACCTTATCAGTAGGAGTTTTGTTTGTCTCACAAATAATACTGAAACTGGTTGAAACTGAGGGGTGGAAGGGTGGAACAATCGGTAATCGCTAGCATTCATGGAGTGTTCCAGAAAAGTGAGCAAGTTTGAAAGCGAGATATCGCTAACTGGATGAATTGTGGGAAAAATGTAAAACAGGTATAACATCCTTACCACTTCCAAAATAACACGGCACACCAATTCTACAACCTCCCAGACTCCTAGATCAAGAAAAACTTAACATATATAATCGAATCGAGAGACAGTAGAGAACGTCGACCAGAAGATTGAAAGAGAGAGAGAGAGAGGACAATGGGTAAATGGAAAGCGGTCGTTCGGTCGGTCTGTACGTACGGGTGATGTGCGGTCGACCGTGTGCTGCTTTGTCGGTGACAGATCGTCGGGCACGCTGAGACTGTCGCACATCGGGCCTTAATTGATGGATGGACCGCAAGGGGGCCACTCGATATACGCGTGCCGACTCGAGGGCTCGATAAGAATTGCAGGCCGAGGGTTTATCCAGGCAATGGGACAGATATGACGGAAAATCACCAATAAAACTTAACTTTGTAACCTTCTTACTTTCCTCGAGAAAAAAAGTTACTGTCCCGTTAGCTATGGTAGTTGGTGATGCATGGTGGTCGAGGTCGATCAGTCATATATCAAATCTAGAAAGTAAATGGGCGCCACTCGGCTCTAATAATAATAGTTCTCATGTCCGATCCGAGAAAACAAGACAGTTTAAACAGTTGGAATTTAAAAGTATTCAAATACACCACATGTTATAATCAATTTTCAATCTGTCACTTCGTTAGAGAAAGGATGTATACTTGAGAACCACTTGAATTAAAACACTACCTTGCTTTAAACCCAGTATATTCAACAAATACGTTTCCCTTCACACCAATCTATAGAGCCCAAAATGCGTCAGTTTTTAACAAAAAGACTAGTAGGAAACCGACTATGCCATCACATGGAGGGCAGTCCGTAGTTATATTCTGTTATGTTTTCGACTCGCAACTGTCATTTATTAATTTGTTATAAACATTTAAATAACAAAAAACGTGTTTTTTTAAATTGTTTTACTTATAAAATGAAAACTAAAAGAGCAATCTGGTTGCTCCAATGGAAAGAATTGTAGATAATTGAAATACGAACAAAATGGAATGACCCGACCAGATCATTACCAACGGAGAAAAACTGGAAAACCCGGAAAATTTTGCAATTTTTTGAAAAATTCACAACTCCGCCATTTTTCAAGAAGTAGGATTGGCCTTTCTCCCGAAAGTATTGAATCATGTGTAGTTCATGTGTGCACAAAAAAGGCGCTGTCGGATAGTTAGTTTTGGCACAATTACAATTTACATTTTTTTTTGCACTTTCAGAGTGCCTGGATGCTCTAGTGATAACCCGATTTCAATTATGAAAGTAGAAGTAAAGTACTATAAAACGTATATTCTCATTTTGCGCTACAATGGTGCGAAATGGTTGAAAAATGCATGCAAACATGACTGAAAACGGTCGAGCCCGCGTTAGCTGCCGAGTGGTAGGAGAGGACGGGAGTTGAGGGAAATTCTTCTAATGAACGGGTTACGTGATGATACGGTTCCCCTCATTTCCCGCTCACTCCTTCCACTCGACCCATTTCGCAGCATTTTAGCGCAAAATGAGAATAAACATTTTGTGGTACTGTACTTCTACTTTCAAAATATGTTTTAGGAATTGAAATCGGAATATCACTAAAGCATCCAGGCATAAAGCACACATAAAGTACACATGATTCAATACTTTCATAAGAAGGACCAACCCTATTTCTAGAAAAATGGCGGAGTTATTTTTTAAAAAATCGTCAAATGTCAAGTCGCTGTCAAATGCTTTTGACATTTGACAGCGATTTGAGAAAGTAGAAATTTGTAAAATATCTCTTGAAAATGCTAACCACTCGTGTTGGCGAAACGTCGAGATCTTCTCTGAACATACGTCGGCCTTACAACCCGAAGAACCACAATGTATGTAAGTGACGATGGCCGCGGAAGCCTTTCACAATATCAATCAATTTTCATCATCCAATAGAGACATTACATACAGAGCAGGTGAGATATAACTGGGTAGGTGAAAAAACTTTCTGTCTAACTCCACCAAAAAATAATCTTTATTGTAGATACCATGTAGTCGGAAGAATTACATCAAGGTCATGTTTAGAAGGTTGATCCATTGTCTTCGGCAAAATGGAGGTTGGTTGTAAGTTAATGTAATGAAAAGCAAAAAGGGTTACAATAGAATTGAAATCAGTAAATTATGTAACCTACCATTTCATGGTGAAAAACTAACACTAAAGAAGCAAAAAATTGTTTAAAATCAACTGGTCCTAATTATGACCATATTTCCTATCTAATGCGGGGTCCACAAGTGTTAGGGACTATGATTGGTCCACTCAAACAACATATTGAAAATTTGTTTCAAATTTTAAAGAAAGACCATGCGCAAGTATCTGGATCTGAATACTAGATAGCAAAAAGAGGTTATGAATTTGACATTTGTCATATGAAAAGTCGTGACTCAAAAGAATCTCCCATATGCTTCCATAAAATAATAAAATCATCAAAACATCATCATCCCTATCGCTTGTGGGACCCGCACTAGGATAATTTAGGTCCAGTTGATTTTATAATTCTTGTTGCATTTTTAATGTTAGGTTTCCAGCATGAAATGGTAGGTTGCTAATGATGGTTGCTAATGATGTTATTCTGAATTCTATTGTAACCCTTGTTGCTTCTTTTAGATAAACTTGTCACCAACCCCCATTTTACTGAAGTTGAAGGATTAAACCTTCGAAACATGTCCTTGATGTAAGTGTTCTGATTACATGGTATCTACAATGAAGATTATTATTGGCGGAGTTGGACTGGAAGTTATTTCTCCTACCCAGTAACTGTCCTCAAGTTGATGATTCCTTTATTATGTCATTTAGTGTACTCAGAGCTGTGCTGAGCAGTGACAAAAAGAACTCGCGAGCACTAAGCCCTCAAAGAAAGTGCTCGTGAGCAATAATCATTGAGAATTTTCAATAGAACAATGCTCACTAGCCCTTTCAGAAAGTGCTTGGAAATTTCGAACGCTAAACACCAAGCACTTATAAATAATTTTGAAAATTGAACATAACTTATCTCAATTTTTTTTTTGATAAAAATAATGACCAATAAAAATTATTCAGGAGTACAAAATTTTTAGAGAACTTGCAAGATGTTATTTTTTTAACTGAAGACAAGAAACTATGAAAAATATTTCAGACATGAAAAACAGAGTAGATGAACTGTTTAAGAAAAATGACCTATTTTATTTTTACTGATATCTCACATCTCTGAAATATTTGAAATTCCTAATTACTTATAATTCATGGATATCTTCACAATCCTGCATTTTCACTGTCTTTGTACTTCGTGACAATAACTGTTTAAAATACGAGTAGGTATACTGCTGTTTGAAAAGTATTTGTTAGTGGCACCTTATTTTAAAATCATTCTGAAACCTCCATCTGAAATGTTTTTCGAAGTTCATTTTCTGCCCAGGAAGGATAAACCGAGAAGTGGTCGATTTGTATGCCGGCTAAGGGGCAGTTTGCACTTGCCGATTTTTGGTAAGTCATATCTTGGTGTCTCAGTCTCAGAATTTTCGGTAGTCTATTTACAGAAATTGAACTTGGCTAAGCATTTCTGAGAGAGGTTTCAGAATGATTTTCCAAAAATCGTCAAGTATAAAGTGCCTCTTAGGCGACCGGCACATTAACTTTCTTCCGGTACATCATTCTTAGGCTTTTCAGTAGTAGGTATAAATACAAGAAGTTGATTTGTCTAAACATTTCTGAGGTTTCAGAATGTTTTTTTCCAAAATCAACAGGTATAAACTGCCGCTTAGACTGCCTGCAAATCAGTCATCTCTAGGTAAATCAATATCGGGCCTTTCGGTACTCTCTATGCAGAAAATAAACGTGGCTAAACTTTTCTGTGGAATTAGAATGTTTACTCAAAAATCAACAGGTGTAAACTGCCCGTTTCATGGCCTGCCTGCTTTTCTATATAAGTATATAAGTATATACAGAAATTGAACTTTATTCGGATAAGAAGCCGAATTCAATTCCACACCCGACGCCACTGGCAATTTGGCAGCTGGATAAAAACGGCTGTTATGAAGTGGCCGCTAACTTCACACCCGTAATGAAACAAGATGGTGGATTCAATATAGCAGGCGAGTTTTGTCATTTATAGTCCGATTTTATTCAAAATTAATATGTAAGAGCTTTTGGGATCAGAGATTGAGATCTTTTGAGTGCCTTCATACATAACGATCAAAACGCGAATAACAAAAAACTGATTAATCCTGATTCAGCAACCACTGTTCTAGTACAGTTGCCATTGTTGGCACCAAAATCCAAGCAGGACATGTGAGCAACAAAACAATCAAAGCAACAGGATTACTACTCCAAGAATTCCAGAAATTCTAGAATTCCAGTTTCATATTTCATGAAAGAAATGTTTGTTGAATATTTGACAGATCCAAGCATGTGTCTGAGACATATTTTCAGATATTTTAATACACTTTGACCATAGAAGAATATCAGCCAGATCCACGTTGCCAAGTGAACGACAGAAACAACACAAACAACACGAAAGTAAAAAAAATCTACTGTTACATACTACTAAGTAATTAATAGTTAATAAATTTCTTCACTTCAATTTTCTACCTTTAAAATTCAACGTGATGCTTACAAAAAATATTTGTCTATCGAATGATTAAAACAGGGATTATTATTATTGACTGGTGTTTGTCTAGTGGGTATGTTTTTAAAGTACATACAGTTTTATTACGCCATCATATGATGATATTACCGTTTGAGTTGTACTTCCAAAATAGTGTTCCTCGTCATCCTAGAACCATTCATTTTGCGTTCTATCTACCTTCTGATCTACCAAAATAATCATGTGTTGATACTTCCATTTCGTTTGACTGAGAACAACATGGTTTTTGACTAGATAGATCTACGTCAACGTCGTCAACTGCTATGTTTTCATTTTATAAACAAATTGTTCAATATATTGACGCAGGCGAGTGTCCTGCTACGAAAGTTTGCAATGTGAGCATCAGAGCATTAGAATGCGTTAATCACAAAAAACTATTAGCAAAATAGGAATTGTATGGGTATGGTTTGCAAAGTGCATTCTTATCCTGGGTTAAACCATTTCTAGAAAATCGTAAACATTTGTATCAATACAAGCCCATGTAGATAATGAAATTCAACTCGTATAGTCTAACTTTGAATATAGTGGGTACCTACCACAGGGATCAATTTCAGGACCAGTGCTTTATATACTTTTATGTGAATCATTTTGATAGCTTTATTGGTGATACTCATTATACTGCATATACAGATGATTTTTCTTTCGTTGTCTGGGCAACAGACATCATTAAACATGAGAGCAAGTGTACTGAGTTAATAACTAATGTTCAGATTTCTTCAACGATAACTGTTTATTTTTTAACACACAGAAGTTATTAGGATCCACACTAGTCCAAAACATCTAGATGATTTGAACTTTATACTATTAACAATGAACAAATGCAAAATAGTTACAGCTCAGTAACATTCTTGGGCATTACCTTAGAAAAGTTTTAGGAATAAATCAACCTATTAATTTGTATTTTACGCACAAGTGGAGTCTAGATTACGTTAAGACATTTGTTTCTGGATAATGCTATAGCCATTCCACAGGGATTTATTGCACAGAAGAACATTATCAGATGTATATCAAAAGTTTCGAAAAGGATGTCATATAGAAATCTGTTCGCCCAATATAACATGTTATCACTAAGCTCTATTTACATCTATGAGCTATGTATATATGTATTTGAAAAAAAGCTACAATTTTCACTCAATGAATACTTTAATAATTATTGCACCAGACACGAAGTTACTTTCGTGTACCATTGTAGAGGAATAAAATAATATAGTGTTCACCAGATCATGGGTGATTCTTGACTGAAAACTGTTCTTACCTATACCCTTAATGGATTCTGCCACGTTTCCAATAATATGTATATTTGCCAAAAAGAAAATAAAATTATTTTAATTGAATTGATTTCAATATTTCTATCATGAATGCAAATCGATGGTATTTGAAATGATTAAACTGACTAAATGGATAATCAATCAAAAACAAAAGAATAATAGCCATGAAGTATAACTACTCTCACTTTTCACTTTTCAGCTATTGTTTAAAATGTGGATATAAATTGCTTGACGTCATTTGCTACCGAACCACCTGACATCAATTCAAAGCGGATGATGTTCCTTCCACAAGACAGTTTCTCAACGTACGAATAATAACCGAATGCAGTGATATATTTGCTCGAACGTCGTCATTTATTGTAACGCTGATCTCCATCTGTCATTCAAACATAGGACACGACATACCGAGAAGGGCGTATTCACTATTATACGGGTTGATAGTCCCTTGTCAAACTATTTAATCTATAACAGAATAATGACTTTCTGGAGGCGAAGTTTGTCCACAAAGGATGCTAGTATTCATGGCGGAAAACTGAAAATAAGGAAACATCTACGATCATAGGGGCGATGATTATAGATATGTTATTTTCAATTAGAAGGCAACTGGCAACATGCAGGGGACTGAATCAATTTGAAAAGCGATATGGTTCGAGTTGATGACAAGTCATCCATCCACCCATCCACAGTATTAAGGGAAAGTTTTTCTTCACTGGTAGTTTTTTAGCAAGAAATTCACTACAAGCTTATTTTTATATTTGCTGAAAAATGTAGATTGTCTTCAGAACTTATATACAGGGTCCTGCAGCAAGGGCGCGGTTTTCCATATCTCCACTATGGTAATAGATAGATAGATCATTCAAATAGCAAAATGATACTATTTCCTGAGTTCTACAAATTGAAAATAATGGCACTCATACAGGGTGTTCAGTTTTTTCTAGGCGGGTCTCAACTTTGTTTTTTTAAATGGCAACCAGTATTTTTTATCAGTTTTTCCGTTTATACATGAGAAATAAAAGGTACTTTATATGAATCTTTTTTTCGAAAATATTGACGGTTTTCGAGATTTTTAGCATGACAGCTTTTTTCCCCAAAATTCGTCACTCATACTATTTGAAATTATGAAGTTGTACCAAGTCTTATTGACATGAGTTTTTGGTCAAATTATGGACTTTGTTGACTCTCTCAAATGATATATCAAAAATCGACCTGTGATATACAGGGTGGGAAAAATAGCTTGTCAAACATTGTAAATAAAAAAGTGCAAAATCATCCTTATTTCAAATAGAACACCCAGTATATTATCCATTCATAAGAAGCGCCAACAAGTGCTCTACAAATTTCATTAAATATTCCCTATGGCTAAAGTCAATAGTTTTTCTTAAATATGCGTTTTTGTCGAAAAATTACAATTTTTCTTATTTCTTCGCTATAGTCTCAAAAAATGACTTTCTTTACCACAAAATCCATTTGAAACGACTGAAAAAAAAAGTTCTGAATGTCATTAATAAATCAATTCATTTCAAGTAGTTATTTAAATTGTCAACTGGCAAATTACGAAACTGTTATAGGGATAGTTTAATGAAAGTTGATAATAAAACTTTCACAAAATATGTTCAACATGTCTTCCATTTTCTTGAATACAGAGCTGAATTCTATGTTCGAAAGACTGTTCCACCCTGCGCAAGACAGCTGGTGTAATGCTGCGAAAAGCATTCGTTATTCGAAGTCGCATTTTTTCTGAAGAAGTTGGTTGCTCAACAAAAACAATATTTTTCATGTATCCCCATAAGAAAAAATCCAGTTTTGTTAGGTCGGGTGATCTAGCGGGCCACCTGACAGGTCCATTCCGTCCTATCCATTTATTGGGAAATGCCTCATTTAGATAATCTCTCACTTCTCTCGAATAGTGAGCAGGAGCGCCATCATGTTGTAGCCACATTCTATGGCGAAGATCAAGAGGAATATCTTCTAACAAACCTGGTAAATCATTTCGTAAGAAATTGAGATACATTGCTCCATTCACATGTCCCTCAAAAAAATATGGACCAATAACATATTCTCCAATGATTCCTCCCCAGACTTTAATTGACCACCTATGTTGATAATCCACCTGTCTTATTAAGTGGGGATTTTCAGTCGAATAATAATGGTAATTATGTCGATTTACAAATCCATTTTTGTGGAATGTCGATTCATCTGACCATAATATGTTATTGAAAAAATTGTGGTCTCCGCGAATGTTTTCCATGGCCCAATTGCTAAATCTTACTCTTTTCTCAAAATCTGTATGCAGTAGTTCTTGATGTAATTGAATATGGTATGGATGACAGCGATTCTTCTTCAAAATTCGTTGCACTGATCTTTCACTTATATCCACTATGTCACCAATCTGCCGTTGACTCATATGCGGATCTTCTTCAACAGCAAGAAGAACTCTCAATTCATTATCTTCATTAGTGGCTGGTTTGATACGCTCATGTTTGGAGTAATTGATACAACCAGTTTCAACAAATCTAGTTAGGACCTTTTGGAATGATCTTTCATCTGGATGCCTTCTATCTGGATACTGTTGAGAATAAATTCTACTTGCCAATGAACAATTCCTGTCTGATTCACCTAATATGAAAATCATATCAATCAAATCAGTTTTTGAAATCAACATTTTGATTAAATTAAACCGAAACTTCTCAATACAGCAACGTTCACTAAAAATTTCAATAATTATACTGATATTCACTAAAGATTTCAATACTTAAAATACTGGCAGGTAAGTAAATATTATGACCTGCCAAAATAATTGATTTTCAATGAATCAATTTAATCGTTTTTCCTTGAAAGGGTGTTATTGAAATTATTGTAAATTTTTCAAAACATGCACTTTAATGTGAATGAAAATAATAACAGAGTGGTTGTCGAATTCACAATTTGTTTATTTTAAACGGGTAATTGTAGGCATGGAGCGTTATTTCAAAAAAGGGGTTGGAAAAAACAGATGAGAGAATTTGAAGGTGTTTCACATAACATATCCCTCGATCACAGTTGTCAAATATGGATTTCGCCGTAAAAAAATTATGGTGAAGAAATAGAAATAATTTCCATTCCATTTCAAGAAAATGGAAGACATGTTGAACATATTTTGTGAAAGTTTTATTATTAACTTTCATTAAACTATCCCTATAACAGTTTCGTAATTTGCCAGTTGACAAATTAAATAACTACTTGAAATGAATTGATTTATTAATGACATTCAGAACTTTTTTTTTTTCAGTCGTTTCAAATGGATTTTGTGGTAAAGAAAGTCGTTTTTTGAGACTATAGCGAAGAAATAAGAAAAATGGTAATTTTTCGACAAAAACGCTTTTTTAAGAAAAACTATTGATTTTAGCCATAGGGAATAATGAAATTTGTAGAGCACTTGTTGGCGCTTCTTATGAATCGATAATATACCGGGTGTTCCATTTGAAATAAGGAAGATTTTGCACATTATTATTTACAATGTTTGGCAAGCTATTTTACGCACCCTGTAATCACAGGTCGATTTTTGATATATCATTTGAGAGAGTCATCAACGTACATAAATTGACCAAGAACTCATCACAATAGGACTTGGCATAACTTCATAAATTTCAAATAGTATGAGTGACTAGTTTTGGGAAAAAATAGCTGTCATGCTAAAAATCTCGAAAACCGTCAATATTTTCGAAAAAAAGATCCATATAAAGTACCTTTTATTTATCACGTAGAAACCGAAAAACTGATAAAAAATAATGGTTGCCTTTTAAAAAAACAAAATTGGGACCCGCCCAGAAAATACTGAACACCCTGTGTGGGTGCCATCATTTTAAATTTGTAGAACACAAGAAATAGTATCATTTTGCTATTGGAATATTCTATATATCTATTACCATAATGGAGATATGGAAGACCGCGCCCTTGCTGCAGGATATTAAAAAAAAGTTTAAGCGCGATTTCTCTCGTTTCTAAAGTAGAAAATCGAAAATATTCTAAATTGGTTGAGGGTTCTTTCACGTTGTTTCGATTGCTAGTGACTGCATTATCTTCAGTTGAAGCAAATAGTACCTATACTCCAGTCAAACTGTCACAAAACCCCCAAATTGTTTATAAATCAGGGTAGTTCTGATTTTTTATACGTTTTATGAGTTGGTACACTGTTGAAAAATCCAAGGTTCATAATTCCCTCTACCATTGCTGAAGCCGCTGTCTTGACAAAACTGAAAATTGTTTGGACTTGTCCCTGTTTTTATTATCAACACAAAGACCGATGCCAATACAAAAATTTCATAATAAGTATGTAATAAGAATGTAATAATAATAGTAATAGATAATAATGTGAATTTTAAATTCGATTTTCACATCTAGGACATATAAAAATGGCAATACAGGAATTTCATAATAAAAATGTAATAATAATGATAATTTGAATTTGTAAATTTAATTTTCACTCACTTCCAATAGTCCAGATAATCTAAAATTAGGCATTCGTATCAAGAACCGAAGACAGTACCAAAATTTCATAATTTTAATGTAATAATAATGATAATGATGATAATTTTGAAATTAAATTTTCAACCACATCCAATCCTCCGAATAATCCAAAAGGACCTCGAACCATTTCAATACGAAATTGGCTTTCGGTAAATTTGCTCGAATTTTTTATATATTGTAGAACTCGTGATGCTGATCAAATGTCTCCATTGCGCCAAAGCTCTAAATTCCATTATTTAGATTATACAGGGTGCTGAATATGACTTTTCCAAAATTTCAAAAGACCATTGTGAAGACATTTTTACGAATTTATAAACCAAATCAACTATGCATCGATTATTCATATGGTCGAAACAAATCCACTATGAAGTATAATGATTCCTGTACAGACCCACGATATACGGGGAGAGTCCAAAACTAGCAAGCTTACAAGTGATTTCTAAAAAATTGAGTGGTGGAATGTCATTCATTTCCAGATATTTCGAAGGACACACCGATACCCCCATCGAAAAAGGCTGGTAACTCAAATAAGACCCAATTTGAGGTTCTGCCATTGACGTACTCAGCGAGACAAGAGGAATATAGCAATATAAAAGACCAATAGTTTGTCTGAAAATTTATTGAAGAAAGAAGTATCTCAACTGAACTGTTTCGTTTTAGCCTATTAAAGGTTGCAAGTGTAGAATGTCTTTGTTAGATTCACTAATTTCTAGTAAATTTCTGTGGACTAAGATGTATGACAGCATACAACTTTGTGATTCGCTTGCATTATTATATGGGTTGATGAAATATGAAAACGATTCGAGATACAGCCTTGTTCCATGAAAGTTTTCCTAATATAATTTGCGATGCTCTTAGAGTTACAGCGTTGTTCTAGTTCTAGTTCCTGGCCATTGTTTACATCGTGTAACCGGCAATCGCATGTATTTTTACTTTCCAAGTTTTTGAAGTGATAATAATCAAAAAATGCCAAGAAGTAAACATAATATCACAGTTACAAGGAGTAAACATATACTGGATTTGGCAATGAAGTTGAAGTTACCAAATTCGAGTACAGGTAAGTACTTATCTACTTATTTATAACCTCACTTTTATTTCAATTTTGTATACCTCAAACCTGTTTATCGTTCATTATTGTTGAACAGTATTTCCAAAGTTCAGAACCGAACATAAACATGAGCTGAAACAGATCGAGTTGACTAAAGATATTTAAAAACGTTAATGACTGGTAGGAGTTTTTAACAGATTTGGTGTGAATCGCTTATCGATCAAGGGCGTAGGTAAGGGGGTGGGCTGGTGTATTCAATTAGGTTGATGGGGACGTTCTGAAGCTTTATTGTACTGAATTATACAAGGAGATGGAAAATAGTGTATACAGTGAGATGAATTATGTGTGATAATATTTCCGTGCGATGTTTTTATGTGTCTTTGTGTACAGCCCATAGAATTTTTCCTGGCATAATATAATTCTTGTAGAATAGTTTATAATAATGATTATATTGAAAATATTCGTTCTTTACAGATTCTCAAAGTGATTCGCTGTATCAACTGTTCATAGATACTAGGGCTGCTACTGAAACATGCGACAATGCTGTTCTTATAGAAGATGATGCATCCAATGCACAAATTCCATCAGTTGTCTCAGTAGTTTACACACCGATTATTGGCAATAATGCTACTATAGCTAATGAACAGATGCAAGAAAAATCAGTAATTGAAACGCCAATCATCAGAGATAATACTTCAACAGCAAATGAACCGACACAAAATGTATCAGAAGCCAAAATACCACTCATCAGCGATAATGTTCCAACTGCAAGCGGAATCATGGAAGGTATATCTATGTGCAATTCACCACTCATTAGGAATGCTGGAGATTTGTTGGAGTTCAAACAACAATTACGACCTCGACGCATTGACTTGGTATATGCAGATTCAGAATCCAGCCAAGAAAAAAAACCATTTTCTCCAGATGTATCCGAATATATGCCTTCAGAAATTAGAGGTGGGATGTATAACTGTTATAAATAAATGTAATAAGTCAGTATACTCAAGGAATATTTCAAGTATATTTTTGATGAATTTAAATATCATTTATTCACAAATCATAAAGACTTAATCAAACCAAAAGTTTTATACTTATTTTTCTTCACAGGATCACAAACTGAACAAAACTGGCAAATGCTCGACGAAGTTAATGATATTCCTCAAGAAAATTTTGACCATGTCATTGAACCAAGCACGAGTGCAGTAGTTGACCATACAGAGCACATAGATAAAGAGAAAAATACTAGAAAAATGCCGAAGAAGAGTAATCCAGGTCGAAAAAGAAAAAGGGACCCCAAAAATTGGAAATGCAATATTAAAAAAGACAAAAAATTTCCGGACAAGAATTCATAAATCAGCGAGGTAAGCTGATGCGAAAGAGAGAAATGAAAACAGGGTGTAAATCGATATGCTCCAGGAAATGCTCTGAAAAGTTAACTGAAGAAATAAGAACTAACATTTTCAATGATTTTTGGGCCATGGGTGATCATAATAAACAAATACAATTTGTCAGCAGATGTGTAGAAAGATTGCCAAGAAGACAAGTCTTATTATCTAAAATTGAAACTTCAAGGTGCCACAGGACATACAAATGCTTCTTCATTATTACTGGTATGAAAGTTCAAGTTTGCAAAAAGATGTTTTTTACTACTTTGGACATCACTGACAAATGGGTAACAACTATCTATAAGAAGATAGATATGGACGAATCTCATTGTGTTGGGCTTGATGATCGACGTAGACGCCATGCCAATCGACCAAATCAGATACGTGAAGATATCAAAGCAACTGTCAGGAACCATATTTCTCAGGTTCCCTTTGTCGAATCACATTACGTTAGGGCTAGAACTAAAAAAAAATGTTTCGAAGAAACATTGACATTCCCTAAATTATACAGGCTTTATAAAGAATGGATGGAGCAAAATCAGAATAAACCACACCTGACTGCAACGGAAAGACAATATCGTGAAATATTCTACAACGAGTATGATATCGACTTTTTCAAGCCCAAGAATGACCTATGCCCAACTTGTGATATATATCACAGAGCTTCAACTGTCGAAAAAGAAAACCTGCTGAAAGATTATACATCACACATAGCATCGAAATTTGTAGTAAGGGAGTTGAAATCACAGCATAAGTCGATTGCTCAACAGAGTGGCACAGTGGTTCTGGCTTGTTATGACCTGGAGAAAATTTTAACGACCCCCATGTCTTCATTTTATTATAAGAGGAAGCTTGCTGTTTACAATTTGACCATATTCGATGTAGGAAAGAGTGAAGGATTCTGTTACATATGGGACGAGACCATCGGTAAAAAAGGTTCTAATGAAGTTAGTTACTTGTTCATGGAAATGAAGGTTAAAGAAGGATTCAAAAGTTTTATATTCTACTCTGATAACTGCGGTGGTCAGAATAGAAATCGGATAGTTTTCTGTATGTATGCCTACGCCGCAGCAAAATTTAATATCAATATAACCCACATTTTTTTCGAAGTAGGACACACTCAAAATGAGGGGGGCTCTATGCATGCTCTCATAGAGAGAAGAAAAAAGAATCAAACAGTTTATGTTCCTGAACAGTGGGTTACTATTATACGTTCAGCTAAAGTTACAGGGAAACCGTATAAGATTTTAAAGATTTAATGAATCAGCAAATCAATTTTGACCTGGACATTGATGCTAACAAAATTAAATGGAATAGAGTCAGATGCCTGAAGATAAACAATGAAACGCCAAATTTGATAAAACTTCATTATGACTTTTTGTCTGAAACTAGTCACTATAATATCGATTTAGACAAGAAGCCTGTACAGAGAAATTGTTTAACTAGGAGTTCAAAAACAACACAGCTTGTATCAAGAATTGGTGCTGATGTATTTCCAGCGTTCAGTGGACCGATTCCTATATCAAAGGCTAAGTATAAAGATCTAAATAGTCTCTGCACATCAAAAGCAATACCCGAAATGTATCACAATTATTATAAAAATTTGCCATATAACAATATTAGCGATTCAGCCGAACAATATGATTCAGAATGACTCATTTAACCACCTGATTGAGTTCATTATTATAACAAAACATTTTCATTTACATATTTTCTACTTTTGTTTCATTCGATGAATGAAAATCAGTTGAATTTTGTTATCATTATTTTCAGAATGTATTTTTCAGTTTTTTATTAAAATTTTTTAATTTAAATTCCATGGAGAATGATCATTCTTGATCTTGAATCCTTCTTACTATTGAAACATTGAACCAATATAGTTCCTGGTCCTCATAAAGGTTGTATGCGTTAGTTACAACCTTTTTGTACTGACAGTAATGTGAGGTATTATTGTTGTATCTTAATCAAAAATACTATTCCTGTACATTTCGATTAATCGGGAATATACAATAGATGCTTCCAACTATAGATTCACTAATATTGTATTAAATATTTTTTTTCATTCTTCCATTTTGTTTTTCTTCCCTCCTGAAAATTCAAAGTAAATGAGTTACAACCTTGTTCGATGGGGGTATCGATAACATATCGAATCCAATTGATGATGTTAGCATCTCCTGAATCAGACTGGCATATTATATACAAGACGTTCTATTGCCCATGAAGCTGAATCCGTCTTGCTTGTTGATATATCCAAATACATGGAATTCCGGATAACTCGGTAATAAACTGGATCGTTTATGATGAAAGTTTACTCTGCAGTTAGTTACACAAAATATACAGGGTATATCAAAAATAGTGGCCTATACTGTTGATTTATTTATTGTAGTTAGGCTTGAGATGCATTTTATTGATGCATTTCCATAAACACATATTTCTCTGAAATGTTTTGAACAATCTTCTGAAATGTTTTGAACAATTTATTGTGGAATATTTCAAATATGTATGAATCTATATTTACTACAAGTAATAAAATAAGTTGAGTGATAAAGGTGAAATATTGCAAAAAATTAAATAAAAACATTAAATTGGAATATATAATAGGTAACGAAATAAACTCATATTTTATTATAAAATAGACGATTCATACGTATATCGATTGTATGATATTGGCGTAACAACCACCAATTTAATTAATCTTAGGAGTATTTCAAATGCTTCATTTTCATATTCTGGATGAATGTACATGGAATTTCTAATACTTTCCGTGTAGCGCTTTTTTCAGAAGTACAAGAATTTGTCTCAGAAATGTTTATAGTATAGATTTATATTTTGGTATTGCTTGATAGCTAGTAAATAATGATTCAATAGCATTTTTCAAATTCAAACTGTAATGGGACAAATCTTCGTATGTCGTTGTTGATGGTGGCCAAAGTTGTGTGACAACGACAAAGAAGTCTTATATGGATATACAGGGTGGGGAAATAGTGAGTCCGATTGCTCAAGTTCTATAATAGTTAGGATTGCTAGGAAGATGATTCAAACACCTAAGTGAATTAAATAACAGAGGCTATAACCAGAAATTGCTACCTACAGAGCGATCTAAGAAAAATCTACATGGTCGAGTGCCTCGTTTAAAGGAATGCCCTAATTTCTAAATCTTAAGCACCTTTGAGACAACACATCATTTCAATGCTGGTATTTCAGGCTGGGGTCAATTCTGTTGAAATTCTGCTGAAAGTTCACCAACTTGTAATCATTGAACCAGCCAAGATGAAGACTTGAAACGAAATGGAGTGGAATGAGAAAAACTCAAATTATTTTTACAATAAATATATTTCCACAAATTTTAAGGTGGCCCAGGGGTGGTACCAAATTGAAAATCTTATACTAGAAGGTGGTTTTATTTTCATCATGGGGAGAATATGTTCATTCTCAATTCAACGAAGCAGAGTGCTCGCAACTTGCATGTGCTTTAGTGGCCCTTATACAAGTGTATCATATGTTATATTTTTTTATAACTGAATCATGATTGATACATAAAAGTAGGAATGAATTTCAAATCATAATATTTTTTCTTGTATTCAAATATCTACATTTATTCACATGGACATATGATGTCATGTACAGTTGTAGTGGTAGTTTTCAGAGGATCCAATCAATTTGTTAATACTTAGCACTAAGACACTAAGAGGTTGCGATTCCAAATATACTGATTCGGTTTTGTGGTTTTATTTTCGAAATTAACAATAACAAAGGACCATCTCAATTCACAAGTATTGCTGCGTATCAGACATTAATAAATACTGAGATCTGCGCTTTCGAGAGTTTTACGAAAGAGATGCATTTGCCGTGAATAATTTGTTAACGTTCAGAGATCGTTAAAAAAAGTTTCTGCTGTCGCTGACGCAGTCAATATATCCTTTCTGGCACGACCATAAAAAAAATGAGGATCAAGCAAAGTGTCGAGATTTCAGATAATGTTAGCAGAAGGAGGGCGGGCCTAAAAAAAGCCGCACAGTATATATAATCAATCATATTCATAGTTGAAAACGATTTCAACTCAAAAGATCTTTCACCGAAAATCTAATAAAAGTTTGCCACTGAGGCTGAATTGAAAGTAATTTCACCAAAATCTAGAAATTCCCATTATGAAGAAAACGACAAGTTAATACTTTGTTGGAGTTATTACCTAGCAACATTTGAAGCATGGCGTGTTTTAACCTTGAGATTTCGCACTACATTTAGTCCACTTGATAAGGATTATGATGCACGTACAATGAAAAAGGCACTTTTTTTGAATTCATAGAATGTATTGCCTATCAATGATTTGTGCATGTGTGTCTATTGATCATGTTACTTTTTCTCTAGTTGATCATTTCGAGAGATTGAGTTGAATTTCTGTGGATCAAAAGTGTTCTATATTCATTATTTAATAGTTTGTACTAGTAAGAAAACAGTTGATGCAGTTGCTGTCTCTTGTAAATACTTCAGGGAAGTTATTTCAAAATTTTTAAGAATTGCTTCTGTTCACAACTGAATCCGACACTCAATCTGAAGACGATCCTAAGGACAGAATGGAGTTTTGTGCGACACAATTACTGGATACCCTAATCACTCACATCAGATTTGCGTCTGTAACGAAAGTTCATTCAATTTTAAAGGAAATATTGCATGTTTCCAGAGAAGTTGAGAAGAAAATGAACATATTTATCTTCTCCATGATGTGCAACGCAAACTGGCAATAATAACAGGGACCCAGGTACTTGTACACGGGTCATCTGATCCTCGGCCTTTTCCTAATGCATATAAAATAAGTTTAAAGATTTATCTTGTTACTATGTTGCTATGTGTTTTGGGAAATAAAGACCTATATCTATCTGTCTCCCTTCCAATTTAAGATTTCCAAGACTGAAAAGGTGTGATATTTCGATGTTTAGTAAAGATTGTTTGAATTTATCGGTAGTCAGTCATTCGATCGCTTACGGATGTTCAAGGTGAACGAACACTTGTTCCGTTTATTCAAAAAAATACATTTTATGAAAATAATCTGCAGAAAAAGAGCAAGCTGAGCTACCAAAAAAGCCGACACCTCCAAAAAATAACAACATTATTGTTGGAACGCAACGCATAAACAAGGTCCCAGCTATTTCAATCACTGTCTGCGGAGAGCAACTACATTTCTAAATAATTAAACACCCTCCGAGTATACAAATAAGAAACTTCCGTATATTAAAACAAAGTAGGCTGCCGCACTGCTCCCTTTCTCATCCGCATCAAAAACCAATCTCGTAAAACTCCCATTCCCATCTAGTTCCTCGCGAGATAGGTTGAGACAATTATCTAAGCAGTCTTTCCGCTTGTCTTCTTCATTTGTTTTGCTTTGCCTTGGTTGCTCGCTAATTTCGATGAGTAATTCAATTAGTACGACCGTTGTTTTTGTTTCACCGGTCGTTTTGGCGCGTTCTTCTCTTGTTTAGCGGCCTCGAAGTGTTTACCCAGAACGACTAATTGTGCTACTCAGATTATTAATTCAGGAATAGTCCGCCAGTATGGTATGTCCGGATTAGACAACAGAAAAACAATGGAAATATCAGTAGTTAACAGAGTTACCTAACACAATATGTCCCACTTTGAGCACACCATCGTATTTTCTTGAGAATAAAATGATTTCAAAAAATAAGTTTCACTTCATTATAGTACTCAGAAAGATCTTCCTTCAGGTTTCTGAGTTCAAGTAAGTATATCCATTTTCCACGGTTACCTATGACCAATTGAAAAGTGAAACAGGGAAAAACCTACCAAAGATTTTTTTGAGGAAGGTTATTCTGGACTTTCATTGTCTAAAAAAGAACAAAGAAAAATGTAATTCTCTGCAATTTTAGAGAATTAAATTTTTCTTTGTTATTTTTAGACAATGAATGTCCAGAATAACCTTACTCAAAGTGAAACATTGTCAAACACTTTCAAACAAAAGGATTATTTTGTCTTGAAACTTTAACAAAATTCTGGTTCAGAACACCCTCAGTGCAACATTCATTAAAGTACAAGTACATAGGGTGTCATCTTCTGTAACTAACATCTTATTTTTTTAATTGTCAGTCATGTTTGGTTGATTTCGAAAAAAATTATGTGGTCACAAAGTACTTGAAAATGTTTACTTAATGCTGTGGAAAATAACCAAAGATTACTTTTTCATGGCTAGCTATAAACAGTTGAAAAATGGGAAAGTACGGAAAGCACATCAAGTATTGTTTTAGCAAACATGTAACAGCGTATTCTCGCTCAGAACACCCTAAACAAGATTCAACAAAAAGAATAATAGAAGAATTATAGTTCCAACTGAGCGGAGATTCGATGACCAACAACGTAGGCAAGTTTAGGCAAGTCACTCAATGAAATTTGGCACAGCAACCAATTCAAAAAAAAATGTCCATGGTTTTGAAAAATATCGTGAAAATACGGGGTCCACGTAGGGGTTACTTCACTTTGGATTCAATTTTGGGTGATTTTTTTCAAATACTATTAACAATATCTCCTGGCAGTTATTGGTGTTCTCTATAGAATCCGAAATAAAATAAAGTTCCGTTGAAGTATACCAAATGCATAAATTTTCTCAACTCAAAATTACAATATATAATTTGTAAATGAGGAACTGCCAAATCATCCTCAAACCACTGAAAAATTTTCAAAACGAAGCTATAAAATGTATTTTCTATTCACAAACCATAAATGTTTATAAACCTCAAAGACTTTTTGATTTTAAAATTAGCAGTAAATCAAATTATTCATTATATTCATTCAACAAGATCAGCTGATGACTTATCCCTTATTCAGCCTAAAACAAATATTGGCAAAAGATATATTTATCATAAAAAATAATATGGGAATAATAAACGTTATTATTATTATTATTAAATTTTGGCACTGGCATCATTATTACCCCAATAACCTCTACCCAAACTACGGGGTAAGCGCAGCTATTGGATGCGGGAATCATGTGCTTTGAGCAGACGTAATGAACTAAAGATGACAGCCTTCTGCATTCTTCTGGCTATGATTTCTGACATGCCGGTATGATTTTTACGTTCGAGAGTAGCGTATTCATCACAAAATGGTCTGGGCAGAGCCTGCGGAGTTCGAAGAGTAAATCTCGATATTTCGTTAGTGTTTCCTCCTCTTTTCGCACGATATTCGTTTCGCCAGGAGCCGAAGACTCTATGACGAAAATCGTCTTACTTTCACGGTGGAGGAGGACTACATCAGGCTTATTGGCCTGTATTTCAAATTCAAGAGCAGCGTGTCAAGGACCTCTTTGATCAGAACCAACATTTTAATAAAATGGTTTAGGTTTAGGTAGGTTTAGGCATGAGGACGTTTTTTTTGGAAAAGTCGATAACTCAAAAACGGTTCGTCTTATCGATTTCAAACAAGGACAGACTTCTAGAGGACGTTTGATTCTATGTACCTACGTCTACGGCAGCACCTCTCGATGCTCTTCACAGATAATCAAAGTGGCTGGCAATGGTATTTCTCTTCCATTAAAATTTGAAGCAATCTTTATCCAATCTGAATGAATTTGGTATCAAAATAAAGGTGAAACGTTGATCTATGTACGTGCTGTAATGTTTTTTGAAATGAATTGTTCATCTACCCAAAAAATGGCTTCAAAGTAACTACATATTTGGGACATTTTTGATTTTTTTTTGTGAATAAGTGCATTGAAAGTGATGAACTGACAAACCCCTATCGACGTAACTTTAATTTTCGAAAAATTAAACAAATTACATCGGTTACCGCTGTCTAGAACTATTGGCAACGCAGTACAGTGAATATGATAGTGACAATAATTATGAGCAATACCTTGTAGACAGTAGCAGAACTATTTTTGTCTTTTCGTTCATGATCTACAGAGGAATCACTTACTGGAGCACCGTTTTTTGTCCGAGGTTTTGAAAATCATTATTAAAAATATAAATCGTTTGATTTTATGTCTGAAAATTAGTATGAATAGTTCCTCAATGTTCAGTCTTCTAAATTTCATAAAAATATCATTTGCAAAAGCGATTTTTCTCAACTGTCATTGATGTTATTACAAGATTTTCAGAATTCTTTTGAGAAGTTGAAAATTCTGAAAAAAATCGTGATTATCTTCTGCTTTTACATTGAAATGTCATGTTATTTGAAATGGAACCTGATGAATGGAAAACTTAAAAAACCTCTGAAAGTTAGGTTTTTAATTTTTTCCTCGAAAACTGTTCATCAGATTTTCTTCTACGTCTCTCTCATCATTCAATTTGAATGCCAAAATAACTCGAATTTTTTTCAGAATTTTTAACATTGCCGTTGATTTTTTCATGGGTTTATATGAACCTTAAGATTGCACTACACAAAAGAAAAGTTAGATTCAAATACTAATGAAGAACTTCAAAGGGAGCAAAATTTGTTATAGTATATAATTAATACAAAACCTGTATTGCATTCATTATATTCTTGGAAATGAGAGAAACAACAAAAATTTATTTCGTATTGATAAATCGTTCATTTCACCGCATCACAAAGGAGCAAAATATTCAGTGAAATCAAACAACCCGTTCTTCGTCGAAAATCGCTCACAGCCACACCGAACTTACTCCGCTTTCTTGAGGGTAGATCATCATAAGAGCTTTATAAAGGTTTGCGAAATTTGCGGTACGTATACCATTAACGCTGTAACCGAGAGAATAAATTATTAAATTTAATAATCACGTTCAGTTCGACGCTCCTGCAAAATATGAGAGCGGCGGTACTGTTGATGTGGTTATTTAACCTTCGCCGGGACAAACTTCCTCAACTGCCGCACTCGCTAACTTCGCTTGTGGAGTTTCGATAACATTCGCCAACCGACTACTGTTCTAATTAGTGGGACCAGGATATTGATCTTATCATTACCTACTTATCGAGTTTCGTTCAAGTCCGATTCGAAATTTGCATCGAAGATGAAGACTGTGAAAATTGAGAGATTACAGTAATAGGGGTTGACTTCAAAGTTTGAGATCTGCATATTTCAGGCGAGGGTTTCTTCAGGTGATATCAGATAGAGATTCATGAGACTTGCCAACGGCTAAAAAAGTAACACCTGTGGTAATTGCAATTAATCACCAGACATAAATATGAATCTTTTAGACAACTATAATCAACTTCTTTTTATATTGTCATAATAGTTAGAGAGCTCTATATGATTTACTGACAGGTACAGAAACCGTCTGCTCTCCAAGAAACGAGGAAGCGGCCCAATGATAAATGTGCAAATAATAATATCCGAAAAATAAAAATATGAGCGTATAGGAAATTAAAATTCAGGATGAGTTTCTATTTCATGCGATCCGATCCTGACTACCGAACATAACCTAAAAAATTGGCAATGTTGCGAAAAGCGGTGTTTTGTTGATAACTGAAAATCTACAGCTCCGATCAGAAAAAGTTAAATCAAGAAATTGTAGGTATTGAAAGATCCATCAATTAAATAGGTTATAATTTTTTGATATCATTGATACTTATCGAGTTATATCGGAAAAACCGTGAAAAATCGGGTTTTCTATAACTCGTTAATTGTAAGGTATTGAAAATTGTTACTTACAGTTTTGTGTAGCCTATGGCATGCCAAAAAAGTATTTTTTGAAAAATTGATAAATATTGATAATTTTTCAAAATATATGAAGTTTTCTCAAAAAAGATGCTCTCTCAATATGGCTACTCTTGCTCGGGGAATGATGCTACAGTAACAATTCAGGGCTAATTTTCTTCTGTAAGAGTTGTACTTTCATATTATCGAATAGGTATATTGATTTTTTTATTCTAAATAAATTTCTTAATTTTGTTTTTATAGAAATTACTTTTATGAAAGTAGATTTCTAGCATGAACTCACGAAAAAAAAATTAATTCCTACGGTCACTAGGTGCCGAGATGATTTTTGTTTTCAAAAAAATATGCAAGGATCAATAATTATCATACAGCAGTCACCTTCAAGGATATTCAGGTTGAATACCTATATTTTCAATAAAAAAATACTAGGATATGTCTAGTTCATTTGCAGTATTATTAATTGATGAACAAAGTGAGGCGTGGAGGCGGGGAGCGATGCCATTCTAGCGGGTGGTGCAGTGGGGATACAAATTCTGTTGACATTAAAGACACTTTCGTCCTCAGTGTTATTGAAAAGTCGTTATTGATTACATTTCAAGTACTAGTGTACAGATGAAGGCTATAGAATCACTTATGAAAGCAAGTAAAAATATAGGAGATAAGAAATATATAAAAATGAAAGATGTAGCGTTTCTAGATGTCCATCTAAGCTGCAGAACTGTATACGTCAGACCGACTCATATTCAAAGTGCAAAGAAAAATATATCACAGAAAATTACGAAGTCAAGGAAAGATACTAAGGAAGCACGCCAATTCGACTTTAGTTCTTGTGCTTATTTTGTAGTTGTGATGCAACAACTGATACTAATATAGAAAAAATTAAGTTATTTATCCCTCTTCCAAATCTAATTTTTGATTATTTACCCATCCCCTCCTTCCTCCTCCAAATTTTCCATATTTAAAAAAAAATTGCGATTTGGAAAAAAATCACATTTTTTTCCTAAAAACACCAAAAACTCGAAAACTAAACGAGATATCGTGAAAATGTAGATGAACAGTTTCATTGAACTCTAAGATGTCTACAAAAAATAAACAGAATATTGTTTTATCTTATAAAAACGTAAAAGAATTATTCATTTTTTTTAAAGTAATTTTTTGACCCTTGAAATTAAAAAAATCAATATACTCATTCGATAATATGAAAGAACAACTCTTACAGAAAAAATAAGCCATGGATAGTTACTGTAGCATCATTCCCCGAGCAAGAGTAGCCATATTGAAAGAGCATCTTTTTTGAGAAAACTTCATATAATTTGACTTATTTCGATCGGAGCTGTAGTTTTTTAGTTATAAACAAAAAACCCCTTTTCGCAACTTTGCCAATTTTTTAGGTTATGTTCGGTAATCACGATCGAGTCGCATGAAATAGAAACTCAAGCTGAATTTACATTTTCTATACGCTCATGTTTTTTCGGATATTAATTTTTGCACGCACTTTTCCCTATTGCTTGGACTATAATTTTTGATGTTGCCTCAAGTAGCCTGAATGTAGTTTACGAATTTCTCCAGGACAAGGTCAATGAAGGGGGCGTTTGAAAACCAGTCAGTTTGTGACTTATCCGAAAACCGTCTGCTGGTAGATATGGTCCTGGATATACCTTCTGCCAAGTTTTACCAGCGAACGAGGTCAAGATCCAGAGTAATGCCCAAAATACCGCCATTTTTAAGTGTGGCCCATTATGATTGTAACATGAGTGAGGTGACAGGTCCGGACACCGCTCAAAACCTTTTGAGATGTGTTAAGGCTTACTGGAGGTATGAGAAAATGTTTCCAGCAGACGCGCAGCTGGTCAATGGCCATTTTGCACTTTGAAATTACCGAAAAATCGCAAAATTCTACATACTTTGTTATAAATAAAAAAATTTGATTGCTATGAAAAGTCTGCTGCTTTTATTCTTAAATACCTATTTTTGTAACGAACAAGAAAATTCAAACAGCAGAAGTTTTTAGTCAAAAATGAATTTTTTATGTTCAAAAATCGAACAACAGCTTTAGGCGCCAGAATTGAATTCGTCCATGAGGATGCATTACTCAATCTTACGAGGCATATGCAGTCTTGTTACGGAACGAGACACAAATCCAATTATTTCAAAACACCGCTTGCTTCAAAATCTATAGTACAGCAATGTTTTTCATATTTGGTGTCAAAACGTTTCAATTTTATTCCTGTCAAAATATAAGCGATATATTCTTGTAGACGATTTAAGAAGAATATAAAACGATATGTACTCATTTCATTCAAATAGTCTTAAAGTTCATAGACTTGTTGAAGTTGATACTACATTATAATGAGATTTTCTCGTTAATTTTTATTGATATTTTAACAATACCTTCATTCATTTAATTGTTTATATACATATTTTTCAACATTTTTGTTGAATGTGTGTCTTCAATTGCTTATATGTTTTTTTAATTTTCAGTTTCGTATTTTTTTAGTAACTATTGAGTTGCTTGTAAATTAGACATATGCTTTTCATAATCCTGTAGACATCTACATATTTTAATATAATTGATTTTTTTACCTTAGTTCCAATATGAATGGGATAATCCTGTGCTGAGCTCAAAGACGGAAGAGACTGTATTACTGGAACAACAGGGAGTGAACAGGACATCATATTTTCAACCTGAAAAAAAAAACAGAGGTGAATGATAAAATACAAAAACCTTTTTCCTAACAACGCTCAGTCAGCAAAGGAAACTTTGAATAATTTGATGAGATATTTGATAAACACAAACTAATTTCTCAGCTCAGTGTTTCCAGGATAAATGAGAGGTCAAATGGTATATGAATATGTGTTCTTGAAACATTACCGACACGATATTGTCATAATGGTTACTGGGAAGTATATATGGGGGTATGTCTGATGCAATCAGCTCTCACATACTTGGGGAGTCGGATTCAAACAATCCCTTCGATTATATACTCAGCGATAGGTATGGAACCTTGCTGTGGATGCCAAAGGTTGAACAAGTGACAACCAGAGGGAGGCTAGCTGGTTTACAAAGACTGGAGTGATACTGATCATTCCTCCTCTGCATTTGCTTATTGCAGGGAGCAAAATGACTCTAACCTACTCCTTTGATGAAACATACACCTCCATCATACGATATGAGAAAGTTACATCAAACGCCATACCAATGTTGTCGAGAGGACAACTCTGGTACTCTTCCGAGACAAACAATGGAGTAGGAGCTGGAATATACGGGGAAAGACATTAGTCTAAGCCTTTCGGTACTCAGTCCGAGGTAGTGACTATTTCCGTTTGCACGAGAGAGATTCCCTAGAAACCAACCCATAATCATTCTCTCCGACAGTCAGGCGGCAATAAAACCCCTGGTTTCATGCAGATTTACTCCCAAACTAGTTTGGGACACTCACAAAGTGAAGCTTGTCTGGGTAACAGGTCACAGGGGCATCCAGCCCTAGCAAGAGCGAGGGCTGCATCAACTCTTATTGGGCCGGAACCAGCCTGCGGAATCCCGTTTGGGGATATTAGTCAGGACAGGAAGAAATGGGTTAACAACCATCACCAATGCTCCTGGGAGAATGCCTCTGGCAATAATCACGGAAAGATGATGATGATGGGGCCAATCGAACTGCTCTCAAGACATCTCCTCGAACTAAGCCAGGACTGTCTCAGAAACGTGGTAGGACCCCTAGCAGGGCACTGCCACCTGAGAAATTACCTACACCAAGACTCCACACGATGTAGGTACTGTGATGAGGAAAAAGAAACAGCCTCCCACATAATGTTTGAATTTGAAGCCCTGGCTCGCAAGAGGATGGATAGATATCACTGCAGTGCAAAATATATCATCACACAGTGAAACCAGGTAAGGAATCTCCACGAGAATGATCTGACAGCAGGGATCAGAGAGGTTCTACTCACAACTACCTGGTACCCAATTTTTGAATTGCCGGAATTAATTCTCAAGATTCTCAAGAGAAATATGACGTCATTTTATAGGTACCTCGGAATTGAGAGAAAATGACGTCATATTTCTCTAGAGAATCAATTCCGACAATTCAAAAATTGGGCCCCTGTGCTTCGACATATAATGTAAATAATTCCGAATATACATTGGGCACACAATCATCACATAGTGAATCTAATGCACTTAATCAATCGAATTACAACGAACAAGTTATACAGGGTGGCAGTTATAACTCAACTAGTAATTAAATCATTCCTATCAATCAATGTACCAACAGTAAGCGACAAATTCTATTGTCAGTGGTAATATAATAAGTGGTATGATTATTACCGATAATTTTTTGGAATATTAATGAATTGCAGTCCCAAAGCTGAAAATACAACGAGTCCGCAGGACGAGTTGTATTTTCTTGCATTGGGATTGCCAATGAATTGATATTCTAAAAAATTGTAGGTTATTAATCATACCACGAATTATATTTAGGACGACAATATATCGATTTGAAATAAAGAAAAATCGTGTCACCGTTTTAATTTGAAGTAATTCACAGACATCAAAATCTAACAACAACATCTATAATACCAATAGCCATTTGTCCCCAACGATCGCTCATATTGATTAAGAAATATAACTAGTCAAAACACAAAGATTTGACGTTTATAATTTAAATCATTATTTTCACTTGACAGCTAGTATAACAAAAACTAAGTAGGTTTATCACCGTGAAAATACAGCGACAAGCTATATTTTCACTGTAATTCCGATTCTATTGGCTGAATTTCAAAATTTGAAATAGACTGATTGGTTGTTAAGGTGGCCGTTTAATCATCCTTGACAAACTAATCCGACAGAGGAGCCACCAGCCACCCGAATGAATATTTATCCAAGTATGCAACCATAAAATTGAAGCATCGGTACCGACATCAATTGCTCCTATGATCGTAAAATGAAAATATCACGCCGCTGAACAGTGATGTCAGATGACACAATTATTCTCGTTTTATTTTATATATTCAATCATTAATTCATATTCTGGCTGAATAATATCTAGAGAGATTTGACTTTTGACAAAAATGCCGTTGAATAATGTTCTTGAAATATCAACTCCCATGTTTCCATGTTTTGTAGTACAAGCATGGATAAAGAAAGAAACATGAACTCAAAGATTTTTATTTTTATAAATGCTTGGCAACATGCATTTGTATGGACAGGCAGCAAGTAATTAAGGAATTTGGAAATCCCTTATCCCTTTCTGCACCCTTGAATATATTTACCAGATTGCAATTGAAGATTTTGTTTGTGTATGATTCATTATTTCAACGGATTTGTAGGTTGATCAGTGCAGTGCTTTAATTATTTGTGTAAAATAAGGGGATTGTTATTTTTGGATATTTAAGTTTTGAGTGGTGTAAAAAAACAGGAATTCGGGTAAGTGAAATGTGTGATCAATGTAATCGTGGTAGGTAAGTAGATATGTCTTGTTTCTCAATTATATGGAGAAATAGTTATTTGAAAATCAGAAAACTGCAATAAGTGCGGGTAATGTTTGATTGTAGTGGCCGGACAGACATTTCTTGTTTCTCAATTATAATGATTAAATAGTTATTTGAAAATCAACAAACTGCAATGAGTGCGAGTAATGTTTGAGGGCAGAGGCTGAAGCACTGGCACTGGCAAAACAGAGTGTTGTGATATGACTAAGTGAAGCTGTCACTTTCAGGCAAACCAGTTTGAGTTTCCACAGCTCACAGAGTTTTTACTTTCCTGTTTAGGTCTTAGGCAGGCAAAAGAGTGTTTTGAGACGATTTATGCAAATATAAAATCAGTCATTATACACGGAGGCCTGAAAAAGAGTGTTTATTATGAAAGAAGTGAACAAGTAAGCTTTTAAAGCACGCGCAACGAGTTTTAGGGCAGGACGCGAAGCGGAGTGCCTTTAAAATGTTGCGAGTGCTTTAAAGGCGATTGTTCACGAGCATCATACGCTATTTTTATGATGCCTGCCTGCATCGTGACTTCAAAAACAATGCTGGAAATTAATTTATGATCAGTATAATGTCCGTTATATTTTAATTTACCTAAGAAATTTGTAATGAACATCTGCTTTCACGAATTGTTGACAGAAAGGTTTATTTGACATTTCAGATAATATAACAGAACTTGAGAGTTTTTCAGGGATAACAAAAAATGGTTTAGACTTCAATGTGAGGAAGAAAGTCAGATATTACTTACTCTCTCTGTAAAAGTCGAGATTCAGTTCATTACAAATATTTTGTCATTGAGTGGGAAAATGTTTTTTTTCTACGACAACCTCTATAAATGTTCATTTTATAACCGTAACTTCAATCATAAACAAGCACATTTTGTACAGAATTTCTTGAAGAATGACTTGAAGGTGCCATTAGTTTATTTTATTTTTCGTGTTTCTCGTTGTCGGGACTATTGCTTACTCATGGGATCTTCATTCAATTTTAGGTAAATGAAGAACAGAGAAACCAAATCGCAGAATTAAAAGTGGGACAAATTCGAAAACCATATGTATATTTCGGAACGAAATGATAGGTTGACGGCTTCCAATTTTGGAGCTGTGATGAGGAGAAGAAAAACGACAAGATGTCATGCATTAGTTCATCAGATTCTTTATTACAGTGGTTACAGTGGTCACATTTCCAACATTTCATATGGATAAAAGAATGAATTAGTGGCCCTGAAGAAACTAGAAGAGAAAATAGGGTGTGAGGTACAATCTGCCGGACTCTTCATTGACTATGAAAAACCCTTCTTGGCAGCTTCTCCTCATGGTGAGTTTTTTTTTCCAATAATTATTATTTTTTATTATAAAATTCGTATATTATAGGGCTCATTGAAAACACGCATTGTGTAGAGGTGAAGTGTCTACCGACTGTTCTCAAGTCAGGTTTGACATTAGAGGAAGCTACCATGCGAAAAAAAACATGTTTGGAATGAAAGACGGTAAATTGAGATTGAAGAGAAACCATCAATATTATTATCAGGTGACAAATTTTTTGAGATAAATAGCTGGTAAGTATTTAACTTGTATATTGTTGCAGGTTCAGGGTCAGCTGAATATCACAAAAAGAAATTCTTGCTATTTTGTTGTGTATGTCAGAGATCATCACGAAATATTCATAGAAGAAATAAAAAAGGACGAAATTTTATGGAAAGAAGAGATGGTACCAACTTTGGAAAGGTTTTATGAGGATTGTGTTTTGGAAGAGATAATACGACAACGTTCCTTGCGAAATGAGAAATGCTATGATCCACCATGGATAGAAGAAGCAATTGCATCGGGAAATAAAAAGAAATATTTTTTTTCATTTGTTTCATAATTGCCCACCTCTTTGAATATTCTGTTACCCTAATACCACTTTTTTTTCATAATTTTTTCAAGTTTTTGTGGCATATAAAAGTGATCAGCAAGTATAATGAGTCCAAAGATGTCCGTCGTGGTAACATAGGAGGAAACGGCAATAGTTGACTATAGTTTCGGTTAAATAGTACACGAGACCATTTATGTTGCAGTATACAATTTCCAAACAAATATTGGAGTTTTGAGTTATTTGGGAACTTATTTTTTTAACTGCGGCTCTGTTTTAATATATAAATTTTTTAAATTATTTTTCATTCCGCGTTTGATGTTGTATTACGTATGTATAACGATTTCATTATGTTCCAAATCATCTCAATTTTTTTCAATATATTCTCGAGATATTTTATCCCTAAGGACTATGCAAGCCGGACCTGTTTCAGAAGCTGCCATACATTTGGAGGGCACGCTGGTATCATTTACCCAAATATCCGGTCCCTACATCCTTAAGGTGAGTGATTATTTGGTCCGAGATTCATGTGCCCTGAGCAAACGAAGTGAACCAAAGATGAAGGCTTTCTGCATTCATACGGCAAGGATTTCTATCGTATAAAGGCAAGCTGGGATAATTTTCAGATTCGAAAGCAAGGTGTCCATCATTAAACCAAGGACACCTATTATCAGAACCACCACTTTGACAGAATGCTTTGGGTGAAGCCTGCAGAGTTCAAAGATTTATCGATATTTATTCTATTTTTTACTCTTCTTTTCCGACGATGTTCGTTTCGACAGAAGCTAAAAACTATGACGAAAATGGTTTTACTATTATTATTATTATAATTATTTATTATTATCTTTGACTCACAGTATATGTGTACCTATATGATCGAGGTTCAACACTAGACTATTTTTTTCTATAAATCTTTATGAAACTGTAATATTAAATAAAATCTCAATCAATATGCAAATATCCTAACGCCTCGAAAGTTTCGCCTCTGCTAATAATTCAATCATACTGTGGATTATTTTGATGATTTATCTGTTAATGATTGTGTCACTGCGGATTTTTACCTACACAAATTTTATTCAGATATATTCTACCATTATGATTATCAGGTAAGAATTTCATTATACCTATATGAAATTGAAGAGACTTATTCCTTTTTTTACTGGGTATATAATTTGTTTACAGAATAGCTCTAACACTCAATTTTTATTTCAATTTTACAATTTTCTACTGTGAAATCACTGTCCCCTCTATCAATCCATCAAAATATGCTTTAATATCGGAAGAAATACAATTCTCGTTCACAAAGCTTAAGGATATAACCTATATATAACTACAAAAGGTAATTTGAAATATTTGAATATAAGACATTTTAATACAGCAACGTCCGGGTCAACTCATCATTAAAAATAAATTAATAAATTTATGTGGATATGTATAAAAACGATCTATGAATTCAATGAAACCTTTCCATACTATAGTGACTCTTATTTCAGAATCTGATAAATGAATTAAAGAACGGAAGAATATATTGAGCTGCCCCTCATATGCACGCCTATGAAGCGACAAAATTTATAAAAAGCATTTCTCGCCGCTCAATGCGAATATTCGTCAACATCTTTTATTCTACTCCATTCATAGTGCTGTGCTTGTTCATTGCCATCACCCAAATTCCAGTTCATTCATAATTTTGAAGATAATGAATTCTACTGTGGCGCAATCTATTCGCAAATGGCTGAACTGACTCAGTGAGTAATAAGTTGCAATTTCTTATAAATCTGCTAGATTTTGGAATATAGCCGCCTAATTCCGAGTTCTGCTCGCATTTCTCAAAAACACGGTGTAAAAAATTGGTCTATGTTACGTTTTGAACGATTTCAATAGGTCTTCTTGTTGACACTTTCCAAAAACGTGAATTATATCGATTTGTTGACTTCCGCAAAAAAAATCACGAATTTAAAAAAAAAATTAATTTCGATAGTGTCAACAAGTACTCCATTATGTTCCAAATATATTTACCAAATTTGAGTTATTTACGTGTCACTGATTCGCCGTCCGAGCAGAAGCCAGCATGCATGCCACCTTAAGCAAGGAGATATATTGTCGACAGATGATACAGAGATCTCTTTCCAACTTAGTAGATGTTGAGACAAAAATTACAGTAAAAAAACCAGGTGCACTTCTATCTGCATCAAGTAATCGAAAACATGGACCAAGACCACTCATTGTAATAGGTGGACGGAACGATATTGCTAAAAATAAAGCACCCTCCTTCAGAAACATTTGTGACAAACTTAAGCATGTAACTTTAAAGGGAATCTTAAGAACAACTTTATCTATAAGTAAAATACAAAATTATATGAGTTTCTGTATAAATGTAATGCGTGCAATGAAGATAAAGTTAGTTTTGTTAATATTAATAAGGGTCAATCTAGAAAGTTAAGTAGTCACAAGATGGTTTCTAGTATAGTGGATTCCATACGTTTTAACATAACATAAAATATTAACATTTATTCAAACATGTGACGTTTCCGAGCCTGTTGTAATAAAGGAATCACATTCTCCTATGCATCCATAGCAGAAAATAGTATTCAAACACTTAATGACACACCTATTGCAGTCCAGGAATCAATGCCTCAAATGTCTGCCATAGTTAGTGTAATTAATAGGACTCATGAATCCACCAAGTCCTTCGCCGGTTAGTACCAGAATGGATAGTCATGAAACATCTTCTTCAGTATTTCGCTTAATATTTTCCATTTAAATGTACAATCCATTAAAAGTAAAGTAACCGACTTGAATATTGTCTCCATTGAAAACAATATAGATATTTTATGTATCAATGAGCACTGGCTGATTGAAGATGAAGCACAGTCTTTCTCGCTTGAAGATTTCTCTTTAATTACAAATGTCAGTAGGAAATGTAATATTCATGGTGGAGTTGCTATTTTCTGTGGGTCAATTCATAAATGTTCCTCTATCATGCAAATTAATATACTCTCTGTTGAGTTGCATTGCGAATTGACTGGTATTATCTGTGACAATCTAATAATAATAACAACATACAGATCCCCAACCTTAGGGGGTATTGATATATTTCTGCAGACAATTACATAACTGTTAAACTATATCGCAAAAAAATTGAAATGTAATTTCTACTGGATATTTTAATATCCATTTCAATGAACCAAATAGATATGTACATGCCCTTAATAATCTATTTAGTTCATTTGGTTTAATTGCCTGTAATAATTCTCCAACACGCCTGGAGAGCTGCTTAGATAACATCTTTATCAATTTTTCTTTGAAAGATTGCTCATTGCACATTATTGATCCTAAACTCTCAGATCACGTTGGATTAAATTTAAAAGTAAGTAATTGTAATCCTCGGCACTTAACAAAGAAAATTTTTTATAGACTTATTTCCGACTCGGGCTTATTTAAACTAAACAGTTATATTTACAAATGATGTTTATCGACGATTTTTCTTTTGATATAAATGCAAAATCTCAATTTTTCTTTGATGTAATTACATCGGCTCCAGATAAATTCTTCCCAGTCAAGTCCAAAATGTAAAAAAACAATAAAAACAACCTGAATTGGTATAAATGCAGTTTTCCGTAACGCTATCGCCAAGCTCACCTACCGGCATTCGGCCCAATCGTCATTCACAGTTCATGTTGGGAGGATCATTGGGCATCTAGCAAAGGTAGGTAGGTTTTTGTGAGTGTGAGTAAGTGAGTACCAAATTGTCATCGGATTATATATCAGATGAGTAAATAGGTTCAGAGAAAGAAATTCAAAATATTCATCATGAAATGATAGTCACTTATTCATTTTGTCATTGTTTGTTCCAAAATATTATGAATAACAACAGAATTTTCATAGGAAATCGAATCGAAACTTCCGTTGTAGCAGACCCAACTGTGAGATAATTTTGAGTATTTATTCGACTTTCAAATCTCAAGTGGATATAGATATAATCTCAATTCGATTCTAGAACATGATATCGGAGTGTGGGCAATCTTATGAGGTCAGATAATTTCGTTAATTTCAAACTGTATTTTGTTAAATAATTGTTTGTGGAACCATATTTGAATGATTTGAGAGTTTGAGTTATTTTCCTCCAATATATAACAATATATCACAATGTTATAATGAATAAAGTATTTTTAATTCCGATTTTATGTCTTTCTTGCAGATCCCATCCTCCTCTGAACTATTAAGTTATTTAAGCCTATATGTAAAGTTAAATGACTACTTGAAAACAATGTTGAAGACACCTTAACAGAAATGTAAAAACTTCCGTTAAATCTGTAATTAGGGGGACAATCACATAAAAATACAAGTGATTATCGGGGAAGATATGGAAAATCAAATTCGAGTTTTGTAAAAAGTCATGTTAATCCAAGTTTAGTTTACAACAAAGGTTGATATTCCTCACAAATACTCGAATATATATCCAATAATACATAATGAATCATGTATGTCAATTGGCACTACTTGAATATAATGTTAAAAACACCTAAACAAACATGTAGAAATCGCCATTGAATTTGGAATAATGGGGAATATTACATAATTATACAAGTGATAATCCATGGAATATATTGGAAATTCACATTTGAAGTCAAGTTATGACTTTACATCATATTGCATGAGGTGTGTAACTTTACACGGCAACGCATTACCCATATGAGATCATGTAATCTGATGGAAAAATATTTACAGTGTAGTGATGATTGTAGGGGAGGTTTCAAATATTTTAAGATAGTAACCCTGCCATGTGCTTACATACTGCAATGTCTCAAGCATATAATAGGAAACTTGAAAAACTATAGGACAAATGGAAGTTCGCATTGATGTACAACGCGAAACAAAGAGATGATACATCAACACTATTTGAGACTTTCGAACACGAGAAATTATTATGCAATCAAGTTTTTCAATGTTCTCGAGTGTATTCAATTCAAATCTGGTATTAAGCGGTTCCTGGCTGATAATGCGTTTTATGATTGTGATGAGTTCTTACCAACCGATTGTATCGTATCGTAACTTATTGCTGTTTGTAAAATCTTATTGTGCAAGTGTTTTTAACGACAAAGATTATTCATCTTTTGTTATTTTATATGATTATTTTAATTTTTAGTTTTATTTTATTACTGACATGTCAAAGCACTATTGTGTAATATGTGACCAATAAAGATATATCTATCTAACGCCAGCCGCACCAAGCAATAATAATAATAATAAAAGTCAATAGCCGTCACAGCATAAGCCAAAAGAAAATACTTCGTTGTCAGATATTCACTTTCTATGCCGCTCTATAAAATTGTGGGTATAATAGTGTTCATGATACCTTTTCCATATTTATAATCCAAATTCAAAAATGTCAAGTAGCTCGAACATTCAACATATCATCACAGCAATCCCATAAAAGTTTTACTTTCATCATGTAGTTGAGCGTCATAAAAAAGAAAATATATAATACACTTCCTATCAAAACAGGATTACGTAACGTTTGTTTCACGAAAGTCCTTTATTGTTAGTGACAAGGACTGAGCGCGCGTGTTTTTTGTTTGTTTTTCATTAGGTTCGGTGAATATTTCAGTATGAAAGAGCCTTTTCCAGAGATCATGTAGATATAAATGAGTATACAAGAGTTTTCTAATTACCCCTGAAATATTAGAATCTCAAAGCAAAAACTTTTGAATGTGGATATTTTTCCACTCAACCTGCTAATTACTTGTAAAATATTTTACAGGAGGAAGCCGGTTATTTTTAATATTAAAGATTCCAAATAAGGGGAGTATTTGACGTGAAATGATTTCATCTGCGAAGTTTATCTATAGAGCAAATCCAGTAACTTCTGAGGGTAGAGAGGAAATGAATACGTTAATGTTTCTGGGAGATTTTTGTTTTTAACATTTTCTTTGGTACATAAACTAGGGTCGGTTTTTAATCAACCCATGGCTTTGTAAAGGTAACTTTTAACATATAGTTTCCACAACTGAAGAAACAAAAAAAAGGTTACTACATTCATTCCAATAGATAAATTTATAATGAAATAAATATTTCAATAATGACCAATCATTGATAACATCAAAATAATAAAGAAAATTGATTGTCTAAGAACCTTTTTTCTTTCCCATGTTTGTTATATTCAACTGTGAAATTCTCTTTTTATCTATAGTAATTATCTCATTGAGTGGATAGGTAATAATTCATTGAAAATTTGACTTGACTTTGTTTTCTTTGTATTTTAACCTTTCACAGTTTCAAAAAGGAAAACATGTGAATTCAAGGACATGTTTACAAGTGTAGAAAGGCACTTCTACTCTTGCATAGATTTCCTACAGGCCCGGTCTAGGCTGAATTTATTACAATACCATCCGTATTTATCTGTGCACATTCGAAACATTTTTCTACATTATTTCAAAAGTCTTTTGTATTCGGATCCAACACTTCTCTTTCTCATCATTTCATTCCTATTTGAAAAAAAACACATGAATTTGTTGCATATAATGGATACAGTTCAAATAATTATGTAGTTGGTGTGCCCCACGGTTCCAACCTGGGCCCGATTTCATTTTTAATATTTATAAATGACCTATGTGATGAGATTTGATGTGATGATCGCATTTATTTGCAGTCTTAAATAGATAATATTGAAGAGAGGTACAATAACAACAAATCACAATTAAATCCTATGAAATGCAAGCTCATTCACTCGCAATCATGAAACGATTTTATATTTCTATGAAGTTAACAACCTAACACTAGCACATGTTTATTCCATTTGAGATATATGTGTCACATACGATAACAAGCTTAACTTTTCTGGCCAAACAGGAAATATCTGCAAAATGCAAATAAGATGATAGGTTTTTTGAATAGAAACACAAAATTATTCGCAAATGAGACAGCTCTCAAAATAAGGCACTTTTCATTTCTTGGTGTCAAATTCGATAACAGGCTTACCTTCTCTGGCTACCTATATCAAAAATATCTGCAAAAATGCAAATGAGATGTTAGGTTTCTTAGAAACACGGGATTTTTCACAAACGAGGAAGCTCTCAAAACATTGGTAAAATAAATAAATTATGTGGTATCCTATATGTACTTGCAACAAGCTTTCACTAGAAATCATAATGAAACGTTCTTTGAAATATCTTAATTTCAGAATATATGGTTTTGGCCGTATCTTATGATAATTAGTCTAAATATTTTTAATATACTTATACATTATACAGTGTGGCCATTTAAGTGTGCAACATAATAAATGAATTGTTTTTATTAAGCACAACCAAAATTCAAATATTGCCGAAAGTTGGTGCATGTTCGATAATCATATTAGGTGCACATTGAATAGTTGCAAGTCAAACAGTGTACAGGCTAGGTCCAAAAATGTAAAGTATCCTAATTTCAGGAAATTCAGCAAAATGTAACTAGGAAAAGTTGTATCACCATCAAATCAATTGCGCATAACTTTGTTCAATTTGAAACATATTTGTGAAAGATTTTTATTTTTTAAAGAATCACAAACTTCATGCTTGTTGCAACGATAATAAACGTAAGTTTGAAATTTTGCAAATATTATTTTTAACAAAGTAAAACATTACTAATGATAATTAGCATATTAAAAAATTCTCATTTAAAGTGACTTCTTTTATTTTAAATGTTTATTAAAAAACTGTACAAATTAATCGGCAAACATGTCCTACTAAAATAATCGAGGAAACCTATGGAACAAAACAAATGACGGAAAATAGTAAACATTACTATAATGAATTAATATTAACAAAACAATTACGTATGCACCATACGCACCCAAATCCCAAAAGCAATAATACAATGTTTTTAAGTTATTTGAATGTGGTGCCGATAGTTTTGCCAATTTTTATCTGCATATTTTCATTTTAACCTATGAATTAACAAATCAAAGTAAATTAGAACAGAAAATATTTAAAATATAGAAACAAATATATAATCTGTAAACAAAATTATAGGCCCGTCTCTGATGTCATCTCCTCGTTTTATTCATCTAATTGTCCGATCATAAAATTCACTAGTAGGTATAGTAGGTATATCGTAATACACTTGCTGGAATATTTCTGTAATGAAGTTGTTTAGAATTTTCAAGCTCCTCAACATTATTGAATGGTCAATCCTTGTTAACTTTTTTCTTTGAATATCTTCCAAAAAAGAATCCAATGGGGTGAGATCTCGCGTACGAGGAGGCCACCATTTATCACCAAATTGCCCATTTAACCATACAGAAATAATTGTAGCAGAATGAGCGGGACATACATCATGTACAATGACATAAATTATGAAAAATAAATGTATCCAAACTGTCATCATGTTTACTTTCAACCATCATTTGTTTTGGTCAAGGGTTTCCGCGAACATTTTAGTAGAATTTCATGTTTGCCGATTAATTTGTGAAGTTTTAATAATCATTTGAAATAAAAAAATTACTTTAAATTAGTGTCCTAATTGCATATTATCAATAAGTTAATTTCACAAATATGAACAAAGTTATTGATTTGATGGAGATTGATTTATGAAATTATTTAGGATGAATATCAAAAAAATAAAAAAATTGGGAAATAATGTTGAAAAAAAAATTTCTTATGAGACCATTTTAATTGTTAACATTGAATCATTTTGCTGAATTTTCTGAAATAAGAGTACTTTGCTTGTGCAACTTTTATATTTTTTTACTTACTCTGATGTATGCAGTTTGACTAGCAATCACCCTAAAGGCACCTAATATGATTATCGAACATGCACCAATTTTCGGCAATATCTGTATTTTGATTGTACAACGGATAAAAAAAAAATCCCATATGTTACACACTTAAATGACCCCATTGTATAGTAATAATAATAACAACTTTATTCACTCGAAAATGAATACAAATACTATTGCTACAAATACACGGGTGATGGAAGTGAAAAAAGATGTTTAGTGACAAGTGAATACTACCTATATGTCAGTCAACATTCCACCTGGCCACTCTGAGAAATAATCTCCTAAAGGTCCTAACAAAGTTGGATCAAACTACGACATTTTTTACATTTTTATGTCAGAATTCATGACTCACATTCGAAATGCATCGAACACTACGGTATCATGAAAATGAATTAATGAGATATTGATAAGTTTACTTACTTCAAGAACTTTAAGAAATTTTATTGAAATCCTTTGAATAATTGAAACAAACGTATTGGTGAAAGTAGTTCATTACCACCAAAACAACCGGAATGTGATTTTCATGTTCCCGAGATTTTTCTCAAAACCAACTACTCATAATCTTTTCCCAATGCACGCTCTCACTGTAAGCCAAACTCCAAGATTCCTGTTTTCCATTTCCCCCTAACAAAGAAATCAACTCGAATTTGACGAGCACCAGCACCAAAATTCAATTTTCCTTTCTTCTCCGAACACGTTATTTGTTTTTGAATACCTTCGGGTATTGTAGCTTGTAGCGCCTTTCATATTTCAAATGATTTTCAAGGCGCTGCTGTGTGTGTGCTCCAGCCCTTCATTGTATGCCCCAAAAAAGGGCTTTTGAACGGTATCGATAGCGCGCGTAGATGAATATTCAGACCCTCTGAGATTATATATTGGGGTTCTGATAAGGTTTTATGAATGTTTAGGAGAAAATTGGTCACCGATTGAATTAGGTGAACCGTAAATAAATTTTTTATTGGGTGGTTTTAGAGGAAAAATATTGCAGAATGGACGAAGGTAGTGTCTGATAACAGTAACGCGTTTTGTGTGCGTTATTGAGAAAATATAAACTTTTTACAAATGGGTGGTAAGTGAATAAAAAAAAAACATGATATAGAGAAAATTGATAACAGAGAGGACCTATGACTATACTTCACGAAAAAGCTCAAACAAAATTATGATTTAAGTTTAAAATTGGTGATATCCGGTTTACCAATTTCAGAGTCACTTTCCTTCCTCAGTACATTTTACAAAATATTGTTGATACAACATTCTTTGACCACAATAACATCATCGCAAACTTGAGGAAAGTACTAGATTTGGTAATTTCAGCAATATAAAAAGGTGCGTGTATACTTATTTATTTATTATTCAGTCCCATTTCAGAAAATATGTGGTAGGTCAGTACAAATCAGTAAACAGTATATGTCGAATAATAAAATAGAGTTACAAAACAAGACTACAATTTAAAACATTTTTCAAAATTACTTAAAATTAGACTGGGCGAAGAGTGGTCTTCAATGGCATGTTTTGGAAAGATTGATCTTGTGTTTATTATTATTAATATGTGATGTGATGCGATGAACTCACATCAGCCTCCAAATCTCCAAATACTCTCCCGCCAAGTAGAAGCAGCGTGGCAGCAAACATTTTTGAATTATCATCTAGAACACATGGGAAGGTAATGGACCTTTGCATTTAGGAAAAATAAATTGCAAAACTCGTTTAAATCGATAGTTTCTAGCCTGAAACGTCCATTTAACAAAAAGTTCCACTATGTTTTTTTTCATTTTGAAAAAATATCACGTTCATCGGAAACTTCCCCCACCATAACCCACGTTCCGAAACAGGCAATACCGTTCTTAGTAAAATTATAGCTTCTAGCTTGATGTAAGCCATTGAACAATAATTAAAACTTTGTCACTTGACCAACACAGGGGAAAAAACACATATTACCTATTTCTATTACATTTATTGCTCTCAAATTTTCTGAATGGAGCTTCCTTTTGATGAAAAACGAGCATTGGCAATACCGCAAATCGTAATATCGTTCTCATTAATCATCAGGTGAAATCAAATCAGATGAAGCAATTGTTATCTAGGATTTCATTGTGACTTTCATCTATATTTTTCTGAACCTTTACTAGAACCTAACATTTTTTGATAGTTCAAGGTCTATTTTGCAATAACTAAAATTTTTAATCTTTCTTCGAACTCTGCTATACAATAATAACATAACGTAAAGTACTCACTTGGAAATATTCTTCACAATAACATCTGTTTCCGCTTTTTACACATGGTTTACTCACTTCGAAACTTATTTCACGACGCGCTTTTAGGTGCATAAAAAATAGTTTGTTAGAATTTTCACTGGTGTTCAGACAACCGGATACAAAGCACATTTTCGACATGTTTACAGTTATTGCAAGGATACAGAAACAGCAATTAAAAAAAATTGTAGAATACAAACAACAAAAACTTTCAGAACCGTATTAACTTCAAATAAGAAATCACGTAGGGCCTGTTCGTGTGCAGCATAGATATTTAATGGAACTGCTTTACTTGTATCCAATTTTAATATACGCAAACGAGTTAAATAGAGACAAACGATTCTTATTGGTTTGATCGGTGAAACAGACGAACGAACCAATCTGGTATCAAATGACAACTGTCATACGACACATTATATTCGAATAATAATCTGAGATTCCATGGTGCACAACTTTTACAACGTTGCCAAGTCTAGTTTTGATGAATGTGACGTCACGAATCAGTTTTCTTCTGATTATAGAGAAACTAGAGATCAGAAAAAAAATCCCTAGTGATATATTAGCGTATATACTTTCTCATTACAGTGTTTTCTCATATCTCGTGGAAAGGTCCATTTCCTAAAATGCACCGACTATTTATTATACAGTGCGGCTTTTGTTAGTTCCGCCTCCGCTATTAAATTTTGAACGGTTTGAAGTACAAATACGGAACAAAAACCATTTTCAATTTTTCAATGGTTACACCGATACCACTGTTTGAAATGAAAGACATTGCATTTGCTTGGTAGAGGAGTCGGGTGCGTCAGCTGTCTCTATAATTGGCTTTAGGTATTATTCATAAAGCTCGTTTCTGGAGTCTAAAGAGTCTCACAACGTTTACCCATAGAGTTACACAGTGATTAATGTGGGAATGTAGGCTGTTTTCAATACTGCCAGGCTAGCAAATCTGCTCAGTTTCCGTAATATGAAGATAGTCGAGTTTAATTTTTTACTTAGGTGCTCAATATGCGCTGACCATTTTGATTTTACATCCATAACAATTCCAAGTAGTTTAACTTCTGAACTGTTAGCACTAGTATTGTTGATTGAAAACCCAATATTTTGTTTTTTTTTGAGTTTCAAGCAATTAGATACGAACCATGTTTCGGCTCTTTCTGAAAAATCCTGGGAAGTTTATTCCAAGTATTCTAGTGTCTTGTCAGAGGCATAAAAACAATCTTCTGAATAACAAGCGCATTTGGTTGGACACATTTAATAAAATATGTCATTGCTATAGACAATGAATAAAAGTGGGCCAAGAATATAGCCTTGAGGCACCCCTATACTTGCTATACTTGATAGAGATCAATAAAGAAAACAATTACTTGAATACGAAAATCAGAGTCCCATGTAATAATAATGGCAATACTCACGTTTATTTATCATAATTAAAAACAAGAATTCAATAGACTTTAATAAAGAAAAATATAAGCACAGAAGCCAAGCTTCTATCATCTATCGTCACGATGCCCAAATGAACGCATTCGATTCAGTTAATTTTGTTCTTCTGTTGACAAAATTGAAAACCATAGGGATCCAGGATGCAGCTAATTTTTATGATCCAATACCTTGAGAAAAACCGTCAGGAGTACCACAGGGAAGCATCTTGGGAATTACATTCGAGTGATTATCATCTACATTCAGGTGACCCTAAATTATATCAACAAATATATAAAAAGTATCAACTAAGACCAACAGAAAGCCATTGTTGAGTCAAAGAAGCAAGGCTTTTGTATCAATACCAATAAACTGATATACTTTCTTTAGGATCTTGATAAAACATCAGCAACAAGTAGGGTAAATGAATCAGTCAGGATAATCAAAGTTTTCAGAATGCAGTGAATCATCAAACCAGTCCAGAAATTCAGATAAATGGTTCAGAAAGTACATCCTAAGTTCAGGAATTCAGTGAAAGAATCAGAGACGTCAATAACGAACTCTTCGGAATGAACAAACGGGTTGCAGAAGAGGTGGAAAAAAAACTGAACAAGTGGTGTGAATAAACGAGAATCTGTGACAGATGAACATCCAAAATAGGTTGATACCTCCCACGTGACATCTTGTTAAAGTATCTAGAAGAGAAGAGTCAACTTTTGACGGGCAATATCAATAGGACATATACCAACGTCAGTTTGGAGCAGCAAACAATCGCCACCGGCTTATCTCAAGAAGCAATGGCTACTTTATCATTACTAGAGTTCGAGGCAGACAAAAATACATTCATAAGTATAGTACGAACCCCGATTTAATGAGAGTTCAAAGGGTAGAAAATATTTCTACAAGAACTATAACACTAGAGTAGGTCATCTGAAGGGAAATTTTAGGGGAGGATTAGGATCCATGGATTTTGTAAGAGAAGACGCTATCTTCAAAGTCTCTGGAAAGACATATGAAGGGTCCTGTGGAAAAACGATGAGGTTTAATTTTTTTTCCGAAATCGACATCTAAGCGGCGTCTGCAAACCTTACGGGGAACAAACAATGAGATTCCATAAAAAAACTGCGGTCCAAAGTGGGCAGCACAGTGAAAAAACGATGAGACTCCCACATTAGATTTCGCTTCTCTCAACTTTCTAAAAAATGAAACCTCATCGATTTTCCACTGGACCCTTCATATATCTACTTCAATACTGTGTTTTACCATCCGCAATACTCTTTCTTGCAAAAACCTCATTCCGTGAATTTTGTTGAGCATAAGAAAGAAAAACCTAATGGTATGCTATGACTCAATTCACACACATTTGACAAACGCAATAAAAACAACATTCACTGTCCCTTCTTAAGGCCAAGTGTTGATTAAAATGATCACAACACATGTATCATACGTGAAGACGTTGGTGTTCAAACTTAATTTATAAGAATATCTAGTCGAAAGATATTTTCATAGTGAGTAAGTACTCTTACAATCATGATCAGCTCCTAATAGACCGGGTGATAGTGCCAGATTTTGGGACACGATTTTACTCAGTATGCCTTTTGGAGGACAGTATTGTCCGTATATCCTCATGATAATAATGCATGAATCAAAGAGTCGTCGTAGGTTCTTCTTATTAAAATAATAGTAATAATAATATTCTCGAAAAATGTTGTGTTTCGATTCGATTCCAATCAGGCTGCCATGTGTTTTGTAATGAAATAATAGAAGTAAAATACTCGAAAAACCATTGGCATACCGTTAGGATGGGCTGGAGAATTCCTTTTTTCAAAAACAATTTCACGTGACCATACCAGCCATTCGGACCTTCCCTAACGGCCAATGGAGTATTTTAGTTTTATTATTTCATCACGAAACACAAGGCAGCCTGATTAAAATCGTACCCGAATAAAAATAATTATTATTATTATTTAAAATGAAGAACCTACGACGACTCTTTGACTCATGCATTATTATCATGAGGATATACGGACAATACCGTCCTCCAAAAGGCATACTGAGTAAAATCGTGCCCCAAAATCTGTCACTACTTATTTTCGTAGGTAATACCACAAGTGAATCGGTGATTATCGAAATAGCAATTACTTTGAATTTGAGAATCAAATTATGTTGCTTTAGCAACATAATTTGATTCGAAACCGAGAAGGAATTAACGAAAATCGCCGATAGCACGAGTTGTATTTGTTAAGATTATTTCATGAATAAAATCGAAACCATTTTTATTTAGTTACTATTCAATTTAACTAGGAACAATAATCCCGAGTTTAGTTCTGAAATTATGCAACTAACAAAACATTTACTTGATATTTCAAACATCCCTCTATTTCAGTTACCAATGACAGAGCGCGTCATTCGTAGTTTCGTCATTGCATGTCTAGTCTACTGCTTCTCGCTCGAGGTTATGTTTTGATAACATTTTGATTTAGTGATTTGATTAATCAACGAGCATGCAAAACTTGTCGAAAATTGTGTAGTTGATATGAATTAATAGTGAGTGCTTATTTAGTTTTGGTCAAAGTTTGGTGTTGTGTCATTATAGCAGCTTGCTAGTGGTAAGTTTGTGTTTTGATAATAACCAATCAGGAATCGAACTACAAAATCGAAAACACATCATATACATATCCAGTAGCCAACCAAGAGCCGAACTACAAAATCGAAAACATGATCTTTTCATTTATCAACATAAAAATTTCAATCATAACACGTTATTTTAGCATAAGTGAAATAATCATTGTAATTATATTCAAATGAATCATGAGCCATATTGTAATATTGTTCATAGGTAATTTACTAGTTGGATGATAACTTATACTTTATATTAAAAGAACTGTAGCGTATCTACAAGGGGTGCGTAAAATAAGTAAAACAAGTTTTTTGAAAGCGGAATCAAATAATCCATCGAGTATAGACATTTTTCTGGTGACGTTTTCAATAAAAATGTAATACTATCTTTCGCAAATTTACAAAACAATAGTTTTGTCACACAGTGGCTTCTGCAAGAGGAAGCATACTAAGTTACATTATGCGACGGTATCCTTGAATATTATTCAACCAACAATTAATTAATAATAATAAGTAATACATTTTTATTTATTTACCATATTTATATTATAACGGTATATTAATGTTTAAAAATAACTCAGATTTTTAAAGACAATCTCGAAACCATGCATAAAACGTTGGTCTGCAAACGCCTGACGGCTGCTCAGCTGTAGTTTCAATCAATCAATATTACATTATATAGTCCGCTCATGACTGAATAAAACCAGTTAAAATCACGTCTATTATATTCAACAATTAGTTGTGGATTAATAAAAGTAACCAGTTTGGCTAAAAAGCCAATTCTTCCACAGATCCCTTAGAACAAAAATACAGAGACACAATATATAAAATATTCCATACACATATTAATCGAAATGTTGATGTTTTGAGCAATCATGGATTACTGTCTACCAAACAAATGTCGTTTTGAACAAATTTTGAAAAACTGTGGTTTCAAAACCAATTCGGTACATCCAGGATGTCGCCCAATATTGCAAAATTATAGGAAAAGGATCGCTTGAAAATTTACTTCCTATGTTTAGGTATCGATATCATATTTTTCAGGGAAAAGTTCAGATTATGTACATCTCTTCTGAAGGTTACTCTCCTGAACTTAGGAGTCTTGTCCATCAGTATTTTGTGGAAAAAGCATACCATATGATGTTTCCGCCGGCGCCGGCCGGTTGAAAATGTAAATCCATCCAGCCTCTTTCCATTTAGGAGAGATACGTTGAAGATGATTTATTTAATATAAAGTGTGGCTTTTTTAGTCCCCCCCCCCCCCAACCCCTATGTTAACTTTTGAACGGTATGATATAAAACATGAAACAAAAACCATTTTGAATGGTATCACCGATACTACTTTTTGAAAAAAAGACATTGTGGTTGGCCAATATAGGGGGCTCATCATTGGAAACTGAAAAGCTCATATGGGAAATGAAAAGTTAGAATATATATAAATGAGCAAATGAAATATTTTCAGATAAAATAATGTCTCCCAGCCCTACACAGATTCGTAACCACATACAAATTCCTAACCTCATACAGACTGTCCTGAAAATTTCTGATTCATGATTGTGGATGTTGAATAGCCATGAAAGTGCTTCAATAATTTACATTCACAATAATTCAGGAAAATCTCTATGGGGTTAAGAATCTGTATGGAGCTAGGAGAAATTATTTTGATACTTTTCAGCCCATCTTGAAAATATGGTAGGTAAGTATTTAGTTTTTTTTTAATTAAATGATTATTCTTTTCCTTTTACTCCTGTGTGTGTGAAATTTTGCAATCTTTCAACATTTTGATGAGGCTATGACAACCGTCATTTTGACCATATGAATATAGTAATAAAAATAAAGGTCTTTATTTTCTTCAAGCAGATAAACATAATGTACATTTAAAAGTAATATCAGCACAACACTTCGGTTTGGAAGAAAAATGACGAAGAACAGATGACAATACCATCTGTGGTTGCAAGTGGTACTGTCTCTATTTTTCATCTTGAGTAAATCTTAATCTCCGACCCCGAAAACTTTCACACACCAGTTTTGAATAGAATTGGACTATAACTACAAAACTGACCCACCACCTTGGATATTCTTTTTTTTTTTTTTAGCAATAATTGTATAATGCATTGTCATCGAAATTATGAGCAACTGCCAAATTAAAGTTATTAGAAGTGTGTAAAAATTCACATCCAAGACTTGTGGACAAACAGACAGAGCGACCAGAAAGCGAGTTTGGCTGGTTAAAGCGTCCGACTTTGGGTCGAAAGGTCCGGAGTTCGAGCCCCAGTTGCGGCTGGGATTTTTTAATTTAATTTGACCGATTAAATCATTCAAATCTCGTGGCTGAACTGGGGTGAGTCCTGCACGATTCACTGTTGCGTTCCAATTAACAGTGCTGCTCCTGAGGTGGCGCATGGAGTTAGTAACAAGGCCTATCCAGAACACGTGGCTAATGACCATAGCAGTCGATGCCAAAACACCAAAGGAAAAAAAAAGAAAAAATAAAAATGTGGTAAAAACCGCAACATTACTGTATTCCAGTAGTTAACAGTTTTCCAATAAATTTTTTATAAATTCCCGGGTTTTCGGAGAAACTCCTCATAAGCTCGATCATGCTCGGTGACCATACACCTGAGTTGAATGCGTGTCGTCTGTGTGACAGGCCACAACTATTTCATCAATCAAAACTAATGAAATCGTTTACTTTTTCGTACTCTATTTTTTCCTTCGTAATCTCCCACTATCTTCCTCCTCATCATTTCTATTTCTCTTTATCTCGACCTTATATTTCTCTTCTTCATCTCTCTTCGTTCTCTATTTTACCCGTTGGTGTTTTCATACTCAGGAAATTGCAGATAAATTTCCGCTCACTAAATTCAAGACTAAATCTAAATACTACTGGCGGAAAACAAAATAATACTAAATGCGTTAAAATCGCGAATGAATCGAAATAAGAACCCCAGCGTTCGCCTCAGAAAAAGTTTATTTTTCAGTGACTTAATGACTGAACGACTCAAGGATAAAACTTAAAGTGAAAGACTCAAGATTAAAAAAATACGGAAAGATCGAAAGTCAAGCCGAAGACTGAAAGACTTAAGCCAATGACTCAAAGACCTAGGCGAAGATTTAAGGGCTAACATTGACTGAAATGACTCAAAATGTATTACAAGATTTGAACTCGATGTTTCCCGCTCTGGTACGACTTTGAAATGCAGTGTGAAGTGGTCATAAACAACCACGAAGCTTGCACAGAGAACGGAACTCAACTGGGAAGGGATGCTTCAGTGTGGTTCACCAAGTTTCAGGTTCTCATCATCTTTCAAGCTGAAGCACATGCTATGAGATGTGCAGCCACGGATATATGAGGGAGCAAGCCAGGGCCCATGCCCTGTGCGGCAAATTCAGGGGGCGGCAAATTCAAGCTTGGCAGACGTATGGTCAAAGTTGCGTTAATGATGAGTTGTAACGAATGTAACGATACAACTCATCAATATCGCAACTTGGAAGCCTTGGAAGAAATTAAGCAAACTTATCATGCTCTGGAAGCTAAGTATGATGCAGGTCAGCTCTCATTTGCTATAAAGAATTTTACATTTATTCTCAATTTGACAATTTGGGCTACCATTTTTTGCGAAATCAATCGAGTTAATATCGAAATTCAAAAAGAGGATATAATCAATGCACGTTCCGTCACTTTAATGAATGGGCTACTGAAAACTTTGCAAAAAATTATACAAAATTCAATTGAAAATTGAATAAAAGAGGCGTTGAGCCTATTCTGCCAAATGAACGAATTCCGAAATGCAAGAAACAAATTTGATGATATGTGTGATGACGAATTACGAACACTTCGACCTGTTCAACTCTTTCCTTTTCTAAAGAAATAATGATGGTATTTGATCTATTCATATCAGAAATTATAAAGAGGTTTGATTGTGCTACCATACTGAATTCGAATTTTGCATTTCTCAATGGTGCTGAAATTCTGAACATGACAACTGAAGAACTGCAAAAGCATGGAGCAGATCTGGCTCGAAAGTACGAGGGAGATATAAATACCGTAGAATTATGTCAGGAACTGTACGTTATTGAAGAACAAGCTCCATTTTTATTTGGTGATTTAAAAAAGGCCAAGGTTTCTGTCTCTTGCAACAGATCTATATGCGCACGATTTGCAGGATGCCTTCCCTAATATATCTATTGCTCTGCGAATTTATTCTACTCTTCCTACTACATCCGCAAGCTGTGAGCAAAAATATTGCAAACTGAAACTTATTTAAAGTTATTTGCGATCATCTATGAGCCAGGAACGTTTGTCAAGTCACGCAATCTTAGCGATACAAAATTGATTTGTTTGCAGAACAAAAAGCTAGAAGAATAAAACTGTAATTTTAATTTGAAATACAATACAATAATACATCGTTTTATTTCAGACCCTATCCTGTGCTTTCCTAACAACAATATAAGTATGTCCTACACGTCCATGTATGTATATTTGTAAATAAATAGGGTAAACACAGAAAGAGCAGCGCTAGATAGGTCCTTGTGGCGTTCTGCCCGCGAGGCCTATGTCCATCGTTAGGCGTCTGATGGCTGAATGATAAAGGTGAAAATATAGACGGGCGAGGGCGGCATTTTTCAGTTTTTGCCCCGCCTCGAAAAAATTTAAGATCCGGGGCTGGAGATGTGTGCGCAGGAGTGCCTCGAAAGGGGCACCCGGAGAGTAATGATCCGTATACTGTCAGATAACCTCAAGCAGCATTGAAAGCTCTGAAGTTAGACACTTGAGAGTATAAGTTGAATTGGGACTGCAAACAACCCCTGGGAGAAATCTCCGACGTCAGGAAATTAGGTCCCAGGAAACTGATAAACTTTATACGAAGTCTGGGAATCCCGAGCTTCGAATAGATTAATGGTTCTGCAGAAAAGATCTAATAGGTCTAAGTGCTTGTGAGGCTGCATAGCCTGTACAACCCCCTCCTACAATCTACAATCACAATCTATCGTTGAACGGCAAAGCAGAAGATAAACCAAAAGACCTTGGCCAAAGTTACCAACCAACATCCACCATTTTCCACCATTATTCGTATCATGAATAATTTTTCACTAGTCATGCGGAAGTAGAAAGCCACTAGGTACTCACATAATTATATAAAAACCTCTCTTCCTCTGCCAACGCGAGCAATTTCCCATATATCATAGTATCACACGTCTATTGTCTTTCTCTATTTCATTACCGACACGCCGTACTACCTGTTCTACCGAGCGCAACACGAAAACATTCAGACCCGCCGGAAGAAGGTATCGTCGACTGAATGGAGCGTATCAAAAAACGAATGTTTTACCGGGTATTTTGGTTACGTAACCTTGAAAAGGCCAGTGAACACCTTGCTGCGTGAGGGGGTACCTACAGGTGGCTGGCTGGCTATGTATCACTTATTAGAATTGATTATGTATGGACTTGCAAATGCGAAGAGTGAGAGAATCGGCGATTTTTTTATGACGCACGCTACGCGATTGTCTCACTACTGGTTCAATTAAATTATCACCAGAACAGGTAAGCGGTGCAGGGTGGGGCGCATTTACATATTAGGGCAATGTCCTTTTCATGCCTTTTGAATGCTTGTAGCACGACGTAACGCTTTGGGAAAAATTCCGAAGAATAAACACGACGAATGAGAGTTACTAGGTTTCGTTACAAGGTTGCGCATCGATTACACGCCCAATACAAAACAAAGTTATAATACCATTGGCGTCCACTGAAACTGTCTAGGAGTTCGGAGCTGATTTATATCAAGAAGAGAATAACGTTCAGAAAATTGCGTGTTTTTGATTAATCTTTTTGATAATTTCTCCTTATCAGAAGAGTTATTATGCTGCCAAATCAAAAGCCATGAATAAACCAGCAATAACGATGTTGCTGAATATCTGATAGTTAATCATACTTACAAGGCAAGTAACCACACGGTCTGATGGTAAGGCCCTGGCGGTGATATCAACACCAAATCGCGTTTGGAACCAAAGATTTTCATCATGTCCCCTCAATAAATTCACCGCAGAACGGTATATTTGTCATATAATATTGTAGTTTTCTGTCATTTACTATGTTTTTTCCATTTCACTAAGTGAATGTCGGATCATAACCAAGTAGTCATAAGTAATACAGTAATTTCACCATTTGAATTTCAGTTACACTGTGTTTTCCCTTTTCCAATTTCCTATTTGTTAGCGCGTTATTAGAGGGCTGTGGTCCCTGTTTTATTGAGGGTATATTCGTGCTTATTGTGATTAGCAGTAGTTTTGAATAGTTGAAAATTAGAAAGGTAAGTTAAAGTAAGCAAAATATAATAAACATCAGTGTTATTAAATAAAATAACAACTTTCAACTGTACAATTGAATTGTCAATAAATATTTCTGAATTGCATTTTTCTATAATATAAAGATCTACAGTACACAAAATTCATTATAAATATAATAAATAGAAACCAACGGCAACAATCAGTATTTGCATAGACAATATACAGGGGCAGAATTTCCTTGTCTATATATTGTTAAGATGTATAAATTGTAGTGGTTTCACACTGTATAATACTTCTAGCAGCAGCGAACTGGAACGAATGGCACTCATAAAGAAAGCAGGTGGGAAAAGAAGTCGGAGGTCACGAGTACGAAGCACGTATTTTGATTTTTGTGAAAGAGGTGGTAATAAGACAAATTTTTCTATATCCATTACTGAGTTCGATCCTAAGTCCGATTACATTAAAGACTGGTTGAATATCGTTGATCAGCATGCAACTTGTTTTAAATGGGATGATAATATGACCAAATCCGTGGCTCTAAGTAAACTGAATGGTACTGCTTCACAGTGGTTCCAAACTTATATTTAAAAGGAAAGAGGTTGGGCAAATTTTTCTTGGTATAAATGGAAAAAAAGTTCTATCGACAACATTCCAGTCAGTTAGAAATACGTATAAAATTTTTATGGACGTGGCAAACCACAAACCGTTAGAGGATGAATCTTTTGATTCGTTTCATTTCGATCATTTAGCTAAGATAGAGTCATTAAAGGTTAATTTTTCTGATGCAGACAAGGTGTCACTCATTGTTGGGGCAATCTATGACGATACGGTTGCGTCAGTAAGTGCATCTAATATAACAGATCTAAATCAGTTAGCCAGTTACCTTAGAGATACAACGTATGCTCAACCAGGGTCAAGCAAAAGGGATATATCAAATCCTGTTTGCACTGTCAGTTTCACAAATTACCTGTAGGCAAGAAGCCAGGGTTTCTTTTTTCCATTCATAAATACCCCCGTCCTTTTCATACTGTTCACTTGGACCATGTAGGGCCTTTCGTTGAAAGAAAAAAGGGAAATAAATACATTTTAGTAATAGTTGACTCTTTCACGAAATTCACGTTTATAAGTGCTTTACCGACTTCCAAGACTTCACCTGTACTGGAAGAATTGCGTAAACTAATATTCATCTTCGGAGTGCCCCTCCGTATTATATCCGATGCTAGAAAAGCATTTTCCTCAAATAAATTCTCCACTTTTTACGAAGAACAAGGTATACGCCATTACCAAAATTATATCGCAATACCGCGGGCAAACGGACAGGTATAATAAAACCATTATCGATGCTGCCGCCACGATGGGTGCCGATCTAGAGGCAGACGATTGGGACACTAATATCCCAAAGATTCAACTAGCAATAATTAGCACCTTCAATAAAACTATCAAAACAACACCAAGCGAGGTTTTGATGGGCATTCAGTTGAACTTAGGGAATGATCGTTACGTAAACCATACCCATGAATACCCTTTGATTGATGTCACTAAATTAAGACATGAAGTGGCTGAAAGACTAGAAAAAAACCGCAAGATGCAAAACGAAACCTTCAATAGGAAACGAAGAGCAGCTCCAACGTACAGCGTAGGGGAATTGGTACTCGTAAAAATCACCAGTTTCAAAAACGATGGAAACAGTAAAAAGTTAATCGAAAAATACAAAGATCAATTCAGAATAGCGGAAAGTTTAGGAAGTGACAGATATAAAGTAAAGGAAGATTTAGGTTCTGAGCGATGCCGAAACGGAAAACGCTATGAAGGAGTTATTGGCGTCGAGGATCTGAAACCCTTCTCTACAAGAGATGATGATTGGTGAGTACAATTCTGACTAACTTAGGGATCAAACTAAGATCATGGTTCAGGAATGGTTCAGAAATGGTTCATAAACTTAGGGAATAAACTAGGTTGAACAAAAATAAAAAGAGTAAACTTAGGGAATAAACTAAGACGAACAAAATAGAGTAAACTAAGGGAATAAACTGAGTTGAAGAAAAAAAATGTAGGAGGGTACATTTAGGGAGTAAACTAAGTTACCATTAATACTAAGAAGTTATGAATTTGGTTAACCGCAAACCACACATAGAGACATAAACTATGGTGGTATTAGCTGATTTAGGTGTGATATTCATTTGGCTGATTTGGGGATGAAACCAAAATCATAAAATATCAAAGCTTCATATTTTTTTTTACAGATTATCCTTATACCAATTTGAGGACAAATGGTTATGCAGGATGGCCTAATGTTAGGATGTATAAATTGTAGTGGTATCACACTGTATAATACTTCTATGTGACGCATGTAGTTATCTGTTAGTTATGTAAGATGGGGATAAGGGTCGAGTCATGTGAATGTGAAATGTTTTAGGTAAATCAGTCTTAAACTGACTTTGTACGAGAGCAGTAATATATATTTTGGTAAATATACGGTGTTTAAGTGTTAGTGCCCCCAGTGTCCTGACAATGTCGATTGCGAAGTGGTATTCAAAAGTAAGCACAGAAATTTGATTTGTGATATCCGCCAGCATGTTTTTATTATCTATCAGATCATAATGCTCAAGTATGAACATTCGGCTTAACACGAATAGAAAATCAAATGCCAGCAAAAATGGTAGTAATCACCGGTCTGAAAACACTAGTGGAAATCAATCCCAATGTGCCAAAAGACAAATCTCGTTTAATATGATTTTTCAAATTTGGAATGCTATTCTCATTTCTCACAGACTAATGATGAAAATTATGATGATTATGATGGTAAGCTTGGTAGAAAATAAGTATTCAACTTTACAATATTTCCTTTGTAAAAAAATGTATCAATACTATGATTGACAGATTCATGGTTACACCAAAATTTTTTTGAAAAAAAACGAAGGAAAATTTTCGAGAATTTTCGAGAATATTCATTTCATTCAATGAATGTTTTTCACCTATAGTAATATAATTTAGTACATGTCCAAGGAAAATCGATTTATATCTTACCGCAGAAACCTTGAAACATCTACTCAATCCTCTCTTGAAAATATCTCATCTAATTCTGTCAGAACCTTGCTGTTGAAGATACACCAGCAGTGTCAACAAATACTTTGTTTTTTTTTACAAAATATTTATAGGTGTTCAGGCATGATTGTTTCAAACGTTCTTTTCATTTGACTTTTTGTATTTAAATATCAAATACCCTGGAGATGTAGAATGCTCACTAGAATTCATTCAAGACTAGTGTTGTAGTAAGAATATAAAAGTATCATTGTTAACGAAATAAGTGTTGTCTTTTATGAACAAATCATTGTAAAAACCTTTCCATGTGATAAAACTCATCAAAATGACAGAAATATTTCAATCACATTGTATAAAATTATCGATAAGTAATATATTCAAAATATCCATAGACAATATATATTTTTTTCGTCTAACTGAAAAACAGTTTTTGTAGGAATTATTATTGGCCACATAGCCATTTATTTCATAAGATGATAAGTTTTTTTATCGTTTACAGAAGTTGATGCAGTACCTAAAAGTAAAATTGCACCGATAGCACAAATTGAAAAAGCAGTATATATTGGGTATTATTATTCAGATATACTGGTAGGTACTCTAATAACATTTTACAGAATCGATGTTAAAATTCAGCTCAATAACGTTGGTCATAAAATAACCAACGTTATTTATCTAAATTTAACAGTTCTATTTTTTATAGTGTACATCCATATTATTAATGTCTAGGTTTCTACTAATATTGAACCCATATGAACGGTGGTATTCCACAAGACTCCATTCTAGCTTCAGTATCCCTAGAACTTGAAAGAACTGGTTTATTGTTAGAAACATATGTTGTCCAGGATCTAGCTTTGCGTATGACAGTTGAAAGTCTTCATTAGCTTTCATCACCAAATGCAATGCAATAGAAAAGTTAATGGTAAGAACAAAGGTCTGGCTAGAATTCCAGGGTGAGCCACATTGATAGTATGAAATATAAATTCAAAAAATTTCCTATTATGCAAGGTTCTAACTGTAAATTATGTTAACAAACTTAAAACTCTCACTACAGAAAATATTGTGCTTACCTTCGCTGTGGTCGTAACATCTTATATTGTTTTCAGAACCAAAAAACTTTTATGGTGAGTGCAACATTTCGTCATATTTTACACGCCATGATTTATCATTATGACAGTAAACTAAATTGAGACATTTATAATAATTCCATAAATGAGTCAAAATAATCCCACTGCATCGTTTGATGGGCCGTGGTGGTCGGCTGGTAGTGCGTTCGTCGTGGGTTCGATCCACCGATTCACCGGTCTCGTGCATGGCATCACACGTTAAAAGGTAGGGGCTGCGTCTTCCCTAGCTCACACAAGTCTCTCGAAGACTTCTGAGGGTTGCGCGTAGGGGTGCAATCGGTTGACGGAAATAACAATTTTAACAATTTAACCTAATTTTTGGGATTTACTCACCTTAAGAAAACCCTTCAACTTTTCAAAAAGAGAACCCCTTTTAAATATGTCGTTACTCGAGTTTCGAAGGCATTTTCAGAACCCTCAATATGAAAGTGTTATACAAGACTTCGTATAAACTACAACGAATCTTGGGTAATTCCAAAGATAAGACAGAAAAAAAGAAGTTGGGGATTTGTGAAATTAGCTGTAAGGACTGCGAGAAGAAGTATGTGGGGCAAACTAGAAGGGCCATGAAACTGCGATTCAAAGAGCACATTGCTCATAATCAGATTTTCGGGGCCAGAAAAATCGAATGCGGCCCAACATGCTTCGAATCACGATCACCGATTTGATGATATAAGTTTGAAACTAATAAGACAAGCTCATGACCATAGACTCTCCAATGCATTCGAGAGTCTGGAAAATAAATGCTGATAAATACCCTATACCAAATAGCCAACCAAAGTTCATAGTACAAAAAAGGTTTCCCCTCTTCATATATTTCTTTGCATTACTCGGAAATGATGATATAGCCTCTAAACAACACTCGCTTCTCATAAACGCGAGAAACTCCTATCTTAGTTTTCAGTGCCAGAAATGTGGTCGGTGATGTGAAAATCAATGTGGATTGCTACAGTTGAATGCACAACAAATTAAGGCCTAATTATGGATTCGCATTTAAAATTCAAATGTCATGTGAACAAAATTAGCAATGGCAACATTAAATGAAGGTAATATTCGCAAATTGACAATATCTAAACAAGAAGGTGAAAACTATTCCATGGGATTCCCTGAGCCATTCCATGTTCAATTTTGGTGGTGCAGTTTTTATTGCATGTATTGATTCGGAACTCCATACGTCACCTTAGAGCAGCACTGTAATTATTAACGCAACAGTGAATCGTGGAGGATTATTCCCAGCCGAAACAAGCTTCAATCATTCAGACTTTCACATCTGAAAGCCCACACCAGCTGGGAACCGAACCTGGGACCTCTTGGTCACCAGGCAGGCGCTTGTCCCCGTCTGCAAGTCGTATTATTATTATTTTTATAATTTCGGGCCCTGTCTCCTATGCTCCGATACTCCGGCGGGCACGCTGATGGCATTTACCCAAATAACCACTCCCCACGTCCGTGGGGTAAGTGACTATTGGGTCCTGTCAACAAATGCGTGCACTTGGATACGGAAATCGGAGAACAATTGCCTCATCCGGCTAGCTCAAGCATCTCCAAGTGCAGCATCATCGCAATTATCCAGAAACTCCGGAACTCTTCTTTCAGGATCAGTCAGGAACAGTACGAATTCTTTCTTAATGTCGTTGGTGTTAACCAACGACGTTTCATCTATCTAGGCCAGGCCGTAGATTTCCAGGAGGAGCTATGACCTGGCCAGAAATACTTTAAATGTTAATATTTACATTTAGAAATAGTATATACAAATGAGCCACCCGGGCTACCACTCGGTAGGACAACTAAACTCTGGTCTGTAGCTCCCGGATTACTGTTTTTTCCAGCCAAAACGGGCTCCTTAAATAGATAAACTGGACATTTACTTCAGCCAATGCCGAAGCAAAGTCGCTGGTGGGCGGAGCCTATTGGAGCTCCGCTCCCAGATATACTCTTCGAGTAAGATTTTATTTTAGTATTTCTGGCCGAGGTTGACACTCCCCCCCTTCAAGGAATCGCTTGGCGAAGGGATGAAACGTCGTTGGTTTGTCCTGAAAAGGATCTTTCTTTTTTTTGGGCTCTTGGCCTTCATTACTTTCTATATTTACATGCTGCAAAAGAGCCTAAAAAGAAGAGATATGATTAATATAATTAAATCGTTCAGTACTGCTCGTGACTGTCCAAACTCGTCGATGTTTGAGTTTCCAACTTATCGTAGGGATGGATTCCAGGATACTCCTTTACGAGACTTTTAAGCAACGGGATGTTACATATTTCCACATACGCTCGTTATCCAGCTTCTACGGAGAAACCACATAATCACTTCGCCCTTGCCCACTGGCTAAGGACAACCAACCGTTGGCGAGGTAGCTTCCACTACGTCAAATTACCCCAGCCTCCTGGCATGGGAACAACTGGCTGGCTGCGGGAATGGTACATTACCACTCGAATACACGAAGGATATGGGCACTCGGTTCCACTGGCATAACTCGCTTCAGAATCATCTCGAAAGTGCATCCAAGAAAACCTTCCGATAAGTTCCTCCTTGTCCGGGTTACTGGAATTTTCTGGGCCCTGCCTTCCACTGAAGTGCAACGCTAAACTTATAGTTTGCTGAGCCCCACGTTGAGCGCCATGTCAACAAATGCGTGCACTTGGATACGGAAATCGAAGAACAATTACCTCATCCGGCTAGCTCAAGCATCTCCAAGTGCAGCATCGTCGCAATTATCCAGCAACTCCGGAACTCATCTTTCAGGATCAGTCAGGAACAGTACGAATTCTTTCTTAATGTCGTTGGTGTTAACCAACGACGTTTCATCTATCTAGGCCAATGCCGAAGCAAAGTCGCTGGTGGGCGGAGCCTATTGGAGCTACGCTCCCAGATATACTCTTCGAGTAAGATTTTATTTTAGTATTTCTGGCCGAGGATGACAGTCCGCGAATAATGTGCCCTGTCAGACGAAGTGAACCAAGGATGACGGCCTTCTGCACTCGTCCGGCGAAGATTTCTGACATGTGACAAACCGGTATGATTCTTGAATTGGAGAGCAATGTGTCCATCATTCAATCAAAGACTCCTATGATCAAATTCACCATTTCAACATAATGGTTTGGGTAAAGCCCGCGGAGTTCGAAGAGTAAATCTCGATATTCAGTCCGATTTTCCTCCGCTATTCAGACGAAATTCGTTTCGCCTGGAGCGGAAAATTCCAGATGTCCTACTTTGGTGGTCGAGGAGGAATGCTACATCAAGCTTGTATTTGCCTGAGGGCATTTTTATTATTATGAAGTTATTGGTTGTCAATTTCCAGAAACTGTATGTTGACAAATGGAAAACAAATAGATAGAAGATTAATTTAGGGTACTATAAGAATAAAAGTAGCTAATTTGATGGAGGTGTTGGTAATGAGTGCGCTTAATCTTTCAGATATATAGGGTAGAATTAGTAGTTTGAGTTTAGTAAGCTTTCAGCTCCCAAAGATGTAAACTTTGTTGGCGAAGCGTGCGTCGAATGTAAACTGACGTAGTGTTGTTTCCAAATATCACTTTATTAGAAGTTCATGGACCAACCTCCTCGAAGTTAGTGAATGTCTCACATTTGTATCCCTATTTCAACATTATAAAACCTTTTCATATTTTCAAAATGTAATAACTATAGGTAACTCCTAACTACGGTTAGTTTGTGGATAAGTGATCCATCTGACAAACATTCCAGTCTAATACTCATCGTACTTTGCTGAATTTATGTCGCTAACTGCATTTTCCTCGACATTGGCCGTCTATCCAGCAGCATCAGATACAGTAAGAGTTGATAAAGTTGTGACATTTTTCTTTTGGAACCAAACCCCTCAAAATTATTATTTTTGGGGTACTCTAAACTCGACTGCCAATATAGAGGACTAGAACAAGAATTATATCAAAAGAGCTCTCAGAAAAACCAACAGCATTATCATGTGACATATTTCTTTTGGAACCCAACCCCTCCCAGTTGATATTTCTGGGGGACTCTAAAATCGAACAACAATTTAGGGGATTAGAACAAGAATTATTTCAAGAGACTAGAAAGACTAGAGCATTATCATGTGATGTTTCCTTCGGAACACACCGTCTCCCCAAATAATATTTCTTGGGGACTCTAAAATCGACCACCATTTTAAAGATTAGAACAAGAATTATTTCGAAAGAGCTCTCAGAAAGACTCGACAGCATTATCATGTCACATGACTTTTTTTGGACCCACACCCCTCTAAATAATATTTCTGAGAGACTCTAAAATCAACCACCAATTTAGAGGTTTGAAACAAGAATTTCGAAAGAGATCTCAGAAAAACTCGACAGCATTATCATGTGACATGTTTCTTTCGGAACCTACCCCCACTCCAAATAATATTTCTGGGGGAATCTAAAATCAACCACCAATTTAAGAATTAAAACAAGAATTATTTCGATATAGCTCTCAGGAAGACTCGATAGCACTATCATGTGACATGATTCTTTTTGAACCCACAAATAATATTTCTATGGGAATCTGAAATCGATCACCAATTCAGGGGACTAGAACAAGAATTATTTCGAATGAGCTCTCAGAAAAACTCCACAGCATTATCATGTGACATATTTCTTTTGGAATCCAACCTCTCCCTGTTAATATAGCTGGGGGAATCTAAAATCGACCTCCAATTCAGGGGATTTAAACAAGAATCACTTCGAGAGAGCTCTCAGAAAGACTCGACAGCATTGTCATGTGTCATATTTCTTTTGGAACTCAACCTCTCTTGGTTAATATTTCTGGAGGACTCTAAAATCGACCACCGATTTAAGGATTGGAAGAAGAATTATTTCGAAAGAGCTCTCAGAAAGACTCGACAGCATTATCCTGTGACATGTTGCCTTTCGAACCCAGCGCCACTCCAAATAATATTTCTGGGGGAATCTTAAATCAACCAGCAATTAAAGAATTAGAACAAGAATTATTTCGATGTAGCTCTCAGGAAGACTCGATAGCACTATCATGTGACATGATTCTTTTTGAACCCACAAATAATATTTCTATGGGAATCTGAAATTGATCACCAATTCAGGGGACTAGAACAAGAATGATTTCGAATGAGCTCTCAGAAAAACTCCACAGCATTATCATGTGACATATTTCTTTTGGAATCCAACCTCTCCCTGTTAATATAGCTGGGGGAATCTAAAATCGACCTCCAGTTCAGGGGATTTAAACAAGAATTACTTCGAGAGAGCTCTCAGAAAGACTCGACAGCATTGTCATGTGTCATATTTCTTTTGGAACCCAACCCCTCTCGGTTAATATTTCTGGAGGACTCTAAAATCGACATCCGATTTGAGGATTAGAAGAAGAATTATTTCGAAAGAGCTCTCAGAAAGACTCGACAGCATTATCCTGTGACATGTTGCCTTTCGAACCCAGCGCCACTCCAAATAATATTTCTGAGGGAATCTTAAATCAACCAGCAATTTAAGAATTAGAACAAGAATTATTTCGATATAGCTCTCAGGAAGACTCAATAGCACTATCATGTGACATGATTCTTTTTGAACCCACAAATAATATTTCTGTGGGAATCTAAAATCGATCACCAATTCAGGGGACTAGAACAAGAATTATTTCGAATGAGCTCTCAGAAAAACTCCACAGCATTATCATGTGACATATTTCTTTTGGAACCCAACCCCTCTCGATTAATATTTCTGGATGACTCTAAAATCGACCACCGATTTAAGGATTAGAAGAAGAATTATTCCGAAACAGCTCTCAGAAAGACTCGACAGCATTATCCTGTGACATGTTTCCTTTGGAACCCACCACCACTCCGAATAATATTTCTGGGGGAATTTTAAGTCAACCAGCAATTTAAGGATTAGAACGAGAATTATTTCCAGATAGCTTTAAGGAAGACTCGACAGCACTATCATGTGACATGATTCTTTTGGAACCCACACAACTCCAAGTAATATTTTTGTGGGAATCTAAAATCGACCACCAATTTAGTGAAATAGAACAAGAATTATTTCGAAAGAGCTCTCAGAAAAACTCCACAGCATTATCATGTGACAATTTTTTTTTGGAATCCAACCCCTCCCAGTTAATATTTCTGGGGGACTCTAAAATCGACCTCCAATGCAGGGGATTTAAACAAGAATTACTTCGAGAGAGCTCTCAAAAAGACTCCACAGCAATGTCATGTGTCATATTTCTTTTGGAACCCAACCCCTCCCGGTTTATTTTTCTGGGGGACTCTAAAATCGACCACCGATTTGAGGATTAGAAGAAGAATTATTTCGAAAGAGCTCTCAGAAAGACTCGACAGCATTATCCTGTGACATGTTGCCTATCGAACCCAGCGCCACTCCAAATAATATTTCTGGGGGAATCTTAAATCAACCAGCAATTTAGGGATTAGAACAAGAATTATTTCCAGATAGCTCTCAGGAAGATTCGACAGCACTATCATGTGACATGATTCTTTTGGAACCCACACAACTCCAATTAATATTTCTGTGAGAATCTAAAATCGACCACCAATTTAGAGGATTAAAGCAAGAATTATTTTGAAATAGCTCTCAGAAAGACTCGACAGCATTATCATGTGACATGTTTCCTTTGGAACCCACCCCCACTCCAAATGATATTTCTAGGGTAATTTGAACTCGACCACCAATTTAAGGATTAGAACAAGAATTATTTCGAAAGAGCTCCCAGAAAGACTCGACAGCATTATCATGTGTCATGTTTCCTTTGGAACCCACCCCCACTCCAAATGATATTTCTAGGGTAATTTGAACTCGACCACCAATTTAAGGATTAGAACAAGAATTATTTCGAAAGAGCTCCCAGAAAGACTCGACAGCATTATCATGTGTCATGATTACTTTGGAACCCAACCACTCTCACTTAATATTTCTAGGGGACTCCAAATTGACCACAAATTTAGATGATTAGAACAACAAATATTTGGAAAGAACTCTCAGAAAGGCTCGACAGCATAATCACGTGACATGACTATTTTGAAATCCAACCCCTCCCAGTAAATATTTCTGGGGGACTCCAAATCGACAACAAATTTAGGGGATTAGAATAAGAATTATTTGGAAAGAGCTCTTAGAAAGACTCGACAGCATCTCCAGTGTGAAAAAATCACTCATGTAAGCCAAAACTGTGTTTGATCCTCTCAGCAAGACATCTCACATGCTTCACGCTAGTACGCCACTGTCCGCTATACACAGCTTTATAACAAAAGGATAAAATTCTCCTCCATCCTGGCAGTTACGCAAGACGAAGAACATAAATAAAATCTCCCATCTGCTGTGAAATACAAGTGATTCTTTACAATGGTTGTAAATAGAAGAGTTTTCAACTTTTCTCGGAAAACACCTGTTGTAATCTTTCTGGGAAAAATTATAAAGCCTTTCCCGCAGTATTTATGGCTGTTCCAGAATGTAAGTCCTTTCGCTTAATTAATCTCAAGAACTGGCTAATTTACATGTACCGAGGCCTAATGATCGCGGAATGATTACCCTGTTTAACAAATCCTGTAAAGGGTATAATTGGCTTCCACTGGGACTGGGGTAGAAATGTAAGAGACTTACGTCTTTATACATTATAGTTTGAAAGTTTTAAAACCCATTCAGTAATGAAAAATCCTAAAATTACCTATAATTAATTCGGAACAAGCAATAAATACTTTAATCAAATTGATACTTGTCGATAAAAATCTACTGACAGTAGTTTCATTTTTTTGATATACTAAACCATTAATTAAAAATCAAACTTTTTCATTTTCTCTTAATTATACATTATGGGAAGTTTTGATTCATTTCGCGATTAAAATCATGTATTTAATGCAATTGATTCAAATCATTTCAACATTTCCGGTATGGACGTTGTACAAAAAAATCTCAGCTTTTTTAAATTTTCAATCGATAATTCTACCGTCTGGTTTACCTCAATATGTACAGTTTCTATATCTAGCAACTATCAACCTATCGCACTACTATCTGTTATTTCAAAGGTCTTCGAAAAAGCAATGAACATGGAGCAATGAAATATACAGGACGATTAGGAATTGTGAATGATTATGGTTTCCGTCATCAGATATCAACTAGTGATCTGCTGGATTATGTCTCACCGTGGCATTAGATGGCTTGCCTCCCCCAGTTGCTTTCTTTGCTCTAACTTTCTCTCAGACAGATCTCTCCACGTGGTGTTTGATGGAGTTTCATCTGACACTCCACCTATAAATGCTGGTATACCGCACCAACACTGTTTCTCTTCACATCATTGCTGTATTGGGAGCTACCTCATGCCCAGTGCATTCATAGCTTTGTGGATGAATTCATACCGCATTCTCCTCCAAAATTCCGATATCAGCCAGTGTAACTAGAAGAGAACGGGGAAGGAATATGAACGATTTAAATATGGACTTAACAAAATTTCGAGAAAGGGGATCCAACAACTTGGAAGAATTCAATAAAATCCAAACATGTCTTTTTTCCAGTAAGGCCGATATCACAGTGGCCAACGTAACTTTGTCAGGAGTGTCCATACCCATGAAGCCCCCATTTTGATGCTCGGTATTACCATCAGCAGAACCTTGTCCTGTCATTGGCCGCAGTGGAGGGCCTGAAACGGGCCCCCCACGTTCAAACCAAACCTTGTTCTGGGAGAGCCATGTGAAGTACATTGTCAAAGTGCCTATCAAAAACTTATTCTGTTCCGTGTAGCAAGATATTTCACTTCCCATCAGTTGACTGTGATTTATAAAGAACAGATTCGACTTGTCTTTGAATACTATTCCCATATATGGGCAGCCCCTAAACATACAGTGAAACATTTAGATTCTGCCCATTTGTCTCGTGGATGATGCTGAGCCTGTAAGCTCACTCACTTCCCTGGAACACCGCAGAAAGGTCGGCAATCTGTCTCTGTTTTACTGTTATTTTCATGGACGATGCTCTTCTGAAATATCATCAATCGTTCCACATTAGCGGTCCCATCGAGACTGACCCGTCGAGGTCAGTCTTCACATCCCTTCGACGTCACTCAGACATGCCGAACATCACTTACCTCTTCCAACGAACGGCAAAGCTTTGGAACTCACTACCTAAGGAAGTGTTCCCAGAGGCATACAGCCTGCAAAAATTCAAGACGAACACCAACCTACTTTTCCTCGGCGCTCACGATGTTCTTTGAACAGCACAGGAATTTCCTCTTCGTGCGAACCAAAACATGAAAAAAAAATATATGTACGAATCACCTTCAACCTTCTCATACCCCAACCACTTCAATTTCTGGCTGCTGACTTTTACTACTCTATAATCCGAATTTGTTTGGAATTCCTGCAATTTTCTGCTGACAAAGTAATTGTTCCTACAAATTTTTTTTATTTTTTATATTTATTGTATTTCTTTTATTTCACCATTTTCAGGACCTTGTTCTGTTATTTCAATTGAGCTTCACCATTTCGTCTGTCGTTACCTCTCTTGTTTTCCTTTTGCTCCGAAATTTCCAGCAGCCGTCTTTCCCTTGAGCTTACGATCTTCTTTTTCTTGTTTTTTCTTAAACCTTATAATAATTCTGGCTTACATACTCTTTCTGCCCTCTGATATCGTGTTAAAGCATTAAGGTCTTCGAATTTTTCCAAAATCAGTAAAGGGAGATGAGAACCTTAGTTCAGATTTCAAATTTCACTTGAGTTTCTTTACTGATAGAGAACGTAAATTATAATAGCTCACTCATTTAAGTATAAGATACAAAAGTTTCAAATGGTAACTTTAGAGGATTCTCGAGTAGAAGTGATTTTTCATCAATATGGAATTCGTACATCAGCCCCACGAATGAGGGTTTTTCATACAGCAGTGGGGGCACTGTCGGGACCATATGGGGTTCTATATTACAAGCAAAGAAGATTCAAATAATTTCATACAATTTTCCAAAGTTACTCAAACTAATATGACTCTTCACTTCTATTCAACGAAACCATTGTTGTTGTTAAAATTGTTGAAATTGTTATTTCAGTGGAAATGAAACAGGAAGATTTAGTACAACAAGTAAAGAGAAAAAGATAGAAAAAATGAAAAAGAAGATAGAAAAAATTATAAAGAAAACAGGAAAAACAAGCAGGAACGCAAAAAATGCCTTTAACGACTTGAGCAAGAAGAAAAATAAGATGAGAAAGGCAGTCAATTTCGTTTCATTTTCATCGTCAGATATTTTACCAAAAATCCAGCACTGACTATAAGCAATTTTTATGACGTATTCATCCGTATTCATCCTTATTCATAATAGAGTCTCCCCAAAAGCGCAATGAAACATCAAGAGAGAAAACCGACAGCGTTCGTTGAGGAGATAACGGTGACGAGAAAATGATCATGCAAATGAGTTGCAACTCTCCGGGAATTGGATTAGGTAACTAAAACAATCGAGGAATTAATTTTTATTCGAAAAACTTAATTTATCCGCGACGACGAGAAGGAAAAAGACGTCGAAAGTTAAAGTTATTAACTTTTTAAAACAATATTCCGCCGTCCAGTGTCAACTTATAATTAAAACGGGAAACTTTACCAATTTAGACGTTCGTTTCCCTTTGCCAATAAAAGTATCTGTTTAAATATTTAGTGATACCTGTCCTTCCGAAGGACATTAATTGATCACCAGCGTTTCATCGTTTCCTAATGGGTGGTGGATTCACGAACAAAATCGCTTGATAAAACTAAAATGGATTTTAAAAAAAACAGAGAGGCAAAATAAGAACCATCAGTCGAAGATTGTTGAAAATACCAGAAACGAAAACTCGAAATAGATTGATTCAATATTGTCAATATAATATACTACTGGCTCTGCAATGTCAGTGCCCGAACAAATTGAGCGTTGCTCACCCGCCGAGGTTGGCAAGGCCTCCCACCCCAACCCAAAGAGTTAGGACCTTGGCCACCTCTACCGTAGTACAGTATTCTTTTTATTATCCAGCGAAACTCCGCCCCCTAGAGGACAAGTCCTTGTGAAGGGGTGTCAAGTTGCCTTGACGGGGCTTCTCAACCCCCTAGGTACTCATGTTAGTCAGATTCCTCCAGCCTATGTTGGATGGTTAACCGTTCGTGGCTATGTAGCCGCTACCATGTTGACTGGACAAGGACCCGCGGCTTTCAACCAAAGGTGTTTGGAATCGCCGCAGTAAGGTACAATTTGTTATACTCTAGAGTCCACTCTTTCGCGGCCACAGGGTTCCCAACAGTTTTCATTATACAGATGTGACATAAGATCCTCTCGCCGTGCGTACGGAAGCAATTCTGGGCCATGAGTCCGGTCGTCGAGTATTCTGATTGGCAGATTACCACCTCAGGTACCACCTCAGGACCCAGTTGCAATGCATGTAGTCGTTTCCTCCCAGAAAGAAACGTGTCGCTCTAGCCCGCTGACGAGTGATAAGTTGACATCCCCTAGCCTCGTACCAACGAACTCTATTCCGAGGTAGGTCCAGGACCGCACGCTGGCGGATTGCCTGCCTCCTGATAGAGAAAACAGATCCAGACCTTCTTGTGGCTTCCCGATGCTACCACGGAAAATTTTGCAGGATACTGCCAAAGACCAAAACTAAGCATCTAGCATGTCAATATTGCTTTAGAGGCCAACATTGGTGCGGTGGAGATGGCCCACGAATGCGAACCAAGAAATGATTTCACCTTCTACCTAACTTCTCGTTGCTTGATTGTCTCTTCTTATAAAATACTTAGTTCTCTATGTTTGTTGTTTTCAATTTGTTGGTTGTTCGGAATTTTGGGTAGAGTCCGTCACAACACGAGAAAGAAGCCATTTGAATTTTGGCGACTTTCAATATATTTTATTTTTATTTAAAAAATTAACAAAAAAATAACTGTTTTCACAAGCTACAGAATCCATTAAAAATATTTTTTTAAATTTCGTGCTCTCGCCTATTATCTTTTCTCCGATATTAGATGCATCCAACATTGGAGAAGCTGCTCGCGCAAGTGAAACATTGGAAAGAAATTCCAATGTGCGACAATCTCAAAACAGGAAAACAGATATTTCTATTTTTAAATGAATCTGTCAACTCCCGTATGCACCGTATGTACTTTATTTTGTGATGAGGTGGAGGAAATCTTTTATAGAGACGAAAGGAGCCTCAGGCTCAAGACTCCAGACCTACTGTGAGACTCCACTGATTCACAGGGTTACTCACTAAAACCTCCACGTCTAGGCACGTCAGGTTGTTGCCCTCGGTGACACTTAGGCCTATTGGCTCATTGTATCATGCCTATGATGTGCACTGTCACAGTACCCAATCCAGTAATTTCATGCCTTGTACGAGTTTGTACAAGTCCTTTACTGGGTGCGATCTGTATAGTTCTCGATCGCCAGATGGCTGCCCGAAGATTGCCTGTCTTTTGCGGTCTAGTTTCTCGCAATAGCACAGTCTCTGGATTCCTACCGCATAGTCTGCAGGTAAGGTCTCCATTGTGCAGTCCCATTTTGTTGAGGTGCTCCTGCATTGGTGCATGACTAGTCAGGAGTCCCGTAACGGTTCTCAGCTGGTTCCTGTTCATCTTTAACAGGTCTGTCGTTCTTTTATGGCACGGTCCTTCAATGTATTCTTTCCCGTGTTTGTTTCCTGGGATGCTTTCCCAGTAATTTTTGTGATTGTCCCCAATCCAATCTCTTACAGACGCTCTTATTTCGGTACCCCTAGTGTCTGCCCTGGATTCGGGGAATTTTCCGAACCTTCTCTTGCTAGTTCATCTGCTTCTTCATTGCCTGCAATTCCTCGGTTTCCTGGGACCCATATCAATTTGACCTAATTCCGGTCTGCCAGCACTCCTAGTTTTTCTTTGCAGTCCCATACCAGTTTTGACGTCACTTCCTTGTGGCACAAGGCCTTAAGTGCTTCGTGGCTGTCTGACAGGATGTTGATGTGCGCATTTTCAACGTTTCTCTTGTTGTTCTCCCTCGCGCATTGGAGAATGGCGTACACCTCTGCCTGAAAGACAGAGGAGAGTTTGCCCAGTGAGTAGTTGATGCCAGTACTCGGATTCCTGGAGAACACTCCTGAGCCCACTCCATTGGATCCATCTGTGTACCAGATTTCCTCCGGTAGAGTGTTCCTGAGCTGCGAGCCGTCCCACTCAGTTCTGCCTGGTATCAGCAATCTGAATTGGTTGTTGAAGCAGTATCGTTTAGGAATGTGGTCCGTTCTCGTTCCCAGCACGTTCCCGATCACAATTATAACGATGCTCATGTGTCCCATTCCAACATTAAAGTTGGGTCTGTTCTGCAGTCTTAAGACACCAAGTCTTGCCTCCCCCTATACCACTAGGTGAAGAGGAGGCAGTCCCAGGAGTGTCTCCATGGCTGCAGTTGGTGTTGATTTAGTTGCCCTTGTGATTCCGAGACAGGCAAGTCTTTGTACCTTGCTTAGTCTTGTTATGGCTCCTCTTCGTTGTGTCTTGGGCCACCACACCAAAGAGGCACCGTATGTACTTAATGTGGATCAATTAACTTTTCAGCAAATAAGTGAGATGACTTATAGTTGATTTCATGAGAGAGACAAAGATATAACTGGATTAGAATTCTATAGTACACGGTGCATACGGACGTAACTAACTAAAATTTCCTCTTTATATGGCGAACAAACAGTGCATCAAGATGTCATTTTCAAAGAACTACAACCGAACGCCAATTGTTCGTGGAAGATAAGGGTATTTTTTTCGAAAAAAAGTAAATAACTCGAAAACTCGTAGTCTTCTGATTTGCAAAAAAAAATCATGCTTATTCGACACAAAAAAACACATATCTAAAAATTTTCATCTGAACTAAATCATTTAAACTGGAGAAAAAAACTGAGAAATCGCCTTTTTGCCATTTTGACGGTTATTTTGAAGTTATGTCAAAAAGTGTTGAATGAAGAAATTTTCGATTTTTTTATTATCTACAACTTTTTCATTGAATCTTTTTTGCTAGGAAGTCAGGTTTTGCCGCAAATCACAAAAACGTTTTCAACCCCTAAACTGCAACCCCACTTCACCATTTTGAGTGTTTTCGTGTTTAAATATTTTTATTCCTGACAGTTCGAAGTTCAACAACATTTTCCACCAGGTACTTGCCTGTTACTTTTTTTCTACAACTATTGGAAATCATTGAAAATATTAGGAAAATCGTGATTTAGAGAGACTTGTCAGTTTTTCTCAATTTCAAGCGGTTTAACGATCAATAATCTGAAATGATCACTTATAGACCTTCGAAATGCAAAAAAACACCAGAACAATTGTTCGTGGAAGATAAGGGAATTTTTTTCGAAAAATGTAAATTACTGGAAAACTAGGAGTCTTCTGAATTGCGAAAAAATCATGTTCATTCGACACAGAAAAAGACATAAGCTTACAATTTTTCATGTACGTTAAATCATGTATACGCGAGAAAAAAATTAAATACAGAAAAATCGGTTTTTCGCCATTTTGACGGTTAATTTAAGGTTATGTCAAAAAGTGTTCTTTACAAATGTTTTCGATTTTTTCGTTATCTACAACTTTGCCAGTAAACGTTTTATGCTAAGAGGTCACGTTTCGCCGCAAATTGCAAAAACCCGTTTTCAACCCCTAAACTGCATCCCCATTTCACCATTTTGTGTGTTTTAGTGTTTAATTTTGTTTTTTCTACAAAGTTGGAACCTCAACAACATTTCCCACCTGGTCCTTTTTGATTTATAATATAATAATATAATGAATCATATTTTTCATCACGAGAACCAAGGAAAAGCAGGTAAGAATTGGTATTGTGCTTGAATTTTCGTGGACTGTCAGCATTAGAACTTTTCTCTTCGTGGACAAAATAAATCTCTACAAAAACGTGTTCAACATGTCTCCAAAGCTGAGTACAAAGATCTCGTTAGAGCGAATTCCATCCAACTCCTTGACATGGTTCCACAATATGAATTCCAGGAAATCTGGCAAATTTCATTTGACTTTGTCAAAGAAACACATTGTTGAATTTGAAAAAAAAAATATTTTCAGCAAGTTTTGATAACGGAAGCAAATATAATCTCCGAAAGGTGAAAGTTTTTTGAAAAGTGATGTATTTTTTACCTATTTTGAATTTGTTTTTTTTAGATATTAATATTTAAAAAATCACCAAAGAAAATAACAGAAGCTGCAGAATCCATTGAAAATTATTTTAAAATTTCAAGTTCTCGCCTATTATCTTTCCTCCGATATTAGATGCAACCAACATTGGAGAAGCTGCTCAAGCAAGTGAACCGTTAGAAAGAAATTCCAATGTACGACGATCTCAATACAGGAAAACTGATATTTCTAGTTTTAAATGAATCTGTTAACTAAGATTTCCTCGTTATATGGCAACCAAACAGTGCACTGATAAAAATGATTTTTTGCACCAACGCATAATTGCGTTGATTCAAAGAGATTGTATTCTTGAATAGGTCCAACCAAATATTAGTTTGATTTTTTGACGGATTCCTCTGGGCCACTTACAAGGAAAATATTTTGAAACAAGTGAACACTTGTTTCATAAGTTGGTTGGGGTAAGAATATTTTAGCTTCAATAATGGGCACATTATTTGTTGAATCATAGGAGTATGTTGAGACAAGAATGTTGCAATTTTATTAATGAATACTATTCTTTCATCAACTTGGAGGTTGAGTTTCAATCTGCACTTTGTACTTGGTTATAAAATATAGAATGGAAGCCATTTTCATTTTGGCAACATTGAATAGATTAAACAATGCATATATTCACAACTACGAACAATTTAGGCATAAATAATGGTTTTATATGAGAATAGTTTTAAGTTTAATAACTGTATCCTCAATAAAACCAGTTAGTAGTGACGCATATTGCAGTTTGGTTGAATACATAAACAACGCCACTCGCTATTCGACACAAAACTGTAGAAGACCAAAATATATTTCATTCATTTCCACAATGGCCCTTTATGAGCCAAATTCAATTTTTGGAATTGTATTTTTATTGTAAAGAAACAGTTTCCACTGGGCACAAAACTAACATTCATATAGGTACGACTAGCCTCATAATCTCCAACCCAAATGGTCAAACTGGATGAAATGGTTGAAATGGAAGTCGTATTCACAGGTCGCGGTGCCGCCACCTGCTTCGATTGCTCATTGGTTGATTGTGTCACGTGGCACGGGTAATATCTACCAAGGAATTATATTCTTGTGTCAAGAGAATTATGTTTCACAATAAGTTAATGTGAGTGTTGATTTGGTTGAGGAGTAGAATGTTTTCACTGCAAGCAAATTCATTTCAAGAGAATTTATGTAAAGAAGCAAACATCTCAATCAGTTGGAAATGGGAGTATATACATCAATTAGAAATAATGATTCTTTTCAGAAGATTATTCAATTCAAGAGTATGTATATTTTTTATCTGTGTGCATATCGAGATTTCATTTTCAAAGAACAACAACCTAACGCCAAAAGAACTATTCTGTGACGTATTTCGCAAACGCTCATTCGAATCTTTCCGCGTTTAATCTCCAGCTCCGACTACTTTTGATCCCTTTAATCTGTCTTGCATGCCGAAACGTCGACGAGACGGAACTGAAATATCGACACGTTCATCGAAGGGTTACGCTCTTTAGATCTTCCGTACCTTGTACGTTACAATGGCTGTCGCTGTAACACCTAACAGGGAAATGTCGACACGGGAGCCTAATAAATATGTCAAAGTTAGGCAATCAGAAAGAGATTAGCCCGTAGTAGTGACGTGTGCGAACCTTCAGGAAAGATACAAAGTGCGCTGTTGCCGAACTCAAACTTTCAGTCCCGAAGAACAGAAAAAACGTGTTTACTTTGTCAACTACTTTTGTAACATCAATATTTAGTCATCTATTGCCGATACCTTGACTATTCCATTTTCCATTCTGTGCTGATATTAACAGAGTTAATTGCTTTATAAACAAAATGACTTGATGGTAAAATAATGGAGAGTACAGAAGTTGCATTTAATCCCTTATTCCACGTGACCATAAAAATTGGGAGGCCAAACACATATGTGTAGTAGTACAAAAGGTTAAATATTTCCACCTCTGAATCTTTTTAAACCTACACACATTGAAATTCATCAATTGGAGGTTTCATTTTATGGAGGAAATTCGTTAATTGACATGGTTCTTTGAGTATTTCAACACTACATACACTGAAAATGAAAAAAATGTGAATTCAAGGAAATCTATACAAGTGTATAAGGAGAAATGAACAATTTGAGCCGATAAGTTACTGTATTTACATCTCTTAATAACCTATCGTATTCTGAAGTTGCATATCTGAAAAAAAAATCAAAACAGATAAAAAATACACCACTTTTCAAAAAACTTTGCTCTTTCGGAGACGATATTTGCTTCCGTTATCAAAACTTGCTGAAATTTTTTTTTAATTCAACAATGTGTTTCTTTGACAAATTCAAATGAAATTTGCCAGAATTCCTGGAATTCTTATTGTAGAACCATGTTAAGGAGTTGGATGGAATTCGGTCTAACGAGGTCTTTGTACTCAGCCTTGGAGACTTAATGAACACGTTTTTGTAGAGATTTATTTTGTAAGCGAAGAGAAAAGTTCTAGGGAGGTGTTTTCCAAAGCTAACAATCTACGAAAATTCAAGAAGAGCACCTTCTTTTACTTGGTTCTCATGACGGAAAAATGATTTATCTGGATTAATTATTTTGTAAACCAATTTCATTATATTTCATTGTGCCTATACTCTGATCGAAAGAAGGTCGATACATTGTCAGTTACTTGGTTGTTTCCCAAAATGAATATTTCCGTCAGTGTTAACTAATTTACGATTTTTACCAGGATGGACACAGAAAGAAACTTCTGTCTTGATTCAGCGGATATGTATGGCAATACAGAGAGGTATAGCTGCTTCTTTTCTCGGAACTATTCCTTGGTCAAAAGATTTCAAATAGTTATTCATGAAGCCCCATAATAAATTCAAAAATTCTTCAACCGATCCAATACGCAGCAATGAGAGCTTTTGAGTCCTCACCCCACCATATCGGAGGCAAAATCAACCAACAACTCAGATACTACTCGATAGCAGAAAGTAGAGGCTTTTGCAGCCCGAACTGCTTGAATATTACTAGCCATGTGAAAACACACAATGGATCGACAAATCAAATTGATTTATCGACTTCTCCAAAAGCTCCAAGTTCTGCAATATATCCATCCAACTCAATATCCAGCAGTCTTTGGTCGAAAACAATTCCACACCGCTCTAGTGATAGGAACAATCGCCACTTTAGAGACTACTCAGCTTCAACATCATGAGACCCGTTGTACATAGTACTGTCAAAAATCTCGGTCTCAATGGTTTGAGAAATATTGGTAACACCTGTTTTATGAACAGTGTTATCCAGTGTTTGTCAAACACCAGAAGGTTTTTAGAGTATTTAAAAGGAGACGCCTACACGAGAAATATACACACAAGTATATCCATTATGAAGGGAGCTTTAATCAAAGCATTTGCAAAGGTAATCAAGGAATTATGGTCGGAAGATTCGTCAGATCGAGTTGTAAATACAGTTCCCTTGAGAAGTAAAATTAAAAAATTCGCACCTCGTTTTAACGGTTAGGCACAGCAAGATGCTCAAGAGTTCTTACGATACCTTTTGGATGGTCTACATGAAGACGTGAATAGAATAACGGAGAAGCCAAAAATCATTATGACAGAGATAGACGGGAAGTTAAGTGACAGTGGGAAGGCGCAGGAGTCATGGTCAAGATACTCAAGGATGGAAAACTCTAAAATGGGAGATAACTCCGTTGGTCAGCTGAAATCTACATTGAAATGTACTTATTGTGGTCACTGTTCAATTCCCTTCAATAAATTTCGGAACCTTTCCCTACCAATCTCAAAGAACAGGCCAACTAGGACTATTACACTGTTTAGATTCTTTCACAGAGGAACAAACTTTGGATATGTGCGATATGTGCGAAGTGCAAAAAAAGAAGGAAGTGCACGAAATCCATATCAATTCATAAATTCCCGAAATTATTAGTAATTCATTTTAATCGTTTTTTTTTCACACATAGAAAGTTTCCGAGAAAAATTGAATTTTACCATTGATTTTCCTTTAAACATGACATGAGTAAATACGCAGCAAATAACGTGCATCCTTGTCGCTAGAGTCTGTACGCATTGTGTAATCATGGTGGGACAACCAATAGCGGACACTACACAGCTTACTGTAGACATCCTTATGCTAGTTCGTGGCACTAGTATGATGATTCACGACTGTCCTCAATTTCATCTAATTCGCTTGTGAGCATAGAGGCGTTGTTTTCTTTTATGAGGAGGAGGGCACTAAATCGCACATTTAGTTCAATTCTCATTTCGTATTTGTAATCTTATTGAATAAATATACCGACATAACTGAGCTTGTGGATTTTGCATAGAACAAATTAATCTGTACTTCGTCAAGAATATTGTATTTTGATACGTAATTTCATTATTTTGAATCACATCAATATTCACTATACTTATTACCGGAGTTCATAGTAGCGGTAATTCAGGGAAAAGGAGTAAATAAATAATTCTTATAGGTTGCATCAATGCTCTAGGTAACAACACACCAGCGTCACCATCCATGATGATTTTTCCCAAGGTGAACTTCATGGATCACATGCTGAAAGGCGCTCCAGTAGAAACTCTTGGCTCTGCTCATCGAAGTGAAAGGTGCAACAGTGAATCATTTCGTATAGTTTGCCAAGCCATCAACAGACAAAATCCCGCTTATTTCAGACAATCATAAGAGTCATATTAATATAAACCTCATTAACCTAGCTGGAGATAATGCCACAAGTTACAACAGCTCAATCACGGAGTCTTCGGTTCATTCATTAAATTCCACAACATCGCATCTTGGTAATTCGCTACAAATGCTTCCAAGGCATCCAGGGAAACCCATAGAAATGTATGATGTTGTCGAACTTGTAGATTATATCTATGCCAATGGTTTCAAAATCAATAATTTTACAGCAGGATTTCGAGCTGCACGAATATATCCGTTAAATGAAAACATATTCAGAAATGACGAATTTTTGAGCTCTGACGTAAAAAAACCGACCCTAGGTAGAAATAGATCCTGGAACAAGCCCCAACTCAAACTCGGGACCAAAACAGTCCACCAGTAGGGATATCATCTGGTGAACCGAATTCAAATTTCAAGAGTAACATTCCCAGTGAAGCCTCAAATAAATTAGTCTCTCCACATTTTGTTAGACACTTTCCGAAAGCACCTTTTAGGAAAAATAATCGCGTGAGAAGAGCACAAAGTAAATGATGAATGGTAAATGAAACACCACCAGAAAAATATGACATAGAAGGGAAGCCAAATAAAAAAAGTAACAAAAAAGAATTGATAGATCACAACGCAAAATTATTGAAAGTTCATCAGAATCAGAAGAAGAAATTTGTGAAAGTGATGATTCTTTTGAGATTGTATCGTGGCTCCCTGAAGACAGCGATTCCGATCGCTCACTAGAGCCCGAGGACGGAATTATAGATATCAAAAGGAATTCTATATGACGCAGTTGGAAGGCAAAACATATATTATTATGATACTGCACAGAGAGAAAAGACTGCAGCGGGTTCATGAACAACGTCATGCACACAGTTGTGTAGATGTTTTACACAATTGCCCATTTTTTCATCATACGCGTTTTGTGAAATTCAATAAATATTTGTGCAAGTCAATTTGTATAGTATTCATGCACTTCCACATTGCCTAAAAATACACAAAAATATACACATATACCATAACACAACTTATTGAACATTGAACTCATCTTTCACCCATTGTGCACTTTCTATATGATATGCACGAATTGTATACTATTTCAACACAATTGTGTAATTTGCCACAACTTGGTCAAGGCGTCGTCTCAACCAACTAAATACGCATGCCACTCCAAATGTGCAGTCCATCATTGTTTGTTTGTTTTATGCTGATCGAAGGGCGAAGCTGGTTAAGTGTACGTACCTATTATTTATCATTTGCTCAAATGTATGTGGTTTTGTGTCAAATGGAAGTGTTAGAATATTTGCAAACTCATACCAATATTTGAAGGTTAGTTTTGCTATTACTTTTTGTTATAACATGAAACCTACAAACTGATTCATTTTCATCATTTCACAACGATTTGAAAAGTGAATCCTCGTACCTACTTCCTACTTGAATAAATATAGTTTGATTACTTCAAACTTTATTATTATTCAACGTGTTCCGAAATAACAAAATGTATGGTTCATTTATGTTCTGTTTGGTATTTTGTGTTTCTGTTATTTTATTTGTAATTAGAGTTTATAGTTCAGTTATTTTTGTTATTAGTTCTTTGTGATGAAATAAACTTTATTTCAATGACATTTAATTTTATTTCAACCTTCTAGAAAATGAGGCTCATAATTTCTGAACAGAATAAGAAATGAAGAAGCGAGCAAGTTGAAACTGATGCTTATTCTTATCCTATTCCGTTTGGATGTTATGTGCCTCAAGTGTATCCTTCTAAAAATTGTAAATGGTACCTATAAAAATTGGCCTTGCTTTGAACACAAATATGTGCAATATACCTACACAATTCATGTATGCGGAGTACACAAATTTGTGACATTTTATCCCATATTTAAAATACCTACACAATTTGTACAAACTAGGTACACAAATTGTTGCCATTCATTACAATTTATGCATAAACAGTACACAAGTTGTTGACATTTGTCGCACAACATACCGATTAATTTTGTATATTTTGTGTATAAAACTAAAGCAAAACTATTCAGAATAATACAACACTGAAGTGTATCGTTTATACACAATATCTCTAATACAATAGTATAGAAGAAAAATGAACAAATTGGTGCTGTCAACTTTTTAGAAACAAATTGTGCTGAAATTATTCACAATTGTGTAGAAAACACACATTTATTTCTCTCTGTGTGAAGTGGTAGACATAATAGGAACAGAGTATCAGGCAAAGACTCTTAAACAATGTTATCAGCAAGAAAAATTTCGCCGTAAACTGCACCATCCATCTAATTGTGTTTCTTCTCAAAAACAGGTTCTACGATTGAAGTTCAAGAATATTGAAAAGTATCCGTACATTTTGAAATCAATAAGTTTGTTAACTCTCTCACTGAAATGAATATTTCAGGGAATGTTTTCAATTATACCTAACATATATAAAATAGGAGATGGCTGAAAGTACATTGTAGGGATGTCCAAGATACACAGTGTGCTGTTAACCTTGGCCTTTGGGCATTTAAGAAAAATGTTATTTGTAAGAATTGTAGTAATATAAATTTTCATTCTCTTTGTGGTCAAAAAGATTAATAAATGTCGGAAGATGATTGAGTTCAAAGCGCTGAAACAATTTTATTTCAAATCGTAATAAAAATGTTCAGCAAAAATAACAGCCCAAGTAACACCACTTCCACCTAATGCCCTAAATGATAGGTCCTTTCGGCACAAGTTATGCTGGAGAATGAAATAAATAAAAGGTAGACTACCTGCCACGCGATAGGTACCTCCTTAGAACAAATCTGCTTTCAAGGACTATTTCTTGGTAATTCGTACTTTATTATAGTCCAGTAAGACAAGTATTGTGGTTATCTGGCCTATGTGGTAATTCAGAGAATACTGATCTATTTGAGTCCTGATAATGTGAAGATATTTATGATCATCATTTTGAAATTATTGGACAAAACGTTCTTCAAAAAATCAAATCTAATGGAAAAGTTTCTTCCTCCAGACGAATGTTTATAAAATAAGTTTTGAACTACTCAATAAAACACAAGATGGTTCTATTTTCAAACTAACGTAATTTCAAATATTTCAGTCGGCAAAACTGTGACGTGTAATATGAATCTAGTCTGAATATAGCTGATGATACCGAATGATCAGCTGTTGGTGTGCGTGTACCTGTTAGTAAGATGTTTGGTGTGCTACAGGCAATATAAAATTTGCAACTTTCCTTGAAAATATGTCCATTCTGTATTAGAACGATTTCTTTTGCAATATAAACTAACAAATCATCGAATAACTGAATATTTGGAACCTTTGGTGTGGATACAATTCAAGAAAAAGAAACTATCCAAACACCAAAACTACGTCAAAATCACACTCGATGACCGTTTCGCCATCAAAGTTAGCATCTTCATGAGATTAAAGCTTACTGAATTTGATCTAACGAATGAAAGAAAAAGTTACATAGCTATATTTAAAATGTCTATGAGCTTCACAGAGAGAGTGAGATCTCAATTTAGGAACCTTCTCTAGAAGTCGTCAGCTCATCACTTCCACGCATCTCACTTATGGAAGCTGATGGACCCCGAAGAATATTTTTAGTCTTAAATCGAAATCTTTTACTATTTCGTTACTCTGTCTTCTTACTATCGTTTCAAATAATTACAGCTATTGTTTTGGAAAAACAAAACTTCTAAGCTATGACGCACCGAGCATCGTCAAAAAATAAAGGAAACAATTCTCGGAGGTTCTGACTCGGCTCGGTAATAACAAGCACATCGTAAATTTTGAAGGGGTCAAGTGACCAGCATGAATTATATTCAGACCTTGCTGCTATATGAAACAATAACTTGGGGCACTATACCTCCAACTTACAGGCGGTACAGGCGAGTACACGGGTAAACTGAAATATCCATTTGATGGTTCGTCTTTCCGACAAAATATTCTTCTCCTTCTTTTCAATACTGTTTTTCAGTGTATTTGGGTTCCTGTTATGCCAAAGGATAGACGTGTCATCTGCAAAGATTATAAACTTTCTACCAATACATATATTAGCCAGGTCGTTGACATAAAGTGAAAAGAGCAATGGGCTAAGGAAATACCCTTGTGGTACTCCGCATATGATTGAAATTTACCATTTGCACTCGGCCTGACAAATACGATTTGAACCACATTGAGATGTTACCTGTAAAACCATTTAATTCCAGTTTTTGCAACAATATGACATAGTTGACGTAGTCGAATGCCTTTGACAAATCACAAAATATTGCTGCAGCAAACTCATCATTATTCATTTGAAGATAGAGGTCATCAGGAAGATAAAAGATTGCATCATTAGTACTTCTATTACATATATGGACATTGGAAATTACTCGACATTGTACATGAAAGAAAATATCTTAAAATGTGGACAAACGAAAGTTTTATATTGTTGTTTCACATGATATCACATGTTATATTGAATCTTGGAATTACTTGACTCAATATGTGGAAGTATCAATATGTGAAATAATGTGATTTCACCAGATACCATAGATTATTACGAAAAATATTTCTCGAGATTGCATGATGATGTTTATAAAATTTAGCAAATTTTTTACATATACAATGATAAAAAGTTTGTAATTACAAATTTACTGTTATTATTAAGTGACAAATGTACGGAGGCTACAGAAACGTCCGTTGTTCACCTGTTACGCGAACAGCAAACTTTTCATGTCGAGCAGACATTAATCGACTCGACGCCGGCCGGGTGAAACACCCTATCTGATCAGAACGCTAATAGTGACCGGTTGTTCAACATAAAACCCCTTTCCTGATGAAATATCGATGTCACGCAGCTACTACGCACCACGACGTAGAAACAAACGCCTGTTGATATTTTGATTCGTCGACAATCAAACAAGTGTAGCTATACAACGATGAAAAAGCATAGAATTCCGTGAATGACACACAAGTCACTGCAATCGGGTGACGAGTCGAAACTGTACTAGTAGGTGAAAATTTCAAAAACGGACAGTCTGGTATTTTTTAAGCACATAATAAAGTATGAAAAATTACCCGAAAATGTTTCGACGATATCGATAAGAAGGAGTGATTAGAGTTTTAGGCCAGATCCAAAACGGTTTTAGAAAATTCTCAATAGATTATTTGTTTCTGAAACTTCACATTTTGAATTGTAATGCAGAAAAAATATTTTTTAATCTGCGGAGACTAAAACTATAGTCCAGAAAGTCTTAAAGGATTATTATTTATGTCAATTCCCAGCTGAAGAAGTGATAAATCAATTTGCAAAAAGTACTGACTATTTGATTTGGATTCGCATTGTGCCCTTAACTCTTTGAGGGGCAGACCTTTTCCAAATAAATATCATCCGCACAAACTAACCAGAAAATTTGATAGTTTAATCAGTTTTTTTCAAACAGGCGTGAAAATACGAAGAATGTTACATGTTTCGACATCTTCTTGAGAGTAGATGAACTTTATCTTCGAATAGAAATGTTGCTGACATTGGCTAGATGGCAATAAAGGTAAAAATAAATCATAAAATGGTGGTTTACTTTTGGTACCACCGCGCACATAGCCAAAATTCTTGGTGGTACATTATATCAACCAATGCCCTTCAAAGAGTTAAACTCGTTGTGCATGCTTTAAATGCTCACTTATACACTTGTATCATCATGAGTAGAGCAGCTTTGTTACTGCTGACCCACCCAGTAGCAGTAGTAGGCCCCACGAAACATATTTGCCATCCCCTCTTTTCCACATATCTGCGTTCTCCTCTGTTACCTAGGACCCATATGTCCTTCGTTTTGTCAAGAGCATCTCCGCATTCCTGTACCAGTGTTGATCTTGGTTTAGGGTTTAGGATGACAGATGGCACAGAGCGCTGCCTGACTATCCGAACAGATATAAATTCTCTGCCAGGCCGTTCTTCTACATCTTGACACGTAGGTACGGTTAGAATTGCGAACTCTTCAGCTTGGGAAACAGTACTTTCAACACCGCGGTGGTGTCGTTCCCATTGCTTACCAAGCAGGCCAACCTCTGAACCTTACTATGTTTTCGGCCTATTGTACAGCTCTGTGCGCTTGGCCACCATACAGCTGACCCATTTTGGATCTTTGATGTTACGACTATGGTGCACAGCCAGCGCATAAACTCTGAGTAATTGGGGTACCAAACCCCAATTACTTCCTACAATTCTCTTCAGTTGCCAAAGGATTGCTACCGACTTTTGGATAGTCCTATCAACATGCGTCGTCACTTTCATGGACGCCCCCAGGTTTTTAATCTGCTGGACTAGCTCCAGCTCCAGCTCTTTGCCAAATATGATGTGTGGCCTGAGCCCGTCTTTTATCCTTAGTTTGATTAATAGAATTATCTTCGTATTTTTCGGATTCACTGAGAGCCCTGCGCTAACTAAATCCGAGACTAAATCTGAATGTGAATATATAATTACTAAATATTTCACTGAGTAAATGGATTAGAAACTTCCCTCTATTCCCAGAGTCCGCCGAACTGCTCTCGTCTACATGTTTACCTGCACCAATCCATCTAGTAACAGTCGAGTATGCGCACAAACTACGGTAAAATTTCTTGGAAAACAAGCCGATAAACTGAAAGATTTGGTGACTGAAAATTGACTTAAATGACTCAAAATTTCTGGTTGTACAATATTTAAAGAAGATCTTGATAACTTGCATTTCGGACTTCCAATGGTTGAAAAATTTCCACTACTTTCAATTTTTCACTACGTTTTGATCTGCATCGTTTTCAGGTGAATACTGACAAATTAAGAATCTACACGATGTTTTTAAGACTGCAGATGTGATGTAATTACATTGTGATTACACGCGTCTTGTGACGGTCCATTAGCGTATTAAATTCCGACGCTCGGTTGGTTGAAGGCACCATTGGCTTCGATACAGATGGTTTCAATAAATTTTCATTTGAACCACTGTTCCTCTCTATGGAAAACGCTAGCCTTGTCCCAAAGAATTCGGTGGTGCTCTGCCCATGCGTGGTCGGCGATTCCTGATTTAGATGTTTCCCCCATTGAGTCCACTTCTTGTGTGGTAATGGTCGCTTGGTCTCTCCGAAATAGGAATCACCACATTCACATGGGACCTCGTAAATACAATTTTTGTTGGATTATGTTTTGTTCTCTGGTATCGTCTTGGTAAGGAAGCTTCGAAATGTACAGCTGGATTGAAAGCAACTCTTAATTTTGTATTTGTTTTCGATCCTTCCGATCCTTCTGATCTTCTCGGATATACCCCTGATGTCTTGGTCCTTTGGAGTTGTTTCTGAACTTCTCCTGAGTTTCTCGGAATATCCGTTTTGCGTAGGTCCTTTTTAATGTGGTTTATTTCCGTAACCAGGGACTCCTGGTTGTTGCAAATACACATCGCTCTCTCAACCAACGTTCTTACAATGCCCCTCTTCGTGGAATTTGGCTGATTGGAGCAGTAGTTGAGATACTGTCCAGTGCATGTATTCTTTCTGTAAACAGAAGTGAGGGTACCAGTGTTTGTTCTTTCAGCTTTCACATCGAGAAAGGACAGGGTACTGTTAGTTTTCTTTTCCATCGTAAAATTGATTGGATCTCTCATGTTATTGATTCCTGAGAAGAAGTTCTCAAGGTGTTCATCTCCGTTGTTCCATATGATGAAGGTCTCGTACACGTAACTAAGCCATAGTTTTTGTTTGTATTCTGCCTCTCTGATAGCCAATTTTTCGAACCACTCCATGTATATGTTGATGATTACTGGAGAAACATAAAATCCCATCGACAGTCCATCAACTTGGGAAGAGAAACGGTCCTTTTTTTCGAAAGTACGAGTTGAAGACAGCACTTCAGTAGTTCCAATATCGCTTGTACGGGGAGATCGGGTCCTTTTATGAAGCTGGATGTCTCCTTTCAGTGTCCTCTTGATGATGGTAAGATATTCTTCTATGGGGACATTGGTATAGAGGCTCTCCACGTCAAAGCTGATGAAACGATATTCTAGTTCTATTTCTATTAAAGTAGATGTTACCCTTTCGGTTGCAATACACTCCTTCGATCGATATGAAATCACACATCAAAAACAAGTTCATGAACATTTGGAACACTCAGTGGCAGACCTCACAATCAAAACCACGAGTAATCAAGTCAAAGGTTGGACCCTGGAAAAATCAGGAAATAAACAGGAGAAAACAGGTGATGATGACTATTCTCAGCTTAGGACGCATTCAACATTTCCCATAATTCACAAGAAATGTTAGACTATACTAATTGCAACAAAATCATACCAGTTTTGAATGGTTTGGATTTGACAAGAAATTGTAATTGTAACTCTAGTCCACCACCACTAATGACCCAAAGTGTTGAACAGGAGTACCGTTTTCCAGAAAAGTACAAAGGGGCCTTGGTAGTGAAGGAAAAACATAAATTAAAGTAATTTCGTGTAGTCAGTCCTGTCCAATACCTTTTTACTACAGAAACATATTACATCAGGTCCCTAGTTGGAGAAAAGAACTAAACCATCAAAATATTTCACCACAGGATATGTCTCAGTTTTTCTATTTGCAATTTTCATAAATATAATCAAGCAAGAGTAACTATGATCATCAATTACACTTAGCCCAAGATAAAAATTAGGTACCCTTTCTTTCACATAGCCGCCTGTCCATTATTCCCCATATAAAAATGTCCTCGCTACAAGACGCGTCTATTATCTTTTCCTTATTATGATCCGGCCTCGTTTGCCAAGGCGTTGATAATAAATGGGAATCACTTTTCGATGAACAAAAGACAAACGTGTTCGTGGCAGTTGTATTCCGTGGGTTTTGGCGATCATTAGTGGCTCCCTCGCTAATTTACCACCGGCTCCGTTCGGGAGAAACGGGGAGGACGAAGAGGTCCTGGAGGGAGGAGAAATTACGTCTGTTTCAAGTCTTAACTCGATGGCGCTGTGCTCGTCACAGACGTCGATTGCATCGCCAGATTTGTCACGATTACAACGTCCGAGATGATCGTTAGCGAGATTCAAGAGAGGTCGGTCGGTGCTGGGTGCCTTTCATGTTCTGCCTGTTTTTAGAAACTGGCTTCTGTTTTGATGATAATAAGAGGTGGTTTTCAATTTGACCTATTTTTCTCATTCTGGTAACCCGTCATACATTCTAAATGTCAGATACAAAATGTGATATACTAGTTCACTCACAGCATCAGGAAAAACTATTTTGAATATGTTATAGCATTATAATCCGAATGAATACTCTGGAATTATCATCAATATATTCACACCTTTTGTAGAATTTTGAACAAAATAACAAGCCCATTTACTTATTTTTCGATCTGGAAAGAGCGTTTGATATGATAATGACATTTCGGTTTGCCGAAGCTTCATTTCAGTTATAAGTGACATCCCACAGGTTAGCATACTAGAAAAATTTCCTTGTTACTATGAAGAAGCATTTGCAGATAATGCTGTTGTTACGACTTCAAGTAGCCATCTGGATTTATTATTGTAACCGGACCTGACCGTTTGCGAAAGAGCCACCGTTGAATCATTCTCTACCATTAAAGGAGTGTCTGATGTCATCGCTCTGAGGTGCCCATTGCCATTTCGAAAACAGTTGGGGAGCCATCTAAAGTCGAATTGCCCAACCGTGAAGTAAATTCTAGATATTTTTTAGTTATGAAACTATAGCGCAAAAATTCATTTGTTTATAACAACAAATGAAAAGTGAATAATTTTTTTCCATAATATGAGAGAACGTGACAAATAATAATAACTGTTCCTCAATTTTGATATTTAGCAATAAACATTGTTAGCTAGTGCGTATTTTAGCAACAATTTTTTTAAAGAATTGATTTTTTTCTCATTTTGAGATAGTCGTTAGTGAGTTTCGAGTGAGGTCGGTCGGTGCTTGGTGCAGGTTCTACTTTGATGATAATAAGAGGCGATTTTCCAATTGACCTATATTTCTCATTCTGGTATCCTGAGAACCCGACATAAATTCTTAAATGCCTACTACAAAGTTTGATAGACTAGTCCACCCACAGAATCAGGAAAAACTGTTTTGAATATGTTATGGATATAATCTGAGTGAAAACTCTTGAACCCTGAAAAATGTGTTTATATTCACACCTTTTGTCAAATTTTGAACAAAATAAAATGCCTTAACCCCTGTTTTCCTAACTAAAAAGAGCGTTTGATCTGATAAGCATTGACTTGTTAAATTTTTTTCTACAACCGCTTACCAAAGTAGCCTTTGACGCTTTCAGATCTCAATTTCTAGGGACGTTTTTCCAGAAATGTCACTTTGTGATAGCTGTTTCGCTATAGAGCTGAAATATTAAAAAAACGCTCAATCTCTATAGCTTATGTTGAATACGAACCTATTCTTGCATGCTGGAAACTGTAGACAAAAAACTCATATCACTCTTAGTAACTGTGGTAGTGCTAAGATTAGCGTAGCTGCCTAGTCCGTCCCATTTTATTGCTTAGTGCTACCATCAAGATGGTGGATAGAATTCTTCTCAAGAGATTGATTGACCTTGAGGAAAGACCAGATGGGCAGTTCGGGTTCCAGAAAGGACACTCCATGTCATCTAAGGTGGCCCAGATAGTTCACGGAGTGAGAGGGGCTTTCAGCAAGGACTCGTCATGAAAATGTTACGGGCAGGCATGAGTACATGGTAAATATTCTTGATTCGTACCTGGCCAAAAGGACTTTCAAGGTGAGAGTTAACAAAACTAGTTCCGTATCGAAGATGGTCGTAGCAGGAGTGGCTCAGAACTCGTATATGTTATTTACGTACGACTTCCCAATGTTTGCCAATAAGAGCACAGCGATCTACGCGGACGTCACGGCGATTCAGACACACTACGTGAGCTAGCCAACATCATCACAGCTTCTGAAGAATACGTAAAAGTCCTGTCAGAAAAGTTCTACAATCACTTCACACTTGGAAGTCCTTTGACCAGAAACATGGCAGCAATCAGAGCCTACCACAACATCAGTTGGAAACACGGTGGGTTCATTTCCTAGGCATTGGATCTTTTCAATGATGAATCAGAGGATCAACAAGTTTTTTTTCGTCACTTTTCCGGGAATCCAAGGAAAACCCATCAGAAATGAAACTAATATTCTGATGTCTCACACACAATCTGATAATAAGGCCTATATAACTATGAGGGGCTTCTTCTACGATTAACCGGCTACAGATATAAAGACCCACATACCATCGTGGCACCCAGAAAATTTGGACCAAAAATATTACCTTTTATATAATAATAATAAACGTCATTATTATTTCAATAGAAAGTACAATTACAAATAACCGCCACCTCCTTTATCAGGCAATCACAATGTCTATTATTTCACAAAGTAGTATCGGTGATACCATTCAAAATGAATTTTGTTTTGTTCAAAAGTTAACAGAGACTAAAATAAAACAAGTTTTTGGAGAAAACCTCTAAAAAGCAGAGCTTGTGCGAGCAAGGGATCCAGAAAGAACAGCTTATGTAAGAATATTTTCCGAACCACTTTACCTCCGTAAAAGAGAGATAAACTGTCGGGTGTTGAAATATATCGAGCAGTTACATGTGCAAAGTTCATCACTGTAGAAAACACTATAACACTATATAACTAGCAGAAATTCGAAAATACCTTAATTCGTGATATATATTTCTTTCACTTATTCTGATAATGTCTCTCTACCTTATTCAATACTGTTTCCAGTGTTTCAATTATAATCTTGTTCACAATAAGCGATTAATATAATCATAGGCAATACAAAGCAAAAAGGCCATTTGAAGAACGAGGGAGGAATTTTTTTCATAAATACTAGTGAATCTCTTGGTGGAATATTATTTAGGTTCAATTGATTATGAGTATAAATGAAAATATTTACCAAAATAGACATCTCATCTGCAGTAAAGCGGATTCTTCAGCTCGGAATTTACCTGCAACAAAAAAAATATTCAGATTCGAATAAATGGATATCTTACAAGTATGGGATCTGAGGATTATTCTCATTGAAATAGTATACATTCAAAAATATTTAACCAATTTGATTTTTGGGATAGGAACTTTCAGAGAATTCAAGAATAATGTTGTACATTTTCAGGATGCAATCCCAGAATTTCTGTACTTATCGATGTTATAATGACCAGCATAATTACCATTTATCCAGAAAGAGGCAATATGGTCTTGGAGTAAATGTGAATTTGGCACAGAGTAGCCAATAGTGCTATAGATTTTCATTATATATTAATTATAATTTATTTTGAGCTTTTTTTATAATCCTAACCTGAGTATGTATTGATATCTAGTTAGCCTAGACCAGTTCCCTGCATAAACAAAATATTGCGTTACCATAGCAACGAACAATAACTATTAGAAGTGTCAGTGTAAAGTTTGACGTCAAGAAAGTAAACCAGAGTTACGCAATAAATTAAAAGAAAAAATATGTCCACCGAAATTGTGAAAATCGAAAAATTGGAGTATCGAGCCAACATCAAGTACCTGTATTTAAAAGGGTTAAGAGGTAAGCAGAATTTCGAAAAATTGGACAGCAAGCTTCAAAATAGGTAAATTTTCCATTGAAGATGATGACCGATCGGGAAGGCCAGACCGTCGAATTGGGCTAAAACGGATATCTGAAGCACTGAGTATTTCATACGAACGCGTTCATCACAAAGTTCACGTCAATTTGGACATGAGAAAAATTGCTGCAAAATGGATCCCCAAATGTTTGAATGTTGACCAAAAGCGTGCAAGGGTAGTAGCATCGCGTTCGATCTGTGCTCGATTTGAAAACGAGTTAGACTTCTTAAACCGAATTGTTACTATGGATGAGACTTGGGTACATTTCTACGATCCAGAAACAAAGAAACAATCGATGGAATGGCGACACTCCGGTTCTCCAAGACCTAAGAAGTTTCGTGTCCAAAAATCTGCTGGAAAAGTTCTTGCTTCAGTTTTTTTGGGATTGCCATGGAGTAATCATGATTGATTTTTGGATAAGGGTAGAACAATAACTGGAGATTACTATTCGACAATACTGACCACTCTACGGGAAAAAATTAAAGAGAAGAGAACCCCCCTTATTCACCAGATTTGGCTCCGTTCAACTATCATCTCTTTCCTCAACTGAAAAATAGTTTAAAAGGTCGTAAATTTTCTTCCAACGAGGAGGTAATAAAAGCTGCGGAGGTCTGGTTTGCAGAGCAAGAAGAAACATTTTTTTTGAAAGGTCTAGAGACGTTGCAGGTTCGCTGTAATAAATGTATCCATTTGAGAGGAGAATATGTTGAGTAGTAAAATATTTTGACATTAAAATTTTGTTCGGTTCTATAGTAGGCTAAGAATTTTTCAATATATCCTCGTATATCTATACTAATAGAAGAAGCACAAAACGAGACTAAAAACAACATTAGCCTGACGGCCTGCTGATCTTAGCTTCAGCCTCAATTCCAAATCAACAGCTATAGCTAATAGTTTTGAGCTAAGCACAAACAAATAACACAAATCCATAAATTAAATAAATCATTTAGGAGTAGCAAAATCACTGATGATTTCATGGGGATTGTTTTGAGAGAAGGAAATTTTTATACTGTGATTTGAACTTACTGATGGAGACTTGAATGATCCACGAAAGAGAGTTGGTCGGTGAAGGGGCGGTGTTATTAATCCTTTGTGCCACAGATTCAGAGTATGAACATCAGTTCTAAAATATAGTGTGAGTGTGGTGTATCTGCTATAATTCTTTTTGAAAATAATATGCGTTTTACTGAGAGAAAAAGTGAAACTTGTGGTCTTTGCCCATGTTTCAAATGAATTAAAATGTGCCTTTCGGGTGACTGCTAACAGTGCTAACTTACCAACGATTTTTTTGCGAAAAAGATTAAATCGTCTGCAAAAAGTCTTGCTTGGACTGGTTTTTTCGAAGATTAAATGACATCATTGAATGCAATAATTAGAAAGAGTAATGAGCTCATGATTGAGCCTTGCGGTGTCTTGAATCTTTTCTGTATGAACTTTACCATTTTCTGTTTGTCCCTAAAGTATGAATTCGATAAATGTGCGTTCTCAACAAATATATTCTGATATTCCAAAGTTATGAAATTAACCCATTAGTGCCCGAGTAATTATTTTTTCACAATTTAGGTTATTTTTCCAGAAAGAGTTCCAACTGGCATCTACATCAACTATAAAAACATGTCTTAAAATAATTTTTTGTCTATAGTTGATTTTTTTGACGTATGATATATCATACGGTAGGCATAATATATGGGTGATGGTATGAGGGTTCAGTACAACATAATATATAAATGCCTGAAAAAAGAGTTTTTCTGATTTAAATTATTCCAACTTCAATTATAATTTTCAAGTGGGCGAATTATTTTGATAGTGTATGATATAAGCGGAAACAGCTGTCTGCATGTAATCCAATATTACACTTGACACAAGAATATTTGCTACATTTCTTACAACAACCACACCGTCTTTGTGTAGCCTGTTTATCAACTAGATGGTCGACACCGTCAAATCTCACCTCTTGCAGAATGCTTCTATTGCAGTTGGGCTTAGGTCCAGCTAAATACATTGGAGAACTCAGTAGAGAAAGCACAATCCCTCGACTAAACTGAATAAGGCCAATTTTATGATGAGCAAATCCATATAGCATCCACAGATTTACAACTGCACCCTTGGAGACAAAATCGAATGAATGGCCATACCATTTTCTTGATCGAATTCTGACACGATACAATCCTCGCATTTTGTCGATTACCTCCAATTCCTTGATTATATAGGTGTATTATGTTGGGTTGATCGGCATCTACACGTTTCTCTTCTTCGTTTAACCATCTTTTGCAAAATCCTTTGGTGAAGCATGAACCATTTTCCCATACTAATTAGACCCTATGGTAACTTGACTGGGGTCCTATTCTCGAGTTTGTACGTAAGCGAATTCGATTTACTATTTCACACCAATAAACATGAAATATGTATGTTTGTCTCTCTCATTCGTATAGGAATTAGTGGTCTAACGATTCGAGAATAGCCCCCCTGTTGTCATGCCACCTGACAAAAATTAAATCAGTTTTTGTTTACTTCAACACATGCGATGTACCTCAGTTCTGCTTTTTTATATCAGTTAGTGGAGCTTTTTCAATTCTTTCTGATCGTATAGTATCAATACAATAAATGTTATTTGCTGTGAGAGCTTTCAATACTGAAAGCGAATTGAAAAAAAATGTATCTATGAAAACTGTTGACTTATTAGGTAAATAGCCAATGCAAAGAGTTTTCATTCTTTCTATTCTGTCTCCTTTACCACAGTAGGGGTTGAATTTCAACAAATATCCTTCTGAACTAGTAAGGCACCAAAATTTGAAACCGTATTTAACTGGTTATCCTCTGATAAACTGTTTTATGTGTTGGTTGCCAACATACGGTTCCATTGCCTTGTCCAGTGAATAGGACCTAGCTTATCTGATCTAGAAGTGGTTGAATTTTTTACTTTTTGTTATTTGGATACATGGAATTATTATCGGACCTACATAATTTTCCTCAGTGTCATGAACGGCAGTAAATTCCAGTTGTGTATCACTAGTTTCTATATAAATAACTGTTCTTTCGTGTGGAACGTTCAGAGTCATGCCATTTTTGTTTTCAAAATCGTGCATGATAGTTAGGGAGGCGAATAGGGGAATTTTCGGTGATACTCGAGCGTGGCAGTTTAAGATATGAGAGATACCTTGGACCTAATAGAACAGCCTTGTAAAGTATTTAGCTCTATATGTAGTGACGCGCGCCTAGGATAGACGATCAGATTAGTAAAAAAAAATCGATAGTCTGAAATACTCGAGCGCGTCAGATTAAGATATTGGGGGTTGATTTTAGTGTTTTAAGACTAAATTTAACCAATCTGACGATAAGTGATTGACGCCACCGAGTTATAGGGTCGCGAACTTGTAAAAAAAAACGTTAATCCGGCATTCTCGAGCGCGTTTTTTTTTTTTTTTTTGAAGAATATAATCTAAAACTTACTAAAAATACAAAATCTGCCGGTTTCCGCGTGACCGGAAGTGTGGAGGAGCCATTTCGTCTTCCGAAAAACGCGTTGCGGCATATAAGTCGCGAACGGTACATTTTCCAAAAAAAAAGTTTAAATAAACAAAAAAGGTAATTTTATTTTACACAAAAAAGGTCTCTTTACATTTTTGTCCAAAGTTAAAACTTTTTGACTTGAAGCATCATAAAAACTCAAACTCCCGGTTTTTTGAGTATATCTCGAAAACTGAGGGTGTTAAAAAAAATGGATATGAAATAACGATGATTAAATTATGTGACTTTTATTATATCTCAAAAAAAATTTTGGAATTGTGGATGAGGAGCCACAATATGACAGTTACAGTGAAGAAGAAGAAGAAGATGAATTGTATTGAGCAAAAATGTAAAGATCATACATAACAATACAATTATTATACAATTTTTATATAATTTCATTTTTTTTAAACAATAAATAACACAATTCGTACTACATTTCATCTTCATTTACGTTGGTTATAACTATCGCTTTGTCATTCTTGAATTCCCCGTTTTATCAAGGAGAAAGAAAAGAAAAAAAGAAACCAAAAAACCTTTCCGGTCAGATTAAGAGAACCCACCAACATTTTTGTCAGATTAAGAAAATATGCTTTCAGGATACCGAGATAAACCTCCCCTATGAAAATCTGACGCGCTCGAGTATTTCAAAAAAACTTTTTTTTTGCATTTTCAAAAATTTATTGTAACTTATGGTCACGCCGAAATCGTCAGTTTTTTTAAAGGGAGCTTCCTTGGGGCCTACTTAACACCCCTTCCGAAAATCTGACGCGCTCGGGTAAATTTTTTTTTTGCATTTTTGACTACTTTATATGCCTACCCCCACCACGCAAACCGGCAGATTAGTATACCGTTGTTATCAGAGGCACTTGGGGCATACGTAGTATGAATATCTGACGCGCTCGAGAATGCCCAAGTAACGTTTTTTTTTAACATTTTTGAAAAACCGTACACGCGAAACCCACCGCTAAAATGGTTTTTACCATACGAGCTTTTCTTTTCGAAATTATTTTATCTTTCGATTGTGATAGGTCTCGACGGCGCCGTTGAATTACGCCATTTAGCTACCTCGCCTCCCTAACTATGACGAGCGATAACTTCCATTGGTTGTCTCAACACTCCTTTTCCGATGTCACGAGTACTGTCATCATCGCTTGATGCATCATCCACGTCACTTTCGTTGCCATCTGCTGGTGGAAATATTGTCAAATCTAATCTATGACAACTATGTACTTGTTCATAATATTCCATGAGCTCTTCTAGGTAATTCAAAAGCTTTTCCACATCACGAGAATCTGATGGATCATAAAATTTATTTCTGCAACAAAAATACATTTATTTGCCTACCGTATGATATATCGTACGCAAAATTTTTTTCAGTGTAGCGCAAAATACAGTCCGCCGCCAGATTTTCTGTTGGATCTGAAGTATTCCTTAGTATATAATAGTCATATTTTGATGGCTTTACTCCTGTTAAAATTACAGACTGACCAGAGAAAACAACATAACCTCACCTGTGAGTCATTTTGTCGAACTCGAAGAAAAACTGATTCTGAATGTGTTACGTTTTTTTATTATATTTTCAATACAGCTCACAGACATGTAACTTCTCACACAGGCATGTTACAGTCCTTCGGTTCTCGAAAACCCAACAAAAGCAGGCAACTTCTCACACAGGCACGTTACGTTGCAAGCCAATAAACACTCAAATCAGCCCAATAATAGGTAACTTCACACACAGGCACGTTACAAATCACCAGGCTGAAATGAATACAACGGTTATATGCAACTTCTCACACAGACACGTTGCAAATCACCAAATGACATGTAACTTCACACACAGGCACGTTACAGTCCTTGGTTTCTCGAAAACCCAACAAAAGCAGGCAACTTCTCACACAGACACGTTGCAAATCCCCAAATGACATGTAACTTCACACACAGGCACGTAACAGTCCTTGGTTTCTCGAAAATCCAACAAAAGCAGGCAACTTCTCACACAGGCACGTTGCAAGCCAATAAACACTCAAATCAGCCCAACAATAGGTAACTTCACACACAGGCACGTTACAAATCACCAGGCTAAAATGAATACAACGGTGAAATGCAACTTCTCACACAGGCACGTTGCAAATCACCGAATGACATGTAACTTCACTCACAGACACGTAACAAGTCCTTGAATTTTCGATAGCTGAACCAACTGAATATATTCACACAATTCCAATGTGCTGAGACTCATATACAACCAATAAATACCCAAATAAAACTCCTTTTCTTAACACTACTTTTGTAAAACATCAATACAAATATCAACAAGTATTAAATATTCCGTATTGAAGAAAAGCTCCGTACTAATGATCGTAAGAGCAAAACACAAATTCTTCAAAATATTTATGCTGCCACGAACGGAACTCCCACATGATTTTCTTCGTTTGATAATCAACAAGCAGAGGAAAGTACACCTAAGAAAAATATAATGAAACTTACTGATTCTGAGTAACATCCTGCTTTTTTTTATTGAAAGTAAACTCCAACAATTAGTCAATCAAACAGGTATTATAGCCATTTGTCAAAGATAATTCCAAGCAATTCCAAACAAATATAACTAATACCTTTTATTCCAACCATAGGTAATACTTCAACACAAATATTAAACAATCACCCAAGAACAATTATTTCAGAAACTCAATATCAACTCTCGAGTCAACACCAACTTACTTCGCATTCCAATGCTATTTTTCTCGCCTCCCGCCAGCCAAACGTGTTTGTTGAAGATCCCTAAAAACCGGCATATGACGATGCGTGACCCATGGATGGTATATACTGGACGTACCATCATAGGCTGGCGTTCGGCAATAGAGAACTCCTAACAAATGCAACAAACTTTGATGGAAAACGTATTAACAATTATTATTGTGTTAGCAAGTGATTATTTGTTCATATGATGACGTGATTTACGACTGTTTTTATCACTTGAGATGAGCACGCCATGAATTTAAAATGAATCATAACCTCCGTATGATAAATCGTACCATAGGCATTAATGGATTAATGTTTGATGAAGTAATACTCGACTTATGTATATTTTATCAAATACTGGTGTTTCGTTATACGATTCCAGAACTTCCTTATTATGTGAAAATATGAATTTTTACGAATCCAATTCGAATTATGAAATATTAGAGATATTACAGACCAGATTTTTCGTTCTACACTGTTCCAATTTGATAAAGTATGGCTTGATACAGAAATTCCTAATTCTACAGCTGATATGTAGAGAATGCGTCAACAAGTTAGTCGCCCTGATGTTCTATGGCACATTATCATGAAAGCCACCCCTCTTGCCCTACGGGCTATGTGTATGAACCCATCTGAGATTTATTATTAGAGATAGACATAAAATTTTCATTACAAATGAGATGACAAAATATGTTGTTCATTGTTTGATGGTACGCTAAGCAAATTGAATACACCTTCATATACCATGAGGACCTCATGATATTTTCCATTTAATGAGAGATAACATTTTTTACCGTCACAGTTACGGGTCGAGACATCAACAGTTATGAAGTGATGTGTTCAAATTACTTGCGGAAGTGGTTTATGAGGTTATGGAATGAGGTATTTAACAGTTTTTGGGTAGATAAAACGTATACTTGAAATATTTTTCGTGCTTGGTGCATAACTGCTCTTTTGCTATACCGATAATCTTCATCAGTTGCACTTGATATAGTCGCAGGAATGGTTCATGATGATATCTTGACGTGTCTGAACAAGTAATTTTTTATTTAAATTACATTTATTATTACAAGATTTCGTTTAGTTTCACCTGTCCCGGTGACTGTCTGCAATCAAATCGTGCAAGTTAAATTTGACACACTTCTAGTTGTAGGATTACCTTGAAAATTTGCAGATATTCATAATTCCAGTGACACTGCTTTGTGAAATTTTTGTATAAAAAAATGGCAGCTCCGATATGGTGATTATTAAATCCGATTCTAAATTGGTATGTGGAGGTTTTCGGGGTCGAAGATTATAATTTTTTTTGTCAAATTTCCTAAATTAAATATGGCGGCTCCAAGATGGCAGACGAGTTTTGGGATCATGGTCCGAATCGATTCAAAATTGGTATATGGGGGTTTTCGGGACTGGAGGATATTTATTATTTTTAGAAAATTCATGAATTGAATATGGTGTCTCCAAGGTGGCGAACGGGCTTTGTGTTTATGGTTATGGTTATGGTAAATTCAAAATTGGTATGTGGGGGTTTTTGAGGTGGAAGATTATGAATTTCTGTCAACCTTCATAAATTCAAAGTGGCGGACAAGTTTTGTTATTATTGTCAGATTCTATTCAAAATAGCTGTAGGAAATTTCCGGAGATTATGATTTTTTTTTTCGAAATTCATAAAACAAGATGAAAGACGAGTTTTTTTAAAATTGGTATGTGAGGATTTTTTAATGTAATCATAATGTCCAACATCAAAAATCCAAGATAACGACTCCAATACATTTTGCTTAAGAAATAAAAGATTTGAAATAAAATCAGGGAAAAAAACGTTTTTAAAGACAAGCTTTTGTTCATGCACTAAAAAGTTAAAAATAATTTCATCAGATATGTGACGTAGATTATTCTGTAACAGATTTGAAAGCTTGTCGTTTTGTATTCAAACTGAAAACTTTGCGCGGCAAGATTGAATCTGTTTCCCATGAAAAAAACCTAGGCCACATATCTAAAGACATTAATTTATACTCTTTAGTATATTTGAATAAAAACTTGTTTTTACAAATATTGTTTCACCTAATTTCATTTAATAATAAGGAAGGAGTAAAATCAACAATATCAGTATCAATATCAACTAGTTCTTTCGTAATCGATCAGATGTATTTGATTTCTATGGATTTTTCATTGGTCTACTGTAGGCTAACTGTCCTTCAGGTGAGCAAATGTGTTTCGACTTTAGGAATCTAGAAACGTGCAATCGACGAAAGCAGAAATTCCCAAAGTTTGTGGAGCATTCTCCAAAATTTTCTGAACCCTTCAAGATAAATTTATAGATAATTATCAAGTTATTTCACAATGCGTTTCAAAATTAATTGTTACTCTTCTGCAAAGAAACGATATAATTAAAACGGTACCAGATTAGCTTCGACCAAATATGCTTTACCGTGGTTTCGGTATCTTATATATTCTCGTGCACCCGAACTTCAAATTCAAACCAAAGATACTTGTAAAGATGTTATGAAAAAAATAAAACCATCATGACCTGGGGTAGAACCACTTTAAAGCCGGTCATTGCATTTTAACTCGATCTGTATTTTTTTGTAAACATGTCTTCGCGCAATCCACGTCATAGCCATGGTAAAGGAAGTCAAAGTTTTTTCCTTTATATTTCTGGAGAGAAATTTTATTTGATCATAGAAATGAAAAAAAAACATTTATTTTAAATTTTTATGAACTTCATTCACAGAGAGATAAAAATCTCTATACCTCTTGATTCTTTTACGTGTTCATCTCAATCGAAAACACCCTACAATTTAGCAATATGAATTCTCAAGGTTTAATTTTAGATTAACAAGTTTGACTTGTAATATTGCAAAATCACGCTAGAAATACCCGAGTGAAGTACTGTGAATTTACAGTACGTATAATGATGATTTATCAATTCCAAAATTGACATATTCACATATTGAATGTGATTTCAAAAAGATTATATCAAAATACATTCATATGAATAGAAAACTCAATAGATATTTAATGCATTTTCACATTGTCAAGGTTATATTCACTTAATAAAATTACAACTTCAGTAGTGAGGTACAAAGCTGATTTCTCAGTTTAGTACTTGGCAAAAACTACCCATCGTTACGTGATATAATTTTACAATGTGCATTTTTTCGCTGCACCCATTCGTGGTCAACTAATAATAATAATGATAATAATAATAATATCATTTATTTTTGCGTAGGTACACGGTCAAATAATGATAACAATTCATGTGATTTTAAAACTTTTTTAAAAAAGATCTATTTCAGCCCCTTCAAATTCTGTAACTAAAAAAATGAGTATGCGTTCGATTATGAGAAAAATGAATCGAGAGAAAAATAAATACAATTATCTTCATCTATACTAATAATAATAATTCATGTACCTTAAAAGTAACAGGAGAGAGATGTTAGAAGTAGTATATTATTTATAAATTTGCAGTATATACAGGGTGTTTCCTAAGTACGTGTAGAAAAGTTCCTATAAACATATGTCCGCAAGTTATTCGTTTCTGAGATACAGAGTGTCAAAGTTGAATTCTTATTTTTATTTTTTGTGAAAAATTTCAAAATAATTTTAATATTTGGGTAAAGTTTGTATCTGGAAATATTAATTATTTAGTTTGTGTAAAAAACATATTCTTGCGATTGACTATTTTCGAGTTATTGAGATTTGAAATAATCGATGCAAGTGATTTTGAATGACAAAATGTTCAAATTTAAAATAAATTCAATTAGAAATTAGTTTTTTCACAATTAACATAAAATTTGATTTTGTCATTGAAAAATCATCCGAGATACCAAACTTTACTCGAATATCACTAATATTTTGGAATTTATTCACAAAAAACAAATATAAGAATTAAACTTTGATACCTGTATCTTAGAAACGAATAACTTGCGAACATGTGTTTATGGGAACTTTTTTTCTTATTTTGACATCAGCAACATGCTCCTGAAGTTTCTACACGTACTTAAGAAACACCCTGTATATTTGCAGGTCTAAGACAAGTTAAACAGTTCTCTTTTCAATATTGATTTGAAAATGGTAAGCTTGGCGGATTTTAATGGCACCGACAGTTGGTTATAAAGAGAGAATATATTATAAGAAAAACATCGACGAAACAATGTGGTTCTATGTGGTGGTGGTGAGATGAGACCCCTAAATCTTAAATTCAAATTATCGGTGCGATACTGAATTTTATTAGTTAAATATGCAGGACATTCATTAGTAATAATCTTATGATACAAGACCAAGGAGTGAAACTTGCGCCTTTCCGGCATGTTGAGCCATTTGGAATCTTTCAACTTGTGTGAGACGGGATCAAACTTCCTGATGCCATAAATGAAACGTAAGCATGACTTTTGCATTTTTTCAATACGGTTTATCTCAATGTTGTCTAGACACGGGCCATATAAAACATCACAGTAACAGATCATGACTGATAGTGTCAAAAGCTTTCGAGTAATCCCGAAGAATAAAAGTGGTAGTTTTTCCGGAATCAGTGGCCTTGATTATATCATCTATAATGTTCAACAAAGCAGTGGTGCAACTGAATCCGGGTCTGAAACCCGATTGGTTAATTGGCAGAATTAAATATTTTTCCAAATGAAGGCGTATTTGTTTGTTCATAATTTTTTCCAAGATATTTGATAGACACGGCAAGGGAGTCACTCGTGCTACTTTCCAACTATCCGGAAAAATACTAGCTAACAGACAGGAATTCACAATATTTGTTAAATGAGGCGCAATTGTAGGACAGCATAAGAGAATAATTTTTATGTTGAGCAAGTCTGAACCTACTGCCAAATATTTAATTTTTAAAATATGTTCTTTTACCTCTTCAGTATCCACTGTAGTAAAATGAAATAATTCAGAGAATCGTGCTCTCTGATTTTGATTATAGTAATGTAATAAATTTCCATCTATTGGTACTTCATTTGCAGAGAACTGTAAGAAGAACTTGTAAATTTCGGATGGTTTATTAAGAAAATCAGGCAGACTTTTGTTTTTTCCTCTGCTCAAAATATTTAATTGATTCAACCTTTTCCAGATCAGTTTAGTATCTCCATTAGCACAAAACTCGATGTATCTTTTTTTTCATTATTGATAGAAATATTCGTTTGGTTTATAATTTGTTTATAGTAATTCCAATGGTCATCATTTTTAGTTATTTTAAACCTTTCAAATGCTTTTTCTTTCAGCTTCATCATTATCTTTATCGTATCAGTCAGCCACGGCGGAATTTGGTCTATGATCAAGATCGTTTTGAGTGGAGCCAATGTATCAAAAATATTTATCAATGAACTATTTATGTAAGTAACTTTTTCGTTAATATCTTGTATATAAATCACATTCTAAAATGGGGTATTTAATAAAATATCTTGTAGAATATTTTTATCTATACGTTTAAGATTTCTCATTGTATTATATTCTGCAGGTTTTTTTTGCTTTATTTCTCCGATAGAACAAAAAACCATGGAATGATCTTTTTTGGTATTTTGATATTAATATTATATCTAATAATGTACTAGAAGATTTGGTGATTCGAGTTGGTGAATCAATAACTTGCTGAAGATTGAAAGTTTCAATGTAGTGGATGAGTTCCTGAGTGCTGAACCCAAATTTGTTCCAATTGATTATTACTTTGCACATCCAAAATTTCACTTACCAAATTATTATACATACACCACCACCACGAGATCCTCTATCCCTTCTCAACATTTTGCAACCTCTCTCATTTACTGTATCATTTGTTATATTCTCAGATAACCAAGTTTCCGAAATTCCTAATACATCATATTTTTTTTGTAGTAAAAGTGTCTTAAACTCAGCAAAATGATTGGTCAAAGATCTGACATTTGAAAACGCACAATTCGAAGTTCTCATTTCCTGTTACATCCAGTGAAGTAAATGAAATGGAAAAGTTTCCGAACTAATGCAGCCTTGTGACATATTTAAATGTTGGTTGATTTTTCAACACTTTCGCTCGACTTTCAAGTATATCTGCGTATCCCCTAAAAACCCAACATTGGCAACTATAAAAACAATCTCGGCTTGATTTTTAGCCGGATTTCTCTTGCCCCACTTGTCGCAATGAAACAGATTTTTCTCCGTTCTCACAATTCCGCAGTCCCTCGATAGGGCCCTCGAAAGGGCCCAGTCACTCAAGTGGCTGTTTGAAGTAGGCCCTAAATTACAGAGAGTAAGTTACCCCTCTTCTCTGCTTTCCCCTTTCCTCTTGGCAGACTGCAATTAACAAAAGAAGGGATTACGGAGCGAATGTACAGATTCTGGCGTCACCGTCAGTATATTCCAAGTTGCGGTCGATATAGAGAATAAATCCAAAAACCCAGTGCCGGATATTCTCTCTAATATGTATTAAAGATCAATATTTATTGTCGTATTTTGCGAAACGAAACCTATCGTTTTCATTATACAGTGCGGCGTTTTTTAGGCCCCTCTGTTAACTTTTGAACGGTTTGACGCAGAAACATGAACCAAAATCCATTTTGAATGGTCTCTGGTCTCACCGATACTATTTATTTTAAATAGAAAACAATGTGGTTGCCTGAAAATGAGGGAATGGTACATTCCAAGACCAATTAAAAAATTTGAAATGGTATTACACATCGTTCTAAAGAAAATTCAATTGTCTTTTCAACCACAAGATTTTTTTTGATTTTCGTTAATAAGTATTTTCTCAATTTCGATCTCTTTGCCTTTGGAAATTTTCTAGTAGATGAACCCCCAGCGCCATCTGTCTAGTAATTGCACTGTATCTTCTCTCAAAAAGTAGTATCGGTAATACCATTCAAAATATTTTTTTATCCCATCGTTCCACATCAAACCATTCAAATTTATCGAGATAAGGATACCATTCAGATCCGCACTCATACTTGATATTTCGAGTGCACAAGATTAAAAAAAAATATTAACGAAACCCGAAAAAACTCAGATGGCAAATAAGAGAATTGAATTCTCTTTTCAACGATGTGTCACTTGACCCTATTGGAAGCAATAAGAAGAAACCATATTGTATATTTATGTTGTTAATGATACGTATTCATCATAGTTGTTTTATGTCATGTATGAGGTTGTTGATTAAAAAAGAAAAAGTCATTTTCTTTCGTAAAATACTAATTTCAACAGGTTATGGACCCAGCCCAGTAAATATAAAGTTATATCGAAGTGTATAAGTAACATATCCTGCCGGAGACAAAAAATGTCTGATTTCACGAAGTTTGGTTTGGTAAAACTGAATGGATACAATTTTCAAGCGTGTAAGTACAAAATGGACTTCTTACCAGAAAAGAATTATGGTATGTAATATCAGAAGAAAAACCCAATCCAGTTATAGCAGAATGGAAAAAGAGAGACAGTAAAGCCAAAGCTAGTGCTACGCTTCTTTATATAAAAAAAGAAGATGTATAATATTAATAATTAAAAACCACCAGAAAGCAAATGAAAACATAGCAGTCACCGACTAACTCAATTCGGATGCCATGGGTTCTTTCTGAAATTTATACCGCGCCAGTCCAATACACAGACTGCTCCAGATCTCTAAGGAGATTTATAAATGGAATTTATAATAATATTAAATAATAAAAGCACTGGGGGTATGTAGTATGACGACTACCCTGTTTGAGTATTGGGGTTAGGGTTGGAATAAAATGCCAAACGCTCAGTTTACAAGCCTCTGATAATCCGTAATGAGGAATACAGAAATCCTTCAAATAAGTGAGTACCTTGTACGGTGTTGTCTCGATGCCAAGCTCCCGTTGTGATCACAAAGGACTGGCAAATGAGAAGGTGACAACCTGGAAAATACTAGTTAAATGGGACTCAAAGTCCAATGTAGAGAACAACAAATATCTGTAGATATAGATTTTCAAAAATTATTAGGTTTGTAAACCACCAAAATTAATTATACATATCCTCCACTTTGATAGTGGGCCACAATTAACAATTATTGTTGCGTCTGCAATCTGCAACTCTTGAATGTCCTCCAAGAGTTTCTGCTGGTTACTTTTGAATAAAATACTTTTCTTTTAAAATGTGACGTCTTTACTATCAGTCAAAAAATTATGTATGTCATCAAAACATCAAACTTATAAACAACATCATAACAACAGTTATTATACGAATGTATACAGTAAGATCAAAATAATAAACACGATAGAATCATAACAATTATTATAATATATAATTAAATATATCCCAAATACACCATTTAAATAATATGGAAAAACTAGTAACCCAATTGAATAAATCTGCACACTGACGGTGCGACAAATAACAATCAATACCAATCATTAGAAATAATAGTAATAATTATAGTAGTGAAATATTTATAGTGAAATTTCTCTGTGAAGAACACTATTAAAAACAAACATATGACACCCTTGTTATTGATAATAACAATTACGATACGGTAAATACCTTCATGAAGTACCCTCGTAACAATGAATGATAAAATCCAAAAGAAATCTGGATTAAATAATACATATAATCAAAAATTAATAATAAGTGAATCTAGGCCAAGCAAAGGTTACGTAAATTTGGAAGATAATATACAAAATGTGCTCTATCCGTGTGCTTCCCCACTGCTGTCCAAACCCAAAACAATAAAATAAGTGTGAATAATTGTTAATATAGAAAATAATTTATGCCAAGAGGGGTTTCGCAAATTTTGAATAATATATGTTAAAAAGTTGAACTGTAAGATGGATATAGTTACACCAGTCTGTACTCCTTCAGCGAAGTGGCTCAGGGTACCTGTGGTCTTGGTACAACTGGAAAGTCCAACACTTTCACCCTCTCAGCAGCTACTGACTACGTACTGATCCCTTCGTCCTCTTGTCAACAATCTAGGGACGGGTAACTCGAAGACTCCAGTCTCTCAGTTTGTTCACCACTGCAGACTACTAGTGAACGGTCCCTCCTGTCCCTCCAAGTCTTTCAGTGTCCTGAGGTGGATGAAAAAGACTGCTTGACAAGTATAGATGGCAGAATACAGGTAGCTTGGTTCAACGTGAATATCCAACACCCTCGCCTGATCAGACTCCTGTTGGATGGTCTCTCTTGTCCCTCCAATACTCCCAATGGATGGAACAGACTGTAATACCCGTACAGAATGTATAAATACGGGTAGCTTGGTTCAACTGGAAGGCCCACTGACTTCACCTCCTCAGTTGGTTCCTCTTGTCCCTCCAATACTAGCAATGTCCTGAGGTGGATGGAATGGACTGTTAGATCGATAATACAAGGCCAGCCAAGAGCTTGGTACAACTTCCGTCTTCGTGGGTGGATTCTAACTAATCGTGGTATTACGGTTTACCAGGTGGAATGGAAGTATCACTCCAAAGAAAACAATGAACGGACAACAAAATTGAAAAGTTTAGCTTTTTCGATAAAACTCGATTAACATATCTTGTAGAACTCGCCGAGTGCTACTCAGAACTCTCATCAGAACTGTTCTGAGATTTCTTTCTGTCCTTAGTCGAAATGTAGGTTTTTGGATTTCGCACCTTGTGAAAGCTAATGAATTCAAAAGTTTTGCTTTTTCGATAAAACTCGATTGGCATATTTTGTAGAACTCGCCGAGTGCTACCCAGAACTCCCATCAGAACTGTTATGAGATTCCTTTCTTTTTTCATTCTGGGTGTTGTTTTTTTTTGGATTTCGCACCCTATTATAACTGATAAATTGAATTTTTGCTTTTTTGACAAAACTCGATCAACGTATTTTGTAGAACTCGCCGAGTGCTACTCAGAACTCCCATCGGAACTGCTCTGAGATTCCTTTCTGTCTTCATTCTGAGTGTTTTTATTTGTGTTTCGCACCCTATTATAGCTAATAAATTGAAAGTTTTGTTTTTTCGACAAAACTCGATTAACATATATTGCTCGTATTTTGTAGAATTCGCCGAGTGTTACTCAGAACTCCCATCAGAACTGTTTGAGATTCCTTTCTGTCTTCATTCTGAGTGTTGTTTTATTTTGGATTTCGCACCCTATTATAGCTAATAAATTGAAAAGTTTTGCTTTTTCGATAAAACTCGATTAACATGTTTTGTAGAACTCGCTGAGTGCTACTCAGAACTCCCATCAGAACTGTTCTGAGATTCCTTTCTGCCCTTAGTTGAAATGTTGGTTTTTCGGATTTCGCACCTTGTGAAAGCTAATGAATTGAAAAATTTTGCTTTTTCGATAAAACTCGATTGGCATATTTTGTAGAACTCACCGAGTGCTACCCAGAAATCCCATCAGAACTGTTCTGAGATTCCTTTCTTTTTTCATTCTGGGTGTTGTTTTTTTTGGATTTCGCACCCTATTATAACTAATAAATTGAATTTTTGCTTTTTCGACAAAACTCTATCAACATATTTTGTAGAACTCGCCGAGTGCTATTCCCATCAGAACTGATCTGAGATTCCTTTCTGTCTTTATTCTGAGTGTTTTTATTTGGATTTCGCACTCTATTATAGCTAATAAATTGAAAAGTTTTGTTTTTTTGACAAAACTCGATTAACATATTTTGTAGAACTCACCGAGTGCTACTCAGAACTCCCATCAGAACTGTTCTGAGATTCCTTTCTGTCTCCATTCTGAGTGTTGTTTTATTTTGGATTTCGCACCCTATTATAGCTAATACATTGAATAGTTTTGTTTTTTCGACAAAACTCGATTAACATATTTTGTAGAATCCGCCGAGTGTTACTCAGACCTCCCATCAGAACTGTTTGAGATTCCTTTCTGTCTTCATTCTGAGTGTTGTTTTATTTTGGATTTCTCACCCTATTATAGCTAATAAATTGAAAAGTATTGTTTTTTCGACAAAACTCGATTAACATATTTTGTACAACTCGCCGAATGCTACTCAGAACTCCCATCAGAACTGTTCTGAGATTCCTTTCTGTCTTCATTCTGAGTGTTGTTTTATTTTGGATTTCTTACCCAATTATAGCTAATAAATTGAAAAGTTTTGCTTTTTCGATAAAACTTGATTAACTTATTTTGTAGAACTCGCCGAGTGCTACCCAGAACTTACATCAGAAGTGTTCTGAGATTATTTTCTGCCCTCTGTTCGAATGTTGTTTTTTTGTATTTCGCACCCTATTATAGCTAATAAATTGAAAAGTTTTGCTTTTTAGATAAAACTCGATTGACATATTTTGTAGAACTCGCCGAGTGCTACCGAGAACTCCCGTCAGAACTGTTCTGAGATTATTTTCTGCCTTCAGTTTGAATGTTATTTTTTTTTATTTCGCACCCTAGTATAGCTAATAAATTGAAAAGTTTTGCTTTTTCGATAAAACTTGATTAACTTATTTTGTAGAACTCGCCGCGTGCTACCCAGAACTTACATCAGAACTGTTATGAGATTCCTTCTGTCTTCATTCGGAATGTTGGTGGTTCGATTTTCGCACCTTATAAAGGCTAATTAATAAATTGAAAAGTTCTGCTTTTTCGGTAAAACTCTATGAACATGTTTCGTTGTACTCGCTGAGTGCTTCTCAGAACTCTCATCAGAACTGAAATATCTGTTTTTTTTTTTAAAATGATGTTTTTCGAAAGTAAAAAATTGATTTTCTTCAATAACTTTTTTATTTCGGCAGAACTATTTTCAAAAATGGTCAAGAACTCCAGAACTCTTCCATCTTCTTTAAAAAATACCACCAGAACTCATTTTTTCGAAAAAGATAGCGCCGCGTGAAGTTAGCGCCACTAATTTGTTTTTCTTATCAAACTCCACAGTTTGCTGGAACTATTCAAAATTTGTATCAGGAACTCCAGAACTCTATCAAATCTACCCAGAACTCCAAAAAAAAATTGAGTTTTTGCAGAAAGTTGGCGTTAACTTCACATGAGTATTATATATACGTATTATAGAAGTACATACTTTACTGTGTTTGAGCGAATTCGAAGATTCGTTGCGATTGCTCAGGTTAGGTTTGAGTGTAAAGTCAACGCAAAATGTTGTCATTCTAGGTAGCAGCGCAGTAAATAATGCCTAGATAATGTGAGCTATTCAGAAGACAATACTTATCATGTTTGAACACACGCTACTGCTAAACCAAAGGAGCTTTGTCTGGATATATGAGGCGAGCATTCAGTCATTATTTACCGATATGCAAAGAGGAATGTCAATAAGAGCACCAGATTAGTATAAATAAGGTAAATTATTCTACTGGCTTTGATCTTCCTTCAAAAGATTGTCACCTGATTATTTAAAAAATTAATTAATGATATTGACTGGAACTTGGCAAAATAATGCATAAAACTCTTTTTAAAAGAAAATTTCAGTTCACCTTCAGTTTGAAGAAGCTAATGTCTTGGTGACACATGTCGCAATTTAACAAAGTCAATTAGCGAGAAAGAAGTGTTTCCCTTTTGATTCTATTGGATTTTCTTCAAGTACCGGTCCAGATAATTCAATTTTCAAAGCAGGAATGTTATGGTGTCTTGTGAAAAACAAAAGAATATTTTCGCTAACCTTATAAAAAAAACTTTTTTTTCACGAAAGATTGATTCGAAACTTGAAAAAACAAAGAAAACTCAATTTGAAAATGTTTTCCAGCGCATAATATCAGGTTTCGATCTTATTTGAAAACAAATTATGAAATCCACAAGCAGTAATGAACGTTCAACGGTTACTTAGCCTTCATTGAGCAAATCGTGGAACACAGAAGCAATTTCCTGTCACTAAGTCATAAATAGCACCATTATAGTATTATTTCGAATTGGCCTTCCAAACTGATATACGTGGTGAACGAAGAGTAAAAATATGAACAATGATAATTTCAATGATTTGGATTCAAATCGTTTCAGTTGAATGATGATATTTGATAAAATTAGCAACAGAGAAAGATAGTATCTATTCCATCCGCTGTAAAATAATAGTTTTAAGTTATTTCAACAGTAATAAAGATTACAATCCATTTTAAGAGGTACACACACAGTGTGTCTCATTTCTCTTGAAAACATCTTTGCAGCTTTTTTCCGTAGAATTCTAAATTTTACAGAATTGATTGATATACCTACCAAAAATGTATAAATGACTTCAAAGGGATTATTTCCATTGATATTCACTGCACGCCAGCAGCGATGGAATCACCGACATATCCGAAATATCATTTCTTATAGTAGGCAAAGTCGAATTTTACTAAAAATCCTAAAAGCAATTTCAGTTCTGAAAATCAAAATTGTCTCACTTCTCCTGGAAACATCATCTTAACTCCCGTAGACCAAAAGCTATAGAGGTTTTTTTCCCACAAAATAAAAGACGCAAATGGCCTTTACTAATTTTTATAAGACAGTTCGTTAATGGAAACCCCAGTTTTCGCCCCAGCAAAATCGCATTATGGAATTTTTTAAACAAACAATAGTGAAAAAAATTGCTATTTGGTTTTTTGGAAATATCTCAAAGATTATTTAAGGAATCGTTTAACAGTCAACTTTTGTAGAGGTTTATGAAACCTACAAAACAGATTTTCATACGACCGGATCGATGCATTTTCCAATGAGAAAATCCGGGAAAACCTCGAAAAAGAGTCTTTTTTTATTTATTTTTATTTTTATATATCTGAAGGTGAACAAACAATATTGCGAACACTGGTAGATAATGATGTGGTTCAACTGTACGCAAGATGTATTCTGTCCGGTGGGTAGTTTTTGCACAATCGCGTTATAAACAATTTAAAGGCATATCTTGAAAGATGCGCCGATTTAAGGGAAATTGTCATATTCAAATTCTGTAAACAGCATCTGGAAGTAGATATCAATATCTACAATTTGTATATTTTGGATTTTAACCTGGGAGGTGGGAAATGGGTTGAAAATGTTACTGAAAGTTGATCAAAAGGCTCCAAAGTGCGTCCGAGGTCATCCGAAGTCACCCGAGGTTGAACTGAAGTAAATACGAGCGACTTTGAATTTTGAAGCATTTAGAGTAACTTCCACTGACATTTTCAACACATTTCCCACCTCTCAGGTAAAAATCCAAAATATACAAATTGTAGATATTGATCATTACTAAAGCGATTTTGCTGGGGCGAAAACAGTGGTTTTCATTTACGAACTATTTTATAAAAAGTAGTATGGGCCGTTTACGTCTTTTATTTTGTGTGAAAAGAGCCTCTTATTTTTATCTACAGCTTGACCCACCGACATGTTTGACGAAGAACTCTACATTTTCTGCTGTTCCTATAGAATTTCACGGTTCTACATCAGAAATTATGGAAGTTACGACTTTTTATAACTCATTTATTTTTCCGGAACAAAATAGAATAAATAAAAAGGTTGTTGTGATTACACCGAGGAAATTTGTGCCATTAAAGTTTTTGCTAAGATATTTCTTGCTATCATAATAAGAAATATTATTACTATAAAAAAATCGAATAGAAGCAGCACTTTGAAATCCTTAGAGAGCGAAAACGATTTTGACATCAGAATTTTATAATTTCATGGCTGAATAATTACATGTGAGTTACATGCCCGAGGTTGCAAAGTTTTTGTTTGCGATAAGTGGATAATCGCATAGAAGTTCACCCTCTTACGACAATACAGTTGTCAACCAACCATTAAAATATTACTCGATGCACTTCTCTGCCTTGCTGTGGTTATTCGATTTTTGCTTATTTTTCAATTGAAATTACCCCCTCCACGAACGCGTCAACTGGGAACTGAGAAAACGAAGAAATTTGACTCAGTGCCAGTCAATCCAGTCAGTCCAGTCAGACCAATCAGAAAGTCAGTGCCTATGAGAGTTACCGACTAAACTAGTCAAGCCATAGTATGGGTGTTGAAATTAGAATTTAGAAGTTAAAGTCAAACACCAGGTTTCTTTTGAATTCGTTTCACTCGTGTATCACTTATAGAACACATCTGAGAGCATGTTATCATAAAAATATTTTTCTGGTATTTCAGTGGCGTCTTTGACATACTAATGACAAAACTCATTCGATGGGAGTCTCTAAAATCAGTACATTCAACTACTTTTATGAAGAACAGAAACTTTTTTCAATACTTATCCATTAAAAACTGTAGGGTTACAAATATGTCTCATGGAACCAGCCACTGTGAACCTATCAGTTATTTTTGTAGTGTTTTGTTTGGCAAGGTATTCACAACAGGGAAGTATTACAAAAAATTGACATGGAAAATTTAATAGAGCAAAAAATATTGCAACCATTGGTGTGATTCATTGTGTGTTGGTTGAGTTGAGTAGCTCTGAGCTAGACTTCGCCAACAAAGTGGAAACTTGTGTTAGGGACGGAATTTAGGAGAGGGGAACGGTGAATGTGTAATGATATTTCACGCCACTAACATACCCAGGAGCTCAGTTGGCGTGGGTTCGACGATAAAAATTGATTTCAATAAGATTGAAATATGGGGTTTAATTTTCCGGAGCGCCACGGATTCTTCTCCAGTGAAAAATCCGAAACCACCCTGAAGGAATGGGACTAATATTACTAAAATATTAAACAATAGATACCTATAATGGTTTGAAAATAATATAAAAATCTGTGAAGGTTTTGCCATCCCTTACGCTTGGATAACTTGGATCAGAACAAAAGAAATAGTCATGTCCCTTACTAATAAAATATATTGACTGTATGTGCACAATTCGGCACACAATACAAAATTAAATGAAATGTAAGTATGGCACCACCAAGATGAATTAAAATGTACGTTATGATTGAGAATAGTGTATCGATGCCTGTAACGTCACGATGATAGCTAACAATTATGAATACCTATGCTTTAGGGGCAAAATCTTAAGCTAGACTTATCTGATATTGATTAGATTTTCTCAATAATGCCAGTTCACCAGTTGTAGTTAATGAATCCAGTGCCTTGGTAAGTACGTGTGTACAGTGGGTACGACACAATCAATCGAAGTACGTGTACAGCTGGGACGAATACCATCAATGGGAAATACCAATAATAGGGTACGAACAAAGAAGGAATACTGAACAACAGATGAACAGTGGAAAAACCACAGTTGAGCAGGAACAGTGGAACAATCACAGTAGTGGAACAGTCATAAACGGTAGCCGAACACTAATAAATGGTAGCGGGAACAACGGAACAGTAGCGGAGCACCAATAAAAGGTAGGGACACCCAAGAATAAACAATAGTCTGATTTCTGATTACACTTGTATGGAGCCATAAGTAGAGCCCAAATGCGAATACTAATCTCTATTAAGTTGGAGGGTTCTGGTACCAGCTTTGATGGTTTGTTTGCTGTCTGATAGCTAGTTTCTTATTCCAGCGGTTCTACAGGCCCCCCTAACCTTAAAAATCCGGATACACCGACCAGGATATCTCCTCCAAAATGTACAGCGTCAAAAATCGAAAACAATATGTGAAAATATCCAGATATGAATTTTCCCAAGATCCACCAGAGATGATCAAAATTAAATTGGAAATTCTCAAATTGGTTGGTTAGACAGATGTCATACCGCTGTCATACCGCGGAATGTAGGATGTTATTATTTACTTTCAGCATAAGGTTAGTTCAGGTCTGCTCGAACTAGTAGGGCAAAGGTACGTACTAACATTCGAAAAGGGCTGTACATGACAACAATCAAGTTATCATTTTGAAACAGTGGCGTGCCCAGTGGAAAGTTTATATCAATGACAGAGAATTTCTAATGTTATTGTATTGAAACAGAAAGGGTCTTATAGTACAAAATAAACCCGTAACACTTACTCCTGTAAATTTTGTTCATCACCTGATCAACTATTTTAATTTTTTTTTGAAAATTAAATCTATTTAATATTATCATTATCAATATATCCAAATTGCCGAGTATAGCAGAATTTTAATTCTTTATGCTGAATCAAAGGCTGGGAAGTTTTCAAGTTCCCTGGTTACATAACTTAATCTACATATTTTTATCTGAAGAAAGTGAAGTAATTTACATTCATCTAATTCAAAGAAATAATGAAGTTGATGAAAATGAAGATTCACCGGGCAAGTTCAACAAACCAAATTCATATCTCAAAAAATGTTAATCTTCAACCCAAAAAGAAAATTGAATAAATATAACACTATCATTCGTAAAACGTTTTAAGCCTTCATTTCAAAATGGGAAACTGAAATAAAAAAAACAAAGCACACAATTCCATTTGAATCTGTATTGTGAAGCATAACACAAAGCCTACGCTCATCACTTTATTAAAACTTCCGTGAAATATTTGATTATTTGGAACACTATTAATTAAGTCTGGTAGAGAGAAAAGCCAAACTGAGTTCAAACGCAAATTCAACCTTCATACAAAATAAAGCTCAGCGTGTCGTCAGTTGAAAGAGAAAAAATTCCTTTCAACATTGAGCGAGTTTAGCAGCACCTGTAAACAAAATTGAAAAAACCAGCGACGCATTACGGTATTGATGCCCAACAGGCTAGCTCCAGGTTTCATATGAACAAAGGAAAAACGGTTCGGCCAATCGGAGAAGTTTGTATTGATTCACCAACAAAGTATGCATGTCTTTCTCCTCCGAATGTCCACCGTGTCTTTTGTACAATTGTTCAAATTTTCTTCAAATGTGTAATTTCCGTCATTCCGTTTCACCGTTTCAATTAACCCTCAAAAGTAATGAGAAGCCAAGCAATATACAGGGGTAGTCAATATTTTTCTCAGTTGAAATGAAAGTCATTGAAAAAACAAGTAGATGGAAGTTGAGGGGTATGCTACTTAGCAACATTTCGTGTATCCTGATGTGTTTTTGATTTGCCACGGATGGTGTGACTTAACCTGATTTAATCTTTAAAGGACCCCGCACCATTCTTATGGGTTTCTGGGTTCCGGTGGAATTGGCTGAAACTGTAGTATGTTATTCTCTTAATTATCCTGATCAAAAGTTCTCATGGGCCCAACTCGATCCTATGACTAGTTTTCATGATACAGCCCCTCAAAGATATGATTTGATGAGTGTAAGTACGGCAACACTTATTTTTGTGTATATCTGCCTCGAAAACTCATTACGAGGCACATATACACAAAAATAAGTTTTGTCGTACTTACACTCAAATAGGTACAAAATCATATCTTTGAGGGGCTGTATCCCGAAAACCAGTCATAGGATCGAGTTGGGCCCATGAGAACCTTTGATCAGGTTAATGAAGAGAACAGATTGATAATTTTATTAATAAATATTTAAATTTACAACTTGTATATTGCTTTTCAATTCTACGGGTGAGTTGTACAAGACAAGTTCAACAACAGTTCAAGTGAACCGAACTCAGTTGCTAAGAAACTAGAAATTTCAATGGCAAATCCCTAGCAACTGAACTCGGTTTACTTGAACCGTTGTTGAACTTGTCTTGTACAACTCGCCCTAAATGTTATAAATAATAAATTGTTTGTATAAAGTCCGATAATCACGAGAGGTATGAACATTTCAATGTCAATATATAAAATATGATAAAAAACAAATAAATAAATGGTCAATATATAAAATACAATTACGATAAAAAGTAAAATGACGATACAACAATAAGTAGATATGGTATATAAATATATATGGTTTGGTCACAATATCACAATAGAAAAGAAACCGCTATACATACTGCCTGGTGCCCGTCAGATGATCGACGTAGATGTCGCGCGACCATCTGATGGCATCGCTACACATGAGCAGGCGCGTCAGCTTCGCATATATCTGCGATACAGAGCACTGTCGCAACACTGGCTCGTTCTCCTGGTCCCATGTGCCCAGGGCCCCCACAATGAAGGCATCTCCGACGTTTCGTACCCTTGCGCCCGTAACTCCTCAGCCAAGCCGGCGTACTTTTCCCTCTTTAGTTTGCGGGCTCGGGTGAGGGCTTGCTCGTTTTTAAAGGGTACGGTGATGTCAATGATCGTGATTTTGGCCGTGTTCTCGTTGATAATAACGATGTCCGGTCTCAGGTTACTATTTGTGTGGGGGTCCTGCCTGTTCACGGAGATCGTCCCTAAACGCTGCGGGATCGCCTTCACCAGGCGGGCCTGAATGGCGTTGTGTATCTACCACGCTGCAGAGTGGATTCTGCAGTGGTTCAGGACATGAGGCAGGGCCTCGTTGAACTCTTGACATCTCCTGCAGCGTTTATCGCCATCTCCGAAACGTTTCGTGGCATTCAACAGGACACAGTCTAATTTGGATCGGTGGATGAATTGCCAGTCGCAGAACCTTGTGGCAAACCCGCTTCTCAGAAAGTGGTTACTGGCGGCACTCTTCGAGAAGCACTTAAAGGTTTTGCTTTGATCCGGTTTACAAGCCAAAATGGACGCGTACACGTTTCTTGAGGAATTCTTGAGCTTCCACTCCAGATTGTGACGGGTAGATGGAATTATTTCAACTGAGGGCCCATCATCTCGTCCCAATTCGATGGAGAGCGACTCTTCGGTACGCGTCCATTTCATGTCCAACCTGTTGGACAGTCTCCTCGATGCGTTTCGTGCTCTGGACCACAAAGACGCGATGTCACCGCAATCTCTGCCAAATTCACCTATCAGGTCACCAGACAGATAGCGGGCTAGCTCTCCCACCGATGGATGGCGCCCTATCCGACGTCGAACCAAGGAGACTAAAATTTAACAAGGAGGGTTTAATAAGCTCTAGGCAATCAGAAACTTGTAGCATCAACGCGTCATTGTGACGTACTTGGATATGAGTACAGAGTCGAACTCGAACCAAGCAACAAAACTGTTAGCAGTAACTCTCATATACCAAGAGCTAGTCCGTCACTGTCTATAGAGAACGGCGGCCATGACACGTTCTACTACGTCACATTTCGTCACAAATGTTCTTTCATCTCTTTCTACTAGTGTCCCCATTGTCTTATGGGAATCAAACACTCCTTGTTAAATTTTAGTCTACTTGACGTCGAACCACTTCGACCAACTAGCTTCTGCGCATGTCACCATCTTGTACGCTTGAACGATGGTTGCCACGTCAACACGGACGGCCAATGGTAGGACTCCAGCGCCCCCTTTCTTCATGGGAACATACAGGAGCTCGGAGCTTGCTATCTGTGGGAGGTTCATCCAGGACTTCAGGGCTCTCTTCACCTTCTTGTCGAGTACTCTCAGGGGGTTCTTCTGGACGTGGCATCCTCGTAGAACGAAGGAAATCTTTGGTAGGATGAAGGTGTTTACAGCGTCTATCTTCTGCCACTGTGCTAGAAGAGATGAATCTAGCATTTCCAACTCTCTCGCCATCCTGTCGATTGTGTCTTCAGGCGTTTGATCGATGTGAAACCCGGTGGGGATGCCAAGGTGTTCGTACGCCTGTCCCTCCTCCAGTGCAGGAAACTGGTTTTCGTGTATCCGGTATTGGGTGTTGTGGCAAACGAACCGGTTCCGGCAATTTAATGTTAGGTATGCACATTTTTGTGGCTTAAAGGTGAGTCCACACCGTTCCGCTGTCTCTCCTGCTCTAGTGATAGTTCGATTTCAATTTCTCAAACAGATTTAACATTTTTTGTATTTTGTATTTAATTGTTTATAAAAAAATATAAATGACAGAATATAACTACGGACTGGTTTTCATGTGACAGCACAGTCTGTTTCCTACTAGTATTTTTGTTAAAAAATCACGCATTTTATGCTCTATTGATTGGTGTAATTGGCAAGTTTCACGCTATGCAAGTTCAGTGCAAGAGAGAGAAATAGTTGCATGCCTCGCCTTGCATAGTCTCTTTACATTGATGCAAGTTGGTTTACTGTTTGAATGAAAAGTTATTGCCAACTTTGAAAGTATATTGAGCTAATAACCTTATTCATCTGATGAACATATTCATTAGCACCCTTGTTTTCACCATACTCATGTTTGTAGATATAAAAAATTACAGTTTTATAATAAATATACAAATACTTGAATAAAATATATCAGACAGACATTTATCACAGTTTGTAAGACAAATATCCCCACAAAAAGAAAATTGCATGAAAATCGTCCTGATTTCATTTATGTTATGAAACTCGCCACAAATTTGAACGGGCTGTTATTGGTATTGCACAGAACTTGCATAAAACTTGCAAATGTAATATAGCTTCTATTAGAGATCTCTTTTGCTACTCAAAAATTCAAGACATTAAATAACCATTGTATTACTTCAAAATAATACCTATGCAGCATCATAAATTCAACAGATGAATAGTAGGTTGTGTTTGCCAATGAAAAATCTCACATCGTTGAATTTCATTAATAACAGGCATGATTTTCATCGGTACATCGAGCAAAAAACGAACGAAAACATAAATAAACGTACCAAACAATGCACTTCGTTTCGTCAACCCAAAATTCCACAGAATATTCGGCTCGCACACAAAAGCACCCGAACACAAATCGAATAAAAATTCACGAAGACGTAAACGTTGTCGGAAAATAAGCGACACTGTCACACAAAATTTACCGTTTTCAGTTTTAGTGTTTGCCGCGTCATAACCAAACTGTCACTGTACTTGTGGATGTTGAATACTCACTTTAGGGCCTGTGTTAGAGTTAACTATCTATGAAGGGCTTCGGGAAGGGCCTATAAGTGAAATGGGGTGGCCATTCAACTGGTAGGGTAGGGTGCTTCGGACTGCCTTATGTTGGAAATGTTAGCGGCGGACCGGTTTATTGTCCTGATTTTTTTGTGGCCGGGCCGAGATGCGAATGGAATTCTAAGGAACACCTGAATGTTGAACAGAGAAGGTTCGATGGAAGAAGGCGCGTGTTTGAAATAATATTAAAAAGTATCATTATTAGTATTAGTAGAAGCACAATATTTTGAGTCAGTTCATGTAATTCCATCGCCTGACAATATTAACAAACACCTAGGAGAATTTGATTTCTCATTAATAACTGAAGGAATGATTAGGACGGCTATTAAAATACTAAAACGAAAAAAGGCCACTGGAAAAGACAATATTCCTGCTTATATTGTGATGTCCGGCAGTGAGTAGATGAAAAGTGGTGTGCTCCTCCTAAACAATAAATTACGCAGGAAAAAGATTGAGCATAATTCTGAAAATCAGGATACTACTTGATACGGATGTGTTATATCTACTGGTGAAATTATAATCTGAAAAATGGTGGTTACAAGGGAAATAACTGAAGAAATAAAAAGTGCCGTTATGAATAAGTGTCTCAAAGACCAAACATTTATAAAAACAATCGTTGATAGTCGGAAAAACGATGAACAAAAAACTAACAGAGCTAGAAAAAAATATAAGTGATTTGAAAAATGAGCTGTGTGAAATAAAAAATGTTCATGAACACAAATTAGCCTTACTGGGTGATCAAATGGAGAGTATCCTGAATGAAAAGGAGGTCATGGAAAGAAAGTGCGATTTTCTTGAACAAAAAGCCAAAAAGAAAAACTTGAGAGTATTCAATTACCAAGAAAAATCCAACGAAGATATCAGATCCGATATGATAACACTCATCAATGGAAATATGGGAATGAATCTGTCAAACAATGATATGGAACTTTGCTACAGAATTGGAAGAAAACAGGTAGGAATGAAGGCAAGAGGAATATTCGTGAGACTCAGAAGCTATGAAATAAGAAAAAAGCTTTAAAAGGAACTGGTATAATCATACGAGAAGATCTTACCAATCTTAGAGCCGAATTGCTATCCAAGGCAATTGAAAATAATTCCATCAGAGACATCTGGACCAAAACGGGCATAATCTACGTTAACTTCAGAAATGAAATTCCCATCATAAGATCCAGAAAAGAATTCAAGAAAGTCTTTGCAAATCAATCTATTTCATATACTGATAAGAATATAAACAATGGGGAGTTGTGCAAATTTATTTCATTTTCTTTTATTCATTCTGCTACAAATCATCCACTTATTTTGTTTTATTTTTTTCTCTTTTTTTTTTGTTTTTTCTATTTTGTGTTGAAATAAACTGCAATGATAGAATTCTTAGAAGTTTTAGATGATCATAAAGATATAAAAACTTTTTTTTCAAAAGATTACAAATAAAACTGACAAAGTTGGTATATTTCGCTTCAATATCAGAAGCATAAGAAAAATTATTGACGAACTCATGGTATATATAGAAGAAGAATACGATCATATTGATATAATTGTTCTCTCAGAATGATGGAACCTAGATAAGGTAAGTGATTTTCATATTCCAAATTATTCAATTTATTATAATGATTCGAAATATAACCAAGATGATGGTGTTATAATATATGCCAAAGATTCACTATATTTCCTTTATCAGAAACAAAATTATTGAGAATTACAATGACGGTTTTCAATTTAACATTCGATATAACTGCTTCATATCGGCCTCCCTCGATAAATATTAGGACATATACGGAAGAATTATCAGAATATCTATCAAATATAGAAAAGCTCAATATAGAAATCTTCTTAGGAGATATTAATATCAACCTCCTCGATAAAGCCTCTAACGATGTTAACCAATATATGAACATTTTGACAGAAACAGGGTTTATGTCCTATATTAATGAACCAAACCGCATTACCGACGAATCGAAAACAAAAACAAGCTGAAAAAGTATCACTTCTTCCCTCAATTATAGGAACAAATATATCAGATCATTTTACTACTTGCCTCATCCTATCAACAGATAACACAAACAATAATAATGATCAAAGTGCTGCAATCAACCACTATTATCAAACAAAATTAAATTATGAAAAACTGTACATTCTCCTTCAGAATGAGAACTGGGAAGAAGTCTTAAATTATAATGAAGCACAACAGGCCTATAATAATTTTTTCACAATACTAGAAGAACATATCGATATCTGCAGTACACGAAAAAAAATTACTGTCAAGTCCCGCAAAATAAAACCCTGGATTACTCTTGGCTTAATGGAATCAATCAAACGTAGAGATAAAAAGAAGTTGAAACTAAATAGGGAACTCAATCCAGAATTAAAAATTGAATATAAGCGATATAGGAATGAACTAAATAAATTATTGAGAATAACAAAAAATGAACATTAAAGAAATAAATTAAACGACAACAGCCAAAACTGCAATATAACTTGGGAAATAATAAACGAAATAACCAACAAATCAATAAAGAAAAATAAAATAGGTAACATCAAACTTAATGATAAGAAACTCACAGATGATATAGATAAAGCACTAGCTTTCAATGAATATTTCACTAATATAGGATTGAAAATGACAGAAAAAATTGATAAATCGCATAACACACCACCAGATTTTTTGAATGATATATCTACTACAAACTCAGTCTTTCTCACACCTGTTAATGAAAAAGAAATCATCGAAATCATTTCAAAATTAAAAAATAATTGTACACCTGGACCCGACGGCATTACCACAAAACTGATAAAAATATATCACCTCTATTTGGTCAAACCACTAACTTATATGATCAACTTGACCTTCAAAACAGGAAAAATTTCCATATATAAATCCCATATATAAATCCGGTGACAAATTAGAAATGGGCAACTACCGACCGATTTCTGTGATAGGAAATTTCGCGATAGTGTTAGAACATGCTCTGAAAACGCGTCTAGTTAATTTTTTTGATAAAAACAAAGTAATCACTGAGAGACAATTTGGCTTTATTAATAAAAATAATACAGAATCCGCTATATTGAGTTTGATTTCTGAAACAACATAGGCCTTGGATAATTCCGATAAATGCGTTGCAGTTTTTCTAGATTTGACACGGTTTCTCACGAAAAATTGGTAAATAAACTTTATACTTATGGAGTTCAAAATTTTTAAGAACTACCTATCACACAGAAAAAAAACTGTTAAAATTGGCAACAGCATCAGTTCTCCTCGTGAGATTTCTATTGGGGTGCCCCAGGGCATTGTTTTGGGACCTATACTATTTTTAGTTTATATTAACAGCATAGCTGGAGTTAATAACTTTGCAGGTCATCTCATCTCATATGCTGATGATACGGCCATTGTTCATAAAGCTGAGACATGGCAGCAAGTATACAATGATGCGGAAGAAAATTTAGAAAAAATACAAATATGGCTAAATGACAATCTCCTCAAACTCAATGTCTCAAAAACGAAATTTATAGCATTTTCTGTTCAAAGTAACCAACAGCCCGATATACAAATAATTCATATTCATAAACCTACTTGTAATATTTTGTAAATGCCCAAATATTGAAAAAGTGAAAAAAATTAAATATCTTGGCGTGTTTTTAGACCAGCATATGAGATGGGATGAACATGTTGTACATATGATTAAAAGACTTAAGCAATTAACATATAAAATATATAACTTGAGATGTATTTTAACAAAACAAAACTTATTAATAATATATAATTCACTGGTTGAATCAATCATTAGATACTGCATCACAGTATGGGGGGGGAGCGTGCGAGAATGTACTGAATAATATTCAAGTCATTCAAAATGCTATAATCAAAATAATTCTATCAAAATCTAAACGGTTTTCTACGAAACAATTGGATATTGAAACCAAATTACTTAGAAGCCTGTATGCATACCAATGTCTCGTTTGGATAAATAATTAAATTATACCACGGCTAAATAAAAAAATACTAGATATGGACAAAATTTATCTCTACCCCTTTTCAAAAAATGCCATGCACAAAGAACAATATTTTATTTTGCACCAAAATTGTATAATATGCTTCCAACCAAATTAAGGAAAAACTCAAACTTCAAAATGTATAAAACAAATGTCAAAAAATTCATCACTACAAACGTTGAACAAATTATGACCCTACTGAAAAAAGCAGCATTATGAGAAATACGTAGGCATAATCCTCATAACCAATTATAAAATATAAGTAAAAAAGTTATTGGGTATAACCCTCAAAATATTGTGCAACCGTAGACACGTGTTTCGAGCTTAAGCTCTCATCAGTACGGTAAAATCAAGTGCGAAGAGGTACAACACTTGGATGTAAAAATAGAAACAAAGGAAGTCAACAACAGGAAGCCAACCACACATTTGTGGCTTCGGTTAGAAGACCTTGTGCTCACAAGGCAACAACTAACGTCGCCACGGAGGCAGCTATAGCTACCAGCGTGACAATCCTACCCAGGAAAATAACCGAAGCCACAAATGTGTGGTTGGCTTCCTGCTGTTGACTTCCTTTGTTTCTATTTTTACATCCAAATGTTGTAAATCTTCGCACATGCTTCTACCGTACTGACGAGAGCTTAAGCTCGAAACACGTGTCTACGGTTGCACAACATTTTGAGGGTTATACCCAATAACTTTTCTACTTATATTTTATATATTGCCCCTCGCTAATTCCATCATTATTTGTATTTTCCTGGGTAGGATTGTCACGCTGGTAGCTATAGCTGCCTCCGTGGCGACGTTAGTTGTTGCCTTGAAAGCTCAAGGTCTTCTAACCGAAGCCACAAATGTGTGGTTGGCTTCCTGTTGTTGACTTCCTTTGTTTTTATTTTTACATCAAAGTAACTTTTCTACTTATATTTTCATATATTGCCCCTCGCTAAATCCATCCTTATAGTCCGGGAGCCAGTGACAGATTTCCATGACAAAGTTCCTCTCAAGCGAAAATTAGTGGAATGCATCAGAGAGTTATATTATAAAGCTTCGTGAAGGTCAGCTGCGGTTCCGTGGGGGGATGAGCGGTGGTAGCCTCCCACGCACAAAGAAAAAGAAATGTATTCAATTTTGTTTCCTACCTGAAAACATGTTAAATTATCGCTTAAGCAATATCTTGAAGAAAAAAAATCAGCTGACTATAGCATGGTGTATTATACGACAGCTAGTTGGTCGAACACAAAAAAAATTGTACCTTCTATGATTTCCTCTCAAATAAAATTTTACCTTATATTCGGATTGCGTCAATTTAACATGTTTCCGGGAAGGAGGACATAATTGAATATAGTTTTTTTCTTCGTGCGTAGGAAGCACCTGTGCTGATCATCCCCCCCCCCCCCCCTCCTCACCAACGGAATCGCAGCTGACGTTCACGAATCTTTATAATACGACTCTCTGATGCATTCCACTAAATATCGCTTGAGAGGAAATTACTGACCAAATTTTTACCGGGCTCCTGGACTATTATTTGTATTAACCAATTAAATGTATATAAGTGTATATATCTCAATACCTAATGTTATTAATTGATTTATCTAGGTTCCATAATTGTATAATTTTACTAAATTTTACTAAGTATAATTTGATTTGCATCTATTCTTATGTGATCGCATTCATATTCATGGCTACACAATACCGAACCTATACCATTTAAAGACATTTTTCTTTGTTTTCAATTGTTTTCAATAGGTATTTTTTTATGTTTAGGTTTTCTCTCTCCGTATTTTTATCCATAATTTAATAACTCACATGTCGTATTATAGTAATTATTGAAAGTGTTACCGTAAAGAGAAAAATGGAAAGCAAAAAACAAGCCACTCGCGCTTAGTTAGCCCACCATTTTTTCTTCGAACGGTTAAATATATATTACTTATCCTTTTTTGAAGTGAAAAAATAAACTGAAACTGATTTCAAGCGATGTGCTGATTTCTTTATTAAAACGATAATTCTTATTTTCAACCTGGCACTTAAAGAAGGTATTTTCCCAGAAAAATTGAAAGAGTTAGAAAACTACAGACTGATTAGTATTTTGAATTCATTAGCCAAACTTTTTGAATCTATTTCAAATGATGACATATTAAATAATTTCAAAAATGTCTTTGTCAGTCAACAGCATGGTTTCATGACCGATAGGTCCACGGTGACAAATCTATGTGTTCTTACAAATACCGCAGCGGAGGCAGTGAATGTCAAAATCCAGTTAGATGTTATTACATATAAGTGCGAAGGCTTTTGATAAAGTTGTTTATAAAATCTCAGTTCACCTACCGATATCAACAAGTAAAAATTAGGCAGTGTTTTTCCGAACGTTTCTAGCAAGCTCAGGTGTGCCACTAGGCAGCAATTTGGGACCATTACTTTTTACCTTCTTTATAAATGATTTGCCCAAAGGTGTTGAGCATTCCTCAAGTCTCTTGTTTACGGTTAATTTCAGGATCTTTAGGCCAATTACTATCTACATCGATGGACTGCCTTCTTATGCAGAAAGATATCAAATCAAATTCGTGTTTTGATCAAAATAAAATGACTCTAAACGTTGATAAAAGCGAAGTCGTGACTTTTACTCGTAATCATGATTATATTGATTATTTCACTTATGCTAAAATAGCGTGTTATGATTGGTTGAAATTTTTGTGTTGATAAATGACAACATCATGTTTTCGATTTTGTAGTTCGGCTCTTGATTGGCAACTGGATATATATATATATATATATATATATATATATATATATATATATATATATATATATATATATATATATATATATGATGTGTTTTCGATTTTGTAGTTCGATTCCTGATTGGTTATTATCAAAACAAAAACTTACCACTAGCAAGCTGCTATAATGACACAACACCAAACTTTGACCAAAACTAAATAAGCACTCATCACTATTAATTTATATCAACTTCACAATTTTCGACAAATTTTGCATACTCACTATCACTAAATCAAAATGTTATCAAAACAACCTCAGCAATAGACTAGACATGCAATGACAAAACTACGAATAACGCGCTCTGTCACTGTCATTGGATATCAAGTAAATGTTTTGTTAGTTGCATAATTTCAGAACTAAATGCGGGATTAATGTTCCTATAAAATAGTTAAATTGAATAGTAAATAAATAAAAATGGTTTCGATTTTATTCATGAAATAATCTTAACAAATAAAACTCGTGTTATCGGCGATTATCGTTGATTCCTTCTCGGTTTCGAATCAAATTATGTTGCTTTAGGCAACCACACTCGCGCAAGCGCTCGTGTGGTTGCCAAGCAACATAATTTGATTCTCAAATTCAAAGGAATTGCTATTTCGATAATCACCGATACACTTGTGGTATTACCTGCTTAAGGATAATAACAGAGGTTTATGTATTGTGTATTTCATACATGATGCATGACCACCTGATCTTCGGCATTTTCCCATGAATATGTATTTGTGTATTTTATGTCCTTTTTTGTGACATTTATATGGTGGGAAATAAAGAACTATTATTATTATTATTATTATAAATACTTGTTATAAAAGACGCTGAACTTCCTATTTCCACTATTTCCGCTGAATGAAATGAGTTTTTTAAAATCAAGTAAAAAACAAAACTAATAATTTTTTATCTTAGGAACCAGAAGTGGAAACAAAAAATACGGAAATTAAAAAAAGAACAAGATTCCTATTAGACTGCTGAGGGCTAGAATCCTACACTAATAATCAAATTGAAATCATTCGTAAGTAACTCTCCTTTCTAATTTTACTAAAAAATGTTCGTACTCACTATCTTTCTGGTTACTAAAATAAAAAATATTCTTACGTTTTTTACTTTATTTTCAAAAATATATTTTATTTGGCGGAAACAAGAAGGATAATATTTTTGGAAGAAATTTTAAATAATTAAGTAGATATGTTTGCACGTTGATTTCCGTCGAAAATATATTGATATATTATGACTATTTCAATAAAAAAATAACAAAGTTATACGCTATGAACCATTTAAAGGGAAAACCAGTTCTTTCACCTAAAAGATACCATTTTAGAAAGTTTCACCGATACTACTTTTCGAAACGAAAAATTTGGTGATTGCTCGAAAGGGGGCGCGGGAGGCACATCAACTCAAAAATTTCAAATGGCATATGGGTTCAAGTGTCACATCGTTGAAAAGAAAATTCCATTCTATTTACAACCATCCAATTTTTATTGAGTTTCGTTGATTTTTTTTGCAATTCAAACTCGAAATATCAAATATAAATGCGGATCTGAATACTACTCATACCTCGAAAAAATTTAACGGTTTGATGTGGAATGATGAATCCAAAAATATTTTGAAGAGCATTACCGATACTACTTTTTGAGAAAAGAATCATTCCAATTACTCGACAGATGGCGCTGGGGTCACATGAACTTGAAAATGTCGAAAGGCTATAAATCGAAATTGGGAAAAAAATTTCAACAAAATTCAAAACTATTTAGATGATTGTGAAGAGAATTGAATTCTCTTTTCAACGATTTGACACGTGACCCCCCATGCTATTTAAAATTTTTGAGTGATGTGCCCCTCCGCGCCCCCTGTCGAGCAATCACCAAATTTTTTATTTCGAAAAGTAGTATCGGTGAAACCCTCCAAACGTTTTTTTTATATCTGTACGTCAAACCGTTCAAAAGCTAACAGGGGGGGACTAAAAAAAGCCACACTGTATAAACAGAACTATACCGGGTAATTCATTGGGCCACCATTGGGATTTCGGAAACTATAAGAGATATGAATATGGTTAAATTGGGGTAAATTTGCGCATCTATGTGACCAATAATATGCCGTTAAGAGAGTTTCAAAATTCCAAATATATCCGGAGATATACAGAAAAAACCGAAATTTTGAAAAACCCTTTTTATTTTTTTCTGGCGTTATTTGATGAAGGATATCAAAATAAACAGTACATTTACATTGCCATTTTGTCCCCGCTATACGACGGTATTTTCAGATTTACCATCCGACGTTTCGTCTGTTGGCCACCATCATCAACTTTATTTTTTCTTATGGGCGTCATATTGAATTGTTACAAATTTGAATAGAATTTTTCATTTTGATACAAACGAAGTATAATATGTGATACTTTGTTATGTCACAACCTTTTATATTTCACAAAAACTAGAATTTTCAAGTAGGCTCTGACTCCGTCAAAAACACTTGTTAGATGAGTTGATTCGTTGTTACACTATTATCTGTCACGTAGTCACGTCTGCTGTCACAAATTCAAAGTGATAATAAACGTAAAATGGTGTTTTCCAACCAAGAAAAACGGGATATCATGAAACTGTTTTTTAAATCAGACAGTAATACTGAGAGAACTGCAGAAATGTATCTTCAACTATACCCAGAAAGAATACAACCCGCAAGAACATTATTCAAAAAATTAGATAGAAACCTTACAGAGTATGATAGTTTAAAAAACTGAGGAATAAATATGGAAATCGATTAGATGAAAATACGAGAAACAATATTCAAAATGCGGTAATAAACTTCTATCCTCTTATTAAAATATTAATTTTTTTTTACTTGTCTGTTTTTTAGACAAATATAATAATAATAATAGTTTATTGGTATAAAAAAATGTGTAAATACAATTTCATTTAGATGACGGCGATAACAATTTTTTCACAAATAAACAGAAAACCACAAAGTCAAAGACTGTCTGTGGTGTGAGTGCAGCCTATGTTTAAAATTAGTATCGATATATACTCAGTAAAATAAAAAATATGTTCAAGTTGAAATTAAGATTCTCTAACATTACTGGATTTGATAAAGAACACATGTCCAGCATTCAAGCAACAAAGCGGTCACCAAATGCGAAAATGTAAATTACAAAACACATACAATTCAACACACAGCTTTTTTCACATAAAAGTAAAGAAAAATTTATAAAAAATAATATAATGAAGACAACTGAAGTTTTAAAGTCAACAGGATTTGAAACATTTAAATATGAAACATGAAAATTACAAAATAAACATGCAATTTAACACATAGAAAAAACATGAGAAGTAATTGAAGGAAGACAAATGAGCTGAGATGGAATGAAATCTCTTTACACCGTTATACCAGCCTCCACCAGCTCATGAACAGTAAGTCTGTTTGAATCAAGTTAATATTTTTTTAGCTTTTTCTTGAATCCTCTATAAGATGATATCTCTTTTATTTCGACAGGAATAAAATTGAAAAATCTTGGTACTAAATACGAAAAGCGGTGTTTTGAAATATTTGGATTTGTGTCTTGTTTCGTAAGAATGTTCTAGTCTCCGAAGATTAGATTTAGCTTTGAATTCAAAGCAGGTAGATATAAAGAAATAATGTTGACGAATGTCAAGGATTTTAGATTCGGAGTATATCAAATCAGATTAGTATCGTGAGGGCTTGTTCAGTAAAATTTTGAAAAAGGTTTTTTGAAGAACTTCTAAATTTTTAATATGTTCTTTTAGTGCACTTCCCCACCCTATTGTCCCATATGTCAATCTGGATTCAACCAATGCGTGATATATCATTCTGAGATGATTTTCTTCGAAAAATTTGACGATATATTTGAATCGGTATATGATACTTCTCAGGGTATTGCATAGTCTCAAAATATGTATGTTCCATCTTAGATGTTTATCGATAGTTACTCCTAAATATTGAATCGTCTCGGTCTGCCTTATTCTCAAATTATTGGTAATTTTCAGATCATTGAATGGGGGATTGGTGTTTTCATAACATGAAAAGGGCATATAAAATGTTTTGTAGAAATTAATTGTCAGTACCTTATAATCGAACCAATTTTTGATGAGTTTCAAGTCATTCTCTATGATGGTTTTTAAATTATCCCAATTTTCAGCTTCGAAAACTATGACGGTATCATCTGCGAAACTAATGACTTCTCCAGATGATTCAATATGAAAAAGATCATTTATGTAGAGTGTAAAGAGCACTGGACCTAGTACAGTTCCTTGCGGAAAGCCATACTCAACAGTGCACTCTGTACTCAAACTACCAGCGAGTGATACCTGTTGTTTCCTGTCGCTTAAGTAGCTTTCCATTAATTTTCTAGCTATCCCTCGAAATCCCAAGTCCTCCAAAATATCTAATAGTTGTGAGTGGCAGACCGTATCGAATGCTTTAGCAAGATCTAAAAATACACAAGCAGATTTTTTTCCAGTGTCCAAACTTTTTGATATCTTTGCTGTCAAATACGCAATAGCATCTTGGGCCGACTTATTTGGTTGAAATCCATACGGACGGTTATTAATCAGTTCGAATTCATTAGTAAAGGATGTAATCCTGTTTTTTAAAGCTCTTTCGAAAAGTTTTGCAATATTGGATATTACTGATATTGGTCTGTAATTTTTAGTCAACTTTTTTGAACCCGATTTGTGAATTGGTTTAATTATTGCTTTTTTAAACTGCGGCGGACAAACACCAGAGGAGAAGATATTAATGATTATGTGCGAAATAGGTTTACAAACATAATTTTTGATTTCTTTTAAAATTTCTGCTGTTATTTTGTCAAAACCAGGAGATTTATTACATTTTAATTCCGTGATGAGTTAACTGATTTCTTTTTCATCCGTAGGTGTTAGAAATAAAGATTGTTCCTTGATATTCCTTTTTGGTTGATAGTTCTTATTTTTTATTTTACCAGCAAGATCAGCTCCAACATTGGTGAAATATTGGTAGGCGGTTAGTAGAGTCTAAAGGAAATAAAAAGGTGGGCCAGTGGTTCAAGGAAAGACTTTTCATAAGCATTCAGAGGGGAAACGCAATTAGTGTACTGGGAACATTTGATACCACAAATTGATCTTTTTTTTACTTCTTTTTTTTAAATTTATTTTTCTGTGATATTTTTTTACTCTACTTGATTTTGAATCTTTTATTGTTTACTAACTGATAGAACTCATACATAGATATATGTACTGACTTTTGAAACACAATTAAAAATCAGTTTTACAAATGCATTGGCCATTTCTGAATTCTTATCCGTAGTTGTGCCATCATTGATTTCAATTTCTTTTATAATTTCTGTGCGTTTTTTAGTAACGTATTCAGCTTATTTCTGTAAGATAAGAATTGCCGTTTTAAGTATTATAATCAGGATTTCTCTTCGAGGCTCTGTACATTTTATCTCTATTTTTGATAGAATTCAGTATTGCATTTGTTATCCACGGGGTCCTCTTAGTTTTTTTATGATTTATCTTTATCTTAGTTGTACTCTCTTCTAATGCATTCATCATTCTTTCATAGAAAACATTTGTTAATTCGGTAACATTTTTTATTGTATAAAAATCGCTACAGTTCATGCTTTTAACAACTTGTTTTAGTTTATTTATATCAGTTATTTCCTTGTATCGGGATTCATTTTGTTTTTTAATTATTTCTTTGAAGTTCAAATTCAGTATAATGGGGTAATGATCTGTTATCGGTGTTCTTAATACGAATGGCTTGAAGTTATCATGTGGTGATTTTGCTTTGATAAAACAATGGTCAATACAACTCTTGCTGTCACCTTGGACTCTTATTTATTCATTGATTGCTGATATGAAATTATTCTCACTCATTATGTTTAGGTAATTTTCGCTGAAATTTTTATGTTTATATTGACGTCTCCAATGAAGATGTCAAGATCTGATGATTCTTTTGATAGTTGTTCCATGTAATTATTCAAATTATTCAAAAACGTTTCGGTTCTAGCTGATGGAGGTCTGTATAACGCTGTTATGTGGAATTTCAATTCATTATATGGGAACCTCACTGATAGTACTTTGATATCGCCTATATATTCAATGGTGTGACTGAACTGGATTGATTCCTTTATGAACATTACAGTACCATCGCTTCTATTCCACATACCTTCATTGTATATAATTTTATACCCTTTCATCTTATATAAGTATAGATCAGGAATGTAGAATGTTTCGGACAACACCACAATATCCATATCAGTTTCAATCAACTTCAGGATAGCTTCGAGTTGGTCAAAATTTTTACTAATACTACGAATGTTAACATGAAAGATATTAAGTTGGTTATTGTTTTTCTGTATGAGGCTATCAAATTCCATCGAGTCTGTTGCGATAGTTTCTATTGGGGAATATTCATAATCACGTATGTATTGGTCCATTTCAATGGAACCATTTACCAATGTCTTTAAATATATAATACACTCAATAAAAATAAGAGAAAGTAGATATAGCCATTCTAGAGTTTTCCAGAACGAGTTTTTGGTTTTTCTTGAGCTCGAGTTAATGGTTTCCTGTTAATATTGGGCATTGGAATAATTGTAGATGGAGTAGTTTCCGGTTTACTGACTTGTCCAAATATATCGTCCTCAGTGTTTTTTTTTGGAGGTTAATGTTGGTGTTGCCGGAGCGCTATTTGTTTTCGGTTCCTCACGGACTTGATGTACCGAAAGATCTTCCGCACTATAAGCTACTTCCTACACATACATTTTGTTATTTTTTATGTATGAATCCGTCAGTTTCAACACATGAAGTTGCTCTAAATACAGGTGCGCCACAAACAAGTGTTTGGAGGGAGCTCAGAAGAAATGGTCTAAAATGCTACAAAATTCAGATTTGCCAAAAATTATACCCAGGTGATCCTAAACGGAGATTGGCTTACTGTGATTGGCTACTGAATAGAAATGATTTTCCCCAATTTCTCTCAAAGGTCATTTGGACGGATGAGAGCACTTTCACTAATTGTGGTATGTTCAATAGAAATAATGAGCACATCTGGAGTCAGAACAATCCCAGAGAGTTTAGAGCAGTTAGGCCACAGGTACGGTTCAGTTTGAACGTATAAGCTGGAATTTATAGAGATCAAATCCTTGGTCCTTATTTTTTTAATAGAACACTCAATGGAAAACTTATCGGGAGTTTCTCCGAGGCGCTTTTGAGGATTATCTAGACATGTTACCTCTCGTAAATTAAAATCAATATTGGTTTCAACATGACTGTGCCCCTCCACATAATACCAGAGCAGTATGTGAATACTTAAAAGAAAGATTCCCAGATAGGTGGATTGAAAATAATGGTCAAGTGAAATGGCCAGCAAGGTCGCCTGACCTTACAGTACTTGACACTTTTTTGTGGGGCACATTAAAAAACCGAGTTTATGGCCAACAAGAATTCAATAATGTTGAGGATCTTAGGAGAAGAATAATTGAACAGTGTTCGTCAATAAGAAGAAGGGATATAACAAGGGCTGTAGAAAACTCAGGACGGCGTGCACGCCTATGTATTCAGGAAGAAGGCAGAAATTTGGAGCAGTTGCTTTGAAGTTACAGATTTTTCTTATTCAGTGTTGTGTTATTTCGTTCGTTAATTTGTAGTTAGACAAAGATATTTTCAATAAAGTTCATTAAAAACTAGTTTGATCAGATTATGTCTCGTTTATTGTTAAAACAAAAACATTCTACATAATTATTACTTTGAGAATAACAGCAGACGTGACAAATAATGGGGTAACAACAAATCGATTAGTTTGACAAGTGTTATTTGATGGAATCGAGCCAACTAAAACTTTTTTTTTATGTTATGCGAAGTTGTGACATAACAAAGTATCACATATTATACATTGTTTGAATCAGAATGAAAAACTCTATTTAAATTTGTTACAATTCAATATGACGCTCATGAGAAAAAATAAAGTTGATGATGGTGGCCAACAGACGAAACGTCGGATGGTAAATCTGAAAATACTGTCGTATAGCGAGGACAAAATGGCAATGCAAATGTACTGTTTATTTTGATATCCTTCATCAAATAACGCCAGAAAACAATAAAAATAGTTTTTCAAAATTTCGGTTTTTTCCGTATATCTCCGGATATACTAGGAAATTTGAAACTTTCTTAACGGCATATTGTTGGTCACAAAGATGCGCAAATTTACCCCAATTTAACCATCTTTGTATCTCTTATAGTTTCCGAAATCCGAAATGGAGGCCCTCGAATTTGAATTAACCGGTATAGATGTATGCACTCAAACAAAAAAAATACATTTAATTATTTGGATGTACTCCTGTGATCCATAATAATGATCGAATACATTTGGAGATCCAGTAACATACATATATCTCCAAATACTTTGATATATCTGTCTACTGGAAGCTTCATGTGAACATGCAAACGAGTTTTCCACATAACTTCGCAATTGTTCAACCTCAATGACGGTCAACGAATCCGTCTGTCTAAGCACTTCTAGCAACATTATCTTTGATATAATGGTTTATAATCAAGTGGCAGACCCATTTCAGGTGAAGTAATTAAGTCGGTTTATGTGGTGATATGATTAAATATAACAGCAATAATATGCTATGTTACAAGACGCAAGAGAGATAATCAAAAAACGTGAATTAAAAAAAAATACATCGAAAACTATATAGGTAAATACCTACTAGGATATCCACTAATTTCCATAAACAGTGCTTTTGTAAAGTAGAAATTGTAGTTCAATTTCTAGGAATAACTTTTGGAAAAAATTATCGAATTCGTCAAATCGTATTTTGATTTGCGCCTTTTTTTGACTTGGATTCAGTTACAGAGTGATTCGTGTGGAGCTGCAACTTCACCGATATTTTCTTTTCATGTCAACCTCATTGTTACTCTATATCCGCTTAGGTAAATTTAAATGAAATAAAATCGAGGAAAATGATTTTGCAATTTGAAATTCCCTGGAATAGACTGCACTTCTATCGACCGGGATTCAGTGCTTTTTGGAATCACAGATTAGACTTTTCCATTTCTGGTTTTTCGATCCATCGCATAATTTATGGAAGGTTCCCCCTTCAAGGTATGCAAATACTCTATCTGTGATTTTGATGAAGCTACTGCCGCTGCCAAGCTAATGTCATGTTTCTCTTCAAAAAGCATATCTTTCACTTTTCCGGAATCGTATCCAATGATCAATCGATTTACTACTTTCTAAAATAAATCTTCTGCTCCTCCAAATTTGCAAGCTGAGACTAAATTTAGTAACCGTGCTGCCCATTCTTTTAGTGTTTCATTGGCGATTTTACAAGTCTCGGCAGAGTGACGACAAAGGGGTGGGATCGGTTTCAACGAAACTGTGAACCAGAGAGACAGATCGTTGACTTTTTTGCGGTGTTCCAAATAAATCAATTTCTGATTGAGTCCTTTCCTAGAATTCGTCTTTTGTATTCCATTCAACAACTATTTAGAACAATAAAGAAAGTATGAATAAGTATAATTTTCTCTTCGACAATATGGAACTTTTGAAGCATGTCGCGGAAATTCAGTTTCACGCGATCCCGTTAATATCTGTAAATGAATGATTAGTAAAGTAGAAGAAAACGAATCTTTTCTTGCAAGTTTTGTCCAGTCCGAAACTTCAGGTACGTATGTAGGATTTTTCTATCTATGACGTCCTTTCCGAAAATCTTCTTGGTTGACTTAAACTCAAACAAACAAACAAATTTTATAACATAGGTTCTAATTTTACCCCTGTTAAAAAAATAAAAAAATATGTTGCACCAGCGCATGTGGTTATGCTCAACGTAATTTGAATGTGAAAAACATAGTGTGAGGAATGCCAGAAATAAAGACTTTCCAATTCTTATGACATGTTTTTTAACATCTCTGGCAAGTCTTGTTGTACTGCAACTGAGACTTTCGAAGACAAGCATATAGCTTTTTAGGTAAGGAGCAACACTAGCTACTTCCATAAACTGTTAAAAAAATTCACGTATTCATAATTTTTGTCAAATGATCAAACGACTTACACGCAATGTCTGCTAACTGTCAGATTATTTCTTTCGGGCTGTAGACTTGTCATCCAATTTCAGTGACCTGTGGTACTGTGGCTACACAATCAACTGGTAAAATATGCATTATTTTCGAACATTTTAAAATAATTTGTTCATAAGTCTAGTTAGGTTTTCAGAGACGCATTAGAGACAATATATGACTTCAATGATAGTGATTAATTTCAGTAGTACAAACCGTAAGACTGCAATTTTTTCTCAAAAATGGTTCAATTCAATTTCATTTAACCTGCTTTGTTAATTTTTTCATTAATATAATTATTGTTGAAATAATTAGTTATTTTAGGCCTCTCATAGAGAGTACTTGCAGAGCTGTTCTTGAATTGCCAGGAGTCTGGTGAATGTAATTCAGCCGTCGTAGAGGGCTTAGCTGCTGTATGATCAAATTTTTCATATGGTAAAGGAATAAGCAAGAGGTTGCATTTTTGATTTCCATTATCCATCATTTGTTATATCATAATTCTTGCAACATTTTTCCCATCAAATAACCTGAGTTTTCCTCTAATATCTTTCAAAGTTCACATTATAATCAAAAAGTCTCATGATCTCTCTATAGAAACTTTATCAAAGGCGACTTTTTGTATCTCATTCGTGTCCCTCTCTATATCATCATCTTCGAGGGGTGCCCATCCCCCGACGACGCCACACTCAAAATTAATTTCAGCCTCACGTAGCCATATTGTTTTGATTTAATTAAGATACCTACGGCTTACTTTATTAATGGAGGCCGTTCGGATTTGTTCTTGGGCGATAGCTCACTCTGACGTCGAGGATGTCCTCCAGTGGCGGCATCTAGAAGAATTCAATATGGGGATGGAGTTCCCATTTTTGTCACTCATTACCGTGGAAATGAATGATTGTTGATGTTACGAAAACAAAAAAAAATGTGATGAAATCAATTGGGAGCACAAGTTATTAAACAATTTTGGAACTAACAAAGTGGAAACGTCGGGGCGAGCCGCAGTGGTAAGAGCGTCCGACTCTAAGCCCAAAGGTCCGGAGTTCGAGCCCCAGTTAGGGCTAGGATTTTTAAAATTTAATTCGACCAACTGAATTATTAACATCTTCTGGCTCGACTGGGGTGAGTCCTACACGATTCACTGTTGCGTTCCAATTAACAGTGCTGCTCCTAAGGTGACGTATGGAGTTAGTAACAAGGCCTATCCAGAACTCATAGTGGCTAATGATCATAGAAGTCGATGCCAAACATCAAAGAAAAAAAAAGTGGAAACCTCCTATTTTCATAACGATGCCTACTTCAACTGAATTGTGAATTACCCATTCTGTCACTCAGGATTTTACGGAAGAGAGGGTTCCTTTCTTCTTGCAGAAGGAACAGGAGAAGGTCATTGGTTATTTCAGTAAGACCCTTAGTAAGTTAGAGAGAAATAACTTTGTTACCAGGCGCGAGCTGCTGGAGTTTGTTAAAGGAGTCGAGTCTACAAATACGTGTACGAAAGAAGACTCCTGTTGATAACTGACCATACTGCATCGAGAGACTTTGAGATCGAACATCGGGCAGGGACTAGCCATAAATGAACAATAAACTGAGAAATTGCACCAATACCAACATAATACTCACTTCTGTACCCTACTGTAAGAATATCAAAATCAATGAACGGATATATAAATTCAACTGCAAACTAAATGAAAATGCGATGAAACTGAATTACTAGGCGAAATGCGATATTTCCTTTCTGGATATCAACAACAATACAGGTAAAATTTTAAGTATAACCGCTGTAGGGATAGTCTGCAGGGGGTTACAAACAATCTGGTAATACGTATCTCTGCACACAAACTGTTATTCCAAATCCACTGGTTCGGTTTTGAAGATTTATTTTTAAACATTAATAATAACGAAGGACCATTACAATTCTTCCTATAAGTATTGTTCCATATCATACAATCATACTGAGATCTGCGCTTTCGAGAGTTTTGCTAAAGAGAGGCATTTGCCGTGATCAATTTGTGTCTTTCAGAGATTTCAAACACATTTTTTATTCCGCTGTCGCTGCCGCTGTCAATAATCGTCGCTATGACGACCGTAAACAACTGAGAATCGAGCAAGGCGTTGAGATTTAAGATAATGTATTTGATTCACTAAACAGGGCGATTCAGTTAGCACGTTTCTACAACAACCGCAATTGCAAAGAAAATAATAGAAGTTAATCTCCAGCAACAGAAAAAATGTTCTAATTTAAGATTTGTAACTGCAGAGAACATTTTTTTGCACGAACCAGGAAACAGTAATAATAAAATAACTGCCCAAAAAAGGGTATATTATGAAACGAAAAATAATACCCTCAATCTCATTTTGTTAAATATTCAATCACTTAGGAAGAAGACTGATGAACTTTTGCCTTTCTGGAAAGCTTGCATTTTCCAAGTATTGTTTTTCTGACAGAGCATTGGTGTAAAGAGGAAGAACATATTCACATTCCTGATTATTCTGTGATATCTAGGTTCTCAAGAAGCAGCTCATCTCATGGAGGAACTGCCATACTACTAAAAAACACTGCTCCTGACCAATTTTCTTTCGCGAAGAAAAAAGTTTTGAATTCTCCATGTTCGATTGTAAAAAAAATAATTTATATATACTATGCCTGTACCGATCCCCCTCTACTGATCCAAACATTTTTATGAACAAGCTGGAATTAATATTATCCGACCTACCAGTGAACTGTTCTATAATATTAGCAGGAGATTTCAATGTTAATTTCAATAATCACGATTCACCTGCTACTGAATCCATTTCAAACTTACTGTCCTCATTCAACTTGACTATGCACGCGTTTTTCACAATATACCTCTACCCGCATTGATTATGTTTGTAGCAATTTTGAGGATCGAGTGGTGTCTTGCTCTGTTACTCCTTCAGGATTATCAGATCATGAAGCAGTCAGCTGCAGCATACTATTCGATTTCACAAAAAAGGCTAAAAAATGCAAGTTTGGAAGACTCTTTAGCAGAGCAAACTATAGTAGGTTCTTTCAGAATTGTCTTAATGTCAACTGGGAAAGTATTCTCTCTCGAAGAGAACCATTTTTTATATTCCATATATAAAGGACATTAAAAACAAGAACTCAGCCGGATGTGACGAAATCTCTATCAAAATCATACAAAACCTTCCTTTATGTGCCCTCAACGTACTAGTATCGCTGATCAATCTCTCCCTCCACACTGGCGAGTTTCCCTCTTTCTTGAAAACCTCTGTTGTCATTCCCTTGCACAAAGGTGGAGATCTGGATGATCCGTCTAATTTTCGGCCCATCTCTTTAATTCCTACTATTGCCAAAATCATAGAAAAAATAGTCAAGAAACGTCTGTTAGAATTTTCTAATATTCATAAAATAATTAGTGAAAATCAGTTTGGTTTTCAGAATAAAAAAAATACGAATGATGCAATATTCTCATTTCTTTATGAGGTCTATTCAGAAATTAATGCTGGAGAGACAACAGCAGCAGTATTTTGTGATCTCACAAAAGCATTTGACTACGTTGATCACAAAATACTGTTGAGAAAACTTCAGCTGTACGGATGCCGAGGAGTGACTCTCACATGGTTCGAGTCATATCTTTCTGGGCGATATCAGATGGTTAAAACAACGGAACTATCAAATAAAAAGGAAATATCATCAGGAGTTCCGCAAGGATCTGTGCTCGGACCTATTCTCTTCCTGTTATATGTTAACGACCTCACTAAAACCAAGATCTCTGGTAAATTCACTCTCTTTGCAGATGATACCACTATACTGTGGAAAAGCAAGAACACCAGGGAGTTGCATGATGTAATAACAGAAGACTTGAAATCTGTGAAGAGTGAAGAGTGGTGCGATGCAAATAAATTATCTTTCAATGCCGAAAAAACCCATTTAATGATGAGCAATTGATGAACCTTCGTTTGGTCAAGGTGTCATAAGAAATAAAGATTGCACTAAATTTCTGGGTGTGCTGATAGATAAAAATTTAAAATTTGATGACCATGTTAAACAACTCAAAAGTAAGATCTCTTCTGGATGTTATGCAGTGAGAGTAATTTCTAATGAATTAGGACCAGGAACTGCCAAAATGGCATATTACGCTCTTATTGATTCCCATCTACGATATGGAATACCTTTTTGGGAAATGTGTAGAACAACACTACTCAATGAATTGCTCATTTTACAGAAAAGGGCCATTAGATATATTTATAAAATTAGACCCCGTGAGTCCTGTAGAGATATATTCGCAAGTAATAAAATACTTACAGTTGTAGCATTATTAATATTGGAATCGGTCTGCTTGGTAAATAAGCATAAATCAAAATTTGAATCGACTACTAATCATTATGTCACCCGCAACAGTAGTTACAGTCTGAAACTTCCATTACCAACTAAAAATCTTACTAGAGACTCTATTTTCTAAAATGGTGGCAAGATGTAAAATTACTTACCAGTTGATATAAGATCGGCAAACTTAAGTAAAAATGAATTTAGAAAAACTGTCAAAAATTTTCTCTCTGAGAGACCCTAACTACTTCTTGCAGGAATTCTTCCATTCATTAAATTAACTGTATATCCCAGGTCTTATATTTTGTGTACTCTGTATATTTGTATATTATTTTGATGTTAGTTTTGTCTACATTATTTGTTTATTTAATTTTTCTTACTGTCATGTGAATTCGTTCATGTTTTTAATCTCTTTTACACCGTCTTACGTTTTATATACATCTGTAGCTTTGTCAACAAGGGATTTCTTCTGACAATAAAGCATATTCATTATTATTATTGAGAATGCGGATGCCCTGAAGACTGCTAACATTGCCAACGAGCAGAAGAGAAAAAAGCAGTAATTTTTGTAACCACCACAGTAGATGATAATAACTGGAATAACAACAAGATCTAGAAAGACCAGAAGAAAGATCCAGGTCTTGGTTTAGTCATCGGCTGGAAAAAGCATAATAGGAGACCATCATGGTAGAGGGTATCGCAGGTTATTCGCCAGCTGTTAAATCTTACTGTGCCTAAAAGAATTGTTTTATTGGAAAATGGGCTCCTGAAGCGTGTGTTGGATTCCGAGGAAGGTGGGGAACAGATACGTGGCACACAGGAACTGAAGAAATGAAATGCTCCAAAAAATTCATGAAGGGGTCACCAGAAGACAAAGACCCTTCAGAAATTGAGGCAACGGTTTTACTAGCTTAATTATCGAGAAGACGCCAGGGACTGGTGCAGAAAGTGTGCTGTAAGTGCTGCCAGCAATGGATTTCACGACCTAAGACCCGTATACATCAATACAACGTCGGCCTTCCATTCGAGAGAATTGATAGATATCGTTGCTCCGTTTCCAGAATCTTACGACGGAAATAAATATATCCTTGTGGCAATGCACAACTTCAGTAACTGGACAGAAGCTTATTCCCTACCTAAACAGGAAGCTTCTTCCGTCGCCTTGGTAAAGGAGTGGATATGTCGATTCGGACCAAGCCAGACATTTCGAGACCAACCTGTTCCAGGTAACATGCAAAATGTTGAACATTCGAAAGACGAGAACCACACAGCTCAACATCCACAGTTTAATGGAAAGGTGGAGCGGAGGAATAGGACAATAAACCGCCACTTGTCCAAGGTAGTCTCTGACCAAAGAGACTGAGGCCAGACCTCCATTTTTTACTGATGGCCAACGGTTCAGCAATGCATGAATCAACCAGCCAAATCCCCGCTAGTATTGTAATAGGCCGGGAGCTGCGACTTTCTTGTCATCAGACGTTTGGGATGCCTCCAGGACAAGATACTGCAGAAGAGGAACATGTCAGCAATTTTTGGCGAAGAATGGACAATTTCTCCGAACGAGTCGGTTTGAACATCCAAAGTGCCAGCGATAGAATGAAGGAGACCTACGATACTGGAGGATTTCAAACTATACAACCCTAAGCGTCACCGTGGCCTATCACCGAAGTTGAGTAACTCGTGGCAAAGGTCCGTAGAAGATCATGAAAAGAATGACTTTATCTACCGAATCCAGAAGCCACTCCGGGGACAACCTAGGGTGGTCCATTTCAATAGGTTGGCTCCTTAAGATGGAATTCACGATCAAATTGGCACCCTCAGACTTACGGGTACTCAAATGGACAGAAAGAGCTTCACCGGGTAACTGGAGAAAATCCACGAGACCTTTTCAAGGAGCGGCTAACTACGCGCAGCTCACAGTGTGGCGGAGGATCTACGAATGTCCAGGGGCATCGCTGTGGTGTTCTCGTAGGTAATACAACGAGTGCTCGCAATACTATCGATAGTTATTCTGTCAGAAATCAACGAGATCAAATTGCTTGGTAACACCACGAGTCCTTTAGGACGAGTGATGTTACCTCAAAGCAATTTGATCGAGTTCAAGATTTCTGAAAGAATAATCGATAATACTGTGAGCACGAGTAGTATTTATTGAGATAATTTCACTCGCCGTATGAAAACCTCATTCCTGCAATATTAGGACCAATAAGGGACGTATGCCTAGATAATACGCAGTTCATTTCGAGCCGGTAATACCACTTTGTCATGGCAACCACGAATCCAAACAACAACGGAGAATGTAATATCATCTTGCTACTAATATGACTGTCAGTCTGACACACTTCATGTCTATCAGGCATTATCTATAACTATTGAAGGATTCACGACAATGGAACTTTTTTACTTTGCTGGTTCGTGAAATTATCCCAGTAAATACTACTCGTGCTCACAATACTATCGCTAATTCTGTCAGAAATCATAAACTCGATCAAAATGCTTTGAGGTAGTACCATTCGTCCTAAAGGACTCGTGGTGTTACCAAGCAATTTGATCTCGTTGATTTCTGACAGAATTACTATCTATAGTATAGTATAGTCTCTCGAAGACTTCCGAGGGTTGCTCGTAGGGGTGCGATCGATTGACGGAAATAACAATTTCAATAACAACAACAACAATAGTATTGCGTGGTATTACCCCCGATAATTTCATGAACCAACAAAGTAAAAAAAAGTTCCATTGTCGTAAATAGTTAGATAGTTATAGATAATGCCTGATAGACATGAAGTCTGTCAGACTGGCATTCATATTAGTAGCAAGATGATATTATATTCTCCGTCGTTAATTGGATACGTGGTTGCCATGACAAAATGGTATTACCGGTTCAAAAGGAAGGAACTGCGTATTATCGAGACATACGTCCCTTATTGGTCCTGATATTGCAGGAGAAGAGGGTTTCCATACGGCGAGTGAGATCATCTAAGAAATAAGGTCAACTTCCAACACTACGAGAACAAAGTCCGGAAGTTGCAGGGGTGCTACAGTTGAAGAAGGACCAGAGAAACATTTACCACCTGGTTATTCGAGATAAACCGTCCTATGAAGAAGTCTGGAAGAGCCTCACCAATCCAAGAGATACGATGGTGGACTAGAATCTTGTAGATTTGGCTATCCCAAAATTGTCCTGTGGGATTGACGGGCTCGATTGTAGAGTATGTTGGAGAAGATATTAAGTTCCAGCGGCGACGAGATTTTGGTGTGTTGCCCCAACCGAACATGAGGACTGGGAGTGTTACTTCCATCGAACTTCACAGTGTAGATATGGAGAATCTTGCAGGTAGCGAACACTCCAAGGATGACATTTCGAGATAAAACGGCATTAAGAAGAAGACCTACGACATCAAGGCCCGAGGATTTCAAACTGGTGATCTATGCAACCCCAAGAGCCGCACCTATGACGAGATTCACCGCGAGAGCCAACGCGAAACACTCCACACTCGCGTTCGCGGGCTTTTGCGGCGCGAGTGTAGAGCCGGCTTTAAGGACCGAGAGTTCTCGGCGCATCTAGAAGGCATCTAGAGATGCGACATCGGGAACCATCGATAGCAGTATACTGTGGACATACGAGGATGTATTGATATCTAGTTAGCCTAGACCAGTTCCCTGCATAAACAAAATATTGCGTTACCATAGCAACGAACAATAACTTATTAGAAGTGTCAGTTTGACGTCAAAAAAGTAAACCAGAGTTACGCAATAAATTAAAAGGAAAAATATGTACACCGAAATTATGAAAATAGAAAAATTGGAGTATCGAGCCATCACCAAGTACCTGTATTTAAAAGGGTTAAGAAGTAAGCAGATTTACAAAGATATGCTCAATACCCTTGGTTATCAATGTCCTTCGAATGCGACCGTGAAAAATTGGACTGCAAGCTTCAAAACAGATAAATTTTCCATTGAAGACGATGACCGATTGGGAATGCCCGTTTCTGTGTCAGTCCCCGAAAATATCGATGTAGTTCATGACATGATTTTAACAGACCGTCGAATTTGGCTAAAACGGATATCTGAAGCACTGAATATTTCATACAAATACGTTCATCATATAGTTCACGTCAATTTGGACATGAGAAAAATTGCTGCAAAATTGATCCCCAAATGTTTGAATGTTGACCAAAAGCGTGCAAGGGTAGTAACATCGCGTTCGATCTGTGCTCGATTTGAAAACGATGCAGACTTCTTAAACCGAATTGTTACTATGGATGAGACTTGGGTACATTTCTACGATCCAGAAACAAAGCAACAATCGATGGAATGGCGACACTCCGGTTCTCCAAGATCTAAGAAGTTTCGTGTCCAAAAATCTGCTGGAAAAGTTCTTGCTTCAGTTTTTTGGGATTGCCATGGATTAATCATGATTGATTTTTTGGATAAGGGTAGAATAATAACTGGAGATTTTTATTCGAAATTACTGACCACTATACGGGAAAAAATAGAGAAAAGACGCGGAAAGCTTTCCAATGGTGTTTTGTTTTTGCAGGACAACGCCCCTGCACACAAAGCTCATTTAGGATTTGAATTACTAGAACACCCCCCTTATTCACCAGATTTGGCTCCGCCCGACTATCATCTCTTTAGTCAACTGAAAAAAAGTTTTAAAGGTCATAAATTTTCTTTCAACGAGGAGGTAATAAAAGCTGTGGGGGTCTGGTTTGCAAGAAGAAACATTTTTTTCGAAAGGACTAGAGACGTTGCAGGTTCGCTGTAATAAATGTAACCAATTAAGAGGAGAATATGTTGAGTAATAAAATATTTTGACATTGAAATTTTGTTTGGTTCTATAGTAGGCTAAGAATTTTTTAATATATCCTCGTAACTATCACGCAAGCTGAGAGATAGTTAATGTAGACAATATAATCAAATAAGTGGTATTTCAAGTTGCCTACACAATAGTGATAGTTTGTGCAAAAAATTAAATACTTCACTTGTGAAAATAATAATAAGCTTAAAAAGTTAAGCCTTGAAAGCAAATAGTAGAAATTTAATTTTGAAAGAAACTGGTAAATTCGAAGATGAGTTCTTCGCATTCAATCTGTGAATTGGAACAGAATATCTTAAAAGTTTTAAAGAGAAACATTCTCAATTTAAAATTGAATCAATACATGACTCCTCTGGAAATGGAAAAACCCTACGATAAAATTGAAGTTACTTTTTTGTAATATCTAACAGAAAACAACTACTTCCCCGGCAAAAGCCACGCTGGACATTGAACTACATCTGATAGATATTGAGAAAGACCCTATATAACTTATATAGGGTCTTTCTCAATATCTATCAGATGTAATTCAATGTCCAGCGTGGCTTTTGCAGGGGAAGTAGATGTTTTCTGTTAGATATTACAAAAAAGTATCTTCAATTTTATCGTAGGGTTTTTCCATTTCCAGAGGAGTCATGTAGTGATTCAATTTTCAATTGAGAATGTTTTTCTTTGAAACATGAATCCCTTCCAAGAGAGGTTATCTTGTAGGATGCAAAACAGCGACTTAATTCCAACTGTCAGTCGCAGATGATTCCACAAGTGACTTTATGAAAATCCTGTTCATATTTTCAATGAAATCATCTTAAAAGTGTTCAACAATACTAATATAAGAAGAAGTCTTTCGCTGTGAAACTCCCTCAACTGTAACTACAAACATAAACGTCACGTTTTATGATCGTCTTGCAGAACTATGAATAGTTTACGATCACTTTCTTACTAGAGCAGAGTATACATATATTACGTGAATTTTAGTTGCAATAAAATCTCTGATGATACTCGAAAATATCTCAATGGCAAAAATATGTTTAATGATTCACGATTACACTCACTTACCATTTACGAGCTATTACATACGAGCTCGAGTGAAATGGAACAAAACTGAAAATAATCTGGCTTGAGTACATACTCATGATATGAATGCGCGATGTGCATTTCACTTGTTTCAGCCATCAAACTTGTACTCGCCGTAGTTCTGCAGCTGAATAATTTTTAAACACAGATATAGTTTCATAATAGATGATACTGTTTTCAATTGTTGACCAGAAGAATTTATTTATGAACTACTATAATTCTAATCAATGAAAATACCTTCTTTCTACTACCGTTTACCAAAGTAGCCTTTGACGCTCTCAGATCTCAACGCAAAGTTGACGTTTTCCGAGGAATGTCATTTTGTGACAGCTTTTACGCTCTAGAGCGAGAATATTGAAAAAAAGCTCGATCTCCCTTTCTTTTGTTGAAAAGGAACCTATTCTTGCATGATGGAAAGTTAACATAAGAAATTCAAAGCAATCTAAGGAACTGCGGTGGTGCGGTGGTGCGGTGGTGCGGTGGTGCGGTGGTGCGGTGGTTAAAGATGCTTTCTACTAAACTAGGTTTTCTATCTTGGCGTGATTTCGATCACTGGCTTCAGTAGTTTTTTCACTTTTTTCATTTTGTTATAGATGGAAATTATTGGATATTTGGATATCTTATACATTTGGGATTACTATTGAATGTAAATTTTCTCATAGGTAATATCATGTGCCTATGTTGAATGAAGTGTCTATCGTTTTTGTGTCTGCGAGCTGCGTTTGTAGAAAAAATCATGTGTGTGTTTCGAGCACAAAGTGTCATTGCCGCTCTCCAAAGATTATCGCGCTTCGCTTTGCGTCGCGCGGTAACTGTCTTTGTCGAGCAGCAATCAATCACTTTGCACTCTAAATACACAAATAGCTATTTTTTGTGTGTTTAGAGCGCAAAGTGGTAGACTCACGCTCGACAAGGAGAGTTGCAATGACACTTTGTGCTCGGATTGAACTAAAATGGTGGCCAGGCCGCCCCCGCATGGTTATGGCGGTTGACATTGGATAGTTTGTTCTTGTCTTCCTGGAACTTCCTTGTCTCCTGCAGAACTTATGCGAGGTACACTAGTTGAATTTTAAGTAGGTCATGAATGTCTTCGTATGCTTGGGTTATGGTTATTGATTGACACGGTTATTTCGATTTTCCGATATCTGGTTGTATTAAAAATGTATAGTGCCCTACCGATCATCACAGATACAGTAGGGTAGAACACTGGATAACTCAGTGGGGAAGGGGAGGTTCTGGGTGATGGTTATATATTAATGATGAACCTGGTTGAGAATAAAGATGGCATATTTTGACCGAAATGTCCAATACACAAGATAGCAAGTTCTTAGGGCTGAAGTTCCTAGCCCAGTGCGAACTAGGGGTTGTAAAGTTTCTAAACAAGAAACTATCTCGATCTGCACAAGCAGAGGTTCCCACCTGGGGGAGTGGCCTCCCCTCTTGTGTGGAGCCTAATAGTCGATCGACTTCTCTGCGGTTTGACCGAGATCAGTTGTCAACAAATGCGTGCACTTGGATAACGGAAATCGAAGGACAATTGCCTCATCCGGCTAACTCAAGCATCTCCAAGTGCAGCATCGTCGCAAATATCCAGTAACTCCGGAACTCTTCTTCTAGGGGAATAGTCAGGAAAAGAATCGATGCGTTGTTATACGAATTCTTTTTTGTATTTTGTTGGTGTTCCCAACGAGGTTTCATCTTGATATGCCAGGCTGAAGATTTCTCAACCCTGGCCAAAAATACTTTTAAAACTACTATAAACAAACTTAAAATTACTATGTACATGAGTGAGCCACCCGGGCTACCACTCTGGAGGACTACATCCGAGCTCTGTGGCTCACGGATGACTGACTTTCTCAGCCAACTTGAGCTTCTTAAATAAAAATAGTGCACATTTGCACATCCGCTCCTGGATATACTCCACATGCAAATTTATTTCTGTATTTGTGGCCAAAGATAACACGTCCCCCTTCAAGAAATCGCTTGGCATATGGATGGAACGTCGTTGGGTTGTCCTGAAAAGGACCTGTTTTTTTTATTTACATGGGCCTTCAGCCTCCATTTGCATACATGTACCTAAAATATAAGCATACAAAAATAAAAAAAAAATAATACTGCTCCCGGCTGAACAAAGTGATTCAATATCCACACTCGGGTTATGATCGATAAAATTAATAAATCGCAATATTTGAATGCGAACAAATAAATGCCTCTATGCTTTCGCCTGAAATCTGTCCATACTGACTTGTCTTTTGAAAATGTTAAATGACACTCATGTTCATGAATGCCAGATTTTTCACAGCGATTCGGTTATCCTTTTGGTACAGCCAGCTCTGTGTTGAGCTGGCAGAACCCATTATTTAAAAAAAGCATTCTTTTAAAAATCGGTGATGGGTTCAAACGTGAGCCTAAATTGAGCATAAAATTATGGTGTAATCAGATTTTTCTTAACGATTCGCTAGGCCTTTTTGTACAGCCATCTCAGTATTGAGCTAACACAACCTATGATTTCTCCTCCAACTGAAGAGCAAACAAATATATAATTGAGTGAAAAATTAGCATGAACGCAGCCTAAAATTATTGTTGATTTGTTCTGAGTAGTTTTTTTTATGGTTGGATTTAAAAGAAAGGGATTCCAAAAAAATCAGCTATGGATTCAAACGCGACTTTTCAAAAACATACGTTTAGCGGTTTGGTTTTGCCAACTTAACGTTAAGCTATCAGAACCCGCGATATCTCCCACAATTGAAGAAAAACAATTTCGGGCATAGGCAATGAATTAGCCTAAAATTATGGAATAGAAAATATTCGAAAATTCCAAAGTGGTTCTGAGAAGCAATGATTCATAATAATCAGCCTATTTGTGTGACGCCCTGAGCTAGAATAATACTCCTAGAAAATGGTAAAAATATTTAAAATTACTATACTTGAATGGCATATTTACAAATTATATTTCGTGAACATACAATCAAAGTATTTAAACATGTGCAAGTTCCTATAAAAAACCCTATTACAAGAAGTAAATGATAAATGATATTTCCCAAAATTTACAAAGCAAATAAATTTTTTTCGCCCTACAAATTATGAAAACATCGTGGGATTTTTGTTGATGATACCTTGTGGGACATGTAAAAAAATACAGCCTAGCCTGTAAAGTTATAATTTTGTACATACTGACATATAAATGTACTTAACCGATCATGACATCGCATAGCTCCAGTTACATCATGTATTTTTACATAATCTGTTTTAATAGAGTAGGTATGAAGTGATAAATTGTATAACGCCAAAACACCTCCAAGGTTCACTAGAACGACGCACATTAGCAGAACAGTAACAGAACTATGTTGCTCTCTTTTCTTCTGCTTGCCATTTGAAATTTCAATGAAAAAATTTAGAAGAAAAAAAGAAACTTGCTGTTTTTATTTTACCTCTCTTTTTCTTCAGCTTCCCATTTGAAATTTCGATGACAGAATTGCCGTTTTTATTTTACTAATAATGAAATAAATATCGAACTGAAATCAGTTTTCGTTTTTGGTGAACCACAGTGTATGTTGCATTCTACTGAAGTCGCCATTTCCCCTCGAAAATCAAGAGTGAGAACCCGATTCATCGCAACGATCGGCAGTTTCGTATCAAAAGTAAAAGTATGAAATAATCCGCACTAGCTCGCCATACTTGGCCAGACGAGGTCGTCACACCGATTGATGCTGATGGAACGAATCACCTTGGGGGGCGAAGGGAAACGATTCGCCGACCATCATGGTCTCGTGAGTAAGGTTCAGGATCGAACCTTGAACCTGGTGGGCAACTTTCAGTTTTACACGCACAAGGAATGTCGACTTATTGACGATTCAACGACTATTATGGTACTAGTTGGTGGTGCGAGGAAACTGAAGTGGAATTGGAGAATTTGCTGATCGAGGAGATGTTATTGAGCGGTTGAGTACGGCTGAAAGAATGCTGAAACCATTATTGCTTCTGGGACCTCATTGGATATTTTTATAAGAAATCGAAACGATCAGTACAAGTATCGCCCTTGTGAAAATATGAAAATAATTTATTTGGCTTGCCTCATAAATCTATGGAACTGTTGGTTTGGAAGAAATATTTGGCTAATGCGAAGATAGTTACTCAATTTTTGACTGAAAGGAAGGGTTGATGGGTTCGAAAATTGATGTGTTTGGATATTTCCTCTATAAGGAGCGGGGGCAATACACCATGGTTTTCGTTCAGAGGATTTGGGATAGTTTTCGCTCTATGGTGAAAATTGTTTTTGTCAAGTATTATGATATCCATTAATCACTATTATTATAGCGGATAATAAGACCATCATTCACTGGTAGGTCAAATTTCAATGTGACAACCATGCAGAAATTTTTCCAACTAGCAGTTCGACTTTGTACACGTATACATAAATACGATAAAAATCGGAACGTGCTGGAACGAATTTAATTACGTCAACAATTTGTTCGTTCGACTCGTTTCCATATAAGAAGATCGATTTTGTGTGTAAAACGTTTGGTTTTGATCCTTGTAATTGTGAAATATGAGCTCAGTAGCATCTGAAAAAAATGTCAACAAAAGAAGGGGCATACCTAATGTGCGAATTTTTACTAGGTACGACGTTTTCACACGAAATTCATGGCACATTGGATCACTTTTTATTTTTAGTATCACTTTTAATAATTAATTTCTTAATACTACTTAACCTATTAACAATTCTGTTTCTATGACTTAAAATTATTATAAAATATTATAATGATGAAGTTTCCACATTTTTTTGAATTGAAGTATTTTTTTTCTCATTTGTATTTTGACACTATTTTGACGTATTTTGCTACCTCGTCATTCTGCTTGAAAACTGCCTGTGATTGGCTGGCATTAGAGTTTAATGTACTGTGTGATTTTATGTTAGCTTTTAATTTCTACTCTTGAGTTAAGAAAAAAATTATTTTTGAATTAATTTTTGTGTCTTTTTGGAACTTTAATGTGCTGATTAACAACCTAAGTTTTATTTTTATATTTTGAAATTTGACTGTGAATTGGTATGTATGTTTCTTGGAAGCGCTTCGTGCTTTCCGAAGGTTGGAATCGTAAAGTAGGATTTCTTTGTTAATTTTTACTTTTAAATGCTTGTGTATGGTTTTAAAGAAAAGTAAGCTATTTTGTATGACAACTAAATGTCTATTTGGGCTCTCCGATGGAAGTTTTGTTAATTTTGTGACTTTTTATGAGGTTATTTCTTTTCAACGTTTCATTTCATAACAGTATATTATGCATATTATGGCTATTATTCACTTGGATGATTCACGACACTCGCCAACGGCTCGATCCATAACCTGAATATACGTGAATAATAGCCACCATACAATGCTCGTTGAATAATATGCTATTATATTTACAGCTTTGTTTCTGGATGTTTCTGTCTATATGGTTTGATGTGTTGTCGTTTTGAAGGGCTTGTTTCATAACTTAGAGTTGTGTTGATGTTTTGCAGTTTGAAGGGCTGTTTCATAACATAGAGTTCGGAAACAGTGAATGAATATTTTACTGTTTTTTCTTTTTTAATATTCTGTAACGAATCTTCCAGGTTTCCAAACAGATAGACCCTCAGAAAGGCTTGTGCGAGTATGGGAAAGATCTGTGACCGGAGACCGAGCTGGGATTTGAACCCACGCCCTTATGATTGAGGAGCGAATGCTCTACCATCACGGACCATAAGAAACGCCGATGCACCTTCCATAATTGAGTGGAAGTGATATCTACAATGCTGCATGGAGAGATTTCAATTTGTAACAAGAAAATTCCGAATGATAAATGACAACCGAGTTCACAATCTCGCCAAGCGTAGAATGTACAATGCACCGTCACTCTATCGGAACCATCACAGTGCTGTGCCATGCACCTGTATGAGAACAGTGTTGCCAAGATGTGTTCATTTAACTTGACAAGTTGGAAATTACTCAAAAGAGGAATGCAGCAAAATTTGATTTATTAACACTAATAAAATATGTGTTCATCTGTGACATCCACTCTGAACGGATTGCTACGTATGCAGCATGTCGTCTAAGAGTGTAGAACTGCTAGCTATATCCCTTCTGGCTGAGTTTACAAGAGAGAAAAAAAACTGAATAAACTTAATGTTTATACTTCTCTATAAACCAGCGTAATTTCTCAGGATGTACTGAGTATTATCGTTGAACAGAAAACATTTTTTCAATTTTTTTTTGGACCTAGCAGCTTTTTTTCATTAGAAACCTTTTTTACTCAGGGAATTTTGGACTTAGTAGATTCACCTATTATGATGTTATTTTATGTGTTTTTCTATTTCAAGTCATTATGTCAAAATAAACTAGAGGTAATTTTTTTTTTCTTTGGTGCTTTGGCATCGACTGCTATGGTCATTTGACATCTGTTCTGGTAGGCCTTGTTACTAACTCCATACGCCACCTCAGGAACAGCACTGTTAATTGGAACGCAACAGTGAATCGTGCAGGACTCGCCCCAGTCGAGCCACGAGATTTCAATAATTTAATCGGTTGAATTAAATAAAAAAATCCCAGCACTACTAGGGTTCGAACTCCGATCCTCTGGCTCAGATTCGGAAGCTCTAACCACTGCGCCACGCCCCGACATAAATATTTCATTATTAGTGTGTAAAATAACAAAAAGCTACATATTATTTAACATTATTCGTGGGGGAGGTTATCATAAAAGGCTATGGTAGTCGCCAGGTAAGGTGTTTTTCAGAGACTGCAAAGCTTCGAACTTTCTACTTTTAATTTTCTTTCTTTCCGTGTACACTTCCGACTCGGATAACTCACAACAAGCTACACCTGGTGTTAGTCGTTGGGGTAACGTTTGCCATTCATTGGCAAATCTTAATTTGTAGTAAATCTGGCCATCTTTATCATATTTTAGGGCTCGTATATCCAAAACCTAAAAATGAAGAAATATTGCCAATTGAAAAAAAAATGCTTTGAGAATATTGGCAAAATTCAACTTTTTTGAAGTTCTAGAGAGAAAGTATAGTTGAGGTAAGTTACATCACATCTTTTTGGATTTCGACGAGCTGCTCGGCATATTTCGTAATATTCAGCTGGTACGTTTATATTTTTATTTCTGAGGAATGTCTCTATAATTCTATACTAAATATACTTTTATTTACTTTTTATTCCATACCATACAGCAAAAAGTACTTAAAAAACACCAAAAAGTAATGAAAAAATACACAGCACAACTTAACCATGGCTCTCTAGTCGTCACCTAATAGGAAACTTATATACAGGGTGTCAATTTGAAAACTTCCCACCCTTAATATCTTCCTTCCAGTAAACAATATGAGAAATCGAAAAAACAGGTCAATTTTATTGTCAAGGGGGACACTTTCAAGGACTATTTGTAGCCCTCGTGGTTCAACCCCCTAGGAGGGGTAGATGTTACTCTTAGAATTTTAAATGGTAAGGGGGGTCAAGTGGCACATCATTTTGATGGGCGTTCAATTCTTGTTCCAATGGTACCCTGACTTATTATTTTTTGATGAGCATTTTCCGAAAAATTGCGTTCTAAACTAACAGAAGTAATTATTAGAACGCCCATACTGAGATGCATGGTTTGGCCAGAACTGGTTAGAATATTAGGTGGTACCGTTCCAACCCTTTATTAGGGGTAACATTAGCCATTAGCTCCAAACACTTTACATAAAAAAGTAGTCTAATAGTAAAACGTAGATGGTAGTAAAGTTGTGTTTATTAAATGCTGAATTTTTAAGTGTCATCGCAGAAATTGTACAGATAGCCTTCCTTTTTTGCTACTTCTGCTGTAAAAAGTTTCTGTTTTCCGGCAAAAAATTGGTTAGCAAATTTGAACTATGTGGTAGTATTGTGAATACCGTTGTACCTGTTGGGCTGTTTAGGAATTACTTTAATAAGTGTATAAAAGTGTAAAAATGGTTTACATTCTTCAAGACAGAATTGAAATGATTGTAATTTATGGCGAAGTTGGAAAGTGCGCACGAAGGGCGGCATGTCTTTTTAACGAAAGACATCCAAATTGTAATGTAAGTCACCGGTATGTGCTTGATTTGGTGAATAAGTTTTACGAAACTGGTTCAGTGACAAATAAAAAAAGAAATAACCCCAGAGTACTAAATGAAGCAGCTCAAATTGAAGTTTTGGGAACATTTGCTGCAGAGCCCATGAGCTCCTTACGATCAGTATCAGAACAGACGGGAATGTCACGCGAGACTATAAGAAAAGCATTGAAAATGCATAAATTTCATCCATATAAAATGCAGATTCTTCAAGAGCTCCACGAGGATGATTATGATAGAAGAATAGAGTTTTGTGAAATCATGTCTCATCGAGTAAATACCATCCCTAATCTTCTGTTAAACATCTGTTTCAGCGATGAGTGTTCATTTTTCCTGAATGGCAATGTTAATAGACAAAATTGTCGCTATTGGAGTGACGAAAACCCACATATTTTTCGGGAAGGGCATACACAACACCCACAAAAAGTTAATGTTTGGGCTGGTATTCTTGGAAATGCCATTCTTGGTCCATTATTTCTGGAAGAAAACTTGACTGGCAATCTGTACCTTGATATGCTTGAAGAGACTATCGATCCTCTTATAACTCACGAGCTAGAAACTCAAATTGATGCAGAAGGTAATGAACTTTTGCAGGAGGATCTGTTACATTTCCAGCAGGACGGTGCTCCACCTCATTATTTTCTTCCCGTCCGACAGTGGTTAAACGAGAGATTTCCGGGTAGATGGATTGGCAGAAGGGGAGCAGTTGAATGGCCTCCGAGATCACCGGATTTAACACCCTTAGATTTCTTTCTTTGGGGGCATCTTAAATCCGTTGTTTATAAAACACAACCTTCTGATATTGACGAACTTAAAAGACGAATTACAGCAGCATGCCGGTCAATTCCTAGTGAAGTTTTCCGTAATGTTATTGGGGAGTTCGAAAACAGACTGTATTACTGTTTACAGCAAAATGGACAACATTTCGAACAGCTAATAAGATAAGCGTAAGTAGATTTTATGTTGGAAATGTCTTTCTCGCAAATTAAATTTTATTGTGTAGAAGGAAAATAACCACCAAATAAAAAATCCCATGCGTAATAAATTTATTCCTGTCATTCAAGGGTTGGAGCGGTGCCACCTACTCTTCTAACCATTTTTATTAAAGGGAGTCAATACAATAATGCATCTCAGTATAGGCGTTCTAATAATTACTTCTGTTAGTTTAGAACGCAATTTTTCGGAAAATGCTCATCACAAAATAATAAGTCAGGGTACCATTGGAACAAGAATTGAACGCCCATCAAAATGATGTGCCACTTGACCCCCCTTCCCATTTAAAATTCTAAGGGTAACATCTACCCCTCCTAGGGGGTTGAACCACGAGGGCTACAAATAGTCCGTGAAAGTGTCCCCCTTGACAATAAAATTGACCTGTTTTTTCGATTACTCATATTGTTTACTGGAAGGAAGATATTAAGGGTGGGAAGTTTTCAAATTGACACCCTGTATATTTTACGGAGTTAGCAGAAATACACCTTCAATTTTGAGCGGCAGAGAATACAGCAGATATTCGTGACTTGAAATATTCAATCTTTTGTGTATTACTGGACTTATGCAGCCTATATCAAGAGACGCAGAATCAGGTAGACAGTCGTTTGGCGCAAAATATGAAAAATGATAAAATATGGACGTAGCAATTTAGATTTTATATAACGAATAGTTATCTAGTCAGCGCGTGCAAACGGCAGTTTTTCACTGGAGAGCAGTCGTGAGTTTGGATGGTAATTTTGAATAAATAAAAAAATGAAAAACAGGGGGTAGCACCACATTATTTTAATTTTGATCAAAATTGGTGAGGAACCGCGAAAAATACATGAAACGATAAAATTTTGAAATGCCGAATTCCCTGACTAAATCTTTTTAAAAAGATCCACCACCTCGCAGTGTAGAAAATAAGGACACTCATTTTTAAGTAGTAGATAGTAGGTGAAAAAACAAATAAACTCGTAATAAGTACTTACCAATAAGGAAAAATTAGGTAAGCGAAATTAAGTTGTGTTGATTTGGATGAGCCTAATGTAAAAAAAAATATTATAGATTATATTCCAAACAAAAAATAATTGTGGAATACCGGTTGATCAACTCAGTTCACAGTTATATATCTTATAGACATAAAATAAGATGGTAATTTATTATCCAAGCAAAAAGATCTGTATTTTTGACTTGAGACAATATTGGATATCACCTGTGAATTGTGACCTTTGGTGAAGTTGTAGGTACATTGAAAATCGTCGGGGTGTGGTTGTGAAGTGATTTTATAATAATAATAATAATAATCTTTATTAATCGTTTCAGATAATGGATTTATATGATTGGATGTTTTTGATTCAACCAGTACTGAGCAAAATGACGATTGTTTGCCCGTGTTGAATCGCTATTAATTTTGAGTACGATTGGCATATATCTTTGATTTACATCTATTGATGTTGATTATTATTGTTTCCAACGAATTACTTTTGTAAGAACGTATCAATGTAGCTAGAACAAGTTTCACAATGCCGCATCCCCTTTCACTATAAGTGTCACTCACAATTTGAGACTGACCTTACCCAGCCATTTGAACATTTTAACCCATGAAAGTCCAAATTAATTATTTTTCGAAAAATGGTGTTTTTCTGATATCAAACTATATCTATAGGTGTCAGTTATCACTTTATAATATATATTTGTAACAGTCAGTTGCATATTCAAAGTATCAAGATGTGACCATTTGGTAACGCTAGGCTATTGACATAAATAAAAGTAAGTCATCAAAATACAAATTTTAATGTATCAAGATATTTGTAATAACAGGTAAATCAGGAGAAAAAAGTAATACATTGAATGAAAAATTGCGTTGCATTGCACACAGAGTCCTACTTGACAAGTTTGACACATAGTACGTCACACACTAGAACATCCCTCACCTGCACAACGTCTTCTTTCATTATTAGGGACAGGTACTAAAAGGTGTTGTCTTGTACTGTATCTGATGTCATCCGAGACTCTATTCAACGTTTGACTGTTCTTTGAGTAACATGGTCTTCCAGGTCCTTTTGAGGGCACACCATGAATGTTCAGATATGATGTGACAATTTCTCGCTTGAATTCCAGTTGGGTCATTTTATTTCCTGATTTTTTATATAAAATCCAAGCATTCTGAACAGCGACATCAATAAGCCAGGTAAACACGCACCACCACCATTTTTTACTATGAATACCCACTCTGTATCTTCCTATGTTGTGATCCATTAGATCGGTAACACCCATACCATTATTATATTCACCAATCAGGTTTGGCCTTGGTACGTTGATGTATTCGTGATTTATTTTAGAATACCTCCTCGCTTGTCCAACAGGGTTCACTCCATATGATGTTGATGCTATTGAAACTGCTTGATTGTCTAGCCAGTGAACAAGCAAAATGCCAGAATTTTTCTCTAAAACAGGGATATAATCACCTCTCTTATTGGACTTGAAAAACTCTTGTTTCTTCTGCAAAGAACAACTAGCAGGTATTTTATTAGCTCTGATAGTACCGGTAGCACCGTATCCTCTTTCCTTCAAATATTCAAAAAGTTGTAAGTCTGTGAATAGATTATCCAAGAATAATTCATATGGTAAATCTCTTTGGAAATTTGGAAATTGATCTATCAGGACAACTAAAGCTGACACGCATTTACCGAATCGCTCGGTATATCTTCTGAACGTGTTGCATTCTTACCTTGATATATATATCAAAATTCAATAGGTAACCAGACTTCGAGTTCAAGCACTATGCCTTGAACCCGAATCTTACAGGTTTTCCCCTTATAAATTGTTTACAGCTATATGTCGTCGTAATCTAACTCCTTTTCAGGAATGAAATGTAAAAGGCAGTTTTCTTTTATTTTGTGTAAAAGCGGTCGTAGCTTCCACATTTTATCCGACAAATTTGGTTCGGTATTATTGGCGAAATGAATGAACTGCATTATTTGCATGAACCTATTCCGTCTGATAGAGTTAGCTACCAGTTTGTTGCGTTCATATCATCCTTGGAATCCCAGTAAAACCGTTTACCTGGCAAATCGTTGTATCCACTCAAGATCAAAACAGCAATAAAACATTTCAGTTCCCCTAGTGTTATTTTTGGGTCTGAATAATTTTTGAACAGAGCGTACTTCTAAGACTTTTCTAGAATCATTTGACTAATGTTCTCATCAAAAAATAGTTCAAACAATTACACAGGAGTCATTTTATAATATTTATCGTAGTTGGGTATCGGAAAGGGTCTAACATTTTCATGGCATAAATCACCATCGACCCAAGTATACATTTTTTTTTTATTTTACATCCTTTCGCATCCTGAATAATTCACCACGCTGAGAATTTTCTGTATTATTTTCACCTTCTCTTTCATCGTCTCCATCACCCCATCTCTCCCATCTTGCAAGACTTCTATGCTTGTTTCATTTCTCATTCCAGTTGAAACTATCCTTCTCCCGTCTGAGAGTACAATTTTAGCTGCAGCAGCTAACTGCCTGCCGGGCAGTCTGTTTATATCCCGTCCCATATCATCATCCTCCGCCCCGGACTCCTCATCAGTCAGTATTTGACTCTCTGGTGGCTCTATGTAAATACCATCAACATCTAAATTGTCACCATAAGCAATATTGAGGGCCTCTTCTAAAGTAAATCCACGTCTGTAATAAACGTAAACAATTTTCAGATAACGGACTAGAGTTACCGCATGGTCACATCCACAAATAACCCCTCCTGTACCAAGTATATTTCAAACTTTTACGAAAATACGTATACCAAGAGCTTTACTCCTATATCTTCGTACGTTTCAAAGTCCAGAACTCGAAAATGAAACAATTGTTAAGATATTTATTGTACTTACTGTAATTGGAAGTCCATTATTTTCACATTGTGGGAGAAAGGTATCACTTGAACATTTACTGAAACACTGACGTTAAAAGGTCACGTTCACCGATGTAAACACTGAATCAACAAATCTTCGTAGACATCTCTCAACCGCCATCTATGTTTCAATGGCCAATATTGCAGTTTAGCAGTGATTTTAGTAACCTATTTTACCGTGACCATAGGGTAACGCTGGGCTTTGATGGGTTAAGCGTCAAAGTTGTTTTGTTCTTCTTGAGGGATCTTATATTGAACCATATATTCAGACACTCCCACCCAAAATTATAGTTGGCGGAAATACCTAACCGATCATTCAAACAGTTTACGTTAGATAACAAAATAGACAAAATGTGAGTCACTATAATAGTTATTTATGTACCAAGGACGAAAAACTGTCTATTATAGTCGAGCCTGCAAATTGATAGCCGAGGCGCAGCCGAGGATAGCAAGCAGGCGAGACAGTAGACAGTTTTTCGCCGAGGTGCATATTACATTTTTTCGTCGACCTCTACATACCTTTATGAAAGTAAGTACTCGCATGTTTGCTGGCCTCAGCTACGTCCAACTCTTCGAACTGCAGACTCGATCAAATCTTGATTATTATGAACACTAATATTCACACCACGGTCTAAATTCACACGTAAAATCTAGCGGATTTCGTAAATAATTAATTTGACAACAGCAAATGACAGTTATTGTCACAGGCGCCTATGTATTAATTAAAACGCGGATTTACGAAAATGACTCAATCGCCGCTCTCGTACCGTGCCGTATCATAGTGACCACAGCGGACGAAAAGAGTTTGCGGACGAAAAGTGTTTGCGGACGAAAAGTACTTGCCTTCAAAAATAGTCGATTTTTCGTCCGGAAATTAGTACGTAAAATGTCATTTTTTGCAGAGGTCGACGAAAAATACGTTTTTAGCGTTTACTCTTCTAATAATTGTGTTTTGTCATGTTTGTTGGTAAGTATAAAGAAACTTTTACATTTGACTACGTTTTGTTGTGATACACACTGGAGATCAAATCACATGTACCGCACCAAGGACAAACATAGCTGAACTCGGTAATTCATTAAAAAACGGTTTTTTCGCCGTGACAGCTATGATACATATTTCAATGATAATTTCGGATAATGTAGTATGCGTCTCAGGACAGTAAGTTCTTCAATTATCTTTCCTTGCGTATGTCAATTCTTTTAGAAGATTTATCAGAGGATGAATTGGGCTGAGATGAAGACAGAGTTATTCAGATAAATGATAATATTCTGGATTTGGTGAAACTTGAACATAAAGATGGAACATAGTGGATAAAGATAAAGTTGTTGAAAATATTGAGGAGCAAGCAAGAAAAAATTGAATCCGAAAGTATTGACTAACTTTTTTGTCAATTTTGGATATACGAACTCGGATCCCTTATGAGGAACACTCCATTATAAAGCGTGGGGCTGAAAAAACAATTTGACAAAAAAAATTAAAAGACAGTTTTTGGTTTACTATTGAAACCTTAGAATTTTCGTGTTACTTTTTCTGTTCTTGAGAACCTGTTTAACAAGTTTGCTATAGTCCAATGAAAATCACCTCATGTCGAAATGCATTCTATTCCAAACTCTGGAAAGTTAGCTTTGAAAACTAGTTCTTTTTTGACCACGATTGCAAAGCATTGTATTCATAACTGACATTCCTGTACAGAGTACTGAATATCTAAGTGAACCAGTTGCTGTATTTTTGTGCTGTACATACTAAATTGATTTAGCTGTAGATTCGACCCACTGAATCTTTTTTTTTTCTATATTTGCTGTTTATAGTGGCACCTATTACTGTGATCATTAACCACTATGTGTTCTAGGTGGGCTGTGTTACTAACTCCATACTTACCTTAGAAGCAATGGTGAATCGTGCAGGACTCACTCCAGTCAAGCAACGATATTTTAATAATTCAATCGGTCGAACTAAAATGAAAAAATACCAGCTACGACTCTGGCACGAATCAAGGATCTTCAGTCCCATCTATGAGCAACAGAAAGAACTCGTCCAAACTTGTTCAGAAATTAATTTAAAAAAAAACGCCTGTGTTTGCCAATGTTATAACGTATATACAGGGTGTTTCTTAAGCACGTGTAGAAAATTTAGGAGCATGTTGCTGACGTCAAAATTAGAAGGAAATTTCCTAAACGTATGTCCGCAAGTTTTTTGTTTCTAATATACAGAGTGTCAAAGTTGAATGCTTATGTTTGATTTTTGTGAATAAATTTCAAAATTATTGTGATTTTAGAGTAAAGTTTGCTATCTGGGACTACTTTTCAGTGACAATAACAAATGAAGGGTCCAGTGTTAAAACGATGAGGTTCCACTTTTTAAACAGTTGAGAAAAGCGTAATCTAAAGTAGGAGTCCTAGCGTTTTTCCACTGTGCTGCCAACTTTCGCCAGCAGTTTTTTATGGAATCTCATTATTTGTCCCCTGTAAGGTTTGGTATGTTGATACTTCATAATTCTAGCTAACAGATGCCGCTAAAAAGTTGATTTCGAAAAAATGGAACCTCTCATCGTTTTTCCACTGGACCCTTCAAATGTTATGTTAGTTTGTCTCTTTCAACATAACGCATGAGACATCTGATGAAAATATAAAATATAAAATATAATTGTAAAGTTGAATGTTCACCGGGTCATCGTTTTTCCACTGGACCCTTCAAATGTTATATTAGTTTGTCTCTTTCGTAGGGGTGGCGCCTCCTATTTGTATTTTAAGTCATCTGCAATGTCATAACTTTTTGGATGTACCTGTATCACGTTTTCTAGTAGAAAATAGTTATTTATGCAACAAGTGCAAAAAGTGAATGTTTATTGCACTCGACGTGAAATTGTCTGACGAGGCCGTTAGGCCGAGTTGGACAACACGTCGAGTGCAATAAACAATTTTTGCACGAGTTGCATACAACATTTTTTCTACGTTCATGCAAAAAGCAAAAAATAATTTATTGAGGTGCGGCACTAGGTGTAGGAAAATGAAAAGCGCAACTTGAATACTTTATTATTAATATCGATTTGCATTGAAACAGGAACTAATACGTTACGAATAATTTAACTCAAACTTTATTTTTACCCTCAATGTTGAAAGTGAATGAACAATTGGTGCAATTTTCAATATGAATATTTCGTAGTGAAGTACCTATTGCCAATCTCACAGAATATCTGCTAAATATGTAGTAGGTTTAAACGTTTATGTTCGTCATGATGACAGCACGTTGAAGTAGAATGACAGATGAGTGCAATAAAAACTTTATTGCACTAGTGCAATAAAGAACTTCTTTTTCCACTGAATATAGTTCAATAAAGTTTTGCTTTTTGCATGAATGTAGAAAAATAGATTTTTGTGTAAAAAATATATTATTGATAGAGGTCGCTGCGAGCAATTGTTTTCGGATTATTAACAATTTGGAATAATCAATGCAAGTGATTTTGAATGACAAGATGTTTGAATTCATAATCAATTTAATTAGTTACGGAAATAATTTTTTCAATTCCATTTCAAAATAGGAATCGGGTGTTATTACAATTTAATACTAATAATAATAACAGTAATTAAGACCAACTTATTACTAAAACAGTCAGTTGAGGGTATTAATTGAAGTATTTGTAGCAAATGGCAACCTTGCACCATTATGCATGCTTCGGCTCGTCGTCTCAAGGACCCACGTACACGTTCTGTTGTATTTCGGATAGCGTCACATCCAGCAATGATTCATTGACGAAGTTCTTCTGTTTCTATTGGCTCCGTGTAAACAAGGGCCTACAAGTGACCCACAAAAAAATCGATTGGATTTAAATCCGGATACTTAAGGGGCCAAAATTTATTTTGAACTTCAGCGCCTCAATCAATCCCTCTGTTCCTAAGTATCTGATTTAAAATTCACGAATTCACGAACTATTAGACGACCCAATACCGAATTTGATGTTGTCATTGAAAAATGCTGCCAGATATCAAACTTAATTCGAATCTTAGAATGATTTTGAAATTCATTCATAAAAAACATAAGAATTCAACTTTGACACTCTATATCTCAGAAACGAATAACTTGCGGACATATGTTTATGAGAACTTTTCTTCTTATTCTGAAGTCAGCAAAATGCTCCTGAATTTTCTACACGTACTTGAGAAACACCCTGTATAATAGCATTTTGAGGCTACAAATTCCAGTTAAAGTAAGGAGTTCCTTTGATTTGACAGTATATCCACGACGTCACGATATTCATTATATGACGAAAGATAATGTTCTGCTGCAAAGTAGAAGTGTTAATGAGGAGTTTGGACAAGACTTTTTTCAGGGAAAGAGCGAGAACAGCGAAATATAACAATTTTTCAATCTGGACTGAATTACACTTAGGTGATTATTCCAGCTCATTTAGTTGTCAACTTGTACCAAAATAATGTGTTTATAGGTATATTTTCCCTTTCAAGATTTATTGTCCAGTGGTAAAGGCCCGTGAATTGCATAAACAGGTTTTTTTCTGGATAAATTATGACGATTCAGGTTGCAAAAATTGTTATAAAACTACATTTGCCTTTTTATTAACTTCATCCCAAGGTTTTGCCAATACAAGAATGATGGTATCTTCAGCGTACATGAATAGAGCGGGAGGTCATTCATGTACAGAAAAAATAGAAGCGGATCTAAGTTGCTTCCTTGTAGAGTTCCACGGACAACATCAAACTTATCAGAAAAACCTTCCTGAATATTGAAAATCAATTGTCTATTTCTTTCAAGAGCCCTCTTCGTATTTTTCTGACAGAAAATATGGGCTTCTATCCTTCTTATTGAGACCAAGAATTTTCTTTCAGAGGACCCCGCACTATCCTTATGAAAAATGGTTTTAGTTTAAATTCCCTGAATTTTTGGTATGTTGTAGATTTTGACTTCGTCGGCAAAAGTGTCCATGGGCACACAAAAATCAGCTGACTAGTTTTCGAGATACAGGGTGTCAAAGATGAAAAGTGATGCTTTCTGCTCAGAATTTTTAACAATTCCTAAAATTGACCAAACGCCTATTTATTCTGGGAAAACCATTCCTCAATAATAGTACAATGTCACCTTGATCTCGTTTTCATTACACTTTATCGTTCTATGCAACAGGGTGAACAAAGTAATATCCAAATCGATTAATTTTAAACCAACCCGTGCGAGTTATTTAATGAGAATTAATGATTCAATTTAGCCTGAATGAACTCCTCAATCTCGGTCGAAGATAACTGACATTAATTTTTTTAATACAGGGTGGTTCGAAAATTGGGGTACGTCGATAATCTTCAATATAGAGAACGTCGCATAGTCATTTCATGTATACAGGGTAGGTAAAAAGAAACGGTACAAGTTTCTTCAAAACATGCTGTTTTATTCAATTAATACCCTGTATTTCGAAAAAGAATCGGGCAATTTTTACGAATCTTAGATATTTGATGAGGTTTGAGAAGACCAAGATATTGTCATCAATATTGGCATAGGTCTCCGGACTCGTTTGTCAGCTCTATACTTTTGAATGTACGGATTATATTGATACCCCATATACTCCATTGGAGACCAAAATGGGCTACTTTCGAGCAATTCTTCTTGGTAAAAAATATTCGGAGTAGAATAATGCGGTACCTATTCCAATCATGCAATACCTTACATACATGGTGAATGATATGTTTTTCATTTGAAAGCTCTGTTTCCGAAGAAACTAGAGAAAATTGAAATGTATCAGACCCTCTCAAAGTTGGGACAGATTCTTCATTATTTGAAAGCTGATTCAATTCAGCGGAATGATGAACACCTCCTGAATTCAAGTCCGTTGGACAACTGGAAGTGGGTTAAACGATCGCCAGATTTCTCCCTGACAAACAGACAAACAGGAATCAAAGAAATGAAAGCTTGGGGTATCAATAAAATCCGTACATTCAAAAGTATATAGCCGACAAACGAGTCCGGAGATATTGTTGACAGTATCTCGGTCTCCTCAAACCGTACATTATATAAAAACTTCATGAAAATTAACCGATTCTTTTTCGAAATACATCAGGGTATTAATTGAAAAAAAACAGCATTTTTCTAAGAAACTTCGACAGTTTCTTTTTACTCACCCTGTATTCATGAAATAACTATGCGACGTTCTCAACATTGAAGAATGTTTGGTATATATATATATATACTGTAGATGTCATGAATAACTTCCTGTTATATATATATATATATATATATATACAAAGCAGGAAATTTTTTTGGGTATAGCAGCAAGCAAAACGTGTACTCTTTTAACACTATATTTCCGATATTTCAACAGTGAATACTGTCATCTTCTGCTATACCCAAAAAAATTTCCTGCTTTGTATCCTAACTAGTCAGCAAAGACTACCCTTCTACTATATATATATATATATATATATATATATATATATATATATATATATATATATATATGACATGCTCTCCCCTATCCAAACTATAAAACGGCGGGTTGACGTACCCCTATTTTCGAACCAACCTGTATAAAAAATAACGTCAGTTATCTTCGACCAAGAATGAGGGAGTTCATTCAGGCTGAATTGAATCTTTAATGCTCATTAAAGAACTCACTGGTTGGTCTAAAATTAATCGAATTGGATGATATTTCTTTGTTTACCCTGTTGTAAAGCACAGAACGAAAAAGTGTAATGAAAACGAGTTCAAGGTGACATTGTACCATCATTGAGGCAGGGTATTCCCAGAATAAATAGGCGATTGGTAAATTCTCGGAATTGTTAAAAATTCTGGGCTTATCATCTTTGACACCCTGTATCTCGAAAACTAGTAGGCGTCCATGAACACTTTTGCCAAAGAAGTCAAAATCTACAACATACCAAAAATTCAGGTAATTTAACCGAAAGCCATCTTCCATAAGGATAAGGGGTCCTTCAAAAACTGCAGGTCTCCTTTGTCGTTTAGGTTCCATTAGCAACTCTGAATATTGGCTAATATTTCCAAAACTTGCATGAAGTTGTCATTGATAAAACGAATTCTGGAATTTCCGTATATTCCACAACCTCGAAATGAAGTCGACACATCCGATTTCTGGCCCATTACCATTTACTTGTTGTAAATAGGCCTGTCAATTATCTTCTTCGAATTTTTGTCATAATATCATTAATTATTTATTCAAATAATAAACAACTTATTTCTATTTGATCAAAATTCAGAAAGTGTGAGTATAGGAACGTAACTGTTCGAGTAATCGGTGAAAATAGATCGTGAACAACGTACTCACAAGAGATTTTTCTTGTCGATAGATAGCGACATTCTATCGGTATCTTGGGGCACACCGATCCCGAAATCGGACCTTCGGGTAAATATAGTCAGGTCGTTCGTTACCTATCAGACCTCAACGACATTCCCATTCCAACTGACAATTCACTTCCTCATTCAACGCCGTCTCAAACGAAAATTATCCCACACAACAATAAAAGCCTCGCATACAAACGGCGGACCGGTCTCGAGGGAGCCGTGCCCTCTTCAAGTTATGCAACAGGCGCCATCTTTTTTCCGTTTCTCCGTCGCGGAACCGGAATGTAGTATGTAGGAGTCGGGGCACACGGTACGTACATACGGACGTCGTAATTCGTAATAGATGATTTCGCCTCGGGGCACATGCCGCGGGATTTATCACGATTAAGAAACAATGCTCGTTGGCGATGAGACGATGAAAAATTCAAAAGTGTTTCGAGATCATAGAGGGTCATTCACAGATAGTTTCTTAGAGCCCTATAACAATATTTTTGTGTTTCTAAAAACTTCTTGATTTCCATATTAGTGTTTCAGCTTAACGAACCTGGAACACAGGAAGAACACCTGGAACATAAGATTTTTTAAAATATCTTGTTTAAAGGTCTTCGAATCTTTTGGTTGTGTTCATAATTTGTCAACACGAAGAGAGTTTGGAGCCAAAATATTTTGACATGATGTGGTTCAACCTGGCTAATCTAATACCAAACAGACCAAATTCTCTCTTCGAGTTTTTGTCACTTGAATTATACCCTATTCAGCAAAACTATCCTACAGCAGAAGTAATCGTAATGGGAGATTTCAACGTACATAACTCTACCTCAAATTTTCCAACAAAACAGACGAGACAGATCGTAAAGCTGAGACCTTTACTATCACGTAAGGACTAGAACAGCTGGTCGAGCTACCCACACGCATTCCTGATGTCAGCAATCAGTCTGCCAATACACTCTATCTTTTTCCTACCACTAATCCTGATCCATGCAATGTGTGCTCGGGAACTCCGACCACAACCTCATCTCCACTCTTTGTTACTTTTCTTCACCATCGAACAGCATAACACTGTCTAGTCACATATGGTTTTTTCGCAAGCGGTCAGGTCCGGCTCCAGTTCGTTCCACTATGGTAATTATGGTATAATTATATGCAGGGTATCACCTTTGGGATTTCGTGAAACTGCGTCGAGAGTCGGTTGAATGATGAAAAAATTGAGTATTTCGAGGAACAATTGAAGGATATAAAGAAATTAATCTGGGTGCCAAACGTCTTATGACAGGGTAACCTTGTTTTCAGGTATGAATAAAATGTTTTCACTGTTTTTGAATGCTCATGTCATGTAGATTTTTTTATCCGATTGATGACACTCTATCAGGCTTGAGTAATTTGAGTAATTCAAGATGACGTCCAAGGTGGCGCCAAAAAACTTTGTTTAGACGCGATACTGTCATGTGGCATATCATTTTATATGTTTTTTAGGTCAGGAATCATAATACAATATCATTTCTGTTGAAAAATTAATGTGAGGGTGATTACTTAAAAAAACTTTATTGAACAAAATTGACAAAATTATTTTTCAATGCTTTAAATGAGAACTCAAGAAACCATTTTAATTGTTAGCTTTGAGTATACTTAAGTGGAAATAGTAACAAGGCCTATAAAGAACACATGGCTAATGACCATAGCAGTCGATGCCAAAACACCAAAGAAAAAAAAACAGATAAATTTCATATTGTCACTTGAGTTCAAATTCGTAAGGTTTAAATCAAACTAAAATTTTTCTTCAGAGTCACTTTCAATTATTGATTGAGCTATTTTGGTATTTGCCCTACATTTACATATAGTATAAGTTATATCTGCATGAAAACATCGTCATTGCTATAATGTAGTATGGTGCAATCGGAGTATTTTGTGGAATCGCAATGGGAAAGAGCTCTTTGCCAGCCGAATGATGTTGGATCTGAGCAAAGTGATTATGGACTGTTTGCAGATAACCACAAATTAGTTTGAAAGTGAGCTGACCTTACATTTTCGGCAAAGCATTATCTAGTTGGTGGTAATGAAGAAAATGAAGGAGCTTGTAGTTGCGTTTGGCCGTTGTTTTTTGCTCAAAGAGAAATGCTTCTCTCATATTATGTCAGTAGCGCCTTCAATTCCATAACAAGAAACAATAAATGTTGTACATTCATTTATTACCTCTGTCATGCAGCTCTCTTCATGGCTCAATTTTCGTAACTGTTTACTAGTTTGAAGACACTTTTTTCTTTCCTATCCCACGGAGTAGAAAAATAAAATCACAGCCAGACAACGCATGAGCGGCTGGCAGACTTGAAATTATGTCCTTGTATTTTGAAACAGTTTCTTTGATACCTACTGATGCCCTTCCTGATTTAAACTATACCATGCAAACGTCATTTTTCATATCTAGTCGATGGTAGTGTAAAACAGTAAAACGAATACGCCAGTGTCGTCGCATATAACATATAACAGTTCAATTTTTTTCCCTTTGGCTTCAGTTATTAGCTGCTCAATCATTACAATGTTTAGCACTTCTTGTTCTAATTTCAAATCAGTTCTATGAGTGAGATTGCCCTATGTATTTGAACTGACGTGGTATCTTGTTCAGTAACAACCAGTAGGTTTTCAAATGGGACATTACATACATTTGTAGAAAAGTATTTTCATAAAAGTTCTATTAGTTGGCATTTGTTAGCATTATTTAACAGCGTTGTATTCTGTGGAGAAAGTAGTGTGGATTCAGTAAGTATAAACTTTCTTCCCACGACCCGCTCTTGTTGCAAACTCCATGCTGTAGTCAAACACCAGGTATATCGTTGGTTAATTTCTTCTCTTCATAATACGATGGTATATATTATCATTGTATTTTGGAAAACATTTGTCTGCTTTGTTTTGAACAGTCCTCAGAGACTGTTGGAGTACGGTCCTGTCATTATGAAATTTTTCATCGAACCAGAGTTTTCTGAATAAATTAATAAATAAAAATGAAAAAGACTCTCTAACTTTCATAGGTTTCGAGATTCTAATGGTGAGCATCGAAAAAAGTAGCCACCCTACCCTGTATATTTTAGTACCTATTAACACATTTCGCAGCGTACAGCGATGAAATGAAAAAAAAAATTAAAAATTAAGTACATAACTTTTTTTCTCCGAGTGTAGATAAGGATAAGACTACTTCACACCCGTAGTTTTTGTTCCCATTTAGAGGGGGCCAAAGGCGTCCAGAAATACATCTTCTGTCGAGAAAATGTTAGGACTTGACGATAAATAGTTCCATGAAAAAGTACAAGTTACTTGGCTGGTATCACATAATGTAAAACCGCTATAAGGCGGGAACAATTCGTGAAGTGAACAAATCACCAGTTGAATAAGAATAAGTAAACCCAACTGTTTCATTCTGTGAAATAGCACAACCGTCACTCCGCGGTGGAATAAAACAATCTTCCACTGTTTTTTCCATCTCTACGGCACGTGAATACGACAATTATCAACGCTGTACAAATATAGCACGTGGGTGTTTGTTCAAATCATGGAACGAGTATATACAGATGGTTCGAACGTAAATCGACTGTCACCATATTAACGCTTCCCTGTCAAAATTCCTCGTTAATTATTAAAACCAACTAATCGATATTGTGCGATTAAACAAAGTGAATTATTAATGTTTGATTCAACCTAACAAATTGGATTACGTCGTATTGTATTGTGATATATTCAAATCGGTTTTTTCAGCAGGATATGTCGTTTCCGACGTTAATTTCATTCGGTTATTGAAAAATGACTGCGTAATATATTATGGTCACCTAATGAAGTGGCGCTAATTGAAGTTCAAATAGACAATGATGTTCTCTTTTCATCAAATAACAAACCATTATGGTTGATTCCATTTATCGATAATATTAATATTTTATAAGAATAGTAAAAGGCAAAATAACACAAAAATAATGAAATCGTTCAGCAGTTGGATTTGGATTATTGTATAATGTGTCATTTATTGAGGGTAATATAACATATATATATATATATATATATATATATATATATATATATATATATATATATATATATATAACAAGACCTATGACATCTACAGTCACTAGTTGAAACTTATCGTTTCTGATGAGTGGGTGACCACGAAACAGCTGTCAAAGGTTGGAACTATCGGAATTAAAACGAAAAATACTATATTTTCACTTATAACAAGACCTCTATCAGCGAATACATTTTTCAATTTTCACGAAAACTGTTTTGTTTGAGAATATATTGAATTGAATGAGTTGAATTCGCTAATTTATGTTCTGAATTAAAACTGAGAGCTTTTAAGCACACTCAATTTTTCTGGTCTCGAAAATCTGATAAGAGTATTCCAAGCAGAGACACATGCCATAAGGACATGTATACAGATGAATCTAGACCGCCACAGCGGTATAAAAGCTTTGAATTCAAAGCAAGTCTGGGAATGCCTTCAGAGCCTCAATGAACTGTCAAAACGCAACAATGTTATACTTTAATGGGTGCCCGGACATAGGCGGTTTGAAGGCAATGAAAAAGGATGAAGACCAACTTGCAAAGCAAGCATCTGAATTACCATACACAGGCCCAGAACCAGCGTCGAGAATTAGCAAAACCCGATGCGGAAACTTGATAAATGAGTGGAAGAAATCCAAACACCAAACATCAAATCGAAGGGCATCGACACAGCACAGCCATGGTGAGGCAACTGAGCCAAACACTGACGGCTGACACCCTCAACTTCAACAGATCTAAGATACGCACGATCACTGGCTCACTAACCGGACACTGCGGCCTCAAAAAACACCTACACACCATTCTAATAAAAGGAGAAACCGTGGACAGTAGACTATGTGGTGACGAGGAGGAAACAGCCTCTCACATCATCTTCGAATGCGACGCGCTGCTCAACAAGCGGAACAGAATATTCGGACAGATCAATCTAGAAACAGGCATGAATCCAAAACACCTAGTAAATAGTCTACTAAACCTGGTGAAAAACACAGGCCTATTTAACTAGGAATCACTGATGACAGAACAATACAATAGACCCCAGTCCAGCTGGGGTCAGTGTTAAGAGAAATCTCAAAGGTAAACCCGGTATCTCGCTCGACAGTCTTTTACCAACTAACCAATGTTCTCTTTGAGCCGTACTGCTACGGCTCTTCTAGTTTGACTCATATACTTCTCGACACAGCCCTTACAACTTATTTCATAAATGCTGAACTGATTTTTTCTGTTCCGACTCATCATTGGAAGTACCTGCCACATATTTGTTTTAATTTACATGAAGTTTAGTACACCACCTTCATCTCGAAGAATCTAAAAACACATTCGTAATCCCGAGTAACTCGAAGTTCGTATGGGATAACGATTTATCTAAGAGAGATTTCTTCTTTTTGAAAAGAGGAAGAGTTACGAAGGGTTTTCTTAAATCTGTTTCCTAACCAGTTTGTCCACCAAATTCACAGAATAATCGTTTACCTCAGTCACTTTTCACTTTATCATTTTTCAATGTTTCCTTGTTGAGTGAGAAAAACAAGACTCGATTTTCCAAGAAATTTGGTCCGCCATTTTGTGTTGTTTCTATTTCTTGAATTTTATTTACACTGAAAGTTTCGAATATTCATTTATTCGAGAGTACTTTATACCCCCTTTATCCCAGAGCCTGTCGCGGAGCTGACGTGGTTCAGAATCCACTTTTGTTTAAGTTGTAGGTCCCGGATCTCCCCTACTCGCACAAGCTCTGCTGGTAAGGAGTTTTCTCCGAAAACCTTGGAGATTCGTAAAAACAAATTTTTCAAAAATACGGACAAGTACAGAACAAGGCAAGATTAAAATATACATTAACAACGCAATTGGTCCAAATATGCGTTCCTATTGCCCCATCATATTGTAACGAACTGGAGCCGGACCTGACCGCTTGCGAAAGAGCTTCCGCCGAGTTATTCTCTACCGTGGTGACAACAGGCTGAAGAAGTGTGTGATGTCAAATCGACGAACATTGAAAGAATATACAGTATTCTTTGAGAAGAACTCTGCAGCTCTATTATCAGAAATCACATCAGCCGAATGCAGAGGAGTTTGAGAGTGAAATACACAGAGTTGGATTAGCAATATTAGTCTATACAAATGTGACTGTTGAAATAAATGAACTAGTTATTAACAGTGAAATTGAATTAGATATTATTATATTATATGCGTTTTATCGATTGTGAAAACTATACTATTATTCCTTCGACAAACATGTATTTTATACGTGTGAACATAGAACGAGGTGAGATGACAACGAATTTCAATACTCTGTAAATTCGGTAATATTTATAGATGCAATTCGTTACAACAGTAATTCACATCAATCGAATGTAAATAAAATTATCGTTTATAAAAAAATGGCTTCCTCCAAGTTTCTGGGGAAACTCCGCATCTAAGAAATTCTGTGAGCAAGGGAGACCCGGCACCTACAGTTTTTGTGAAAGTGGATTTCGAACCACTCTTGGCTTAGTGGCAGATGCTGGGATTTGAACTAGGTTGTTCTCGTAATGTTTTATATTCGTGTAAGTATAAAATAGCAAATCTGGTTATGACTGTTATGTTAACCGGGTTCATTTTGTCCATAGTGAGATGAAACGTACTTCTGTTGAGTGTTTTGGATATGTATGCTAGTTACATTGTTTTAGAAGTGTCGTTTGTCCCAGATGGAAATGTGAGAGTGGGGAATTCCGTTCCGGTCAGTCTTTTCGAAATACTTAGGTTGGTAGGAACTTGGTGAAACGTTAGATTGGAGGGCTGCCTTGGCATTCAACAAGTATAACAGTATAGGGGAGGTAGCGTCAAATTTTCATGGGTGATTTTACTGAGAATGTCCATCCGTTTATACCTTAGTATTCTCTCTAAGAGGGAAGAAAAAATATGTTGGCTGACGCGACTCCGTGACTTAAGATTGTGAGAGGCTACGGATCTCGCGAGAAAACGATTTTTGGAGTATTTTACTGAAGGTAATGATTTGCAGGTAGCGATTGAATTAGAATCGTGAAAAAACCGAAGCGCAAGAATTGGGTGCCAGCTGAGCCAGGTAGTAAAACCTATCATGCGAGTTGGGTGCCAGATACTTGGGAGTTGGGTGCCAGTAAGCCACAGTCATTAATAAAGATTTACATTTACAAATTCAAATTTTGTTATTTCATTTTTCTCTATATACTACATTTAAAATGAATTTTCGTTCAACTTCCAAGCTCCTAACTTGCGAGCTAGGTTAGTTCAGTCAAAATGAATTCATGATAATAATTATGATCAGTAGATATCCAAGAACGTGTGATAATACTTTCTGAAATCACCCTTAACGACATTATTCAAGAAATCCGTCGCACCCAACTCGTATATGATCCTTTACGGTACCAGATATAAAGGTAATTAACGGTACCCAATTCCCATCTTTCCGAAAAAACATATTAGCTGCATAATTTCTGTGACTTAACCTGTTAGCTGCGCGTATGAATATGTAAGATAAAGTTTCAAAATTGGACCATTTTACCGAGGCTGAAAAAGATATACTGAATAGTAATCAGTTTGAAAATTATAAAAAAAACATGTAAGCTGGTGCTCAGGTGTGACTAAACTTGTTAGCTGCGCGTATGAATATGTGAGAAAAAGTTTGAAAATCGGATCATTTTACCGAGGCTGAAAATAATATAGGTACTGAATAGTAATCAGTTTGAAAATCATAAAAAACATGTTAGCTGGTGTTCAGGTGTGATTAACCCTTTTCTTGACAAAGTATCTACACAGATACATATAGAATCAAAATTTCGCGGGTCCAGTTTCAACGAAATAACTCGGTCGTATTCAACAGAAACACTAAGAAGAAACCTTCCTACACAAACCCTAGTACATATAAAGTTAAATTGGCAAGACTGTTCGTCACGCAAATAAAAATGGCGCAACGTGTGGAAACAGCTGGCGAGAATGCGGTAAGTCTTGTCGTTTTTTGCTATTATAAATGGAAATACTGCATGTTTTTATTGTGTGATAGTCATTTACAGTATGATAGTGGCTTATTCAATTATCAAATTCAGTTTTTGTTGTAATAACACGTCTATATATGTACACGTATCTCTCTGTACTCATTGCCAATGTCAGTGTATTTCGATGTTGTCAAATGTTTGTATCTGAGGAGATACATTGCTATGAGTGCTGCAATTCGAGATTTCTACAAAGTCGGAATAGGATTTCTAATATATTTTGTCTTTTTCCAGACTCGTGATTCAGATATCGGCTGTAGGGGAAGAAAAATATTAGCATTGGTTCCAAAAGCGAACAAAAAGTCAGAGGACGAAGAAAGTGTATCATCAAATGGTGAAATATTAGCTTCATCTCATAAAATTTTAGATGATGATACTTCTTCAGCACCCTCTCTCCCATCTTCCATTGAAAATTTAAGCATATGGTCAGACGAGAATGATTCAGAGAAAGAAAATATATTTTTTGAACCGAAAGTTAACCCGACAGCAACAAGAACATCCACGTTAGATTCTCCGGTACATTTAGAAGAGACATCTAAAGGACTTCTTGCCGATGATTCACAGATATTTATTACTTCAGTAGTTTCTTCACCCGCTAATGCCACCCGATCCAAAATACCAAAAACTAAAATTCTTAAGAAAATTATTCCAAAAATTAAAGAAAATTTTGAATGGAGCCGGGAACCCTTTGAATACTGTGCTAATATTTCTGAGAAAACAGTACCTCAGTCACCTATCAAAACGCCTAATGAATATTTCAATATGTTTTTGTCGGAAGATATCTTTGAAATGATCGTCCGACAAACAAATATTTATTGCACCCAGATGACAGGAAAATCTCTGAATATTTGTACTAATGATATAAAAGATTTTATTGGAATCAATATCTTGATGGGTATCGTAGACTTATCAGCATATACTGATTATTGGTCTAGAGAATTCCGCTATGAACCCATTGCATCCATTATGCCTTTGAAAAAATTTCAACAAATACGACGCTATATTCATTTCAATGATAATACATTGGACGATGGCGACAGATATTTCAAAGTGCGACCTTTATTAGAAAAAGTTAGGGAGAATTGTTTGAAAATCCCGCATGAAACTCGGTTTAGCATTGATGAAATGATTGTACCCTATAAAGGAAAAAGGGCAGGAAATAGAAAACAGTATGTGAAAAACAAACCTCGAAAATGGGGCTACAAAGTCTTTGTCTCAGGGCTGGTGTGTCGGGCTTCATTTATGATTTTCTCATATATGGCGGAGAAGACACATTCCGTTATAATAAATTCCTGGAAAATGAAGCCGGTTTGGGTATAGGCGCGAAGGTTGTGCTTACATTATGTAGATCAATTCCAAATCCCGCATGCTCTGTAGTATACTTCGATAACTTCTTTACTAGTCTCGAACTAATTCGAATTCTTCGAGAAAGCTATGGGATATTCTCTCTAGGAACTATTAGGGCAGACCGAAGTCGTGGCGCTGATAAAGAGTTAATTTCTGACAAAGAACTGAAAAAAAAAGGCAGGGGCTCCTATTGTCAAGTAGCGTGTAATTCGAAAAAAGTTTGTGTTTCGAAATGGTTTGATAATAAATCCGTTATGGTTGCCAGCAGTTATGTAGATGCTTATCCAATTGGAAATATCCAACGTTACTGCAAAGAGAGCAAGAGAAAAGTACCAGTACCATGCCCAGAAATAATTAAGCATTATAATGCTCACATGGGGGGAGTCGATCTTGCAGACATGTTGGTTGCACTCTATCGAACAGAGTTCAAAGGACATCGATGGTATTTGCCACTGGTATCACAAACAATTGATATTTGTATCAACAATGCATGGATAATATATCAAAGGGATTGTAAGGACAAAGTTTCAAAAATTCTCACTCTAAAAAAATTCCGTTATTCTGTGTACCAGTCTCTCACTAAGTTCAATCGTGATAAACAAGGCAATACCTCTGGGAATAATACGGTGAAACTCATCAAAACACCCGCAGTTATCAGACCAAATGAAGATATTCGCTTCGATAAATATTCTCATTTTCCAACATTCACATCAAAAGGTAGATGCAAATTTTGCAAAGAAGGTCAGACAAGAATTTTCTGTCAAAAATGTAGCCAAAGATTGTGTTTTGTACCAGAAAGAAATTGTTTTCTGAACTTTCACACTCGGTAAAGGAATGTATTTAATATTTATAAGTTATGTGTAGGCGATTTTTTAGAGATAAATATTTGAGTTTTTTGTATTTCCAATAAAGTTTTCAAAATGTTGTGTTTCATTCTTCTGCTGGCAATGTATCTGGAGAGAAACAATGACAGTGTTGAACTCATTTCTCGGCTAATTGACGGCGTATCTCAGGAGATACGCATTATTTTATACGTTATTTCCAATAAACCAAGCAATGTATTCCATGGGATACATGTGATTTCTCGAAAAATATTCAAAAAATATTTTTTTTTACATTTTTCCTGGTTCATATGAACCACTTTCATATGGAAAATACTAACAATAAAATCGATTCTGTGAAAAAAAAGTCTTGCCAAGAAAAGGGTTAAACCTGTTAGCTGCGTAAGTATATGAATATGTAAGAAAAAGTTTGAAAATCGGACTATTTTTTCGAGGCTGAAAATGATACATTGAATAGTAATCAGTTTGAAAATCATGAAAAAAACATGTTATCTGGTGCTCAGGTGTGATTAAACCTGTTAGCTGCGCGTATGAATATGTAAGAAAAAGTTTGAAAATCGGATCATTTTACCGAGGCTGAAAATGATATAGTTACTGAATAGTAATCAGTTTGAAAATCATAAAAAACATGTTAGCTGGTGCTCAGGTGTGATTAAACCTGTTAGCTGCGTATATGAATATGTAAGAAAAAGTTTGAAAATCGGACTATTTTTTCGAGGCTGAAAATGATACATTGAATAGTAATCAGTTTGAAAATCATGAAAAAACATGTTATCTGGTGCTCAGGTGTGATTAAACCTGTTAGCTGCGCTTCCTTTTTTTTGCAGCGCGCTGTCAGACCATTACTGTGTGCGCTTGTCCGATTGATTTCAATTCGATGATGATGATCAACAGGAAGCAGAGGAACATCCTGTCATCGAGGAACTGTCAGATAGCAGCTCTGAAGAGGATGACGGAAATGATTCCGATTGATGAATTACAGTATATTATTTATAGTAATTCATATATGTACTTTTTATGTTATTTGAATATATAATAATAATAAGCATTTATTATTCATCATACAATCATTGAACTCTTTACATAAGTGGCTAATGAACTGATCTCAAAATGGAAAATAAATGGTTGGATGTTCGGTCGAAGGACCGATTCTCCCACATCAACTAGATTCTTCCACATCAACCAATTCTTCCACATCAACCATTGATATGTATGTGTTTATAATATATTGGGTGTCCCAGAAGTCGCGCACCCCATTGTAGGGATCAAAAGAGAAAAATATTCCGAGACGAAAAGTCCTTAGCCATTTTTCAATCAGATACATAGATAATTAATTATTAATTAATGAAAGTGACCAATCAGGAGCGCGCGAGAACAAATCGAATCCGCCGTCCACGATTGGTCCGTCCCCACTCTCGGTCTACTGCGTTAGAAGCCGGCAGCAGCTCTGGCGTCTCACTCTCGCGTCTCTTACTGCTTTTCCACCCACTTCTTATTCTTCTGTCGCGCGCTCCTGATTGGTCATTATCATTAATTAATAATTAATTATCTAATCATCTGATTGAAAAATGGCTAAGGACTTTTCGTCTCAGAAATTTTTTCTCTTTCGATCCCTACAATGGGGTGCGCGACTTCTGGGACACCCAGTATACTTTTGCATTAAAAAATACATTGCATTGGAATTGTTACATTCTATTTTCAGTACAGCTATCCAAGATATCAATTATACCATATCCGCAAATTTACTGATTTTTATCAATCTATAAATCTATTTTTAACGATCTGATGTAGATGTATAGTGTATTTATTTTCATTATAAATTAAAAAAAAGGGTTTTGAAAATTATTATACATGAATCAATATTGCAGTGAATGCGACAGCGCGCTGCACAAAAGAAGCGCAGCTAACAGGTTCAATCACACCTGAGCACCAGCTAACATGGTTTTTTTAATAATTTTCAAACTGATTACTATTCAGTATATCATTTTCAGCCTCGGTAAAGTGATTTTCAAACTTTTTCTTACATATTCATACGCGCAGCTAACAGGTTCAATCACACCTGAGCACCAGCTAACATATTTTTTTTATAATTTTCAAACTGATTACTATTCAGTATATCATTTTCAGCCTCGGTAAAGTGATTTTCAAACTTTTTCTTACATATTCATACGCGCAGCTAACAGGTTTTTTTATAATTTTCAAACTGATTACTATTCAGTATATCATTTTCAGCCTCGGTAAAATGGTCCGATTTTCAAACTCTATCTTACATATTCATACGCACAGATAACAGGTTAAGTCACAGAAATTACGCAGCTAACATGTTTTTTCACGATTCTGATTATTCAACCATTTAGCTATCTGCAAATTATTACCTTTAGTAAAATACTCCGGAATCGTTATTTTCTCGCGAGATCAGCAGCCTCTCACATCTTAAGTCATGGATCTGGACCAGCTAACATGGAAATTTTCTCTCAAAAACATGAGGAAAGCCTTCACTAGAAAATTCAGCTTCATTAAAATGGTTCGGTGAAATTTGACGCTACCTACTATAACGGAAGATATCTAGTGGTCATCGTGTCATGCCATGTTGAGGATTGATTATCTAAGCTTGTTGCTGCATGGTTTTGAGTTGGGCGTTGTCGATTTTTGGAGCTTTGATGCTATTTTTGATTTGTTGGAGGATAATCTTCTCAAACTCGTTGGACGAACATCACCATCTAACACTCCCTGTCGTTCTACAGCTTGTTGTATTTTTGTGCAGAACCCTGTTAACAAGGGTTCTTTGGGAGACCTGGAGATGCTATTTCGGAGGCCGTAAGCTTTGGTTCCAGTTGAAGATTTCTTTTGGCCTGAAGATTATTTTGGAGGCAGATACTTGTTTTAGATCCTGTAAGTTCCAGTCGCAGTAAGATATTCCTAATCCAGATTCTTGCTGGAGGTTCTTGTTCATGATTCTCGTTGGAAATATATAGTCCGCATGTCTATTTAAAACCATAACCATTCGATTTGCTTTTAGTTTCATAAGATATAATAGTGTTTTTTGAAGTGATCGAGACAATTACGCCTAAAAAGTACCATCAAAAAAGCATATGATGAAGAAGATAACATTCAGTTAATCAATGCAAACGTTTTTCGACTGATTCCCGCGTTCTTTTGATTCAACCAGCGGTACCGCATGCGCATATTCACCACATCAGGTTCAAGTTTATGACAGTCCATTTAAAAATTAAATGGGTGTTCCCTAAAAACCGGAAATTGATTTTTTCCAAATAAGTCAAAATGCCGTCTAGTAGGCATATTCAACGTTCCCACTTTTAGGAAAATAGCTAGAGAAACAAAGGAGAAAGGGGTGATGTACCATGAGTCTGTCACGCGGTATAATGAATTAGTGTGAAGACGGTTTATGAGATGTTCTAAATTTATGATATGTCTATGTCTATTACTACTATCATTTAGGGTTATTACATAGTTTTAATATACAATGTAAGTTTCTTTTTGAACATTTATACTCAGTTTTATTAGTACCACTTTGTCTTAGAATAGACGAAAGATGTTAAGGAAAAAAACTGCCGACTTAAAATTTTGAAATACAAGTCATGTTGATAAAGTAATTTTCAAAATATTTGTATCAATACAGAAACAACGAGACACTTCACCTGCAGCTGAAGTGATTTTTTCGATATTGTCAAGGTCTATTTCTCGAAGATCTACCTATAGTAAAGAATTCGTATTCAATATCAAGTGACCGTTACTTTCAATCAGCAATTGTTGTCGAGATGTTATTAGCTCTTGAAAAACTGTGAATAATAGTTATTTATGTATCAAGGGCGTAAAGTAGGCGTTTATGGCCTGCGGCGTGGATGATGGCCCGATGGCGTTAGCCGAGGGCCATCACACGCCGAAGGCCTTAAACGCATTTTACGCACGTGGTCCATACAAAATTTTATGCACTAGCGGTTTTATAGCGCGAATCACAAATACTGACTTGAATTGCAATGGTCTACACGTTTCATACGTTATGCATACAATAATTAAGGGTAACATAATATGAGGAATGTGAAACTATAGTAGCTGAGTGCTATATTGGAGAATCTATTTCAAATAAATAGATCATCACCGAAAAAATTGCCAACGATTATGAACAAATGTTAGAAAGAGTATTGCTCTATTGAACTGAAATGATTCTAATTGGCGTTAGGAATTGCATGAAATGATGTGTGAGTATAGACAATTTGAGAATTTTGTCTACTTTACGGCCCGCCGGGCCATAATACGCCCAGGGGCGGTAAAGTACCACTTTACGCCCGGCGAACCGGGCGGTAAAGTGTACTTTACCGCCCGCTAGTGCATAATATCTATTTTTAGTTGTTGTTCTTGAGGAAAATGATATGTATTGTGAATTGTTTACTATACCATGTATTGCAAAATAAAAATGGTATTTCACTGGGTGAATATATCAGCTAATTTTAGTTTCTCTTCAAAGGACCCCGCACTATCCTTTTGGAAATTGGCTTTCGGTTAAATTTCCTGAATCTTTGCTATGTTGTAGATTTTGAATTCCTCGGAAAAAGTGTCCATGGGCACAAAGAAATTGGGAGACTATTTTCCGAGATACAGGGTGTCAAAGATGAAAAGTGAAGCTTTCTGCTCAGAATTTTTAAACCGAGAATCAACCAATTAATTCCGAAACTTAACCAAACGCCTATTCATTCTGGGAAAACCATGCTGCAATGATGGTACAATGTCACCTTGATCTAGTTTTCATTACACTTTTTCGATCTGTGCTCTACAAACAGGGTGAACAAAGAAAAATCCAATTCGATTAATTTTAAACCGACCAGTGTGAGTTCTCTGATAAGAATCAGAGATTCAATTTAGCCTGAATAAAGTTTCTCAATCTCGTTCGAAGTTAACCGACACATATTTTTTATACAGGATGGTTCGAAAATAGGGGTACGTCAACCCCCCGTTATTTAATTTGGATAGGGGCGATCATGTCTGTATATACAGAGTGTTTCAAATAAATGCGCAGGACTTCAGGATGTTATAGCTCCTCCAAAAATCTGAAAAAAAGTTTCTATTAACTTACCCTCTAGAATGCACCATTTTCGAGATAAAAATAGAAATTAAAAAAAAATTATTGTTTTTTGCGAATATCTCTGGAACCGTTCATCGCACAGAAAATGGATTTCGTAGGCATTTTCTACTCATAATGAGCTATGTTTTGTGCGGATTTTTTATTTTTTAAAATTCATAATTGGTGAAGATTTTGAAGGGGTAGTGGGTATTTTTTTCTCCAACTTCTACGCCACTGAAAAAAGTACAGTTTTGAGCTTCCTATATGTTCCCAATGTTTTCTACACAAAAAAGGAATTCTTGGTCATAAGCTCTAAAGTTGACCGTTTTCAAGAAAAATCAACTTTCATATTGTTTAAATAATGTTTTTTCCTCGAAAAATTGCTGCGTGCATTGAAGCTAACGGCGGACATTTCCAACAATTCAACAGAGTATGATTGTTATTGTTTTTTTTTATTTTGCAATTAAGAAGTCAACGTTTGGTTTTGTTACTTGTTTTAACGTTTAAATAAATTTTGATGTATAATTAGGAAAAAAATTATTTAAAAAAATTTACCATGTTTTTCAACATGAAAGTTGATTTTTCTTGAAAACGGTCAACTTTAGAGCTTATGACCAAGAGTACCTTTTTTGTGTAGAAAACATTGGCGGTTCAAGTAGGTGGCTCAAAATCATACTTTTTCCAGTGGCGTAGAAGTTGGAGAAAAAAACACAAACACATTACAAAACATAGCTTATTATGAGTAGAAAATGCCTACGAAATCTGTTTTCTGTGCGATGAACGGTTCCAGAGATATTCGCAAAAAACGATTATTTTTTTTTAATTTTAACACCCTGTATCTCGGAAATGGTGCATTTTAGAGGGTAAGTTAATAGAAACTTTTTTTCATATTTTTGAACGAGCTATCACATCCTGAAGTCCTGCGCATTTATTATGAAACACCCTGTATACTAAACATTCACTTTTCATATTTGACACCCTGTATCTCGAAAACTAGTCTGCCGATTTTTTTGTGCCCTTGGACACTTTTGCCGAGGAAGTCAAAATCTACAAAATACCAAAAATTCTGGAAATTTGACCGGAAGCCATTTTTCAATAGGATAGTGCGGTGTCCTTTATACTGTTTTGTCATATAAATATTTTGTTCAATCAACGCTTTTTTAAAACCCATTGTTTTATTTAAATTTACAGGTAACTTCATATCCTGATATTACAAAGTGTATTTACATGAGCATACTGTACGAATATGTTGAATATACACTGTAATTATCCTAATTATCCGTTGTGAACCATGGAAAACTACATCAATTATAATGGAAATTTCCACAAGGGTAATCAGAAAAAAAAAACATCGCCATTACTAGAACATTACGTCATTGAATACCTTCGTTTGCGTACTTTTACATGAGGAATAATTAAAAAATAAAATATTTAACAGATATGATACTACATGGTACCGATGGTGTGACAAAATTACAAACCAAACTTATAAATTGTCAACGATAAATTATGTAACTTTTGTCAGCAGTGTAAATCCAGGAAAAGTTAAGACGAAAACCTGGTTCAGATGAAGCACTACCCTACTTATCCACTACAGTTGTCTTCTCGATTGAAACACAAATCTTGTACTTCGAACCATTACCTGATTTTAAATTGCAAAACTCTTGGAACTTTGACATTACGGCTGGTGTGTCGAGACCTATTCCAATTCACGCTTCAGGATTCAGTTTCTATCGAGCCGGATAACTTTACGATGTTTTAGGAAATAGCATGTTTTACAAATAAAATCTCTTTTGTTTTCAGCGTCGTTACTGAAAATGATGACTCGAGACCATTCAAACATTTCTGAAAGCTAATATCTATTTGATTTTATTTTCGCGTGTGACGGAGCATCTGGCGCGAATATAATACAGAAAGAGAAAAATACCTAACTATCTACACGCAAATACATACAAGGTTGTGCAAAACCAAATCAAATTACCTCATCATCATTTTTGACAGTGTTGCGGAATCGCAAATATTTAAGTACGGTCCTATAAATATTCCAACAAGGGTTTATAGGGTGCCATAGCAATTTGCGTCTGCGCAACCTTGGATTGAACAAAAACATAGGATGCGACAGACGAGTGTCGTTGTTAAACTTAACGGACTACAGAGACGAGCTTGCTGGCGATTACTGGTACCATTCGTAAAAACAAATTTAAAAAAAAAAATTCGCTCCACGCCAACGGTAGCAATGGAAGCACTCCTCGGATTACTTCCTCTCCACACAGCTCTGGATAGAAAGGCAAGATGGGCAACATACAGACTCTACCAAGCAACCATTAGTCTACCGAAGTCATGTGTCATGAGAAGCAGCAGTATGCTGGAGGGCATAAGAGCTCACAACATTCTGGGAATTCCCTCAGACATCATGCCTTAAACTATCAACCTTCACACATGCTACACTGTGGTCTTTCCTGAAAGAGAAGACTGGGTCCGGAATGAAACTTACCGATTTAAGGGCAAATGAACGTTGGTTTACCGATGGTTCCAAAACTTTGGAAGGCGTCGGAGCCGAAATATATGGAATGAAACCAATAGTGAAACGCTCATTCAGTATAGGTAAACTAGCTACGATATTCCAGGAAGAGGTATACGACATTGAAATGCATGCAAGGCAGCTGGAAAATCGAAACCACACACGAAAAACAATAAAAATATTTTCAGATAGTCAATCAAGCAGCACTAAAAGTGCTTGAATCCAACTGCTTCAAATCTAGAGCAGTATGGAACTGCAGAGACACCTTAAACTGACTAGCATAACGCAACAACGTTACCCTAGTCGGGATACCAGGTCACAAGAGTCTAGAAGGAAACGAAATAGCGGACGCCCTTGCAAAGGGGGGAGAAACAACGTTACCCAGACCAAAATCCGGTAGTCGGTTTAGCATATAGCATTGCCAAGAATGTCATAACAGCTTGGATAGACAATAAAAGAGTATTGGCGTAGTCTACCGGGCCTAGGCCATTCCAAAGCATTTATCGCTTGTACAAGGAAAAAACAGAACTCTGACAAACTGCTGGAACTCAGTAGAGCACATCTCAGAGTTATAGTAGGCTTGCTTCATGGCCACTGCAAACTCAATCATCACATGCACAAAATCGAATTTGCACAAGATACAGAGTGCCGGCTATGCATGGAGGATGATGAAACGGCTAAACACAGATTTTCAATATTTGGCAATACGACAGTAAGGCCAGAAAACCTGGTGAATTGTTCTCCCAATGCATTCCTCAATCTCGTTAAGAGATTGGATATAGTGGGAGAAATATAACCGTAGGGTGAGCCACACAAGGCCATTGGTCGCAGTGGAGGGCCTGATATGGATTGTCTCTTTTTCGAGGTTTTCCCCGATTTTCTCAGTGGAGAATGCATCCATCCAGTCGTATGAAAATCCATTTTGTAGGTTAATGTGTACAAAAGTTCTATTGACTGTAAAACGACCTTGAATAATCTTTGAGATATTTCAAAAAACCGAAAAAGTTTATTTCACTATGCTTGTTTAAAAAATTCCACAAAGTCAGTGTGCTGGGGTTTTCATTAACGAACTATGTTATAAAAATCAGTTAGGCCATTTGCGTCTTTTATTTTGTGGAGGAAAAAACCTCTATAGCTTGGTCTAATTAATTTATTATCAATTAAATAACATTCAACTTCACTAACTACTCACACAAGCATACTATCATTCATCATATCATCATGACACTAACACACACATACTCAGTTATGATAATTATTAATTAAATAAATCATTTCAATTATAATATTATGATCTATCAATCGAAAGAAGTTTTAAATCACTTTTAAACTTTCTCTCAATTAAGCAGTTTTTTATCGAAATGGGCAGATGGTTATAAAGTTTGGGACCGAGAAATGAAGGCGATTTACTAGTAATATGCAGTCGTGCGTGGGCTAGGCTCAAATCTGAATTATGTCTGAGAATGTTTTCTTGAGTTCAAAAGGAATTTATAAATATTTTCAAAAACATAGAAGCGTAGTTCATACAATGCGGCTTTTTTTAGCCACGCCCCTTAAGTTTTGAACGGTTCGACGATCAAACATGAAACAAAAACCATTTTGAATGGTATCACCTATAGAATTTTACCTAAGACACTATATTCCTTATGCTAGGAGGCAGGTAAATGTACATTTTGACATAATTGTAGTTAATAGAATATTTTATCATAGTGTTGGTAAGTATTGGTAATCTAATGCTATTATTTTGAAGTGTGTTGTGAATCAGTTGTTTCAAGAAGATTTTTGTTTTTGTGTATGAGTCTGACTGATTCCACAATATGAATGGATACAACTCGAAAGATACTGTGTTCTCTGAATAGCTATCTACTCGCATATCTTGGTTAAACTCTGCACATGTATCTCAGAGCTCTTTTTCGTAGTGCGAAAACGTTGTTACAAAGGATTATGCTTATTGAGACTCGGCACCGTTGTGGCAACTGAAACTGAATAAGACAAGTTTTAGCAGCGTTTAAACACAAATAGTTATGAGAGAACCATCAGTTCATCAGGGAACCCAGAACAATTATCAGAAATTTTATTGACTTATAAAAGAAACAGATTAGGGCCCATAACTGACTTCCGGGGCACCCCTATTTTGATATTAAAGAAATCAGAATTGTTAGTTGTCACCGATGTTGGGCTATAATTAGATATACAGGGGCCGTGGTGGTCGTGCTGGAAAAGCATCCGCCTCTCAAGCAAACAAAATAGTTGCAAGATGTTAACTTTCTTTTTTATTCAAATAAAACATTTTATTTGAAAATATTGCTCTGCTATGGTGGAGGTTCACCTAGATCACAAGGCATCTTGATTTTTTCGATCATTACCCGGGGCGGATACAGGACATATTTCACGGAGGGGAGACGCGTTGTATAGGTGACATTTTTTTTTGTGTAGACACCTATTGGAATCATGGAGGATATGTAGCAAATTTTATTTGATTTAAGGTATCATGTTTTATATCATGATTTAGTGAAGCGTTTTATTAACCATTTTGTATTTTGAAGGAATAAAAGTAGTGAATCACACAAAACATAAGAGTATGTAATTTCTTTATTAGAAAATACCCATAAATTAGATAAATATAAAACGTGAAGCAAATACTCTAAAAATTACGGGAATCTGACATCCATATTATATATATAGAACGAAATTTAATTTTCTTCTTAGCTTGGCAAAACGGTCGATGATTATATCTAAATGTATGACTATGTCTGTATGTATGTAAATGTGTGCTATAGAATAGGGCAGTGGATATTGCACAAATTCGTATATAGACTGATAATGCTGTACTGTCGGGATTTAAAGGCCCCAAAATAACACATACAGGGTGTCCCGAACTCGATGGCCTATTAGACGTTTCTGGAGAACGGGACAAAGGATTATTTTGAAAATTTCGTTCTTTGGGTAATTATTTTTTCTCTATTGATCTAAAATATTTTCAGCGTTGTGGCGTTGCCGCTTATACTGAAAAGTAGCAACAACTTTGTTACTTCAGATGGGACACCCTATATATTATTGCATTTTTCGCTTTGCTTTTACTTCTTGATTATTTTGGTATGACAATTCTCTATACCTATCTCCAGTGGTTTTGGAGAAATTCATTGATTTCCTTATTTTTTGTGGGAAGCATCAACTGAATGTTTATTACTACAGCATTTGGATTCATAGAACACTAAAATTTTGGATGCAGTTTGACAATATCCTGTGTATCAGTTAGGTCTAAGGGAATTCGTTCTCTATTATACAGGGTCGTTCAAAATTTCTGATTTTGCCGATAGATACTAAAGGACCCCTTATGGAATTTGGGTCCCGGTGGATTTTTTTGAATTTTTGGTATGATGTAGTCCATGTAATTCTCAACCAATGTTACCATTGCGCCAACCCAAAAAAATGAACAGTTTTGCTGCTAGGGGGCGTTGAAATCATCCCTTGCGCAGATTAGACTATTTATTTTTGAACCCGGTAACAATATTTTCCTTTTCTTCATTGTTGCTAATGTGGCACAACATTGTGCTGTTTTATAAAAATGATTCTTACCCCCTCCCCTTTTCCCCAACTCCTATTACGGAACGCAAAAAAAATATTTCTCGAGTTCCTTCAAATGTATCGTCGAATGTTTAAATATGCCTAAATAAGGAAAATAGCAGTTTTTTATGATTATCCCCCCACCCCCCAAATGACACAAAACGAAAAATTTTCTGTGGATTTTTCTGAATTTTTGATATGATGCAGTTCAAGTTATTTTGAATAGAAATAAATTGGGTAACAAACTTCAAAAATGAATAGTTTTGATGCTAGGGGGCGTTGAAATCATACCTTGCTCAGAATGGACTATTCATTATTATAGGCGGAAATAATAGCTCTACGTATTTTAGTTTAGATTATGCTGATCAATTCTGTAATTTTTCATGAAATGAAAATCTAAAACCTCCCCCTTACCCCCTACCCTTAATTTAAAACACGAAAAAATGTATTCCCGACGACTTGTAAATGCTTTATCAAAATAAATGTTTTGATCAGCTCAAATTGAGGAAATCGTAAAGTTGTTTAAATCATCTTTCCCTCCCTTCAGAAAAATATTGATGGAGTTTGCTAACTTCTTCGTAGGGCGTAGTTCATGATTTTTGAATATCAATCAATTGGGCGAATATAAAAATAAAAATTAGACATCCACAATTTGAATTTGAGGTGGTGCCTGAATTATTTTTTTTTCGTGTTTTGAAATAGGGGTTGGGGGTAAGGGGGAGGTTTTAGATTTTCAATTTATGAAAGTTTACACAATTGTTCGGCTTAAAATAAAACAAAAATACGTAGAGATATTGTTTCCGCCTATAATAATGAATAGTCTATTCTGAGCAAGCTATGATTTCAACGCCCCGTAGCATCAAAACTGTTCATTTTTGGGGTTTGTCACCAGATTATTTCTATTCAAAATAACTTGAACTGCATCATATCAAAAATTCAGAAAAATCCACCGAACTTTTTTCGTTTTGTGTCATTTGGGGGGGTGGGGGGATAATCATAAAAAACTGCTATTTTCCTTATTTAGGCATATTTAAACATTCGACGATACATTTGAAGGAACTCGAGAAATATTTTTTTTGCGTTCCGTAATAGGAGTTGGGGGAAAAAGGGGAGGGGGTAAGAATTTTTTTTATAAAACAGCACAATATTGTGCAACATCAGCAATAATGAAACAAGTGAAAATATTGTTACCGGGCTCAAAAATAAATGGTCTAATCTGCGCAAGGGGTGATTTCAACGCCCCCTAGCTTTAAAACTGCTCATTTTTTTGAGTTGGCGCAATGGTAACACTGGTTATGAATAACATGGACTTCATCATACCAAAAATTAAAAAAAATCCACCGGGACCCAAATTCCATAAGGAGTTTGCGGGGTCCTTTGTGAAAAGTGCATTTTTTCGAATGGAACACACTGTATATTATCAAATATTCTGAAAGAAAACTAAAGTTCCTTTCAAAGGATGTATCATGTTCCTACACCTAAATAGTCAGGTTTTCGAAATAAAAGTGTCTATAAAAATTCTACCCGCCAGGAAAATCAATAAGCACTCCTCGAGACAGAAAAAGACTCCAGGATGAGTAAATGCGAAAATTTGAACAAGTTCGAATGTTTTGCCGGAAAGTACAAAGAAATGATAAGAATAAAATCGACAAAGTCGAAGTACCCTTCTCTCCAAATATTTGCACAAAGTGGAAAATATGAGGCAAAAATCTGACAGAAAAAATGCTTCCCTGGCTAATGCCACGACGGATATTGAACTACATCTGACAGATATTTGTGCAACGTTCTTCCAGGAAGACTCAATTGCAAGTGCTTATTGTAGACAAACAAGAGATTATTCTTAATTTGGCTGGGGAAGACCACCTGCAGACTTGTTTCGAGGTTGTTGCCCCTCATGAGTGCAAGGGTAGGTCCGAAAACTTTGAGTTGTCTTGTCCCCGCCAAATGAATTAATTTATTGTTTATCTAATAATTCCCTACGGATGAAGCAGCGACTTACAGTAAAGTCAGTCGCAGCACCACCCGCCAGGAAAATCAAAAAGCACTTCTCAAGACAGCAAAAGACTCCAGGAAGGGGAAATGCAAAAATTCGAAAAGTTAACCCTTTCGCTCACCGTGTCCCGAAATAAGGACAACCTATTCAAACATTATTTATGTTGAGCTCTGTTTTCACTGCAATCTTCTATCGCACTCTGATCAGGATAGTATATTATTTCAAAAGAACACATGTGCAGCCATCTGTAGAATATAGTGAGAAGGTGGAATTCAAATGAAATAAACGTTTCTAGAAGTCTGCATATGACCGTGTAGAGCTTTGTTCTGTAATTCTTCTTGGTGATATCGAATAGTGGCATCTGTCAAGTAAAGTCCGTTGTGGAGAAAATTTGTTGAATTTCGGTGTATCATTAGTTTTTCGTATATTTTTATAGTGTGGTGTACTGTTTTGAGGCCATTGTTAGTCAACGGTAAAATCAACGTTACTTTTTTCTATATCACTATAATATATTTCAGTGCATACAAAATCGCTAGGAGACCTCTCACTGACGAGGAGCTATTGCAAATAATTGAACAAGGTTTATCAGATATTGAATGTATGAGTGATGACGATGATGATGTTCAGGAAAAACAGGAATACTTTGTAGCAAGTGCAATGTTTATTTATGTTTTTCGAAATAAACTGTTTCATTAATTCTCATGTGAATGTAAACAATTGTTAATAAAATATCATTGTAATAATGTGAAAAACTCTTATTTCATATAATAGGGTTCATAGTATTTTTACGCCGTTGGCTCACACTGTCCTCATTTGGGGACATGCCTTAGGGCACAAATGATCATTTTGAAAAAAAATATATGTTTATCAAAAAATTCCAAAAAAATCATAGATACTATAGATGCATATTCAGATTTTTATCTTCAAAATTCATAATTCGTGAGCGAGAGTGTTAAAATGTTTTGCCGAAGAGTACAAATAAATGATAGTAATAAAATCGCTGCGACTGACTTTACTTGTAAGTCGCTGCTTCATCCATAGGGAATTATTAGATAAATAATAAATTATAATTCATTTGACAAGGACATAAGACAACTCAAAGTTGTCGCACTTACTCTTACACTGATGAGAGGCAACAACCTCGAAACATGTCTGCAGGTGGTCATCCCCAGCCAAATTAACGATAATCTTTTGTTTGTCTACAATAAGCACTTGCAATTGAGTCTTCTTGGAAGAACGTTACACAAATATCTGTCAGATTTAGTTCAATATCCGTCGTGGCATTAGCCAGGGAAGTATTTGTTTTCTGTCAGATTTTTGCCTCATATTTTCCACTTTGTGGAAATATTTGGAGAAAAGGGTACTTCGGTAAATTTTATTCTTATCACAAATGAATTGTTAGTCTGTGCTCTAATCGTTCAGATTTGGAAGTTGATTCTTACGATTCTCGTTAATTTCGATATCATTCTGCTTTTCCACCAATATTTTGTTTAAAAATCTATTCCAGATTTTCAGATCTCATTATTTTCATCAGGTCTGAGCGTTTTAAAATTGACATGAAGGGTATTTTCGGCAGCTTTCCTTTTGTTATTTTCCGTCATTGCGAATTGCATGTTGAAATCAAACACACGTCCTGTCCTTGGTCAGGCCTATCTTTCAAAACAGGTGCCTATGAACTCTTTTCCTTTTGACTCGGTGCCTAGGGTAGAATGAAAACTGACGAAAAGTGACGTTAGGCTTACCTCAGACTGGGACCCAGGTAGACGCTGGGGTGGGGAGTTGAACTTGTTGTTGTTGTCGAACGAAAAGTGACGGTAGGCTTACCTCAGTCTGGGACACAGGTAGTCGCTGGGGGGTTGGGAGTTGAACTTGTTGTTGTTAATGCCAACAGTTCAAACTTCTGCCAGAAAAGAACAATGACTTGACCAGAACTCCTGATGGTCCATTTTGAAAAAGGCCTTAGCGACAGACATGGTTAAAAGCCTTGGAAACGTCTACCAGAAGCAGATGAGCGCGCACCTGCTTCTATTCAGTGCTGTGGTGTCCTCCTCGCCTCGCCTCAGAGCTTGCAACGCAGCAGAATGATTATTTCTGAATTAGAATTGTTCATCAGGTAGAACCCTCCCATCTTCAATTTCGTCTAACAGTCTTTCTGGCACGAGCTTCTCAGCAAGATTTCCAACGAAGCTGAGAAGACTAACAAGTCCGGTAGTTCTGTGGGAAAGTAGGCCTTGCTTTCGGATCTTGACCTCGAAGGCATGTCTCCACCTCTAGTTGAAAAGTACTTAAGTCGTAGCAAGTTATTGATAAATATGAACAGATCATATATTTATCGTTCGATTGAGAATCTTCTTCCTTATGACAGTCGTTAATGTAAAGGAAGAGAGAACAGATAATGATTACGTGTTCTAAATCATAACACTTAGCCAGCTTAGCCATTACCTGTTCTGCAAATTAACAGCCACAACCTGTTCTAGTAAAATATCAAAATAAAATCGTTTAGGTTCATTTATGCTGAAATATATGAGGATGGGGGAACGCACCCCCCCCCCACACCCGGTTCCACCACTGGGCGAATCATCCTGAATACGAATAACAACGATGCATCGAATAAAAGAAAATAATGCCGAACAACAATTCCTACGTTTCGCCAATAATCAACACGGCAAACGTATATCGCAGAACTTTCTAAAATTAAAATCCCCAATTAACGATTCGTGTTTCAGCAGAAAGTTCGCAGGATAGGTGGATCATCGTCGAAATACGAGAAAAGGTAAATAACGAAGCGAAAGCGATGTGCTATTATGAATATTCTGGCATAGATAAATCACTTCGGGGGAGTATATACGTATGTATCTGCGTTTGCACAGCCACATCATCACTCATCGATGAATGATGAAATTCTTGAATTGAAATGGATTTCGAATATATGGGAAACCGCTTGTTCGCGATAAAATCACTAAAAGCTCGACAGGTACACAATATACGGACACGGAACTGACAACGAAAAGTTCAGATAATGAAGATATACTGCTACTATTGTTAGGAACTGAGCATTTACACCAAACAAACCATGATATTACTCTTACATAACTTGTCTCTCAGTGTGACGATGAGTAAATTCTGACAGATGGTGTACACAATTGATGATACATGATGAATCAGATGAATTATGTTGCAATGATTTTTGATTACTTTATGGCTCAACTAGAAATAAGACTGATGTCTGGAAATTGAAGCACACTTGTACTCAAGAAAATCAATGAACTGATTGGGGCATATCGCTGATGATATATTGAATCTCAATAATTACAGACTATACGGAGAGACAGAAATGCACCAGGTAGGAGTTTATGCATTTATGTAAGAAATAAATATGTTTGCGATTTGATTGTGAAAAATTAAGGTAATGCATCAGAACACTTGTGGGTGAATTGACTTTAAATAAACAATGTTAGTATCGGGGTGATTTACCAACCTCATATTCAAGCTGACAATGACTTTCTTGAAGAGTTTGAGTATATATATTCCCAACTGTTGATGAATTGATTTGCTTAGGGGATTTCAAAACAAATTTTCTTGATGAAAACGCCGTAATCGATGAACTTAAAATTTTGAATGTCTTCAGAAAAACTGTTGTGAGAGTTATCCACATCATTAGCCAATTGAATTACTAGACAGTTGCTTACCTGCTAAGTTTTGTTATTAGTTCGTTTTACGCTAATTTAGCGATTTCCCTTATCAATAGCTGATCAAATCATCAGTACCGACACCTAGTATTCTAACAGAACGCATCTAAGCTTACTACCCAATAGGAGACCTATACCATTCTTAGCTCTTACTGATTATTCTCTCTATTCCATGCTCTACGCTACCTGACAACCTGAATCGAAAAGAACTTATTCGTTGTTATTAGGGAGCCCCCCGGACAAGGGAACATATATATTTACATACTAAACTATAACAAAAAACAATAATAAAATATTTTTACACTACCGGAAAATTCAAGAAATCTTGCAATGTAAAAAAAAAACATTATGTACTTAAATAGTTTTCAGGCGCATTTTGAACATTTAAAATCGTGGTCCCACGTAGTTGGTGCATTTTGTTTTATTTCATATTTCTCATCTTGTGTGTGAATTAAGCCTTTCTGACGTGTATTTATGTTATGAATGTCCTTGTTAAGCTTGAAATAGCTTTGGTTGCTATAAGTATAACACGAAATGTCAAATTGATGTTATTCTGCGAGGGATGTAGAAAATGCACAGCCTTTTGTGATGTAAATACATCTTTTGACTTGCTAGAGATACCTCACAAGCAAATTCTATATCAAAGTCGCGATTCAATTTGTCCATAATAGTACAGTAACCAGAGATTTCTTCTGATCAAAAAATTGGAAGTCCATGAAATTTGGTATGAGCTTAGGTTAACAATAAAGGAAAAGGTTTCCAATAAGTTCCGCGCCTACTTTGTGAACATCGAAAGTCGAAAATCCGGTGTAGAGAATTTTCCGAAATTTTTCGGCTGTTACTTGAAAAAACGTGGAAATTGAAAAAATATTAAGGAGTCAAAAATGAAGCTGTGAAAATTTTGAACAAAAAAGGTTCCATTTATTTTTTACCAAAAATCAAAGGTTTTCTCTGAAATTACTCTAGAATGTTATAACAACCTTCAAAGTTAAAACTGGCATTACTCAGGCTCTGCTGAACGGATTTTGATAAATCAAACGGGGGATTGAAGGGGAATACTTGAACTTCCAAAATCCTGGGTATGAAATATGGAATACATTTTTCCATCACCCAGAAACTTCTATTAATATCCGCAACTATTGGGTTTTTTTTCTAGTAGTACAATTGTTTGAAAGACCTACACAGAAAATTCACCACGTATCTCATGCAGTCCCTTACCAGTTTTGAAGCTCATACTATGTAATTTGATTTCAGCTAACGAAACTCTGCCCGATCTCGTTTTTGAAAATTCGGTCTCTGATATTCACTAGTAAATAACTTTTTTGAGGTAACAATTTTCCTACTGTTCGAGTGTTTTTTAGAAGTCAAAGATGCTTGCGAAAATTTTGAAAAAATTGCAGGATGATCCGAAATCCGTCAAGTACCATTTGTGATTTTCACATTGATAGCAGAAAAAATCAAATAATTAATTTACTTAAACATTCAGCCGAAAATTCAAATTTTTACTTTTTCTCCTTGTTATTTTTATATTCAACTATTCTGAAAACGTTCTCCACGTTTTTGAATAGCTCGGACTGACGCGTTCTGCTCATGCCCTTCCCGAATGCAGTTGTCTGTTTCCAACACGCGTGTAAACAAACCAGTGTAAAAAGTCAGTACTTCTCAACCAAGATTAAAGTATATATTTTAGTTTTGGCAGTATTGTGAGCAGATAAAAGAACTTTTATAAAGTGGATTCCTGTATGAACTAAAATTCATATCACCAACATTATTGTGAATATGGTAAGGATTCATGCTTAACTGATGAAATGCATAATGATTGGTATCAATCCCTGGGACTAAGAGAAGTGATGTTTTATGTAAGTCACAGGAAATATTCCTGAATTGAAGAGAGATTTTATAAAATGAATGGTTATTTATTCTGTTATATGAAAGTTAGTCAAAAGGTGTTCTGTTACTTTTTTTGTAGTTTCGATAGTTTTAGTGTAGTGTTACATATTTCTCAACTTAATGTGTATATTATGAAAGTGAGGCTTCGGCTCACATGTTGATCAGTGTCCAGTCAAGTGTGGGGATATATCGTCAACGTACGCAAATCCGAATACGAAATCTGAGTGGAGTATATTAATTATCTTCAAATCTGTTGATGTACGATAGAAAAAGAAGCGGTCCCAGTATGGATCCCTGTGCGACACCCATACATGACGATCCTATTTTTGATGTCATATGTGATATTGAATTATTATGGTCAAATTTCAAAGAATCACATTGGCTTCGATTTTCAACCAGTTTTGAGCCTTTCCTCTGAAACCGTGAGATTCTAGAATATCAAGTAATTTTAGATAATAAACTCTGTCAGCCTTGCTTAGGTTGCATAAAACTGCAGCAAGACATTCGCCGTTATTAATAAAATTGACAAAAGTATAATAAAAATGCAATAAAGCCGAGTGAGTGAGTGGATTTACCACTGCGAAAACCATGTAGTGTGAAATTTAAAATATTCGGCTGATAAAACATAACGTTATTTCTAAAAAAGAATATTCAAGAATCTTTGACATACTTTTTGGTGAAACTAGAAATCAACGAATGAGGAATGTGAACACTTCAAATATGTAACTAGCAAAAATTCTGAAATGGGTACCCATAATTCAGTAGAATTTAACGCTAACAATATCCAATCAGGTTTTGTCTCTAGAAAATCTGATCTTATAGAAATTATGTCAGGAATAAAACTAACTATATCGTGAAGTCTTTCATTTCTTCCATAGTACCATCAGTAATGCCATTTCTTGAAAAAACCACGATGGGTATATCGTCAAAACTGCCTGTCAACTTAGTTTTCTATGCCAAAAGCTATTTTACTTTTCGACAATTGCTCTTGATGTCTGAGGCACAAATCCGACCAGTTCTTAAATACCTTTCCCGTGAATGAAGTGCAGCTCCTAAACATACCCTAAAGCTTTTCGATTCTGCCGATAAAAGAACAATGCATCTCGTCGGTGATGCCTCACTCGCAAACTCGCCTACTTCTCTGGTCATTTTACAGATGTTTTCATGATTTCTCAACTTAATGTGTATATTATGAGAGTGAGGCTTCGGCTCACATGTTGATCAGTGTCCAGTCAAGTCTATGGGATATATCGTCAACATACGCAAATCCGAATCCGAATACGAAATATATTAATTATCTTCAAATCTGTTGATGTACAATAGAAAGAGAATCGGTCCCAGTATGGATCCCTGTCCCTATCTCTTCAGTCTGGTCTAGTCATATCAATCATAAATTGAATTAATTGAGAGTTTAGAGGGTCATTGAGCTCTGATTTGAATCTTCTTGGAATTTAAGAAAATAATATTCCCTTTCTAAAAGTATTGTATCTTTTTATTTCTTGGCTTAGATGGTATGCTATTTTCATAATAGTTTGGTCAAGTGGCGCTAAGTTTTAATTTGTTTTTTGAAATATTTAATAATATTAATATTTTAATATTTCTCAACTCACCCCAACATGCTCTACCTACTACCATGCCAACGGTATATTTTATTCAACTGAGAGGATAAAAAGTTACAGTAGGACACAACTGGCTGATCTTCGGCTTTTTTCCTAATATGTAATAAAGACCAATTATTATTATTATTAAAAAGGAAGGAGGAAACATTCCAACGATTCAACGATGAAAATTTCAAATACTTGACTTCGCAGCAAACAAAAATAAAGTGAGTATTAAAAATCAAAACTATCATGGAAAAATCAATAACTCCATTGTTTTGTTTCATAAAACTTCAAAACATTCCGCATTCATTGTTTTTATGTTAGTACGATATCGATCGTGGGAGATTAATATTTTATTCCCGCAAATAAGCATGTCCAAATGAATACATTCAAATATTTGTTCACTACTACAGAATATTTTATAACTACAGTTTTTGGTAGCCAGAACGAAATTCGATGAATGGCGTTTGTTTACCTTATAAGCCATAAAAACATTTATCCGACAGAGAACAAATTTTTGTATTTGTTTTCTGTCCACTCTCGAGAGATTATCAGAATATGCACGAATAAGAACATGTTGATTAGACGATGTTGTATATTGAAAAAATATTTTCAAACAAGCTTCTGTTGAAACGTTCACTGGCAATGGTGAAAAATAGAGAAAAATTATTCAGTGATATTGGCAGTGCTCATTATTTTTTAGCAGTTTTCGCTATCATTTCCAATACTGTTTCTGAACAAGGAAGCATTTTTCTATTATGCTGCAACGACAGACGACAGCTCTTCGTCGGTAGGCACTATGGGTTCGTTTATACCTTATAACAGAATTATATAATTGAACAGTAACAGAATGGTCACAAAAATAAGAGGGGGCTCCACAGCAACTTTTAATATGTCTATGTCCAAGAGTACTTACTTGGAAAGTTGAGCGACCGAATAATGACAATCAGATGTTGTAAAGTGAAACATTCTCAATTGACAATTGAACCAATACAGGACTCCTCTGGAAATGGAAAACCCTACGATAAAATGAAGTTAATTATTTGTAATATCTAACAGAAAACAACTACTTCCACGGCTAAAGCCACGCCGGACATTGAACTACATCTGATAGATATTGTGAAAGATCCTATATAACTTGAGAGAAAAATCTGAAAAATTTGCATTTTCATTCACATAATTGATTATTTCTAAAATGTCCAGTTTCCATTGCAGATTCTTATCTATAAATGAGATAAGGAAGAATGTTATTCAGAAGTATCGCACTCACAGAAAATCGCTCATTTCATTGATGCGTGAATTGCATCTCTTTCGCTAGGACTCCAATACCAAAATCTATTTCACTTTTCTAAGATCATCAGGGAGGTCGGAAGAATTGGAAATCAAACTCTTCAGAAGCAATTTCACACTGTAATGATGGAATTGTTCGACTATTTCTTGTGCGGTGACACTTTGAAAATATTTTTCTGACATAAAACCTGTCATGGGCATGGCAATGGTGATAAGAATCTCCAATGGAAACTGGACATTTTAGAAATAATCAATTATCTGAATGAAACTGCAAATTTTCAGATTTTTTCTCTCAAGTAATATAAGGTCTTTCACAATATCTATCAGAAGTAGTTCAATGTCCAGCGTGGCTTTACCCGGGAAAGTAGTTGTTTTTTGTTAGATATTACAAAAAAGTAACTTCATTTTATCGTAGGGTTTTCCATTTCCAGAGGAGTCATGTATTGGTTCAATTTTCAATTGAGAATGTTTCCCTTTACAACATGAATCTCTTCCAAGACAGATTATCTTGTACGATGGAAAAAAAATACTAAATTTTATCTTTCAGTCGCAGTTGATTCAACAACTGACTTTATGAACAACCTGTTCATATTTTCAATAAAATCAACATGCCATACCCATGACAGAGACTTTACCATACGATTTTGTCAAGTTGAAGAGTGTTAATCAATAAATAAATAAAACATAAAAAAACAGACAAACATTTAATATGAATTAATCTTCACTGGTCAGAGTAACAGTTTGCAAAAATAAGACTTAGATTCTGATAATATTCAACATTCGATATCTGTTGCATATGAGGTTAAATTCATTATATGTAAGATTTTATTAGGAAATCAATTTTGCCAGCGCATAGTACTATGTGGTGGTTTACAGAACGTCTTTGAAAGATATAAACTTCAACCGGAGATATCAATATTGAATAATAATAAATAATTAAAATTGAAATGGTAAGTGAAACCTGTCCCGCTGGTGACACCAACGTGAAGATTTTGGACTAGATCCTAGGCCAACCAGGACTGGAGTGATGATGGAAGGGAGTTTACGATGAGTATCAATGAAGAAGGCTTCATCTTATCTGACAGCAATCAGCATTTCATCAGGCAAAACCAGGCATTCTATACTTCGGTCAAATGAGCTATACTGGAGCCATAATACCTTAAATATCCTCAATAGGAAGACGTGGCTTAACCAAAGCTTGGGAGATACCCAATCAATCAAGGAACGTGACAATTCCCTGGGTTAAATTCCTCCGGACACAACAACCCTATAAATATTTTTTCTAAACAGTCGTTAGCATGAAAACGATGAAAAGAAAAGTAAGAAAACTCACCTTCTGTGAAGGATTATATCTTGTAGAAAAAAGGTGTCGGCGTTTTCAAACGCCAAATTGTCATAACTGTAAAAGATAGGCATCTATCAAAAGCAAGGACTTTAAAGTTGATGGTGAGATGAGTAGAACGGAATATCCAAAAAGGATCACTTTACAAATTCAGGATTCTTCAGCCGAACAAAACCAAGAACCCCTGTATGGCTAGACACCTGTAGCTTTCACCAATTATACTATCTGACTCCTCGTCTCTCAGTCGGAAACGAAATCCACCCTGAAGAATTTTTCATCCGGAAAGTTAGGGTACCAAAATTCAGATATTTCAATATTTGCATGTTCCATTCATAACCGACCAATCTGACCAGTTTGGTTGTCTCTGATCAGACACCCCAAAAGCTATGTTGGCTACACTGATAGTTGAAAATATGAAACAGTTGACATTGGATGCCAAAGTGAGTAGGATATATTCTCCTTTGAAGAAATTTTGTATTCACCTTTAATAATTTTTAGATCGACACTTGCATAGCGTAAAACATATCACACCTTTCTAGTTAGCAGAAATACAAGCGCTGAGTACTCTGAAAACCAAACAGGACCACCACGTATGCAGTTTCAATGAGAACAACTCGAAAATAGAAAAGTTATGATTTATTCTGATGGTGCATCCAGAACTTAATTATTCTCCTTGTAGTGACAACTTGTGAAATGTGAATTGATCATTGAATGTGGTTTATGAATGGAAATTAGCATTGGAATGTTGATAAGGTTTCTATGAATGACGTTAGACATCAACAATGAACATATATGTGTTGTGTTAAGGCTCATTGACAGTAGGTCTCCGCAGGAGAAAGTCTACATTGCTCTAAAGCTTTCTTAAAATTAACAAAATAAAGTAGCGAAAATTCACATGCTACAATACTTGCATCATAATACTTGTCAAATGCACTAAAATACCTGCGAAATTTTCAGGATTAAACCACGCCGTTCTAGAAAGGTTTTCCAAGTTCAAGATCTTATTACCTCAAACTTTATCAAAATCGAGTTTTCTGCAAGTTTTGATAACAGAGACAGATATAGTCTCCGAAAGGTCAACGATCTTTGAAAAAGAGAAGTATTTTTTAGTTAATTTGAACTCATTTTTTTAGATAGCCAATTTTCAGAATACGACATGTTCCTTACAAACTTCAATAATTTTATTCAAAAAAAGAATCTTGATAACGCAGTAGATTATTGCGTCAAATTGAGTCATTTGCCCTTCTACACTTGTAAAGATATCTTCGAATTTACATTTTTCCATTTTCAGACTATGGAAAGTTGAAACACCCAAAAAACCATGTCAAGAAACTTCAATATTGGTTAGAGGAGGGCCGATTGTTGATTTTTGATTGTTCTGATAAGGGTCAACTATCAGTGGTTTAACCATCGGAGACGATCCATCACATACAGTGGAAGTGAGATAAAACTGGAAGGGTGAACAAACTTTCAGTCTAACTCCACCAAAAACAATCTTTATTGAAGTTACTGTGTAGTCCGAAACCTAACAACAGGCAGATACCATGCAGTCGGAAGACTTACATCAATAGATAGGACATGTTTCGAAGAATTAATCCTTCATCTTCAGCAAAATAGGGGTTGAACAAGTCGATCTAAAGAAAAGTAAAAAGGGTTACAATAGAGTTGAGAATTACATTAAATTATATGACCTACCATATGGTGGAAAAATAACATTAAAACGGAAAAACTTTTAAAAAATTATGGTCCTAATTACGACCTTATGATCCGCATCTAGTGCGGGGCCCACCTATGTTAGGGACCACTCAAACAACATATCAATTCGTTTTGAAATTTAAATTAAACCATGCGGCAAGTGTGTTTCCATCTGACAACTAGGTTATGAAATTGACATCTGTCATCTGGAACGTCGTGGTTCGAGGTGGCAGAAAACAGAATGAAATGTCCCATGCTATCATGGAACAAGAAAATCCTTCTTAAAATATTGTCGATTGACAGCTCTGTAGAATAGTGAAAGCAAATTGCGATTTCACTTGAAAAAAATTATTGAGAATTAAAATAGATAGAATTACCAAAAAATGTAAGTGTTTCATTGAAATATTATGTTATGTGGTGTAGAGAAATGATATCAAAATAGCAAGGCATTGAAAAGTTTTATACTGTCAAACTGTGTCTGTTCATTTGTGCATTGAAAATCTGAATTTTTGATTGCTTTATTTATTTCAAGAGTCTCTAGTAGATTGAGTTTTTTACCTTTATCACAAACGAGTAAAATGTTTAAGTCCGAGTTGGGATCAAATTTATGTTTCTCCTTTATGATATGGTTGGAAAAAACTGAATTAGAATTAATTTCTTCGTTTTCGGAGTTGGAGTCTATAATTCTGACGTGTTCAGCTAGTCGAGTTCTAAACTTGCGGCCAGTTTGACTAATATAGCAAGCAATACAATCAAGGCTGGAACAGTTCAGTTCATAAACTCCAGACTTATCCAGCATTGGGATTTTATCTTTAGAATTGACTAACAAATGTATAAGATTATTAGAAGTTTTAAATGAAATGGATAAATTTGAAATACCTAAAAAATACCTTGCTCAACAAACTTAATGACAACACTATTTCAAATTTATCCATTTCATTTAAAACTTCTAATAATCTTAAACATTTGTTAGTCAATTCTAAAGATAAAATCCCAATGCTGGATAAGTCTGGAGTTTATAAACTGAACTGTTGCAACCTTGATTGTATTGTTTGCTATATTGGTCAAACTGGCCGCAAGTTTAGAACTCGACTAGCTGAACACGTCAGAATTATAGACTCCAACTCCGAAAAAGAAGAAATTAATTCTAATTCAGTTTTTTCCAACCATATCATAAATGAGAAACATAATTTTGGTTCCAACTCGGACTTAAACATTTTACACGTTTGTGATAAAGGCAAAAATCTCAATCTACTAGAGACTATTGAAATAAATAAAGCAATCAAAAATTCAGATTTTCAATGCATAAATGGACAGACCCAGTTTGACAGTTTAAAACTTTTCAATTCCTTGCTATTTTGATATCATTTCTTTACACCACATAACATAATATTTCAATGAAACACTTACATTCTTTGGTAATTCTTTCTATTTTAATTCTCAATAATTTTTTACAAGTGAAATCAAAATTTGCTTTCACTATTCTACGGAGCTGTCAATCGACAGTATTTTAAGAAGGATTTTCTTGTTCCATGATAGCATGTGACATTCCATTCTGTTTTCTGCCACCTCGAACCACGACGTTCCAGATGAAAGATGTCAATTTCATAACCTAGTTGTCAGATGTAAACACAATTGCCGCATGGTTTAATTTAAATTTCAAAACGAATTATTACTGATATGTTGTTTGAGTGGACTAACCATGGTCCCTAACATAGGTGGGCCCCGCACTAGATGCGGACCATAAGGTCGTAATTAGGACCATACGTTTTTTAAAAGTTTTTCCGTTTTAATGTTATTTTTCCACCACATGGTAGGTCACATAATTTAATGTAATTCTCAACTCTATTGTAACCCTTTTTACTTTTCTTTAGATCGACTTGTAATCAACCCCTATTTTGCTGAAGATGAAGGATTAATCCTTCGAAACATGTCCTATCTATTGATGTAAGTCTTCCGACTGCATGGTATCTGCCTGTTGTTAGTCTTCGGACTACACAGTATCTTCAATAAAGATTATTTTTGGTGGAGTTAGACTGAAAGTATGTTCGCCCTCCCAGTTTTATCAATGGTTTATTATGCATTGGAGATTCAAAATTTACTGATTTCTGCTTCATCCTAAGAGATTTTGCATTTTTAATGGAATGAGGGGAAAACAGAAGAATGAATAGTTACGAAAACCGAAGCAACATTACCATGTTGGATATAAAGAATATAAAAAACGGTTTCCAAATTATCGGTGTAAGGAATCAAATTTGATACGTTAAGAAGAATACTTCGATCACGCCACTGAAGGTGACTGCCACAGTTGCAGTTGAAACGCTGGCTTATTCAATAGTACCGATTTACAAAAGACGTCAAAATACGATCACTGCTGCAAATCAAACTGACGATGTTTTGACGGGTGACTTACATCCCTGCACCAGTGTCTTCTCAAATTTCTGTACTAAGGACTATTACAATTAATGACTGAATCATCTGGAGGAAACGGGTTATGTCAAGGAGTGATTTTGATTGTTTCCACATACGCCGTGGGTAGTCGTTTTGAAATGAGTGCATAAAATTCACATTTAAAGCCTGCATTCTCTTGAAATATCCGTAAGTGACCAAATTGACTAACCCCTGGATACCGGCCGTATCTCCATCTGTTGCCACCATGATAATTGGCGCACACCAATAAAAGCTGGCACCCGAGGCACCGCAAGAGACACAAGTCTTCCGTAGTCTCAGGGCCATATTATACGCGCTTGACCGTACCTACCAGAGATTTGCTAAAGGACCCCGCACAAATCAAATGGGAAATGGATCCCTGTCGAATTGTCTGAAATTTGGATATGTTGCAGTTTATACCCTACTGATCAAAAGTCTCCATTGGCCGAGACCTAAAAATGGACAGTTATTTGGATATCGAAAGTCAAAAGTTGCAACTAGTGCAAATCTTTCAAGGGATCACATTTGATTTTGACTCTACAGGGCAATTCAAATTCGACCCCCACCATTGGAATCTCCTAAACTACAGGAGATACGTCGAAGCTTAAATTGGGGCAAAGTTGCGTATTCTGGTGCTTAACAAAATACTGTTTTGAAACTTGGAAAATTCCTTGTATTTCCGGAAATATCGGGAAAAAACTGAAAATCGGAATTTTCGTTTTTCGTTTATCGTTTATCGTTATTTGACAACATAGCTCAAAACCAAAAGTACATTTTCATTGATACTTTTTTTCAGCTACACGTTTTCATGTTCAGATTTTCTATGCGACGTTTCGTCTTCTGGCATTCATCATCAACTTTTTTGTCTGTCATGGGCGCCATATTGTTTTTTTATACAGAAAAATAGTGATTCTCATTCTGATTTCATTGATGTATAATTTGTTATGATTTGCACTTCTGAAACCACAGATATTAAAAAAAAACTTCATCTGAGATGGTCATGACTCCATCGAAAAATTTTGTTTGATAAACACTAGTTGTCAGAACTCATTAAACATCATAAGTTTGCACAAATACTTCAGTCGAAATGTCCTCATTCTCAAATGAAGACAAACGAGATATGTTGAAACTTTATTATAAATTTGATAGGAATAGTACGAAAACAACACAAATTTATTTTGAATTATATCCGGAAAGACCACAGTCGGATAGAACATTATTCGGAATTTTGGGCCAACACTTGGCTGAGTACGGTGCATTTCAAGAAACAAGAATGAAATCACGAGCTTGTAAAAAATGCACAAAAAGTATTACAACATGTGTTCGAAATGATGGCCTTCCTCTTGAATACATAACCGAGCTCGTCGTCTCAAATTAAGAACAGACCTAACAATATCCCTTCTTCTGATTGCGTGATGATGTTGTCTCTAAGTTCATCTACTGTGTCATATTCTTGCTCTCCATAGATTCTGTTCTTTAAAGTGCCTCAGAAGAAAGTATCCAAAACTGTGAGGTCAGGTGACCTTGCCGGCCACCTCACTGGTCCAGAATTTCCTAACCACCTATTAGGAAATCTTTGGTGTAAATATTCGCAAACTGCTCTTTTATTGTGTGGAGGAGCCCCGTCATGCTGAAACCAGCAGCTGTTATAATTAACAAGGGGAAACGTATCCATATATTCTTCGAATTCGTTTCTTAAGAACCAAAGATAGGTTTCCCCGTTCAAAGAATTAGAGAAGAAATGAGGTCCAAGTATTCGGTCGTCATAAATTCCAGCCCACACATTCAAACGAAACCGAACTTGTGGTCTGACTTCTCTGAAGTGTCGTGGATTATTTTCACTACAAATGTGCTCATTATTTCTATTAAAAACACCACAGTTCGAAAAAGTACTTTCGTCGGTACAAATAATATTTTTCAAGAAGTTTGTAGGGTCTACTCTATTCGAGAGCCAGCTACAAAATTCCATCCTTCTCTCAGGATCACCTGGATGTAATTTTTGCGAAATATGTATCTTATAACATTTCAAACCACTTTTTTGAATTCCCTCCAAACGCTCGTCTGTGGCACATCCATTTCTGCCGAGACTTGATGTGTTGATTTGGAAGGATCTGCGTTTATCTCTAAAAGTACTAATAATCATACTTCTTCGAATATGGAATGAACATTTATTTTACCTCGGCTAATAAGTTGCGTCTAATATTTTGTTCCATTCTGCTTCCATATTTCATTCTTGATTTTTGAAACGCACCGTACTCAGCAAAGGGTCTTGTCTTTCCGGATATAATTCAAAATAAATTTGTGCTGTTTTCGTACTATTCCTATCAAATTTATAATAAAGTTTCAACATATCTCGTTTTTCTTCAATTGAGAATGAGGACATTTCGACTGAAGTATTTGTGCAAACTTATGATGTTTAATGAAGTCTGACAACTAGTGTTTATTAAACAAAATTTTTCGATGGAGTAATGACCTTCTCAGATGAAGTTGTTTTTTTTTAATATCTGTGGTTTCAGAAGTGCAAATCATATCAAATTATACATCAATGAAATCAGAATGGGAATCACTATTTTTCTGTATAAAAAAAAACAATATGGCGGATAGTAAATCTGATCATGAAAACGTGTAGCTGAAAAAAAGTTTCAATGAAAATGTACTTTTGGTTTTGAGCTATGTTGTCAAATAACGATAGAAAAAAATAAAGACGAAAATTCCGATTTCCAGTTTTTTCCCGATATTTCCGGAAATACTCGGAATTTTCCAAGTTTCAAAACAGTATTTTGTTAAGCACCAGAATACGCAACTTTGCCCCAATTTAAGCTTCGACGTATCTCCTGTAGTTTAGGAGATCCCAATGGTGGGGGTCGAATTTGAATTGCCCTGTATATAATATGGCGATGACTTTGTTCATTTTAGACAGGAATAATAACAATATATGAATTGTCAATAAATGTCAAGTTTCTACAAAAGCGAATGTTCTGAGGACTCATGGCTCGAACAGATGGAGAAGAAAATGCCGCAAATGTGAAATCGCCATACGCAGACGAGAGGGGTTGAATAGACCACCCAAAGTGAGAGATTCGAATTATTTTTCGATCGCGTGAGAGATCTGCACTAGTCGCAACTTTTGACCTTCGATACCTAAAAAACTGTCCTTTTTTAGGTCTTGGGCCCATGGGGACTTTTGATTAGAAGGGTATAAACTACACCATATCCAAATTTCAGCAAATTCAACATGGATCCATTTCTCATTTGATTTGTGCGGGGTCCTTTGGTTCTTGAGTAGAATGGTACCAAATCCACAACTCTGAGGCAAAAACGTTACATCGGAACATTGTGACATTTCTTGGCAACCACAGAGACAAATCAAGAAATCTGTCCGCTTTCTACGAAATGACAAAAATTGTACATGACCACTTACTGGAGAAATGGTTCTGACAAATGGCTTCTTTCATTGTGAAACCTTCAGAAGGGTAGAATAAAAACGAAATAATAATGAAACAAGGCCAGTTTTCGATTGTCCGGTAACGCATCGTCGCATTTATCTTACCCTCGTGAATTTCAAGATCCCTCTTGCCTCAATTATTCCCACATCAAATTTTTGAGCCTTAATCATCAGAAGACATCGGTATTCATCCCCTATGACAGCGAAATCGGATTATATTCCAGTAATTGCGACATTCTAAAAGTTGTTTTGTTCGACGAAGTTTTGCTTACTCGCAAAATACAAAGTGATCCAAACAGAAGATGAAAAGTGCATGATGGACTTCGCAGACGAGCGTTAATTTGATCTGAGAATGTGCGTCAGAGATTATTAAGATGGTCGAAAGGGAAGTGATCCGCTTCGCTCGTCTCTTGTTTTTGTTTATGAGGGCAAAAGCGGAAAATAAATTGTTTTTGCTGCAGATCTTGATGGCTTTATATATAGGACGATTAATTATGGTTTGTTCATAATTGGGAAAATTTGTGAAAACAGCGATATCTCCGAAAATTGTGGATCGAGAATTTTTGATGATTTATACACGAAACGGGATGATAACAGATATAATAGACTTGATCGTTTGACTGCCAATTATTTTGATGGAACTCTGATAATATAAACACGGTGAGTCAAAGAAGATTGATGCACATCGCGAGCTGAATCTTCATATTATTTTATGGTTCTTTTTGCACGATATGTCGATGTAACAGTTCTAGTTATTTTGTAGAGAAAAAAATGCAAAAGAGTCGCAAAATAACGAAAATAGAAAATATCCTTTTCGTCCATTAGATACCTCTTTGTTGTTTGTTCACAGTACCCACTCCACAGTACTTTTGTTCCACTCCCTTATTGGGTGAGAACTGTACAGTTCTGGATGGCCGTTCAAAGATTACCTAACTGTCTTCTGCGGTCTAATGCCTCGCAACTGCACACTATATGTGTTACTGGTTCTGGATCCTAACCACACAATCTGCATGTGAGGTCGCCATTATACAATCCCAGCCTATTTAGGTGCCCTTTTACTGGCGCATAGCCAGTCACGACTATTATTTTTCCCTATCAAGTGCTAATGAGTCTGTCGTTTTTTTTATTATACGGCCCTTTGGAGTATTCTTTGCCATGTTTGCTTCCTGGGATTTCTTACCAGTATTTTTCTTGTGTTTCTAGGATCTAGTCTTCCACAGATCTTCGTGCTGTACGTTTTGTTCTGGTTCTGGATCTTTTCTGTTGTAGTTCGTTCTGGTTCTGGATCGATTTTCGCCCCTTCTCTGGCAAGTTCGCCAGCTTTCTCATTGCCAGCAATTTCCTGATGCCATGGCAGCCTGATCAGCTTAACGCGGTTCCGGTCTACAACTGTTTTCAATTGCTCTTTGCAAGCCCATACCAGCTAGGATGTCACTTCCTGACTTCTCATAGCCTCAAGTGGGGCCTGTCAGTCTGACAATAAGTGCATCTACTCTTCTTCAACGATTCTCTGATTGTTTTCTCCAAACACTGAAGGATTGCATATACCGCTGCTTGAAAAACAGAGGTGTGTTTACCCAATGAGTAGCTTGTTGAATATATCCAGCACCTAAATTCTATCTGGTAATGATACCCTGAATGTGTTGTCGAAACAATGTGAAACTTGTCCAGAGTGTTTCGTATTCTGAAGGAACCAAGCCTTGCCTTTTTCTGGACCAACAAGTGGATGGCACGCAGTGCCATAGTTGACTTCATGTTCCCTGTGATGCCAAGACAGGCAGTCTCTGGACCTTGCTTAGTCTTGTCATAGTCCTCCTTTGTTCTGTCTTAGACCACCATACCAAAGAACCATATGTTATTGCAGGCTTTAACACCATATTATACAACTATGTCTGGTCTGAGCCCACATTTTTTTCCCAAAGGAGCGTCTAGCCAGAAATTGTGAGGTCTCCTCTTTATAGGTTACCTTTTCCAGATGTCGGTATCAGGTCAGTTTCGAATCTAGAATCGCACCGATATTTGTCCTCCCCCTTTATCTATAGAGTTTCACCTCGGAGTTTTAGAGGTCCCTGACCTTCTAGTTTGAGACTTCGAGTGAATGGTGGCTTTGTGGAGGCTGATATTCAGACCCTGCGAAACTATCCATCTCATTACCAGATTCTGAGCGATTTCTGATTTTCCTTGTACCAAGACTGTTATGTCACCGACAAATCCAAGGGTTCTGTGTTCTTTATCCTGAAAGGCCCCCAGTGGTCTGTCAACGGACAGATTTCACAAGAGTGGCGAGAACCAATTCGTGCGGGAATCCTCTGGCCACCTACGATTTCCTCCATTGCCGGTGCGTGAATCATCCTATTCCTCAGCATTGACTCTATCCAGGCCATACAGGGTTACCCGACTTCTTTGTGTCTGAGGGAGCTGTTGATTGACTTTATAGAGGTATTGTTAATAGCACAGTCTATGTTAAAGAAGGCCTTTGTTTTCCAGCGTGTTTTCCACTCTTTCTTACCACAAGTTGATGGAGTCCTGTTTCTGTTGAACAGCCAGTTTTTTAGGCATATTGGTTTTTCTACCAGTGCCCGTTCCTTATGTATCTATCCTCTAGTCTGTAGAGTCTTAAGTTCAAACGACGATACTTATTGGTCTTAGAGACTTCGCCGTTTCTTGTCAACTTTTTCCAGGATTCGATATAAAGGTAACTAACTATCTATTGATAGCTCTCCAATTCCCTTTTATCGTTGTGGTATATACCCGAGAGACAGACTGGCTCTGAGTATAATACAAAGCCTGTTCTGGTCACATATGCCGCAGTGCTGGGTCAATTATTTCCGGGCCCGGTGATTTAAACGATTCAAATGAGCTTATGGCTCATTGAACTTTGTCTTTGCTATTTTCCAACATCTCCTGGATATTTGCTTCAATGTTTCCAAGCCAGTCGTTTTCTGTACAATAGGTGTCTGATCTATCTGAGACACAGGGAAGTGATAATCCAGTAACCTTGTCATGAAAAGCAAGGGCCTAAGTTGTATCAAATAGTAGTTGTAGGTTTTTTTTTTCTTGTATGGGATGTGACTGAGGTGACAACCCAAGTTTTCGACTTCGGCAGTCCCCCGGTTCACTTTTGAAAATCCCAAAAACTGTTAAATTTTTGCACTTTTTTTGGTTTTGTCCCATTTTGACCATGAAGAGGCATGTTTAAACTAGAATAAATTTTCTAGAATATTAAATGGATTTGGTAGCTTCGATAGGCACCAACATACAGCGTTTCAAAGTTTGACAGATTTTCCATAATGAAAAATGTTAAGCTAATTTTCATGTTTGAGTCTTCAATAACCTGTATTATATGAGTCAGTGAAAGAAAAATGTATTCATTTTAATATTGAGAATGGGAGGGTACCCTCCATTTCATAAAACAGATGTGTTCATGTCCTTATGTAGTGGACTTGTAGGAGAAGAGGGAGTCAACTGTCATATGGCCAGAGATATTGGGAAGAAAGCAATGTTGCAGATTGTAGGGAAAAACGTCCAGAACATCAAGTTTGAGCGTAAATCCAAGGTTGTGTCCCTTTCATCTACTGTTCGTACTGTTACTACTGGCAATAAACAAGTGACTATCGACTCACTCACATTGTTTCACAGGATATGCGTTTTGAAACAGTCGGATGAAGAATTGAAGAACGTTTTCACGTACGAGCTTTTACCATTCCCGATGTATCTTTTCACTCAAGAGGAAATGAGGATGGGCAAGAAGTCCTCTTTCTATACAGCATTCCAACCTCTTAATATTAATGAAACAAGAGAAAAACTAAATTTGTGGTGGTGGTCATCTCCTTCACAGAGTGGTGTGGCCCAAGCACTCCTCGTTTGAGTTCACAGCTGCCCGATATGTAAAATATATCGAGGTACTGTACGGTCAGAACATAGCTGTAGTGTTTGATGGTTACCCAACAGAGCCTGATCGAAAGAATACAAAGAGCTCTGAACGTAATAAAACTGAAACTGAAGCGATCTGCTGGGCCTGATAATATCCCTTGCTACATTTTTAAAGCTTGTAAAGATCATTTAATATACCCTTTAACCAAAATTTACCAAATATCATTGCGAACCGGTATTTTTCCAGAAAAATTTAAAACATCTAAATTAAACCCCATCCATAAAAAGGGTGATACACAATTAATTTCTAACTACAGACCCATATCAACATTAAACTGCATTGCGAAACTTTTTGAATTTATACTTCATGAAAAACTTCATTGGCATCTCAAAAGTTCCATAACTGACAAGCAGCATGGTTTTTGTAGGAAAAAATCTATCGAAACCAACTTGTTTACAAACAAAGTCGGCGAACTGATAGAAGGCGGAGGTCAAGCGGACTGTATCTACACAGATTTTGCTAAGGCGTTTGATTCAGTGAACCACGACATTCTTCTGCCAAAACTGAGTCGCCTTGGGTTAAGCAATAACTTGATATCATTCTTTATAACATAAATCAAATCACGACTGCATTATGTTGTGCACTGTGGTGAGGACTCCCGGTTGTCTCTGGCGAAATCAGGCGTACCACAGGGATCAAATCTTGAACCATTCCTATTTCTTATATTTATCAATGATTTGCCTCAACATCTTTCATCTGATTCTCTCATCTACGCGGACGATTTCAAAATGTTAAAAAAAATTGAAGATATAAATGATTACTTGGTTCTCCAAAATGATATTGATCAAATATATACCTGGTCCCAGACGAATAAGTTAGGTATTTTTCAACTTGGAAAAATGCAAAATTTTAACCTATACTAAAATAAAAAATCCAATTTACTATATCTACATGTTGGAAGGGTCAGTTCTCCAAAGAATCAGCCAGATTAAAGACTTGGGTATAAGATTCCAAAATGACCTTCAATTCAACAACCATATCCTAGAAGTTGCAAAACGAGCTCGAAAAATGCTAGGTTTTATAAAACGAACCACTCTTGACTTCAACAAAACGGAATCCATTATTCACTTCTTTAACTTGCTTGTCCGTACTGAGCTCGAACATGCGTCCATTATTTGGGATCTGTCACGACAAAATGTGTCTAATATACTTGAAGGTATTCAGAATAACTTTATTAAATACATTTATTACAAAATAAATCGCATAAACCCAGGGGATGCTTCCTTGGAGCCACTCAGAAAGGAATTCAAGATAGTTCGTCTTGCAAAGAGGAGGATACAGCGCCAACTGATTTTCTTGCACAAGTTAGTGAATAGCTATCTAGAAAGCGACTACTTACATAATGAATTGAAATATTACATTCCCCTACATGGAATGAGACCCAAACAAATCGTCTTTCGCATAATGACAGTGAATATTTCCTTACTAGATCGTATGTGTTCCTTATACAACAAATACTGAAATGAAATTACCTGTGGGATTTTCGATATTTCGCTTCGTACCTTTATATCTCAATTGGAAAATATTTTCACACAGGTTCTATGAATGATACAACAATAGTACACTCCCTGCCAACACGTTTATAGTGAATATACAAGTCACCTGTAAAGCAATAATGTTGCCTCTTTCTCCGGTGATGTACTCTCATCCACCCCTAATTAATTTTTTTACTGGAATATATGAAAGGTATATCGATACCCTGTCTAGTGATTATGAATATGTAATATATGCCATATGTTAAGTGCATGCTATACAATTAAATTGTTAAAATAAGAAACACGTGATTAGGATACACCTGTATGTTTCTTCGAATAAAATAAAATAAAAATACAAGCCTCTTTAATTTCACGCATTATTTTCAGGTTGGGGTGGGGGTGAAACGTTTATGTACGATAGAAACACAGGCAAATACGATATATTTGGACTACAATCACAACAGTGGTGGAATTCTGATATAACCGTTAAATACGACCCATGGTTATCTACGAGAGACCTGTCAAAAAGGATTTTTTCAATTTAGAGCTACCTGGCCTGGAAAAATTGAGAAAATTTTTGATCTATCATCATCGAAATATGTATGTTACAGTAATGTTATTTGTGAAGAGATTGAAAAATACTCAAATTTTTTTGAATTATATTTGGAAACTCCGTAAAAAGAATAGAATTAAAATCTAAGCAACTTTTCGATATTTCCATCTAAGACCAATTTTGCATCTACATAGTGAATTTTTTAAATTTTCTGCGATACTACTGACCACCAGACATTTCTCTAAATCGACTTTTAGGTTGTCGGACATTCATAACCAATTTGATTTCCTATATTCTAATAATAATTTCTTTCCTATATTACATACTTTATGGCGGTTACTGAAGATGATTGACCCATTACATTCGATTTGAATGTATAATCCTTCTGTGCATAAGTATTTCATCACTGGTCGATAAAAGTCAAATTTATAGTTACTTTTTATAAGCTAATGCTTTTTTGAAAACTTGTTCCTTTATAATCATACCCTATCCTGAAAACGAACTAGACCTTCCCCCACGAGAAGGAGCGAATCTTACTTTACCTCAAACAAATCATTTTCCATTCAAATACCCATTTCACTCCATGCCGTCTCTCGTCGAATTTGTATAGGTACAAAGGAATTCTCCGAAGGAAAATATGATTTTTCGAATAGGCACGTTCTCCATAAACACTCGTGCATATAGAGGATGATGGATTTAACGAGTACCTCTGCCGGCGTGCAATCCTCGAATCGAATCGAATTTTTACGCGAGCACGGTCGTTTTCCGTGTTTAGCTGAATGCAGTCTGTTCGTTTTTATCTACCTGTTGAGGTATAAGCTGCTGGTGCATAACGTTATGTGCAAACTTGGTTTATATGTTCGATTGTGGGTATACAAAATGTATTCGTATTTCCGAGATGAGATATTCAAAACGAAATGAAATGGCACTGCTCAATAACCAATCCATCGAAAAAAAATTGATAACCTTGGAAGCTCGCGACTTCCATCCATATACAACCATCAATATACCATTAAAAAAACTCGAAATTTTGTGGTACCGGCCTATTACCAAAATGCTATAACAAGCTTCAAAAACCAAACCCAAATGGCATGGAAAATCATATCAGAGGTCACAAATAAGTCAAAAGAAAAGTTGTTCCTATAGACCCCCAGCTTATCGCGAATATTTTCAGTAACTTTTTCACTGCAGCGCCTCTCGAGTTGATCAATAAGATTCCTACTACGAGCTCTCATGCGTCAGGAATGAATAATTTCAATTATTCTACAATATACTTGGAGTCTTTATCACCTGAAGCATTGTTTATAGAGAAAGAATATAGTTGTCCAATCTTACGTACTTTCAGTTGGATTCGAATGGAGACCATCACTATAGGTTGCTAGTCCACGAGTCTCCAGTCACGTCTTTTCTTGATTTTAACGTATGTATTTGATCAGTTCGTAAAATGGAATTTATTGAATAATCCGAAAGATGGCTCTGAAATATAATTTTGACACGTGCATTCTATCCAGCGTTGTACTGGTAAATTCGAGATTTCATTCATTTCAGTTTCAGTGTTTATATTTAATATAACCAGGAACTTTTTTTTTACTTGATGTTACCAAGACCATTCCCAGTGAATTTTGGGTTCATTTGTTTAGTGCCGTTATTCGATCATTTGTAAAATTGTCACGTGGAAGTCTAGTTATTTCGTTTGCCCTACTTCAATTATAATCATATAGATTTTTATATCTTACTTTTTAGCTTTGTGGAATTATAAGCAAAAAAGTATGGCAAACATAACGAATCCTCCACAACAAACCTTCAGGCAATATGTATATTAAAGAGCTTTTGAAGTGGAGAAAAGTCATAATGAACTAGATTGTCTGTGATATTTTGGTGAGAGTGATTTAATTTCACACGGGTTCAACACACAATGCTATGAGGCCAAAGTTGTAATAGGTTCCTATGATTCCATAATATGTAAGTCTGGGTCCCATTTTTGGACAGATTCTTCGAATATATTTTTCCCCAAAAATAAAAGTGATTTTCTTCTGAGCCTATTTCATATTTTTGAACTAAACTTGGTAAACTTGGTAAACTTGGAATAGCTATATTGGTATATAAGTATATTTTCTCCACTAGTAACTGTTAGCAGTTGATATTTTGAATATTTTAGAAAATATAAAACAACTTGTCTGAATGAATATCTAAGTAAATAAACACGTTTTTTTAACGAACAGTCGTTACCGACCGATGATAAACCCTTTACTCCCATATACACCTACTAAGTAGGCTTATTATGGCAAGTACCTGTCAGAAAACAACTACACCCCTGGCTAAGACCACGCAGGTAATTAAATCTAACAGATACTTGTGCAACGTTCCTCAAAGCATCAGAGGACGCAGTTTCAAGTGCCCTCTGTGACCAACTAGCAGAATTATGTTTTGATTTGGACAGGGTGACCACCTGCAGACTAGTTTCGAGGTTGTTGCCTCTCATCAGTGCAAGGGTAGGTCAACACAGACAGCACTGTAGCCATCTGTTTCCCGTCCAAATCATTACACACTCCGCTGGTTTGGTCAACTCTGGTTGACGCGATAAAGCGGTGAATAGGATACTTGCAACTGCGTCCTCTGATGCTTTGAGGAACGTTGCACAAGTATCTGTTAGATTCAATTCAATACCTGTCGTGGTCTTAGCCAGGGGAGTAGTTGTTTTCTGACAGGTACTTGCCATAACAAGCCTACTTAGCAGGTGTATATGGGAGTAAAGGGCTCATCATCGGTCGGTAACGACTGTTCGTTACTAAACGATCTCCCAAAGTGCTCTGTTTTCTTCAAGTTTTTTTTTGTTCTATATATATACAATGATAGCTTGGATATTAAAGTTTGTAGGTACTCAGTCACAAAATTAATTATTAATTGTATAGAAAATGGGACTGTGGTGTAACTCAGTGAGAACTAAAACTATTCTATCAGTTCTCCTTCATCGGCAGCAAACGCCGCTTCAATGCGTTATTTTAATATTTTTCGTCAAATGTTATTCAAGACAATAACTTTCAGTACCACCTGTAGACAGTTTAGATCTTGAATAACGTATAGAATTGTCAGATTAAAAAATCAATTCGTTTTTCTACATTATCAGACCCCAATGTTCAAATGTTCTCACCATGCTTATATCTACAGGCTACCTTATTTCATAATTCAGTTTCAGAATAATTCAGATGAAATCAACAAAAATATAAATCTAATTTGTTGAAAAAACAGAACATAACATATGAATGCAAAACACGCCTCAAGGATTTTTACTGACTGACAGAAGGATATCACCTTCTGGAGTCAGTAAAACCAGTTACCCTTCGTGAATTGTTGAATATTATATTCGTTCATCACTTGCTAATAATATCTACTCAGTATAAATAACAATTCAGTTGGTAAACACATTCAATCTCTTCATTCAATAATGGTTATCCTTATAACACTTCGAACCTGTTCTGACTTCTGACAGCATATTTGGAGCCCCATTTCGAAGAAATAAATTCAGTTCGAATAAATGAGCACAGGTGTAGTGTAACATGTACACAGTAGTTAAGTGATATCTTCAAGATGAATACAGAGACTTAATAAACTGATGATTACAAACGTACTATTTGTTCAGTTGTTTGACACCACCTTTTAACTAGTGAAGTGGGCGATACAAATGTCACCTACTGGTTAAAATTAGTGAACATAGGTGAACATAGCGCAAGGGATGCGAGGTGTGTATAATTTGAAAGGCTGGCGAGAGAATGGCAGGTGATCGGGACCATGTACGTCTAGGGACAGAAAAGTTACAATATTGCCAATACAGCTGCATGCACGTTAATTAGTGAGTAGTTGAAAATTTGTAGTTTACCTAACCACAACGACTGGCAGATATTCTGTCTACCTATCGTAAGTTGAAGCAAGAATATTTCATCTTCAATTAATAATGAACACTATTCTGAATACTTTCATTGTTAAATTATATGGGTCGGTTGGAGAAAGAATATTTCAGCTTTAATAATACTCTAACTATAAAAATATGCAGAGGAAGCAATTTTGAGACGGCAAAAGTTTAATTTCTTTATTGTGCATACATGAGCCGGAGGAATTGTTATTGGCGTATCGGGAATAACAATAATTGATGAATATAATTGTACCTCCAATACTTTAGTAGGAATCATACATTCTTGAATGTTAACAAGGTAAATATCTTAGAATTTCCTTCATTATACTGATTTTAGTTGAGTTGGTTTCATAACTGGAAAATTAATATCTTGAAATACATTTTCCGCATTCCTCGTATTAACATATCTGTTCTGTTCTTCGAAGTTATTTAAATAGACCATTAATCAATGGTCAATGGACGATTTGTCACTATAATGGTCGATTTCTCCATGAATGATTGTTGCATAGGCAACCCCACAAACGAATTCAGATGGACGCTCAAATGGATACTGACGATAAATTTATATTACCAGATGTTGCGGAAACTGCTAAAGTTGCATCTTTAACTTTATTGCCAGAAAAAAATTATAATTTCTTTATTTCATCAAGAGCGAGATATTAAAATGCGATTAATGATCTCGAAAATTAACGCGCTCGCTTCGCTCACACGTTAAAATATCTCGATCATTATTCACCATCATCAATACACTGGTTGATTAAGTATCTATTAATCAACTAGAGTATTGATGGAGGCGATTAATGATCGAGATACTAAAACGCGTGAGCGAAGCGAGCGCATTAATTTTCGAGATCATTAATCGCATTTTAATATAAAACTTGATTACAATATATTTCCGTCTACCTCATTCTTGTTGAATCAAGGAGTTCTAATTTTTCCGCTTCAGGTAACATGGAGGACCCCGCACGGTTCTTATGAAAAATGGGTCCAAGTGGAATTGGCTGAAAATTTAGCAAAATGTAGTTTATGATGTCCTGATCAAATGTCTCCCTGGGCACAATGAGATCTAATGGACAGTTTTTGAGATACAGGGTGTCAAACATGAAGAGGCAGCGTTGTTACTTGCCTTAAGAAATTTAATAATGTGGCGATTATTTTTTACAAACAGTTAAGTATAATTATTGCATTCCTAATATTGTCGACACGAGTTATAATGAAAAGTTCTAATACTCCGTATACAATGTTATTAATAATTACGTAATGTTTATGTAATTCTTTGAACAAAATCAGTCAAACGCAAAAGCTCGTAGACCTGCAAAATAGGTAAATATCATTTGATTTTGATATTGGGTGATCTGATGTCTTTGTATTTGATCTCTTTGATTTAATCGAATGTAGTAACACCGCACCTAGTAACACCGTGCTCTTCATATTTTCATTTTCTGTAAAGGGTATTGAATTAAGGCTGGACACCGGCGATACACTGATTCGTTGTAATATACAGGGTGATTCATTAAATGTGACGACCGGCTTTATTATCAGATTTAATAAAAGTTATCAGGGCGGAGATTAGCGCAGTGGTTGAGCGCTCGCCTGGTAACCGAGAGGTTGCAGGTTCGATTTCCAGACGGTGCGATCTTTTTTCATTTCCAGATGTGAAAATCTGAATGATTGAGGCTCGTGTCGAATAGGAATAATCCTCCACGTTAAAAATTAACAGTGCTGCTCCAAAAGTGGCGTATGGAGTTAGTAACAAGGCCTAACCAGAACACATGGCTAATGACCATAGCAATCGATGCCAAAACACCAAGGAAAAAAAATAAAAAAAGTAAAAGTTATCAAAAAATAGTTAAATCAAATAATTATAACATATTCACCTTCAAACTAAATATATTTAATTACACAAACAGGAAATTACAATACAAATAGAATTTGTTTATTATAGTACAACTCCCTGTAAATTTATGCTGATTTGGAATTTTGGCAATTATCTAAACTCTTGAAGTTTAAAATAATAATATTGAAACTGTTACATCAGCTAAAAGGCTCGGGATAACAGAATTGGGACGAGTATTGCTACAAGAGTAAATGCTGTACAAGATGGAACAAATGCCCAAAATGACTAATAATTAGTGACTCACACGTTATGTACCGGCGATGAAGATCTTCATTATCTGTCGAATATGGGGCTATATTTCCGAAAGGATTAAATCATGTGCACATCATTTAGATAGGCAAGGATATATTTTAGAACCATCCATTAGGTAATAATTATTGGATAACATAACATTAACCGATCATAAGATGAGAAATCTTGTCTCATTCTTACAAAGATATAGCAAAAAATCTGATGAGAATATACCACGAGAGTAGTTCAAGTGACAATGAATTTGAATGTTTATACACATATTATAAATGCTTAATGAATAATAAAATGCCCTAGATCGTTATTACTCCACTTGTAAATCTGGTGCTCGGAAGTGTCGATACCTTCCACATAACGATAATTTCGTATGTTTTTTGTGGTATGCATCAACATTTTTAATGCAGTACTCTCCCATGTGAAAACGAAAGCTGCATCATCATGCCGTTGACCAGGATCCGTATAAGATGCAACAAATAGACATAAATATTGACCATTCTCATTTAATTTTCTACTTTATGATTAATTTGTATACACATGTTCCTAAAAAAATTTAAAATATACATCTAAAAAGGTAAATTTTGAGTGACCCTGTACAGTGGTAATCTCAGATCACCCAATATCAAAATCAAATGATATTTACCTATTTTGCAGGTATACGAGCTTTTGCGTTTGACTGATTTTGTTCAAAGAATTACATAAACATTACGTAATTATTAATAACACTGTATACAGAGTATTAGAACTTTTCATTATAACTCGTGTCGACAATATTCAGATTGCAATCATTATACTTAACTGTTTGTAACAAAATAATCGCCACATTATTGATTTTTTAAATGCAAGTAACAACGCTGCCTCTTCATGTTTGTCACCCTGTATCTCAAAATCTGTCCATTAGATCTTGTTGTGCCCATGAAGACATTTGATGAGGACATCATAAACTACATTATACTAAATTTTCAGCCAATTCGACTTGGACCCATTTTCCATAAGAACCGTGCGGGGTCCTTTATCGTCAATATCCATTTTAGCGTTCATAAAATCTGAATTCGTTTATGTTTGGTTGTCTATGCAACAATCATGCATTCACAGAGAATTCGACAATTGATGACAAATCGTTCATTAATAGGGGTCATTAATGGACGATTTCTCGAAATCATGCAAATCATTCATTAATGACCCCTATTAATGAACGATTTCATTTGCATTTTTTTTCGACATAATAAATTATTTTCGTCGAATTCTTTGTTTTATTAGGTCTAATTGTATCTTCCTCCTGGGGATTAGACCAGATATAGTTCAATAACACTTTGATAAGTTTATTTAAAAAGATTGCAATCCAGAAAAGTATCGAAGATAATAATAAATAAAGTAACATCAGGCCAAATGAATATAAATCTTATTCTCCTTTGAAAAGTGCCATTTTTAATATTTTTCATAAAGAGTGGACAACACTGACGAAAGATCACTTAACTAATAATGATAGGATTGTCTTTTAGCATACTTTCTGAGGACCCTAAAGAAACGGAGGTGTGCTTTCGACTTTTGTTCTCTTTGTAAACATTTATCTCTGGCGTACGTCCTTTTTAGAAATAAAAAGAGCTCAGTTTTACGAATCCTTTTCAGAATGTACAAACTAGTATTAATATCTCTTTCTGAATGCTGAGCAATCAACGGAAACTAAGTCGTTAGTTGAAAATTACAAATGAAAAATATCAGATGATGCCATTACCATACAATTTCAATCCAAGTAAGAATGAAGACAACTTGGCTTGGATGGTTTTGAAACCGAACAATAAAAACGAATTTAAATTGATCAAATATCAAATATTTATGCTTCCAAACAAATCAAATTACCATTCATCGTACGTTCTAAACCACTCCGAATGCGATTTCCGTTTCTAACCTTACAGCTAAGTACCTTATTGGGTGACATTCAATGCCTCATCCTGAAAAGGACTCTTTTCTCCGTCCCGTTAGGTAATTTAATCCACCCTCGTCGAGAGAGAATTTTCTCTTCAACATTAGCATGTGGGTACGGAATACGATTGATTTCGTTTCTGTGTGCTTTTATTCGGCAAATATTCCAATTTTTTCAGGCGGTAGAGAGGCACTGCGCGTAGAGCATTGAATAAATTACTACGTCTTCAATTCGAGAAGGTTCTTTTCATCGGATGATTATTTGAAAGGCCGGATGGGTATTTCGCAATGTATTCGGATCGGATAATGTATGTCGTTTTGAAGTTATCAGCGAAAATATTCACGGAATGTCTTCAAAATATGAATACGTGTGCGACATTTTCACGAGGAAAACCGTAGATTGAGAAAAAAATGAGTGAGCAATGTATCTATTGTAATACAAATGCACTTAACTGCCTTTAACTGATTCATTTTTAGAATCAAAATACCGCTAATTTGTATTCACAACTGATATGGCTGAATTATTTCGCTAGGCCAACGTACGTTCAGCTATGTCAACGGTGAGTTGTCTACTACCTGCACGTCTTGCTACCGCTAAAAGTTATATAGCCACAGAAGAGTTCTTTGATACGTATTTCGAGTGTTCATGTCGCCATTCCAAATGTCGTTCGTTATTTGGTGACTCGCAACTAAATGGATCTGGAAATGCCAACCTTCGAATATGCGCTACTGAATCAAATTCCGATGTTATCCAAGCAATACGAACCAAATTTTCAGATATACAGGCAAAAGCTCTAATTAGCTGTGAAGAATATCAGCAATTGACTTTAAGAAAACGCATGGGAAATACAAAGTACGACCATTTCAGCAGCAGCTCTACCACACTGGAAGAAGTTGTAGAACACCTGGACAACGTTTTTAAATTCATATTTTTCTTGTCGTAATTATCTGCTTGGAAGCTTATCATCAAGTGACTAGTGTATTTGAAATACTTCGGCAGAAAAGATCTTAAAAAAACTCCAATTATCGTCAATTCTTTCCTAGACGATGTGGAAGACAGTCTGGACAATGGACTGGGTACAGTTTGCTCAAGACAGATGTGGCTGCTGATATTGGCAGCAAAAAGAAAATGCAGGGAACTTCAAGTTTATAAACTGATAACGGAAAATTCATTGGAATCGTGTTTCCCAAATGTTGGAATAGTGTTTCGTATTTACTTGATTTTGATAATCACCAACTACAGCAGAGAAAGTTCTGTTTCAACGTTAAAGCATATTAAAAATGTTTTAGGGAGCACAATGGGACAAGAACGTCTAAACAACCTCACTAAAAAACGTGTCAGTAGTTTTGAAGACAAAAGTTGTGTGGTATGACTGCATCCTTATCCGAAGTCCTCTATTGGGCATTCGATCAGTAAGTTTTTGTTTTTTCGACCTGTTTCCATTGATCGTTGGTTCAAAAGGCATTGATACATTTGGAACAATGTAATTTGTAATCAAAACAAAAATGTATTTGTGTACATGAAAAGTTCATTCGACAACCACATTACTGACTTGAGCTTTCATATTCTGCTGTGTTGTACTCAGCAAAAATTATTTAATTTTTGAAATTTTCTATTGGCAGTCATGTGACCAGAGTCTCCAAAGTACTAAGCCATCCCTGAAAAAATTTTCACATGAAATCTCATAAAAAAATATAGACGAATTATGAGTATTAAGTCTGAAACCTACACGTTCGTAATCCGTGGCACACATACTTTTTGGATGGTTGCATAAAGATTTATAAGTAGATATGTTTTATAAGCATACCTGAATACATGGCATACGAGTTTGTATCAGGCAGTGGTTATTTAAGGGGACTATAAGTCTCAATGAGGTATTCCACTTTCAATCACAACGATATTATATGCTCATTCACAATCTTGTCAATGAGAAATGTGTGGAAATTCACAATTTATAATCTTATTGGGTATCGTATGAAGAAAGTGGATTCAGGATTCGATGGTTTCTATCAGGAATTCCGTATCCAATTCTATTGGGTATCTTGTGGAAACAGTGAGATCAGGATATGATAGTTTGGATCAGGAATGCCTTATCTAAATTTAGGTGCTTCTCATTTAAACTTTTCATAAAACTCAAAGTCACTGGGAACTCACTGGGAAGAGTCGATAAGAAAACAAGGATACAGAGTATAAGAGTTTGTTTCAGGCAGTGGTGGTTCAGAGAGACTATACGATTCGAATAGGTATTCCAATTTCAAAAACAATTATGTTTTATTCTCATTCAAAAGCTTATGAACCCTATGTGTAGAAAAAAGTGGGTCAGGATTCGATGGTCGAATCTGTATTTGGAATTCCGTATCTAATTTAATGCGAATCCTATGTGATTTCATAAAAAAAAATTGTTAAAATTGTTTTTTCCGTTAACCAGCTGTCGTCCCCTTATGAACGGTAGCCCTCAGAAGTCGAAACTTGTGCGAGCCAAGGCTTAACGAGGTCTTACATTTTTACTTGCGATTCCTAGAAAAATTTCTGCAGTCGCCATGGTTTGAACCATCGTCGACCGGAGCCAAAGTGATTGAAACATGGCGCTTTAACCACTCGGCTACCTGGCCCATAAGATCTAACAGTAGGTACATTGGAAACCAAATGGAATAGTCTAAGCAAAATGTTTCTGAGAATATAACTAAAAATATTTCAAAAATATTAAACAAAAATCACTATCACACAAGATCAATGTAATGGAACATTCCAGGAAAACCTTTCGAGGATAATTTCGAATAGATTATTATCATATTTTATCATATTACTCCAGATTTTCAAAACATATCAGAAGAATCATAATGTACCCAAGGTTATTATACCTATGCCTACAAATGATAATATATATTTCCAAATGACTTCAATTGCGAATGTCCATAAACGTATCAACGCGAACGAATTTATCTATTTACTATTTCCCTCATCTGTCAAATGTATTCGCTGATAAATCATTTTTGTTTCTTATCGAATTAACTGCATAATTTGGTTCTTTTACAAGTCGTGAGTGCAAAGCTCCGAATGTCTGTGTGTATAAATCTCTAACCGTAGACTCGGAGTGCTTATTCCTCTGCTCGGAAGATGGTGCGGCATAGACCACGTTTTATAGCGCGGGATCAGAGTACGCAAATAGCCAGCCGCGGTAAGATGCGCTTTGTGATAATACGATCGAGGAACAGATCTACTCCCTTTTCGTTTCTGTAAGAATCAATGTGTGATATTCATATTTTCCTAACAGCACTTGAAGATGAAAATTTCTGTATGTGCATATAATAAATAATCCATTGGATTATTTACGCCACATGGCACTTGCCAGCTGCCAGGAGTTCCAGGACAATCTCGCAGAATATCAGTGATTTTATTCTAAATAATCAAGTGACTGCTATGGAATCTCATACGTTCTCATTTAATATCAAACTGCATGACATCATAGAAACTTAGAAACATGTAGCATTCATTCCAGAAATCGTTGATAGAAACGGATAAAATTTATGTCTGAAAACACATTAAAAAATCATAGATTCACGTTAAAGGAAATGCTATTAGAAATTGAAGAAATATGTATCTCTAATGTCTTTTAAATACTGATGAATAACAAATATGGCTCTAAACTCTCTCTTTGTCTTCAATTATTGTCCGTCGGCTTCCATTCGGCGCCATGTGGACATACCCTGCTGCGAGAAATCCGTTCCTATCCGGCCTTTAACCGGCGTAAACAGCAAGGTTTTATCGGGGGAATGCAGTTGTCTTACTCTAGGCAATACTGCATCCCATATTTTAAACACTTTTTAATTTTAAAAAAATACTTCATATTTAATCTGTCGAATGCACGTCTTTAAGACTGCGGACATCACACACTTTCATGGCTCTAAACGAATTTGTGGTTTCACTATCCAACTTGGATCTCTCATCTATTTTTTTTTATCAGTATCTATGAGACATTTTTGGCAGGGATAAGAAATATGGGAAATGAAAATTGAATGATAAGCAGTAAGGAGGCGTCCACTAATAACGTGAGATAACGTTGGCGATTTTTCGATCGGCTCTTCCCCCTTGGTGAAATTAAAGAGATCTTGCTCGACTCTCATCCCCCTCCCCTAATCTAACGTGAGATTTTTCAAAATGCATATTTATAATGTAAATGATTTAGTCTGTGCTCGATTGCATTAGATTCATTTTAAAAAATATTCTTTTTCATTTGAGGCTAGTTTAGACTAGTATTAAAGATGTCTAATAACGTGGCAAAGGATCACAATGAGAAAATCAAACATTATAACACATAAATAAGAATTTATTAATAGTAAATAAATTATTCTATCAGTGCATAATTAAATTGCGTTATCATATATGATTTAGCCAAATTTTACACTGTTTCCTGGGGAAAAAATTACGTGATATTTTCCGAGACCACCCTCTCCCCCACTTGAGATTGAGTGAGGTTTCGCTCTACCCTCCCCCCTAAACGCCTCACGTTATTAATGGATTCCCCCTAAGAATTGGTTAACATAGATGAATTACCCATCAAACCTGCATATAACATAGATACTTTTTGCCAGTTTATAACAAATTCAATGTTCTTTCCAAGAGTTGTTATCCACTTGGAAACCAAGAAATTATATTGATTCATTTCATTTTACGGGCTACGGGTAGTTATTTGAGTGTAAAAAAGTAATGTTGTGTTTTATTTTTATGTAATTTCAAATTGTCCAATTGTTATTTAAACCTTTCGTTTGGATAAAGCTGAAGAAAAATGTTCAAATACAGCACATCTAGAGATACAATATTCAATATCAAATGACATTTTATGCCAATAGAAAAGTTGTCTGGGACGAGATTTGTTTCATTTACGCCAAAATGCCCAGTGTGTACTTTTTCAATGATGACTTTTTGTAAAATTTTTGGAAATATCAATTCATCGTTTGAGAAAAAAAAGATCATTGGAAATATAGATTTCACTTCTCAAATTGTAATATATCTTCGTCACCTGAAAGACCATTTCTGTTGGCCATCACAACTGATAAAATGTTTCAAGTTTTTGCAAAATAGGATCTAATTTTGCTTCCTTGATAAATTGTTTGTTTCTTTGATAAGTAATTTGTAAGTATTTATCATTAGTCACAATACTATGAATAATTTCCAACAAAAGTTCTTCCATTCTTTCAGTAGAATGGTTTACACAATTCCTAGCTAGAAAGTCAGGTATGTACACATACTTTCTAGGAATATGTTGTAAACTCCAATCATATTTGATTCATATTAGACAATTCTTTGTAATCTGATCCAATGTTGGAGATATTTTTTTTTATTATAAGATACCAAAAGTGAAGTAGGTATCTGTTCGAACTTTGAATTTTTTACCATACTTAGATGTACAAATGGATTTTTTGTTGCAGAAATCAATGCTCTTAATTTCTATTTGAGCGTATCTTTGTTATGTGTCTGACAGAGATCGAGAAACATTTGCCACCGGGTGACCTTTCTGAAGAAAACAACACCGTAAGGTATTTTGGGAAGCATCACACTCTATGATTGTTTCTTTATTGCAATTAAAATTTGCCAAGACAGTATTTCTTTAGATTATTTACTATATTTGAGTGTACCTCATATCAAAGCCATACCGATTGTTTTTTCAATAAATCTCTCAGAGGATTTTTCATATTACACAAATTTGGAATAAATGGCGTAAATAATTTATGACACCCAATAATTAACTTCTGTAATTCTTTGATATTGGAGGATTCTATCCAGGACTGAATTGCTTCCAATCTCCTATTATCAAATAATATACCTTTTTTTTGGAAAATAAATCTCAGAAATTTGACCTCCCACACTTTATATTGCGTTTTTGTAGGATTGAATATTAAGTTTTTTTCGCGGGACCTTTAAAAAACTTTTGGTATCGCCTCCTTTTTTCTGTTTTTCCACTAATAAATAAGTCATCAAAATAAACAATGACATTTGGAGTGTCCCCAACCGTTTCTCAAGTATGTTCACAATTTGAATGTTTCATGAACTTCTAGGGCTTCAAAGTACACTTTCAATTTTACTTGACAGCTGTGTGTGTTTGACAGTGAAAAAAATTATTTACTGTTGCATTGTCAACGAAATGGTAAGGCACGACTTGTTTTTCATAATGAATAACTCGAATGTATCTGTAGTAGCAAAAATACTAAATTTAGAATTTGAAAAATAAATATGTATTTATAGATGCCAGCAGGTATTATCGGCTACTACCATGATCGTCATTATGATCCTTAGCACAAAAATTACTATTTCGATTAAAACGACTATTATCAAAGTTGGTAACTATGATAAGAAAATAAACAAATCAGTTTTAGTTTTAGTCAATTATGTAAATAATATTTAAATAAGACTATATCTTACTACCCTGTATCCATTTATTCACACAAAAGCACTATTATGATATATATGATATCTTTCTTGGACCACCTTGTACTCCGCGAATTTTCTTCCGGTCACGGTGTCCACTGGCTGCCTGATATTTCTATTTGACAGTGAGCTATGTGAGGTCAGGAGTTTCAATGGTGTTGTCAGACTTCCGGGAGATAATTCCGTGGGTCCATAGCATAGGATGGAAATAGATTCGACAGTGGTCAATGGAGTATTTGATTATGGCATGCGCAAGGGGCTGGACGTTTGACTGATCGAATACCTTCTCGTTGAGTGTCGCATCTGGTTTGGATGTAACTATGGCAAACAGTTCCCCCGTGTAAATACTTGAATCTCATGGTAGTTGATAACTATAGTTTGCCCTGTCTGTGATTACGGCAGCCGCTACGGTTTCACTGGTTTTGGAAGCATCTGTGTATATGTGGGAGTAGTTCACGTATTTGGAGGCAACTTCAGAAAAAACTCTTCTTATGAGTACTTATGGAGTATCTTTTTTGGGATATTGAGTTAGATGGGTATTGCATTTGGGAAGAGGAATTGTCCATGGGGGTGGTATCTTTATATTCAGTGGGAGAATGTTCTGATTCTGTATTGGGTTATTTGATATTTTGGAGATTCTGGCATAGAGAGGAAGTTGTGAATTATGGTGTTGTTCAAATATTTCAGGAAAACGATTGGAAAATGTATTATGATGACTGGGATTATTTTTATTGGCTGATATTCTTGCTGCATATGTCAAAATTAGATTGATTCGACGTAGTTCAAGAGGTGGTTCTCCCGCCTCGACCAGTAAACTTTCCACAGGACTGGTACAGAATGCTCCTATAGCAGTTCTTATGGCCGTATTCTGGATGACATCTAGAGACTTCAAAAGGAATGCCCTCGCTGAAGAGTAAACAATGGACCCATAATCCAGTTTGGATCAAAAGTTTTTATTGGTAAACCGAAATTGAAAGTTTGTAGGCAATAGCACTGTTGTAATGTTCAAAACACAGTTTGTAGCAGCTCTACCAAAAGATATTATAGGATAAATACCTTTTCATCAGATGAAGTGTCTCCAGGAATGTGGTTGACATATATTTTACTCAGGATACCTTCTTGTGGAAATGTGAGTGGTTTTACGTTTTTGTTGGTTCATGAGTTTTTTCTTCTTCAAATATGGAAAACTGCCTGGTTTTGTGGATGTTTTCTAATAAAAATTGTCTTAAGCTTTTCCCAAAAAAATTTCTTTCAAAAAGTTTTTTCTATCAACAACAACTCTTTTTTTTTCTATCACCATAACTTCCCCTTGACACTTTTCATTGTCACTCAAATCTTATTTTCCACTTTTTTTTTAAATTTCTATCAATAATAAGTTCAACAACAGCTTATTAAATTAATTACAATGTACAAAAGTCTTTATTCACATTTCTATTCTCTTTGAACTCCCCTTTTTGTATTAGAAATATTTAAATTCTCCTACTATTAACATTCCCATTATTATTTTCTTTTTTCTAGTTGGCTCTCCACAAACTCATGATATCAATTCATACTGGATGATATTTTTTTAAAATGATTTCAAAACGGATTTTCTTAAAAAAAGTAAACTACTCGTTATCCTTGAAATCAAAATCTAGTAAGTATCTGCAAGGTATAAATATTCATAAGGGATAAAAAAAAATGTTACTCACTCCATTCACTTACAAGTTTTCATAACAATATACATACTCCTTCTAGTATTATAGCTTGATTCCACAAGTGATTCAAAATTTTAATGTAAAATTTGGTAAATTTCCTCTCCCGTGTTTTACAGTGAGCATGTAATTCAACGCATAATTACATGTAATTTCCGCTGGTTTACATGATGACTGTATAAGAATATAATAATTAGTAAAACGACGTATTGTTACAGCGGAATGTCGCCAATTTACAGAATATTACAGGTTTTGTTTAAATGCAATTTTCCGTGACGCTATCGCCATGCGCACCTACCGGCATTCGGCCCAATCCTCATTCACAGTTCATGTTGGTATAGGATGAACATCGTTGGGCATCTGGCAAAGATACGTTTTAAAAACAAACAAGCCATATTTTTTATTTGTGTATGTGGGTGCCAAATTGTCATCGGATTGTATATCAGATTGTATATAGGTACTGAGGAAAAAATATCACATTAATTGTATATGTATTATGAATATCACCAATATTTTCATAGGAAATTGAATAGAAACTTCCATTGTCGCAAAACCAAGATGCATTATCGAAACGGTATTTATAAAGTTTTGATGCAAATACTCATTACATGTCGTAGTAATCATCTCAGGGTACCTAATTCCCGCCCTAACTCAAAACATGGCAATTGTGGATTTGTTCACTTCTGAAATAACGCTCCTCAATTGTTCGTTCTATAATATTATGAATAACACCAATATTTTCATAGGAAATCTAATCGAAACTTCCGTTGTCACAAAACCAACTGAGTGATGATTTTGAGTAATTACTTGACATTCAAATCTCAAGTAGATAGATATCAACTTACTTCGATTCCAGAACATGATATCGGAGAGTGGGCAGCTAAACTATTTAGTTAATTTCAAAGAGTTGCAGTATGGAGTAAGATATTTTGTTAAATTATTGTTTGTGGTACCATATTTAAACGATTTGAGAGTTTTAGTTATTTTTCTTCAATATATAACAATATGTTATAATGAATAAAGTACTTTTAAATTCGATTTTATGTCTTTTTTGGAGATACTCACCCCTCTGTACTGTTATGTAATATTGTAGTATTTATCACACTCTGGAGAAGAACATAACACTTCTCTGTAACCGTTACATTTGAAGCAAAAAAGGTCTGAATCTGCTGGCATAATCACGATCTACTCTAATCTATCAAATATTTCGCTTCATCTGTAGAAACGAGAAATGATAGATTGTTTTTCAAGGTACACTATGTTTCAATATACTAAACGTTAAAAAAATGGATAATTATCCTACTTTTTTCTCTATTGAAGTTATTACAATTATATTTTTTATGGATGACTTTAGATGTTCTTATAATCAGTCTTCTCTCGTTTTCACACAATGTAAAGTTAGTTGACACTACTTGAAAACAATGGAAAAAAGACAACTAAACAGACATGTAACTTTCCATTAAATCTGTAGTTAGGGGGAAAATCACATGAAAATACTAGTAATTATCGGGAAATATGTAGAAAATCACATTTGTGGTATGTAAAATGCATGTTATTCCATATTAAATTCACAACAAAAGTTGCATTTTTCCCTACAAATACTTGAATATATACCCAATAATACATACTAAAGCATGTGTGTCAATCGACACTACTTGAATATAATGGTAAAAACACTTGAACGAACATGTATATATCGCCATTAAATCTGGAATAATGGAGAAAATTACATAAGTATACAAGTGATAATACATGGAATATATTGGATATTCACATTTGAAGTTAAGTGATGACTTTACATAATATTGCATGAGGTATGTAACTTTACATGTATATGCATGGCAACGCATTACCCATATGGGATCATGTAATCTGATGGAAACAATATATACAGTGCTCATCGGCTAATTGCTCAGTTGCTTTTGCTCATATGATCTTGCTCAGATGCTTGTACTCAACTGCTTTTGATTTCACTCAGAGCTTTTATTGATTAACTGCTCCGTATATTCAACCATTGTTTGTCGCGCTTTTATTACTAGAATTTATTGTTTGTTACTCGTACTTCAACATTAGTTATAACCGTGGATTCAATACAGCCATCTTTCACGTGTACTGTATATTTTCCGTTTTGTTAATAAATTCTATTGAATTGTACTGGTCCATTTTGTTTTGAACAATCCTTTTGGTAGATTGGAAGATTGTCTATTTTTGATTTAGGTATTTGACCTATAATTGGATCTATAATATTTCCAGTGTCTATTTAACGAACCTCCCTATCTTCACTGAGCTAGAGCCAGATACCACTTGTCATCTGACTAACATCAGTGGTTGAAGAAACTTGTACATTTGAAACGTAGTTGTACGGTTTCACTACTGTTCTAAATCTACTCTCAAGGGTTTCCAGAACACAATTTCAGTCTAATATTTTTCAATGTCCTTTCACTTCACAGTTTATAGGAAAAATATTTCGAATGAAATTCTCTCATTGATTCATTTCGGGCACATAGATAGAAAATGTTGTGGGTACCTGAAATCTAGTTATCTAGTATAAACTTTTTCATTAATTATAATTATTGAAGTGTAACAAAATATAAACGACAAGATGTCGATAGATATATTGAAAAAGGGGTAGGAATATTACCATACAAAATCACTTTTGGAAATTATCCGCTCACTAAAGAGTGACTTAAAACAGTCATTAGGTAAGTTGAATCATAAACCGCAAAACCAGCAGACATTAGAAAATCGTCTCTCATAGCTGCTATCCCCATGGAAGGTAGGTGTGAGTAACAAATATTGAAAAAAATTGCTGAGTATATAAATCATTATTACCAACTGTTTTGTGAAATGAGTGAGAATAGGAAGGAATTTCATAAACGTTTCCAGTGAGCACTAGAAAAAATGCAGAACGGATTAATTCAGTTTCCAATGACAAATTATTGAAACATCACAGCACTGATCCAACAAACATAAAAGTATTTGTAGATTCAAATAGCTTACTTTTCAAATATCAATTCATTATATGTCACTGCTCAGCCATACACATGTTCAAAATCATTACTCTTGCCAACAATTCCACTTAGTACATCCCACGAATAGAATATGCTAATTTATTAACACCATTAACCATTCAGCAACAAATACAGTTCTGTGAATAAAGTGAAGAACATATTTTAAAAAATTTGCAATTTGTAGCAAAATCTCCAATATCAAAAATTTGTCTAGGTTTTGACATTACTCCTCTAGTCTCATTATCAAATTTTGAACAATTATGTCACCCAATTTCTTCAAATGGAACCACATATTTTCCAGCTGTATTTTTTTGTAAGTTTTCGTTTACGCGAAGAGAAAAATCCCGTTATGTTTAGAGAACATCGTTAGAGCCGAGGAAAAGTAGCTAGATAGGAAGGGAAGGGAACACCTCCCGAGGCAGTGGGTTCCAAAGCTTTGCCGTTCGTTGGAAGAACGAGCCCTGGGAAAGAATTGTTTGGCATGTCTCCAAGGTGACGTCAAAAGGATGTGATGACTGAGCTTGACGGGTCAGTCTCGATGAATCTCCTGACGATTGTGCTCATATTTGCCCTCTCTTCTAGATATATCTGTTTCGGGGGAATTGACTCGTGTACTTCTTTTCGTTCATGCGATATCCTGTCCCATATATCGTTACCCTTAGAGAAAAACTCGTAGCGCAAGTATTCGCAGATATATGTCCAGATACGACTGAGATATTCTAATATTTAGCTTTCTTACAAGCATAAAATATGTCAACGACGGAGGAAAAATATCGCGGCGTATTTGCAGAAAAGACTTGAGGGATTTGACGTTGAGTTTTTTCCACGAAAGATTTTCCACGGGAGATTTTCCACATTTTCAATAACAAACGCTTCGAACAATAGGTATGATGGATGTGTTTGGTGATTCTTCGGAACGTCGATGCATAAAGGAAAAATTCTAAGAAGACTTCTTTCTCGGTCATAAGCGTTCAAGGGCTAGTTACTGAGAGACGGAAGTTTTTGTACTCGGGGTGTTATTATTTCTTGAAAATGTGTGGATTACAATATGTCTTATTATGATTGAGTGTTCTTTGTTGAATATATTGGTAGCAGTTCACGTTATCGAATATAGATCTTCAGGCATGCTTCGCGTTAAGAGTGGACAAGGGTCTCGAAACTGTCGCTAGGACGAAACGAAATGGCGGTAACAAAATAGCATTAAATAATTGATTGAAACGATACAGAAAAAAAAAGGAAGTACTGCAAGAGGGCGCCACAAAACTGCCTGAATTTTAGAAGTTCTCTTGGTCGATAGAGCTCTGACCCTTAGATTCGTTTGGTTAAACCACCGCATATTTTGGGCAAAAATTTTAAATTATATAACCAGTACAAAAAATACGATATTTCAAACGAGTGTGACGAGATGATAAACCTCGAGCCATAAGCGACTGGTTTATCATTTTGGCACACGAGTATGAAATATCAAGTTTCCGTACGAGTTTTACACTATACCTTTACGACGACCCAACTGAAAACCAAAATAGTAAGAGAATTTACTCATAAAATTTACAAATAAATTAAATAGTGCGTCACTCCCATTATACCTGCCAACAGTGCCAACATGTAATTTTGACAGTAGAACCTAATTTTATGATTAAGTGTGCTTTATTCAATATTTCATTCCGCACTAGTGCGAAATCCCGCCTGAGAGTTTTTTGAATAATTTTCTACAATCTTTTCAAATCCCCACGTTTTCTCGTAATAGCCTTCAGGAAAGCAGGGAAGTTAGCTTTTTTTTAATTGAATTTTTTTTTTAACTATCTTTATGGATTTTTTTCGATTTAATTTACGCCAGTTTCCTAACCTTTTTTCGATGCGGAGGGGGTTCGATCCCAATTGACTGACATTTTCTCTTTCGAATTTACGCATTCTGGTATGTTCTCTATCTAGCATTCAGGGAGGCGGGGTGGGGGGGTGAATTTATATAGAACTTTATTAAGTATTCGACGGTCCGATTTTTTTCACTATTTTCACGAATTATTTCAATTTCAGTTCGAGAAAAGAGGGTTCTGAACCGGATAAATATACTGACTGACGTACAGAGTAAAATAAAAGCTTGTGAAAATGTGCTAATATCATGACCATTCTGTTTAAAAATAGCACTCGATCCAGTATATTATGTTTCTAAGTCTGCCCTGCATGTATATTTAGCAATAGTTTCTGGTAATAGACTTTGTTGTCTAGTTTACTTTTATTTTTAATTCATCTTCCTAGCTTCTTAGAATGAGTAAAATTCACATTTTGTTGTTGGGTAGTCTTCTGTTTCAGTGAAGGAGTTTGCATCTTATTACAGCAACCATTTAAGTAAATTGCAAAATACCATCATCAAAAGGAATTTGTAATGAGTTGAATTTTTTGATTTCGAAATTATATTATTGCTTGGCCCGATACACCATTTTCCTGCGTCTGGAAAATCTATTAATCGAACTATAACGTGCAAGAGCATGCATGAAAATATGTGTATGTTATTTAATGTCATATTTCTTAATTGCTTGGCAGCTTCTCGAACACATAGTTTATGCACCATGGTTTATCATAAAAAGAAATTTATTCGAAATCTAAGCCGTGCGACTACTTGGCACGAAATGTTCAACAATTTTATGTTGTTTTTTGCTGTGTCATTTATATTGTCGATGTGGCATGTACACTTGAGTACGTTGCATTAAACGTGCCAAAAAATTGATAGAGGGTAGCAAAATTAAATTTTTGTATACGAAAGAAATTATTGAGTTGAACGTAATCGTGTAAATATGCAGTTTGCCGGATAATTGTGAAAAATCTCTACGTTAACATCGTGTATCCCACAACTATTGAGCGATACTTCGAAATCACTTGATAGGGGCACTTATCATAGATAACTGCTTGACAGGAGAAATGTATTTCAGATTTCTGCAAGAAAATTAACTAGTACTCATGTGCCATACGGAACAAGACCCAATATATGGTACAGATATGGAAAAGTTCCTTCCTGTGGATTCGACGATTGGCCTCCACGGTCTCCTGATTTCAGTAGGCTGGATTTTGATTTGAGGTATTTCAAAGAATGCAATCTATAAAACACTCCTTGAAACCAGAAGAGTTATTGAGAAGAATAATTAGTAACTCTGTGCTACTGGTGACAGGTGTCGTTCATATTATGGCTTGCTCCCCCAGTTGTGTTCTTCGTTATCTAGCTTTGTCCCATGCAGATGTCTCCACGTGGTGTTGATGACCGTTTATGACAGATTCATCCGACACTCTACCTAGAAATGCTGGTGTTCCGCACGGACCCATTTTGGCACCGACACTGTTTCTTCTTCACATCAATGATTTATTGGGAGCTACTTCATTCATGCCCATTGTAGATTCCTTTACACCGCTTTCTCTTCCAAAGTTTCGATATCAGCCCGTGAAACTATACTAGAGAAAGGGGAAGGAACGTGAACAATTTGAATATGGACCTTGCAAAAATTATAGAGTGGAGTTCCAACAACTTGGTATAATTCAATGTGAATGAAACCCAAGCATGTCTTTTTTCTAGAAATGCCCATCTCGCAGTGGCCAACGTTATTATGTCAGGAGTTATTCCAAGTCTTCCATTTCGATGCTTGGTATTACCATCAGCAGTACCCTTTCATGGGATAACTGTGTAAGGTCCATTGCCAAAATTGCGTTTCAAAAACTTGATTTTCTGTTTCGTGCCAAGCGAGCGAGCTAAGGATTAACGAGGTCTTACCATTTTACGTGCGATTCCTAGCACTTTCTTGGAACATCAGAAAAATGTCTGCAGTTGCCATGATTTGATCCATCGCCGACTGGCCATCGCCGATATGTTCATATATACGGAGTGCAGACCCCAAAGACACACTGAAACTTTTGGATTCTGTCAAAAAAGAGCTATTCGTCTTGTCGGTAATGCTGTGCTTACAAGCTCACTCACTTCTCTGGAATACCGCAGAAAGGTTGGTGATATGACTGTATAAAAGATATTTTCATGGGAAATGCCCTTCTAAAATATCATCAATAGTTCCACCGTTTACTTATTCAGGGTTATAGATAACAAAAAATCTCTTCGGACAAAATACTATCTCGTGGTGCATTGGGTTAGCCTTTTCTTCAAAGTAGTTGATGACATCGCCAAACCCCAATCTCTCGTAAGTATGGTATGGACGTCAGCCGAGTAGTTTTTTTAAACTGACAGTGTTGAGTAATCGCAAAGGATATATTGAACAAACTTATCCAATTATTGTTCGTATTCTCTTCCTACGGAGTGTATTCACTATGCCATTCTATGAGTATGCACTGAAAAAAATATTAGGATCACCATGTGAATTTGCGTGGATATTAACTGGAAAGTTTACAGTCCCATAACTTTAAAAATAAACCGACAACAATAACAAGTGATTTTTACAAGCACGATGTGAAAAAAAAATATTTTCTCAGAAATATTGTAAAATTCCATATAACCTGTGGAATTCACAAGACATGTCACTAATAAAACATTTTTTTTGTGAATTGTTACACAAAATGTAAAATCACAGATACTTGCTGTTTCTTTAAAACGTATTGTGAGTTCACCAATTTTATGTGTTTTTACAGTCCACTATGTGATTTCACATTTTGAAAATACAACTAATTTACCCACTCTCCTCTGTAATTACAAGACCTGAGGAGTAAAATCAAATTTATTGTAAATTTACCAATGAGTTGTAGTTTTGCATCCTGCAGAGAATAGTACATTGTAATATTACATTGATAAGAATATCACACTGTAAAATTACATTGATGAAAATATTACATTGTAGTATTACATTGAAAAGAATGTCATATTCTAATATTACAGTAGTGTTGAAATATTCAAGTGTTTTCTTAGCGAGTTACAAAATATATTTGCTTATCATAATCATCTGCACCTTAGGCTATTTTTCACAGCGAGTTGTGAAAATACAGCTAGAAAGTATAAATAAGGCGAAGACGTTCCATTTACTATAGACACACTTTCATACTTGGAAATGTAACGATTGATATAGGATAGAATCACTTCCTAAATAATATTCAATATATAGTTTCGTAGTGCCCATACATTTTCGGCTCTTTCTTGTGCCTTTTGCAATAACTCATTTCAATATTAAAATTTACATTGATTTCGATAGTATAAACAATTAAAAGTTCTCTACGACGATACTAAAAAAAACAATTGTTTTTCCCACTATCTTAATACGAGGTTAAACTCTTTTCATTTCAGATTCTGAATGTGAAGAAAATGAAGGCTCAGGATATCCATATCTACAGTTTTCGTTTTTTGATGTTGTTTATGAAACAATTTGTTAATATTTGAATCTTGTCAATCTTTAAAAGAATATACAGTTTTTGAAAGGAATTGATTTATTATCCATTTGGCTTGTTTGCCTTATTCATTTTGGGTTCTTATTAGAAAGTATTCAAAACACCGGGTAGGTGTCTTTGGAGAATTATCATCTGGCGACCGTGACAGGACCTAACTGAAGATAGTGGATAAAGTAGAAAAGGCGTTAGAAATTCATCGAAATTCCTTCAACCGATTATATGAAGCTGTACTCAGTTTGTTGAATGAACAAGTCGTAGAACTAATTGATGTTCGAGGTAATATGTGTCTTCTGGAGCAGAAAATCGACATCATCACTGACTTGGACCGACAAATGTTGGAACATTTTTTGGCATCTGATAAGGACACAGAATCAATTGATACGGCTTTAGCTGATGAATACGGCACCAAATATCATAAGCTAAAGTTGAAAGTTGAATCGTTGACAATATGTCAAGACAATCATGAAAGTATCCGATCTGAGGCGTTAAGTCAATCAAGAAGGAAGATGAAACTCCCCAAAATCGAGCTTAAGAAATTTGGAGGAGAAGTTAAAGATTGGCTTCCTTTCTGGAGTCAGTTCAAGCGGATCGACAGTGATGAGCAGATGGATAACGAAGATAAATTTCAATATCTGATTCAGACAACCATCCCAAACTCCAAAGTTGAAAGTTACCCGCCGACTGCAGTTAATTATCCGAAAGTCATAGAAAGCCTGAAGATCCGATTCGGCAGAAACGATGTATTGGTTGAGTACTACGTGAGAGAACTGTTAAAGTTAGTCCTAAATAATCTCTCTAGTAAAAGTATCGTGAGTTCTCTCTACGACAAAATTGAGTGCCAACTAAGAGCTCTCGAAACTCTGGACGTGAATACAGAAACTTGTGCTGCAATGTTATACCCGTTGGTTGAATCCTGCCTCCCAGAAGAACTGATTAGAGTGTGGCAAAGAAGCAGTTACTATAATGATGAATCCCCACTCAAAGATCGATTGGAAAAGTTGATGTCATTTCTGAAAAAAGAGGTCAATAGTGAAGAACGAATTAACTTGGCCATTTGCGGTTTTGATATCAACAAGAAGAAAAAAGACCACTCCTTCGAGAAAACTGTTTTACCATCAGCGTGTGCATTAGTGGATCTGAAATCTGAGAAGAAGTGCATTTTTTGTCTCTAATCACACTCGAATGCAGATTGTCAAGAAGCACAAAAGTGGACAATCAACGATCGTAAAAAGAAGTTGGTGGAACGAGGATGCTGCTATATTTGTCTCAAGTTTGGACATTTAGCCAAAAAATGTCGAGTATCGATAAAATGTTCCAATTGTAACGGCAGACATGCTACTCTCATGTGCCAGAAGACTAATTCTGCGAAATCAGAGTTGAAAGTTCACTTTCAAATAACACCCATACCGAAGTATTCCTGCAAACTTTGAAAGTGAAATTGGTTAGTGATAACAAAGTTCGTTATGCTAGATTGCTGTTCGATACTGGTTCACAGAAATCATATATAACAAAGTCAGCCATATCCGCTATGCAGTATAAACCAGAGCGAGTGGAGAACATGATGCATAGTCTATTTGGAGGCTCAACAACAGATACTGTCAACCATTCATACTACAGAATTCGACTGAGAAGTATCGATGAAGATTACTCCTGTAATTTTGAGGCCTTAGACCAAACTATTATCTGCAACAACATCGCTTGTGTTAAAATGGGTCCCTGGATGGATGAACTTACTCGATTCGGAATCCAAATATCAGATATTGAAGATGGACCAATCGATATTCTTGTAGGAGCAGATATATGGGGAAAGTTGTTCACTGGCAAACGCCAAGAATTGAGTTGTGGTTTGGTTGCATTTGAAACACTTCTTGGTTGGACTTTATCTGGAAAAGCCATTTTCCCGAACTACAGTATTTCCAAAGCCCCTTCGAATTTAATTTCAGTAATGGCATTATTCTGCAATGATATCAAAATAACAGAATTGTGGAATCTTGATACTGGCATTACTGATCCGACTGAGAGCAAATCTAGAAGAGAAATCGAAGGAGCTGTTGAGATAAATTTTGCAAATACCGTAAAAATTCGAGAAGATGGCAGATATGAGGTTTCCATGCCGTGGATTGATTGTCACCCTCCAATACCTGACAATTCAAAGTTGGCTCAAAAGAGACTGGAAAATCTCACGAAGAAGTTGGAGAAATATGGATTCTACGAAGATTACAATTCAGTGTTCAGAGACAGGCTCAATGAAAATATAATCGAAGAAGTGCCAAGTGATGAACTGAATAGTTATGGACATTATTTACCCCATTGTCACGTTGTGAAGTTGAGTAGTCAAACCACTAAAATTAGACCGGTGTTTGATGCTTCTGCTCGTGAAAAAAACCAACCATCGCTCAATCAGTGTCTAGAAAAAAGAGTGAACTTCATTGAAAAAATACCCTCAATTCTTCTCAGATTCCGCTTCTCGAAAATAGGCGTGATATCTGACATTAAGAAGGCATTTTTACAAATTTCATTGTGCCAAAGTGACAGAGATTTCCTACGATTTTTTTGGTTCAACGAAAGCCGTGAATTGACAATAAGCGTGTTCCGTTTCATGCATTCATCGCATCACTGTTGCAGACATAATCAAGCGTTCCGTTTCAACTAACATTGACATTGATGGGTTGAATCGGAACGATTTTTGCTTGCGTGGTGCATGACGTTTCCCGTAGATGTTAACGTTCATCACTTTATCAGTTAACCAAATTCTTATGTAACAAAAACAAATCTGGTAATCTAGTTAATAAATTAATATGGGTAGAATGGCAAGAGTAGGAAACGAGCTTTGTGGAAATTAAAGTAGCTCAGATTCTGATACAAGTGATAGTTATGAGGATAAAATCGTTTGTCCCACGCCAAAACCGCGAATATACTAATTCCAGGGTTCTGACTTCAATATGTAAACTACTAATTTTCTACCAAAATTTTCAATGCCAAACTCACGAAAGTGCTATCAGGTTGTCTACTGTGAACGAGAGTGAATTCGCGAATGTGATAACTTACCTTGGTTTTCAAAGCAAGAAGCACGAATATTCTTAATACTCTTCTCATTCGAAATGAAAAATTGCACATTCGTAGTTTTGGCATGAGACCGACGATGATGTTGAATGAATTAACGATTTTTTCTTCCATTGTACGGTAAATCAGGTAAATGTGATAATGCACGATACTTGACACTTCATCAAATATCAAATTTAAACTTTGAATTCGGTTTCTGAAGTTTCTGTTTGAACGTGAAACCACAGACAAGAAACTCTTTGTTTTGACTTTTGAGTTTGACAGATCTAACTCGGATTGCATTCATCGCTGCTAGACGAACGGGCAGTAGTTCATGCACTTTCGATGTCTCAAGGCCAAAGAGGGGAATATAAAAGTGGGCGTGTCAATGCGCTCCCGATGTAGGAAACGGAACGGTCATATGCGCATTATGTCCTCAATGCATGAAACGGAACACGCCTAATATATCGACATGCCCGAGTTGTTTTTGGTGTAACTTGCAGTCCGTTCCTCCTTGGTGCTGTTATAGATCATCATTTGAAAAGAGAACTCGAAAATTCAGACTCTGTGTACTCCAAGATGACTATCTCCAAACTCATGAGCAGTTTTTATGTCGATAATTGTGTAACAAGTGTGGACAATATCGAACAGTTACATCAATTCATTGAAGAAGCGACAAATGTAATGGCTGGTGCGAAATTTGAGTTAAGAGGGTGGGAGCACTCGAGCATTGAGTATTCTGCAGCGAAACAGACAAATTTGATACCAGTTTTAGGACTCAGTTGGAATAAAGACCTGGATACTCTTCAAATTTGTTCGAGTTGGTGTGAAAACATTCAAACAGACTCGATAACTAGACGCACCATTTTATCTGCAGCTCACAAGTTATTCGATCTCATAGGATTTTCATCTCCTGTTTCTTTGTTGCCCAAATTACTATTGCAAAAATCCTGGAAAACTAAAGCTGGTTGGGACAAAGAAGTAGATAGTGAGCTGAAAGAAAAGTTCTTGAATTGGTTGGAAAATTTACCGCAACTTTTCAACATGAAAATACCCAGATGGCTGAAAATTCCATTCGATAGAAAATGCAGCTTACATGTGTTTACCGACGCCAGCAAAGATGCATATGCCACAGTTATCTACATTAGAACTGAGAATTCTGGGGAAATTGAAGTTCAACTAGTTCAGTCCAAATGCAGAGTTTAACCTTTGAAAATTATGAGCATACACCGATTGGAACTACTAGCTGCAACCATTGGAGCTCGATTATCAAAAGCAGTTTTAGAAAATTTTGATTTTGATTTGCCTGTTTTTTACTGGACGGATTCAACGACGGTTTTATCTTGGATAAAACGAGAAAACCAGTGAAAAACATTTGTTTGGAACCGTATTGAGGAAATTCGAAAACTCACACAAAAAGAAACGTGGTTTTATGTTCCAAGTGAGCTGAATCCAGCAGATATTCCCTCCAGAGGTTGTTTACCACAACATTTGATCAAATCAAAATGGTGGGAGGGACCTCACTGGTTGAAAGAAGCTCCAAATCTATGGCCCCAACAACATTACGCTTGTAACGAAGAAACTATTATTGGTGAAAAGCAAAAAGAGATAGTATCCTCATTCTTAATATCTGCGGAGAGAGATGGTAGCTGGTACCACAGTTTTTCTTCAGACTATGGCAAAATCGTCAGAGTTTTGTGTTGGATGAAGAGATTCATTGCAAACTGTCGAAAACGAAATTTTCGAAAACAAAATAAATTGAAAATATCAGAATCACTTTCAGTAGCTGAATATGTCATGACTGACAAGATGATTGTCTAATTAATTCATGCCGAATCATTTACTGGAATAGAAGATAAGAAGTTGCAATGTTTTCGTCCATTCAAAGAAGGAGAAGTCATAAGATTGAAAACCAATATTTCTGACAGAGATGACACAATGCCTTTTCGCTGCCCTGCTGTTTTGCCTGCGAAGCACCCGGTTAGGAAAATAATCGAATACGAACATAAACAATCCTGTCATTCTGGCGGTCAAAATCTTCTCAGTATTTTAAGAGAACGTTACTGGATTATAAATGGAAGAAAAGAAGTTAGGTCAGTCATTTCAAAATGTGTTACTTGTCGGCGATTCAATGTGAGACGATTGGAAGTTTCCCCGATTCCATTACCACAAAACAGAGTACGGGAAGCTTTCGTTTTTGAAGTATCTGGAGTTGATACGGCTGGACCTCTCTTTGCCAAATCAGGAGACAAGTGCTGGATATGTTTGTTCACCTGTGCAATATACCGAGCAGTCCATCTAGAATTAGTTTCATCATTATCCACCGATGCATTTCTTCAAGCATTACGAAGATTCATTTCTAGACGAGGTAGGCCTTCTGTTATATATAGTGACAATGGAACTAATTTCACTGGAACAGAAAATGCATTCCAACATTTGAATTGGGACACGATAACCTCGTATAGTTCTGCACGAAGAATCAATTGGAAGTTCATACCACCAACAGCAGCATGGTGGGGAGGCTGGTGGGAAGTGATGGTTAAATTGGTGAAAAATCTTTTGAGAAAAGTTCTAGGCAGAGCTTCATTGACATTTGAGGAACTGTCAACAATACTTTGTGATTGTGAATCGGTTATAAATTCAAGACCTTTGACTTGCCTTGGGGAAGATAGTGCAGATTTGATAGCGTTAACCCCAGCTATGTTTCTTCAAGAAGTCAAAGAATCAGGTGTTCCCGATATAGATGATATCAATGCCCACTCCTTGACGAAACATCATAGGTACAGACTAAAACTGAAAGAAGAACTACGGCGACGCTTCAGAAACGAATATCTCGGCCAATTGGTTCTTTATAATCGTAAGAAAAAGGGCGAAGTGAAGGTAGGCGATATAGTATTGATCGAAAATGACAATAAGAAGCGGATTGATTGGCCTCTAGCATATGTTGAGGAAACAATACCAGGACGAGATGGTGAAATTAGACTGATCTCTTTACAAAAATCAAGGTTTTTTTTTTGAATGGCTTCACTGTAGTAGAAAATTCGTATTTTGATGATCATGACAGAAGTCTCTCATTTTCTCCGCACCAGATGGCACTAAATTGAAAAATATTGTTTTTGTCAGAACCCTCGCTGTTACATTGGTTCGTATCTAACAGTTATATCAGGATTCCAAGACTATTGTGGTGAAACAGCAATCTAGAAACATTCTGGTTCCCTGATTGTAATCAAGTTTCGATGATAATCGTGCATGAGCGTTTCACTTTGCACATAAACTTGAGAATAGTGTGTCAAATTAAAGAGACTAAAAGTTCCTGTTCAAAGTGATACGCTCATGCAGCATTATCATTGAAACTTGATTATAATCAGGAAACATGATGTTTCTAGATTGCCATATCATCACAATAGTCTTGAAATTCTGATATAACTGTTAGATACGAACCAATGTAACAGCGAGGGTTCTGGCAAAACCAATTTTTTCAGTTTAGTGCTTTCTGTTGTGGAGGAAATGAAATACTTTTGTCATTATCATCAAAAACAAATGTTTCAGTATAGTCAAGCCATTCAGAAAATGAGATTTTTGTAGAGATCGGAAAATATTTGAAAACATTTGAAATTTCGGAAGCTTGCCCTCTTACCACACTTTTGACCTCTACATGGTATTTTTTCCAATTTGCCGCCATACTAGTGATCACGTGACATTTGCCAAAATCGATTTTTAGGTTATCGGACATGCACAAATATTTCCCCAGAAATATTTTTCCAATAAACTTTTTTCCCATATGGTACATACTTTTTGACGGTCACTGTATGTATGAATTTGGACAAACAAAATATTACTTGTGATAGTACTTCAGCTGGCATGTCCGACCATGTAGTTATATCCTGTTGCATATTGAATTTTAAGTAGATCAAAATAATTGTGTGAATATTATGAAACACGAAATACTGTTGCAGAAGCTTCCTTACTATGGCTTGAAAGGAGTGATACTGAGCTGGTTTAGGAATTGCGAAAATACATAGTGGTGTGCCTCAGGGTTCAATACTATAGCTACCATTATTAGTTATTTATATCAAAGAATTTACTAGTATAACATAAATATCGCAGGAAAATTCACACTCTGTGCGGACGATACTACCATTTTTTGGCACTGCAAATGCAAATGATTTAACTGGAATCACATCTAGTGATATGAAGAAAGCGAAGAATTGGTGTAATTCAAATCGTCTTTCTCTCAATGTCTCGAGAACTAATATAGAAACTTTCAGATGTGAGCTTGACAATATACCGATTGGGAATGCTATCACTGAAAACAAAAGCAGTTAAAAATTTTTAGGAGTGCATATCGGTCGTAAATTAAAATTTGAAGACTATGTTCGTGCATTGTGTAACAAAGTGTCCTCTCGGTGTTATGCAGTCCGAGTAGTTGCAAATGAGCTGAGTTTCTCAGAAGGCAAGACTGTTTATTTTTCTCTTGTGGAATCTCACCTGAAATATGGAATTTCATTTTGGAGTGTTTAATTTTGCAAAAACGAGCCATAATATGAGCCAATCAAAACGTGGAGTCCCTTATAGACTACTTTTTACCACTCATGGAATTCTAACAGTGATTTCTATCTTTATACTGGAAACAGTGTATTTGAATAAAACAAACTGACATTTCAATCTTTACCATCCCATTATATGACAATGCAATCCAGCAACAGTCAGTTGCCAATACCAGTGACATCAGACATGAAAGATTCCATTGTTTATAATTGTCGTAAATCGTAAAATGATCAACCATCTTCCAAATGATATAAAAGAAAAAAATCTTTACAACACTTCAAGAAGGCTGTGGAATGTTTTCTAACTACAATATACACGAATATTTTGATGATAATTTAAAAAAAAAACTGTACTTACTTAAACGTGATTTTAAATTTAATTTTGAATGTATTTTTATTCGACTTATATTTTTTTATATTCATGTGAATTTGCTATAATGGTCAATTCAAACTTGTTTAATTTACGTGTATTTTGTACGTACAAACAAATTGTGAAACATTCAAACTAAATTTATAGATTAAGTCAAACTTCATTATTTTAAAAGTTTTTTTGAACAATTTCTATATTTTTAAATATATATGTACAAAGTTACTATATAGGTTTGGTAAAACTTTGTCAACAATCTCATTCTAATGACAAAACAGTATATTCTCTCTGTCATATACTTACAATGTTGGCAATGATAAGCCAGTGTGATATACGTGATGAAATATCATTACGGTCCTGTCATTGTTGAGTATTTCTGGATTATTTCTTGATCAGGGTAATCAAGATGTACCTTAACAAGATGATATTCTTTGGATTCATTCCATCGACATATTGAATTTGTTCCGGGTTAGAAGAATTTGTATGCTATACGTGAGGATGGTGCAAACATTTTCTAGTAGGTACTAATTTGTCTTGATAAATACACAGAAGAGTGTTTATTCCCAAATATATTACCATATTATTTGTTATCAATGTTGCCCTCTATAATGTTGGCTTTCTGATGAATCGTATATACCGTTAGTCGAGCCTAAGAATTCAGAAAACAAACACCCGAAAACAACACAATCTTAAATTTCTTTTCATTCAAAACTATCTTACCAAATCTATTTATCCCACAAAAAAATAGATTTAGAGATGCACGACTACAAGAAAAAAATTCTTGTAGACTAAAAATAGTTTCCTATTCTTGCCAAAGACAATTTGCAATTAAAAGTGCCTTAGTAACCAACAATAATGGTATAATTTTCGCAGCAACATCTAACAACGCTAAGAAATACCCGTATTGATTTGTATTCAGGAAATTAAAAACATTTTTTTTAATATCTCATGAGGCGGCAAAAGTAAGTGGTGTATTGCTGTTAAAGAAGTTAGACCAGGATCCCTATTTTCAAAAATGAATGATTAATTTAATTAATTAACAGGCTGAATCTTCCCGATTAGCTTCATTTTGCCGAAACACCCAACTTTTTTCTCTTCAAAAATTCTCGATAGTGGTTGTATTGTATCCTACCATATATTTGTTTTTGTTATATTTTATATTAGTTTGGCAACAGCGCCAATGACTCCACACTCAATAGCCTCTCGAGAGACACTCAGAGAGTCGTACCAAAATTCTTAAAGAGAACAGACCGTTGTGTTTGTTGTGTATTTAAAGTTTTATTAAAGTTAGTGTATTGCAAGCGTTGCGTTGTTTGCATCTTATTTACACATCCATCATCACACATTCATCAATCACATCAATCAAACATACATCAAGCAACCCCATCAAACATACAGTACATCAAGCAACCCCATCAAACAGACAGTACATCACACAACAAAAGCTATCAGTAGGTTGAATGAAAAATCTCAGGATACCGAACATGGTCGCTTCGAGACGGATTTGAAAATCAGCGATAGAAGACAACAATCAAGAAAAGAAGCATTTCAATACATTCATCAGGTCCTTCGAACCATAAAATCAAGAAATATCATCTTACAAAATTAAACAAGTGAATATTCTGCCAATAAACAGTTTATAGACAGCTACTTTAAGTGTTGGTTCGAACGGTGGAGTTTTTAAGGGCAGATTAGATCAGGTAGTGGCAAGTGCAACCAATTGGACATCTTATGTGATCCTGCAGTAAGGTTCACATTCCAATACAGCGGTGACACATCTGGGTCTACATACGAACAAGTAAGTCTCGCCTTCCTTTGTCCTTTCATACTTTATTTTATCGTTCTCAACTTGTGGCTTACTGTAAATTCTTATTAGTCAAAATGGCTGAGAATGACATCAAAATATTACGTCACAAACGCGGCGGATTAAAAGGTCAAATCACAAGATTTACAAAATTTATGCAAGATGTAACAGATTCTTCAAAATTGGAAGAATTGTGTTCACGTCTAGAAAGAGTGGAACCTTTAAGTAAAGAATTCGATAGCATTCAGACAGAGTTAGAAATAAAAGACGAAGGTACCACAGAAGAAATTCATCTTGCTGAACGGGAAGAATTTGAAGAAACATTCTTCAAATCACTTTCTCAGGCAAAACAATTAATTAAACAATTAACAGCACCTACAATTAGTGCAAACATTCCTTCGAATTCAGATTCTAATTCAATCATTCCAAATTCAAATGCTAATTTACCAAAATTGAATTTACCCGAATTTCATGGGCTATATGAAAAATGGATGCAATTTTCAGGCACTTACAAAGCCATGATTCATAACTGCAAATCATTAAGTAACATTAAAAAATTCTGGTATCTAAAATCTTGTATTAAAGGTGAGGCAGCAAATATTTTGACTGCCATAGAAGTATCTGAAGCAAATTACGACAAAGCGTGGTTTCTTCTTTGTGAGCGTTATGAAAACAAAAAGGCTATTATTCTATCTCATTTAAACGCAATTTTTGATATACAATGTGTTCAAAAAGAATCTCCTATTCTACTCAGAAATGTTATTGATACTGTCAATCAACACTTGAGGAATCTGGAATCTTTAGAACTCCCTGTAGATAAGTGGGATACTATCGTTATTCATTTAGTTTCATCCAAGTTAGATGTAACAACCAAACGAGAGTGGGAAGAACATGCAATTAAAATAGAATCAGAACTACCTACTTTCAAGGAGTTTACTACATTTTTGAATAAAAAATGTCAGCTGTATACTTGTATTTTGTGTCAAAAAGATCATTTCATATTCAGCTGTGGCAAATTTTTAGAAATGGATATTCAGGAACGACTCAATGAAATCAGAAAACTCAAGGCATGCACGAATTGTTTGCGCAAGGGACATTTGACAATAGAATGAAAAAATTCTTACTCATGTAAAAAATGTTTTAACCGACATAATACTCTCCTGCATTTAGACAGAGGTCAAACTTCAAGTGTTACTAAACCAGATAATGAAAATCAAACACAATCTTTTTCTCAAATACCACAATCAACTCTCACTGCTTGTTTATCAGAAAAAACATATGATTCATATTTTATGCTTTCTACAGCAACTGTATTCATTTTGGATAAACACGGCAATTCTCACAGATGTCGAGCTATTTTAGACAACTGTTCTCAGTCAAATTTCATGACTGAGAAACTATTCAACTCTTTACAACTTCCATTGGCCAAGGTTACACATTCAGTAGAAGGTTTTGGATCAAATGTCACGTCTGTACTTCACAAGACATCCGCGAATATAAAATCAACTAACTACTCCTGGAGTCTACAAGGCGTGCCATTTCTGATATCCAGCAGAATTACAAAAGATTTGCCTGCCATCTCATTCAATATAAACAATCTCAAAATTCCCCAAAACATTGTTTTAGCTGACGAAAAGTTCCATGAAACAGGGCCTATCGACTTACTCATCGGTGCCTCTATTTTCTGGGACTTGATTTGTGTGGGACGAATCAATTTATTAAACAATCAAACTATTCTGCAAAAAACAAAGCTTGGGTGGATACTCTCCGGTCCTTTGCCAATATCATTTGCGAATAATTCAAATTAAGTATGTAATCTCACGTTGCAAAATGATAATTACATAAAAGATTTGCTTGAACGGTTTTGGAAAATAGAGGAATGCCAATCTCGAGTTAAGTACTCACCAGAGGAGGCAGAATGTGAAGAACATTTCGTAAAAACCACGGTCCGTGACGAATCAGGAAGGTTTACTGTTAGTTTACCAACCAAGGATAACATCAATCAACTTGGTGATTCTTTCAATAACGCACTCAAAAGGTTTTTTGCCGTTGAGAAAAAGTTATTAAAAAATCGAGATTTCAAACAACAATATGTTTCATTCATGACCGAGTATAAGGAACTCGGACACATGTCACAATTAAACATTTTGAATGATAATTCCCTCAAGTCTATGTACTATTTGCCACATCATGGCGTTCTAAAAATGTCCAGCACTACGACAAAGCTTCGTGTTGTTTTTGATGGTTCAGCAAAAACATCAAGTGGAGTGTCTTTGAACGATGTTTTGAAGGTAGGTCCCACAATTCAGGATGATTTGTTCACAATAGTTACCAGATTTCGAACTTATCAATATGCAGTCACAGCTGATATAGAGAAAATGTATAGAATGGTTAACATACAATCTGATCAGCGCGATTTGCAACGCATTTTATGGCGTTCAGACCCAAGTGAAGAGCTAGGTCATTATCAATTGAATACTGCCACTTATGGCACTGCTAGTGCTTCATTTCTATGCATAAGATCTCTTTGGCAGATAGCCATGGAAAATAAATCCAAATTTCCACAAGCTAGTGACATTATCACGTCTAATTTTTACGTAGACGATTTACTAACAGGTTTCAACTCAATACAAAATGGAAAACAAGTTTTAGCAGATATTATATCCCGAGGGCTCAATCCGAAGGAATTAATAGATTGCAAAATGTGGTGGACAGGTCCTTTTTGGATGTCCCAAGAAAAAACTAGTTGGCCTATTACCGATATCATACTGAACTCTGAAATTCCAGAACTGAAGAAAACAGATCTAACCTTAATTTCACTGACAGAAACCCAAGATATCAATATTATTGATAGGTTTTCATCATTCTCAAAGCTACAAAGAGCAATAGCTTATTGTCTCAGATTTGCAAACAATGCTAAAATCTTAAATTCTGAAGCTCGCTTTTCAGGGCGATTGTCAAACTCCGAACTTGACAGTGCCCTCTTTTGTATTTGTAAATTAGTTCAACATCATTCGTTTTCGTCAGAATTGAAAGCATTGAAGGAATCAAAATCTCTGTATCCTAATAGTAAGATTCTGTCATTAACTCCATTCTTAGATAAAAATGGTTTGATCAGAGTTGGTGGAAGATTAAAATTCTCAAACATCGCGTATAATCACAAGCACCCAATTTTATTGCCTGACAAGGGCAATTTCATTAAATTAATAATTCGGCATGAACATTTGAGACATCTTCATGCTGGTACACAAGCCACTTTGGCTGCTGTTAGGTCAAATTTTTGGCCAATCAATGGGCGTAGCGCCGTTAGAGGAGTTCTGCGCAAATGTGTAATATGCTTCAGATCAAAGCCCATCGAAAGCCAGTATCAAATGGGAGATATTCCTCAATCACGTCTTCAACCTCAACGTCCGTTTTTGACAACAGGAATAGATTTCGCTGGTCCATTTCACATAAAAGACGGAAAGACAAGAAGTAGAAAGATTGTTAAATGTTATTTATGTATATTCGTATGTTTTGTAACAAAAGCTGCTCATCTCGAGCTATCTGACGATCTTTCCACAGAATCATTTCTAAAATGTTTAACAAGATTTGTATTAAGACGGTGTGTTTGCACGAACATGTATACCGATAATGGCACCAATTTTGTAGGTGCTGATAATGAATTAAAAACAATAATGTCAAGTCTCAAAGACAATACTAATTTTCATGCATTCCTTAGTTTTAATAAAATTAATTGGCATTTCTCGCCTCCACATGCTCCTAACTTTGGTGGTCTTTGGGAAGCATGTGTTAAATCTGCCAAATTTCACTTGAAAAGAATTGTTGGTAATTCTCATTTAACTTTTGAGGGTTTATATACGGTGATTACTCAAGTTGAGGCGGTCCTAAATTCTCGACCGCTACTACCCTTATCAAATGATCCCAATGATATATCCCCTCTTACACCTGCACACTTCCTTATTGGCGAGGCTTTAACTACGTTACCTCAAAATGACGTTCTAGAAGTTCCACTCAACCGTTTATCTCATTTCAAGAATATCCAGCGTCAAATTCAACATTTTTGGAAGCGATGGTCGCACGAATATCTCAGCAGTTTGCAGGAGAGATCTAAATGGCGTCAGACCCATCAATAGGTTGAATGAAAAATCTCAGGATACCGAACAGTGGTAGCTAATAAACTGAGCAGGCGTCAATCATGTCGATTTGGTGAGTGCAAAAAAGTTATCAATAACAGTTAGTTTTTCAGTTGAACTTCGAGATAATTCGATAAAGTACTCGAAAAAACTTTTGTCCTACAAAATAGATGGTAGGACTGAAGAGTACTCCCCCACTCCCAACATGTACCAATGACGTGGTCATAAGAAATCATTAGTAACCAGCGGATTTTATTACCGTTGCTTGGTCAATATTTGTATAATTGAATGGTCATATTGTCCTACAAGTTGAATGGTAGGTGTTCCCAGTCCTAAGCTCCGAAATCGTCAATTCCATAATAAATATTTTTTTATTACTAACTGTAGTAGGACAATGATAACACATGAGAGGTTAGTGTTTTCTTTACCTGAATAATACAGTGTCCTACAAAAATTATTCAAAATAACGAATTATTTTTAAATTGTAGTTAAGCTAATTCAATATACTTTCATTCGTAAAGAATTATCATTTTCAAGTTATAATTGATTGTTCAATTCAAAAATATCATAATTTACGTGACAAGGTTATGAAAAAAGTGGGAAATTTTGTTTAGCGTTCATTATTTTTATAAACAAATTGAAAACAACAATAACAAAGTAAAAACATTGGAATATTCAATCTGCCTCCGAGGCGGCTTAAATAATGGCGCATTCGCTTTCACAGATGCAGGAAGGAAACCCGGAAAAACCTGCAACACCACATGAAATTTATAATTGAAAACTTTCAAAGAGGTCAGACGAATTGTGAAAATCTGCTCTACTGTAAAATGGGATGTATGATGTCTCCAGAGGCCTCAAAAAGTCCAGTTCGAAAGAAGATGCTATAATTGAAATTTCGATTTCCACCTCAAATAAACCCCGTTCACCAAAATTTATTCAAAAAGTTATTCAAAATAATTTAATTTAACATTTCAACTTCAAACCCTGTATCTCCTAAACGAAACAATTGCGGACACATGTTCTTATGAACTTTTCATTCTGTAATTAGCCAAAGATTCACCATTTGAAGTTTGTACAAGAACATAATGGAGCACCCTGTAAACTACGGCTTTTGTACGTGGGACTGGAAAAAACCTACCTAGGATAATGTGACCATTCAATTATACAAATATGAAGAAAGCAACGGTAGAAAATCCGCTGGGTAGGTACTGATGATTTCTCATGACACGTCATTGGTACATGTTGGGAGTGGGGGACTCTTCAGTCCTACCCTCCATTTTGTAGGACAAAGTTTTTACGAATACTTTATCAAATTATCTCGAGATTCAGATGGAAAACTAACTGTATTTAATGACTTTTTTGCACTCACCAAATCGACATGATTGACGCCTTCGCGGTTCATTAGCTACCACTATCGATTATTTTTGTAGAGGAAAAAGTTGGGCGTCTTGGCAAAATGAAGCTACTCAGGAAGATTCAGCCCGTTATTAATCATTTTTGAAAATAGGCGTGAGATCCTGATCTAAGTTTTGTAAGAAATATAAAAATGTCTATTTTGTAAGTAGCCACAACAACAAAAGTTAGTGAAGTAAGTATGATATTCTTTTGAAGTTTGGTTTTGAGGATTCCCTTAGAAGATCATCTAAGAGTTTGTGCGAGCAAAGGTGCATGATCTGAGATATAAATCTTGTAGACTATTATATGAATTAAAAAATGCACTTCTAGTACTTACATCTGCGAAATGAGAATGTGACTGTCTCTTACCTGAAACAGAAAAAAACAATAAGAATTAAAAAAAATTATTTACAATAAAATACAATAATTCTATGAAATAAAGCATCAATTCATTGATTTTCCACTCGTTTTTATCAGAAAAACATTTGAATCAATTGTATAATACCGAACGAAACATAATACCGAACAGAGTGAAGAATAATACATATGCTGAAATAGAAGGTTTTCGGCGAAGTACACCCAATATATATGATATCTATTCAATATCACTTTAATGAAACGAAAGAAACGCACTTTTGTCTTATTCCATTAGATTTTTATTTTCACGACCGGTTTCGGGTTTTATCCCATTATCAAGTATAAAAACTAACTAATACAATTGAACTCTAAAACCTAGTTATATAGGGAGTTTGCAGGTAAACTGGATGGAGAGGTGATGAAATGAAATTAAATGAACAGGGGTGAAACGATATAAATTCAATACTCCCCTGTTCATTTGATTTCATTTAATTACCTCTCCATCCAGTTTACCTGCAAACTCCCTTACTAGGTTTTAGAGTTTTAGAGTAAAAATTACTGCAAAAAAATACACGGACTACCTTCATTCTCAAAAAAGCAAAAACATAAGAAAATAAAATTGGAAAAATTCGGAAAAATTGTGAAAAACATGGGGCAATCAAATAATTTTCGTAGTTTGATAAATATATGTGTTTTACATCAAGGTTGAGGCCGAGCCCAGAAGCTAGATGGACTAGCAAAAACACACATACCATTAACGTACCTACCTCTGCCTGGGCACCTATTTAGACAGAAAATCATACAAATTCTTACGCTGAAAATTACTAACCTAAAAAACGTTTTAGAAACAATCTCTCATTTATATACTAGTGAACTTTGACGTATAAAATAAAATGTATGTTATGAAAATCAAAGAACAATTGAAAATTAAAATATTTTCTCGAAGGCTTGAGACTTAATTTGAAGTGTAATGATATTTAACGCCCCAAGCATTTAAAGAAACTATTGAAATTTTCTATGAGTTGTTTTTCATATCACACATATCATTTTTTACATTTCAGTTCACTAGTTTATGAATAAAAGCTTGTTTTTAATTTGTTTTTTGTTTATTTCATAAATCGAGTATCAATAATAGGCAGCCTGAATTGAGATATATTGAGAAACCTTCATCCAATTTTGGGTTATTGTAGTACAAGTCGCTAGAAGTTACATATAGATATATAGAAGATACTATCTTATTTCTTGGTGAAAACGAGGTGTCCAGATCTATATAAATCATACCCTAGATATTAACGGAACCGTTAGGAGGTGTAGAGTATACGATTTATATGGATCTGGACACCGAATTTTCATCAAGAAATAAGATTGAATATCTTCTATGGAATATCAATTTTAATTTATATTCCAAACACCAGAAATAGGGAATCAATGAAACTCATCAGAGTGTGGGGTAATTTACTTTGAAGTATAACTGGAAAATATGATTCAAATTGGCAGATCCATTCAAAAATAATTAACGTTCTTTAGCCTCTTTAATAAGAAACGTATTTCGTCAGGTGGCAGTGCGTGTTCTCCCGATGAAATAAATACAAACTCCGCCTCACTTCTAACTTGGCGATTCTCGCAAGATACTGGTCCGAATTAGATAAATCGGCGAATTAGATAAATCGGTATGCTCGTTCTTTCAAATTACATATCTACATTAAAACCTGTTTGTTTTCCTGGTAACCTGAAAGTTTCTACGAAAATTTCTATTGAATAAATATAATGGAATCCAGTCACACAATGTATCAAGAATTGAAAAAATATTTTAGCAAAATCTGTTTGAAGTATATCGGAAATGTTTTGAATGTGAATTTTAGGAAGAAGTATACCGCAAAAAGAAATAGATAATGACGTTTGATATATCAGATGGACGGTAATGTCAAATAAAACATCACATGCATGTAGCACAAAATAAATATACAACGCTGACGTAAACAGTCTATTCTATCATTTTTTTTAAATGTATTGGACCAAAATTACTTTCAAGGGATACTTGTTTTTCTTATTACACGTTTCATAGTAATTTGACCTGTATGCCATGTGTAGGTATGTAATGGAATCGTTGAACAAAATTTACACTTGCAGACGTCCGAATGATTTGATCTTTGATACCTAGGTGTTCACTGTTCATAATTCCAGTAGAAGGTGGGTACTCCATTATAAATGTTTTTGAAGAAAAAACAAAAAAGCGAGATTTGTGATTTGGTTTCTGATTCGATACAAAATGGGTAAGTGCAGGTTTTCGGGGTCGTAGATTATGAATCTTTCGATAAAATTAATAATTTCAAAATGGCGGACGAGATTTGTGATTATGGTCCGATTCGAATCAACATTTGTCTGTGGGTTTTTCTAGCTCAGAGATTATGAATCTTTTGCAAAAATTGATGAATTTGAGATGGCGGTTCCAAGATGGTGGACGAGTTTTGTAAATATGTCCGATTCGATTCAAAATCGGTTTTTGGCTTAAGAGATCCTGATGATTTCTGTTAAAATTCGTGAATTCAAAAGGACGGAAAAGTTTTGTGATTTCTGGGTGGCTTCTAAGATTATAACCGATGTAGTGGTTTCTGTGTTCGAAGATAATGATTTTTCTGTCAAAATTCAGGAATTCAAGATGGCAGACGAGTTTTGTGATTTATGGTTGAATTCTATATAAGAATGGTATTTTGGAGTTGGTGATGATGAATTTTTCATCAAATTTCAATAATTTAAAATGGCAGCGCCTAGATGGATTTCGTTGATTTTGTGAGTTATGGTCGTATTCTGTTCAAAATTACTATTTAGGTTTAAATGAATGCATTAATTTGAATTGATTCGAAAATATAAAATCAGATGTGGAATCATGAATAAAAAATGTAAAAATCATCAGATTTTGACTTTTAAGTTAGTTATTGAAAATAGTCACCAATAAGATCTGATCGCAATTTTCTTGAAAACTATTTCCTCGATTTGAATTTAATTTTTTGCAGGAAAGGTCCATAGTTTAGGAACATATGTCTTATTCCATTTAAAGGGTGAAACAATATAAGACTCTATCACCTGTGAAACATTCAATTCAATCGATGTGAAATAATACAACTGTTAAAAATAAATTAAACAATGTTTTAGCTAGATATTTTATTCTAATATATAATTTAATATATTGAAACAAATTGGCTATTTCTTTAGTTTTACATTTCTTTCTCTACCTTCAACAACAAGAAGCGTATATCCCTAATTCTCATTCCTCTAGGAAGATGCCCGTCCGATATTTCAGGTAGAATGCAATTTACATAAAATGCTTTCATCTTTGGGAGCATTGTTGATTCCCAGACACAGAAATTACATTGAAATCATTTCTCGTATATACAGTGTGTCCCACTTTGAGCAGCCACACCCTCATATTTCATTAAGATTAAAATGATTTGAAAAATTTATGTTTTCGTATTATAGTACTATGACTAATTGAAAAGTGAAAAAGTAAGTAAAACATATTAGTCATTTTTTTCATCACAAAATTACCATCAAATTCTGTTTCAGAATACTCTTAAACCCCTAGATCCCGAAGCTTGAATCAATTGATTATACAGGGTGTCATTTGTAGCTGGCAATGTGATTATCCCTTTTTCATCAGTAATATTTGCTTAATTTCCAAAATTTCTTCACCTATTACAAAATTCACAAAAATATTTAATTAATACTGCGAAAAATAACCAAATATAACTTTTTTATGGCAAACTGTGGCCACTTGAATAGTGAAAAATTAGGAAAAAATTTATTAAAGACCTTTTAATGAAAAATTAACCCCAACTTCTGGATTTGGAATGACCCAGAATCCCATAACTCAATGCTGAATCATTGAAATATACAGGATGTGATACATAGCTGGCAATATCACCAACTATTATTCATCCATAATGCTCGGTTGATTTTAAAATATATTTTTTTGTCACAAAATGCCCAAAAATTATCAATTATTACTGTAGAAAGTAACCAAGAATCATTTTTTCATGGCTAACTATGACCAACTGAAAATTGAAAAATTGGGAAAAACATATTATGGATTCTTTTATCACTGAATTAACATCAGATTATAGATCAGAATACTACTATACTACTATCTCAATTCCTGAAAAATATATAGGATGTGTTATCTGTATATGGCAAAAGTTCAACTACTAAATTGACATATTTGGAAAATTATTCCACTTATCAATTTATTCATTTTCCGCAGCTGCAAATTCACATCAATTTATAATATTGGTATTCGCAGACTGTGGGATTAAGATCTAAGAGTTTTAGAGTATTCTGAACCCATTTCTGATGTAAGTTCAGTGATACATTTTCCCAAATTTTTCACTTCTTAGCTGATCATAGTTAGCCATGGAAAAGTGATGCTTGTTAACATTTTGCAGTATTGAAAGAATATTTCTGGGCTCTTTGTCACAACAGAAGACATTTTCGAAATATCGCGAGCATTGTGGATGAATAAGAGTTGGGGATATTGCCAGCTACATATGACACCCTGTATATTTCAAAGATTCAGCATTGAGTTTTGGGGTTCTGGGACATTCTAAAACCAGGAGTTGCGATAATTTTTCAATAAAAGATCCTTAATCTATTTTTCCAATATTTCACTATTCAAGTGGTCACAGTTTGACATGGAAAAGTAGTATTTGGTTATTTTTCGCAGTATTAATTGCATATTATTGTCAATTTTGTGAAAAGAGAACAAATTTTGAAAATTAAGCTAATATTACTGGTGAAAAACAGTTAATCATATTGCCAGCTACAAATGACACCCTTTATAATCAATTGATTCAAACATTGAGATCTGGGGGTCTGAGAGTACCTATTCTGAAATGGAATTTGATGTTAATTTCATAATAAAAAATCCCTACTATGTTTTCCACACTTTTTCACTTTTCAATTGGTCATAGTTAGCCGTGGAAAATGGATATACGAATGTTTCATTTACATAAAGGTAGGTATTCTTGAGTACAATAATTTGAAAAAAAATACTGTTCAAATTGTATTATTCTCAATGAAATATGAGGGTTTGCTGCTCAAAGTGGGACACACTGTATCTATAACTCAATCGCAAGTTGTCCCTGAATTTGATAAAAATGATTGTGATTCTTCTTCAACATAGAATCATTAATGAAAATGAAAAAAATGGAGTGAATAAATTCGAATGATTACTATTCTCGATATAAGTGCCGCCAAAGAAACAAACAGCCGTAACAATCACCAGGTATCAAGTCAATGTTTCATATGTTTATCTTGCCGCACTGCCCCATTGGAACATTCAAGAAAATTCCGCTGTAGCTTTTCAACTTCAAAGGAACATCAAAAACGCTGCGCCGCCCAAATAAACCGTTGCATCGGACACCAATGTAGAACGAAATTGCCGATATGGGAGTCACAAGAACAAGTTATTTAGTAATATGCGTAAAAGTATGCCACTAACTACGAAATTCTCGCTAAATAGCCCTGACGAAGTGGAGAGTGTATTTCCTGATAGATATGAATGGAAAAATGTTTTTAATTCAAATGCACTGAAAACGTCATATTTAATTATTTAGTTTTGAAAAACTCATCTCCTATTCGAAAAACTCCTAGATACAAATTTTGAATAGAATCTGACCTCAAATCTCGGGGCCGCATCTTGAATTTTTTGATTTTGACAAAAAAAGTCAAAATCACCGATCCAAAGAACCCCTTCATTCTAATTTTGAACGGACTCGGATAATTATTATTCGTTCACCGTTTTGTAGCTGTCATTTCGAATTATCAAACATTGACAAAAAAATCATGATCTCCTACAACAAAAAAATCCCTATACCTATACCAACATAAAAAAGAATCAGACCAAGAATGAGAAATTTCGTCCGCTATTTTGGAGCCGCTACGTTGAATTATCAAAAAAAAATTATGACTTCCCAAACCCAAAAGCATCTATATACCAATTTTGAATGGAACTGTATCAGAAATCACGAAACTTGTCCAACATTCTGGAGAAGCCTCTTGGTTTCTCCTAATATAAAAATGTTATGGAGTATTGTTCCTCGGGGGATAAACACATGTTGTTGAAAAAAGCTATTAATTGTAACAGTTATAATATTCCATAGTTTCGATCGACCAGAATGAGTTTTATTTTTTCCCATTCCCGATACGACCCTGTGCCAGATGTCATACTGGCTATGTGATACTCTCTCTTTTCCTCACCAGTCGTGTGGGAGGAGAAACCTGAGGGGCGTGTCATTTAAAAGAAATTCAGTTCTATTTCACTGGTCAACGGCTGAACCAAACCTTCATTAGTTGACTTTGATAAAGCTGGAGATTTCTCATTTCAAATGGATAAAACAAGGAAACCCATTTCGTAAAAACAACACATTTTTGTAAAATTATTCACAATAAAAAGGAAATATCTCGGAGAAAAATGTGAAATTCGTTTAACTAAGTGAGTGATAGACTTCGATACTGAAATGAAACAACATAAAAATATTCGTTAGTTTTGATGGTGGAACTGAACGAAATCGCCCAAAAATGGGAGAAAATACCCTTTTCATTCATTTAAAACTCAAAGAATTTTATTTTTCGTTATTTTGATCTTTATACAATCATACAACCCTTCACCAATCAGAAAAAAATCGTTTCTGACTCCCCTTTTTTCAGTGATGAAGACCCTTAATAATCATATTTTACGTCCAAAAACGATTTCAACTAATATTTGTAGATGACCCCATATAAAATGTGATAGTAACTTTTTGAAGCCAATCATATTAAGCAATTACTATAAGTCCTCTTCAAGTAGTTTTTGCTTCAAACTGGATTTATTGACTCAAAAGGGCTGTTTTGTGTGGCTATTATTAAAAACATGTAGTATAAAGCAAACATTTGAAAAAAATGAATGTGATGTAAAAATGTCCAAATTTTGAAAGAAAATCTTCCTGTCAGAAGAAAAGAATTCCATTAGGGATTTTCCTAATAAAAAATGCTCAGTCTCACTAATGGGACCGATGATAAAGATTGTGAAAATATGCTAAATTGTCGTTATTTTCAACACACTCTGAATAATAGGTGGCTCCTTCATATTATTTTGTTACTAATCATCTGAAAAATAATACTTTTGGATAACCTTACTAGGTTTTGAAAAAACAGCAATTTTTATGATTTCCAAAAATTCATATTTGCGACACTGGACATAGAAACTAATTTAAACTTGCACGTGTAATTTCTAGTGAATTGTACTACAATATCCCAAATAATTATCAAAAGTAGTGCAGGGTCCTTGATGAAAAAATAGAACTTCCAGACAATTACAGAAAAATTCAGGTGGATTCAGAAGGATATGCAAACATTGTCATTATTTATCTCAGTCATCGCAGATTGAGGATAATAAATTATTACCAAAGCAATTATCTCCCCTTAAAAGGGTGGAGAGTCAAAAGAGTTTGAGAAATTATTTCAAAATATTCAAAACACTTTTGAGATTTTTCTTTCATTGCATTTTAGTATTTCTATTCATGACCGAATATTTTTTCTCCAGTTTTCTTTAGTTTTCTTGAAGTAATATCAATTTTCGATCAATTTCCGATAAAAATTTCAATAGAATCTTGTTTGAAATAATTTTCTCAACACGCTTCATCTAATCCACATGATTATTATTCGTGCTTCTGATCTAATTTAAACCTCTGGATAGTGGACAGCAAATGAATACAAAATATTTTCACAATCTAATGAATGTTTTGACCAAAACCTGTTAGGTGCTATAAAATATTCTGTAGTATAAGTAAATATTGGAATACTTCTTTGGACATGTGTATTAACGGGAATGAATTATTAAGAACCCACGTTCGATATCGTCCTAACATAAAAACAATAAATAGAATATGTCCTGAAGTTTGTTAACGAAACAAAACAATGGAATGATTGACTTTTTCATGATCGTTTTTATGTTTAGTATACTTCAGTTTTTTATTGCGAATCCAAGTGTTGACACTTTTATGGATGAATCGTGGAGATATTTGCTCCTTCGTTTTTCAATTTTTAAACAACTATGAACGATTCCAATAAAAAATACTATAATTTTGGAGAATTTGTAAAATTTTCAGACTTCTTAGCCGATCGCCGAAAATCCAATCATATAAAAGAGATATTGCAAGTCAGTTACCAAAGGACCCCGCACACCTTATATGGGAAAATGGCTCTCCGTCAAATTTGTTGAATTTTTGATATGTTGTAGAATTGATCATTCCGATGAAATGTTTCAACGGGCGCAACACGATCCTATGACTAGTTTTCGAGATACAGGGTGTTGAATATGAGAAACATTCACTTTTCATCACTTTGTATCTGCCAAGTTACGATTTAGTTCGGATTTATCTTTTGTGGGATCATCATCACATCCGTGTATGATGAATTCATGAGAAATTCATTTCCAAATCTTTTCGTAGTACAGGGCGATTTCACTTGAAAACAATGCTATTTTGAGACTTTCATAATTTAGTTGTTTTATAAAGAGAAAATGCGAGAAAAGGTAGAATTATCACATAATATTATAAATTCATTTCATCTAGTATCACAGTTGATACAATTCATACAAGGTGATTCACAAATATGGAAACAAAACGAATTTTGGTTTTTGGGACATCTTGTAGTAATAAACCAACCTAAAATGACAAAATTCACTTGAAGAATGTTAAATGATATGTTCCATCGTATACAGAGTCGAATGATATCAATTTAAAAAATTAGTTATACTTTAATAAATAAAAACCTTGATTTTTTAAATCACCCTATATCCATTCCATGGTTCGTGCCAAATTAAGTTTCAACTAGTGACTGTAGATGTCACAAGTTACTTCCTGTTATATATATATATATATTCACTGTTTATAGAACGCATTAAATTAAACAGCTGTTTCAGATTACTTATTACTAAGGTATCAACTGATAACACTAGTATCCTATGACATACCTCCATAATGACATGTGCCTGAGATTTATCCACTTGAAATGTTCCTTATATCGTTACATTCAAACTATTTAGCAGACATCTTGAACCTCCTGCATTATCCATGACGGGCATCTTTAAGACAGGCATACATTATGGAATTTCCATGCAATGCAAGTTTGGTGCTATGCAAGAAATTCTTGCATAGCTATTGCATATCTCTTGCCGCGCACATTACACTATGCTGTTTCAGTGCAATTCTGATTTGTTTTGACATTTTGACATCACTGAAATTAATGAACATGTCTTGTTTCGTCCCTTTTTCCAGATGATGACCAAAATCACGTAATTAAGATGCCTGGTTACACGTAATCAATAGAGATACACTCTGCTCAACATATCAGTCACAACACAATGAAAATAGCTAGAAGATAATAATACTGTTTTTGAAGTTCACGTTGGTGACGCTGTTACCACTAGAAAAATTACTAGAATTGCATAAAACTTGCATGAAAAATAGAGCAGATGCTATTTTCAAAACTTGCATGGAAATTACACGCGCGCAAGCGCGTTAATGTAGTTTGGACTTGCATGGCACTTGCATTGCACGGAAATCGCATAATGTATGCCTGTCTTTATTATTGGGAATTCAAAATTAGATGCCAGCGCCAAAGTGGCAAAAAATGGAACCTCTTTCGCGTATTTATGTCGAAAGAACATAACCTCGTTGTCCTTTGTGCTATTGTTGTAGAAATGCTCAAAATGTCAAAATCATAGTTTCAACCTCATTTTCACGTAAGTATAGATTCAAAACCCGACACCAGAGGGAGTGTCCCTTATCTTGAATTCCCAATAGCCATGGGATACATATTATGTGTGCCATCTGGCAAGGCCGTACAAGTTGTTATGAGTTGAAATAATGTTGATTTCACTTCACTGAATTCCTTACTTTTACGTTTTGAATAAATGTCAAATAAGTATATTCTCAATCACATCAGGAGACTTCAATGGATAGGTAGAGTGGTCATTTATTAGCGTAAAATAGTGAAATATATGGACTTTTTCAGAAATTGTTCGCCTTGTATATGAAAAACCCGTCATGGGATTCCGCTGAAAATTTTGTACGATATGAATGAAAGTATTTCGAGTTCTCCCGTGAAAAAATATCGCTATCTTTTTGGACTCCCTTATGAGATATAGGGTGATTTAAAAAATCAAGGTTTTTATTTATTAAAGTATAACTAATTTTTTAAATTGATATCATTCGACTCTGTATACGATGAAACATATCATTTAACATTCTTCAAGTGAATTTTGTCATTTTAGGTTGGTTTATTACTACAAGGTGTCCCAAAAACCAAAATTCGTTTTGTTTCCATATTTGTGAATCACCTTGTATGAATTGTATCAACTGTGATGCTAGATGAAATGAATTTATAATATTATGTGATAATTCTACCTTTTCTCGCATTTTCTCTTTATAAAACAACTAAATTATGAAAGTCTCAAAATAGCATTGTTTTCAAGTGAAATCGCCCTGTACTACGAAAAGATTTGGAAATGAATTTCTCATGAATTCATCATACACGGATGCGATGATGATCCCACAAAAGATAAATCCGAACTAAATCATAACTTGGGAGATACAGAGTGATGAAAAGTGAATGTTTCTCATATTCAACACCCTGTATCTCGAAAACTAGTCATAGGATCGTGTTGCGCCCGTTGAAACATTTCATCGGAATGATCAATTCTACAACATATCAAAAATTCAAGAAATTTGACGGAGAGCCATTTTCCCATATAAGGTGTGCGGGGTCCTTTGTCCTACTCCTCATGAAAACAGCCATGTAAATTCCGCATTTTTTAACGTAGAATTGTTCTTTTTTGGTATTTCCATCAATTTTGTGAATTTCTCAATTTTACGTAAAAAATTACGGAAGTTATGGAGGTATTTTCATAGTGAGACAAATTTGGATTTTTCAGAACTGAATTTTTATCAGGAACAATGTGAATTAGTTGTAAAAAGGTTCTTCTCATTATGAAACCTGAAAAATTTTCGACCTTTTTTCCTTCTATTGTAATTTTTCGCAAATGTGGTTCCATCGCTGCTTGCGTGCAGTGTATTTGAGATGACACTTTCCAGGTCATTTTGTTCATTTTCATATACAGTGTGTCCCAGCTGAAACTTGTAAACCACCCTTTTTTTATTATTTATTCAAAAATACATCCAACAGGCCACAATACCCAATTACAGGTGTATGTAATACTATTCTAATAACATGTATGCCACTTATATAATACTATACCAGTTTATAATGAAAAAAGAAATAGAAAGGAAAATAAATCAAAACAAAACTTATTGTTATAACATCGCATTACAAATTGACCGGTTGAACTGAGAAATGGACAGAAAGAATATGTCAATATTTTGCAAGTTATTGTAGCTCCTGCACATAGATGTTAACGGACAATGAAAGTGATTGAAAGAATTAGGAACATCGATATGAAACGTGATTTGTGATCTGGATGCTGTGCGAGGAACATTGAAATTTACTGAAGAGAGCAACGTGGATGAGTCAATTTGATCGTGAATAATTTTGTAGATTAATACTAGATCAATAATTTTACGATGTTTTTCGAGTGAAATAAAGTTGAATTCATTCAATTGTGACTCATACCTGTGACTCCTATCAGGATAAAATCCATGATTTTTCATAAATACAAATTTCAAGAATTTCTTCTTTACAATATCTCCGAAGGATTGAAAAAAATCGAAAATTGCCAAATAAGTCATCATTGTGCAGTCAACCCTCTCATCCCCAAATAGGACTACTATACTTGTGACGCATCATTTTGAAGGGAATTCAATAACAAATAAATACATCGTTGTGATGTAATTGAGAATCGATCAACTGTAGTGTAAGTTTTGAATAAAAATAAGTGTTTAGACTAATTTTTCTTTAAAACTCACTCAAAAACTTACACAGAAAAAAGGAATCTTGATTTATCAAGATGTTTTTTATCACCTGAAATGATTTGAAAGGTACAACCATTCAGTACCATAAAGAAGTAGGTGTAAGAGATTTTCGAAATGTATTCACACATTTCCCAACTTTTGTGAAATCACTCCACGACTTTCTTTTTCTGACCGTTAGTTTCTCTATAATTAGAAGAAAAGTGATTCGTGACGTCACGTTCATCAAAACTAGACTTGGCAACGTTGTTAAAGTTGTGCACCAAATACTCATTCAAATATAATGTGTCGTATGACAGTTGTCATTTGGTACCAGACGGGTTCGTTCATTCGTTTCACGGAGCAAACCAATAAGAATCGTTTGTCTCTGTTTAACTCGTTAGCTTACTTGGACACAAGTCAAGCAGTTCCATCAAATATTTATGTTGCACCAGAACAGGCCCTACGTGATCTCTTATTTGAGGTTGATGCGGTTTTCAAAGTTTTGAAAGTTTATGTTGTTAGTATTCTAAAATTCTTTTGATTCCTGTATCTGTATCCCTGCAACAAAGTGAACATGTCGAAAAACTGCTTTGTACCCAGTTGTCTGAACTCCAGTGAAAATTCTAATGAACAATTTTTGTATTCGCCTAAAGATGAAGCGTCGTAAAATGTGTTCCGAAGCAGTGAATAAACCCTGTGTAAAAGCGGAAATATATGTTATTGTGAAGAACATTTATTTTCCAAGTGAGTACTTTACGTTATGTTATTATTGTATTCAAAGCAGAGTTCAAAGAAATATTTAAAATATTAGACATTGCAAAAAAGACCTTGAACTATCAAAAAATGTTAGGTACTAGTAAAGATTCAGAAAAATATACTTGAAAAACCGAATTCAAAGAGATGAAAGTCACCCGATGGATAAGGAGCACGTTATTACGATTTGAGGTATTGCATATGCTCGTTTCTCATCAAAAGGATGGTCCGTTCAGAAAATTTGAAAACTATAAATACAATAAAAATAGGTAATATGTGGATTTTTTTCTCTGAGTTGATCAAGTGACAATGTTTTAATTATTTCTCAATGGCTTATATCAAGAAGCTGCATTTTTAAGGAGAACGGCATTGCCTGTTTCGGAACGTGAGTTATGGTGGGGGGTGTTTCCGATGAACATGACGTCAGCGGCACACATTCAAACTTGATATTTCTTCAAAATGAAAGAAATATAGTGGAACTTTTTGTTAAATGGACGTTTCAGACTAGAAACTATCGATTTAAACGAGTTTTGCAATATATTTTTCGTAAATGTGAAGGTCCATTGATATAAACTCTGGATTTCAAAAACCTCCACAAAAGAAGTCGGGAGGTGATAAATCAGGAGATCTAGTAGACCAAAGTATACTGATCCTAGCCTCCCAATACACCTCCCATAAAAATTGTCATCTGAAACTTAAGCACCGGTTCAACAAAATGTGGAGGACCTCCATTTCGTTGAAAAGTGAGCTGATAAGAAGATATATTTTGCAGATACTGGAATGATGTAAATTCTCATTGGTACCTACGCGAAAATCATTCACAACCTCCACAGAAATTGAATGTATGGGCTGGGATTCTGGGATACCATATTGAAGGTCCACATTTTATTGATGGTAACCTCAACGGACAAACGTATCTTGAACTCCTTGGTACAACTGAGGAGCAAACATGCAATAACCTATAAATCCATTTTACGAATAAAGTATTGAATGTCACTGATTTTGGTGCACTTCGGCAAACTAGCACATCAGATGCGAACAAAAGCAGACAAATCCCCTTGAAAATGGTATCTGAAAATGACCAGTTTGAACAACTACCGATATATCCAAATTAAAAGCAGAAACCGATTCAAAATTGAATAATGATGTACCATATTTTATGTAAGTACACATGCAGATACAGATGTGACCATAATGAAAAAGGATTCAACACAGCGCATTTCGCAAAAGAAAAAGATGTGTCTTCCGCATCTGCTGAATCAGCAGATGATAAGGCATGGGAGGAGTTAAACAATCTGCACCGGTGTCGGATATTATTACTTAACGGTCCTCCTCGAATGAGAATGAGGATGATCCCGAAATTGAGGATGATGAGACATGTGACTGCACTGAAAAGGAACCGGCTGTTCATACTCAGTTTTTATGAACAGAATTTTCGTACTTTGTAATTCAGTCTTTTTCATCAAAGTGCATTTTTATTTGTCGGAATTCACTAAAACTTTTCACACGAGTAATTAGGTCATTCATCATTTTTCAACATGACGAATTGTTTCTATTTAATGGTAGTTGTGAGCATTTCTTTATGGGAACTAGTTCGTTTTAAGGAAATTATTGGTAATTTTTGGAAAATATAGTAGGTACAATTCCATGATATCCCCAATTTTCAACTGTATCTTACCTCTAAGCTTCAACTGCCAACTGCCAACTTGCCAGTTGTGATGTCATGACCAACCTTATTCAATTGAACAATCAACTTTATCTTTGTCATTTTTGAATAAATTTTGTAACATTTATACACAAAATTGGTTAACAACAAGCAATTTGTACAATTTTGTGTAAAAAATGGACTACTAGAAATATACACAATATTCCAACAAATTAGGATAAACAAAAGTTTTCTAAATTTCTATACAAAATTGTTTCTGTAACCATTTCAAACAAAATTTGTTCAAAAGTTTCAAACAATTGTGAATACTGTATAAAATAAATTCAAGTAGAAAAATGCAATTTTTTTATGTAAATTGTACTTTATTTCAGCAACTAAAAAAAAAACAATATTATATTTGAACAGTTCAATTAAATCAAAGTTTTATTGAAAATTATTCACAAATTCTATATATGGAAAGGGTTAGTATTTATTTGTGCATTTGTTGTGGATACATTCCAGGCCTTCCAAACAAAGAGTCTCTCTGTCTATTCCACACTCTTCACCTTCTCCTAAAACAAAAAGATTATGTCAAGACTTTCAATGTTTGTGATGTCTGCAAGTTTGTTAATAATCAAGGAAAACAGAAGAGAGATTGTTTCAATTGATGATTGAATATTAAACAACATAGTTAATCCTCAATAAGTTCAATAGGCCAACCTGTAGATAAAATGAAGATGCGCTTTTCACACAAAATAAAGGACGCAAACGGCCTATACTACTTTTTATGAGATTGTTCGTAAATGAAAACCCCGGTTTTCGCCACAGCATATAGCTTTGTGAAATTTTATAAACAAGAAATAGTGAAAAAAATTACAACTTTTTTGTTTTTTTGCGAATTTCTCAAGAAGTATTGGAGGAATAGTTCAACAGTCAATACTTTTGTAGAGAATTATTAAACCTAGAAAATGGTATTTTATACGACCAGATCGGTCAAGGGAAACTTCGAAAAAGAGACCATTTTTCAAAATTTCATCATTTTTATAAATCTGAAGCTGGACAAACAATATTGCGGAAACTGATGATAATAACAAGTGGTTTACAGTGCGCAAGATGGTTTCTGTCCGATGTGTAGTTTTTGCACAATCGCGTTATAAACAATTTAGGGGGAATTTTCACCTAAGAGGTGGGAAATGTTTTGAAAATGTCACCCGAAGTCTCCGGAACTCAACTGAGTTAACTTCAATGCGACTTCGGGTGACTTCGGACGCACTATGAAGCGTTTTGATTAACTTTCAATGACATCTTCAACACATTTTCCATATCTCAAGTGAAAATGCAAAATACACTAATTGTAGATATTGATCTCTTCTTCCAGATGCCGTTTACAGAATTTGAACACGATGATTTTCCTTAAATCGGCGCATCTTGCAAGATGTGCCTCAAATTGTTTATAACGCGATTGTGCAAAAACTACACATCGGAGAGAAAACATCTTGCGCACATATTATCTATTTCCGCAATATTGTTTGTCCGCCTTCAGATTTATAAAAATTAAAATGAATAGTATATTGTTTTATTAGGAGTAAAAGTATAACTTTTTGTGGCGAGTCTGAATGTTGGATGGCCGAAAGTTAGTGAAGCCGACAATTTCAGACGAGCCACAAAAAGTGCTTTTGCTCCGAATGAAACATGCTATTTTTTCCGCAAACGGCATCCAGACTATAGATCTAATTAATATTTAAATAAAAATTCAAAACGATTGCAACGAAGTTGATAAATTCAGAGAATAATAATTATAAAACTGCGCACTACATTTCCGTGGTTACTGGTTTTGTGATTGCCAAGTGAAAAACAAATTTGACAGTTCAATAATATTTTATAATGTCAGAAATATTGTAAGTGATTTAAAGCAACAATTGGACTGTGCATTTTTGGTAAGTACTTGAGCATCAAAATTTCGTTTGTTGTATATTATCGTTAATAAAGTTTAAAAGTTCAACTAATAATTATTTTCCCTGTTAAAAATTCTACTTTTTTGTACGGCCGTCAGCGTACAAAAAAGTACTTTTTTGTCCGCTCACGGCCGTACAAAAAAGTGGCGTCTGTGAAATCATACTTCAACATCATGAATTGACGTTAATAATGTCTAGTTTTTTTGACGTTTGCGGAAAATATGTATTTTGTAGGTTTTATAAATCTCTACTAAAGTTCCATAGACTGTAAAACGATTCCTTGAATAATATTTGAGATATTTCCAAAAATCCAAAAAGTTATAATTTCTTTCACTATTGCTTGTTTGAAAAATTCCACTAAGCGACTTTGCTGTGGCGAAAACTAGGGATTTCATTAACGAACTATCTTATAAAAATTAGTATAGGTCATTTACGTCTTTTATTTTGTGGGAAAACCTCGATAGCTTGTTCTACAAAGTAATAGTTATTTCAAAAAACAATAATGGTCCAAAGAGATTGAAATGATAATCGCCAAATTAGAAAAAAAATATGGTAATGAAAAATTACGCAAATCGATTAGACTCAGAAGTGAGAGACTTGTGCGAGCTAGAGAAGACGAAGTCTTAAGTATTTCAGACGATACGGAATTTTTCGAATGGCAATTTATGATTAAAGTTTATCATTTAGAAGGTCAATTGAATTTCCAAATTGTCGAAAGTCTCTCAGTTCTATGGCACCCATTTATATTTCAAAATTCATCTGTTTGAACTAACTTAACCTGTGACGCTTGAAATAATATCAAAAATATTAAATAACAATTCAACTGATCTTGATTCATCTGTGAGGACTGTTACTTATATTGCGGTAGAAGTCCATGGTGTCTCGAAGTGGAGTGGTATGGAATTTACGAAGAATAAAAACTCAAAGTCATCTCCACAATTTAATATTAAAGCGACTGGTTATGTAATGGTGGATAGGAAAATAACCATCGATTAGTTAGGTGTTGAAGAAAAAGTACATGTTTCGAACCCACATAGGTTCATCATCAGCTGAATAAATTATGGCGAGGAAAAAACAATTAAAACATTATATTTGTTGGAGCCATTAATTAAAATTATACAATATCAATAATAAAACATTATTTGTTGTGAACAGTTTTTAATTTGTAATTAAAGGCTTGTAGCCTTCAACAAAAAATCCTTTTTTTTTTTTCAACACCTAACTAATCGATGGTTATTTTCCTATCAACATATCCAGTTATTTTCCTATCCTACATAACCAGTCCCTTTGATATTAAATTGTGGAGATGATTTTGAGTTTTTATTCTTCGTAAATTCTTACTTATATGCTACCGGTTCATTGACAAAAAAAATACTTATATGGAGTTAGCGAGACAACTAGAAGAGAAAGTTGAAAACGGATAATTTGCCGCCTTTTTGTCGATACTTAGTTGCAGAGAAAAATTCCGCTAACTTCATACGAAGTTAGCAAAACAACTCTCGTAATTTCAATTTTTTCACAGTTCTGAAGTATCCATAATTTTCCAGCCTTTTGTTGCTAATTAAGTGCGAGAAAAAATAATTCTCGTTATTTGGTTTAAAAAATTGTGCGATGTTTCGCTAACTTCATATGAAGTTAGCACATATTTTTTAAAAAAAAAGAGCGGCAACAATTTTTTCTCAGCTACTAATTAGTGACAAAAGGCGGCAGGTTAAGGATACTTCAGAACTGTGAAAAAATTGAAATTACGGAAGTTGTTCCGCTAATTTCATATGAAGTTAGCGAAAAATCACAATTTTTTTTACAATTCTTTTTCGCCGCAACTAATTAGCGACAAAAGGCGACAAATTATGGATACTTCAGAACTGTGAAAAAATAGAAATTACGGAAGTTGTTTCGCTAACTTATTCAACATATTTAAAAAACAGAGCGACACATTTTTTTTGCCCGCAACTAATTAGCAACAAAAAGGCGGCAAATTATTTCAACTGTTTCTGACTGCGGATAGAAGCAGTTGAAACGTTGTGATTTATACGAATTATAAGACGAAATAAATGTACTCAATCAAGTTAATCGTCGTCTACAACCTTCAAACATTGTCTCGCTAACTTCACATAGGTAAAAAAATACTTACTTCTTTCAATAAAACATCCAAAACAACAACCACAAGGAATCTCTCTCAGAACCCAGCCAGGTTCATCTGGGCAATTTGGGACACCACAAGCAATTCTATCACAATTTTCTGGTATGCAGCTCGTTGGCTCTGCGCAGTGGATAAGTCCGAAAAAGAAGAAAAATATTGAGATTATTACACGCACCTTCATTTTGGGTTAAAATGATAATGATTATGAAGATGATCGAAAACGCATCAATATTTATATAAATTCATGGAACAACATGGGGTCAGGGGCAGACTTTCAGTTTGTAGGACAAAACGTAATTTTCGAATTTTGCAAAAAAATAAAACTCAAAATGTTATTTTTTCTACCAACAATATTTTGGCAGAAAACCTAATTTCAAAGCCTGCTATGAAAAATAGTGTCTGGCTTATAAATTTAATCATATGAATTGGCCGTATTAAATGAAATCATGATAATTTTGCCAAAATATGTCATGGGGATGAGAAAAATGTGTCGCAAAAAGGGTTCTTTACAATCATTGATTGACTATTTATTATACTGAAAAACTAAACGATATGGATAATACTTTTTCAACTTTTGATTTTTGGTTGAACTAAGGACATCATCTGTACAGCTAACGATGATAGAACTTCCTATCTGAATATTCGATGTATTTCTCATTTGAATGGCTACTCAACATTTTCTTTAAAATGTGAAGTTTTCATACAGGGTCAGTCAAAAAAGCTTGAATTTGGACATTTGTCATCATATAACTAACAAGCTAGGTATATGAGATATTGGGCTGAAACCTGGTATATAGGTGTTCAAAAAAAGCACAAATCGAAAAAGCTATCCACTTTTTCGAGAAAAAAAAATGTATAATGGCCTTTCTTGAAATTTCGACCTATTTAGCAGAGCAAAGTAGGCCTTGAAAATAAGAATAATTCATATTTGTCAACATTTTTCAATAGAGCTCGTCGAGTAGCATAACCTGAAATTTTTATTTTTTTAAATCGGTCTATGGGTTTCAAAACAACTGGGTGATGCGGTTTCAAATCGCACACACTGTATATGAAATGTAGATAAAATTATGTGTGAAAAATAGATTTTTGCAGTTAATATAGAGTAAAACCAAAATTTAGATGAACATAGAAAATTGAAAACATAATGTAGATAGTAGAATGAACAGTATGAAAATAATTGTGGATAAAATGTATCTAAAGATAAAATTGTAGATAAAATTCAAACAGATTTATTAATTGAGTCACATAAATAGTATAAAGAAAATCATAGAACAAACATATTTTAGTAAAATGAAAAAACTACTTTTAACACTAACGGTGCCGATTGAGAGAAGTCTTTTGTGTATTTTTTTTGAAATATCGTCAAAAATTGCATCAGTATTATAAAGAGAAATATTCTCAATTGAAGATTGAACCAAATCATGACTCCTTCGGAAATGGAAAAAACGTACGATAAATTGAAGTTACTTTTTTGTAATATCTAACAGAAAACAACTACTTCCCCGGCAAAAACCACGCTGGACATTGAACTACATCTGATATATATTGTGAAAAGACCCTATATAAATTGAGACAAAAAATCAGAATGTGAAAATTTGCATTTTCATTCAGATAGTTGAAATAAAAAGAAGCTATTTTTTGTAATATCAAACAGAAAACAACTACTGCCCCGGCAAAAGCCACGCTGGATATTGAACTACATCTGATAGATATTGTGAATAGAAACCTAATTTGATTGAAAAAATCTTAAAGTGAAAATTTGCATTTTCATTCAGATAGTTGATTATTTATTATGTCCAGTTTCCATTGGAGATTCATATCTATAAATGAGATAGGGGAGAATGTTATTCAGAAGTATCACTCACAGAAAATCGCACAAAAAATAGTTCTACAAGTCATTACAGTGTGAAATTGCTTCTGAAGAGTATGATTTCCAATTCTTCCGTCCTCCCTGATGATCTTAGAATAGCGAAATAGATTTTTGTCGACCAAAATGTATTGGAGGCCTAGTGAAAGAGATAAAATTCACGAATCAATAAAATGAGCGATTTGCTGTGAGTGATACTTCTGAATAACATTCTCCCTGATCTCATTTATAGATATGAATCTCCAATGGAAACTGGACATTTAATGAATAATCAACTATCTGAATGAAAATGCAAATTTTCACTTTCAGATTTTTCCAATCAAATTAGGTTTCTTTTCACAATATCTATCAGATGAAGTTCAATGTCCAGCGTGGCTTTTGCCGGGGAAGTAGTTGTTTTCTGTTAGATATTACAAAAAAGTTACTTCAATTTATCGTAGGTTTTTTCCATTTCCAAAGGAGTCATGCTTTGGTTCAATTTTCAATTGAGAATGTTTCTCTTTACAACATGAATCCCTTCCAAGAGAGGTTATCTTGTACGATGGAAAATAGCGACTAGTTTGTCTTCAGTCGCAGATGATTCCACAACTGACTTTATGAACATCCTGTTCATATTTTCAAGAAAATCAACATTGCATCAGTAATTCCACCAATAATTTCTTATTACCTAAAAGTTTATCAACAAGTTGAAAAATAGAGATAAAGCTTCTAAAAATATGAGCGATGGCTCACTGATTCGGAATGACTACTAGAAAAATGAGTTTTAAGGATTTCACCTCACTTAAAAAATTGCGATTGTTTTTAACAAAATAAGATAAAAAACTATTAATATTTGAGAAATTTAAAAAAATGTTCCGTGAAGAGGAGTAAATTTCCAATAAAAATGTCAAGACTCCCGAACCTCTATCTCCATTATTTAAAATTTTAATTTAACGCTGAATATATATTTGGGCAATCAGCTCAACCTGCCTGCCTGAATTATTGTTGTATGCTCTTAAGGTAAACTTTCAACTATCCAAATTCAGCATACCAATGTTTTTTGTTAAGTAGTTTGTGACTGTCTGAAATGCGTATTTCACGTTCTTTTTGCTGTGAACCTCTATCAGGACAAGTGATTGAGAGCATCGTGAAAGTTAACAGTGGATGAACTCTGAATATTTTTCCATTATCAAAATATTTTGTTATAGATGATTTATTGGTTTAGGATTCGGTCATTCTTTTAGGTAAGAAAATTAGTGGTTCAATAATGTGAGGCTTATATTCAAAATGAAACATTCTTTTAGCTGCAAGATAGTAATTTTTCCTTGAGTGTCAAACGACCAGCACATATTTTGCATTAAACTTGGTTCTTCAGAAAGCGTTGACTTTTCATTTCGGACAAAGGATCAGCAGATCCCACACGAGTTTCACCTCACACGATCACACGATAAACGTTTATAAAAGTTTATTACTTTGTTCATTATAATTTTTTATAAGTAAAGAAAAATTAAATATCCAAAAATTGTTTTTTTAAATAACTTTTTTTTGACGAATGTTTTATTATTGCTGTTTTTACATCTAACAATGTCAGTAATTTATATTGGTTGCGATTTTTTAATGTCATATTTCCGTAATGCTGTTCTGGAAAACCAATGATTTAAAAAAATATTTTTTTCTGTGACGGGAAAAAAATTTGACATTTTATCTCTGTTGCCAGGTAACAAAATATAACTTTTCATGAAATTACTTTTTTCCCCGGGAAAAAAGTGAGTACTTTTTTCCCGGACATGTTCACACATAGATAAAGGAAGATACTTAAGTTTAGATTATTTTATTGAACATAAGTTACATTTCCTTTGTATTAAAAGTACAATTATTGAATGTGCATTGCATGAATGACATGTTCTTTGAACTATTCGGTACAACAGTCGGATTTTCTTGTGTTGAAATAATATTTTTTTCTGACATGGACACAACTGCCGTTGATGTACCTGGTCGCAAATCGGGTGTTATTTCAGCACTCCACACGTTCTGAACACTTTATTAGCAATTTCTGTCCTGTGTGCCACTGATTCATCAACATAGCCCTCAGCAACCGTTGATGCCTTCCAACCGCCATGTTTCTTTAGTGTCATCAAATCTCCCTTAGATTCAACTGAAAGTGTAGCAGACGATCTTCGAAATGAATGACCTGTATATGAGCTAGCATTTTCAAGTAGGAGAAAATTAGCTACTGTATCAGGTACCTTATAAAACTGATTTTTACCCACAACCTGATTGATTCACTTTCCATTGCGATATGCATAAAACAGGCGGCGATCCTTTGCTGCTGCTGGACGAAGGGCTATGTACATTCGGTAAAATTTAATATATTATTCAGTCACTACAAATCCTCTGTTTACATCGTTCTTTGTTTGCTTCAGTTTCACAACTAATAACTTTCCCGAATCTTTGATATCTTCTAATGTTACCTGGCTGATTTCACAAATTCTATAGGCTCCTGCAATCCCAAATACAACAACAACAACCTTGACCATTAAATAAACTTCATCGGGTGCATTATTTAAAAAATCACTAATTTGTGTACTCGTAAAAATCGCAGCTTTCTTGGGCGTGTAACCTTTCCCATTTTGTTTCAGAAATGTAATCAGCTTGAAATATTTTGAAATGTCTACATTATTATTGGATTGTAACATGCTTTTAATCATTGAATAATTCGACCACACTGTTGATGGCTTTTGTTGTTGTGCCAGTTCCGAAAAATAAGCCAATAACACCGTCTCCGAGAAAGAACTGCATGTCTTTCTCATCTTCCATTCCATAAATCTTGAATACGCGGTTTCGTAAATTTTCCGCGATTTAGCTGGCAATAATTTTCGTGACGCTACTTTCGCTGCTTCTACCAACTCCGGTGGAGTCAGAGAAAACTCGGAATCAGACATTTTTCAACTTTATATTATTCAAAATAACTATTAAACAATTACTGAGTTCGCAATTTTCAAATCAAATCACAGAATTAAAATGACAGATGTTTGATTACTTTGAAGTTTTCCTTAGCAACGCTGGTCTAATGTCGCTATACGTACAACAGCTTACTAGTTTAAAAATTAAAATTTTATATCGATAATATTCTGACTTCAATATATTGTGATAATATATTTTTCTCACTATTGAATCGTCGTTTTTCCCGCCACAGAAAAAAATAGTGTAGGTATTATAAACGGGAAAAATATTAGATTTTGGCTCTTGGTTTTTTGTCTCCCTCCGCTTCGCGTCGGGAGACAACACAACCTCGAGCTAAAATCTAATACTTTTTTCCCTTGTATAATAAATAACAATTTTTCTTAAATAAATTTTTTGATTGTTTAAAATCGTTACTTTTTTATATTGCTTGAATAATTAGTTAGGAAATTATTTCCTTCTCAAATATCATAATTTGTACGTCTCGATAGGTAAACAAGTATAAAAATTTTCTTTATAATTTCATTGTTTGTAACTTAACAATTTGTCATAAACAAATTCTGACAACGGTTTAATTTTTTCAGGAACTAAAAAAATTACTATAACAGCCATATATAAATTAAAAATAATATTGAAAAGTGTTATGCAACAAAACAGAAAAAATATTTCACCCGATTTGGCTCTTTTTGTAATTTTTTAGTTCCAGTAAAAAAAAACCGTTGTCAGAATTTGTTTATAACAAATTGTTAAGTTAATAAACAATGGACTTATTTATGAAGAATTTTTTTTGTTCACCTTTTGAGAAGTACAAATTATGATTTTTAAGAAGGAAATAATTTCCTAACTAATTATTTAAACAGTCTAAATGTAAAAAAAAATATAATAAACAATCAATAATTTATTCAAGAAAAAAACACAGTTAGTTGGATCATTGTTTTTCAGGACAGCATTATGGAAATAGATTTTTTCCTCAAATATAATATTTGTTGATTTGTTTTCAACTAAAATATAAACAAATGACGTCAAAAAATAGTAACCAGTATTATTTACTGCCATTGTTAGATATAGAAACAGCTATAATAAAACATTCGTAAAAAAATATTCAATATTTTTTGGATTTTTAATTTTTCTTTAGTCATACAAATTATAATAAACAAAATAATAAATTTTTATAAACTTTTATCGTTTGATCTTGTTAAGTAGGTATATTAGAAGGGCTCCAGGAAGCCAACAATTCATAGGTAAATTATTTAGACTTTTACGTCGTTATTTATGAAAACGGAGACTGGAAAAAAATTTGTTAATTAATAATAATATAACTTTTTGAATAATAGACATATTCAGGAAAGAGCTCAAGCCTGGTTTTAAAGAGATTCAATTTCAACTTGAAATGATGGTAATACCAAGGTTATTCATCTACTTTTCAGACGCACTTACCTTCGAAATACCGGCAAGTTGGGCAGCATTCACATGGATCTTTGTAATAAATTGCCTGACTGCCGCAATCCTCAGGAGTGTCGCAATCCTCAGGATTGCAACCTACGAGAAGGCATTCTTCTTCAGCTTTCGCAACAGTAGCACACATTAAAAATAATACTGGTAAAATAAACTTCATTTTGATATGTTGACTTGCAGATAGACGCACAAACTAATGTTGGATTTGTTGATATTTATTGCGATCTGAAATAAGAGAATCACTTATTTTCTACTTACATTCTCATTAATTTTCCTCCACTAATGAGACTTTGTTGTCAGGCTCATTGTTTATTGATGCGTAGGTACCTATATATTGTGATTTGAGGTAGAAACCCATTATTATTTACTTATTTTCTCATTGATTTTCTTTTAGAGAGTCTTTTCGTTATCGAATGTAGATTGTCGATAGTTATTTTCCGCTATTGCACAGTGGGCTCCCAAAGGACATTTTTGCCCAAAAGTAATTGAGGCACAACAATCATCTGTTTTTATAATAACGGGTAAAAAGTGGTTCATTTTTAATTTTATCAATTTATTTTCCGCACATAAAAGTTCAAAATTGATATTGTTAAAAAGAAAAAATTAACAGGCAAGGACCAGATGGAAAAAAAAATTAAACACGAAAACACTCAAAATGGTGAAATGTGGTTGAAAACGGTTTTTTACGATTTGCAACGAAACGTGACCTCTTAGCGAAAAATGTCCAATGAGAGAGTTTTGGCTAATAAAAAATGAAATTTTTATAAATTTTCGACATTAAAATACAAACAAACACCAAGACAATTGTTCGTGGAAGGGGTATTTTTTTTCGAAAAATGTACGAAAACTATTCGTCTTCCGAATTACGAATAAATCATGCTCATTCGACAACAAGAAAGAAATATTCTTACAAATTTTCATGTAAATTAAATCATTTATAAGCGAGAAAAAATTTGAGGTTGTGTCGAAATGTGTTGGATACAAAAGTTTTCGATTTTTTCATTATCAAAAACTTTTCCATTGAACATTTTCCGTTAAGAGGTCTTCAACCCTTAAACTGCATCTCCATTTCACCATTTTCAATGTTTTCGTGTTTAAATAATTTTTTCCCTAAAGTTGGAACCTCAACAACATTCTCTACCTGGTCCTTGCCTGGTACTTTTTTCTCATTTTAAGTTTAAATCAAATTCGTTTTGGCACCAGCCTAATAAATCATAGGCGCACGTTATTTTAGCAATTTTCATTAAAAAATAGAAAACGCAATAGTTTTATGTTTTTTGTTGCTCCTGTGATAATATTGAACGCAATTACATTACAAGCATTTGTAAAACATCATTTACTAAATAATAGCCAGTGGCGTAGAATAATAACTGAACGAAATCATATTTTCAATTCGTTCATTAGATTTCCAGAGGAGAAATTGACAAAATAAATATCACAAATTGAGGTAGAATAAAAATTTATTATTATTAGAAAAATTGTCAAATTGTCATTCATTTTCCGAATCAGAAGATTCATTCAAAAGAGGGGCCCTTGAATAAACCTGGTGCCTCCGAAGTTCTTTATTTATGAACTATCACTAAAATTTCAGCCCAAGGTCGATTCGGCAAAATTTGGGATTGTTTGTATCAAGAAAAAATCGTATCAAATCACTTGATGAACGTGCCGGGCAGTTTTTTAGGTTAGAAAGTCTCTATCGTAGTTAGATATGGAACAACCTACAAAAGATAGCCCAAAAGTGATTATTTTTTGTTTTTGCTGGCAATGTGCAATGAAATAAGACAATATGAGCGAAAACGAAGCGAAAGAGCTGTAAAATGTCAAAATCTCAAGCGTTCTCAGTACGGTTTGGAACCGATCTGAATTCTGTCGTGAATACCCTTCAGAATAGGAATCCAAAAAACGGCATGTTTGAGAATAAATTATTAAATGTCGTACAAACGCAAATTATTGCAGAGATTTTTTTCACAGTAGTAATCCTGGAAGTCCATAGTTTCAAAATAGATCCAACTCCAAGTGGAGGTTTGTGGAGAATAAAAGTGTTACTATTGTTCAAATAGAAGTAAGGTTTTACTCCAAAATAATCAAAGTTAATGCTCATTTTTCAAGTTTCTACATTTCGAGAATACATTTGCTAGTTTCCAAATCATTTAGTCAATTTCGTTTATATAAACATTCCTGGAATGTACTTACCTTCCTCTCTTGAATTCATGTCAAACTCAATTCACTGTAAAAATAAAAAATATTTTGTTTTCTGTTTCTTGCATTTCTAGGCCTACTAAGTAGATCATTTATTTCAAGTTGAGACTAAATCTACTTGCAATAGGAGCATTTCACATTGACTAATTTTTGCCAAAAATTCACTGTGTATTGGTTTGGATGAAAATTTTATTTCAAAATTGGTATTACGAGGGCGGGTTGAAAAATAATCGACCTAGACAAAAAAGCACATTTTTCTTTATATATGAAGAGAGTTTGCTTGTATTATTGACTCTACAACCCCTTACACAAGTCGTACTGACTAACCCTCTGAGATCTATATATGGTGAAATAGGGAAGCCAATAGCTTTTGAAGGCCTTCGGGATTGGTATTTATTATTATTGTTTTTGAAAAGCTATGCGGGGCCAGCGTATCAAAATCCGAGTAGTCGGAGCCGGTTGCAAATTGTATTCTGACCTAGTGGCACTAAATTTTATCATTCTACTCTTTAAAGAAATAATACCAACTCGGGTTAGCGACTATGAGGGTGGTTACTTGCTTTGTTGCTTAGTATGGGGTTGAACCAAAGAATTCGTGACACATTAAAAAAAGTTTTAAAAAAATGTTTCAAATTGTTTTTTCCGTTCGAACTGTCCAGGCACATTCCATACGTGTTTACAAGTTGTTTTCAACAGCAGTGAGGTCCAGTTACAGGAAATTCGTTACAATAACTTAGCCCACTCATTCGCGAACATTACTCGTCTTGATAACTATACCAAGTCATGTAGCTACAGCCGACATATCATTTTCTAAATTAATATCAATTAAGAATTAGATAGAATAAGGTATGTGGGCGGACGGAGCCATAAGCATGTAGGTCTCTCAATCGAGCCCGTTATGCACCCACTACTGCTAGTAAATGGTTCAGTATTGAAGGTAGCCTATCTCGCGAGCGAAAGAGACCAGCCTTCTAAACGATACCTCCCTCACACTCTCCGGGTTCAGTACGATGCTCCCGAGGTGTACTTCCCATATTGCTGCCACTGCTGGGCATTCCGTGAGGATATGGGTGACTGACTCCCTATCCTCCAAGCACCACCTGCATTCGGTATTATACGTGATACCTGAAATGTTGAGGTGCATGTTAAGATGGCAGTGTCCCGTCAGGAGCCCTATCACTAATCTAATTTCCTTTCTGCTCGGAACGGAGTCTTGGTCCTCCCAGTAGAAGGGCCTCCGATGTGGAGTTTCGATTGCCTCATGCCCGGTGCATCTTTCCATGTATCCTGGAATTTTATTTCCAGGATTTCCTTAATGGGTGAGACGCTTTTCGCACCTTGTCTGGCAATATAATCATCCTGTTTGTTTTCAGGTACTCCGAAATGACCAGGGACCCAAAGTAGCTTTACTTTATTGGCGGCAGATAGCATTTGCAGATCATCGATGTATTCAGACTCCAGCAATGAAGTGACTCTATATGATGTGAGAGTCTTGATCGCCGCTTGGATATCGGTGCATATCGTGATTTGCTGGCTGCAGTAGCCTCTGTTGAGATTTTCTCATACACAGGCGAGTCTGGCAAACATTGCTGCCTTAATTTCAGTAGCAAAAGTTCCTAGAGCGTAACAGAGTTCTGCTTTCGGAGATTGCCCGTATATCCGGCACCGGCTGACTTACCCATCCTGGAGCCATCTGTGTAACAGATGATCCCCTTAGTGGGAATCAGGCGGTGCCCGATCCGCTCCCAGTCCTCTCTTTTGGGAATGACTGACTGCAGCCTCTTATCGTATGGTAGGTAACGAACTGTCACCCGGCATTTCAAGAAGGGGAAAATCCCTTACCGTTTGATTCCATAATCGAGAATGTCCATACATTCCCTCGCTCCGCCTTAGGTTAGACCTTCTTAGGCGAGTTACGGCTTTGCGTGCCTCATGTTCGATAAGGAGGTACACGGGGGACAGTCCTATGAGCGTCTCCAGCGCCCTGGTAGGTGCCGTCCTCATTGCACTTGTTATCGCAAGAAAGGCAAGTCTTTGTACCCTATCTAATTGGGTTTTCGACTTGCCAGATGCTGCACCTTGCCACCACACGATGGCCTCGAACGTAATCATTGGGCGTATGAGAGTTGTGTAGATACAATATAGAATCTTGGGGCTGAGCCACGTACTACCACGTACTACCAAATGCCCTTGTGCATGCCCAGAAAGCAGCTGTGGCTTTCTGAACTTTATGATCAATATGCTCGTTACAGTTTAGCTTGGAGAAGGATGACTCCAAGGTACTTGACTGAGCCTTTGTATTGCATGGACCTTCCAGTGAGTTAAGTGAGTGGGAGGTCCCCTGGTTTGCGTTTTCTGGAAAAGAGAACCAGTTCCGCCTTTTCAGGGTTTACACTGAGTCCCACCGAACGGCACCATTCAACCACCACGTTGAGAGCCCTTTGTATCGTGCCCCTCATGATGCCGGACCCCTGGTCATAGATCAGATTGACAATGTCGCTAGCGTAGGCCTGAGTGTAGTAACCCAGATCTTTTATTTTTACTAGGAGGCCATACACCACGAGGTACCAAAGTAAAGTGGATAAGACTCCTCCCTACGGACAGCCCCTCATGGGAATGGCCTCGCTGGAGCTACTTATAAGAGTTGCTCTGGGTAGTCTTTGGCGTGGCGTGACAGCACTGAGGATTGCTTACGATCTAGAATGGGGGAGAAAATCTTGCAATCACTTTTATAAAGAATCAGAAGTTTTGAAACAGCTGGATATTGAAGATCTTATTACTGAATTTGCCAAAAATAAATGAAGTAAAATTGTTATAAGGCATTTTCGTTATTTTCCATATATTAACGGGTGTTTACATGTTGTAGACGATGATGCAAAGGTCACTTCGGACTTCCATCGTCTTAAAAAACTTACATGTCACTAAGTCAGTATTGACTTTAACCAGATTGAAGCAATTGAAATATGGTGAAATATGCGATTTCAATGTTTCATTAAGACGAAATAATCAAGTTGTATCATCGTCTAAAACATTAGAACAAATATAGGGAACATAATTTGGTATTTCCAAAAAAATATGAACAAGTATTTAATGAATTAAGTAGCAGTCTGAATATATCGTCAATTCTATTTGAGTTTTTATTTTTCAAGGATTTTATTTCAAATTATTATACCTATACCTATTAAAAAACACGACAAATCTGAATATATTTTTTCTGACTGAGACTGACTTTTCAATAATTTGGAATGTTTTAGAACTTTAATAATGTAAGTAACTTAATTCTATAAGTTATTCTATTGCTACATTGTGAAATAAAAATTCCAATATTACATTTTTGTGTAAAAATTCCAATATTACATTTTTGTGTGTGTGCTTATATTGTTCACCTTAAATAAAAATATGTATCAGCAGGTCTAAAGAGTTTCCGGTATTTTTAAAGTTGAACATTGAACTGAGGGGGATTGGGTGGTAATTTTGGCTTAAAACATATAGGGTACAGGCCAATGATAGTTTCGCACGAAAGTACTTGACGCGTCCCTGAACAAAATCAACCAACTATAGGAAATACAAAGAATATTGAATATAAAAAAAAATAAGTTAGAAAACTTTTTTTTGAGACACCCAAGAAAGAAAATGAAATTGTCAGAAAATAAAATCAAACTACTTGAGGATTGCTATTACTAGAAAATATTATACTTTATTATATTTCAAGTGACAGTTTCATTACTAAATACACATATTGAATTATGTCACTTATAACAGAATGAATTTGCGGCCACCAGCCCAACAAGAATATTGTATTCTTTATCCATATTCATCCTCATCTGAAACAAAAGGGTCAATGAGTATATTGAGATTACAAAACTTGAACCACTCGTCACAATTACATATCTGGTTGGGTTTTGAGCTTACGAGTTATTTGACATTTAATAATTCACCAAGGCATATTCGCATTGAATATTCTACCAAATCATCCATACTAAATTATAACTATTCGCTGAATGTTTTGAGGCTATTATTTCTTCAATAATATTTCACCAATACTATTTTCAAAGTGTCCATACAATATTGGACCAATATCGCAAAATGTTCACATTCTATTTCTCACCAATATAACGTTTGCTAATTTTGCCAAAATTTTCACAATATTGTACCAGTGATATTGTACCAATATCGCTGAATATTTTGAGGTCAATATTGCTTCGAGAATATTTCGTCAATATTATTGAAGTAATATTGGACCAATAACGCCTATGCTCACATATTTTTTCGCCAATATTGCGTTCCAAATATTTTGCCATTATGTTCACAATATTGTATCATTGTTGATTTTATTGAAGATATGGACAGGATGTTCATAAAGTCAGTTGTGGAATCATCTGCGACTGCTAGACGAACTTCAGTCGCTATTTTCCATCGTACAAGATAACCTCTCTTGGAAGGGATTCATGTTGAAAAGGGAAACATTCTTAATTGAAAATAGAACCAAAAAACATGACTCCTCTGGAAATGAAAAAACCTACTATAAATTGAAGTTACTTTACAAAAAAAATGTATTTTTTGGTGAATGAGCATGATTGATTTTTTCGCAATTCAGACGAGTTAGGTTGAGTACCATTTTCGAAAAAAATACCCTTCTCTTCCACAAACAATTGTCTTGATGTTTTTTTGTATTTCGAAGGTCAATAAGTGATTACTTCAATTGTTGAAATGTCTACTTGAAAATGGTCTATGTAACTTGGTGATCGTTAAATCGCTTAAAATTGAGAAAAACCGACAAGTCTCTCTGAATCATGATTTTCTCAATATTTCCAATGATTTTCAATAGTTGTAGCAAATAATAAAAATGATGATGATTATTAAATTAATTTTATATTGTAATCATGTATTCCAATACCTATTTTATTACAAATAATTTAATATAAACTACTTTTTTTATAAAAATAATGAAGAAAGTCGAAAATCATCGAAAATATTGAGAAAATCATGATTCAGAGAGAATTTTTCTCAATTTTAAGCGGTTTAACGATCACAAACCACCACAAGAAGATATTTCAACAATTACAATGGTCACTTACAGATATCGTTGTTCGTGGAAGATGAGGGAATTTTTTTCGAATAATGTAAATAACTCAAAAACTCGAAAAAATTATGATTACTCGACGCAAAAAAGACATATATCTACGAATTTTCATCTGAAATGAATAGTTTAAAACTCGAGAAAAAAATTAAAAAACTAAAAAATCGGTTTTTCCAACGGAGGCGATACATGACTTACAGTAAAATCAGTTTTTTGCCAATTTGACAGTTAATTTGAAAAAGTGTAGAATAAATTATAATGTTCAATTTTTTTATTATCTGCAACTTTTTATTGAACATATTTCGCTAGGAATTTACATTTCGCCGCAAATCGCAAAAAACCCGTTTTCAACCCCTGAACTGCATCCCCATTACACTATTTTGAGTATTTTCGTGTTTAAATCCTTTTTTCCCTTAAAGTTGGAACCACAACAACATTCTCCAGCTGGTCCTTGCCTGTTACTTTTTTTATATAGTTATTGAATTTTATTCTTTTTTACAACTAATGAAAATCATTGAAAATATTGAGAGAATCATGCTTCAGAAAGACTTGTTTTTCTCAATTTTAAGCGGTTTAACGATCAATAAACCACCAAGTTACATAGACCATATGAAAGTAGACATTTCAACAATTAAAATGATCACTTATAGAGACCTTCGAAATACAAAAAAAAACTAGTACAATTGTTCGTGGAAGTTAAGGGTATTTTTTTCGTAAAACATACATAACTCGAAAACGAGTTGTCTTCTGATGTAAAAAAATCATTCTCATTCAACACCAAAAAAGACAGATTTGTTGGGATTGACCCTTATTTCACTCGACATTAGAGTATAACATCCTGAGTTAATGATGTTATTGTGACAAGTAGTTTTTCGACATTGTCATATGTAAAAATATAGTTGCTGTTTCGTAGTAATGAAGTATTTGAGTATATTACACCTTAGTCCATTTTCATTAGACCTTCCTGGCCTTCTAATAATATTCCTACTAGTTTTCATGTGAATTAAATCATTTATTCGAGAGAAAAAAAGTAAATACTGAAAAATCGGTTTTTCGCCATTTTGACGGATAATTTGAGGTTATTTCGAAAAGTGTTGAATACAAAAGTTTTTGATTATTTTATTATCTACAACTTTTCCATTGAACTTTTTCGCTAGAGGTCATGTTTCACCGCAAATCGCAAAACACCGTTTTCAACCCCTAAACTGCGTACCCATTTCACAATTTTGAGTGTTTTCGTGTTTAATTTTTATTTCCTCAAAGTTGGAACTTCAACAACATTTTCCACCTGGTCCTTGCATTCCTTTTTTTTCTTATTTTAAGCGTTTAGAATTCGTTTTGTTACTCGTTTCATAAATATTCATCAGTGGCCGTCTGGTTTATTATTTCATTGGCCAATAACATCCATAATGATAACTTACCGTTAAAATGTACACACGGGGCAACATCCGCATGGACCAGCCCCTGTGTTAAAAAGAACTTGTCCGGGAACACAGCCAACTGGTGGACAAACTATATCGGCCCTCTCACAAATATCAGGAGGACAATCCTTAGAACATGTACGCCATTTCACTCCTGAAATCGCAAATACGATGAGTAATAATAAGCGAGTCATTTTTGCATTTAAAATAAAGAACGAGGAAACATTTCCAACGGTTTCATACATGGAAAATTACGACAAAAAATATGTCTGCAGCTGGGCTCGCTCCCTCCCGTCTTTTCAAAAAAAGTTGCCAAAACTTGCGAAAAGAAAAGCGGAAAAATCCGTAAAAATAGTGAAAAATATCTAACCATCGAATAATATAGTTTAGGAATATAGCTACATTGAGAATGTGTAGAAAATTGGAAAATTTCATGATTGTGTCGAACAATGAAAATTATGACGAAATAAAATATTGTTCAGGGTGCTCAGACCCCCATAAAGTAGCGAAAACTCATATGGTCACGGTACTGCTGAATGAAGAATGTTACCTATAATATTATGCTGGGCTTGCACAATACACAAAATGCAGGGTAATACTGTTGACCATGCCGTTGTCAATCTAGACCCAAAGCTCTTCGCTGATAGCCAAGCATATGTGACTTTAAGTATGGTTAAGCCACTGGAACGTCTCCTCTTCGAAGAATTAGAATGTAGTAATATAATTAGTTGATTTGTTCCTCATTTCTACCTAAAGAGCATCTACAAGTAATGGTTATGATTCTTTTTTCAACATGTTCGGTCTCGGTCCATTCTTCTCAATATCACATACGTAACATCTACAAGCAATAAATAAAATAATTACAACCAAACACAGTAACCGAAAAAAAAAACGGTAGATGACTAATATTTCAAGTAAGAACACTGCAATCCATTATGTACAGTTGCGGCCAATAAAAAATGGAATAACTCTTATAGCAGATTTTTGTTTATTTCTAGCTACTTGAATTTGTGTTATGAATATGTCACATGGCAACATTGAATATTTGACATCTATCAAACAATTCCAAATTAGGAAGTAATCATGCCGCATATATATGCAGTGACGAAAGGTGGAATAATCGCAAAAATAGACAACTGTCCCCTTTTTTTTTGGCCGCAACCGTACATTATAAATTACCACCTCAGTTTGCCATACGGCTTCTGTTCAAAAATCAAAGCAAACAACTATTTGGAGATTATCAAACAATTCAAGTAATAGACTTATAGTCATAAACCCAAATGAAATAACCGTTTTTCGGTATAAAAATCTTGTCGATAGTTAAGCTATACTTATTGAAGAAGGCATTATTAGATGCTTTGCAAAAGTTTGGCGTAGAGTGTATGTAGATAATTGTTTATCAAACACAATAATTTGCCTTAATTAGGTTAAGCACTATGTGAACCTGTGAACTGTAAATAGTCTTCTTCTCTTCTTTTCTCCTATTTCAAATGTTGTATATACTTCATAAAATGACTGTACCAATACATTGCAATTTTTTAATGGAAATGAATACATGATGATGATAAGTATACGTTTTGATGTCGAGTTTTTCAATTTCAAATGTTTTTTTCGATGTTGGTCACCCTGTATAATAAGGGATATAACTTTATTGTTTTGTCTGTGTTTGAATACGAGTGGATTTCAACATTTCTAATAACTTTCAAATCTAGTCAATTTCGAGAAAAAATTAATATAATTTCAAATTGAGCAGTTTCACTTCCTTGAATAACTTACTCTAAACGAATGAATTTTCGATTTTCTATTATTACTATCAGCGATATGCTTTAGAAACTTTGTGAACGAGTTACCAGTATATTAAATATTATATTGCAGTACGTAACTCATTTGAGGGTTTTGATTACTAACTTTTATCATTTCATTCCATTCGTTCCTTGTAATTACTCAAACCATTGAGTGTTGGTGTACACTGTACACATGTGGATATTACTGACCCTTGATTCGAGAAGATTTTTGGTTTGAAAAGCATGACAATAGAATAAATAATAATGTTTCTATGGAAAATATCATAACAATGCATTTTCGAGTAAACAACTTTGCTGCCCTCTAGCGGTTCTCCTAATGATACGATCCTCTAACTTGTTAAAATTGTGTAGGGTGTTGAACCGAACAAAGTATCAAAAAATCAAATTTTACCGAAAGCCAATTTTATAAGGTTTTGTGCCCTGTCCTTGTCGAACGAAAAAATGCAAAATTGTTTTTTTCTTTAATTTAACAAAGTTGGCAAATTTTATATGTTTTCTAGGAAATTACTACCCTCATTTCCGACCAGCTCAAAAATCTTTAGCATTATTTCCATAATCAATTCATTTGCAAAAAAATTTCTAAACAAAAATAATATGTTGCCGTCATCAGCGGAGGTCGCAAAGTTTCGGCGAGACTAATGACATGATAGAAACGTTTCTTTGCATTTTTTCGGCCGTTGATAACAAAAGTATGAACAACGAATTTATTCACTCTGATGCCAAACTTGGGGAACGATAAGGATACTTTCTTTGTTTTCGTCATTATGCGACTCTTTTGCATTATTTCTTTTAAAAATAACCAGAATTGTTTATAATTTACATTTTCAACAATTTTTATTGTTTCATTTGGCACTAAAATACAATTTTTGTGAAAGTTTGCATTGTTTTGCTATTTTTTACCCATTTTTGTGATTGGCACATAATGAAAAAGTGACAAAGTGCTTAAAATGTTCTTCAAGAACCATTGATTTTGGGTCATCAGATATTTTTTCGTGTAAAATGTTTATATCAACTATCCGTTGTGATTTACCTTCAAATATTTACATACTTTGTAATAATTAAGAAACAATAACAAGTAGTAATTATGCGAGAATGGTTTTACGTCAGCCGAATTTTTTAGATTGGAAATGTCCATAAAACATTTTGATAGAAAATGGGAATTTCCGAAATATATCAACATCGTACCTAATTAACATATACAGCCCCTGAAATGGTTATAATATATACAAAATGTCCTGGTAGGACAGCTCATTATCGTATACAATAGCAATATTTGGGTCGAAAATCCATCAGAAAATAACTGCTTTCCTGGCTAATACCACGACGAACGTTGAATTACATCTGGTGAATTTCCGTGCAGAGTTCCTACAAGGCTTTCTCTGCAATTGCTTGTTGCATGGAAATGTTCATCAAAACACTTGGATCACCTATGGATCGATTTCGGGGTAGTGCCCCTCTCATCAGTACAGGGTAGGTCTATGCAGACAATAACTACTACCTGCATTTTAATGCCGTGATTCTGCTTCCGGAATGATAATTCACGTCATTTTACTGATCTGTTATTTCCATTCTAGTTACTGTGATTGGTTCTGAAGCTGTCACTTGTCATTCAAAAGAAACGAAAATAATGGAGCTAATGTCTGCAACAAATGATTCGGTGGAGGGCTGATGAGGTTGGGATGGCGCTTGTAGTTTAGATTTAACTAACCTGCAGGCACTGTTACAGCTTTTGCCTTGAAATGGGAGCGAATCATTTTCTGCAGACATAAGTTGTTGCCTGCATAGACCTGCCCTCTGAAGAGGCTGACAAAATAGTCAGTGATATGGGGAAAGATGGAGTTATTGAACCATCCGACAGTCCATGGTCCTCTCCAGTCGTGCTGGTGAAGAAGAAAGATGGATCAACACGCTTTTGCGTAGACTATCGTCAACTGAACAACGTGACAAAGAATGACAGTTACTCTCTTCCGAGAATAGATGACTCACTAGACACGTTGGCCGGCTCCACGATATTGTCGACCCTTGATCTGGCAGGTAGATACTGGCAGGTGAATACTGGAGACAGTTCTGAAAGGACTCTCATGGAGGATGTATCTGGTATATCTTGAAAACATTATTGTAGTTGGCAGATCGTTCGAAGACCACGTAAAAAACTTGGAGGAGGTATTTCTGCGACTAAGAAACTCTGGATTGGAGCTGAGCCCCAAAAAGAAAGTACGTTCCAAAAAGAAGTAGCGGATGACGAGAAGATCAAAGCAGTGAAGGAGTGGCCTTTTCCGAAAGACATACACCAACTACGTAGTTTCCTTGGTTTGTGCACATACTATCACCGATATGTGCTGGGGTTTGCAAACATCGCTAAACCACTGACCAGGCTCACGGAAGGTCAAACAAAGTTCCAATGGTCCGAAGAATGCCAAGACGCATTCAGGAAGCTGAAAGGGGCATTGAACAACGCACCAATTCTAAGTAATTCTCTTCCGACAGGAAAATTCATTTTGGACACGGACGCCAGCAACGTGGGGCTAGGAGCTGTCTTGTCCCAGATCCAGAATCGGCAGGAGATTGTCGTTCGATACTTCTCTCAGTGAACCGGAGCGTAACTACTGTGTCACCAGGCGAGAGCTGTTGGACCTTAAATGGCTTCTACAGTTCAAAATCCCCGAGCGCTAAGTAGCACGTTGGATCGAAAGACTCCAAGAATTCGATTTCGAGATCGAACATCGAGCAGGGAGTGGCCACAAGAACGCAGACGACTGCTCAGAGTGTCGACGAGCAGAAGAGAAGGAATCAGCGATTTGTAGAACTACGGCAGTTGACAACAACTGGAATGACAACGGGGTCCAGAAAGACCAAGAAAAAGACCCAGATCTTGTTTTAGTCATCGGCTGGAAAAAGAGTAATCGAAGACCATCATGCAAGGAAATCGTAAGTTATTCTCCAGCAGTCAAATCCTACTGGGCCCAATGGAATTCTCTTACCCTGGACAATGTGGTCCTGAAACGTGTATTGGAATCCGAAGATGGTGGGGAAGACAGAAGACAGGAAGTACTCCGAGAGATCCATAATGGAGTTGCTGGAGGACATCTGGAAGTTACGATGACCCTGCAGAAAGTAAGGCAACGGTTTTACTGGGCTAATTGTCAAGCTGATGTCATTGACTGGTGCAGAAAGTGTGCTATTTGCGCTGCCAGCAATGGACCTCGGACACGACCCATGTGTCCGATGCGTCAGTATAACGTAGGTAGTCAGTTCGAGAGAATCGCCATTGACATCGCCGTCGCGTTCCCCGTATCAGACCACGGAAATAAATACATCCTTGTGGAAACGGACTATTTCAGCAAGTGGGCCAAAGCCTATGCCCTGCCCAACCAGAAAGCCATCACTCTCGCGGGCGTCTTGGTGAACAAGACTATCAATCGCCACCTGTCCAAGGTTTTCTCTGACCATCAAAGAGACTGGGACCAGTATCTCCATATGAACTAAAAGCTACACCAGCATATATGGCACACTCCAAAAAAAACTATTACATAATTTTGTACACATTTATTACAAATTTGCGTCCCAATCAAAAAATTTTTTACAGCCCCCATTTTCCAGGAAATGGGCGTGGGCTAACTTTTAAGTAAAACTGCACCACGCATTCTGTATTTTTGAAATTTTGATGTTCAAAATGTTGCTAAAATTTCTTACACATTTATTACAAACCATTGACGTATTGAAAATTCCAAAATTTTCACCCCCTAGGGGTTAAATACCCCTTATTTATAGAAAATTCCCAAATAAATTGGATTCCACGTGGTCAGTACCAGAATTGATCACAAGATTGTTTATAATTTTTGTTCAAACAATCGAAATATTCAAAATTACAGAATGGACGGCCCCCAAGGGGAGAAACAACCCCAAAAGGGGTGAAACATCCCCAAAAGGGGTGAAACACCCCCAAAAGGGATGAAACACCACCAAACTTCTCAAAATTCCTATAACGTTATCCACAAAACTTAAAAAAAACTCATTAGAATGTAACGACGTGTTGAAAATTTCAGAATGATGATTTCCATGGGGTTGAACACCCCACACAACGCATAAACTTATTTCACTGCTTTGCAAAGTCAACGATTTCGGATTTTCGTATTATACCGTTGATGAAATGAATAACCTCTATTGACAGAGCATCAATAGACACCACATTTTTTTGAAAAATTGATCGTTGTTGCAAAAAATAATATACTGCTAGATACGACAGAACATTAGTATACGTCCATAGCTAGCTTTTTCTACATGGTCGGAAAACTGGAGAACACAAAGAAAATGTTTGAGGGAAAACGCTCCCTGTTTGGTTTTTAATATACTGGACTCGGATGACGCACAGGTAGCTAGAGCTGCCTCCGTGGTAACGTTAATTGTTGCCGTTAAAGACATGCTTCTACTACATGTATTTCATTGCGCATAGACTATATCAAAAGAGTGGCATGTATTAATGAATAGTTTTGTAACAATATTATAGGAAATCCAACGTGAACTATTTTTAATTAAGGATCATAATTCTTTACAGTATCCCACACGCTTCTACTGCGTATTTCTTGGTGCGCATGGATAATATCAACCATGGAAATTGACATTTTCAAGAGTGGGCTGTGTTAATAAATTTTTGTGTTGCAATATGATAGAAAATCCGACTTGATATGTATTTTGTTGATTATTAGAATTCTTTACATCAGGTCACACCCTTCCATGGCGTGTCTTTTGGTGCATATGGACTATATCAACCATAGAAATTGACAGTTTGAATAGTGGGCTGTGTTAATAGATTTTTGTGTTGCAATATGATAGAAAATCCGACTTGATATGAATTTTGTTGATTATTAGAATTCTTTACATCAGGTCACACCCTTCCATGGCGTGTCTTTTGGTGCACATGGACTATATCAACCATGGAAATTGACAGTTTGAAGAGTGGGCTGTGTTAATAAATTTTTGTGTTGTAATATGATAGAAAATACGACTTGAACTGTATTTTATTGAGTATTAGAATTCTTTACATTAGCTCACACCCTTTCACGGCGTGTCTCTTGGTGCACTCCGACTATATCAACCATGCTTATTGATGTTTTGAAGAGTGGGCAGTGTTTATAAATTTTTATGTTGCAAAATCATAGAAAATCTGACTTGCACTGTATGTCATGAAGTATTAAAATTATTTACAGTATCTCACTCGCTTCAACTACGAGTGTTCTGGTTCGCATGGATAATATCAACCATGGAAATTGACATTTTGAAGAGTGGGCTGTGTTAATAAATTTTTGTGTTTCAATATGATAGAAAATCCGACTTGATCTGTATTTTATTGAGTATTAGAATTCTTTACATCAGCTCACACCCTTCCATGGCGTGTCTTTTGGTGCACACGGACTATGTCAATCATGGCAATTGACAGTTTTGAAGAGTGGGCTCTGTTAATAAATTTTTATGTTGCAAAATGATAGAAAATCTGACTTGTACTGTATGTCGTGGAGTATTAAAATTAATTACAGTATCTCACACGCTTCTACTGCGTGTGTTTTGGTTCGCATGGATAATATCAACCATGGAAATTGACATTTTGAAGAGTAGGCTGTGTTAATAAATTTTTATGTTGCAAAATGATAGAAAATCTGACTTGCACTGTATGACATGGAGTATTAAAATTAATTACAGTATCTCACACGCTTCTACTGCGTGTGTTTTGGTTCGCATGGATAATAGCAACCATGGAAATTGACATTTTGAAGAGTGGGCTGTGTTAATAAATTTATATATTGCAAAATGATAGAAAATCTGACTTGCACTGTATGTCATGGAGTATTAAAATTAATTACAGTATCTCGCACGCTTCTACTGCGTATGTTTTGGTTTGCATGGATTATATCAACCATGGAAATTGACATTTTGAAGAGTGCGCTGTGTTAATAAATTTTTATGTTGCAAAATGATAGAAAATCTGACTTGCACTGTATGTCATGGAGTATTAAAATTAATTACAGTATCTCACACGCTTCTACTGCGTGTGTTTTGGTTCGCATGGATGATATCAACCATGGGAATTGACCTTTTGAAGAGTGGGCTGTGTTAATAAATTTTTATGTTGCAAAATGATAGAAAATCTGACTTGCACTGTATGTCATGGAGTATTAAAATTAATTACAGTATCTCACACGCTTCTACTGCGTGTGTTTTGGTTCGCATGGACAATATCAACCATGGAAATTAACATTTTGAAGAGTGGGCTGTGTTAATAAATTTTTATCTTGCAAAATGATAGAAAATCTGACTTGCACTGTATGTCATGGAGTATTAAAATTAATTACAGTATCTCACACGCTTCTACTGCGTGTGTTTTGGTTCGCATGGATAATATCAACCATGGAAATTGACATTTTCAAGAGTAGGCTGTGTTAATAAATTTTTATGTTGCAAAATGATAGAAAATCTGACTTGCACTGTATGTCATGGAGTATTAAAATTAATTACAGTATCTCACACGCTTCTACTGCGTGTGTTTTGGTTCGCATGGATAATATCAACCATGGAAATTGACATTTTCAAGAGTGGGCTGTGTTCATAAATTTTTGTGTTGCAATATGATAGAAAATCTGACTTGCACTGTATGTCATGGAGTATTAAAATTATTTACAGTATCTCACACGCTTCTACCGCGTGTGTTTTGGTTCGCAAAGAGTGGGCTGTGTTAATACAATTTTGTGTTGTAATATGATAGAAAATCCGACTTGAACTGTATTTTATTGAGTATTAGAATTCTTCATTAGCTCACATCCTTTCACGTCGTGTCTTTTGGTGCACACGGACTATATCAACAATGCTGATTGACATTTTGAAGATTGGGTAGTATTAATAAATCTTCATGTTGCAAAATCTTTTACAGTATCTCACACGCTTATATTGCATGTGTTTTGGTGCGCATGGATTAAACCAACCATGGAAAGTGATATTTTGAAAAGTAGGCTTTTGACGACACCTCTTTTGTTTTCATTATTTTCACTTTCTAATTTATTATACATATTAATGATAATTTGTTGAGGAAGCGTATGTCGCCGATTCTTAATACGGGATCGTCTATTCAGTAGCGATTCATTTTGTAACTCAAATGGTCTCCAAAGAGGTCTGTTTTCATTATTACCATCATTTACACGCGAATCATTAAATGGTCTCGAAATAATATTCCGATCACCTTCAACGCACGCCAAAAAGTCATAATGGAATAAACAAACAATGATGAAACAAAGACACACAAGAAGAAAGATTCATGAAATTAATACAGATCAAGGGTTCATAAATACAACTCTGTTAAAACTCCACATGAGCCAGTGCTCCTCAGATGTTTTTATAGTCCGGGAGGCGATTTAACAATGTGACGATGATGAGGGACCAATTGGCTTCAAATATATCCATATCCATATTTCATTAAGAGAACCCGAGCGTTAGCCATGCTGATTGAGTGATTGCAAATTGAAATACAAATACAGAAAACTTGTCCCTCAGTAAGGAACGCGCAGGTAGGTACATATGAATCGTATGATACGCTTTCGGATACGAAAATATTCAAAACGATATGCTAACTAAGCTTATGATTTGAGAGTTTGTAGTAATTGTGTGCATTTATTTCTCTATCTCTTGGTCAGAGAAACTTAGTTTATGATTGGATGACGAACACACTTTGTCAGATCTCGTATAAGATCCTGAGACAGCTATATCTCAACCCCAAAATTTTATCAATTAAAAACAAGAAACTTGAATTGTGCTGATACTGATTTTTTTATTAAATTTTTGTGGTTCAAAAATTCGAACTGAAATGATTCTTGGTGGTTTAAATCAGAAAACCTGAGCAAACATCATCTTCTTACCAATAGGCGAACCACTTTATCTGCAAAGACACTCCGCATAGATATTGAATTATATATTGCAAAGTTGCCATTCAAAGAGGCATCAGTATCGATAGGCGACTACATGCCTTGTTGTAAAACAAGTGTAAAATCAGTTTGCCTTGAGGCCAATTCCAATAAAAAAAACCCATTTGTTGCATACCTTTAGAAACACGCTGTATACAGGGTGTCCCGTAAATAATGGATAATATTTCAACTGCAAATAGGAGACAGTATGACCGTTCAGAAAATATATTTAAGTGTTATAGAAAGTCCTTCGATTTTCAAAACCATCCCACTCTTGAACATGTCAATTTCCTCAGTTGATATAGTCTATGCTCAATAAAATACATGTAGTAGAAGCATGTGGGATACTGTAAATAATTTTAATACTTCATGACATACAGTGCAAGTCAGATTTTCTATGATTCTGCAACATAAAAATTTATAAACACAGCCCACTCTTCAAAACATCAATAAGCATGGTTGATATAGTCCGAGTGCACCAAGAGACACGCCGTGAAAGGGTGTGAGCTAATGTAAAGAATTCTAATACTCAATAAAATACAGTTCAAGTCGTATTTTCTATCATATTACAACACAAAAATTTATTAACACAGCCCACTCTTCAAACTGTCAATTTCCATGGTTGATATAGTCCATGTGCACCAAAAGACACGCCATGGAAGGGTGTGACCTGATGTAAAGAATTCTAATAATCAACAAAATTCATATCAAGTCGGATTTTCTGTCATATTGCAACACAAAAGTTTATTAACACAGCCCACTCTTCAAACTGTCAATTTCCATGGTTGATATAGTCCATGTGCACCAAAAGACACGCCATGGAAGGGTGTGACCTGATGTAAAGAATTCTAATAATCAACAAAATACATATCAAGTCGGATTATCTATCATATTGCAACACAAAAATTTATTAACACAGCCCACTCTTGAAAATGTCAATTTCCATGGTTGATATTATCCATGCGCACCAAAAAATACGCAGTAGAAGCGTGTGGGATACTGTAAAGAATTATGATCCTCAATTAGAAATAGTTCACGTTGGATTTCCTATAATATTGTTACAAAACTATTCATTAATACATGCCACTCTTGAATATGTCAATTTCCTCAGTTGATATAGTCTATGCGCAATGAAAGACATGTAGTAGAAACATGTCTTTAACGGCAACAATTAACGTTACCACGGAGGCAGCTCTAGCTACCTGTGCGTCATCCGAGTCCAGTATATTAAAAACCAAACAGGGAGCGTTTTTCCTCAAACATTTTCTTTGTGTTCTCCAGTTTTCCGACCATGTGGAAAAAGCTAACTATGGACGTATACTAATGTTCTGACGTATCTAGCAGTATGTTATTTTTTGCAACAACGATCAATTTTTCAAAAAAATGTGGTGTCTATTGATGCTCTGTCAATATAGTTATTCATTTCATCAACGGTATAATACGAAAATCCGAAATCGTTCACTTTGCAAAGCAGTGAAATAAGTTTATGCGTTGTGTGGGGTGTTCAACCCCATGGAAATCATCATTCTGAAATTTTCAACACGTCGTTACATACTAATGAGTTTTTTTTAAGTTTTGTGGATAACGTTATAGGAATTTTGAGAAGTTTGGTGGTGTTTCATCCCTTTTGGGGGTGTTTCACCCCTTTTGGGGCTGTTTCACCCCTTAGGGGCCGTCCATTCTGTAATTTTGAATATTTCGATTGTTTGAACAAAAATTATAAACAATCTTGTGATCAATTCTGGTACTGACCACGTGGAATCCAATTTATTTGGGAATTTTCTATAAATAAGGGGTATTTAACCCCTAGGGGGTGAAAATTTTGGAATTTTCAATACGTCAATGGTTTGTAATAAATGTGTAAGAAATTTTAGCAACATTTTGAACATCAAAATTTCAAAAATACAGAATGCGTGGTGCAGTTTTACTTAAAAGTTAGCCCACGCCCATTTCCTGGAAAACGGGGGCTGTAAAAAATTTTTTGATTGGGACGCAAATTTGTAATAAATGTGTACAAAATTATGTAATAGTTTTTTTTGGAGTGTGCCATAAATGCTGGTGTAGCTTTTAGTTCATTATCTCCATTTATTCCCGATAGCCTACCGTTCCGCAGTACACGAGTTAACCGGACTAGTATCTTAATAAGCCAAGAGCTGCGACTTCCCTGTGACCTGAAGTTTGGGACGCCACCAGGAAAGGATACCGCGGGAGAGGACTACGTCAGCAAACTCCGGCAGAAAATGGAGGTTATCCACGAACGAGTTCGTTTGAATATCCAGAGTGCCAGCGACCGAATGAAAGCGACATACGACATCAATGCCGATACTGGAGGCTTTCAGGATGGTGACCTAGTTTGGATGTACAACCCGAAGCGTCGCCGGGGCCTACCTATCACCGAAATCACCGAAATCATGGGGAGGCCCGTATAAAATCGTCGAAAAGATAAACGACCTGGTTTTCCGAATCCACAAGCCACCCAGAGGGAAACCCAGGGTCGTTCATTTCAACAGGCTGGCCTTTTACGCTGGAAACCATGACAAAGTCCGCACTTTCAGACCACCGGAGGATGCGATGACGTTTCATAATTTCATGTCATTATACTCAAACGGACAGAAAGTGTCACACGGAGTAACTTGAGAGGAGCCACGGGACATTTTATATGCCAGTCGATTACGCCCTAGCACACTGCGTCGCAGAAGATCTTCGAATGTCCAGGGGCATCGCTGCGGTGTTCTCCAAGAAATTTGGCTAACTCCAAACACTATACGGAAACAGAATCCAGAAATTGGAGGTGTGCTACAGGTGAAGAATGGCCGGAGAAACATCTACTATCTGGTAACCAAGAAGCATTCCCAAGATAAACCGTCCTATGAAGATGTATGAAGGAGTCTCACTCAACTGCGGGATACTATGGTGGACCAGAATCTGGTGAACTTGGCAATCTCAAAATTGTCCTGTGGAATTGATGGACTGGTCTGCAGAGTAATAAGAAGTATGTTGGAGACGATATTCAGATCCAGGGGCGTCAACATTTTGGTTTGCCGTAACCCTCTTCCACGTCCAAACATGAAGACTGTGGAGTGTTATTTCCATCGAACTTTCCGATGCAGATATGGGGAATCCTGCAAATATCGACAGACTCCAAGGATGACATTTTGGGACAAAACATCTTTAAGAAGGGGGCACCTGTTCACCCATGAACAAGCTTGCGATCCGAAGGAATGTTCGAGAATTTTCGACTCATGGCATCTCGATCGTACGACATCTAGATGAGAATAGATGGGACGACTCGAGAACATTCTGGTGAGATTCTCTTCGAGTATAAATGCCTCTATGCCTCGCGGCGGAGGACAGAACTAGAGAGTTGGGCAGTTAGTGAGGAAGTGATAGACAGTTCAGGTTTAAATAAGATAGTTAGATATAATTGTCATATTATAGTTGTTTGTGAAATAAATGAATTGAAATGAATTAGACTTTAAAAATATATTACAATATTTCCAGATGCTTTGAAAATTTCGGATTCTCCCATTATTGAAAAAATGTAGTGGACAATTTTCGGCAAATATCGATAATCCGTATCTTAACAAAGATTGAAGAGATATTGGTTGAACAGAGATTGATTTCTTATTTAGAAGTGACTCTACTTTGTCCCGGACAGTTTCATTTCAGAAAAAGGTGTTCAACCACGAAATCTCTTCTAGATGTTGCTGCAAATGCGGAAGACGGCCTGGAAAAAGGACAACATTCGCATATTACTCTCTGTGATCTCACGAAAGTAGTTGACTGCGTGTCCCATGATATATTAGTTGAAATTCTTCTTCAAGTCCTATCTCAGTGGCAGATCTCAATGTGTTTTATAAATGGCGTAAAATCAGACTTGAAAGAAATATTACGTGGTGAGCCACTAGGTCTAGTCCTAGGACCAAGCATGTTGATACTCGTTGCCGGAAAAGAGAGCAATTGAAGAAATCGCAAAGGAAATAAACGCACAGAAAAAAGCGCAATGTTACATTTGCCCACAAGAAATATCCACAAGTGGAAAATTGCACGCATATATTAAATTGCACAAGGCAAAAACTTCTTATATATGAATTCGCACAGAGAAAACAACGCAAACTCATATTATAAATAAATTTTTTAGGAAAACCAAATTTCCTAAGAATGAGAAGGAAAGAACTGTGACTATTAAAAAGAAATATGAACTACTATAGATTACCCGTATATAGCTATTGATATTGAATAAGATAACTTGTCCTCTGCTTCAAAATACTTTTCTACTGAATTGGCTACAATCGCGTAAAGTTTTCAAGAGCGGATAGATATAGGATTGCAATCCTTGTAGTGCGCATGAGCGCACCATGGAAGATGCATATAGGATGGTAGGATGATTGCTAAATTTCTAAGTACTCAAATGTCTACGTTATGTTAGTTCATTCTGGTTAGATCATTCTAAAAAAAATCTCCTTACAAAATGTATTTTCACAAGGAAAAATTGTGCAAAACCTATCTACGTTATCAATTTCCCCGCATTCAAGTCTATAGATGCGACATGCGCACTTCAAGGATTGCAATCCTATGTCTATCCGCCAGTTAGTTTTCTATATTTCTATAAGTTGCGAGCTAGGTTAGCTCGTTCGTTCAGGTTAGAACATAAAGAAGGGGAAGTTTTTTAGTCGGTAGGCGGCCGTAAGGACCGAATCCGACACTGACCAGCCGATAGAACACCAGGCTGGTGCGTCTTTGGAAGATGTTTTATCCCTTCAGCAAAAAAAAAAACCTTAATTGGACGGGTTACGCGATTGTAGCTAATTCAGTAGAAAAGTATTATGGAACAGAGGACAAGTAATCTTATTTAAGAACAATAGCTAATCTAAACTAGTTTAAATTTCTGTTTAATGGTTACAGTTCTTTCTTTCTTATTTTTTTTCCTTGGTGTCTTGGCATCGACTGCTATGGTCATTAGCCACGTGTTCTGGATAGGCCTTGTTGCTAACTCCATGCGCCACTTTAGGAGCAGCACTGTTAATTGGAACGCAACAGTGAATCGTGCAGGACTCACCCCGGTCGAGCCACGAGATTTAAATAATTTAATCGGTCAAATTAAATTTAAAAATCCCAGCCGCAACTGGGGCTCGAACTCCGGACCTTTCGACCCAAAGTCGGACGCTCTAACCACTGCGCCACGCCCCGACATCTTTCTTTCTTATTATTTGGAAGTTTATTTTTTCTTAAAAACAAATTTATAATATGAGTTTGCGTTTCTTTCTATGTGCGCATTTATACATGAGAGGTTTTTGCCTTGTGCGATTCAATCCATGTGTGCAATTTTCCACGTGTGGATATTTCTTGTGGGCTTATTTAACATTGCGCTTTTTTCGGTGCGTTTATTTTCTTTGCGTTTTTTTCAATTGCGCATTTTTCCTAGATTCGTTCATAATGTATATAAATGCCATATATTATCATATAATTGCAGTCTTTTTGCAGATGGTACAACGCCTAATGACCGAAATATCAAGTTACGAGGATATATTGAAAAATTCTTAGCCTACTATAAAACCAAACAAAATTTCAATGTCAAAATATTTTATGCAAACCAGACCTCCACAGCTTTTATTACCTCCTCGTTGGAATAACATTTACGACCTTTTAAACTTTTTTTCAGTTGAGGAAAGAGCTGATAGTCGTACGGAGCCAAATCTGGTGAATAAGGGTGGTGTTCTAGTAATTCAAACCCTAAATCACAAATTTTTTGCATGGCAACATGAGATTTGTATGCAGGGGCGTTGTCCTGCAAAAACAAAACACCTTTGGATTGCCTTCCGCGTCTTTTCTCTTTAATTTTTTCCCGTAGAGTGGTCAGTAATGTCGAATAGTAATCTCCAGTCATTGTTCTACCCTTATCCAAAAAATCAATCATGATTACTTCATGGCAATCCCAAAAAAACTGAAGCAAGAACTTTTCCAGCAGATTTTTGGACACGAAACTTCTTAGGTCTTGGAGAACCGGAGTGTCGCCATTCCATCGATTGTTGCTTTGTTTCTGGATCGTAGAAATGTACCCAAGTCTCATCCATAGTAACAATTCGGTTTAAGAAGTCTACATCGTTTTCAAATCGAGCACAGATCGAACGCGATGCTACTACCCTTGCACGCTTTTGGTCAACATTCAAAGATTAGGGGACCCATTTTGCAGCAATTTTTCTCATGTCCAAATTGACGTGAACTATATGATGAACGCGTTCGTATGAAATATTCAGTGCTTTAGATATCCGTTTTAGCCCAATTCGACGGTCTGTTAACATCATGTCATGAACTGCATCGATATTTTCGGGGACTGACACAGAAAGTGGCCTTCCCGATCGGTCATAATTTTCAACAGAAAATGTACCTCTTTTGAAGCTTGCAGTCCAATTTTTCACGGTCGCATACGAAGGACATTGATAACTTGATTATGGCTCGATACTCCAATTTTTCGATTTTCACAATTTCGGTGGACATATTTTTTCTTTTAATTTATTGCGTAACTCTGGTTTACTTTTTTGACGTCAAACTTTACACTGACACTTCTAATAAGTTATTGTTCGTTGCTATGCTTTTGAGTTGGCTGAAAGGTGGATTTCCTCAAACTTTCATGCTCAATTGTCTAATTTCCACTAGTTATATTATTTTCACGACCAGTTTAGTGTTTTATCCCATTATCAAGTATAATTACTAACTAATACATTTGGAATCTAAAAACGTATTGTATCATGTATTAGTTAGTTAATATGTACTTACTTGATAATGGGATAAAACCCGAAACCGGCAGTAAAAATAAAATAACTAGTGGAAATTAGACAAAAGTGTTTTTCATTCAATTCATTAAAGTGATCATTAATTTCCACAAAATAAACAAGTCATCAATTACACAAAGTAAAAGGGATATTTTAGAAATGTTCTTATCAAAAACTATAATATCATTCAACGTAATCTGAAATAAAACTCATAAATCGTCTACTCTGAGCAAGGTTATGAATTTAACGCCACCTAGCATCGAAACTAACCATTTTTTGGGTTCGTCTCCCAGGTAATTTCTATTCAAAATAACCTGAACTGCATCATAGCTACAATGAAACAGGTAATGTAAAAGTAAAGTTCCTGGTTTTAAAAATAGTCTTTTCTGAGCAAGGGGTGAGTTCGACGCCCCCTAGCAGCAAAATTGTTCGTTTTTTGGGGTTGGCGTGATGGTGACAATAGTGGTTGAGAGTTACATGACAACAAAAATTCAATGAGGATTTCACAGGGTTCTTTATAAATTTTAAACTCTGACTTACTTTTCAACGTTACACAAACTGGACAACATGTACAATGGTATGTTATCAACATTTGATCGTCGCAACATTCTGGTCTGATACATAGTACGGCGGCACATTGTGAATAACAAGTTGTTTCACTATTTTCCAGGATATCAGTATTATTTTGTGAAAAAGTAGGCACAATCAGGACTATTAAGAGTAACGCCAGAGAAAAGTTCATATTGCGAGCTATGGTACTACAACTGTATGATGAAACATAGAGCGACGTGTATTTATAACAAAAATTCCCACAAATTCTTTTACGCTTATTTGTTTATTCTGTCATTATTATTCACGGGGAAGAGGAGCAAAAATGGATAGATTGGTATAATCAGGATTCAAACTTACCAAAATCAAGTATAAATTAGTGATAATTACTACAATGATAATGTCGAAAACAAAAATACTTCCAGAAAAAGAAATGCGAATCAGAATAATATGGTGATAATTCACTGAGGTAAATAGATAACAAGTTCGCAGACAGTTGCAGTTGGTTTATACAGCAAACGATATGAATCAATGGAGGAATAAGATAAGAATGTTTATCATAATTATACCGGTTGTAACAGGATCATGGTACACCCCCCGTATCTCCGTTAGTTTTAAAGGAAATCTATAGAAATTTGGGATATCCCATATACATAATAAGCGACACTTTCTGACCTTCAAACGATTTTTTTGCCGCTTCCGGTTTCGCCGGAAGTGATACCAACTTTCGATTTTTAAACAGAATATCCTGTATATTATTACATTTCTCAAATCTGCATAATTTTCTGAATCCAAAGATACCACGTAAGGGGCTATTCATAAAATAAGTTCGCATACAAGGGGCGGGGAGGGGTCTGGCTGAGTGTGACAAGATGTGACAAGGGGGGTCGGGGGGTTCCCCGGAAACGTGACGACGTGACGGGGGTTCCCCGGAAACGTGACGTTCGCGGCGTTGCGAGTATTTATTATTCCTTCATTCGCCATTTAGCAGTGAACTGATACAGTCGCTTTTTTATCTTCTCAATTTAATACCCATGACTAAAAAATAAACATTATTTTGTTTTCTGTTCTTCTTTCATGTTATCATATCGTTCCTTATTTGTTCTTACGATTATTTATAATTCACTTAATTTAGTAATTTTCATGATGTTTGGTTTCATATATTACTGGAGCTGTATGTTGAAAGAAATGAACAGCAAAAATTTATTTAGCTTTGCACATTTCAATGCACGCTCATTATTTACTGGATTCGAAATGTTTTCGGAGATGGTAGAAAAAGAGGCTTACTCAGTGCTGGGGATTTCGGAAACTTGGTTGAATGTAACTGATGACAATCAGGCGGTTCAGATCCACGGATATAATTTGGTTCAGAAAGATCGAGAAACCAGGGGCGGTGGTGTGGCCTTTTATATTCATGAATCGATTAATAAATATAAAGTTATAGATGTGCCACTTCGGCACGAGTCGCTAGAGTATCTATGGGTGAGCACTACTATCGGGGGAAAGTCACTATGTATGGGCACCGTGTATAGACCACCTACCGCTAATGTTGCTTCGACCATCGACAGTCTGGAGAATATTGTGATAAATTTTTTACTCGAATATGACTTAGTTCTCATTGGCGGAGATTTGAATATTGATCTATCTTGTACTACTGATATTAACAATTGGATTTTTGCAACAAATATGGCCTGAAACAAATAGTATCCTCCCCTACTAGGATTACACCATACTCTCAAAGCATTATTGATCTCATTTTGACATCGAATGAAAATATAATCAATAGCCACGACGTGATCCATATGGACGGTATGTCGGATCATCATTTGGCTGTTTGCTATGTGAATCTTCGAAGGAATAAAGTAACTCAAAACTTTCGTAGGTACCTTCAGAGATTTTTCTAAATTTGATTATGATTATTTCTGTAATGACCTTTTGTCAATTAACTGGCATGTGATATATACAATGGACAATGTTCCTGATATTATTATTAGTAGGAACATCTTGTACAACTATTGCGTTTATCAGTTATTTAACCTTTATAAAAAACAAAGTTGTTGATATTGATTGATATATTTTTGAAGTTTGTCAATAAAAAAGTGCTGAAATAGTTATTTGATTTCTGGTTTATTTCGACTTTAAACCAAGGAACTCACAGTAGGACTGACTAGTCCAAACATTGGTCCTTTGAGCAAAAGAACAAAAAGAGAAAAAACCTTTTGAATCATGTCCATGCCGAATCTGAGAAGAAGTGAGAGGAAATCTAAAGGAATTCCTCCAGAAAGGTATAGCAATGTGTGTGATGACCGACAAGTCAGAATACCACAAGAATACCCAAGTGACAAAAGATATTCTAATTCTAAAGCCGATTCCAAAATAACTAAGTCGTCAAGTTCCAGAAGGAGATTATTAGAAATAGAATTAGAAGAAACTAGAAAACTGGCTGATATAGAGAAAAAACGAGTAGAAATTGAAGCTGAACTAATAAGGAAAGAAGCCCAACTGAAACGTGAAATCATTCAGGAAGGTTCTTCAAGAATGTCAACAATTTCTATTGCCGAAAATACAATTGAACTAGAAGAAATGACTCTTCAACATAAGATTGCTAACTGGAACATCGAAGAAACAGGGAATAATACCGATTTACCAACAACCAACAATTTCATCACAATGACCCCAGATAATTTCAACCAGATTTGTGATGTTCTCAAATTAAACCCTCATAAATCGACATGCCATGAAAGACCAGACACAAAGAAAAGTTTACCAACTTTTGACGGTAACCCGGAAGACTGGCCATTATTCCATAGTCAGTTTCAACGTTCCACTGAACTTTTTAATATTTGTGACGACGAAAATATAATGCGTCTCCAAAGGTGCCTGAAAGGAAGGGCCAGGGATGCAGTGCAGCCTCTTCTTGTATCGCCTGAAAACACGACGAAAATCATTGAAACACTGAAAATAACATTTGGAAGGCCAGAATTCATAATTACAAATCTAATAGAGAAAGTTCGACGTGCCACTCCTCCTAAAGAGGGAAGATTTGAAACTTACTTACCGTTTTCTAATGTTATCGAAAATTTAGTAACCACCATGGAAATTTTCAAAAATATAGGGCACATGACGAACCCATCGATCTTAAATGAAATTGTTATGAAGTTACCGCCATTTTTGAGACTGAAATGGGCCGAAGAATCCTCCTTAGAAGAAGCCGTTACGCTGAAAACTTTATCTGAGTGGATGAGAAAAATCGCTTTAGCTGCATCAAGTTGTGCTGATTTCTATAGTTTTTCCGAAAGAAGAACCCATGAATACGATAAATTCCAAACCAGAAGAAATGCAAGTGTATTTTCGACAAAGAAATATGAGAAATGTCCCAACTGTCTGAAAAATCATTTTTTGATGGACTGCCAAAACTTCAAAAAACTTGACATAGACGAAAAATGGAAACTAGTGACTTCAAAGAGACTTTGTTTCTACTGTTTAAAGCCAGCTCATAACATATATTCATGTAGGGTGAAACAAAAGTGTGGAATAGAAAATTGCCAAAAATTCCATAATAACATACTTCACAAATTTGATTCCAAAAAGCCAGATGAATCTTCAATAGAAAATGACTTTCCACCAAGTATCAAAGATGAACAAGAAAATCAAATAGAAAAAATTAATTTTTTCCAAGAAGATAACCCTACAATTTTACTTCGGATAATTCCAGTGAAACTAAGAGGATCTAAAAAAGAAATTTCAACTTTTGCCCTTTTGGATGAAGCTGCAACAACAACAATGGTAGACAGTAAAGTTGCCCAGGAAATAGGACTTGATGGACCTGTAGAACCACTTTGTTACCAGTGGCTAAATAATGTTACCAAAAATGAAGACAATTCAAAGCGAGTGACTCTGGAAATATCTGGAATAGAAGAATATTCAAAAATGTACAAAATTCATGAAGTTCGAACTGTCAGTGGACTCTCACTTCCAAGGCAAAGTATAGACGTTGAAAGTATGAGTAAAATATATCCATATATAAAGGAAACATCAGTAATTTCTTTTAATAATGCTCAACCAACAATTTTAATTGGCCAAGATCAATGTGCTTTAACAATAGCCAGAAAAATTTATCAGAGCTATTGGAATGCACCATTTGTGTCAAAAACCCTATTAGGCTGGGTGATACATGGTAGGTATCCCCAAGGAAAAGTTCTCGAAAACACATTGATATTTCATGTTTGCTGTAAGTCTCAAGAACAAGTCGATGAAGATATCCATAAACTGGTAGAAGATGCCTTGAAAATTGAAAATGTTGGTATAATATGCTCAGAAGAAACTGGCAGGTCCAAAGAAGACGAGAGGGCATTAAAAATCATGGAAATCACCATACAACGGGTTGGAAATCATTTCGAAATGGGGTTGTTATGGAGAAACGAAAATGCAGTATTACCTGATAGTAAAGTTGTAGCAAAGAATCGTCTAAAATGTTTAGAAAGGAAATTAGATAAAAATAAGGAATTTGCCGCAGATTACTGTAGGAAAATTGAGGAATATACTCAGAAATGTTACATTAGGAAACTGAGTGTGGCTGAAGCAGAAACTGAAGGAGCAAAAACATGGTATTTACCACATTTTGGAGTGATAAATGCCAATAAACCAGGAAAGCTAAGATTGGTGTTTGATGCGGCAGCAAAGTCTAATGGGATCAGTCTGAATGATCAACTTCTGCAGGGTCCAGATTTATTAAAAAATTTGACAGCAATCATATGGAAATTCCGTCAAAAAAAAAAAAAAAAAAATATCAGCCAATGCTTGAGAAACCCTCCATTGTTTTCGGCAACTTGTATCAGCTTCGTTGAACTCACCCATAGGTGGTGCAGCTCCATTAGAACAATGAAGTAAAAAATGATTCGGAGTTAGGCTCTCAGGATCCAAGGAGTCGCTTGAAACATATGTCAGTGGTCTACTATTCACCATGTTCTCAGCTTCGGCTATGAGTGTTTTGAGAACTTCTTCTTTAGGATATCTTTCTCTCAGAGTTACTCTTAGGACATCTGAATAAAATTGCAAGACCTGTTTGAAAAGGAAAATACGAAACTGTAGTGATTTCATCACGAGGGGGAGAATGTTCCTGATATTATTATTAGTAGGAACATCTTGTACAACTATTGCGTTTATCAGTTATTTAACCTTTATAAAAAACAAAGTTGTTGATATTGATTGATATATTTTTGAAGTTTGTCAATAAAAAAGTGCTGAAATAGTTATTTGATTTCTGGTTTATTTCGACTTTAAACCAAGGAACTCACAGTAGGATTGACTAGTCCAAACAGACAATATTGATAATATAATTGATTTTTGGAATACCAATATGTTACGTATATTTGATATTCATGCGCCTTCCAGAATTGCGAGAATAGGGTGACTTAGCTTACTTATAATTTGAAACTCATGACGAAAACCAAAATGAAGGCTTTTGCTAAATATAAAAAAAATCGGAAGCATTTTGGAATTATTATAAGGAACTAAGGAATATTGTTAATATGGCAGTGAAATCAGAAAAGAGGGCTTACCTTCAATATAAGTCAAATTCTAACCCTAGTGAATTTTGGAAAGCATTGGAATATCTCAATATCAAACAAAAGAAAAAAATATCTCATAATCTTAAGAATGCGGACGTTTTCAATGATTATTTCATTGACAGCATACCACATACAACTAATGTTATTGATTTAGAATTGTTGAACATATACAACCACGTTGACGTCACTGAGAATGATCAATTCTATATTCATCCAACTAATATCGAGAAAGTCGAAAAAGTTATTGATTCTTTCAGATCCAATGGGAAAGGGAGTGATGATATCAATTTGAAAATGTTACGTCTCGTCTTCCCCTACCTCAGTGGAGTACTGACACTTACATACTTAATTTTTGCTTAATGCATGGCGTATTTCCTGCGGCCTGGAAGCTTTCTCGCATTATTCCGGCTCCAAAAAATAATCGTCCCATCGATATTTCACACTTCAGGCCAATAAGTATATTCCCAACATTATCTAAAATATTACAAAAAATTATTTCAACCCAGTTGAAACTATACGTAGAGAACAATAATATATTAGCTGTTACACAATCCGGTGTTCGTGGTGACCACGGTACAACTACTGCCCTTGCTCATGTAACTGCTGATTTATTCACAAGACTCTAATTTAAATAGTGTGTTGGTTCTACTGGACTTCTAAGGCCTTCGATACTATTAACCATAACCTCCTGATTAAAAAAATGAAATTTTTTGGTCTCAGTGAAGGCGTTGTTGAGTTTTTTAGGAATAACCTGAGTAATCGCTCTCAAAAAACAGTGCTTGACGAAGATTTGGTATCTTCCAGTAGAAGAATTACGCGAGTTTAATCGACAATAATTAGAAATTAAATTTTCTAAGATGCTGATAGTGCTTATCATTTCCCTGCTAAGTGTGTTTAAATATTCAATATCTTCTTCTAGTTTTGAGTTATGGGTGATACTATTCAGTAAGTCTGCTTCTAATCCGTCATATTTTTTGTTCATTTCAAATATTTCTTCACGAAGATTTGACAAATCAGCTGTCCAAGTTGTTTCTGTTTGAGCAGCTACATGTTTGTGAATACTTTGTGTTTGTGTTTCTACTTCTATGCCATTTCCATTTTCCATTTCCATGGCGGTCAAGAGATTTAGTCATTTCTTTAATTTTTTCTGTAAGATCAGTAATTGCGTTTTCTTGTTTTTTGATGAGTTCATCCAGCTCATCTTCTAAGAAGGAGGGTTCCCTAATGAATATCTCTGAACCGGTTTTCATCTTTTGAATGTGTTTTGTCTTCATATCTCTGTCTTCTGTGAATACCGAAATGGTATTTTCTAAAAGAGACTCTTCTGTGCATTGAGAGATGAAACTGTCATTGGTTTCTGATTAGCAGCATACTATTTTATTTCCTTCTAGTATACTATACTTTCCTTTGCTACGTAACAGGCAGCTCTTATGTAGAATACTAGCACAGTTTATGCAGACGTAATAGCTGCAAGTTTTTGTTTTGTAGCATTTGAAACTAATTTTTTTTCTCTTTTAATTTTTCACAATTTTTCTGAATTACCTCGTAATTGTGGAGGATCTAATAAATCAGATTTCAATTGTTTATCTTGTTCCGTTTTTATATTGACTCACAAAAGTAAAGAGTTTTTTATGGATACGTGTTTTGTCCTAATACAGATTGTGTTCCTCGCTTTTTTGTCCACAAGAGGAATAATCGATATGATTGCCACTGGTTTCAATTATTCATCGCGTCTCCGTCCTTCTATGATAGTTATTGGTAGGTACACCCTATCGTGAATCGTGCGCAACAGTTTAAAAAGACAAAGGAATTTAGTCACTGACCGTACCACTGATAACAAGCCCTAGACCCAGTTCATTTTGTTGCGCGTCGTGTGCAGATGGTAATTTTGCGAGTACCTGACAAAATGCCGAAAATTTCAGGAAAAAGAAAAGCCTATCAGGAATTCCAGGAGTTGAAGAAGAAATTAGCTAAACTGGAGAAAGTGTTTTGTAGTAGTTCCTCATCGGATTCTAGTGATTCTAAATCGGAAGGTTAGTAAAAGAAAGATATACACACTAGTGTTTTTGCTCAGCCTAGGGCACTGGCTATTCAACCACCAGAGTAAGTATGTTTCAATGAACCATCTCAGTGTATAGGGTGTAGTTGTCTTGACTACATAGACCCGCAGATTATTGTCTGCATATCACTGTGACCTGACAAAGGGTGTAGTTGTCTTGACTACAGAAGCCCGCAGATTCTTGTCTGCCGGTCAGGCATAGCCAACTAAGGGTGTAGTTTTCTTGACTACGTGAACCCACAGATTATTGTCTGTTCCATTGGCTTGCTGGAAGCATACTTACAAGACGTTTTGCTCGTGAAATTGTGATTATTAGACAGGACTATAAGCGATCTTTTGTTACATTCAACAGATTCACAATCTTCATCAGGAGACCAACATGAAGCTGAAACTTTACCAACCCTAGACGAGCGAGCTTCCAAGAAAATCCCAGGTTTTCTTGGAGATAATCCAGAATTGACGAACCAGTTAGGATCGGAACTACACGAGGAACTGGTCGTCCGATGGCCTAATTACCTTCGAGAAGGCGTATCTTCCGAAAACAGAAAAGATCTTGTCAAGAAATTTCTCATTTCTTCGAACTGTTTGGCACTACAGTCCCCAAGCATGAATGAAGAGATAAAATCAGTTTTGCCGCATCAGATTAAAAAAAATGATAAATTTTTAACTAGCTTACAAGAGCAGATGGGAGCGGGTCTGACGGCAATCGGCCAGATTTTGATTTTGAAAATTATCAATCCGGATTCTCCCGTTACATTAGACGATGAGAGAATACAAAATCTGGCAGATGCTGCACAATTATTTGCAGCCACTTTCCAGGCAATTTCCGTAAAACGGAAATTTGAAGTACAACCTTTTATTAACGAGGAGAGGAAAAGTGCTACGCAAAAAAGTCCAATAGACGAGTTTTTTTTCGGATCTGGCTTCATGGAAAAACTAAAATCTTGTCAGACGGTCCCAAAAGCAGCAGAAGAGATCAAGAAACCTAAGAAACTGATATATCCCACCCCGGGCCCGTCAGGTTTACAGACGCATCATTTAAACTCCAAGCGTCCCCAGTTCAAAAAACGAATGAGGGAGAAGGATCAGTCACCATTGCGAGATCGCCAAACGTGGAAAACATTGAGCCGGAGACGGTACCAGAGTCACCCCCAACACCGGTACAAGTACAAGAGCTCCAGACCCCACAAATAGAGGTAAATATGCAACCAGCGGGACGGTTGAAATACTTTAGCCATGCTTGGCAAAGTTTACCAAATTCCTTACGTGTTTTACAATGGACACAGGGTATAAAAATACCATTTTTGATGAAACCAAGACGGACAGAACTTACAACTAGTCTTGTTCCGAAAATACCCCTTTCACGAATTCCATTATGCAAAAATGAAATAGAAAAGTTAATAGGAAAGGGAGTTATAGCCAAATGTTGTTATAAGAAAAATCAATATTTATCTTCATATTTTTTGGTGAAAAAACTTGATGGTAGTTACCGATTTATTCTTAATTTGAAAGATCTAAATAGATTTATTCCTTTAAGTCACTTCAAATTGGAAGATCATAGAACAGCCAGCCGGCTTATATTCAAAGATTGTTTTTTATCAAAATTAGATTTGCAAGATGCATACTATCTTTTACCTATTCATGAAAAATATAGGCGATACCTTAGATTTTGTTTTCAAGATACACTTTATGAATTTTGTGCTCTTCCGTTCGGCACCGTTCATATTTACGAAGTTACTTAAGCAGGTTGTTCAGTACTTGAGGGAATTAGGTGTCAAATTAGTTATATATTTGGATGACATATTACTTATTGGCAAAAGTTATGGCGAAGGTTTGGAATTCACAAAAAAAAAAAATAGAATGAATTGTAATAGAAGGGTAGAAATTCCTCATCTCTTGAGAGAGGAATTTACTTGGTGGGATAAAAACCTGACAAGCTCCGGTAAAATATTTATTAGGGAGCCGTATTCAGTAGAGCTTCATTCAGATTCTTCAAAATCAGGATGGGGTGCCCATACAACACATACTGAAACAAAGGGTTTTTGGACTTTACAGGAAAGAAGCAAACACATAAATTACTTGGAACTACTAGCAGCTTTTAATGGCCTAGAATCTTTAGCTCACAACCTAAACAACTGTAATATATTGCTTCGTATTGATAACATTACAGCGATAGCATGTATCAATAAGATGGGCAGTGTAAAATATAGAGATCTAAATAGGGTGGCTAGAGATATTTGGCTCTGGTGCGAGTCCAGAAATAATTATGTATTTGCTTCTTACATAAATACTCCAAACAACAAAAAGGCAGATTTTTTGTCACGGTCAAAATTTGACAACACAGAATTCGAACTTAGCTATACTGCCTTCGAGAAAATTGTGCATCAATATGGAAGGCCAAATATAGACCTTTTTGCATCTGAGAGTAATGCAAAGTGCTTTAGATACGTTTCTTGGTATCCTAATCCAGGTTGTGTACCTGTTGATGCTTTCACAATTGATTGGCATGGCCAATATTTTTATGGGTTTCTACCGTTTTCGATGATAGGCCGGGTACTACAAAAAATACGCGAAGACAGAGCGACAGGCATTCTTGTAGTACCTTACTGGCCCGCCCAACCGTGGTATCCAACATTTATTGAATATTTATTGGAAGAACCATTGATTTTCACTCCAAATGAAAATTTACTTTGTTCTCCTTTCAGCAGACCACATCCACTTCACAAAACCCTTTCCCTGGTGGCAGGGAAATTATGTGGGAGGCATTAAAATCAAGAAAAATTCCAGAATCAGTTATAACTATTATGATCACATCAATTTCAGAACAATCGTTGAAACAATACACCATAGTGTATAAGAAATGGTGTTAATAACAGGTATAGTCCATATGATTATTCATTGAATAACATTTTGGATTTCTTGCTTGACATTTCCAATAAAGGACTGTCATATGCATCACTCAATACTTCAAGATCAGCTTTAGCTTTGCTGTTTGATACAAAACCTGAGGACGAAAAAATATTAAAACGTTTTCTGAGGGGAGCATACAATAAAAACCCTTCTACGCCTAAATATTCAATCACATGGGATCCTAGTAAAGTTTTAGAGTATTTAGAGAAAATGTTTCCGCTTCATTCTCTATCGTTAAAGGATTTATCTTAAAAACTCGCTATTCTATTAGCTCTCACTTCTGCTCATCGAATGCAAACTTTGACAAAAATTGAATTGAAAAATATTATACAATCACAAGATGGGATAGAAATGAAAATCTCATCAAAGATAAAAACATCGGGTCACAATCGGAAGCAACCTGCTCTTATTTTCCCGTATTTCAGAGAAAATCCTAGGCTTTGCGTGGCATCTTTAATAAACTATTATATAGAAGCTACAGAAGGCTTCAGGTTTAAGGAAACTCTCATATATACTTACCAAAAACCATATCATCCAGCATCTACTCAGACTCTGAGTAGATGGATGAAAGAAATTCTTGGTAAGAGTGGGATCAATACGGAGATATTTAGTGCCCACGCAGAGTGTTTAATACATTTTACAACAGACCCACTGTTAGCGATAGGAGTGATTTTGCCAGATGTATTCTCACCTGTGAAATGTAGCTTTCTATAAACTACACTCGTAGTTTTTTTGACAATAACTTAGAACAATTATAATTAGGTTTGTTTTGTTTTGTATACCAATTTTGGGGAGGTATCTATGAATACAAATGTTTTTTCTGTAGTACCTATTTCCATAATAGAATAAACGGGGTTATAAAACGATTACTTGAATGAAAATTATTTCTTTACCTAATAGTTTTTCCTTCTGGTTCCATTGCTTTTAAACAATTGATCAGATCAGGTGTGGGTTATGTACATAGCTCGCACCCAATCGCATTCAGGTTCTTTGAACATCTACCAAAAACTATCATAGAAGGACGGAGACGCGATGAATAATTGTAAGATTAATCGACTTACCTGTAAGGATGATTAATCGAAATTATTCGAGCGTCGTAGTCCTTCTATGATAGGGCCCTCCCTACCCAACAGCCCTTCATGCGATTGGCTCAGCTTACAAAATGAACTGAGTCTAGGGCTTGTTATCAGTGGTACGGTCAGTGACTAAATTCCTTTGTCTTTTTAAACTGTTGCGCACGATTCACGATAGGGTGTACCTACCAATAACTATCATAGAAGGACTACGACGCTCGAATAATTTCGATTAATCATCCTTACAGGTAAGTCGATTAATCTTACAATTATCAAATACTAGGTTACTCAAAGGAATTTCTGAACTATTATACCGTTCACTAGAAAGTTCATAAATCAATCTTCATTTTGATACTTACCACTAAATTAACTGATATCTTTCAAATCTTTGAAAAAATTTGAAATGGAATTTTTGCCTACACCAACACTGGATTTCCAAAACCTGTAGTAATCATTTCTGATGATGGGGGTCCTGACGAAAATCCTCGCTATGCAAAAGTAATATTTTATGCTATCCAGCATTTTCGGGAATTTAATTTGGATGCTTTGTTTGTTGTTACAAATGCACCGGGTAGGAGTGCTTACAATTGTGTGGAAAGAAAAATGGCTCCGCTAAGTCATGAGCTTGCTGGCTTAATTTTGCTTCATGAGCATTATGTATCGCATTTAGATTCTTACGATAAATCGTAGATAAAGATTTGAAAAAAAAACTTTGGATATGCAGGAACAAATTTGGCTAGTGTTTGGAAGTCGTTAAAAGTTATTTACACCAATAGAAAGAGAGGATAGTGAAAATGTAGAAATATTAAACGATGATTGGTACTGTAACCATGTTCGTGAATCGCAATACTTATTGCAAATTTTGAAATGCTCAGACAAAGACTACTGTGGCTAAAGTAAAAGAAGTTTGAGAAATTTACTTCCAAACGGATTTTTGCATTCTCTAATTAAATTACAACAAACTCAAAATGGATTAATGGTATCGCAAGTGAATTCTGATGATGGTACATATCTTAACCTTTTTGCTCGTTTTGCAGTGAAGCTGCAGATTTTCCACAAATTCCTTATGATTGGTTTTGTTACGCATATTAGGAGATGAAAACGATGGTACGGGAAGCAGAATGGCTAGATGACGATGAAATGGACGGTAGTTTTGAAGATGAAGGAGAAGATGGTACAATACCGATTGTAGATATTTCGGAACATTTACAAAATCCTTGGACTTCTGAATAATAGAAATATTATTTATTATTTACGTGTTCGTTATGAAATATATTTTTATTAGTTTATTTAAATGTTATTACAATAACTAAATGTATATTTTTAATTTTCAGAATTTGTGTACTATAATTTAGAATTTATCATACTCAGGGGGGGTCTCAGTTTTTGTGACAAAATATTTCTAGGGGGGTCACAGAAAATGTGACACAGCGTGACAATAGGGGGTCAAAAAAAGCTGATTTTAGCGTGATGTATTTTATGAACGCTAAGTGACATTTCAAACGTAAAAGTTGTTGATAATTCTATTTTTAGTTTTCCATTTAAGTGTGCCATGATGGTTCCGAATTATTCCAATTGACCCGTCTAATGCTAGAAAAATCGAAATCCCGTCAAAAATACTAAATTGCGTTTTTATTATCAAATAAAGTTCATCGTAATCGATTTTTTCAAGTGGAGCCATATTGGTAAAGTGGTACCATTTTTAGTACTATTAATAAGGAATTTATTCATACCTGGAAATAAAATGTGCGATTAATACAATCAAAATAACAGCTAAAAGAAAATGAGAAAATACAATTGTTTTGTTCTAATTTAATAGTAAGAAGTTACTAAGGTGGCTTTGAAAACAATGAAATTATTCCTTCAGATTGTCAAATAAATATTTCGTGTTTTTATTGTGTATTGAAAAAGTCTTTACAGTTGTTTTAATTTTTGTTCAAAGCGCCGCACATTTATACAAGGGATGTGAAAATGGACATGTTCATTATTTATGGGGAATGTAGAAAAAATGCCGTTGCGGCTAGAAACCTTTATGCCGACCGATATCCTGATAGAAAATGTCCAGCGAGAAATTATTTTAATAGTCTTGAAAATCAATTCCGAAGAGAGCCTAACCATGATCCCGAAGAAAACGTTATCAATGACGAAGGAACGGAAATTATTGTTTTAGCTTCTTTAAGGTAAATTGGGTTTGAATCGAAAGTTAGTCACCAAACGGTAAGCCGAATCTTGGACAAACATAATTATAAATCTTCCAAATATCAATTGCACCAGCACCTGTACGAATATAATTATGAACGTAGGATGGAATATTGCAATTGGATCTTGCAGAATAATGTACAGTCAAACAATACTTTTTTGGGAAGGATTTTATTTTCGGACGAGTCTAGGTTTGCAAATATGGGATTATTTAACCGACAAAATACAAGGTATTGGTCACAAGAAAATCAAAATTTATTGCGGGAGGGTAACTTTCAAGTGCAGTTCGGTTTCAGTGTTTGGCTTGGAATACTGGGTCGTAGAATCATTGATCCAATTATATTTGAAGGAACCTTGACTGGAGCTAAATACTTAGGATTTGTGCAAAATGAAATTGAGGACAGGTTAACTGAATTACCTGTCCATTTACGACAGGAAATGTATTTCCAATAAGATTTTAATTTGTTTGGAAGAAGATGGACAATTCATTATTTTCTTAGAAAACTCAAATTTGTTATTCAAACTATCTCCTATATTATTATATGCTTCTGCTACGGAGGCAGATTTCCAGCCACCGTGACGTTTTATGGATGTAATGTTGCCCCCTGCATTGGCCAGAAGAGTTACAGAGCTTCTTTCGAAACAGTGACCTGAGTAGCTTTTATACGTGTCATTTCAAAGCCATTGTGCAATCTAGCTGGGAATTTCTCCTATTTTATTTATCCCCACATGTTGGTTAAAACATTTTCCTCTCGAATATTTCAAAAATGATCCGTTACTTTTTGTATGAAGCGACCGTAGTGCTCTATACTTGCGGTATATCTCAATATAATCATCAGAATTTGGGACCGTAAACGTTGTTGGGCAATTCTTCGTATCAGGTATTTTAACAATCAATATACGAGGTTATATTGAAAAATTCTTAGCCTACTATAGTACTAAACAAAATTTCAATGTCAAAATATTTTATTACTCAACATATTCTCCTCTGAATTGGATACATTCATTACAGCGAACCTGCATCGTCTCTAGACCTTTCAAAGAAAATGTTTCTTCTTGCTCTGCAAACCAGACCTCCACAGCTTTTTATTACCTCCTCGTTGGAAGAAAATTTACGACCTTTTAAACTTTTTTTCAGTTGAGGAAAGAGATAATAGTCGGACGGAGCCAAATCTGGTGAATAAGGGGGGTGTTCTAGTAATTCAAACCCTAAATTACGAATTTTTTGCATGGCAACATGAGATTTGTAAAAACAAAACACCTTTGGATAGCTTTCCGCGTTTTCTCTCTTTAATTATTTCTTGTAGAGTGGTTAGTAATGTCGAATAGTAATCTCCAGTTATTGTTCTACCGTTATCCAAAAAATCAATCATGATTACTCCTTGGCAATCCCAAAAAACTGAAGCAAGAACTTTTCCAGCAGATTTTTGGACACGAAACTTCTTAGGACTTGGAGAACCGGAGTGTCGCCATTCCATCGATTGTTGCTTTGTTTCTGGATCGTAGAAATGTACCCAAGTCTCATCCATAATAGTAACAATTCGGTTTAAGAAGTCTACATCGTTTTCAAATCGAGCACAGATCGAACGCGATGCTACTACCCTTGCACGCTTTTGGTCAACATTCAAACATTTAGGGATCCATTTTGCAGCAATTTTTCTCATGTTTAAATTGACGTGAACTATATGATGAACGCGTTCGTATGAAATATTCAGTGCTTCAGATATCCGTTGTAGCGTAATTCGACGGTCTGTTAAAATCATGTCATGAACTGCATCGAAATTTACGGGGACTGACACAGAAACTGGCCTACCCGATCGGTCATCACCTTCAATGGAAAATTCACCTCTTTTGAAGCTTGCAGTCCAATTTTTCACGGTCGCATACGAAGGACATTGATCACCAAGGGTATTGGCATATCTTCGTAAATCTGCTTACCTCTTAACCCTTTTAAATACAGGTACTTGATGATGGCCCGATAGGTACTCCAATTTTTCGATTTTCACAATTCCGGTGGACATATTTTTTCTTTTAATTTATTGCGTAACTCTGGTTTACGTTTTTGACGTCAAACTTTACACTGACACTTCTAATAAGTTTTTGTTCGTTGCTATGGTAACGCAAAATTTTGTTTATGCAAGGAACTGGTTTAGGCTAACTAGATATCAATACATTCTCATAGATCCAGCATCTTCGATGGCATCAATAGTTATATGTAATAATTAATTCTTCAGGGCGACAAGCACATACTAAAAATTGGGAAAACCCACGAATAAAAAATATTGAAATTACTACTTATCTTACAAAATTATGGTTATATCTGTATCCTATAAAGTGAATTTGTTTCGTTATCAGCATCTTGAATAAATTTACTGATATCATTCCTTGATAAAACTTCAGATTTCTTTCCTCGGTATCCGACGCTTTTGTTCCTAATGAGCGGGACCAATTTTGAAAACTTCCTAATATCAATATTTTCCTCAACATTCAATGTAGTTTTGAATATTGAGTAGACACTCCATAGGAGGTTTTGCAATTTTTGATTTTTCCCCAAAATAGCATGTAAGCACATTTTCAGAAATCTTTTTTACATGTTTCTTGTCGTACCAGTCACTAAATTGGTCATATGTTTTCTCAAATATTAACTTGGATTGGGCAGGTAACATATTAGATACTATTGCATTTGCTTTCTCAGATATATCTGATGGGGTATCCTACCACTATCATAATCAACATCCATCTTCTTGAAAATAACTTGAAATTGAAGCAACTACAGTCAAACAGTCAAACACGCGGAGCCAACAAACCGTTTCTATAGTAACGAAACAAAAAGACCACTGGATGCTGTGAAATTGTATTGGAAGTATTGATAACATTAAAGAGAACATGTATGGAAAAGAGAAGCATTATTTAGTTATTTTTGGACTTAATTTTTTTCAAACACGTCCAGATGTATTGAAAGTATTTATTTTTAATATATTTCCGACAATGTAAATTCAAATTCACAGTTGTACAAAAAATGTTGGTTGTATTTAATGTATAAAATTCGTGTTTTCATGGCACATTCGAGAGAATTTTTGGCCTCGACCTGCGGTCTCGGCCAAAAATTAACACTCCATGTGCCGTTAAAAAAATACCAATTTTACGCACTTAATACAAAAATTTTCATATGCCTTCTGTGCAATCTCTTGTAGCATCATCGTATGGGAACAAGGAAAAGATATTCAAAGAGGTTTTGTACTACAAAAAAGGGTAATACGGTTTATATTCGACTCATCTTTCCAAACTTCGTGTCGCGATATATTCAAAAATAAAAAAAAAATCTTACTGTTACTTCTAATAATATATTGAAACTGATAACCTATCTTTACAGAATAAGACATAGATTGCCGAAAAATAGTGACACCCATAGTCTTAACACAGTAAATAAAATTGATCTATATAAAAAAAGTGAACCATACTCTATATGAAAAATCACCTCTTATAGTAGGGGCGTAGTTTTTTAATAGGCTTCCCGAACATATTAAAAATAGTCCAACACACGAAGTATTTAAATGTAGATTGAAGAAAACCCTAGTAGAAAATTGTTTTCAAAACCTGGAAGATTTCTGTGAATCCCTCTCCAAATGATAGTATTTATTTCTTGTGTGTCCTAAGTGTGATATTACCTAATTTCAATATTTTTTTATAGTATATACTGTGTACATATGCTGACTCGTCCAATCTATTGTAAAATAGGAAACGGGTTTCAATAAATTTGAATTTGAATTTATCCCATAGTCACTTATTAGATACATTCCATGAATTAATGGTCCCCTGAGTTTGTCATGCAAAATTTTTTTGCCGTCTTCTGAGGGTTAACGCTATGTCAGCCTCGAGGTCAGCCTCCTCTAGAATCGGTGGATTCACTCCAGTGACCGTTTGTAGGGCACAAGGGAAACACACCAGTTTCTGTAATGCATTCAAAATTCATTAGAAAATTGAATATTCTACGATTTGTATCAAGAAGAATTTTCCAGTGTGAAGTGAAATTCTTGTGTTCATTTCCTATGCCTTCATTATAGATTTATTTCCATTAAGTATCTTCCGCTCCTATTTCAATGTTCATTATGAATAATATTACAAATCTGGCATCACCAGGAAGCCATTACTTCAGTTTTACTCACTTCTGAATTGTGGTAGTAAAATGCTGCTGTAGGTCCATCAAATGAAACTATAAATAAACATCAAAGTTCAATGCATCCTTCATGGATTTTATTGAGCGATGGCCATTACATGAACCACTAAGAACTCGAATGAAAACAGTTTGTTTATCTAGAAAAGCCATACATTGTAAAGGTTCATTTCATGAAATTGTATTTTATTAGTTATATATAGTTATATAGTTATATTTGAGGATGATAGCTGCATCAGGAGTTATTATTTTTTACTGTGTTTTGTTGAATCAATCGTCGATAAAAACCATTTATATCAAATCTTATGAAAAGAATCGAAATAAAATATTATTTACTTTTTCAATAAATCCGTTTTCAAAAAGTTCCTTTTTCTACTCCCGTATGTGAATTACTAACGTCACACATCGATACAAATGTGTAAAGCTTCATTTCACGAATCGGTGTGTGAAGTGCCATGCTTCTCTTATGGGATTTATTTCACGCACCGGTGCCATAAGAGTCAATACAAATTCACACACCGGTCGCTGGTAGCGGTGGCGAGAGAAATTGACAAATATGACAGTTCCCGCAGAGTGAAGTTCAGAGTTACATCAGTTAATAGACCGTAAATAGTAATTAATTACCATCTGAATTAATAAATAGTACGACGAAATTTTGATTTAAACCGAATAGCCGTGTATTTCACGCAAATTCCTGATGGACAGCATTGAAGTACTCCCAACAACTCCTCCAAATATAACGTTAGCAGCCAGCGAAGCAAGTTCATCGTTATTGCCACAAAAATCGTTGGGAATTTACGAAAACACTCTGGAAAAGTTTATGCAATGGCGCAATACAAACAACGTCCAATCATTCTCCGAAAGGGTAATATTAGCCCACCTATCTGAATTATCAACAAAGGTTAAATCTTCTACCTTATGGAGTCACTACTCAATGTTGAAAAGCACCCTTAGTGTTAAGTACAACGTACAAATTGGTGATTATCCGAAAGTTCGCGCTTTCTTAAAATTAAAATGAGTCAAATTTTCCTTTAATTCAATCTCTAAGTAAAAGGTCGTAGAAAAAGTATAGTGTGCACCACGTGCGTGAAGACTTTTTTACGCTCGTGCGGATTGTGAACCTCGCCTGCGGCTCGTTCCACAAACTTCCACACTCGCGTAAAAAAGTATACTTCACGCACTAGATACACAATATACTATTTTCTACGACAGTGCGTGAACTAAGCTTTCACGCACTGCTGACAGTGCGTAAAGTGATACTTTTTCGCACAAGTGCGTAAAAAATCATCAACTGTGCGTAAAGTAATTTTTTACACACTGTTCATACATTTACGCATTTTTGAAAAATACAGTATTTTGCGTCTAATATAACTCGGAAGTCTGTATTTGATAATACGACGACAATTCATTAATGATATAATTGCTACAATTTGGCAATATAATAACTGTGGAAGAAAAAACTTTGTATGAAACACTTTCGTAAAGGGCTTTTTTGTACTCGCGTGTTTGTTGAACTCGGCTGCGCCTTGAAATGAAATAAATATCGAATCCTTTACGTTAAATTCATGCACTGTTATTGCTGAATGAGCGTTTTCCAAGGGTCTTCCGTTCCCTGGATCGCCAACAGTACACCACAGTATTTGTGAATAGAAAATATGTGAAGTATTAGAGCCAAACTGAAATTGATATTCATTTTTTAATTTTTAGCATGTTATGTTCTTACTTTATGTACTTACTTGTTTGTCGTTGTTACGTTTTATTCTGTGAGAACATTTCTTTGGTTTTATATTTATATATACTTCTCCTTTTTCATTATTGTTATATATACTTTTTTACAATTCCCATGGAGTTATATATTTTTTCCTTCAGAAATATGAGGTTTAGTTTAAAAATAGATCACGCTGACACTACTTAGCCTTCTCACCTACACCGTTATTTTTTTTGTACCTATTTTATTTTGTTTTATTGTGACTAAAAACAAGTTATATTGAGTGTCAACAATGACTTCAATGTTTCTCACTTGATTAACATTGAGTTACTATATCCAACTTGGGAATGCGGTAAATACATTCTATTTATTACTAAATTATTGGAATTGCCAAAGACACATACCGTATCATGACACCATCACTATAAGCCCGCTCCAACAAAAACATAGGTATCAGCTTTATATTTACAAAGATGCGATGTATCTTCGTCCACTCGACAGTTTGGTCCTTCAAAGAGCAATATACTGGAACATTTGCAATCCAAACAAAATATCAATTTCGGAGAACGTGTCACCTGCTGACATCTACTCTTTGGATCAATCAAATATTTTTTTCAAGGAACAAAATATATTACTCGTTTGAATTGTTTACTTTCGCTTGACATCAAGGATCGCGTTCTCCAAAGTAAACTGCTCAGCTATTGACTGGATAATTAAAATTGTTCTGGAATACTTTCGATGAAAACTATCAGCAGCTACAATTTTTTAATGTTTCTATTACAATACATTTTATATAGGAATGCGGTTAGTTTCGTGAACAAGTTATTCTATCCAATTCAGCTATGAAATGTCAAATTTCAAATGCATGTTTGACGTTTTGAAACGTCACAATTTTTAAATAACTAAGAATATATATTTTTTTACAACTTTCAACAAAACTTGACATTACTGTATCTCTATTGATGCGTAAATGTTTACTTTTTTCACCGTGAAAAAAATTCACAAAATAAACATGAAATAATACTTTTTGAAGGATTTATTTTTAACAGTAAATTATTAATTAATTATTCGCCATTAAGCAATTTCATTTATTAGAATGATAATTGATAGTAAAGTTTGAACAATTACTTCCAACATAAATTCCCGAAGATGTTCCATGTTGCTGCTGATCAGGGGTGGAATTATGAGCACAGGATAAGAAAGCTGTCACAATACGTAGGCTAGAACGATGGATGTTCCCAATTCGAAACGAAATCAAAATAATGGAAATTCTTTGAATAGAGATAGAATGAAATTATATCTACTATATATACCATTGATATCGACTCAAGTTGCAATATTTTTTTAATTGTATTGGTGTTCATAATTGCTCAAATCTGACATATGTCAAACTCGCGACGGATCGAGTGTTCTTAATGGACCTTTCCACGACATATGAGAGAACACTGTAATTAGAAAGTGTATACGCTAATATCACTCGGAAATTTTTATTTATTTTTTCTGACCGCTAGTTTCTCTATAATCAGAAGAAAAGTGGTTTCGTGAGGTCACGTTCATCAAAACTAGACTTGGCAACGTTGTAAAAATAGTGCACCGTGGAATCTCAAATTCTCATTTGAATATAATGTGTCGTATGACAGTTGTCATTTGATACCAGATGGGTTCGTTCGTCTGTTTCACGGAGCATCATTAAAAATAGTTTGTCTCTGTTTAACTCGTTTGCCTACTTTAATATTTAATACAAGTAGAGCAGTTCCATCAAATATGTATGCTGCAAACGAACACGCCCTACTTGGTTTCTTTTTTGAGGTTAATGCGGTTTTCAAAGTTTTGAAATGTTTTTGTTGTTTCTGCTCTAAATTTTTTTCCTAATTCCTGTATTTGTATCCCTACAATAACTGAACATGTCGAAAAGGTGCTTCGTACATGGTAGTCTGAACACCTGAATATCCTAATAAACAATGTTTTATGTTCCTAAACACCTATGAAGCGCATTGTAAAATGTGGTTCGAAGCAATGAATAAACCTTGCGTAAAGAGCAGAAATATCATTATGTTTTTGTGAAGATCATTTCCAACTGAATGTTACTGTATTCAAGCAGCGTTCAACAAACGATTTTAAATTTCAGTTATTGCAAAAAATAAATTCATATTTGTTAAATAGAAAGAGTCAGTCATCTCATAATCTACCCTCGGTAAATTATCCGAACTTCCCTTCACGAAGCCTATCCATATTTGGATGATGTTATGCAATAATGGGTCAAGCCACAGTCAGCTAGTTTCGTAAAAAATATCAAATAGTTTAGCAGATTATGGAATGATGGAATGTGAGAGTACTTCCGTTAGTGGATGGAGTCCCTTACAATTGCGGGTTGAATCATTTGTGCTTATTGTAGAATGACACTTTGGCGATTCCAATGACTGTGATAGCTCAATTATTAAAAAATGTGACTGACTCATTGTTGCGTAATACCATCCATTTAATACACAAATAAATTCACACCAGATCGGTCATAATAACACCTCGCCACAGTATTAATGAATGTATCAGTTAAATGTCGAATGAAAAAAAACAAACATTAACCTCAAATCACAGATCACTTTTGTTGCATGAGAACTGTCATAATGATTTGCGATGTTGTTGTCAATGCTCGTTCTTCATCGAAAAGATGGTCCGTTCAGGAAATTTGAAAGTTACAAATACAATAAAAAGTATCTAATATGTGGATTTTTTCTATGAGTTGATCAAGTGACGAAGTTTCAGGTATTTCTCAATGGCTTATACCAAGCTAGAATCTATATTTTTGAGGAGAACGGTATTGAATGTTTCGGAACATGAATTATGGTGGGGGTTGTTTCCGATGAACGTGAAGTCAGTGGCACACTTTCAAAGAGATATTCTTTAAAAATGAAATGTTAAATGGACGTTTCAGACTAGAATCTATCGATATAAAATAGTTTTGCAATTTATTTTTCATAAATGTAATGGTCCATTGCACCCCAGAAATGTTAGATATTTCTTGAAGAGTTGATTCCACAAGTTTATTAGATATTATGATTTGTTTGGAAGAAGATGGACAATTCAAGGGCGGTATGATTAAAAAGAGTATTTACTTATCCTTCAAGTGAGAGCTTTTACTTCCTAGTATTTTGTAGAGTATATCCATTTAACATTGTATGCTTTTAAGCTAAAAGTAACTGCTTAATAGTAACATGCTACCTAAAATAATTGACTTACCGAAATAATTTTCTATATTGTTCCTCTCCATACGTTCTACGTTCACACATTTCCCTCCTTTTCCTACCATAATTCATGAAGAAAGCCATAATACCTTTTCAATCGAAGATGTGAAGTTACTCTATGAGTAGCTTCTCAAAAACTACTCCAACCACTCGCAAATGGAGGAAATACTAGAGGACATTAGTAATTTATGCAGTATTAACTTCAATATATCGAAGTAAATGAAGCAAAGTATGAAGTAATTGCTCTTAGTACTTACTTGAATGTTACTTTAAGAATTATATAGAGTAAATACTTTGATTTTTTGAAGTGAAAACTACAGCATGGGACATTAACTTAAAGTCAAGCAAATACTCTTTTTAATCATACCACCCAATATTTTGTTAGAAATCTCAATTTTATTATTAAAACTCTATCTTCTATATATCATTATGCTTCTGCTACGAAGGCAGATTTCCAGCCACCGTTTTATGGATGAAATGGATGTAATGGCGCCCCCTGCATTGGCCAGAAGAGTTACAGAGCTTCTCCTGAAACAGTGACCTGTATAGCTCTTATACATGTCTTTTCTAAGCCATTTTGCAATCAAGCTGGGAATTTCTCCTATTTTATTCATCCCCACATGTTCGTCAACATATTTTCCTCTCAAAAATTTCAAAAATTATCTGTTACTTTTTGTATGAGGCGGCCGTAGTGCTCTATACCTGCGGTATATCTCTATATAATCAGAATTTGAAACAGTAAACGTTCTTGCGCAATAAATAGTCTTTGTATCAGGTATTTTAACAATCAAAATAGATCCAGCATCTTCAATGGCATCAATAGTTATGCAATCATTCTTCACGGCGACAAGCACCGCTGACACCCAAAATTAGGACAACCTACAAATAAAAAATATAGAAATTACTACTAATCTTACAAAATTATGAAATCTGTACCATATGAAGTAAATTTGTTTCGTTATCAGCATCTTGTATGAATTTATTGATATTATCCATTGAAAAAACTTTCTTTTCTCGGTTTCCTCGGTATCCGACGCTTTTGTTCTTAATGAGCGGGACCAATTTTGAAAACTGCCTTACATCAATATTTTCCTTAACATTCAATGTACTTTTCAACATTGAGTAGATACTCCATAACGTAGAAGGTTTTAAATTTTTTTATTTTTCCTCAAAATAGCCCATGAGCGCATTTTCAGAAACCTTTTTAACATGTTTCTTGTCGCAACATTCATGAAATTGGTCATATATGTTTTCTGTTATATTAACTTGGATTTGGTCGGTAGCATATTAGATATTATTGCATTTGCTTTTTCAGATATATCTCAATATATCATAATCAATATCCATCTTCTTGAAAATAACTTAAAATTGAAGCAACTACGAGCAAACACAGTCAAACTGTCAAACACGCGGCTGCAAACAAACCGTTTCGGCACAGAACAGAAAGACCACTGGATGCTGTAAAATTGTATTGGAAGTATTGATAACATTAAAGATAACATGTATGGAAAAGAGAAGTATTAATTAGTTATTTTGACTTATTTTTTTCAGACAGGAAAAATTTTTGAATACGATTTTACTGAAAACATTGAATTAAATTTTCAAGACAACAGTCGATTAAAAGCGATAACTTATCGGGACAAAAAACCACGTCAAGATGTATTGGAAGTATTTATTTTTAATATATTTCAGATGATGTAAATTTACATTTACAGTTGTACAAAAAATGTAGAAAGAATTAACACTATCGTGTGCCATTTGAAAAACACTCATTTTACGCACTTAATACAAAGATAACTATTTCGACACTGACAGATATTATTTATTTAGTATCCAGAGCAACGCCGAAGTAAAATGATGAAGTTGAATTCTAAGTTAGGCTGCAAGCATTGTTAAATTTGATATATCATAATTCTTTTCTATTTTAATGCTGGGTTAGCTTTTCTTTACTCAGCAAATCATAAAAAGACGAATAAATTATTGTTAGTCCACTTTACTGACCGTACTGCTATCTTCTTCTAGAAAGCAGTCAATGCAACTGCAGTGTGCTATGCAGAAAGTTCAAGATGTCGAGTAATGAGGTCTGTGATAATATTATGTTTCTACGATGATTAGAAACAACAGAGCCTGGACAAATATAATTCGTATGGAAGAAGTGGGTCTTCACTGTATATTGTACTAAAAATTCCCAAAAGGAAGTATATAAAAACCGACTCTGATTTATTTTCACACAATGACTGTCGCTTTAGGTATCTTCTAAGTCCAAGGGTTCTCGTATGGATCAACAAACAGTAAGTACACTTTACCAAATAGCATGCAGTACCTTTCAACCAAATGCGCTTAGCAGATATAAGTTGCGATTTCTTCTTACGGCTTATCTTACTTTTGTTCCGCTATTCACGAAGTGTATATTTTTTACGAGAAATAAATGACATTGACAGAAATTTCTTATCATATTTTATTCAATTATAACCATAAGGTCGTAATTAGGACCATATAATTTTATGATTTTTTTTTCGATGTTTGTTTTCCTCCATACGATCGACTTGTAATCAACCCCTATTTTGCTGAAGATGAAAGATTAATCCTGCGAAATATGTCCTTGATATAAGTCTTCCGACTACATGGTATCTACTTAGTGTTAGTCTTTGGACTACATGGTATCTTTAATGAAGATTATTTTTGGAGGAGTTCTACTGAAAGTTTGTTAACGTTCCTAGTTATATCTCACCTCCACTGTATGCGATGGATATTCTTCGATGGATTTTCAATAATTGTATAATGAATAACTTAGAATTCTCCAATAATTTGATTATGAGTTTTCCAAATAAAGTATGGAGAGGAGATCATACACGTCAAACACTTCATGAAGATGTGATATTTACAATAGAAGAACTCTTTGTTACTACTTTTCTTTCAGTAATTACACATTAGTGTGGATAATGACAGAAATTTCACAGATTTTTTCAGTATCTTCTTCAATTGTTGAGCAGTTTATTTCGTTCGATGTGTTCATGCAAAATCTTCGAAACATCAGAACCTCACCAGTTGAATGCGCAATCGATTCTACCAAATCGGTCACGCAATCGTGAATAATTATATGCAAGTGACGTAATTCATTTTAGCATAGGCGTCGAAGCGAAAAGGTTTTGGCATTCGTCGACAAATTTTGGAAAATCTAAAGTTAATTTCATGCTCTTTCTTCACGTTTCTTCATATGTTTTCTGAGAAAGTATCCAATGGTCTGTATCTGGAGAGTGTGGAATTTATACATCAATAATTTGGAATGTTGAAACGAGTAGGATAATATGATATATTTCTAAAAAAGACTGGGACTCTGGCCTCTGTCTTCAAACATTACACTTGCGAACATACTGTTTTTCTACAAGCGTGCGTGCATGATTAATCATAAATACTAAATATTAATGACATACTAAGTCATGCCCAATTTGGATTTCAAAATTCTAAGAGCACAAACGATGCATTTGTTTCGCTACTGGAAAATATTTATGTTCATCTGAATGATGGTGAATACGTAGCAGCAGTTTTCTGCGACTTCACAAAGGCTTTTGATTGTGTAAACCATGAGATACTGCTACAAAAACTACAATTTTACGGCTTCAGAAATTCCACATCAGATTGGTTCCGATCCTATTTGTCAGAAAGGTGTCAGATTGTACAAGTACAAGAAACAAAATCAATCAGTGGAAAAGTCTCGATGGGAGTACCACATGGATCAGTTTTAGGTCCTATCTTATTTTTATTATACATAAATGATCTAGCTTACATTCGTATACAAGGAAAATTCACACTTTTTGCAGACGACACCACTATACTATGGCGTAGTAGAGACGTAAATCACGTGAAGGAACAATAACTCTAGATTTAGTTAAAATTAAGGAATCGTGTGACTCCAATTTCTCATGTTTCAATTTAAATAAAACAAATATAGTCACTTTCAAACTTGATTTTGATGATTTGTATTCGGAAAACAAGATTGTAGTGAATAAACCACAAAGTTTCTTGGTCTATTTATAGACAAGTTAAAATTTATTGAGCATGTAACGATCCTCAGTAAAAAGGGTAGCCTTTGGCTGCTTTGTCATCAAAACAGTCTTAAGAGAATTGAATAAATTCAGCCTCAGCTAAGATGGTTTACTTTTCCTTAGTTGAGTCCCACTTAAGGTATGGTGCCTTTTGGGGATTATGCAGTGATCAACTATTTCAATCTGTGTTCGTCTTACGAAAAAGGGCAATTAGATATTTATGCAAAGCTCAGTACCGTGATCACTGTAAACCCCTTTTTATTAGCCAGAATATATGAACAGTATACTGTTTATTCATTCTAGAAACTGTGAACCTCATTTACAGGGTGTTTCTTAAGTACGTGTAGAAACTTCAAGAGCATGTTGCTGACGTCGAAATAAGAAAAAAAGTTCCCATAAACACATGTCCGCAAGTTATTCGTTTCTAAGATACAGAGTGTCAAAGTTTAATTATTATATTTGTTTTTTTGTGAATAAATGCCAAAATATTTGTGATATTCGAGTGAACTTTGGTATCTGGGAGATTTTTTGACGACATAATCAAATTTTGTGTTAATTGTGATAGAACTAATTTCTAATTGAATTTATTTTCAGTTAAAAAATCTTGCCATTAAAAATCACTTGCATCGATTATTTCAAATCTCAATAACTCGAAAACAGTTGCAAGCAGTGACCTCTATCAGGAATATATTTCTTACACAAACTAAATAATAAATATTCCCAGATACCAAACTTTGCCCAAATATCAAAATTATTTTGAAATTATTCACAAAAAATAAAAATAAGAATTCAACTTTGACACTCTGTATCTCAGAAACAAATAACTTGTGGACATATGTTTATAGGGACTTTTTTTCTTATTTTGATGTCAGCAATACGCTCCTAAATTTTCTACACGTACTTAAGAAACACCCTGTATATAAACTATGGATCAACATCTAGTGAAATTAGTGAAGTAAGAAAATATAAAACAAGAAATGAAGGCTGTATTCCCTTACCCATACCAAAATCCCCCTTAACAAAAAACTCTATCTTATACAATAGTAGAAAAATGTATATCATCTGCCAAATAATCTCAAAAACATCACTTCCCTGAAATGCTTTAGAAAAAATGTTAAGAAAATATTATTAAAGAAAGCTTATTACAAAGTACAAGAATATTACGATGATAAATAGTAGCTCATCATGAATATTTAGACACTGTATTATTTTTTCTCTTGTTCTTTTTTTAAGGTGTTTTTTTACTGAATTGTTTACCAAATTTTATTTACTTGAGTTGGGCACCTTGTGTTCTATTTTACTATTTATTTGATTTTAATTTGTTATAACGAAAAGTATACACCGAGCTTTTATCCTTTTTGTGGAATTCATAGCAAAAATGCTCGGACACGTGGAGTTTGCTTTTGAGGGGGACACATTTTAGATATATTTTGCAACTTGTACCTTTAACCCCCTAGCGAGGGGGTGTCACAACCCTAAAATTTCAAATGGAACGTAGGGTTGAGTGATATATCATTTGAACGGGCACAAAATTATCTTTCCAATGATACCCTATGTGTTGAAATTTACTGAAACAGTTAATGCGAAAACGGCTTCAAGAACATGAACCCGATAATTTTGGTATTAATGAAAACTACAAATAAGTTTTGGTTACTAGGAATTAAAACATTTACAAGCAGTAGTACGTTTCAATATTTGTTACTTGTAATAGTGCTTTGGAAAAAAAATTAACAAGCTGTTAAATTGATTTACTAAAATGTTACTTCAATAAGTGTTCAAATTGTGACCCATTTGCTTCCATACAATAATACAGATTGTGTTCAAATCTATGTCTAACATTTTGTAGCATATCAGGTGTTATGCTTCTGCACTCTGCTATAATCCGTTGGCGAAGATCTTCTAAGGACTCGGGCTTCGTAGCAAAACATTTATTTTTCAAGTGTCCCCATAGAAAAAAGTCCAAAGGCGATTGATCAGGTGACCTGGTTGGCCATTCCACTGGGCCTCTCCTGCCAATTCACTGTCCGGAGAACCGGTTTTTTAAAAATTCTCGTACAGGAACAACATAGTGCGGAGGTGCTCCATCTTGCTGGAAATGAAGCCGATCAGCATTATGATTTGGTCATCTTCTATTATTTGTGTGATGGAAGGATCAATTGCGCCTTCAAGCATGTTTAGGTAGATTTCACCATTTAAATTTCCAGGAATGAAAAGTGGTCCTATGACATGACTTCCCAATATGCCACACCAGACGTTTAATTTTTGAGGGGCCTGGGTATGAACCTCACGGAATAAATGTGGGTTACTGTCATCCCTGTAACGGCAATTATGCCTATTCAAAGCTCCATTCAAATAAAATGTACACTCATCTGTAAAACAAATGTTAAATAATAAGTCCGGATCTTCACTTAAACGCTGACTCATTTGTTCACAAAATTGCAGCCTTCGATCAGGATCATCCACATTTAGTTCATGTACTAATTTGATTTTGTAAGGATGAAATTTGTACGCTTTTAAAATCAGTATTATGGACGAACGGGAGACCCCTGAGGCTTCAGCTAGTTGACGAGTACTTTGAGTATGATCCAATTGAACATGCCCCAAAACAGCGACTTCCACAGCTTCATTTCTGATGGGGTTCTGCGGCTAGTGTTTCACATTACAAACAGTCCCGATAAACTTTCTAACTAACTGGGTAACATACGAATCATTCACATTTGTATCGGGATGACTGTCCTTAAACAAGCGAGCTGTACGTCTAGCACAACTATTGTTTTGAAAATACAGTTTCACAATTTCAACTCGTTCTGCAATGGAATAAACCATTTTGCGCAATAAACGTTTGACTAAATAATTTTCCTACACATATCTGCAGTTTTTTTCCTACACTTATCTGCAGTCGTTTTCGACAAAAATACGCAAACGATAAATGGGGAATTTAGTTGTGATAAAAAAAAAATTATCGTTGAAAAGTTGCTTTTCGGTGAAGTAATTTAGAAATGATTGTAGTTATCCTGATTCCTAGTAACCAAAACTGATTTGTATTTTTCATTAATACCAAAATTATCGGGTTAATGTTCTTAAAGCCGTTTTTGCATTAACTGTTTCAGTGAATTTCAACACATAGGGTATCATTGGAAAGATAATTTTGTGCACGTTCGAATGATATATCACTCGACCCCACGTTCCATTTAAAATTTTAGGGTTGTGACACCCGTCGCTAGGGGGTTAAAGGCACAAGTTGCAAAATATATCTAAAATGTGCCCCCTCAAAGGCACACTTCATGTGTCCGAGCATTTTTGCTATGAATTCCAAAAAGAGGAGAAAAGCTAGGTGCATACTTTTCATTAGACCACTCTGTATATAAATTTTATAGTGTGACTATCACTAATTTGGTTTCAACTGTTTGTAATTGTTTATATACATTTTGTTTTGTTATTTACAAATTCACGTTAACGTTTATATTTACTTGCTTTGTCAACAAGAATAATATTTTTTTCGACAATATAGCATATTTTGATTTGATTTGATTTGAGGGAAGCGGGCTTTGCCGTGTTCAGTCATGTTTTGCAAGTATTTTTCACCCATTTCGCAGCATTGTAGCGCAAAATGAAAGTATACGTTTTGTGGTGCCTACTATACTTTTACTTTCAAAATTAAAATCGAACTATCACTAGAGCATCCAGGCACGCTGCAAGATTGTGCTTCTTTCGCGCAAATTGAAAATGCAATAACTAATGGTCCAACAGCGCCTGTTTTGTGCACACATGAAGTACACATTCAATCAGGGTTGGCTGATATATATCAAGTGATAGATATCATGATATAAAGTTACTCAAGACATCTACAGTCACTAGTTGAAACTTAATTTGACACGAACCAAGGAATCCAAAGTAGAGGTTTGTCTAAATCTGATATTTATTGATTGATATATATCATGATATAACAGAAAGTTACTTATGACATCTACAGTCACTAGTTGAAACTTAATTTGGATTCATTGGTTCGTGTCAAATTAAGTTTCAACTAGTGACTGTAGATGTCATAAGTAACTTTCTGTTATATCTGTCTTGCCTTCACGGTACTAATTCATGAGAGGATTCGTTTTTATTTCGAGAGCTCCATAAATCCTTTCTGATGAGTGCGTGAGCACGAAACTGCTGTCAAAGGTTGGAACTCTCGGAATTGATACAAATATACTCTATTTTCACTTATCATGATATATATATATACATATATATATATATATATATATATATATCAATTACTTCTTTCTAACGAAATGAATACGAGAGCAAAAATCCTTGATATTTTGCGTATAAATGAATACGTGACAATAGTGCGTTCCGTTGTTACAACTTACAATTCGGGGAATCCCCGGATAACCGGAGAATATTGGTACAGTTATGTCAAAATCATGAGGAAGTTATTGATAAAGACATTATTAGAATAGAATGATACCCACATTATAAAAAATACAATGGATTTCATGAACCAACAATCTCATGGCTATTGCATTAAACCGCTTGCAACGTGATAAAACTACAATTGGAGTTGCAGTGGAAGTATGGCATCAACTGGAAAAATATTTGAAAGTGAAAGATCAACCAATTACGACAAAAAAAAGCGTTTGGCAAAAGAAAAGATATGGCTTAGGATGCTCGATCACAGATTCTTAGGACAAAATTTAACACAGTTCCAAAAATAACAGGCTTTCGATCTTCTAAATTCAACAAACCCAGAATTTGTTCCCCTTGTTATGGCTCTTACTACAAAGTCTTGTCCATTTCCAAAGTATTTAATTTCCGCACAATTCCAAACAACAAATCCAATGATTTGGTGGAATCGGTTACAATTCCTGACTCCGAATGACCAAAAAACGAACTCCTCTTACAACTATGTGAGCATTTATTCAGTGCAGTAGCGGCAACAGCTGGTTTAGAGAGAATTTTTTTGAGCTTTGGAATAGTTCTATCTAAATTGAGAAATCGTATAGGCAACGAAAAAGCCAGTAAGCAAGTATTTATTTTTAAATGTTTAAATCAAAATACAGATAAAAAAGCCAAAAGTGAAGATGATAATATTGATAATGATGATTATATTCCTCTTTCCCGATTTTTCAATCCTTAAAAATGTATTAAAAGACAAGTTTTTTATATTACATATTTTAGGAAAAATATTATTTTTTGTCTCGTTTTTTGTTATTTTAAATTAAAGTGAAGTTTGTTTTTACCAAAATAAAGGTATTTTGTTTTTTTTTGTCTTTTATCCTAAGAACAAAATCAAAATTTCTGAAATATTTGATATTTTGATATCTATATAAATATCATGATATTTGCCAATCCTGCATTCAATACTATCATGAGAAGGCCAACCTGACAACTTGAAAGATGGTAGAGTTACGATTTTTTTTAAACGCAAAATTTTCCTATTTTCCAGCTTTTTTCAATTACTAATGATCCGATCCGGTCGTAAAAATCTCAATTTGCTTGTATTTCAATTCTCTACAATTTTTCTGTAGCAATCGAATTGCTGTATTAGTTTTAATTTTATAAGCAAAACACAAAAAACACGTTTTTATGTATTTTTCTACATTCATGCAAAAAGCAAAACTTTATTGAACTATATTCAGTGGAAAAAAGAAGTTCTTTATTGCACTAGTGCAATAAAGTTTTTATTGCACTCATCTGCCATTCTACTTCAACGTGCTGTCATCATGATAAACATAAACGTTTAAACCTACTACATATTTAGCAGATATTCTGTGAGATTGGCAATATGTACTTCACTACGAAATATTCATATAGAAAATTGCACCAATTGTTCATTCACTTTCAACATTGAGGGTAAAAATAAAGTTTGAGTTAAATTGTTCGTAACGTATTAGTTCCTGTTTCAATGCAAATCGATATTAATAGTAAAGTATTCAAGTTGCGCTTTTCATTTTCCTACACCTAGTGCCGCACCTGAATAAATCATTTTTTGCTTTTTGCATGAACGTAGAAAAAATGTTGTATGCAACTCGTGCAAAAATTGTTTATTGCACTCGACGTGTTGTCCAACTCGGCCTAACGGCCTCGTCGGACGATTTCACTTCGAGTGCAATAAACATTCACTTTTTGCACTTGTTGCATAAATAACTATTAAATACTTACAACAAATTAATAAATAGTACGGGACCCCAAATTCCTACGATGCAAAAATAGTATAAAATCCGACTTTTGATGCATGTAGGGGACATATATGAGAGTATAGAAAGTGATGTTGGCAAGAAAAATACTCTTGCGCAACATAGATGACAGGCCATCATCTTGAAAAATGACAGGGTGTGAAATCACATGGGATTGTGGGCGACTGTGACTCAAACTTTAAAGATAGAGGGTTGCATTAGGTCTCAATCGACGCAGAATTGAATTGTCTAATAGAAGATAATGTGGAAGAATAACATATTCTTTACAAAATGGCCACAGAAAACAAAATGACCGCCATTACTATTAAAATGTAATTGTGTACTGTTCTATTTATCACTTACATATATTTCTTGTAATTACTATGACGTCACATATTATTTTCATTTTCCAAGATGGCGGCCTGTTATATATGTTGCGCAAGAGTATTTTTCTTGCCAACATCACTTTTCATACTCTCATAATATGTCCCCTACATGGATCAAAAGTCAGAATTTGTACAGCAAACCGGTTCCTCTATCTCAAATTTTTCAATGATAACTACAGACCGTCTTTCATGTGATGGCACAGTCGGATTCCTACCAGTATTTTTGTGAAAAAAAACACTCATTTTATGCTCTATTGATTGAAGTAATAAGAATAGTAAAAGCATAACATACCAAAAAATCAAGAAATTTACAAACCAGTGCTTTCTTTGAATTCAATTCAAGGGACATCTACCAATAGTATTAGTGTGAGTAATAGTGACTTAATTCATGATAACGTACACTGTGCAAGAAAAAACAAAAATTATTTTTGGTGGTGAGAATTATCAATAGCAGGCAACCGGACAAAAATGAGTGGTATACGTCTTTATTTCCTTTTATAATTCGAATAATCGAACGAGCTGTATATACTGGATAATCGTTTCAATTACGGCCTCTGGTAACAATTCTCGCTATTGCCTAATGTGATCATTCGCCCTCATTGAACCAAATATCGATGATTACCATTACAACGAATTACTACCAGTGATTAACGTATAAATTTGGCAGAGTTCAAAGCTTCTTGAAATTCCTAACATCAACATTCATCCTATAATTCGCAAAAACAGGGTGTTCTAGAAGGAAACGTATCTTCTTTGATTAAGAATGATGAAGTAGATGAATATAGGGGATTAACTTAGAATAAACTGAGATTATGAAAAATTTATTTCGAAAGTTATATCTGCCTTTTAACTATACTGGCACAATTGTTTCAGATGTGGCTTTCTAGATTACCAGATACTGCATAAGAAAGAATATATCAACCCAGATACCAAACCTAACTTCGTTTTTATATTTCTCCCACTGGGCGAGAAAAAAAAATGTTTTAAAAATCGTTCTCTTATATTTTCAATTATAACGACAACCTTTTAAATTACGTCAAAACGATTTAACCCATTCGGTTTAAATCCAAATTATGCAATATCTTGATGGCAAAATATATACAATTCAAGTGACCTCACGCTCACTCAATACCCGCTATTAGTGTGACGTCACGACGCTTGATTTGGTTGGTTTAAGTCAGGATTTATTATATAAACAATGTGTTTATTTTCGGCGTTTCAAGTGTAATATTTGATTTGGTACTGATTTTGATAGCTGTTTACCATTAATAACACTGATGACTATTACTGACACGTACACTAGTGAAATTGTAATCATACTACATAGCGACTGCAGAACTTTTTCTGATGGCCCGAGAACGTGCTAGGAATCGCACGTAAAAAGGTAAGACCTCGTTAATCCTTAGCTCGCACAAGTTTCGACTTCTGAGATGACAGGTGGTTAACGGAAAAAACAAATTTAACAATTTTAACAATTTAACTTTTTGATATAGAATATGGATTTTTATAACTTCTACTCATAACTTCAATAAACTTTTGCAGTACCTACTCAAGTATTCGAGCTTCTCAGAAACACACAAAAAATTGCTTAATAAATTTTACAGAGTTCTCAAAATCACAACCAAAAAAGTATCACGTGTAAAACGCCATAAGCAAACACATTGTTTGGATATTATAACCTGATTTACACCAACCACAATTGGAAGCGTGACGTCATGGCTAATAGAGCGTATTGAAAAATACCCATGTGAACTAAGATTTTCTTTTACTTCTTACTTTTTTCACCAACACAAAATCGAAGAACAGTTTTCCTTATTTTTTTATATCCCCAAGCTATATTCGGTGGTTCTCACATGTTTAGCTTTACAATATGTCATTAGATACAAAGGAAGGGTTGAGTGAAGTGCGACTTACCCCATTTCATTATAATTAAATACATTTTTAGTCCGTGTAATTGCAATTATCATTATTTTTGATTCCTTCAGGAATATCCCAGTCGTGCCCTGTCACCAAAGCTGCGATACATTCAGAGGACCCAAATAACCTCTCCTAAAATTACTATTAATATTATTATTTCATTGAGTAATTTTTGTATTTCAAACTTTTTAACATACAAAATGCTGTTCTGGAAGTGCGGTGATGTAATCCACTATGTTACATGGAAAAGTATAATAAAGTGAAAGTTGTAACTTAAATAATTTCTCAATAGTTTGAGGCTTTGTTTCGAGTAAAATGACGTTACACGCCTCAAACTTATAAGAAGTTATTTAAATATTCAAAAGTTCTCTGTTTTTTATACTCTAAACATTATGTTTTACTTTTAGCTCAATAGTTTATGAATACCGACGCGTTCTCTATCTAACCTTCGAGGGGGCAGGGAATAGTTCGATATCTTCGCTATTTTTTCGATTTTATTTTCGCAAGATTTCTCAAGAAAAGAGGGGATCCGAGCCCCTCCATCCGACATTTCCGAAATCAAAACCGTCGGAAATTTTTTCAAATTCCTAAGCGCTCTCTATTCAATATTCAGGGGACAGGAGGTAATATTTTTTGAAATTAGGTAATTCAACGGTCAGATGTTTTTCACTATTTTTACGGATTTTTCAGAATTTATTTTCACGAGTTTTCGCAACGTTTTTGAGATTGTAGAAGTTTTTAGGTTCCAGTCTTGTTCCACCTATTGGCTATTTTTGTTTTTTATGCGTGATTTCTTTTGTTAATGAAAGTAGATAAGGGTTATTTGTCTTCAATCTTCCATTACAATTGACTCACCTCCAGGTGAATGCATCATAACAATAGCATCATCTTTCATAATCCAATTTCAGCTTTAGCAATTTCTGGTGAAAAATTTTATTTCATTAGGAACCCCAATATCATCATTTTCAATTTCCCGGAGTATCTTATGTACAGCTTCAAAGATCTCAATCAGTGACAGAAAGTAAATTCTAATTTTACAAACATTTATTCAACCACAGATAAAAAGGTCACCCTAAATAAAATAAAATAAAATATAATTATCACGCGTCATATCTAATATGGTATCTGTTTATGACGGAAATATCTTAGTATGTATTTACTAATAAGAAAATAAAATAGACTATTAATCCTTACTTCCCATTATTCATTACGAGATTCACATAAAAAAAAATCACTTTTAAAACGTCGTAAATCACAAACGGAAAAAAAATTTGGAACTACAGCAGTAAAATTAACAGGCTGCTGATAGGTGCCCAGTATATCAAAAACGTTTTAATGTTCTGATGTATAGATAACAGTAATTTAGGTTTTTATAAAACGGTGATAGCAGCTATTTGTGTATTTATAGACAAAGAGGCAATCTTTGGAGAGCTCGAAATACAAACAAGATTTTTCCTAGAAACGCAGCTTTGACAAAAAAAATGCTCCATTCAACATTGGCACATTTTATTACCAATGAGCTTTCCTAAATGTATAAGCTATACTAAAATCCAATAATTCACATATCTAACAAAATAAGAAGAATAACTCATGCCTAAGACAAAAAAAGAACTTCCGGCCCAGATCAATTTCAGGCCATCTATTTAAATGAGTTGGATATGGTGGGCCTCAAACCTCTACACCATTAGGGTTACTAAGAATGCATTGAATTCATTGTCACTATTTTCCATCATGCAAAAATAGGTTCGTTTTTAACAAAAGCGGTGGAGATCAAGAGTTTTTATGTTGCCGCTCTAGAGTGGTAATGCTCCCACATTATGATATTTCTCGGAAAACGCCAATGCGTTGAGATCTAGAAGCGTGGATGGCTTCTTTGGTAAGCTGTTATAGAAAAGATAGATTTTAGTTCACTTCCACTTAGAATTAGCCATTGTTATGGTGGAACACGTGTTATAATTCTGTGAAAAAGTGACCATTGTGAACTTCAAACAGTTTTGTTTTTCTCATTTTTTTTTAATCAACTTTATCACTCATAAAATTGTAGATGGTGTCTTATGTCCTGTGTCCTGTGTAGGAATATCTGAGTTATAAAATATTTAATGCCTAAGCAGACTGTAAAAGAAAACGAAAAGAGATTCAATTCACTACATTACATTTTTGAATAACCCTTAAATATTGAGAGAGTTAGATATTTGATAGTAACGTGACCTTTTCTGGTAAATAATCTGTTTCGAAATATCAGTTCAATGCTTCAGTAAGAATAATACCTTTTTGAATAGTTTAATAACGAACATATCATGAAATTTCATTCAATTCACCGAAACTAATTGGGTTTGGTTTAAGAACTTATAAATTGAAACTTCTTAGTTATTTCGGCGTTCTAATATTCTTTTCTTTCGGCATAATGAATGATATTGGCCGATTTCTTTGTTTTATTAAGCTACATTTTTTTGTTCCACCTGGGTCTTTGGTCCAGGTATTAATGGATAACAATTTGAGAAGTATTTGAATAGATTGAAATCCAGAAAAGTGTTGAAGTGTTGAAGTAACTTCATTAATTGAAACTTCTGTGTGTACAAAACTGGTAGCAGCTTCCTGATATGGTTTGCCGATGAATGTGACTTGATAGGTGAGTAAATAATTTTCCTGATGAGTTCCAATGTAAGCGCTGATATAAAATACTGACAATGGCACTACTCGGCCTAACAATTAATGGTATCACATGTTATGAAACTCTATTTCACCGGAATAGCGTTTTATTATAATACGACTATATCATATACAATCGCACATTTATAGCAGGTCATTTGTGGTTTGTTAAAAATTTCTGACTTACGTAAACAAGTGAAACAAAAACAACAAAATAAGTATAGTGACAACAATTTAAATAAGTAAATGAATAATACATGTGAATAAATGAAACATGCAAATAAATAAAAATGTGACCAAATTTCGGTGGGTATATTCCCAAACACATATTACGGTTGTGAAATTTTTTCAAGGTATTCATTCAAAGTGAAAACGATTTCATCAGTTGTTTGAAGTTATTTATAATCGGTAGATTGATAAGATGTGGCGGAACATTACAAAGGCTGAAAACTAAAGAATGAGATGAGATACAGGCCTATGCCTAGGAATCCTGATGTCAGCATACCTAGTGGTATACTGATTCATATCAACTTGTGTGGTGAGAGTGGATGATTTTTTTGTGGATTTCAATCATTAAAAGGATGGAAGAGTCATAATTGTATATTTTGTGAACAAAGATCGGAAAGAATCTGCATATCTTGTAATAATAATAATATTTTGATCGCTTAATTATGTTGAATGAAAATACCATTTGCAGCAGAACAATTACCCTACAGAAGAATGCCGTAACTCATATGAGACTGAAAAAGTGAATAATACACTGTTATGATGTTCGGGGCGTGACGCAGTGGTAAGAGCGTCCGTCTCTGGGCCCAAAGGTCCGGAGTACGAGCACCAGATACGGCTGGGATGTTTGAAATTTAATTTTACCTATTAAATTATTAAAATCTCGTGGCTCGACTTGGGTGAGTCCTGCACTATTCACTGTTGCGTACCAATGAACAGTGCTGATCCTGAGGTGGCATATGGAGTTAACAAGGCCTACCCAGAACACATAGTGGCTAATGACCATAGCAGTCAATGCCAAAATTTGCAATAGGTCTGAGCTGACGTAGTAGGATTAGTATACTTGACAATTTGAGTTTTAATGTCTATATATGACCACTCCAGTTGAGTTTGCGATCTAAAGTAATTTCAAGTGTAAACACTTTGTCCTTCTTGTCCATTCTAATGGATAGTGATGAATAATCTCGGTGATTTATCATTATTGAGTTTTAAATTATGAGATATGAACCATGCTTTTGCTTCAATTTCTTCAGACTGATCTAATAAAGGACTGAGATCTGGATTGAATATATGAAAGATATGTCATTGGCAAACTTAACACATCAACAAGTAGTCTTGAAGCTATTCAACTCATTCACATATATAATTAATAAAATTGGCCCAAACACAGAGCCCTGGAGTACACCATGATTTATTCCTTTGATATGAAATCTGATGAACAGTTATTGAAATAGACCTGCCTGAAACCGATTTGTCAGATAAAATTCAAATAGCAGCAGAACAAAAGCAACACAGTCGAAATGCTTTGACAGGTCACATAGCGTGATAGCTATATGGTGCCGCTGTTCAAGACCCTCGACTATGCCTCTTACTATATCCATTACAGAAACCAAATTTTTTTCAATTATTTTGGAGGAAGTACAAATAATGGAAATAGGACGATAGTTTTCAATAAGTGATGTATCTCCTTTTTTTAATAAGGGAATAACTTTGGAGTATTTCGAAATGTCTGGAAATTTTCCTGTACTAAAAATTTGGTTGATCAGGTCGGTTGAATGATCTATAATTATGTCCGATATTTTTTTGATGATTTTACTATTCGAATCATAGACATCAGCGCATGGAGAATTCATTCAAACAATGAATGACATAACTTCATATTGGATAACTGGAAGCAAGAAAAAAGAAAAAGAAGGCACTGGAAGAGTTATCGTACAAATACGTACTTACCAATTTCAGGAATATAATTCTGCTAAATGATGAAATACGAAATAATCATTGAAATTGTTTGGAGTGACATTATCATTAATTCGGGGAGTAGCTTTTGTCTCGTTTCTTTCAAATTTTATAATATGACAGCTTGCTTTAGACTTGTTTCCAGCAGAACAAATGTAATCATTATATGTAAGCATTTGGCAGTTTTGACTTCTTTCATAAATTGATTTTTTAATGATATATACTCTTTCATCATCTGGGTCTTTACTTACTTCAGATACCAATTTAATATTTGGTAGAACTGATCTTTTAGCTTTCAGCTTTATCAACAAACCAATTTATCATTGTTTTTTTCTGTAACGATTTTTTCTTCATTGGAAAATCCATTTCTACCAAACTATTGTGAGTGTTCACTAAAAAATTTGCCAGATGATCAGAATCGAGTTCATTATCTTTAAAAATATCCTAGTCTATTTCATACAATGCATTGCTCAATTTCTGTATATCAGACGTTGTGATGGCTCTCTCACATGAAGAATAAATTTTGGCAATACTCAGTTTCTTATTGATAATTGCATATTGTCCAGAGTGATCGGACAAACATGGTTCCAGATTACTAGTCAAAGTTCATCAGATTATTACCAATAGAGCTAGACATTTCAGCAGTGATTCTCGTGTGATCATCAATAGCTACCCATAAGTCAAAATAATTCAATAAATATAGTCATTCAACATAAATCCATTATTGAGTTCGAAATGAATGTTGAAATCACCACCGATTATAATATTTACGTCAAATTTAAAAAAAAATGGTCTAATATATCCAATAAGTAATTCACGTCAAAGTAAGAAACTATCTCAGAAGAATTTACCTACATCAAAAAGAGGAGTTTTGGTATAAAAAATGATACATTTTCGCCAAAATGAAGGATTGTGATGCTTTCAAGTGTATAAACAAGCGATAAAGATTATGCAAATAATTTTTATGTAAATTGTAACGAAGGGGTACCCTCACCTGTTTTAGGTGGATGAAATAAATTGTTCTCCCAAACCAGACGATGTGCCACGATATATTTTGCAGAATCTAATTACATGAAACTACCTAAATTGTTCTAAAATATTCGTGAAATTAGGTATGAAACCCGTTAAACACGCCTTCAATGAAAATATTTTCTTATTTGAATGGGACACTTAGAAATATATTTTGTCGTTAATCTTTCTGAGGAAATTCGTTCCGTTAACCGCTTGTTATTCTTAATTGCCAAGACATTTGTCACATTGATTTATGAGAAAGAAGACAAGTTTATGTGGTTTTTACGATACAACAGGTTACTCAATATCAACATACATGATTTTTTTGTGATGTCTATAAAAGTAGTTGGAATCAAATTTGAAACAATTTGATATTTGTTTTCAATTTATGTAACCGATAATTGATGAAAATCCATGTTAATATCTATGATGGAGAAATGACCTACACTAAAGAGGTTTACAAAACCACGACAGTTATTTCGCTTTACAACAGCTTCTACAAGTGGAGAAGTTATTCTAAATTACACATTTGCCTACTCCCAATAGACTTCCGATACGTAAGTACTAATACATTACTGATTATATTTAATTTTACATTTCCAGAAAAACATATTAATTATTAGTGAATTATTCAGTTCGTGTTGATCATCGAGAAGATTCTGAGAATTTTTCTATTTATTAATCTCCATAATTTCTAAAAGATTCAGCTTCATGCTTTGTTTTGAACATGAAGGATTTCAAAATCATGGTCGAAAGTATGGTTTTCGGTTAATAAATTGATAGCATCAATTTACTTTTCTCTTTACAAAGCTGTTTCTATGTTCGGTTAGGCGCTTTTATTTCAGTTATTGTTAGGTACAAAAAATGTGTCAATTTGTCCTTTTCTGATTCTACTGTGAAATTTATTGAAGAATAATGAGAATTAATAAATTCCAAGAATTGATCTAATTGTTCCTCTGAAACCTACCAAAATATCATCAACATACCTACAACAATACATGAAGTTTTCGAACATACTATTATTCCCTTTTAATTGAGTTTCTCACAGCCAGTTTCATAATCAGAGTTTAAAAGTAAAAGTCGACTTTAAAAAATGTCGGTGTTTCATAATACTTTAGAGTGACTTTAAAGCCACTTTAAGTTAAAGGGGCGATATCCAGACTTCAATCAACTTAAAGTGCGATCTAACCTCAATATCTCAGTATTTTGTTATGTCAGTTTTCGAATTCCAATAACATTCCACGTTATGAACCTGTACCAAGGAATATAATTTTCGAATTCAAGTCCATCTGATGAAATATTTCTAAGAAGAAGAAAACTTTATAGAAAAAGAGAAACCAGATTGGATGGTTCATTGCAAGAATATTGTTGGTTTTCTTGTTTTCCAATATTTTCTGATTTTTTCCAATTTCATCCACCAAAAGAAGTTCCTCCTCTGTGGAGAAATTATTAGCTCTTTTTGATTTACTTGTCATAGCATCAACATATGACGAAATAACAGTAATTACACTACTAAACACTGAAAAGTGAGTAAAAGCTCAAAGCTAACCTGAAAAATTGTGAAGATTTGTTGTTCTGTCAATTTTCGAACACATATCGAAGTTCGACTGTACTTTAGTTAAAAGTTTAGATGGGTATGATTATGAAACACCTCACCTTCAGCTCTCATTAAAGTGGACTGGAAGTGAAACTTTATCTTTAGTTGAAGTAGATTTTAAAGTCTGATCTATTAAAATGACAGCCAATAAAGGGCTTAAGATATTACCCATATCAACCCGTCATTGGACGAATAAAATTTATTGGTAAACTGAAAATAATTTTGACCTAAATCTATTTCATGTAAACCCTGTCATTAAACAGGAGATATTGGATTTACTCGGTGTTTCTTTGAAATAATTTTCAGTTTAACAATGAATAATATTCATCCAATGAAGGTTTGATCATGGGTAGGTAATCCCTCAAGTCCTAAGAAACACCGAGTAAATCCAATATCTCCTGTTTAACGACAGGATTTATATCTAACACTCGTATTGTGACTAGAGCTTTTTTTTTGACATCTACCAAACATTAAGGATGAATAAAAGTCAATTATGTTAGTAGTTACAGACATTTTAATCGTAAGAAAATACGAGGTCGTGGCTGCTCAAAGTGGGACACACTGTAAATAATTTATTTTCAAAGTCAATCAATAAAGATAAATATAGACTTTAAAATATGATCTGGAGAACGATTCGAAACATTTATCATATTCATCAGGTCATTTGGATGGACCGTAATTGCGCAATTTGGCTCTAATTTGAATCACAATGTATATAAAATCTATTTATCCAAAACATAAAATCCAAGCGACGCTAAACTGAAGACCTTATTTCTGGCACACGTCCAAAAAGATTAGGTGGGTATTTCAAAAAATGTGTTCAATGTAAATTCCGGCAAATGTAATAACAGGTGTCATCTAGCGAGGAAACACATTAACAGCTTGACAGCAGAATATTATTTTACAAAACAAAATGAAGTTGAGTGAGGAACTATGAACTATTACATTTGACGTTTACATTGGTGGGTGGCACTTATACCAAATACTTTGTTGGAAATATTGTTTTACTGATTGGTCTATTTGGAGAACAAGGATCGACAATTTGAAATAATAGCAGTCTCAGATATTCTGCCAACTCTTATTTTGAATCGTTTCGTTAATTCATATGGTGAAAATTTTAGATCAATTTATCAGTAACAATTTCGTTGATTTTATCTCGACCAATTCGATTAAAGTTGTTTCCAGAGGCTACAGAATTTATGTACAAGGCAGAATCTCAAGGTAGAAGAAATCTCCAGCCATATTTAATATGTGATACAATGTTAGAGAGATATTGCAATCGCCAGGCAGTATTTGAGGCACCTTTATTTTGAAAGTGATTGAACCTTATACCTAAAACAAATGTCTGCTTCTTCGATTTTTCTTTCTAAATAATTGATTTTATAATTATACTCGGTGACGAAAATAATAGTCAGTGACGTCAGTCACTAGTTCGGAAATAACCCATTAGGAGCGGCTGGAAATGCTAAAGGTAAGAATTCATCACTGACTATTATTTCCGTGTTCAAATTATAGATAGAATTATTCTGATGATAAATACCAAAACCGACTTTGACATCTACTCCAGTTGAAAATCTTACATACTTATCCATAATAAACGCAGACAGGGCCGGCTCCAGATCGTTAGAATAAATTGTTAATCGACTCCGCTCAGTCGAATCCACAGTGATAAAACTCTATTAGGTAGAATATCGTTTTGTTATAGAGGTTTTGTGTTAATTTCAAATCGGAAAAAAATCAGGAATTTGGATCTTTTAGTAAAAGTACTGAAATCACAGTTTCAAATAATAATATCTTTCTATCACTTTCTTCGATTCAAGTCTGCTCGAAGATGAGAAATTTATTTACCACTCCAGAATTAGGTAGGACTTATATTATTTCATTTCGATTCATCACGTATTTTGTTAAAATATATTAGCAGAATTACTCACCATTAAACTTGTTTTCCCAGCTTTTATATCTACGTTATATTACTACCTTCATTTATATTAAGAAAAAAACTCTCCCTCAAAAAATATCGAAGTACTCGCCGCCTATGTCAATGAAATACCTGTCGTTTTACACGCCCACCTGCATCATTCTACATGGAGAGAAGACAAAGAATGAATGCTGAGTAAATTTGATGTACATATATATGAAGTAAGTGCGCGGTTAAACAAATCTAGATTAGGATCATTTTTTACGTTGTAGATTTTTAAAACACATTTATTCGGTGACTTCGGAAGAAGAGATGATAAGATGAGTGACATTTCTTATTTTTGGGGATAGAAAGCTTTGGTAATAACATCAGAGACAATGAGTTCCAAAGGTTTGAGGTACACTATGCACTGTTTATATTAAGTAGACATTTGCACATGAAGCAGATAGGCCAATCAATAGAGCATTTTATCCTAACAAAAAATACTAGTAGAAAACCAACTGTGCCATCACATGGAAGATATCTCGTTGTTATATTGTGTTATGCGACTCGCAACTGTCATTTATTAATTTCTTATAAACATTTAAATTACATAAAACGTGTTTATTTAAATTGTTTCGCTTATAAAATGAAAACTAATAGAGCAATCTGGTTGCTCCAATGAAAAGAATTGTAGATAATTAAAATACGAACAAAACGGGATGTTTTATAACCCGATAAGATCATTAGTAATGGAGGAAAACCGTAAAAAACGGAAAATTTGACGATTTTTCAAAAAATTCATAACTCCTCCATTTTTCAAGAAATAGGGTTGATCCTTCTAAAGAAAGTATTGAATTATGTGTACTTTATGTGTGCTCTGTCGGATCATTAGTTTTGGCACAATTGCAATTTGATTTTTTTTTGCACTATCTTGCAGCGTGCCTGGATGCTCTAGTGATAGTCCGATTTCAATTCCTAAAACAGATTTTGAAAGTATTAGTACAGTACCACAAAATGTATATTCTCATTTTGCGCTTAAATGCTGCGAAATGGGTGAAAAATGCTAGCAAACATGACTCAAAACGGCTGAGCTGGTAGAAGCGGTCGAGTGGAAGGAGTGAGCAGGAGATGAGGGGAAGCGTATTATCACGTAACTCATTCATTAGAAGAATTCCCCTCACTCCTACCACTCGGCAGCTAACGCGAGCTCGGTCGTTTTCAGTCATGTTTGCATGCATTTTTCACCATTTTGCACGATTGTAGCGCAAAATGAGAATATACGTTTCGTAGAACTATACTTCTACTTTCATAATCTGTGTGAGAAATTGAAATGAGGCTATCACTAGAGCATCCAGGCATGCTGAAAGACATTGCAAAAAAAATTTAAATTGCAATTGTGCCAAAACTAACGATCCGTCAGCACCTGTTTTGTGCAAACATAAACTACACATATACTAAACTACACAAATACTTTCAGGAGAAAAGCCAATCCTACTTCTTGAAAAATGGCGGAGTTATGGATTTCACAATATCTATCAGATGTATTTCAATGTCCAGCGTGGCTTTTGCCGGGGAAGTAGTTATTTTCTGTTAGATATTACAAAAAAGTAACTTCAATTTATCGTAGGTATTTTCATTTCCAAAGGAGTCATGTTTTGGTTCAATTTTCAATTGAGAATGTTTCTCTTTACAACATGAATCACTTTCATGACAGGTTATCTTGTATGATGGAAAATAGCGACTAAATTCCAACTTTCAGTCGCAGATGATTCCACAACTCACTATATGAACATCTTGTTCATATTTTCAATAAAATCAACATATTATTTAATATTATCACAACCATATGTAACGAGGTTCAATTTAGTAGATGTTTTTATTTTTTATTATAATATAATCTGTGAACATATTATGTTCATTATGCACATTGGACAAGTGACTGACAAAATATGGAAAAGATCCAGTACTAGAACTGGCTGACCTTGTTTCTGAAACTACTTTTCTTTTCCTAAAATCTGGAGTGGAAAAACTAAAAAGTGACTCTAAAGGATGTGAAGTACTTGGTTCCTGTGAGTTTTTCAGCGCATTCACGCCAGAAGTACCCTCAACCTTACAAAAAAGACAACATTTAAATGTAATCTTAACGAGATAATTTTGGAAATTATTGAAAATGTATGAGATATAGGGTGTAGTACGGGACCTCAAAATCCTACGATGCAAAAATAGCAAAGTACTGGGACCGGTCAGCTGTACAAATTCTGACTTTTGATTCATGTAGGGGACATATATGAGAGTAGGAAAAGTGATGTTGGCAAGAAAAATATTCTTGCGCAAATAGATAACAGGCCGCCATCTTGGAAAATGAGAGTGTATGAAATCACATGGGTTTGTGGACGACTGTAACTCTAACTTTAAAGCTTTAAGTCTCAAACGACGCAGAACAGAATTATCTAATCGAAGGTTATCTGGAAGCATAACAAAGTCAACACAAAATGGCCACAGAAAACAAAATGGCCGTCATACTATTAAAAATGTAATTGTGTACTGTTCTATTTAGACCTTACGTACATTTCTTGTAAGTACTATGATGTCACAACTTATTTTATTTTACAAGATGGCGGCCTGTTATCTATGTTGCGCAAGATTATTTTTCTTGACAGCATCACTTTTCATACTCTCACATAATATGTCGCCTACATGGATGAAAAGTCAGATTTTGTACAACAGACCGGTCCCTCTATCTCAAATTATTCATTGGTGGGTCCCGTACTAGTGTTGTATTTGAAATTTTATTCTCGATTCTCAGATTCTCAGAAATCACGCGTCGCGCTACCTATTACACGGCCAATTATCAAATGATACGAGTTAGAACGGACGCATCTTTATTTAAACAATGTAGAGTTTTCTTGTTCTGACAGGAATTTACAGGACTGAGCGGAAAAAATCAATGATAGAAAAAAATAGAGATAAACTAAAAAAAAAAAACGTGAACTTTGATGTTTCTAAAAAAATCATGCTATTGGTCAACCCTGAATATATTATTTCTTATAATAGGTATACAAAGATACCCCTTGAAGATACATGATTTATCAGAATATTTTATTGATAAAAACATAATTCATAAGGAAGAGTTCAAGCAATTTATAACCCGAATTACACACAACTCAGAATTCTCCTTCCTCATAAGCCTTCAAGAGTTTACGTGCGCCAATAATATTACATTTTATTTTTATTCGGATAGTCCAGAAAAGAAGTGAGTACGTGTAAGAAGCAAAGGAATTCAGTGGCGTTATGTCACTGAAGGATTTAAACCACAAGAAGGAATCATGTTAAAAACTCAATTGGATGTGTCAGGAAATGTAGGTAGGTCAAAAATAAGAATACAAGGAGGACTAATCCCAGAAATGTATTCAATTTCATACATTATGGAGTACACAGTTTCGTAAGGAAAAAAATATTTTTGACAAGCTTAGGTAAGTACGAGTATACGATTATACTGCAAGTGAATAGAAATACCTACCATTCTAATGTTGAGAGTTGTCAATGAGTTGGGGAAGATGTCAATGTCCAGAATTGCGCATTGAGCGTTAGGCTGAACACATACTGGAGCAGCGAGCAAAGCAGTGATAAGAGCGGAGAGCAACGGGACGTAAACAAACAAATGTTTTCTTGTTAGGACACGCATACTGAGGCGTGCTGCATAGATGTTTACACGCAGGTATAGTGGAGCAAAGCGAAGCGTTCAAACATATTTGATCTTTCCGCTATCATCGCTGTGTTAATATTTAGTGAAAAATTAATTCAGAAGAACAAATCAGTTTCATTTTTGTTAAAAATGCTCTATGGAACAGGAATTTCAAATACCCCATCAGCTGCATCATATGTTAGCATTTTTTCTGATGAGACTCTCGAGTAAACAATGTTTTCACAAAATTTCTGGTAGAAGTCCATTTCAGCTCAGTGGAATGGTATAGACGAGTCGGAAAGAAATATCATCTCAAAAACTTTAATTCAGCAACAAGTATCAATATAGAGGGAGGTACATGTTTCGGGGTACATGTTTCGAATCCAGCAAGAATCCATCTTCAGCAAATAATAACCCGCTGTATTATTATACTACGGACCAAAAGTTACTTACATGGAGAGGAAATAACACCCATTTTTGATATAACAGTTAAAATGGTATTAAACTTAAAATCAAACATGGATAGTATATCCAATGCCTTCGAATTGAGATTGAGATATGGTGGTCATGGTAGCAATAGTCATTAGTAAGCTTTTCGCTCCTGAAGATGCTAACTTTGTTGGCGAAACGCGAGTCGAGTGTGATTGTGAAGTAGTTTGGGTGTTTGGGTAGTTTCCTTTGTTTCTTGAGTTATAAATGTGGTATCAAATATTAGCTTGGAATGTGACAATTGATAATAGGCCTGTCAAGTCAATTCATGGATCAGAGAACAAATAATAGGGGATAAGGCACAATAAACATTTACGACATTCTGTGGTGAATTCATGTGTAGATAAACCATCGATTTGTTTTGGTCTTCTACACTTCAATTCACATGTGATCATGTGTACAATTCGTTTGTCTTGGAGAAAAATTAAGAAATATAATCATTAGACATGGGTTTCTCTTTTGATGTTTTGAAGATTGCCACAGTTTTTTAGAGTCTATAGCAATGTGAGTTTGAATGTAGTCTTTATAATTTGGTAATCGCTGTCGATTAGCAATTTGGAGAGCTATCTCAACAATTTGAACGTCAGGAAATCTAAATCGTTCTTGTATATTTTCCACCTGGTATGGTATTTTCACTTCTCCTCGATAACTCCGATTGTGCCATAACTATACCAATGGGAAAACCAGAATTTATTTGAATTCATTTTAGGAAGCTCGGCAAAATTTGCCAACGCTTACATTAGCATTTATTTCGGAAAATTCTTTTATGCAGTTGAAGGCTTGCAACTCTCTAGTAAATTATGATTTTCCAGTATCTGAAAAATAAATCCTTACAAAAATCCACCATAGTGGGAAAACATGTGTATTAACTTTTTGTCTCTCTCGAGTGCCTTTCGTGAGACGAAACTATGCATCACCCCCCAAGTCGGTTTTTTTCAAGTCCGTTTCCTCTTGGTGTCACTTGGCAAAACAGTATTTAGTTTAACGAAGTCTCTCCATTTAAAAAACTTCCACTTGACCGGCATTAAGATACGCCCCTGGGTTATCCGGTATTTCCTGGTATAGAGATATTAGATTTCAAAAACTATTACGTGGCTACTTATGAAGGCTAAGGGTAAAGCGCATATGGTCAAATAACGATGAAATTTCCTTGGATTCCTTTAATACCTTCATCCGGAGTATTTGTACTGGGAATCACGATGAATATATTCAAGAGATTTGTTGATTTTTGGAGCAGTTCAGAATTGTTATGATTTGGTATTGTTTACTACTAAATGAAATTTAGCTTTTGGGCGTTAGTCTGAAAAAAGTCACCAGAGGGATGGAATACACTATTTTTGAATCTACGGGAATTCCATCGTCTCGTTTGAAAAATCATTGATTATTTTTTAAACCTCGAAAACAGTTTCAACTCGAGTTTCAATAACCAAGTTCTACACGATTGTGTCCGAATATATCCATCCTCTTCGCATTCTAACACTATGAGGGAGGCTGATTCGTCCTCATCACAGAGCCTGCATAGTGAGTGTGGAGTCTTGATATATACCCAGCATATGCAGATGTTTTCTCATGGGGCAGTGCCCTGTCAGGAGTCCAGACACTTACCTGAGAGACTTCCGTTTTTTTTATGAGACAGTGCCCTGTTAGGAATCCTACCACTTAGCTGAGAAACTTCCGGTTTAAACCAAGTAGGTGTCTTGATAGCCGAAAAATGCAGTTCTAAACCTGTTTAGTTAAGTGTCAATGGCAATAGTAATTCATGATATTGAAACAGAAGTAACAGTATCCTTGCCAATTGTTATTGAGTATATTGAAATCCATATCGTGGGAATACAAAATACAATCAATAAATTGTCGACACTTCTGTTATTCTGGTTATTCCTATTTGGAAATGCTCGAACTGTGAACACACAACAAACAGAAACCATCAAATAAGTTCATAGTCATTACCATTACTGTCAGAGTATTTCATTACTATTTTCAAAAGCAGAGTAGGTAGAGTTTACTCTGCGTAGGTTTCTGAACAATTGTCAATATATACTCTATGAAGCTAGAATACGTTTACGAACGATTCGGAATATGCAGCTCTTACTCAGAGTAAGTTTATGAAACCTATATGAAGTTAGCGAGACAACTTCGAAAAAATTTAAAATGGATTATTCCATAATTTGCTGCCCTTTTGTCGCTGATTAATTGCGAAGAAAAAAATTTTGTCGCTATTTTTTTTCAAAAAATATGCGTTGTTTCGCTAACTTCATATGAAGTTAGCGAAACAACATCCCTAATTTCTATTTTTCCACAGTTCTAAAATATCCATAATTTGCCGCATTTTTGTCGCTAATTAGTTGCGAAGAAATAAAAATTGTCACTCTTTCTTTTGAAAGAATATGCGTTGTTTCGCTAACTTCATATGAACTTAGCGAAACAACTTCTATAATTTTTATTTTTGCACATTTCTGAAGTATCCATAATTTGCCGCCTTTTTGTCGCTAATTAGTTGCGCAGAAAAAAAATTGTCGCTCTTTCTTTTTAATCTGTCGCTTTTTTGTAGCTAATCAGTTGCAGAGAGGAACTTCTTGTCTCTTTTCTCAAATAAAAATATACGATGTTTTGACAACTTCCGTTATTTTTATCTCCTCTCACTTTATATATTTTTTAATATTCTAAACGGTTTTATTCAGCTTACAGTTTTGTTTGTGTGAGTCAAATCTAGAAATTGAAATTTTAACTCCCTGTTGAGCGATTGACACCTTTAATTCTGATGACAATGCAATTATACTCCAGTTCCAAAATTGTAGATAGTGACTCATCGTCAGTTTACGTGGTTTCAGAGTGCGGAATGCACGTAAACTGACGATGAGTCACTATCTACAATTTTGGAACTGGGCTTATATGTATATTTACTATCATTGTAAATTCAAGATGGCCACCACCACATAATGGCGGACATATTGTTTTTCAATCCCCTCAATATGGGTATCAAATGAAAGGGCTGAACTAGTAGAATATCGTACATCATGGAAAAGTTCCAAATCCAAGATGACCGCCTCCCCAAAATGGCGGACATATTTTGTTCAACCCCCTTAATATGGATATCAAATTAAAGGGCTGAACATGCTAAAAAGCACACCAGCTACAGAGGAAACCATGTACCCTCCATCGAACTAATGAAAAGTATCATTTTTGGCCTCAGTTAGATATTGTTATGTGAAAAAATGAATGTTTTCCATAGCAACCCATAGCTCGACACTTGTTCATTTTGATACAAAACTTCAACTCACAACGACTCACTCTGTAATAATATTGCATGCCTCAACTTTGCTCACTTGTTATGAGTCTCAGAGTATATCGGATAAGTAAAATTTGGGGAGGGGACGTCACAAAAATATGGCGGGAGTGAATTTACTTCTGTACGGTACTTCAACATATTCGGAACAAAAAAAGCAATAAATCAAATTCAAATTGCATATGGTACTACTTACTTACAGCACACTTGTGAAATGTAATTTTGAAAGGAATTCAGTTACAAAAACAAAGGTCTGCCACAATTTTATTTTACGGTTACCTGAAATGTGTCATGAATATCTTCTGAATCGAGAACGATTTAATTTTATTCCAAAAGAGATCTTATGGCAAGGCAAATACATCATATTTTTATCATCATAACCTCAAACGAAGGATTCCCACTTGTTATAGTCAAATTATAGATACTTCAAATTAATAAAAAGTAGAAGTTGCGGAAGTTGTTTTGTTAACTTCAAACGAAGTTAGCGAAACATCGCATATTTAAAAAACGGTAATTTTTTTTTTCGCAACTAATTAGCGACAAAAAAGCGGTAAATTATGAATACTTCAGAACTGTAAAAAAACAGAAATTACGGAAGTTGTTTCGCTACCTTCATATGAAGTTAGCGAAACAACGCATATTTTTTTAAAAGAAAGAGCGACAAATTTTTTTTCTTCGCAACTAATTAGCGACAAAAAGGCGGATTATGGAATAATCCGTTATCAACTTTTTGGAAGTTGTCTCGCTAATTTTATATAAGTGTTTATGAACTCAGCCCTGGGTGGAAGGCAAATGCTCTAACACCACGACCACTTCGCTGTCACAATGTTTTTTCATTTCAAAAAGTGTTATCGGTGATATTATTCTATCACACAAAACGGTTCATGCCTCATTTGTCTACGTCGAATCAGATAGGTGGGACATAAAAAGCCCTCACTGTAAAATCTGAGCAGTAATTTAATTTCAGATTTATTGGAATAAAGTGAATCAATTATATTGTTGAGATTGGGAGTAAGGTTCAATATCTAATGCAGTAGACCGTCAGATAGTGACAGATTTAGGTGCCCCATTTTCGCATACAAGCCTCGAATAGGGTTGAAAAGTACATCGATGTTGAGTAAAATGGAGGGAAATTTACGAGTGGCTCCAGGGGAGAACATATGGAAAAATCAAAAAGAATTTCCCTGAAATTTTCGGACGAATAAATCTGCTTATCCATTCGCGCCACTCAAGCCATTATGTTCTTCGGTGTAGTGACGATATGGTTTTCATGGTTTCGATGGGCTTGTGTGGGAAAATCTGTTCAAATCTCGAGTTTTCCTTACAAGATTACGCTTTCATTTTAACCATTTAGCAACCTGCCACACTCAAGCCTTTGGTATTTCGAAGCCAGGTTCTATTAATTAATGATTAGGTGAACACGGCTCGCGTTAAAATATGGAAAATCGAATTTTCTATGGAAAATCGAATTTTCCATATGTTCTCCCGAGGAGCCACTCGTCAATTTCCCTCTATTTTATTCAACATCGATGTACTTCTCAACCCTATTCGAGGCTTGTATGTGAAAATGGGGCACCTAAATCTGTCACTATCTGACGGTCTATAGTTAATTTGTACTGAACAGAATAAATGAATTCGAAGTTTATGGACAAACATTTGGGTTCAGCCCACATGGATGTTAGGTAAGTCATATATGTAAATATGAAATAGAAACGGCTTAAATTTTCTAGCAATTTCGCAGTTCATCATTATGAAGTAAAAACGTATAAGCAAGAATCAGATACACTTTTTCAACTTCATTTACTTAGGCAAATCTATCTCGAAGAAAAATTATGGTTGGAATAAAATTGTTTTTTGAATAAAAGTGTTTTAAACCTATGAATAAATCTCCAGCTGAGTCCATATACCGGGTGTCCCAGAGCTTTTAGGCCAGCAGATATCTCAGTTACCTGCGGAAAAAAAAATTGAAAAAAATACTTGTCGTAGGAGACCATACGCTCTTTCATGCAGCATAGCAAAATCCACCCCCTGACAAAAAACACCTGAGAAACCACCCCTAACTTTTGTTTTTCAAATGGCACCCCCATGTTTGTTTTGCTTCAACTTACAGTCTTTTTCATTTCTCATTCAATGATGTATCATGGTAGCTAGAATGGCATGCAGAATTATGGAAAATAAAAATACAAATGAAATATGAATTTATACGCTCAGCTGTATTGTTACTGCAACATTATACTAAAGAAAATGTTCAAAATGTTGGCCAGCACTTGCCACACATGCTTCAAGTCGCCGAATCAGCGCGCGAGTACAGGAAGCTCGAATCATTTCCGGAGTAACGGTATTACAAGCCTCTGAAATTTTCTGGGTTAAATCTTCAATATTTGTTGGTTGAGTTTCGAAGACAACTCGTTTCAAATATCCCCATAGGAAAAAGTCCAGTGGCGTGAGATCGGGAGAACGTGCAGGCCATCGAATAGGTCCACTATTTCCAATCCAACGGTCTTGAAAAGTATTATGGAGGAATGTCGTAACTATGTTATGGTTATGTGCAGGAGCACCATCTTGTTGCCACCACATTTGTTGTCGTTCTTCAATTGGAATATCTTCTAGTAGTGCAGGAATACAATTTTCCAAGAAATGTAGTTATCGGTGGCCCGTCAAGTGTCTTGGAAAAAATGAGGGCCGATGAGTCGTCCATTATGTAAACCACACCACACGTTCACACCCCACATTGTTTGGAAATTGGTTTCTCTAATCCAGTGAGGGTTGTCCTGTGACCAATAGTGCATGTTATGTCGGTTAACAGTACCATTATTATGGAAGCGGGATTCGTCACTCCACAAGATTTGATTGAGGTAGTTGGGATTGTCGTGGATGAAAACTTGCATGTGAGCAATAAATGCCAGTCGTCTTTCGAAATCTGTTGGTCTGAGTCCTTGGTGTAAATGTATTTTAAAGGGATGATATCTGTACTGTTTGAAAATTCGTTGCACAGACGACTTACTGATCCCAACCTCCACCGCCAATGCACGAACCGAAATATGAGGTTGTGCTTCGGCGTAGGCCAACACATATATGCAATTTTCCTCAGTTCGCACAGGAGTAGGATGTGCTTGATCAGTTTTTCCGGGAAATGATCCTATTCGCATGGTATTTTCTACATACGAAAACGTATTGCGACCTGGTTGTCGACGATCAGGAAAGCGCTGCTCATACAGCCTCTCCGCAGCACGTTTATTCTTTCGGCATTCACCAAAAATTAAAAGCATATCAACGTATTCGTTGGGAGTGAAGGTAAAAGGCATTTTGATATACAACAACAATATCACGACTGATACCACTTTGTCATCCAGATACCGTAGGAATAAAACAAAGCACAAAAAGTTCTAACATTTTATTGACTCTTTTTTTTCAACATCCACTTTTTCTTGTCTCTACAATGTGGACTAATTCGATCAGTCCAATTAATAGTACCCACTAACGAATTCAATTTTATCGAGTGACTATCTTCACAACTACATATTATGATATATCATCGATTGAGAATTAAAAAGAGCTGTAAGTTGAAGCCAAACAAACATGGGGGTGCCATTTGAAAAACAAAAGTTAGGGGTTGTTTCTCAGGGGTTGATCGCCAGGGGGTGGATTTTGCTATGCTGCATGAAAGTGCTTATGGTCTCCTATGACACATATTTTTTTCAATTTTTTTTTTCCGCAGGTAACTGAGATATCTGCTGGCCTAAAAGCTCTGGGACACCCGGTATATCCTCATATGTATGTTCGTTGGTATGTCACTTTGTTCCAGCATCCAGATGAAAATAATTAAAAAATTCAAGGGATTCTCAGACTACTTTAAATACCATATGCGTTGAAAGCTGGATTATTTTTATGCAATTTCTAAATTCTACTCGTAATGTATCGTTTAAACAGAAGCTATAGGTAATTCGGTGGAGTATTGGGCAATTATTGTTGACCCTTTCCCATGTATTTCTGGAACAAACGATACTTCCAGACCCTGTTTCGTATCATTTGTTCCAGGCTGAAAAACAATTAAATCTATAAGATTATTCGGGAAACACGGAGTAAGTAATACTGAATGTGTGATTTATTCGATGATTTTGGTGTTTCCGCTGAATTAACTTTTTCATGTTTGAATGTTTTAGACGATGTAGTAACTTGATTAGGACTTATATTTCGAAATATAAGTAATCAAGTAACTTTTTCATGTTTGATGGGTCTGTTTTTATTCATAACCGCTTTTACCATGGTTGATGTGTTAAAAGTCTTGAATGATATCGAATGATATCGAAAGCAGCCGTTGTACCTTTTTGGGACCAACAAAGGGAACAAATTCATTATGAAAGGGATCGCTACTTAACAGAATTGAAAGAAGATCAGTATAGAATAGAGAAAAATAGATTATAGACAATCTGTATGTAGGCGACAATAATTGCTCATTGTTGGAGAGTTGTCGACGAAAATATTCTACAAGTTTACTGGATTGTGTATGAACAACTTGTCATCATTTAACAATACATGAATTACTAGAATAGGCTGTTCACTCATCAAGATGACACTAAACCAATGTTTTGGGGTACTGACCAAAGAATTTACAGATTGGCAAATCTAGCTATGAATGTAGAGAAACGTATGAGATGCGCGAATTTACAATGAGAAAGTATTCGGGCGATAAAGAGGGTAGTATAATTGTACATTCAGTAATAAAACTTTATAGTGCACTTCGCAATGCAACAGATACAAAAGCACTGAGCAGTACAGTAACTAATACTTGATCTTTTTAATGCCAAAAACTTTTTTCTCAAACTTTTTCCGTATGAGTTTAATTTTCGCTGCAAATCGTGAGAAACCATTTTTACCCCCAGAAGTTCACCTTTTTTTGCCCTTCTATGATAATCAAATCCTTATTTATATCCTTGTTTATTCTTTGTACCTATTAAAGTAACATGAAATTAATATTAGAGAGATATTGCAATAACGCCAGTCAGTATTTAAGGCGACTTTATTTCGATAGTGTCTGCTACTATTCTGTGATTGAAAACAGAGATATTGCAAGTTTCATCTGTTCGTCCCTTATTTTCGTGATTGACAGAAGCGTTCGTAACCTAAATCAAATTTGTCTCTTGTATTCTTCTCTCTGCATGATTAATTTCTGAATTAGAAGGAATTATTCTGATGATAGAATTGCCCAAACAAACTTCTACGTCGACTCTTCTTGAAAATTTAGTATATTTCAGGGCCATGTTTTATCCACTGATCATGTCACGATAATTTACGATCTCACCCGAAATGGAAATAAAGGAATATTAATCCTCGTCTTTGAACGTCCACTAATAAAGGCAGGCAGTATTTTAATAAAGTTTTCCTTATTCCAGATTCACAGTGCGCATGCGTACATGTCAAAATAACGTCGATTTTATTACTGCTTGGCGTTATTTAGTTCTGCAATATCTCTCTATTCTCGAAATGTTTCAACTGTTAATTTCAATAATTTTAGTATACAAAGAGGGAGTTTTACGAAGGAGTAGAAGTGCCATAATTATTTCATTTTACAGATTCCGACTTGTAACTCGGAATTCCGACTTGTTACTCGGAATTCCGACTTGTAACTCGGAATTCCGACTTGTAACTCGGTATTCCGACTTGTAACTCGGTATTCCGACTTGTAACTTTCGACTTGCAACTGAGAATTCCGGCTTGTAACTCGGAATTCCTACTGGTAGTGGAATTTAGGACACCTGGCGGCGTTTCAAAGTGTGTTAGTGCCATTGGTGTGTGTTATAGTGAAAAGAGTTTTTTCAATTATGTTAATTTGACATATTTATTATGTCGCTGATCAATACGTCAAAATAGACTTTATTGGAACCCAGGGGTTTGCCAGAGTAACCGTTGCACATACATGCTCCAAACTTCTACAGATTCCCATTTTCTAAGATCAGATCAGAATTCAATTATGTAATATCATCTAATATTTGGATTATGGATATCATATAGTTCGATTGAATATTATGATTGTGAGGAATTAGTATATATTTTTTATGTTCATAGGTTGCTCGATGTGTTCAAAAATGATGTTTAATTCGTTCAGAGTTTTCGAACATTTGTTATTCAATTATAATAAAAATGTTCTACCTGAAAAATATGTGTATTCATGTTTATCTTTTGAAAAAATACATTGAAAGACGAAAAATAAGATTATATATGGTGATTATAGTTTAATGAAGTAAAAGAGTTTGATTAATGTAAACGTCTGTAACACGTTCATTTTTGGAAACAGAGATACAACAAAATTCATTCTGATCACAGTAGCGTTAGGCACATATACACGTTTATCATCGACTTTTTTTATTATGCCTTCAAAAAACATTCTAGAAATGAGTTTTAGATCAAGATATTGTTATTTATTCTTTATTACATGCAAACAAGTAAGTAATGTCCAAGATGCTTATTTAACATAGCAACAACCTTTCCAGCCCGACGTGTTTTAATCTTCGCATTTGACAAGGACTATGATGCAGGTAAAATAGAAAAAAATCTGTTCAACTTTTTTATTCACCGACTCTCAAATTGTTGTAAGTTGAAGGATTGAAAGGGTAACTGTCGAAAATTGCTTTCATTTCTGCAATAAGAGTGGCAAAATTCTTCGGCAGGCTAAACAATCATCATCTGTCACACTCCATAGGACATTGCACAGATTTTTTCAATATTTTTTTAATAGTTGGAAATACTTCCATGATATCTAGTCCTATCGAAGCATTCATACTGATAATTTCTAACCGCAAACATGGAATAATATACAAGTTATTCATTTTCAAATAATACCTAGATACTGGAAAAAGTGACATTCGTTAAAAAAAAGTAAGAAAGAAGAAATTTGCTAAAGGATCTGAAAGAGATATAAAATTGTACAGAAGGCAATCAAAAGTTTATTCATCACTTGATACAAAACGTGTTAATTGATTAATGCTAGAATTAAATTTCTCATTTGGATATATAATTTTACAAGACAATAGGGACTTGTGGGTTTCCACTTTCTGAAATCAAAATTCTACCCAAATCAAATACATCTTTATCACAGGGATACTTTTCTGGAATCATCTGCGACTGAAAGACAAACTCTAGCTGCTATTTTCCATCTTTCTAGATAACCTCTCTTGGAAGGGATTCATGTTGAAAAAATAACATTCTCATCGGATGTAGTTCAATGTCCAGCGTGACTCTTGCCGGGGAAGTAGTTGTTTTCTGTTAGATATTCCAAAAATAGCGTCTTTTCATTTCACCTATCTGAATCTTTTTCAGATTTTTTCTCTCAAGTTATACAGGAAACACCCTCGTATCTTGCGTAATTTTTGACATACAACCATGAAATTTCCACTCACTGCACAGAAGTGGTCATCCTACGTGATATACACTGCACGCCAGCAGCAGTGGAGCCACCCATTTTTAAGGAAAGTTAAATTAGGAGACAAAATTGGCACGAAATCCCTTCAGATTCGTGTACACGATCCCCAAATTACTACTAATACACCTGTCTCCTGAAAAAATTTCAGTCCTGAAAAACTCTAATTCGTTTCACTTCTCATGGAAACGCTCCCGTAGCTTCCATAATTTACGACTTAGAACCATGAAATTTTCAGGATTGATATATACACTAGAAATGAACTCACTGCACAAAAAAGGTCATCCTACGTGATATACACACCAGCAGCGATGGAACCACCCATTTTTTCCATCGCTGCTGGAGTGTAGTGTATATCACGTAGGATGACCGCTGGCGTGCAGTTTATATCACGTAGCAACAGCAACAGCAACAGCAACTAGCAACAGACTTGTGCAATGAGTTCATTTATAGTTAAAAATTGTTATTGTTATTGAATTTTTCATGACCAAAAATTTTTCAGGAGATAGGTGTATTAGTAGTAATTTTTGTATCCTGAACACGAATCCGAAGGAATTTTTGGCCAATATTGCCCCATAACGTAACTTATCGGAAAAATGGGTGGTTTCATCGTTGCTGGCGTGCAGTGTATATCACTTAGAATCTACATCTGATAGATATTGAGAAAGACCTTATATAACTTGAGAGCAAAAATCTGAAAGTGGAAATTTGCATTTTCATTCAGATAGTTGATTATTTATTAAATGTCCAGTTTCCATTGGAGATTCTTATCTATGAATGATATAAGCGAGAATGTTATTCAAAAGTATCACTCACAGAAAATCGCTCATTCCGTTGATGCGTGAATTGCACCTCTTTCGCTAGGCCTCCAATACATTTTGGTCGACAAAAATCTGTTTCACTCTTCTAAGATCATCAGGGAGGTCGGAAGAATTGAAAAACATACTCTTCAGAAGCAATTTCACACTGCAATGAGGAATTGTTGGACTATTTCTTGTGCGGTGAAACTTTGAAAATATTTTCTGACATAAAACCTGTCATGGGTATGGCATGTTGATTTCATTGAAAACATCCTGTTCATATTTTCAATGAAATCAAGATGCCATACCCATGACAGGTTTTATGTCAGAAACATATTTTCAAAGTGTCACCGCACAAGAAATAGTCCAACAATTCCATCATCACAGTGTGAAATTGCTTCTGAAGAGTATGATTTCCAATTCTTCCGACCTTCGTGATGATCTTAGAAGAGTGAAATATATTTTTCTCTGGTGCTGATGGTGAATCTCTCATCGATGGAATAGAAATTTCAAATAATAACAATTGTCAAATTACTTTTCAAACTTATAAATAGTTAGTATCATTATAATTATTGTTATTGTAAGCAGAATGAAATTTTGAAAAAAATATTTGAAAAAGTGGATTCTTAACGGCTGCCGACCGTTTGAAAATATTAACGGACGGAGGCTGTTAACATTAAATATTCAATTGTCATGTGAATACCGTTAAATCATAATAACAGTATGGGTTTACGAAAACATTTCATTCCACTAATTTCAGATGCCAGGGGTTTGAACTTGACGCGTTAAACTGTATTTTGTTTTTGACCTCAAATACGTACCTTGAACGGATCGATTAATCATTGGATGAAGTGAAATTTCATTCATCTTACATACGTACAACGTCACGTTCTGCATGTTCACAAATACGTGCACTTGACAATGTCATTTATTATACAAGTTTTTCCCAATTGTTTCGCGGTATTCTCACCCGTTTCTTCGTCACCGGTCCTTTTTCCACTCGCAGATACATTCAATTATCCTAATGCATATTCTCAGTCCTTTTTTATTCGAAATTTTTTTATATTGTGCAAGTATGTTTCTTTTTTTTTGTTCCGTTTGTTCGTCTCCCTAGAAAGAAAGCTCCTGTTTCAAGTTTCTCTTCTTTTGTGCGAAGCTTTTATTTAAATGAATCTCCGTGAAATTCCTCCAGCACAATGGATACATAATTATATACAAATTAATGACGGGAAGGGAGAGAGAACGAATATACAAGGGTTTAAGAATGGGGTTTCGGTGAGATTGGATTAATAATGATGGAGAAATTGGAATTTCCACGGTTTTGGATACTTTTCATTACAATTGCCCGCTTCGTTCACCACGAAAAGGAGAAGGCATTTTCGCTTCATAACTTCGAATTCAGTGAATGCTGCTCGAAGGACCACAATTACGAATACAATATTATTCTTAATTATTGGATGAATACGTAATTAATTGGGGCAATAAATATTTAGAAGCCGAATAACTCTACTCGGGAGGAATATTTCATTTCCGGTAGGCAGATAAAATCAGCAGACCCAAGCCAAGGAGTGTTTTCTGGAATTTTTTTATCGAGTTTGTAGATAATAAGATCTTTTTCGACAAAGTCAAATGATATTTGCCAAAAAATTCTTGAAACATTCTAGATGCTATCTTGATTCATTTACTTCTTCCTTAAGAAGAGGTAACAAGGTGCGATCCATTTCTACCAAGTTTTCTGAAAAACAGTTCTTTGATAAAATTATGCAGACATTTTCCTTCAACTTCCTCCATTATTCATTTGATTTCCTCATTAAAATATTTGAATCAATCCATTCCATCATATGATCATCAGTTGTGAGAACACGTTTGGTCAAAATGGATCGCACCTGCTTACCTCCTCTTAGGAAAGAAGTAATAAATAACAGAATGGTGATTGATGGATATAGTACACCAAATGTAACACGATAGCAAATATCATCCTAAAGAATTTCATTTTCATCTCGATTGATAACCCGGAATCTAATTGAGTTGTGATAACGATGCACTGGACAATTGTCAAAGTTCTGTTTTCTGGGTGTTGAAAAACCAAATATTATTGTTGAAATAATCTGAAACTTTAACCATCAATTCCGAGAATTTGTTCCAAGTGGTTTCTTCTCCAGAGATGATAACGAATAATCATCTGCATATGCAGTGTAATAGTGTCGTCTATAAAATGATCCAGTTGTTTATCGTGGAGTACTGGGCCCAAAATCGAGAACGGCGGTACCTCTATTTCTGTCAAATTCTCTTAATTGAATTTTTGAATTCTATTTTCCGAGAGACCTTCTAATGAAACGAATGGGTGACGATGTTCTAGGAGAGATGAAATCTAGTATAAGGATGCACTCCACAATCCATCCTTTTCCAATTTATACAGCTTCTTATGAATCAAACAGTCAAATAGCCTGCTAAGATATAGGTAACAAAAAACTGCTGCCGGACATTCCCCTACACAAACAATCTGTTTATGAAATGAAAACAGCGGATGACGTTGTTCGTCCCAACTGAATCCATGCTTATCACTTGTCAATATGTCAAATTGCTCCAAAAAACACGCGATTCTGTGTAGAAAAACATACTCAAATATCTTAACGTATAATAACGATATTCTCAATTTTCCGTTATCGGTGTAATCCCAATATCATTATGTGGTGGCATTTTCAATAGGTGTTGTGTATGCTGTCCAAGACAGGCTTTTCAATTTATATAATTTATCTATTCTGGTAGCAGAAAATTTCAATATTAATTTCGCTGACAAGAAATCTCTAGTTATCCAATCTCCAAATGTAATTTTAAGCTCATTCAACTTGAATATACATGTAGGTCCCCTACACGAATCTCTCAGCACTCTGCTTCTATGTACGTACGAATTTGTATAAACAAAATATTACTTGTGATATTACTTCTGCTGCTATATCCGACCATGAAGCTATATTATGCTGTCACAAAGTGAATTTTAAAATTGATCGAAATAATTTCTGATTTGGTAGTTTGTTCACTGGAAACGACTTTCAAAGATTTTATAATGCGTGCCTGAATACCAACTGGGATATTATGTAAAATTACCAGGATTCATTCTGAATCTTTTACAATCATTGGGCGAATAGTTTCAATAGTTCATTTCCGAAAAGATAAAAATGAAGCAGAAAAAACAGTGAATTACAAGAGGTATAAAAATTCCAATAAATAATATGCGATCACTGCATTACATTCGGAATTTTAATAATCATAATTTTTATTCAACAGGCAAAATACTGTGAAAATACGATAGGGCAAGATTGAAACAAATCAACAGAGACTTGGCCAGTAATTAATGATCTGAGAGGTGAATCTAATAAAGTACATGAAGTTTCACTATCACCGAATCTTACTGCTGTGTTACAAAAAAATTGAAAATTCATAACAACCCTATGGAACAATTCAATAACCCCTTTATTGCTGAAACTTGCATTCTTTAAGACACTGATATTCATGAGCTGAAACAGATGAATGTGTCCATTGAAAAAACATCTGATTATGACGACATTTCCGCAAACATCTAGAAAAATCTCCCATATAACACGTTAGAACTTTTATTCAAAATCATTAATGTATTATTTTAATCAGGAAAGTTTCCTGATTCCCTGAGGTTTCAATTGTAATACCACTACATAAAGACCTATTTACATCACTCCCACCAGTAGGAAGTCTTATATAAAAACTAGTCAATATAAAGATAACTGCATTTCTGATGAAACATAAAATAGTTAGCTGAGAACAATTCGGTCTTCAAAGTGACAAAGACAGTATTATAAACATCTTTCGAAGTTAACTTTAATTTTAACAGTCAAATTAACTTCATCTTTAAAATGGCAGTTTTATAAAAGTCACATTTCTAAAATAAAGAGAAGAAGAAGGCAAATTGGTAACCTAGAATTTTACAATTTCTTGTGTGACATTTCTAATAAATGATAATACTGCTAGCAACAGACTTGGGTATAATGTAGGTAATTAACTCTTGTATTGCTGGCGATAGGGAAGATAATTTCTAAAAATGAAAATACTTATAATTCCACGGTAATTAGGAACTGGAAATACTAGCTTATCAGTTGGTCTTTGCAGATTTACTTCATTATGTGTCCAACTGAAAGCATTCAGACTTTCTTGATGATCGAAATAAGTTTTCAAATTCCGTTCGACAAGATAAAATAGTTTAACAAATGTATAAATATCTTATGTCGCCGAGGGCCTTCAACAATAATCTTCTTCATCGTCGGTTGAACGTTCCTCAAAAACAACCTGGAAATAGTTTGCTAACATTATTGCGAAAAAAAAACGTAAATAAAACAATAAAATTGAGGTTATATGCTAAATTATTGATAGAAAACCTGTCGAAACCTACTATTTTCTATAAAGTTAACTTTAACTGTTACCCCTTCCTCCCGATAAAGTTAACTCCTAAATTTTGAAGTTAACTATAACACGTGACGTCATCCACAAATTAACTTCTAATTATTCTGTCAAGATAGTTTTATAATACCCACCCTAATGATGCAATTTTCATGGAAAAGGTTTAGACTGTAATCAATGGTGGGGAGGTAGCTGCTGCAGTGTTATGTGGTATTACTACTGAAAACAAAAGCCGGGTAAAATTTTTAGGAGTGGGTATCGAGGGTAAATTGAAATTTGAAGTCTGTGTTAATGGAAAGTGTCTTTTGGTTGTTATGCAGACAATTGAGTTGATTTTATCAGCAGCCAATGCTGTTTATTTTTCTCTTGTGAAATCTCACCTGAGATATGGAATTCCAATTTTGGGCGTATATAGTGATTATGTACTACAAAATTTTTAAAATTTTGCAAAACCGAGTTATAAGATTTATGTGCAAATCAAAACATAGAGACTCTTGTAGACTACTTTTCATCACTTATGGAATTCTAACAGTTATTTCTATCGTCATTACGGAACTAGGGTATTTAATAAAAAAATTTAACAAATTTCAATTTTAACCATTCCATTATGTGACAAGGCAATCCAGCAATTAGTTGTCAATACCAATGACATCAGTCAAAAAGAATTCCATTGTTTATAATGGTTGTAAAATGTTCAACCATCTGCCAAGCCAACTAATATAAAAGAAATGAAATCATCTTTAAAACGTTCAGGTAGGCTGTGAAATGATTTTCAAGTGATTTACCTTATTATAAGATACAAGAATGTTTTAACGATTATTGAAAAAAAACTGTACTTAACGATGAGATTTTAAATTTTATTTTGAATATATTTAGTAACCAGTAGACATATATTTTTATATTTATATGAACTGACTTTATAGGTTAAGTCAAACTTGCTTATTTTGCCTACTGAACCTGTATTTTGTACGACTTATAGGTTTTATATATACATAGTGACTTTATAGATTAAGTGAAACTTGACTATTTGAATGTACTTTTGTCTGTTTTTTAAGATATATAAAGTGACTTTATAGGTTGAGTGAAACTTTGTCACCAAGATAATTCTTATAACAATACTTATGTCATAAGTATGTGGTTATTTCACAAGGAGACTAAAGATTATTTAACAGGAGAGTCTAATTCCCATAAGACAATGGGGACACAAATAGAAAGAGATGAAAAAACATTTGTGATGAAATGTGACGTAGTTGGACATGTCATGGCCGCCGTTCTCTATAGACAGTGACGGACTAGCTCTTGGTATATTGAGAGTTACTGCTGACAGTTTTGATGCTTGGTTCGAGTTCGACTCTGTACTCATGTCCAAGTATGTCACTATGACGCGTTGATGCTACAAGATTCTGATTGGCTAGAGCTAATTAAACCCTCCTGTTAGTTTATTCTCTTTGGTTAGTTCAGATATAAATCGGATAATTTTTTTAGGTATGCTTTAGATGTTTCTACAATAAAGTCCACCCTACCAAAAACCTGTGTGGCTTGTAACATGATATACTGAGCGACTGGAAAATTTGCTACATTATCAAACCGCAAGTGCATTCTTCGTAAATACTAAATACCACAATAATTTAAAATTGTGAAAATACCTAACTACTCATAAAAAGGTACGCAACATCAACTCTCAATAATGTTGATACCAGGAATAACGACTGCGTAAATCACGACCAACTGATGGCATGTGGTAGTAGTTCAGGGATGTAAAAAACCACAAGAAACTTCAATATGTTGTTTCAAGGCAGCAAATCTTTTCAGGAAACCAGTTATGTAATGCAATGAGAGAACACATGAAATAAATAGTACTGAGCTAAAAGCACTATACAGCATATGGCGAGCCTATGTCAAGTTTAAACATCAATGAACATGTATTCCTTTCACTCGGTCATTCACCCAACATACAGGGCGACACCAATACAATGTCGATGAATCAAGAAGCTGAGTTCGCTTCATTAGAGTCTGGTGCAAGTTTTTACTGAAAACTATCACCACTCACGTGTAATACGAGGCTTGTTTGGTAAGTCCGTGACTTTTAAAATTTCCCGCGCAGTAACTTTAAATGCAACACTGCTGCTGTCAACCACCATCTTTCAATAGACTACTGTCAAATTTTGAGCAAGCTGCGACATTTGGTTTGTGTTTGACAGCAATTAGAAGCAGACAACCTCGTGAATTTTAACAAAAATGGAAAAAAGTGAATTTCGTGTGTTGATTAAGCATTATTTTTTGCGTAAAAAAACCATAACTGAAACCAAGGAAAGACTTGATAAATACTATGGGAACTCTGCACCATCAATTTCAATGGTTAAGAAGTGGTTTACTGAGTTCCGTTGTGGTCGTACCAGCACAAGTGACGCCGTACGTTCAGGTCGCCCAAAAGAGGTCATCACGCCAGAAATCGTCGATAAAATCCATGGAATGATATTGGACGATCGGAGAATAAAAGTACGTGAGGTAGCTGAGGCTGTAGGCATCTCAACTGAGCGAGTACATCACATTTTACATGAATATTTGGACATGAAGAAGCTATCCGCGAGATGGGTGCCGCGATTGCTCACACTCGACCACAAGCGCAACCGTGTGACCACTTCAAAGGAGTGTTTGGCAAAGTTCAATCGCAATCCGGGCGAGTTTTTACGCCGTTATATAACCGTAGACGAAACATGGATCCATCACAATACCCCAGAGACCAAGGAACAATCAAAACAGTGGGTGTCAACTGGTGAACGTGCACCAAAGAAGGCTAAGGTGCGTCTGTCAGCCAACAAGGTTATGGCCACAGTTTTTTGGGATGCACGCGGTGTCATTCATATAGATTACTTAGAGAAGGGTAGAACGATCAACGGCGAATATTATTCAGAGCTTTTAGACAGATTCGATATTGATTTGAGGCAAAAACGACCACATTTAGCGAAAAAAAAAGTGCTGCTTCATCAAGACAATGCACGAGTGCACACGTGTGTAGTCACTATGGCAAAAATTCATAAATTGGGCTACGAACTACTACCCCATCCAGCATATTCTCCAGATTTAGCCCCTTGCGACTATTTTCTTTTCCCAAACCTGAAGAAATGGCTGGGTGGTAAGAGATTTGGGTCGAATGAAGAGGTTATAACCGAAACAAACGCCTATTTTGAGGGCCTTGAGAAAAACTATTATTTGGAAGGAATAAAAAAACTGGAAAAACGCTGGACTAAATGTATTGATCTAAAAGGAGATTATGTTGAAAAATAAAACGCTTATTTGCCAATTTTTTTTTTCTTTATTCAAATAGTCACGGAGTTACCAAACAGCCCTCGTATATCATCTTTTTCATGATTCATACTCGGTCGGTTATCAAATTTTTATTTTCTCCATAAGTGTGCAATTATGTTACTTTAATACCAGCATTCATTATAAAATTAACAGAAACCGTGATTCAGAATTTTAATTTAATTGGAACAATAAAACTAAATAAACAAACTGTTGAAGAAATGTCATTTTTACACAAAAGGAAACAGGGATAACAACCCATCTCCTCCCTGTCAGTGGTTCTTTTGAGCACCGCTAAGTATATTATTATATTTTAATATCTCAGTTAATACATTTTTTGAAAAGAGTTTATTAACTATCATATTTTTTATTGCCAACAAATTAATCAAGCTCTTTCAAACATGTTGTTTTGAGAGAGTAAGCATTGGCCTCAATAATGAGAATATTTTATTCTTCAATTATATTTTTGATGATTTTTCTCAACATGAACACGAGTTATGATTACTCACCACATGAAATTGAATAGAATAGATTTATTTCACCTATTAAAAAGGAAGACGTAAATGTATAAATAAAATAAAAATAAAATTACTCAAAACGAAAATAACAAAATAAAATAAAATCACGAATACATATTAAATAGTTCTCACATTGATACAAAAATGGACACTAGCACCAAAAAGCAAATGGTTCATTTGCGAACGACTGAAAATTACAAACATAAATATTTTGAATCCAACTGGAGTATGACGAAAAAACAAGTCGAGAAAAGTTGACAATGGTTGCCTAAAAATCTTAGTACCTTTGCCATGGTTTTAGTATGCATGAAGGTTATAAGATGAATTAATAGTGTTTGGAATATCATTCAGGAAATTTTTGACTGCTAAGGAATTGAAAGTTGCTTTGGAGAATGCTGAGGATGAAATCAAAACATTCATGAGAATTATCTTTTCTTTGGAGTAAAGTACACTACTACATCTCATTGCATCCGTTACGCAATATTTTCTTCTTTATAGTATTCTTGGGTGAATTGAAATGATTTATTTTCAGGTGGTCCAATCGAAGTAGTTTATATTCCTCCTGATGGATCACTAAATAATGGAGACGCAATTGACGATGAACCTCATCTAACTGAGAGGGACCTTGAAGTTCATTTACCTTAAAATGATTTATCAGATGGGGATACGCTCGCAACGAAACGGATGGAACTAGGAAATTCCAGTGAAATGCAAGTCAATAATGAACAAAATGATTCAACAGAACTCTTCCCTCAAAACAATTACAGTTGTGTCCCTCAAGTCCGAAACAACCTGAAGATGTGCCACAATGATCTAAAGGTGAAAATAACTATCCTCATTGTTCAATAAAAAACGAAAAGAAGTATAGAAATGGAACTTGCTGGCGGAACTCCTTTGGAAATATTTCACATGTTTTTCGATAATGGAGTATGTGATTTGATACTGGGATTTTCTGTGAAGTCTGCGCATCGAAGAGTTCTGATGACTCGGTTTTATTCACTTTTCAGTTTTATATAGGTAGGAAATCGGTTGATCCCGTTGAAGTTCCGAAGAATCGCTAATCTATAACCTATAGGTATGGAAACTAAACATCGAATGACATAATATTATCACATATCCTCACCTATATGCGATACTCATAATCAATCGAACTGAAAAATACGTTCAAAAGAATATTCATTCCCATTTCAAGTAAAGAAATATTTAAATTATTGTTAATTGAAGAGATCGGTCGGAGACAATTCAAAAACAAACGTTTCAATGTCCAGATCAATGCCAAACTGACTGAAAGATTTTTGACTGCTGAACAAACTGACTTAAGAATGTGATGAAAATATCCTCTTCGAGAATTTAATTCCCATATCGGTAATAAATTTCACTCTTAAATGAGAGTGGAGACACCCGGTACCCTTGATTGTCCACTAGCTGGTCAAGATCATCGGAGTAGTTCAAGAACCAGTTTCCTCGTTCTTACATAGCAACTTCAGTTGACGAGCATGGTCGTCACCACAGATATTTTAGAGGAAAAGAAACCGATAGAAAGAATAATAAGCGGAAATGGTTCATGTGGGTTAGTACGTTTTTTATTTGTATGAATATATGAGATATCCGTCGATATTTTTGGAAATTTTGAAATATGAAACATACATAATAATATACAGAAAAAATTCCACCACAAAAACAAACAATCAAATAATACCGTCAGGGACTGTTACAAAAATTAATGATGAAGTTGTTATCTATGATGTGAGTCATCATATCCACGATGAATAGAAATGAATGATGAAGTTGTCATTATAATGCAAGTCATCATATCTACTAACGCATACTAACTGAATTATTAGGAGAATTATTGACACCGAGAAATTACCTACCTACGATAAGGAACTAAGGAAAGCAATGGCCAAACACAATTGCATCAGTAGGATAAGAACCTTCCAGCATTTCAAATCTGCAAGAGTCGATATAATACTTCCAGACATAGTGCGAATTAGCTGTATTAGTCTAGTACAGGGATACATACTAGAAACTATGGAGAAGCCGTAGTATAGACCTTTCTAGACATAGAATGAGGTTTTGACAAAACACCACAAGAAGCTGTCAGAAGAGCACTAAAGACAGAGGAGTAGACAACAGTGCAACTAGATAGATGTCACAATTATTGTTCTCAAAAGAAGCCGTAGTATGGACCTTTCTAGACATAGAATGGAGTTTTGACACCACACCACACGAAGCTGTCAGAAGAGCACTAAAAGGCAGAGGAGTAAACAACACTACCACTAGATAGATGTCACAATTAGGTACTGTCTATCAGAATAGCAGAGACAAAAATAGCATACAACACTACTTCCATCTACAAGACCGAAGGATGCCTAAAAGGGGGAGTGGCCGCCCAACTTATATTGATCGATTCTTCTGCAGTATGATCCAATACGGTATTTCGTGTCAGGACTTTGCAGATGATTCCACCCGCCGTATGAAACCCTCCTTTCCTGCAATATTAGGAACAATAAGGGACGTATGTCTCGATAATACGCAATTCCTTCCTTTTGAGCCGGTAATACCACTTTGCAACCACGTATTCATACAACAATGGAAAATATAACAATAACATCATCTTGCTACTAATATGAATGTCAGTCTGCCAGACTTCATGTCTATCAGGCATTATCTAAAACTATTGAAGAATTCACGACAATGGAACTTTTTTACTTTGTCGGTTCGTAAAATTATCTCAATAAATACAACTCGTGCTCACAATACTACCGATAATTCTGTCAGAAATCTTAAACTCGATCAAATTGCTTTGAGGTTACACCACTCGTTCTAAAGGACTAGTGGTGTTACCAAGCAATTTGATCTCATTGATTTCTGAAAGAATTAGTGACGATAGTATTGCGAGTACTCGTGGTATTACCTCCGATAACATGATCGCAAGAGACAAGTTCGAGAATACTCTCTGCGACTTGATTCACAGAGGTCTTGACTATACTGAAGAGTGAAGAATGGTGTCAATCCATGAGAAAAGCATCAACCCCACCAAGACCACCCTAGCTGCCTTCCCAAGGAAAAGAAGCAGTAATCTTAAAGCCATCAAATTAGACGGACAGTTTATTGAATATAACTAGAACTTATACTAGTTAATAAACTTTCTGGAACAAGCACGAAAAAGGAACAACCAACGAAGCCAAGAGCAGGAACTTTGCGGGATAAAACCGGGGATGAAACCGAAATACCCTTCATTATATGTTAAGTTTGGATGACTATCGGTTTCAGTATAAAAATGATGAAGAACTGTTCAAAATGGCAATTTAATTAGTAATGTGTAGTAAAATTTAACGATAGTTTTGGAATTTCTTTATATGAATAGTTCTCAGTCATAGTATAATGGGAAATATCTTTATACCTACTTCTGAAGTCATCTGGTTGGATTCTCTTCCTCTACCACCTCTTGATTCTCTTGATGGTAAGTTTTATTTCTGTCGATTATGTGGGATATACAGTTCAGTAACTGTTGAGTTTAGAGACAAGACACAACAAATGTTCTATCTAGTAGACCCACATGGAGTTCCACAATGGACCTGCAAAGGTTGTAGTTGACCAGCCAAAAGAGCCAACTCTAAGTTTTAACTTTTCTGTGGGTTGTGGATAGTACTGATTCCAAATTTATTTGACTTATGAACGTGAGAAAATAATATTTTGTTTGATTTTTACTTACTTATTTTGTATTCAACTCTGTTCAAAAAGTTGTTTCTATTTTCCCCTTGTTGCCAATTTTTAACATCATCCAATTCTTCTATACTAAACTTCCATATTTTAATACATAATTTGACCACAATTTGACCAATAAGTCCAATTTCTACCTCATAAAATACTATTAAAACAGACCATATCAGTTAAGGTTTGCTTGAATTTTATGTTGTCATTACTTACGAGGATGTATTGATATATAGTTAGCCTAGACCAGTTCCCTGCATAAACAAAATATTGCGTTACCATAGCAACGAACAATAACTTATTAGAAGTGTCAGTGTAAAGTTTGACGTCAAAAAAGTAAACCAGAGTTACGTAATAAAAGAAAAAATATGTCTACCGAAATTGTGGAAATCGAAAAATTGGAGTATCGAGCCATTATCAAGTACCTGTATTTGAAGAGGATAAGAGGTAAGCAGATTTACTAAGATATGCTTAATACCCTTGGTGATCAATGTCCTTCGTATGCGACCGTGAAAAATTGGACTGCAAGCTTCAAAAGAGGTAAATTTTCCATTGAAGATGATGACCGATCGGGAAGACCAGTCAGTCCCCGAAAATATCGAAGTAGTTCATGACATGATTTTAACAGACCGTTGAATTGGGCTAAAATGGATATCTGAAGCACTGAATATTTCAAACCAACGCGTTCATCATATAGTTCACGCCAATTTGGACATGAGAAAAATTTCTGCAAAATGGATCCCCAAATGTTTGAATGTTGACCAAAAGCGTGCAAGGGTAGTAGCATCGTGCTCGATTTGAAAACGATGTAGACTTTTTAAACCGAATTGTTACTATGGATGAGACTTGGGAACATTTGGGAACAGAAACAAAGCAACAATCGATGGAATGGCGACACTCCGGTTCTCCAAGACCTAAGAAGTTTCATATCCAAAAATCTGCTGGAAAAGTTCTTACTTCAGTTTTTTGGGATTGCCATGGAGTAATCATAATTGATTTTTTGGATAAGGGTGGAACAATAACCGGAGATTACTTTTCGACATTACTGACCACTCTACGGGAAAAAATTAAAGAGAAAAGACGCGGAAAGCTATCCAAAGGTGTTTTGTTTTTGCAGGACAACGCCCCTGCACACAAATCTCATGTTGCCATGCAAAAAATTCGTGATTTAGAGTTTGAATTACTAGAACACCCCCCTTATTCACCAGAGAATTTTCTTCCAACTAGGAGGTAATAAAAGCTTTGGAGGTCTGGTTTGCAGAGCAAGAAGAAACAATTTTTTTTAAATGTCTAGAGACGTTGCAGGTTCGCTGTAGTAAATGTATCCAATTGAGAGGAGAATATGTTGAGTAATGAAATATTTTGACATTGAAATTTTGTTTGGTTCTATAGTAGGCTAAGTATTTTTCAATATATCCTCGTAGTATTTTATTATTAGTATTTTAAATTTAAGTTCAATTATTCTGTCTAATTTCAATTTTCAATGTACAGGATGTTTAAAAAATAGTAGGTACTTTACTTTTCATGTAATTTGATACAATTTTGATATTTTCTAGAAACAAATTTTTATTTCTTAGTGAAATTTATATTTGATAATTTCTACTACCCACTTCTAACAGATTTTTTCTGCCAAATTCTACTGTGCTAAATGTGAATGATGATAAAACCAGAAGAAAAATGAAGTAGCCTTTGTTGCTGTCCATATGACTGAAATAGCTTGTTGGTATAAGGATGATGACTATTCTTGAAACATTCAACAAGTTTTTTTTACATTTCTCAATAAAATTCTCAAAATTAACCTCAAACACACAACAAACCAAATCATAATAATATACTATAATATGCAAATATACAAATTAAGAAAATTACCCATTGCGGTGAACCATCCCCATGCGCCGTCTATGCATGCAGCCGTAGCTGGACCGGTCTCGACAGAGGTCTTCGACCGCATTCCTCGGATGCCGACAAAGAAACAGAAAATAATGAACGGTCCCAGAGAAACGAAAAGTGGGAAAGTGTTCTACAAATCGGAATTCCGCGAGAGTATGCTCGATGCGTGTCCTCCCCCGCTTCTGTTGTTCATGAAGACTATTGCGGTAGATCAAGGACGACCAAAAATGGCAATGCGTTAGGTAATCGACCGAAACGGAATTAATGCAACAGAATAAACAATCAGGTCAGCATTTCTGGGTTACGGAGATGTGTATAAAATACAAGCATAACCTGACATTCACATCAGAATTGAATGTGGTATAATTGTAATTTTTTCAAATCATTATCAATATTGTATTGTACGATCACGAAACAATAATTATGTTGCCAGATGCCCAGAAAGTACTGGTTATAGAAAATTTCCGTTAAGTATTAAAAAAGTGAAAATCGCTGAGAAAATTGTAAATCAAATATACATTTATAAAGAGTGTCCGGTAAAACTTATACAATATTGGGACTGGTGATAGACCAGGTCACGACTATTCAGAATATCGGAATTTCACCTTAGTAAAAATCTCACCGTTTTCGAGATAATGAGCATTTTTTAAATTTCGGGAAAATCACTACCTCATCTTGGATTTTTGAGTGCCCTGTCTACGAATTGTGACCAATTCGAATATCTTTGCAACTGAAGATTGCTGATGAGTGATGCTTCTAGATGTACAAAACAGTTTTTCAGAAATCGATACAATTTTTTCAAGAAATGAGGGTAAAATGCCGGATTTGAGATTCACCAATTTTTTTAACAACAGTTTGACATTTTTGTTTGAAAAAAACATAACCAAGTGGAAGTGAATATTCATTACAAAAGAATGCCCATTTTGTTCAGACTCTACCATGGTATAAAACATACGATAATTATTTTTAGAAGGAGTAGAATATCGATTATATTATAGTGTGATGTTATTCTGAGCTAAAATCAACTCCATTAGACTTTGTCAGTAATGTCTTTTATTTTTATCCAATCAAGATGAAATGATTAAATAATCATGAGTAATAACGAATCAACTGCTTAGAAGCATTCAAGAAGTAAATACTAATTCAACGTTTTTTTGAATCAGCATACACTACAAACCACAATAACGATTATTCAACATCGCACTGAATAATATTACAAAAATGTTATTTTCCATCCACTCGTACGCAGAGACGACATTTTTTCAAGAAGAACCTTTTCAAATGCGTTATAGGTTATAGCCCCCAGATCAGCGATTCTCTGAGCGGCATTGTGCAATCGGATTTCTTTCTGCATAAAGCGCTGCTGCAGCAGTAGCACTACCTCCACATTCACCATAAATGTAGTGCATATGCGTATATTCTCTGGGAGTATAACATGTGTACGGCATGACAAAGAAATAAATACCAGTGAATGAAACAAGCGGAATAATTTCAAAAATCTACGATAGAAGTCACAAGTTGTTCAAACAAAATGTGACAGCCACCTACTAGATTTTTTCAATTCTATTTACAGAAGATCCGTTCATGCAAAATGTTGTATTTCATTTTTTCAATAGGAAACTATTGCTTCTACGGGACACAAAACAGGAATTAGAAAAGTTTTTAATTTTCGACAACAAATCACCTCCTAAAAAAATTTGCACTTATTTGGTTACACCCTGTATATCTGTCGGTCTCTGAAAACTTCGTTGAAATCTGGATGTTGAACAATTGCGACATTTATCACAAGTATTCGTATTAATCGGTGCCATGTCGGATAATCGACATTTCATTTCGATAATTTCATTAGGCTTAATTACATGAAAAATTAATTTTATTGACATACTATTTAATGCTACCAAGCAGTCTATTCTTTATTATTGATAATCATTTCCACATTTTATCCTGATTAAATCGAAATAAAATAATTTTTGCGCGAAGTATAAAAGTTGATGGAAGTTGATAGAATAAAACCAAGCCTAATTCAATGGAAATCACTACCTCCAAAAATAATTATAGTTTGTTTTATACCATGGTAGAGTCTGGACAAAATGAGCATACTTCTGAAATGAATGTACACTTCCAATTCGTTATGTTTCTTTCAGACAATAATGTCAAACTGTTGTTAAAAAAAAATTGGTGAAACTCAAATCTGTCATTTTACCCCCATTTCTTGAAAACAATTTTCACTTTCTGCAAAACTGTTTTGTACATCTAAAAGCATCACTCATCAGTAATCTTCAGCAGCAAAGATATTTGAATTCGTCTCAATTTGTATACATAGCACTCAAAAATCCAAGGTTAGGTAGCGAATTTCCAGAAATTCCTAAAATGCCCATCATCTCGAAAACGGTGATATTTTAACTGAGGTGAAATTCCGATATTCTGAACAGTCATGACCTGGTCTATCACCAGTTTCAATATTGTACAAGGTTTACCGGACACCCTGTATAGGTTCCAAAACAATAAATCAATTGTAAAAAACAACCTCACACATGGTTTTGGATCAACATTAATTAGAGTCCGCAGAAGAATGGTGCAAAAGAGAAGGACTGAGGGCAAACAGCAAAACCACACTCATTCCCTCCACAAGCAAAAGGTTACAGGGGACTTGAAGTCACCCAAATTCTTTGGCGTAACACTACAAGTTGCTGATCATGTCAAATATTTAGCACTACAACCGCTGCTATGGAAATTATCCTAAACCTCCCACCATTAGACATCACAGTCATGGGGGGTGGCGAGGATAAGTGCAGTGCGTAAAGACTTAAACAAACAGGTGATAGAACAATTTCTATTTTATGCAATTCATCTAAACTCTTCGAAATATGTATGTACAATGTTATCTACTGCCATGTTCGGAGAGTTCTTTCGCCTACTCAACACAGGCGCGTGCCTGAGGGGGGGGAGGATTGGGGTAATAACCCCTTCCCCCTGACCACTTAGAGAAAAAATTCGACAGAACGCAGTTTCTCGTCTTTAAGAAGACTGAAAACCTATATCAGATCAACCATGTCGGACACTCGTTTAACAGGACTTGCCTTGCTGGATATACATCGGGATATAAAAATTAATATACATATAATAAACAGATTTAGTGCTAAAAAACGAAGGAGTATGTAGTTTACATTTTTATACCATTCATCTATTATAGATAACCTGTTTTTGTTTTTTGTTCTGTTATGTTATGTTTTTGTTATGTTTATATATTTTTAGTTATACATTCTCTCATTTTTAAGTTATTGTATTCGTATTGAAGAATATTCTATTTATTTATTTGTAGTTACACATTTACTTATTTTTCAGTTATTATTTTCGTTTTGGATAATATTCTGTTTATTTATTTTTATATTCTTTGATATTCGAGTTATTCCGTTTCGAAGAACATTCATTCTGATATTTATTTTTAGTCATACTTTCTTATTGTAGAGTTATTGTTTTTATTTTGAAGGATATTCTGTTTATTTATTTTTACATCTTCTCATATTCGAGCTATTGTTTTATAGAACATTGTGTTAATTCCTATTTTTAGATAATTAAATATGAATGCCTTAGTGTTACTGATGTTTCACTTTTTAAAACGTAGTAAATATTGGGCCTGAAATGGGTGATTACCCCCCCCCCCCCCATGGAATTACCCTAGGCACGCGCCTGACTCAACATGGCTTCGTTCATCAAAGATTATGTATATCAAGCCTTGCATGTTTAGATCAATATTGTACTAATCTGGCCAAACAAAAAAAAGTTGATGTTGTGTACTTTCAAAAAGCCTTCGATCAAATAGACCATTATAAGTCTTCTTAATGAATTATGAAAATTGACTTTCTCTAGACAACTGCTCATTTTAATGAAATCATTTCAGGTTGAAAGATAACATTTCGTAGAATACAAATCCTTCGAGTCTACTTCATACGTAGTTACTTTCAGCGTGCCACAAGGTTCCAATCTAGGGCCTTTTGTTTTTAATTTTTATTAATGACCTGGCGACCTCTTCAAATATTCCTAGCTCACTATTTGCAGACGATCTTAAATTATATAATAAAATCGATGACATTACTAATTTTCAGTGAGTACAGTCCGAATTAGACTTAATCAAACTTTGGTATAATGATAATCGTCTACAACTGAATGTGACGAAATATAACATGTCATTTACAAAAAAATCGAATACCTTGATATTTGATTATGCAATCGACAACAATATAATCAACCGTGTACAAGAGATGTAAGACCTTGGTATTACATAAGATAGCAAATTTACATTCAACACATATACCAACTATACGGTTGCAGACGCAAATATGTTGCTTGGTTTCATTTACAGAAATAGTAAAAACTTCAAAAATGATTCCACATTAAAATTGCTGAATTTTGCTCATGCGAGATCCAATTTAGAATATGGCTCTTTGATATGGAACCCAATCTATGATTACCAAAAAAGCCAATTGAAAGTGTACAGAGAAAGTTCCTGAAATTAGTATTTATGCCCAGAAGTTGATGGACAATACCCTGTAAGATGTATCGATCAAAACATTTTGTTGTGATTAGAAATGTTATATTTGGAAAAAAAAGAATTACTTAGTACAAAAATTTTGCAAAAATTAATTAACAACAATATTGATAGTTAGGGTTCTTCTAAACGATATTAATTTCTTAGTGTCTAGAATTGGAAGTCGACATGGTTCAAAGTTTTATTGCGAAGCACTATGAACAAACGTTATGATACGATCACCTGAGAATTTCATATGAAGTAGCTTCAACAAAATTTGTAAAAGTCGTGTATTGTTATGTTATGACTATGTTATGTAGTCAATAATTGAATTAGAATACTTTTTTGTATTTTATGTGTATTAATATTTACTAAGTACTCTTTTCTTCGAGATACTTCCTTAATTAACTGTCGCCTATAAAAGCGGTAATACATTTTTTGCAAGTTTCACGCTACGCAAGTTCTGTGCAAGAGAGAGAATTGCAAGCCTCTTGCCTTGCATCATCTCTTACATTGTGCAAGTTGGTTGCAATTCTGTTTGAATGAAGAGTAATTTCCAACCTTGAAAGTAGTGTGTTTTCAAAATTTAATTCATCTAACAAACATATTCATTACCTGTCATATTTTTTTCACACCTTCATAGATATCGAAAAATACCGTATTTTTTTACAAAAATACAAATACATGATGTAAAATATATTACAAACATGTTTTAGTTGCTTACAAAAATATTCTTACAAAAAGAACCGAAATTGCATGAAAATCGTCCTCAAAATAGAATTTCTTCAAATTTTATTTATGGTATGAAACTCGCCACAAACTTGCACCGGCGCATGCGTATTGTCTGAATTAGTATTGCACAGAACCTGCATAGCATCAAACTTGCAAATGTAATACGGCTTTTAGACAGTATTTATTTTGTATTAGAATTTCCTGTAACTGGTTACCCCTGTTGGGAATAAATTGCTTTTTTTATGAGTCACCCGAATACTTCTGAGGGTTGCTAGCTCGTGAGGGTGCATCAGCCGGTCGACAGAAAGAACACATCTTGAAGAACCAAATGGAACCAAATGGCATATTCAGTGTCTGCCAGTTGGATACATGTGGAAAACTTTTTCATTATTTAATTCTCAGAAAATATTATTTCTGCTAAAAGTTGGTGCATCGTTCAAAATGTACAATGGATTTTCAATAAGTTACCCTCGAGACATGCCAAACATCTCTTTCTCAGCAAGCTTTAGCTTGCAGAAATTCAAGAAGAACACCAATTCTTACCTACTTCCCCCAGCTCTCACGATGTTCTTTGAACATTACAGGATTTTCCTCTTCGTGTGAACCAAAACATAAAAAAAAATTACAGTAAAACTTCACGTACTATACTTACTAGTACGAAGTAATCACGTACTATTATACTTTTTAATTATCTGATGAAAGTTAAAAAAAATTTCTTTATATTTCTTATTAGATCAGTGCTGATGGAAGACAAAAAATATAAAAGCAGGAAAAACTATTAACAGCATGACACCTACTGGAAGAGTAGCAAAATATTATTCAAATGACGGGAAAAATAAATTGGTGTAGAAAAATTGGAGAAGGGTGGAACGGGTGAACTTTTAGGGGTTGAAAGCGATATTTCACGGTTTTCGCGATTGAGAACGAAAGATAACCTCCTATCAAAAAAAGTTGAATTGCAAAGTTGTTGAAAATGAAAAGATCTACAACTTTTGTATCAAGTATTTTTCCACATTACCTCAAATTTTAAGGGAAAATCGAAAAAAACTATTTTTCAGTTTTTTTTTCACGAAATTTGTTGGAAATATAATTTAACTTAGCATGTTTCAAGTAACCTGTAATTTTTTTTTGTAGCGGAATACAGATTTTTTCCTTTTTTTTTTCGACATATTCCGAAAAAACAATCTCATGCAACTGAAAAGTTTCACCGATGAAGTTCGTCTTTTCAAGCTCGCCAGCCGTTGGTTGGTGCGTCTACTTTCAGATTATGTAATAAAAGAGTAGCTCTACTGTAGAATTTTTTTCCAGAAAACGCGAAAAAATTACAAAAAACAGATTTTGAAAAATCAATTTTTTAAATTTTTGTTCTAAACTCATATTTATTTGTTAAAATTATTGAAATTAATAGTTGAAACCTTTCGAGATTAAAAATTTCATGTTACCTTAATAGGTACAAAAAATAAACAAGGACATAAATAAGGATTTGATTATGAGAGAAGGGCGAAAGGAGGTGAAGTTTTGGGAGTAAAAATGGTTTCTCACGATTTGCAGCGAAAATTAACCACCCACAAAAAAAGTCAAAGGAAAAAGTTGTTGGCAATGAAAATATCTACAACTTTTTTATTCAAGATTTATCCACATAACTTCAAATTTTCCGGAAAAATCAAAAAAATTAAAAAGAAAGTAACAGGCAAGGACCAGGTGGAGAATGTCGTAGAGGTTCTAACTTTGACGAAAAAAAATATTTAAACACGAAAACACTCAAAATGGTGAAACTGGGATGCAGTTTAGGGGTTGAAAACGGTTTTTTGCGATTTGCGGCGAAACGTGACTTCTTAGCGGAAAGTGGAAAAGTTGTGGATACAACAAAAATGTATTTATTTGTATGGCAGGAGAGATCTGGAAATGGATTAGATAATTTCTACCTAGAGGATGCTGGAAAAAAGATTCTCACGAAAATTTTTGTCTTTATGCTCCTGGGCTGAACCACATAGTCATACAGTCAATCTAACCTAAAATGAGATTTACAATGTCAAGGTAAGTATAAATTCAGTTAGCATCAATATTTTGTATCACACAATCACTTTTAGAGGAAATTTGTAGTTTTTCATATTGTCGTAAAGATGCTATTCAATGAAATAGTTATAAAGTATAAAATGTTTACTAAAACAAAAAAAATATTTTTTTAAGAGCAATATTGTTTCTACGGATACCTACTTTAATGTAACTCTTAATAAACGTCAAACAAATTTTAATAATTTTTTTGATATATTTACCAGGGAATGCAGGAAATAGCTATTTGTGTATTTAGAGCGCAAAGTGATTGATTCGTCGTTCGACAAAGAGAGTTACCGGGCGACGCGAAGCGAAGCGCGGTAAACTTTGGAGAGCAGCAATGACAATTTGTGCTCGAAATACACACATGATTTTTTCTACAAACGCAGCTCTTAGACATAGAAACGGCCACTTCATTCAACATAGGCACATAATATTACCTATGAGAAAATTTACAATCAATAGTATTCCCAAATGTATAAGCTATCCAAATATTCAATAATTTACATCTCTAACAAAACGAAAAAAAAAAACTTGCCAAAAAAAAAATTACCGAGTCCCGAGTTCGAAATCACGCCAAGATCGATAAATCAGATAAGTAGGAAGAATCTCTAAACTTAACACCACCGCAGTTCGTTAGAGTGCATTGAATTTCTTGTGTTCACTTTCCATCATGCAAGAATAGGTTCGTTTTCAATAAAAGCTAGGGTAAAAGCTGTAAAACATCAACTTTGCGTTGAGATCTGAAAGCGTCAAAGGCTACTTTGGTAAGCGGTAGTAGAAAAAATAATTTTTAAGTTTTCTATAAAACTTTTCAATTATGGCTTTGTGACTGTTTTATATTTCACAAAAAAATAATGTCAATTGAAACTTTAAATAATAAATCATCATTTTAGAAGTGTTAATAAAATGCCTATGACAAAAATAATATCAGAACTTTCAAATTATAAAACAACTGGTTGGGTACTATATATAGGATGAGTCATTAGGTAAAAAGCAAAGGCACCTAAAAACATTAATCTGTTCTCTATTCAACCAAATGACATCAAATTCATTCAGTTGCCACTGTTTCTTGTTGCATGGATAGATTATTTCCAGAATGAGAGCAGACGACATTTTTTAATCTAGACTATTTACTTTAATTTTCGTTTCTTTCCACTATTGTTGAAATATACCAGATGAGTGCGACAATCCGAGCTTTCTCTGGTAAGATTAATATTGGTATAAAATAACCAAAATAGGATGCGTAGATTCTGCGCGGTCGAAAATAATTTTGTATAGTCTTTCTTACCCATAAATATCTGCCAAATAATCGTTAGCAACTGATCAATCTAGAAATGAGGATGGAATGGACACATACCTGAAACAAATAAGAAATTATCTGATGAAAGTTGAAAAAACATTTCATTATATTTTTTATTAGATCAGTGCTGATGGAAGACAAAAAATATAAAAGCAGGAAAAATTATTAACAGCATGAGACCTACTGGAAGAGGAGTAATATATTGTTCGAATGACGGAAAAATAAAGTAGAGTCGAAAAAATAGAGAAGAGTGGAACGGGTGAAATTTAGGGGTTGGAAGCGATATTTCACGGTTTTCGCGATTGACAACGAAAGTTAACCTCCTATCGAAAATAGTTGAATCGCAAAGTAGTTGAAAATGGAAAGATCTAAAACTTTTGTAAAATTGTAAAATGGTAAAATGGTGAAACTGGAATGCAGTTTAGGGGTTGATAACGGTGATTTGCGATTTGCGGCGAAACGTGACATCTTATAGGAAAATGTTCAATGGAAAAGTTGTGAATAATGAAAAAAATCGAAAACTTCTGTATTCAACACTTTTCGACATAACCTCTTATTGAAGGTCAAAATGGCGAAAAAACAATTTTTGAAAATTTGAGATTGTGTTCAAAAATCTTGGATACAAAAGTTGTAGAGATTTTTATTGCCAACAACTTCTTCCTTCAATTTTTTTTTTGTAGGTTAATTTTTGCTGCAAATTGTGAGAAACCACTTTTACCCCCAAAAGTTCACCTCCTTTCGCCCTTCTATCATAATCAAATCCTTATTTATGTCCTTGTTTATTCTATGTACCTATTGGGGGAAATTAATATTTTTGAAAGGTTTCAACTGGTAAGTAATTCCAATAATTTTAACAAATAAGTATGAGTATACAACAAAAATTTTCTATGAAAAAAACTGGCTGCTGGCAAGATTGAAAAGACGAACTTTATCGGTGAAACTTTTCAGTTTAAAATGAGGTCGTTTTATCGGAATTTGTCAAAATATAAGAAAAATCTATACTCTGCTACAAAAAAATTACAGCTCACTTGAAACATCATAAGTGTCATTTCCACCAAATTTAGTGAAAAAAAATTGATTTTTAAGCGAGAAAAAAATTAATAACTGAAAAATTGTTGAATACAAAAGTTATAGATTTTTTCATTATCAACAACTTTGCCATTCGATAGGTCAACTTTCGTTGCAATTCTCGAAAAACCATGAAAATTCATTTTCTACCCCTAAAAGTTCACCCCGTTTCACCCTTCTTCATTTTTTCGACTCCAAATCATTTTTCCCGTCATTTGAACAATAGTTTGCTCCTCTGCCAGTACGTCTCATGCTGTTAATAATTTTTTTATCTCAAAAATGCATCAGCACTGCTCTATATAGATTAACCAATGACACTTGATTCAGTTCGAACAGAATTATTTAATCATTGTGTTGAAACTTTTTTTTTACATGTGAAGGCTTCTACCATGAAAAATGTGTTCATCACTAACACAATTACTATTTCTGGAATAACAAGTGGTTTTTGGTAGTGGGACATTTTGATATTTTACCAAACATTTATTTTGGAGGAGTACTGGAAAAACCCATGATGGTTTTTTTAGTGTAACCGTTTAAAATGGGTCAACGTTCTCAATCACTGAGAATAATTCCTTTGAAGAGAATAGAACAGCCGTACAACGAATGAATAAATATTTTTCATTTCAATAACGAACTCTACCAGTATATCCCTCGGCAGTTTGCGTTTAAAATTATCGCACATCTGCTAATAAGAAAGAATAACACATTGCAATTAACATTTAATCGTGAAGTAACCAAAATTACTAACGTGGGTTCAACGACACGGACCAAAACTTCTAATATAATATTTTGCAAGCATTTTAATTTTCAGTGTGAATCTGATGGCGCGTACTAGATTTATTTTGGTAATAAAGGTCCTGCGATTCCTATTAAAGTAAATAATGGACCCAGCCTCGATGTAAATAACTCAATCCTTATTAAAAGGGTCCCCGCAAAAGGGCCCTCCAGGCCCAATTCATTTCCGAATATGTATTAATACGGATCCTATGAGGGTTACTGAATTTTTACACGACCGAAATTTATGTATTGGATATCCGTAGAGTCTGAACTAGGGATATTGCTAATGTTTCAGAATAGTGTTTCGCCATTATCGAGACCTTCAGATGGTGTTCAATCTGAAATATTTTTCATTTCATCATTAGTTCTTTTTAGCTAACATTTCTAGTACGTGTTTAATAAGTTTATCGATTGCGGTAATAGCAGATTTATTTTTTCTCTAGCCTTTGACTGGAAGAAAATAATGTGAAAGTTTCAAAATAACTATATAATCTTTAATAAAAACGATGTTTAATAATCTTATAAAACTGATTAAGTAGTTATATTGGTCAATAAGAGGAGCAATCTGTACGAGAACCTTTGTTTTTGTAATATGGTAAAAAATTTGACAACTTCAAGATGTCTGGAAAACTCCCCTCAATGAACAATATGACACAATGGCTCCATTTTAATGAAATTACCAGGATTATTGCCAGTAACAGAAGATTTTTTCTTGCAAAATTTCTTGCAAACTTTTTTAATTACCTCTTCTATCTCAAATTTAGTCGTTGGAAATAGATAAATTATCTGTAGAGAGAGTAAAATAAGTAATCACTGAAAGGGTTGCTTATGGTCAGGTTATCAGAAGTATCAGAAATGGTACACCACAAGGTACGGTTTTTGGTCCATTATTATTTCAGCTATTTGCTAATGACTTGCCTGAATAAATAAATTCCTGCCACTTAACTATGTTTGGGTATCATACCAGGATCACAGTTACAAGTTCTGATATCGAAAATTTACTTGTTAAGTTTACCAAAATCATTGACACATTTGCATCTTGGTGTGACCGTAACAGACTCATTTTGAACCCTAAGAAGTCAGAGTCTGACATTTTTAATGGGAAAGATAATATACCAAAAGAACTAGTCTTCAGTGAGAAAATAGTTATTGTCGCAAGAAGTAAAATTCTTGGAATCTCTCTTAGACCAACGTCTGAATTTTGATCAGCACATCAATAGTGTTTGCATTAAACTCAATACATACAGCAATCTTTGCAATCAAACAAATGAAATCCAGAATGACAAGAGAAAGTTTACAAATCATTTTCACATGTCACTCAACATAATTGCTTGGGGGTGCGGCACAGATTTAAACAGAGTTTCTTTGGGCACAAAAGCGTATTTTGAAACTCATCTTCGACATGGACTATTGAGATAGTTGCAAACCGGTGTAAATAAGAGAAAAACTGCTCCATCTGTTCCATGTTTTATATTTTTAAATGTGTTAAATTTGCAAGAAACAAACATGAGGCATTGGAATCGATTGTTCAAGATTCGGGGAACAGCTGCAGATGCCAAATCATAAAAGTTAAGCAGTTAATGCTTTGACTCTCTACAACAAATTACCGAATGAGATAATACATTCTCAAAGGGAAAACATTTTTTGTAATAGATTACAATGTTTATTGATTGTCAGGTGCTATACTATATTCTGCAATAGTATCTGAATGTTACTTCCTAATTATTTATTTAATTTTATATCTTTTTATAACTATTTATGTGGAGCGGTGACGTTGGATTTTTATACAATTACTTACTATGACAGGTGTTTTTTATCTGTACATTGTATCTATATGTTTATTTTGAATCTTTTTCAAATAAAAAGCTTTTAATTAACTTGCACTGTGTGTGTGTGTTTGTTAGATGGGTAAAAATCTTGCAAGCTGAATAAAAACCACTCCCTCTCATCCTTTGGAATTGAAATTTTACATGTTTTTTTTTTTGAAAAAGAACATGAAGTTGTCTCCACGAAAAATTAATTACTTAATTTTTCGTGGAGACGACTTCATGTTCTTTTTCCAAAAAAACTTGGTCTTCCTTCTCTTCTCATGTTTGTTCAGTTCAGATGACAATACATTAATGTCGAATAAATTGTTCCCCCAGCACCCGAAAGCTAGATATAGAACGCGTAGGGTTTCGGAAGTTTTTTTGCCAGATTTGGGCGTCAAAAATTAAAGCGAAAGAAAAAATTAGGATTTTCTCGAAAAAAGTTGGAAAACTCACGAAATTAAAGTCGGAAAAATTCCTAATAATAGTTAAAAATATCTGACCGTCCAATGTTATGATTTAAAAAATGTTCACCCCCCACCTGTCCCCCCTCAAAAGTTAGACAGAGAACGCAAAGGAATTCGGAAAATATTTCAGCAGTTTCGGAGAACCACTTCCTCTTAACCTATGAAATTGAAATTTTACAAGTTGGTTCAGTTCCGAAATACATTAATGCCGAAGAAAATTTCCCCTCCTGCCCCCCGAAAGCTAGATAGAGAACTAGTAGGGTTTCGGAAGTTTTCTTGACGGATTTGGACGTCAAAAATTAAAGCGAAAAAGAAATTAGGTAGGGTGGCCCTCCCCCTTTTCTCGAAAAATGTGGAAAACATGCGGAATTAAAATCAGAAAAATCCGCAAAATAGTTAAAAACATCTGACCATCAAATGATATGGTTTTGAAAAATTTCACCCCTCTGTCCACCCAAAAAGCTAGAAAGAGAACGCAAAGGAATTCGGAAATTGTTTCAACAGTTTCGGACATGGAAAATAATGATGAAAAAAAAATCGAACTAGAGGCTCACCCCCTTTCCTTATTAGGAAAAGATAGAGAACGCGTAGATATTTGGAAAAATTTCCAACGGTTTTGTCGCGATTTATGTGGTGTGCACAGTCACGGTCGTACAATTTGCTAGTCATCAAACTCGCACTTGATAATGACCTGCGGTCATGACCTAATCAATTAATAATAAGAAACAATAGATCAGTGCACCAAAACAATTCAAATGGCATTGCTCGATATCACGACATAAGCCCACCTTCTAAAAAAGCTGGACCCCAGCTTTAAAATACAAACACGAACCTACGAAACCTTTATACAAAGCAAGTGCCCTATTCTAATAATACTGAAATAATTACAAAAAATATATTTTTCTGGATCCGACAGTTTCTTACATGGAAAATTACGACAAGAAATATGTCTGCCGAGGGCCTCGCTCCCACCCCTCTTCTCAAAAAAGTTTAAATGAACAGACTAAGAAACATTTCCAAAGAAAACTAAAAAGGAAAAAAAACTTTTTAGAGAAAAGCTTTTATTTAAATGCTCTAAAAAGGAGAAAATAAATTTCAAAGTGAATTAAACCTATCATTTTGTTATATTATAAAATTTTGAATGATATAAAATCTTGTAGCGAAAATAAATCTTGAGTTAATTTTAAATTCAATTTACAATGAGAAATATATAGATAGTTCTCGCGACAAGCGTTTGAATCATTTAAAATTTTATAATTCAACAAAATGATGGGTTTGATCCACTACAAAATTTATCTTCTTGTTGTTAGTGCATTTAAATGAAAAGTAAAAAGAGTTTTTTTTTTCAAGTTTGTTTTTTTATATATTTGTATACTTTTTATCTGACCTGCCATATGTACCAAAATGGTTATTGATTTATTATATTTTGGTTATAAATATTTTGATTATTACTGCCTGTAGGTTGATTTTGTGCTTTTTTGATTATTTTTCAAGATTTTTTCACATTGTTGTCCGCTGAAGAGATTTTGTCATTAAATTGTTTTTTTGCATATTTCAATTTAGCCTGATATGTTGATCTGAGCTTTCTGGTTTTCACATGCAATGAAATGAATACACCAGTTTTTAACACCCTTGAAGTGAAAACCAAAAATACCTCACAATCAAAATGTTGAAGATGAGTCAAAAATTGTTGGTGTTCTAAAATCCCCGCCAAGAACAATACTCATGAAGAAATCGTGACCTGATCCAAACTTTCGACAAGGCAACAAATCCCCTCTCTCCCGAGGAAATACTCTTTCCACGACTTCCGTTCGAGATGATCGCCGCAACTTCAACCCCAAGCACGGTGAAACGTACTCGGAAGTCGACCATTTTAAGTTGTTCGAAACGTTTCCGGTTTGTAAGATGAGGCATTCCGTTTAGATATTATAATTATGAAGACATGGTAAATAGGAAATTAGTCCAGGTGAAATTGAGCACTTCAAAAGTATTCAATGGATTACAAAAATCTTTCATTTAAAAAAATTTCAAAAGATTACCTGCTATTTTATTTTATTGAATTTGCAATATATTGTATAACAAATAGTTGAACAGGAATATTGAAATCATAAGTTAATATATGATCACATAGGATATAAAACTTGTGTGTAATCATATATTTTTTCTAAATACATAATTGTATAATCTAAATAATAAAACAATATGACTAAAAAAAGTATAAAATTATAAAAAAAAACGTAATTACTAATATTAACAATCAAAACAATCAAAATGATACATGATTTATCAATATTTTCACTGTTCTTAATTATCCGTGATTTTATACATTTTGTGAAGGATTTTTTAAATAATATTTTTAAATTCATCCTATATGTGAAAATTTTTATGACTATAGATTTTTGTTAGATATTGATCATGTATTATTGTGATGGTTTTACTCACATTTACAATTGAATTTTCCATTATGATTAATTTCATTAAGTATACATTTTGATAAATGAATTATAAATTTTTCAATACTTTTAGGTTGATTGGTCTCATGACAGGAGAGTGTCAAATGCTCAGATCTAAAAATATACCTATAGTTTTAAAGAGAAACATTCTCAATTGAAAATTGAATCAATACATGACTCCTCTGATTCAATTTTCAATTGAGAATGTTTCTCTTTAAAACATGAATCCCTTCCAAGAGAGGTTATCTTGTATGATGGAAAATAGCGACTAAATCCAACTTTCAGTCGCAGATGATACCACAACTGACTTTATGAACATCCTGTTCATGTTTTCAATGAAATCAACATACCTATAGTGTTTTTATTGTCATCTGAATTTGTATTTATATGGTGAGTCTCCTGAAAAATGGCATTATCGGTACCCGTACTTCCTCGAAATCCATATTGCGAAAAGAAAATATTTTATCCCTTTTCAAAAATTCATCAATACATGTTTTGGGGCATTTTTCAAGCCACGTGCCAATTGAGTTGATCAAAGTTATTGGCCTATTAATAGTTATTACAATTTCTCTTATCATCGAATAAAAGTGTTAGAATATAGAAAAATTTGATTGATGATAGATTTTAGCAGTTCAGTTATTATTATAATCATCGTATTTGTCGTTGATACTTGTTTAATTCTTTGTTTCATGTCCAGTCGCTTCATGAACTACGTTTCAATTTTTTTACATCACTTATATCACCGTTTGTTTCATTGAATTTGTATTTATAATAATTTTCTTTTATAGTTTTTATTTTCTATTCAGAAAATTTCTATATTTTTTGGACATATCCAGTAGAGCAATAAAACTTTTTAAAACTTTTACTTAGTTCATCTCTTTTTCTAATCGATGTTATCAATCTATTTGTAATCCACAGTTTTATTTGTACAAATTTTTTGTGAGTTTTTTGAGTGTTTACATATTTGTGTCCAAAGTAACAACAACGGTGACATTTGAGAACATTGAAATCATCCTTAGTTTTACATTGTCCCCAATCAATCTCATCATCTTCATCAACGCATTGATATAAATCTTTCAATTCTGACATGAGTATATCATTATTGAAGAAATTTCTGTGAACTCCTACAATAGTTAATTTTACTTCGAAGCCACTACTACCCAGTTTTCTTGTGCTAAATTCAATTATTTTTCGGTTTTTCCTTTTTTCGGTCATCAAGATCACGTAACCTTTTTTTGTTGTGGAAATATTTTATAGGTGCTATTGCTTCTATGGGTCGATTTTTTCTTCACTGTTTCATTTGTCGCTTCAATATATTTTTAGTATCTTTGGGTTTAATTATAATAGTTTAAGAATTGATTTGAGAATACTTCATTGGAGTTTTTGAATTATTGTTGCTGACAGCCATAGCTGGATTTTTGATTAGTTTTCTGTGACAATTTGATACTTTCATTTACATTTTTCAAATCTCGTTCTTCCTAGGTAGTAAATAATTTTTAGAAAAAGTGAAAAAGTTTTTATTTAAGTGATAAGAAGAACTCTTATTGAAGAATATTTCATCTGAAGATTTTTTGGATTTGCAAGCTTCACAATGCCAGGCAACAATATAATATTCTTTTAATAGTCAATTTTATTGAACTGCATACTTGAATTTTCAACAGACGATATATGAAAGAACATTTGCGACAACCTCCATCACAAAAAAATTAAATCTTTTGAGTTTTCTTTGTGGCATTCATTGCAGTTGTTACTGAGTTCTTGTATTGACGAGGAACTTTCAGAATTTTGTTTCTCAGATGGTCCACACTCTAGAAGATTATTCATGGAAACTAAAAAAAAATTCAAAATTTTTGCTGGAAACCATTCTTCTGGGATATTTGGGAGGATTATATTTTGCCCACGTCCTTTCCATATAGTCATTTTGGAACATATTCACTTGACACAAATGTCAAGTGGAAAAACTTTCAGGATTTTCTTTGCTCCTGTCAAGTTTCTTCTGATTTTGTATTTCAAAATATAGTAGATGTGTTTCAGGACCAGTTTTTCAGGTTCGAGTTAAACTCCAGATAACTAATAGTTTAAATGGTGAATGAAATTATTTAAATAATGTTGAAAGGATCACATTCTAACCATTAGTTAATTTATCTGGATTTCTATACAATATTGGCGCTTTATTTCCAAGTACACTTGAGAGTAGAAAAAGTTAGAAGTAAAATAAAAATAATTACCAGACTTGGAGAGTTGTAAAATAATACGAGATTGTTTTGTAACTACTTGTTTGTTTTGTTACTCGACTACTTTTCCCGTACTATTCCCATTCTGATTCAGGGGTCCAGACGGCCGGTTTCAGGAAGAAGCAGAAATGGAAAATTACGGATCGCTAAACTGTTTTCATTTCGTATTATATAGAAATTGCCATCTACGATATCTCGTATATCTGAAAGTCCACCGTTTCGTATATTCACGCTTTGCGAGGTATGAAAAATGCAACAGATAACATTTTTCCGGTCAGATGAGAATCCATCAATGGAAATATTTCCACGCGCAATGAAAAGTTATTGGTTTCAGAGCGTGAAATATGTCGGAATTTCATTTTGGGCGGATGTGAAAGTAAAATGATGTTGGGAGGTCCTTTATTTTATATGGTTTTTACCTTCTGCTTCAAAATCGTATATCGAAATTTATCGGACATAATTTTTTCGATGTAATAGAATGAGTAACTGTTTTTCTAAAAAAATTGGAAGTTCGCTTTTTTGTTCTATGAATAAAAGGGTCATTCACCAGATAGCCAATAGATGCCACCACCTTTTACGGAAACCCAGAGAATTATCCAGTAAAACTGGCAAGCCATATTCAAGGAATGCAGTTAGACAATAAAGGGGAACCCCAAACCTTCCACGTAATTCAATACAGCAGGAATTTCAATAGAAAACAATAATCTGATGACCATGTGATTATAAATCTGTCAGACCACAGTGTAGAAAACCTACACCAAATGCTCATACTCATGTTCACTTAGTAAATTGCTGCTCAATTTAGATAGAATATAGTGGATACCGTATATTACTACATAAAAGGTAGCATTCAACATCCAGTTCTTTTGAGAGAGAACCCTGCTTATTCACAAGTCCGAGATGCTCAAGCTTTTTGGAAAGCTTGTATCATATTTGTCTGGGAAATAATTGAGATAGTTTACTCAGCATTCGATTTGCAGTTTTCCATATTCGACTTGCTTTGCTTTCTTGAGGGATCAGTAATCGGAAAATAAACTTGTGCAGAACGGTCCATTGAAAGAACTTTTATCTGCTGGCATGTCATAATGACATCGTTATGTCAATGTATTCCATTGACATAACGAAGTTCATTATGGACCAAGGACCATAATGAAGTTCAAAAAGTCCTAGTACCATAATGCAATTTAAATGTAAAGTTTTGATTGTTTGGCATGAATGAAGCTTATAACAAAAAATGCGAGAAGGTAATTTCAAATAATTTACTCAATTCAAAATACAAAACATCACAAGTAAACTATTTTTCCTTATATATAGTGAATGAGCATTTATTGCAATTGGCTATATGAATACCATTTGACTCTATGACTCTTGAATTTGTTGCTTTATTTTCACAAACTTGTATTTCTGTCTGCATTTTCGCTCCCAAAATTGCTTCTGATATTTTTTCTTTTGCTCTTTCGAATTTTCAATGTAGCTTTCAGCAACAGTATTGCTTTTCCAATCGCCGTACCGTTTTACTGTGCACAAAAAATCAGAATCGGCCAAAAATGATTCAGACGAATGCCGAAAACAATGACCGGTATATTCTTCAGGATGTGGTAAATTTAAAAAAGTGACAATAATTTTTGACATTTTACCGAAAGTATAAATTCCAACTGGTTGTTTCGTGCATCTTTTATTCCTTTGTGAGACAAAAAAACGATGATGTTATAAAAAATTTTCCCATTACCTTCGTTTTTGTATTTGGTAGAAATATTCTGAAAACTGAACCCTCATCTATCACATTCTCTAAAAGCAAATTTGTCAGTTCCTCTCTTCTGCAAGCTCCACTAATTCCAATAATTATTGCTACTTTAGTAAGTAAAAATGTTGCATCTGCTTCTACCAAAAACTTTGTATCTTGTTTGGATTTTTTTTTATTTTTTACCTCTTTACCGTAAGATTTTCGTTATAAAAATGCAATCAGCTGTATGTACTTACTAATATCAACGTTTTTTGTGACAATAAAACACTCCTCAACATTAAGTATCACGACCAGAGAGAAGATGGTTTTCTTTCTTTGGATAAGCATTTAACGTATGCTAATAAGACCTTTTCATTGGTTATATTCTTCGTGTTTATACTGGTACACTATTCTTCATAACGATTAAACGCAGTTTCATATACTTGCCGTGATTTTTCAGGCAAAACTGAGTTGACGGCATTTTCTGTTATTTCCTCCAAATCGGAAGGTAAACTGTTATCAGAATCACCCATTTTTGAGATTTCACTTGACAGCGATGCGAGTTTGACAGTTTATTGAATAACTCGAAAGGACATGTAGATTCAAATATATTAGATTTATAATTTGAAAAACGTATTTATGTATTATATTTATTTATGCCAGCTGATAAAGTTTTGTAAGTTATTCGGATCATAAACGATCATTATGGTGCACGCCGTGTTATCGAACTCGGCTATCGCCGCGCTCGATAATATTCACGGCAACTAATACATAATAATCGTTATTATGATCCTTATAACGTAAATAACTATTAAGGTGACCGATAAATATGGTAAGGAAAAGTAATCCGAAATCTAATCAGATTTAATTGAATATTCGTCAAAATATTTTCCACCTTGCAAATGAGAAATTACAGTCAAAACTAATTTCTACAACGAAACAATCTCTGGAGATCCTGGTCGGCTAGCACTGTTGCTGACGAAGTTACATATTTCATGTCAGTCTTGGACTATCAATTATCATTTGGTTTGAAGGTCATTCAGGAAGAAAAGTAAAATAGTAATTACGAAATAACATTATTTTAAAATACAATCCAACGTTGTTACATTAATTTGTCAGGTCCAGAAACGGTAAAAAAAAAATAGCCTAGATATTCGTAGTTATATTGGCGAATTTTTTAACATATCAGTTGTGTTGTCCTGAGGTGAGAAATAGGTAAATCCTCGTTTAACAGGTTGCCACAGAACACAGAATATATAATTACAGCGGCAGTGGCAGAGGAATCTTTATTTGATTTTGCATTACGATATTCTAATTCGTCTAGAGAATATTTCGAAAATCTCGCATTTGTCAACCAGGCATATATTTTTGACTGATGTGTTAGATTTGTTCGAAAAATATGTGTCTTTCTATCAGTCGTTGGGAATGAGCAGATTTTCATAAAATCGATTAATTTTTAACTATTTAAATATTTATATTCCTACCTACCATGGATGGAAGTGTTTCAATCGTTATTGGACTTTTTTATAGGACATTTTGATGTCGCCTATTTCAATGGTGGGGTGTATTTTGGAAAAGATATGTTGAAGTCAGGTTAGTGAAATGTTTGATCAATGAGGTCCTTAGTTCAATCTTCATGAAAATCGTATTTTTATTGGAGAGCAGAAACCTTCTTCACACAATTGTCATCCTTTGTCTAATACCTTCAAATGGAAAACCGAAAAACCAACTAGAGAATTATTTGGCTACAGGGTGAGAAAAAAATCTCTTTAGTGATGGAATATTTTTTTCCTGACCATGACAGATTTGTTGCTGTTGGTCCATAAATAACTTCTTTCTTGCCACCAAAATTACTTACTTTCTTAGTTAGTTTGAAAGCAGGTTTCTAATAAGGTATAGTCTATCCGAACTCACTTGAGGCAGCACACATCCATCCGATCATACGAGGTTATATCAATGTACGAATTGCCGCTGCTAATTTGTATAGGCGTAAATAACACGTTATTCTCTAACCGCTCCTCGTCTTAACTCGACTGCAGTACACGTGGACTAGATATCTTCTGTCATATGAAACAGGTGGGCGAAATGAAAAACGAAAGCCTTTGATTGGCCGCTGTCGAATTCTATTTGGTCAGACACCGAAAGTCTGACATACTGCTGCGTTCGAATCAGTTTTTATTTGCGAGATTCATTTACAGACACATAGGCAGGGCGCATATTTACATATATCGTTATTAAGTTGTCTTAATTATATTATCTGTTCGGTACAGCATTCTGGAGCCTCTCGATGTTGATGTACAGAACAGAACAGATGATTTAGATGCTAATTCAGAGCCGCTCCAAGTGAAGGTTAATCCAGAACGTCTCATAGTGAAAGTTAATCCAGAACGTCTCATAGTGAAAGCTGATCTAGGCCACTACATAGGGAATTATTTAATAAAGCCATACACATTCAAACTCAAAGGGTTATTTTGAATATGTTTTCGCGTTTGAAGTATGAGAATAGTAGTGGTTCTTCAGACAATCAAATTGTGAGACGGACAGAAACTCAAGAAACTTGATTCAGCTTCCAAAGAACACATTCGCAGATATGTGTATAAGTTTCATTCCGAAAATAAGGTGCCGACATTAGAAATGATTCAAGATAAATTACGTGAGTATCCAGATTATGTATCTTAATCGTTAGATACTTTGCGAAACATTTTACTTGATTGCGGTTTCAAATAGAAAAAATTGGATGGACGCATGGTTATAATGGAGTCAGCACGAACCGTTGTCCATCGACAAAATTACTTAAGAAAAATAAAAGAATATCTTAATGAGAATAGAGATATAATATATCTTGACGAGACGAGGTTTGATACTCATGATGTCGTCCAATTGTCAAATACGGTTGCTGCTTATGCGTTGTTGTTGTTTGCAAAAAATATTAAAACCATCCGCTGATCATCATGAGGACATGACCAAACGCATTGTTTGAAATATAGACAGAGCAGCAGCTCTTACCTAATATTCGATCTCATTCCTTAATCCTTGTGGACAATGCAACTTATCATTCCCATTAAGATAAAAAATCCCCAACAGCAATACGAAAGAAGCCGATATAATCAAGTCGATGGAAACTAAATAGATGGGAATACCTCATCAGAATAATAGAAAGAAAATATTATTGGAATTGATTGAGGAAGAAAATTTCAAGAAGGAATATGTGATTGATAAAGTTTTTGAAAAAAAAATGGTCATGTTGTCCTAAGTCTACCACCATATATTACTGCATTTTCAACCCCACTGAGTTGATTTCGGCTGTTATGGGAAACAGAAAATATAATGAATCGCCAGAATTGAGTGGATCTGAATTGAATAATATCAGACCTTTGGTAAATGGAATGCCTGGAAGTGATATGTGGAAGAAATCTGTATTTCATGTGATAGACAAACAAAATGGATACAATAACCTATCACCGATCAATCCGAAAAATTAATACAATCACCTACCACCGACCAATTGGATTATCATTAACGTTAAGAACGACTCAAATTCTACCAGTCGATATTCCCAGGATGATTAGTCACTCTATGCCACTCTTTGTTCTTCCGAAACTTTTAGTTTATACAACAAAATGTGTTTTTGGAAGTAGGTGATAGTGATAGGGAAACTGTGAAACATTCTGTTGATTTTTCTTTCTTGGAGTGAAATAAATTTTATTTTATGTTTTTGCTTTGAAATTTCGTTTTCCTCAAAAGATTCTAATTATGCGCAATTAAGAACTCAGTTCACGTATGGCAACCCGTTTATAATGAATAACGTGAGCTAGGGCGTGTTATTCACCGAATATACTGAAACAACTTCTGCTTCACCCAAAAATTTTTTTCTAAAACATATGCCATCTTATAAGATTAGTAATCATAAATATTCATTCTACCATGACAAAAAATGTATACGCCGCCACTGTCATAAGAAATATGCCGACCCTAAATGGAATTTCAGTTTTTCTGCTGTTTCAACTGAGTTCGTATAAACTACAATAAAGTTTTCTTCATGTTCTCAAATTATGGAGCGATTTTCTGCAAAGAAACTACTGGAGACGAGTCATTAACCCTTCAAAAAAGTGAATTTCTTATAAGGAAGGTACTTATTATTATATCAATTTCTCTTTGGTATCCGGACTGTACAGAACGAACAAACCATTTTGACACTACTCTGCGGGGGTTAGTTAAAATTGTGGAAAATCCATTACATTGTCGGGTAGCCTGAGCAACCCACTGCAAATAGCATAAACGATATCAACTGAATAAAACATGACCGAAAAGCGACGTAAAAGGCTTATCGACCAAAAATATTTAATAAACAGTGCACTCATTCGGAAAACAACCACCCGCGGATGTGTGGCGTCGGGCTCGTTGAATTACCATGTTAATTAGTAATTAACTGGTGGTTTTTCTTCCCGTTTTCCTCTGCAGCTAGCCGCAATTTCATTTTCCATTCGGAATGTTACAGTTGTTATATAAAACAACACGTGCACAATGCTTTTGAAACTCTTTATAAAAAACAAACAACTAAAGTAGCAGAAACAGCTTCAGATGTACTTTGAAAAAAGTCAACACTAATTCATTTATTTCCTTGTTTCAAAGAAACGAATTCATTGCATTCATTGCATGGTAGTTCTTCATAAAAAAAATTAGTTAGAAACGTTCATTGTTGGCTTTTTTTATCCAACTTGAATAAAATGAAAATTATTGGGCAAGTGGTATGATGGCGCTTTCACTATTCCAAAAAAAACTACCAGATGAAAGCCAGTGGAGAAAATATTTATACAGTGCGGCTTATTTTAGACCCCCCCCCCTCTTAACTCTTGAACGGTTCGACGTACAAATTTGAAAAAAAAACCGTTTGGAGGGTTTCACCGATACTACTTTTTGAAATAGAAAATATGGTGTTTGCTCCACAGGGGGCGCGGGGGGACACATCAACTCAAAATTTTTAAATGGCATGGGGGGTCGAGTGTCACATCGTTGAAAGGAGAATTCAATTCTCTTTACAACCATCTAAATATTTTTGAATTTAGTTGAGGAATTTTTTCCCAATTTCGATTTTTATGCCTATCGAAATTTTCTAGTTGATGTGCTCTCAGCGCCATCTGTAGTGTATTTGCAATATTTCTTCACTCGAAAAGTAGTATCGGAAATACCCTTCGCAATGTTTTTGGTTTCATTATTCCACAACAAACCGTTCAAATTTATCAAGGTATGACCAGTTTTCAGATCAGCATTTATATTTGATATTTCGAATTTGAATTGCAAAAAAAATATAAACGAAATTTAAAAAAAAATCACATGGTTGTGAAGAGAATTGAATTCTCTTTTCAACGATGTGACACTCAACCCCCCATGCCATTCAATAATTTTGAATTGATGTGCCCCCCCGCGCCCCCTGTTGAACAATCACCATATTTTTTTTTCAAAAAGTAGTATCGGTGAAACCCTCCAAACGGTTTTTTATTCATGTTTGTACGTCGAACCGTTCAAAAGTTAACAGGGGGGGGGGCTGCACTGTATATTTCAAACGAAAACTATAAAAATTGATATAGGAAAGATTACTGAAAAAATTATTTATTTAATATAAAAAAATAACAAATAAGGTGTAGAATATACCAGATATAAGAAATAAAAATGTTGAATGGAAAAATAATAAACTACCAACTAATATTCATTTCAGATCAGTCTTTGAAGTACCACCAGGTCCGATAATCAGGAGGGGTAAAGAATAGAATAGAATAGAAGTTTATAGGCTACGTGACATATCAATGAAATACATTTTTAGTAGGTCAGTGTTCCACCTTTCAGAACAAAAATGAATGTTCAGAAGAGCAAGAGCGTTGAGTTTCGTCTGATGTATGTTTGATCTATAGTATAGTTAGATCCTTTTCAAACAGGAAAATGACCTTATAATAAAACAAAAATAATTCATACAAACAAAAAAACACAATAAATAATCGATTTTATATATTGGGAAAGTTAATGAAAAAAGTGTGAGATGAAAATAATGAAAAATAAATGAAAATTATGAAAAATAATGAATTAAAAATGAAAAGTTGAAAATGAAAAATAATAATAATGATAATGAGAAAGAATAATAAAAAATAGTGAAAAATTAAAAATGAAGAATGAAAAATGAAAATAATAATAATGATAATAATAATGAAATATAATGAAAATTAATGAAAATAAGTGAAAAATAATGAAAAATAGTGAAAAATAATTAAAAATAGTGAAAAATAATGAAAAATAAAGAAAAATATTTAAAAATAGTGAAAAATAATGAAATTCCTACTCATGTATATAAAAATGATAGTTTTTCACTCTAGATATGAAAATGAAACAAATGAATATTATCATGCGACCCGATGGGAATATACTAAAAACAACTTGATTGATTTTTGACACTAGTAACAATTAATCTCACTACTTGGCATTTCAATCAGCAAACGAACGTCACCTCGTTTGACAGTTTATAAACATGTTCTAAAAATTGTAATCCAGTATTTTATGAATAACATCTATCGTAGAAAAATAGCATTTCCTACTCGAAGGGAAAAACGTTTTTTAAGTTCATGAGATTGCCACACTCGCTCCGCTCCGCTTTGCTCGTGGACAAAATCTCACCAGGCTGATCTCACGAAAAAAACAGTATTTTCATCTCTTGTTGAAAAATAAACTATTGAATGACTCGCAAAACTATAGAGAGAAAACGTAACAATACTAACGGCGGCAGAAGAGAGGGAGCGGCGTGGACGTGGATGATTCAGGTGAGTGACGCGAGTCATTGCTCCGTCTTAAGCGCGTCGTGTTTTCGATTTTATCATGGAATTATTGAAAAAAACTTTTCAATTTTTCTTCGTTGCCTGCGCCTCCTCTAGCCTGCGCCCTAGGACATGGCCTAGGTTGGCCTTATGGGTAATCCAGGCCTGGAAACATTATTTGAAAAAGAAATTATTTAGCCGAGATTTTCGGAATACGACATCTGAAAGTAGATGGATTGAGAAAAGGCACACTGCAATGACCCGCTCGTTCATCTCTATGAATTTATTTTTTGTGAACATTGAAAGACAAATGGCCACGTCATTGAACTAGCTCATATCCAGGAACTCCCTCCCAGGCACTCCCTACTTCAGAATATTCAAGAGGACTACCACAATGCAATACATCATTTCGAATTGGATTCAGTTACAATTTCTTCAGTGAAATTAAGAACTGTTTTGGAAGTTTCAATGAAAAATATGTGACATCACATATTACAATGTTATCATTATAAGAGGTACAAAATGTGCACCATTCCAAGCCATTCAGTAGTATAAGCGATTTTAAAAAATGTCCTCGCACGTAAATAACAAAATTTCCTTAAGATTTCTGGTGTCACCAACTGCACGACATTCTTCTACTATTATTTTTCTGCGTGATATAAACTTTGGATTTTAAATGTCATCATGAAAAAGTCTAATGGTAATAAATCAGGAGATCTCACAGGCCATTCTATTCGTCCTCACCTTCCAATATATCTCCCTGCAAAATAATTGTAATCAAAAATTGAAGTACAAGTACAACGTGGGGGAGATTCATCTTGTTGAAATTTGAGATAACCTTCAAGCAGATTATCATCGTCTTCGAGTAGCTGAGTTATTCTGGGGTACAATGAATCGGGAAGTTCAAGATGATTTTATCCGTTGAGGTTTCCATCCATAAAATATGAATCTACAATGGTCTCCCAAAATCCCAGACCAAACATTCAATTTCTGGGAAGTTCAAGAATGAGTTTTTCTGTACCAATGAGGATGTACATCACTGCAGTATCAGCAGTTGTGTCTGTTTCAGTGTAGATTTGAATGAATAGAAGATTCGTCAGAAAAGCACCACACATTGTAGAGGTCAAAATTATCGAAAATCAACAACTGACTCATGATTTCATAAAACTCTGTACGTCTGTCAGGATTATGTTCAATCAATTATTGTACATTCTGCATTTTATGTGGATGGAATTTTGCTTCCTTCAGAATTCGTGCACCTAAAAACTCCAGAAATAGTCTCAAGTTATCTCAAAGATTGAATGTTGTCCATCAACAGCGACTCTTTCATTCAACATTGCATCTGAACTTATTCATCACTACTGACATGATATTTTTTCCTGGATGAGTTGGATTGAAGCTATCTACAATCGTATTCTTTCTTGTATAGCATAAACCATTTATGAAAGTTTTCACATGAATGAAAGAAATTGAATACATAAATATATATACCAAGGCATAACTAAAGATATATGTACAAAAAAAAAGGTAGTAATTTTTTTGTTAAATAAAAAAGTCTGCTTTACCTTCCAGAATTTTATTTCCAAAAGCATACTTTTTTTCCATATCGTAACGTAACGTATCCGCAGTAATTTAGGAACCAGCAAATACTTTACGAATTATTATTGTTAGCACATATTCATCGATAATTTCAAAATACTGTGAATTTTGTATGTTCATCAAAAACTTCAACAATTTTTATGACAACAGCGAACAAAATAGTTATGAGCTTCTAGACACAGCCCTGAACCCTGAAATTGCTCAGCTACTCAGAATATGAACCTCTTAAAACTGATTTGGTCTAGAAATTAGTGAGTATTGTCGCAACTCAGAACTCGCTTGGCTTTTCGAGAGGATTTTTAGCTGTAATTCACCCAACCCACATTCATCCAAATTATTAAAGAACTCATTTTTTAAAACAAATTAATATTTATTGAAACAAGAAAATTAAATAAAAGAAGCTGCTACACTAGCAGGTCAAAAACTAAACAAATGAATTATGAACAAATATGTTAATATAAATATTACTTACAATGTGCTGGTGACCAGCAGAGCCAGAGATGGGGAGATGCCAAACATTTTTAAGTAATAATTAATTTTCGAGCTGTCTTCAACTGAGCTGACGAGTGACGAGTGATAAGAATGAAATCATGAATGAATCTTGACCTGCCCAAAAGGTGTATTTATAGAGAAACAATATGATGAGCTTGCATCTTTCATCAGGTCGCTGCACGGCATAAAAGTGCTTATCTTCTCTGCAAGTCTGTGAATTTCGAGCTAGTTTATATTTCTGTATCCGGTAATTGTATCAATTTTGATGTCTATGAACCTGAAGAATTAAACTATGGAATTATGAATACAGAGTGTTTTGATTTTAAAATTTAGAAGTTGAGGTTGAGGGATGTTGAAACTTTGAATTTGCTTAAATAGATTTGGCTTATTTTATGATTCTTTTATACACTTGACAGTATTGTAAGCAAATGTAGTTCAATAATTTCAGAATACTGTGAAAATCGTGTTTATCAAAACCTGCATTAACACCCTGAATTACGAAACCGCACACCTCCTCCTCCTTCAGAATCAGCTTACTTGTCAACAAACCGGCATTCCTCCACATTTTGTTGGACCGGTACTCAATTTTAAGAAAACAATGTCTATGGGAGATGACTGGAAGGCTAAAACCAGTGTAATGTGGCCTACTACATCTCCTGATTTATAACCGTTAGACCTTTATGTGCAGAAATTTGAAATACAAAGTTGACAGCAATTGTACGTTGATGCGTATGTCATGCGATTACATGTCGACATTTTCTCTTTAAAGAACTGAAAGGTAACCATTTAGAATAATGATAACATTTCAGATAATGCAAAACAACTCTTCTTGATCCATACCTAGTTTTCATTGACACTTGCACAACACTTATCGATTTTCAATTGCATAACGCCTATGTATTTGTAATTGAATTCCCTTCAAAATGATTTATCTCAAGAGGGTGGTAGTCACGTTGAAGTTTCTGAAGTGGAAGGTCCTAGGTTCAGGGGTTGAGGAAGACGTATTTGATGGAAAAGTTTTCCCTCAAAATTAAGATCGATGGGTCTATGTTTTACTTGGAACACACTGTATAATCCTTGATCAATAGAATTCGGTTTTTGGTGGGTATTTATAGTACAGAATAATGGAAATACCGCTTTCAGAATTATTGTCACAGAGGATTACAAAGGACCCCGCACGGTTCTTATGGAAAATGGGTCCCAGTCGAATTAGCTGAAAATTTAGTATAATGTAGCTTATGACGTCCTGATCAAATGCCTCCATGGGCACGAGATGTAATGGACAGTTTTTGAGATACAGGGTGTCAAACATGAAGAGGCAGCATTGTTACTTGCCTTTAGAAAATCAATAATGTGGCGATTATTTTGTGACAAACATTCAAGGATAATGATTGCAATCTTAATATTGTCGACACGAGTTATAATGAAAAGTTCTAAGACCCGTATACAGGGTTATTAATAATTACATAAATTTTTTGTGATTCTTTGAACAAAATCAGTCAAATGCAAAAGCTCGTAGACTTGCAGAATATGTTTATATCATTTGATTTTGATATTGGGTGATCTGAGGTTACTGAGGGTGATTCAATCGAATGTAGTAACACCGCGCCTAGTAACACCGTGCGCTTCATATTTTTATATTCTGTACAGGGTATTGAATTAAGGCTGGACAACTGCGATACATTGATTCGTTGTAATATACAGGGTGATTAATTAAATGTGACGACCGGCTTTATTATCAGATATAATTAAAGTTATCAAAAAAGAGTTAAATCAAATAATTATAACATATTCCCCTTCAAATTCAATATATTTAATTTGAATATGTATTCAGATTACACATACAGGAAATTACAAGACAAATAGAATTATACTCCCTGTACATTTATGCTGATTTGGAATTTTGGCAATTATCTAAAACAAACTCTTGAAGTTTAAAATAATAATATTGAAGCTGTTACATCAGCAGAAATGCTCGGGATTACAGAACTGGGACGAGTATTGCTACAAGAGTAAATGCTGTACAAGATGGAACAAATGACTAATAATTAGTGACCTCAGATCAATAAGTAAACATAGATCGGCCCGATGCTGTAAACATCACATTCACTGAACCGAAGACAACTTTGTTTATTTACGTACACCTCTCATCCCTAATGTTTTCAAACATTGACGCCCTGTTGTCAAATTGGTAAAAAAATATGTACAGATTGGTGTGAAAAAATTACCAAAAAGGAAGATATATGTCGTTTTGAACTGATGAAATTTTAGGCACTTCGAGCGGTTACTAGAATTATTTTACTCTTGGCAACACCGCTTGTGACACCGGCCGTGGCAGCCATTGAACCTTGTCGTTTTGTGTGGATGAAATGTTGTTAGAAATTTTCCTGTGTGTTTTCGCGGTTTTTGTCCTGCTTAAACAACTTAAAGTTATATTTGGAATATTTTTCAAGATAGTGCAGTGGTATAGTGAGACACAATGTCGAAATACTGCTTTGTTTTCAAAACAAATGATAGTAAACAAACATTCCACAGGCGAGGTTCCAGTGGCGTCAAATGCACGATACAAATCATGCAATCAAACGTATTCGTCAAATATAATATTGGAGGACAAAGAAACTCTTTCAAAATTACAGATACAGAGGCAAAGTGGTGAATTCCTCAATGTTTGTTATAAATATCTGTGAGCAGGGGGAAAAACATTGAGGCTTATGAAAGGAAAATTGAATTTATTTTCCAATAATATTGACATTGTTAAAATTCTAACAGTGAGGACAATTAATGATATACCAAAGGACTTGCTGAAAAGTTTTGGAAATCATTTCTTTGAAGAAGAGCCTTTATCAAACCATAGTTATGCCTTGGTAAAGGCAATACTTCAAATTTATTTCAAAATCCGAATATACCATAAGCGTAACTGACAAAGTAGAAAGGGTAATGTCTCTTTTGACAAAGACAGTTCTATTCTAAACGAAAAAATATATATTGAGCCACCACAACCAATTTTTCTAATAATTCACAATTATATATGAAATTAAGAATTTATGATCAACCAGCTCTGTGACTTTCGTCCAATCTTCCTTCCTTAGCATGAATATCATGAAACAATAACTGATATGAAGACAGAAATCTTTGGGAGATCGTTTGCTAACGAACAGTCGTTACCTGATATGTAATTGCCACCTCAAAATAAACCACGTTAAGCATTGGGTGTCAAACATAACAGAGATCACAAGGCAGGCTTCAAGTCTAGCGTGACTATGTTTTGTAAGGCACCTAGTAACCGCAAAATTATTAAATAGCAAATAGTACAATTTATTTATTAGTTGAATGATGAATACATTTGTACTTACATGGAATTCTGAGAAATAAATTGATTGATTGAAATTGATTGATTTAAAAATCAATAAATACCAAGTGTTGAAATCATCATGTACTGAGCTTTCTTGAGAATCATTCTTTCACATACACTTTATATTTATACATTTGTAATATTGTATGTTAGGCTTACAATTAAATAAATAATAGTGATATTTGCCAATTGCCAAATACTAAATAGCTCAATGAACTGTCACTATTTTTCCTTAATGATGACACAAGTTTACTGAGTTAGAATTTTTTCCAAATTGTGGTAGTTTATTGAAATCGTCTAAGCCTTTATGAAACCTACTATTCATTCCAAATTTCGTATTAAGTTTTATTAATGTAAAAATTGCTATGTCAAGAGAGAATACAATATTTCTTAGTTCATTAATTATTGTTAAAGTATCAAAGTGTATGTGAAAGAATGATTCTCAAGAAAGCTCAGTACATGAAGATTTCAACACTTAGTATTTAATGATTTTTAAATAAAACTGTCTTTGTCAAAAGAGACATTACCCTTTCTACTTTGTCAGTTCCGCTTATTGACAATTCATGGTATATTCGGATTTTGAAAAAAAATTGAAGTATTGCCTTTACCAAGGCATAACTATGGTTTGATAAAGGCTCTTCTTCAAAGAAATGATTTCCAAAACTTTTCAGCAAGTCCTTTGGTATATCATTAATTGTCCTCACTGTTAGAATTTTAACAATATCAATATTATTGGAAAATAAATTCAACTTTCCTGTCATAAGCTTCAATGTTTTTTCCCCCTGCTTACAGATATTTATAACAAACATTGAGGCATTCACCATTTTGCCATAGGCTTTTCTTATCTGTAATTTTAAATGAGTTTCTTTGTCCTCCAATATTATATTTGACGAATACGTTTGATTGCATGATTTGTATCGTGCATTTGACGCCACTGGAACCTCGCCTGTGGAATGTTTGTTTACTATCATTTGTTTTAAAAACAAATCAGTATCTCGACATTGTGTCTCACTAAACCACTGCACTATTTTGAAAAATATTCCTTTAAGTTGTTTAAGCAGGACAAAAACCACGAAAACACACAGGAAAATTTTAACAACACTTCATCAACACGAAACACTTGCACTTGCGTTCTCTGATGCTTTGAGGAACATTGCACAAGTATCTGTTAGATTTAATTCAATCCCCGTCGTGGTCTTAGCCAAGAGAGTAGTTGTTTTCTGACAGGTACTTGCCATATGAATGAACTGGTCCAAAATTTAGGAAGGATAATACTCAACAGAATGAACAATTTATTTATAGATGTTGGAGAAGGTTTCTTAACTCATAGGGCCAGTTGCATAAAGAATTTAACAGACAAATAAATATTTGATTTGATGATTACTATGGCAACGCATGTCTAAGCTCACCAGTTATGTTACCTACGTTAACAGAAGGCTTTATGCAACTGGTCCATATTTATTCAAATATTCGTATTGATTCGTTGAAACTTGATCTACACAACATAAACCTCCAGGCACCAAACTTGAAATATAGTCAAGGAACTTGTTAAATCTCTTGAATTAATTACTTTAGACCATAAATAATGCTTTATTTTTGATAGCTGAAAACTCCTAGAATCCAACTAAGGAAAGAATATCGTCATAAATCACAAAACTAATCCGCTATCTTGAATCCCCAAATTTTGATAAAAAGTTATTTGCTGCCAACCCCCGGCTTTTTATTGACCCTAGGAATTTTAAGACAAAACCGTGACATAACTTGTTGCAACTCACAGGTACTGCATTTGCATAAGTAATTTTGACCCCCTTAAAAAAGCACGGCACTGTGCTAGAGGTGTTGTGTTTTGGTTCGAATGTCAAAAACCCGAAACAAAACAGTTTCCGCAAGAATTATCTTCGGTTCAATGAATATGATGTTTACGTAGCATCGGGCCAATCTATGTTTACTTATTGATCTGAGTTAGTGACTCACAGAGATGACTGGGTGGTTGCGAACAAAATAATTACACCACAGGCGATAAGATGGGCGGTTAACTCATTCCACCCATACAAATCACCAGGAGAGGATGGCATAGCTCCAGTTCTGTTACAAATCGGACTGGAACATATCATACCTATCATTATAAGACTCTTTAGAGCCAGTTTAGCATGGAACCATATTCCGTCTAACTGGACCGCGACTAGGGTGATCTATATTCCTAAGGTGGGTCGGAATGACCCACACCCAAAATCGCTCAGACCCATTAGTCTGACATCCTTTCTGTTGAAAAGCATGGAGAAAATACTGGATGGGCACATAAGGTGTGGGGCACTAACAAAGCACCCCCTCAATGTTCACCAGTATGCCAGGCTGGCAAATCAACAGAACTTGCCCTCAGTAACCTTGTCTCAGGAATAAGCGACGCCCTGGAACGCTAGGAAATAGCAGTCGCTGCATTCCTGGACATAGAAGGAGCATTTAACAATGCACTACCTCACTCCCTATATGAGGCCACTGTCTCTAGAGGGATTGAACCGATACTATGTGACTGGATAAGAACTATGCTTCACAACAGAACTATAACGACCTCTCTACGGGGGAATGTGTCAGCTTCAAGCCAGCCAGGGGCTGTCCCCAGGGGGGGGGTCCTCTCCCCACTGTTATGGTCACTGCTGGTGGATGATCTGCTGGCCATTCTCTCGCTGTGGGAGGTTGATCTGCAAGCATATGCTGACGATCTGGTCCTAGTAATAAACGATAAATCCGAAGAGACGATCTCCTACGTCCTTCAGGATATATTGGATACCATATATAAATGGTGTGAGAGGGAGGAAATGTCCATTAACCCCCACAAAATGGTCATAGTACCATTCACCAGGAAAAGGAAGCTGGAACATTTAATACCTCCTTCCATCAATGGTGTAACAATTCTTTTTGCGAGTGAAGCAAAATATCTAGGAATAACCCTGGATAAAAAACTTAATTGGAACTCGCACCTGGAAAAGACTATCCGGAAGGCTAGCCTTTCATTATGGACATGCCGCAGAATATGTGGCAAAACATGGGGCATGTCACCAAAACACGTATACTGGTTGTACGTGACCGTCATACGTCCAATGATAACGTATGGCTCTATAGTCATAAAAAAATGGCCATTGCTAAACTTAACGGACTACAGAGACAAGCGTGCCTGGCGATTACTGGAAGCATTCGCTCCACGCCAACGGCAGCAATGGAAGTCCTCCTTGGATTACTTCCTCTCCACATAGTTCTGGAGAGAGAGGCAAGATGGGCAACATACAGACTTTATCAAGCGGCCATTAGTCTACCGCTGGAGGGCATAATAGCTCACAACATTCTAGGAATGCCCTCAGACATCATGCCTAAAATCATCAACCTTCACACGTCCTACACTGTGGTCTTTCCCGAAAGAGAAGACTGGGTCCGGAATGAAACCAACCTATGTAGGGCAAATGAACGTTGGTTCACCGATGGTTCCAAAACTCAGGAAGGCGTCGGAGCCGGAATATATGGGATGAACCCAGTAGTGAAACGCTCGTTCAGTATGGGCAAACTAGCTACGATATTTCAGGCAGAGGTATATGCCATTGAAATGTGTGCCAGGGAGCTGGAAAATCGGCTCCACACACGAAAAACAATAAAAATATTTTCAGATAGTCAAGCAGCACTTAAAGCGCTTGAATCCAACTGCTTTAAATCTAGGGCAGTATGGAACTGCAGAGACACCTTAAACCGACTGGCGCAACGCAACAACGTTACCCTAGTCTGGATACCAGGTCACACAGGCCTAGAAGGAAACGAAATAGCGGACGCCCTAGCAAAAGGGGGGGCCGAAACAACGTTCACTGGACCAGAACCGGTAATCGGTTTAGCATATAGCACTGCCAAGAATGTCATAACAGCTTGGGCAGACAATAAAAGACTCGAGTACTGGCGTAGTCTACCGGGCCTAGCCCATTCCAAAGCATTTATTGCTTGTACAAGGAAAAAACAGGACTCTGACAAACTGCTAGAACTCAGCAGAGCGCATCTCAGAGTTATAGTAGGTTTGCTTACTGGCCACTGCAAACTCAAATACCACATGCATAAAATCGGACTTGCACAAGATGCAGAGTGCCGGCTATGCATGGAGGATGATGAAACGGCTGAACACATTCTGTGTACATGCCCTGCAGCGGCCAGAACCAGATTCTCAATATTTGGCGATACGACAGTAAGGCCAGAAAACCTGGTAAATTGTTCTCCCAATGCATTCCTCAATTTCGTCAAGAGATTGGATATACTGGGAGAAATATAACCATAGGGTGAGCCACAATAGGCCATTGGCCGCAGTGGAGGGCCTGATACGGGCCCACTCACGTTCAAAACCTAACCTAACCTAACCTAGTGACTCACAGGCGATGAACATCTTCATTATCTGTCAAATATGGGGCTATATTTTCAAAAGGGTTAAATCATGTGCACGTCATTGAGATAGGCAAGGATATATTTCAGAACCGTCCATAACATAACATTAATTGCTTAAACTCCCTAGATCGGGTATTATTCCACTTGTAAATCTGGTTCTCGGAAGTGCCGATACCTTCCACATAACGCTAATTTCGTATGCTTTTTGTGGTATACAAACCATCAACATTTTGAATGTAGTAGTCTCCTACGTGATAGCTGCATCTGACCAGGATCCGTATAAGATGCAACAAATAGACAAGAGCCACCGAATATTGACCATTTATATTTAATTTTCTTCTTTATGATTAATTTGTATACACATGTTCCTAAAAAAATTCAAAAAATATAACCAAAAAAGAAAATTTTGCGTGACCCTGTATAATAGTAATCTCAGATCACCCCATATCTAAATCAAATGATATTTACCTATTTTGGAGGTCTACGAGCTTTTTCGTTTGACTGATGTTGTTCAAAGAATTATATAAAAATTATATAATTATTAATTACCCTGTATACGGGTCTCAGAACTTTTCATTATAACTCATGTTGACAATATTGAGATTGCAATATTTATCCTCAACTGTTTGTAACAAAATAATCGCCACATTATTGATTTTCTAAAGGCAAGTAACAACGCTGCCTCGTCATGTTTGACACCCTGTATCTCAATAACTGTGCATTAGTTCTCGTTGTGCCCATTGAGACATCTGATCAGGACATCATAAACCACATTATACTAAATTTTCAGCCAATTCGACTGGGACCCATTTTCCATAGGAACCGTGCGGGGACCTTTATAATGAATAATTGACTCTCGTCAACGGTGAGTTCATGAAGATCATATGAATAAGGTATAGTCCCCATTCTTGTCCAGAATAGAAATCACCTATATGAAATATTTAGGGAGGTGAAATGTTTTTTTTTCAGTGTTGCATCCCACAGACTCCCCCAATTTCGTCATTCCTTTCCGTGTTGAAATAATCGCTTGCATGGCATCAAACGTTGAAAGGTGAGGGCTGCGTCTTCCTCTCGAAGACTTCTGAGGGTTGCACATAGAGGTGCAACGGGTTGAAGAGCCGAGCCAAACACAGTTCCTTAGATTACACCATATTCAATGGAAAACTCCACGCTAGACACATATCAGACCCTGATAATTTCGAAAGCAAATTTTAGAAAATATGCCGCCAGCTCTTAAAAATTCTGATAAGATGAAATTGTCTAACTGATTTTAATTTTCGTCAAAATACCGCATTCTATCGCCGAACAACCGAAAACTTGTGTTTGTTCACGAAATATTGTCGTGACCCACCCACATCCCTAGATAAAAATCAAACACAATCATGAATATTCCTACCAAATTGAGTTGTAACATACGATAGGAACGACCTAAATAAATAAAACTCGGACCGACCCATTTAGATCGTGACGGACATTATTGTTCGAGAAATACTAAATCTAATCTGATTTATTTCAGTTTTAATGCTATTATAAATACGGCTAGGAAAGCCGTAAATTTTCTTATGTGCTAGGTGACGTAAACGCTGTTCTGAATATTTTGATAAGCTCTGTCCGACCCACATCATTTGTTCGTTTTTATTTCATCTATGTCTGCAGCTGCGCATATTGACTTCTGACACTAAACTCATTCTGATTCCATATACTTAGTTGAGTCATGCATTTTCCAGTTTTTAAGTAGGAAATCCAATAATGAGTGATAAGTCAATAGGTACTGCACCTGCTTTCCCATCGCAGTACTCCTGATCTTCTCAATGAAATGAGATTATCACAGTATTTGGTTACTGCTGAACAAACACATCAAGGTGGCTTGTTGAACCACTTGTTCATTGATTCAAAGAATGAGTCTTAGATATAGATGGAATAAAGGTGTGTGGGCGGACGCAACCGTAAGAATCTACATCTCTTAACCGGGTCCGATTTGCACCCACCGCTGCTGGGAAGTGGTTCAACTTTGAAGCTACCCTATTTCGCGATCGAAAGAGTCCACCCTTCTAACCGAAGCATTTCTCACACTCTCCTGGTTCAGAACGATGCCTTTGAGATGCGATTCCCTTACTGCATTTCGTGAGGATGAGGGTGACTGACTTCTCATCCTCCAAGCACCACCTGCATTTAGTATATCATCCGTGATAGCTATAATGGGTGAGTTCGGCATAGAAATTCAAAAGCTGTCCGATTCGAAATCAGATACTATGGATTTCCTCCAGCAACTGATCCTAATAACGAACGGGTTTTTGGGTTGGCACATAAGTCTATGGTTGGCACGTTTTAAATATAACCTTCAAACTAATTATTTCTTTTGATTGAAAAAAAAATAATGAACCAAACTGTGCAAACTGCATATTATTTATCTGTGGGGCAAACTTACAACTTAATATTCGATTCTGACGATGACGAAGAGTTTCGGATTGAAAAAAGATATTTAAGAAAAGTTGAAAATTATTATGAGAATGTCATTCCAAATTATGCCGATGATCAATTTAGATCCCACTTCAGAATGACCAGAACAGTGTTCGCTACTCTTTTGGAAAGGGTTCAAGAAATATCGAATTTTAAAGTCCATAGGGGCAACCAGGAAATGCCAATTGAAAAGCAATTATTAATTACTCTATGGTATTTATCCAACTTGGAGAGCTTCAGGTAGATGCATAATAATGTCCTTCCAAACTTGTTTTTCCTCAACCCAGCTGGACAGTTTCATTGATCTATTTCAGGTCGGTTGCTGACCGGTTTGGAATAACCAAATCAACATGTTGGGATGTGCTATTCAGAGTTTGTAGGAAGCTTTGGAGAGTTAACAGCACATATAAAATAATATCATGGCCTTCTGTTGAAAGAGCTGTTAAAATTGCAGAGCAATTTAAAAGAAAAACATGTTTCATTGGTAAGAAAAAGAATAAAAATGAATTATTCTTTACTTAAAATTTTGTAGGAGCTATTGGATCAATAGATGGTACACATATACCTATTAAGGCACCTGAGATAAATGCTAATTCATATATAAACAGAAAAGGTTCTCACTCAGTCATATTGCAGGCTGTTTGTGATAGCAGATATCTATTTATAGATTGCTATTGTGGGGAAGTTGGCCCAGTCCATGATGCAGAAGTGTTCCGAAGATCAGATTTATCACAGAGACTCAGTGACTTACCCTTTCCAAATGATACTCATATTGTTGGAGATCTTGCATATCAATTAACAGATAAGCTATTAGTAGGCTTTAAAAACTATGGAAACTTGACATTACAGCAAAAAAATTTCAACTACATTTTGAGTAGAGCAAGAGTGTTAATAGAACAAAGTTTTGCAATGTTGAAAGGGAAATTCCGAAGACTGAAGCTTTTAGAAACAGTTACCCCCGAGTTTACTCCCCTTCTCATAATGAGTGCATGTATTCTGCACAATTTTTGTATATTAAATGGTGATTTTCCAGATGATGTCAATATAGAAGAAGAACTTCAAGAAGAGAGAATCATGGCTGAAAATGGAATGGTTAACAATGAAATTCCTGTTAATAATGCCATTATAAAAAGAAATACATTGATGTACAGGTTACATGTTCTATTAAAATAATAATTGAAATAAGCTATTATAGTGTTTTTATTTTCAACTCAAAAACATGTCAATGAACATAACAATTATTTGGTATTAATACCTACCTACTTATAAATGCATTTAACTAGAAAAAATCTATTTTTGGCAAATACTGTATACTCTAAATATTCTGTTATTCAGCATCATTTTTATCTTGTCCAGTGACGTGGGTTACCAGTAATTCGAAAAGTTGAAGGAATCTATCCTGTCTCGCTATTTTTTCAGTATGTCTTCTTTCCACATCTGTTTGTTGTCTTCTTCGCTTCCATCCCCGTGATGTATTTTTTGACCAATATCACTTTGTGAACTATCCTCATCTTGTGACTGTGTGATAGATGAGTCATTCGGCTGTATTTTCATTCCAAAGGTCGAAGAACATGTGGCCAATGGAACTATCTCAGGTTTATTGAATAATATTTTATCCATCAGTTCATAATAGGGCCATCGTTTTCGATTGTTCCCTGATTTTGCATTATGTCCTTTCACAGATTTGTAGAATTTTTTTAAATTTTTCCACTTTGTATCACACTGTGCATGTGTCACAGTTCTGTTTATCAGTTTGCTAAGTTCCGTTCCAATATGTTTCCAGACGTTTTTTTTCAGTTGGTTTTCAAATTTTGTATAATTTGTTTCCACAAGACGTATGAACAGCACTGTATTTTGTTCAGACCATAACTTATCATCCGTAGCATCACCTGTGTCTATGCCAGAAATATTTTCTTCATACTCTGTCTCATATAAATTATCTGGGTTTTCCTGTAGTTCTGAATGTATGTCAACTTCATCATGTATGTGTGAATCTGTAACAAAACAATATCCAACTTTAGCTGAAAAATATATTTCCAATTATGTACAAATAGAACCCTAAGGTCAGGTCCCAGTTATGGATTCATGCAACATCAGTTCGAACTTGAGATTGAAATGACGATTTCTGAATTAGATAAAATCTTTACTAAGAATTTGGAAGAATATAAGATGTACCAAAACAATTTAGAATCAATATAGGTAAAATTGTACAGGAGGTATATGAAAATTAGCTGTAGGCTATACCTTCATTGTCGTCGTCCTCAAAATGAGTTTTGAAGTGTTCATTTACAACTGACTAGTAATTAATTAGGCCACAAACACCACATCTCGCCAAATTTTCCACACTTTTGTTCATTTTGAAATTTTTGAATATATTTAACTGTTTGTTTTGAATACAACCATCACCTAACCTCACTTCATAATAATAGGATCCTTCAGAGTCGGTCTATTTACTCAGATAGTACAGATCAGGATTTTTTGTATCCAAATTGTCTATGACGAACTTACAAGATCCTTGCATAATCGCAATAACGAACGCAGTATAACAAATGGCTGAAATAGATCGCTATACCGAACTCACCCAATGTTGGGGTGCTTGCATAGATGGCAAAGTCCCATTATTCTGATTACCTTTTAGCTCAATGTGAACAGAGTCTTCGTCATCCTAGTGGTGGGGCCTTCGATGTTTCGATTTTCTCATGACAGAGGCATCTTTCCATGCATCCTGGAATTTTGCTTCTAGGACTTACTTCCAGGTTGAGACGCTCTCTGATCTAGAAACTCCAAGGATCGGTTTTGGTCAATTCGTTGAGCTTTTCGTACCTTGTCTGGCCAAATAATCGGACTGTTCATTTCCGGGCTCTCTTGCATGACCGGGGACCCAAAGTAGTTTTACCTTATTGGCGGTGAATAGCTATTGCAGATTGTCAATGCATTCAGACACCAGCAACGAACTGATGACTCTGTTTGATGTGACGGTCTTAGTTACCGCTTGGTTGTCGGTGCATATCGTGATTTGCTGGACATAGCCTTTGTCGAAATTTTCTCTTACACAAACAAACACTGCTGCACTGATAAAAAGGATTTTTTGCATCAACGCATAATTGCGTTGATTCAAACAGATTGTATACTTGAATAGGTCCAACCAAATATTAGTTTGATTATTTGAAGGAATCCTCTTGGCGACTTACAAGAAACATACTGCTTCATAAGTTGGTTGAGGCAAGAATATTTTAGCTTCAATAATGGGAACTTTATTTTGTTGAATCATGGGAGTAGTTTTAAGTTTAATAATTGTATTCTCAATAAAACCAGTTAGTAGTGACGCATATTGCAGTTTGATTGAATACATAAACAACGCCAATCGCTTTTAGACACAAAACTGTAGAAGACTAAAATATATTTCACTCATTTTCACAACTGGCCCGTAATGAGCATAATTCAATTTTCGATACTGCATTTTTATTGTATAGAAACAGTTTCCACTAGGCACAAAACTAACATTCATATCGGTACGCATATGTTATCATCTGTCAACAATTGAACATTTATTTTCAATCAGTTTCGCCAAAAATAATTGTTTTCCGAGGAGCATTCTTCAGAGCGTCCGACCTCTCTGCGCTCTCGATCGGAACTGTGGCCGAGTTTTGTTCTCCGCCTGCGCGCTCATTGGTCAGGCCGCCTCAGCCAATCGCGCTCGGCGCGCAAGCTCCTCGTCTATAAATAAAGCGCTTGTCAACAAAGGTGTAAGAACTGCCTCTTTACGATACCAATGTTCGGGGAGAAAGCTCTTTCATTTACGTATAATTGGTTTCACCACAAAACGCTCAAGTTTTGTTCCCTAGAAACAGAACGAGCCACTGAATGGTCCGGAACGCTCACAGAATTTTATATTTAACTGCCAGAGAGCCTCCGCGGATTTTTCCATTAGGCCACGCCCATAGCCGCGAGAACCACACAAATGATTGCGTGGAAATCGCGAGGCAGATTGGAATGCGAGAAGAAATTCTCCTTCCCCTATAAAACGCGACGAATTGTTGCAAGTTGACTTCGTCAGTATTCAGAAGTAGTCGCTCGAAAGAGAACTACCTACCTGAGAGCTTTGTGTGTTTAAGTGCAGTGTATGTGCCTTCCTACCGGCGAGACGATAGCGGTCACTGAGGCTTAATTACCCGCTTGGGTGCGGTCGACCTTTTGTTGTAGGTAAGCCAGACTTTTAGTTTCATTGTGGCTTTTATGCCGAATTTATTCATTTTCTGAGTTGTTCATAATATTCGACGAAAGGATTGTACTTGCTTCAACGTTTTCTTCGATTTAACCTCATGGAGGAGAGGTTATCTGAGGTGAAAGCGGGTGGTCCCCCAGCGATTCGGGATTTTCTTATGGAAATCCTGAAGTACCTGGGCACGACACCCTCCGAAGTATTATCTAGCACAGAAAATGCGACTCTTCCAGAAAGGAAGAGGAAAAAAGCCCGAGGTCAGGTAATTCAGCCGAATGCCAAACCGGGTAATCAACACCAACTTGCGACGACGAATGTAGACGACAGTAACAGCCGTATGCATAGTCAATTCCAGCGACTCGCCAGAGTTTCGCCGCTCGCTACACAAGAACTATAATGCACAGTCGAGCTCCAAAAAAGTGGTACATCGCCAGCGTTTCGCCAAAATGTGACTTATCGCGTAGTTGTCACTTTTTTGGAGCTCGACTGTGCATTATAATGCTTGTGTAGCGAACGGCGAAACTCTGGCGAGTCGCTGGCGATTGACTATGCATACGGCTGTAAAACTTTCTCTGCCATCCCTAAGGAATTCGACATGTACGAAGACGATGCCTCCGATCAGGAAAGCATCGTCAACAACATGGATACAGGAAGCCACGAACGTGAGGCCGAGGAGGAAACTCCCACTCATGTTCTTTCTCAACCCGCGAAACACTTGCCACTACCCCCGATTTTACAAAACCTGCTCGATAAGACCAATAGGCAACAGCAGAGTTTGCCCGGATCGAGCCAACTGGACTCGATCCCGACTCAAGGCGAGGAACAACAACCCCAAGTTCCTAAAGCCAAACGCGCCACCATTCCCCCTATTACTATTCGTAAGAAAGAAATATGGGTGAAACTTAACAACGAGCTGATGAAAAAATCTCTGAATTTTTCAAAAGCGAAAAATGTGGCAGATGGTATTAAAATCCATCCTACCACCATCGAGGATTATCGGAAGATTTCCAAGTTGCTGGTGGAGGAAAATATTCCCCACCATACATACTCCTTCCCTGAGGACAAACCCCTCAGAGTAGTGCTCAGAGGTGTCCCCGAATTTATAAAATCGGAGGACGTGAAAGACGACCTGACCAATCAGGGTTTCCACCCTGAATCAGTCACTCGTATGCATGGGACCAACAAAAAACCCATGCCGTTAGTTTTGGTACTTCTACCTAAAACCGAAAAACATATCTACCAGATCACAGGGGTACTGAATCTGGTAGTAAAAACCGAGCCTCAGAGACCGAGAGCAACTATAGGCCAATGCCATAGATGCCAGAAGTTCGGCCACTCGCAAAGGAATTGCCATGCAATTCCTGTGTGCGTTAAATGCGCGGGAAAACATCTCACTCCCGATTGCAAAGTCCCTAAGACCCAGGCAGCGAAGTGTGCGAACTGTGGGGACGCACACACGTCAAGCTACCGAGGCTGCCCTCACTACCCAAAACTGAGAAGTGCTCCTGCCACTTCCGGTGCGGGTAGGGGCCCCCCTCGGTCAACCACCCAAGCCAGACCAGCAGGCTCGGCTAACGTCCGACCCGGCCTATCCTATGCAGGCACACTTAACGCGAGCCCAAAAGACAAGTCCCCCCTAGGGTCCTTGGCAGCAGCTCTGTTATCTCTAACAGAGCTACTTAAGCAAAACCCTCTTCTAGAAGGTCTGATTTCCTTAAACACCAACGCGACCTCGGCTCTAGTTAATGTATAGACAAATGCAAAGACTGCCAACCTCACTGAAGATTATTTTCTGGAATTGCGACGGTTTCTTAAATAAGAAACAGGAGTTTGAGACGTTTCTTGTGGAAGGTAACTACGATGTGGCCCTTCTTCAGGAAACCCACTTAAACAACGAGCCGTTAACTGTAGCCAACTACAGGATTTACAGAAAATACCGTCTTGGGAGACGAGGTGGCGGAGTAGCCATAATGGTGAAACGATCGCTGAAATCCTCCCAATTCGGAATTAGTGAGGACGACACCCATGGCACAGAGGTCGTGGGAGCACACGTTGAGACGAGCAGGGGATTATTCAGAATAATTTCTGCCTATAATCCCCCGAACATCTTGCTACAGGAAGACACCCTGAACGTGCTGCTCATGGAGTCAGACCTTCCTACGATCGTCGCGGGAGACCTAAACGCGAAACACTTGCAATGGAGCTTATCCAGAGCCAACCCCAGCGGAACGAGACTATGGCGACATTGCGAAGCAAATGACTACCAAATCGTTGCACCAGCTGAACCCACACACTACTGTGCAGTGGGTGCACCAACCGTCCTGGACATAGCGGTAATTAGAAACGTCCCATGGAATTGGGACGTTTCGAACCTAACAGAGTTATCATCAGATCACAACCCAGTAGTTCTGATGCTGGGTGAGGATCCGATACCCCAGGACGGCTCCCTGAAGAGGACGACGGACTGGGACGCGTTTCAGGAAATTCTGACAGGACACAATGGTATCCCCGCCAGAATAGGAAATCCGGCTGAGTTAGACGAAGCAGTGGCACATTTTGAGCGCATCCTGAAAACCGCACACGACGCAGCAACCACCTTGGAACAGGGACCTGTGAGGTTCTATAACGAATTCCCTAATAGGATTAAAAACCTTACTAGGGAACGAAACCGTCTTCGACGTGTATACCAAAGGACCCTGTTCCCAGGTGATAAAATCAGAGCCAGCCATAAGGCAAATCAAGTTAAACGTGAGATAAACGATTATCGAAATGAAAAGTGGGCCGAAACCCTCGAAGGACTGGAACCCGGAGACATTGAGCTTTGGCGAATTGTTAAAGGGCGAAAGAACAAGAGGGAGGCACTCCCACCTATTCACGGTGCGCGTGGAATGTGCTACTCGACCGACGACAAAGCGACGGCCTTCGCGGATACCATGGAGCGCCAGTTTGAGCTAAATGAGGATAGGAGAGACGACGATGACCGAGACGCCCTGTTAGAAGACAGGGCCAGAGCTCTGCTTGATGAGATTGACGAAGATGACATTCGTCCTGCCACTGAGGAGGAACTCAGAGCGCACATTAAATGTCTCAACGTGAGGAAGGCACCCGGGGCTGATGCAATATCTAACAAGATATTGAAGAAGCTCCCGGAATGTCAAGTTCTCGCGTTGTTGAACATTATCAACACCTCACTGCGATTGAGGCATTTTCCAAAGAGGTGGAAACATGCCATCGTAGTCATGATTCGAAAGCAGGGTCAAAATCCGACATTTCCCCAAAACTATAGACCAATCAGTCTACTTAGCTCAGCTGGCAAGCTCGCCGAAAAAATCGTCCTGGAAAGGATGACGGAAGACATCGAAGACAGGAACATCCTACCCAACGAACAGTTCGGGTTCAGGAGAGACCATTCCACTGAGTTGCAAGCACTGAGGTTGGTAGAGGAGACCATCTCAGAGCTCAACAGGAGCAAGTGTGCACACCTGCTGCTCTTAGACGTATCAAAGGCCTTTGACCGTGTCTGGCACGAAGGCCTTATATACAAAATGGACCATCTGGGATTCCCCAGAGGTCTGGTGAAGTGGATAGGTTCCTTCCTGGCGGATAGAACTTTCCAGGTGCGAGTCGAAGGATCTCTCTCAGAAACGAGAGAAATCCAAGCAGGCGTCCCCCAAGGGGCCATGCTCTCCCCCACCCTGTACTCAGTGTACACGAGTGACATACCCCGAACGGAACATGTCAGAATTTCCCTGTACGCCGACGACACAGCCCTACTAGCGAGCTCCATGAATCACCGACAAGGGGTTGTCTATCTGCAAAATGCAGTAAACAACCTCGAAAGGTGGTTCCTCGACTGGAAAATTCGGTTAAACCCGGATAAAACCCGGAAAAATCCCCCAACGATTTGGTAACCATCTCTGGAAGAGAGATAGAATGGAGGAATCAGGCTAAGTACCTAGGTCTAGTAATAGATCGTAGGCTTACCTGGGGCCCCCATGTCAACGAGATCAAAAGGAAACTGGCTTCTAGGATGAACGTTCTCTACCCGCTCCTAAACAGGAGGAGTAAACTCAGCCTAAAGAACAAAGTTCTCCTTTATAACAACATGGTCAAACCCGTCATAATGTACGCCTCAGCAGCGTGGGGGCAATTAGCCCCCACAAACCTGAATATTCTGGAGCGGGTCCAGAATAAATATCTCAGGATGATAGTGAACGCACCTTGGTACGTTCGAAACGCCCAAATCAGGAACGACCTGAAGATCCCTACCATCAAGGAGTTGGAACGCGAAGGTCCTAGAGACCGCCGAATCGCACGACAACCCCCTCATACGAGCCGCGGTAGATTACCCGGCAGACGCCCCCACCAAGTTCAAACGTCCCAGAATGTCCCTGTAGACCAAAGAGTCGAACAAAAACCCTGATAACAACGAATCTAAAGGAGATTCTAGCTCACACCCAGCGAAAAAGGGGTGAATCCCTGTGAGTGACACCTTAACCCTAAGGCATGTCTTACCCCCCAATTACCCCTGAGTTTACACCCGCCCAAGTTGGCACGAGTCATAAGAGTCAGAGGCTTAAGCGCCTAAACTCGAACACAGTGACCATGACCCCCATCAAGTTGACTTCAGTATAGCTTTCGAACTTGACTTGGTCACTTCGGTCTATATACTTTTCTCGAGTAGAAATCGTTTTCCCTAAAGTGAGATATTCAATAGTGTTAGCTTCAAATAGAGATTTGTTTTATCAAGAGCTTGATAAAAACTTTTATAGCTAGACTCAGCTGGAACTCGAACCTAGTTCAGTTCATTTCCCGTTTCAACTGTGTTGAAACTTTTTGAATACATACTCGCTCGAGGCAACAGCCGTTGGCTGTAGTCAGCGATACAACTGCATGAGTTTTCTCTCTCCGAACATTGTGACAAGTGAATATTTGGTTTCGATCTACAAGCCGGCATAGTTGCAGATTTGGCTGCTTCCAGTTTGGGTGTATTACCTGAATTTTCCTGTTTTATTTACTGACCGTCCCAAAAGTAAATAAACGACGACAAGAACTTCCAGAACTTCGAGAGTTTCTTCAGTTCCTGAAACAGCAAGTGAATTCTTCAAGGGTAAGGCCTGGGACTTTCCCAGATCTCAAAAGTAAATTGACAATCATTGTGTTTTGCTATAAACACTGAAACTTTCTGGACAAGTAACCAGACATATTATTGATTTTTTTTTCTGGGCAATTACCCAGAGACAAATTTACTGTTGGTTGTTTGGTGGCACAATATTTTGTTTACTACCCGCTTCGGCTTGATACCTACTCATCGGCAGAAACTGTTCTATCCAGAACTAAGCAAAAGAATTCGTACTGGTACAAGCCGGAGCCTCAGTTTTATTATATTACTTGCGAGTCGGCATTTCGGTGCGCGACGCTTAGACAAGTATCCCTGGGATGCCGGCAGAGAGTATCCAGGTACTTTAAACCTGGCACTCATCAGGTGTGGAGAGACCGACGCACCCTCTCTGTCCCCTTTGTTTCACAACCAAAGTGCCACCAACATTTATATATTTATTGTGAATTATTGCTATTGACATTCTCGTGCGTTATTGCTACTGATAAATATATATGCCTGTTTGAATTCTAATCTGATCTAAAAAGAAAAAAAAGGGAAAAACATAAATTTCTAATACCTTTGTAATTATTCTGTAGACCTGCATCGAGTTTTCGACTAGCCAGTCCACAGAAATAACTAATTTTTTTTTGATAAATATTTTAATAATATTTTTTTTTTGAAATAGTAACTATTTATTTAATAATTTTTGGAACCATTTTAAACTGTTGTTTCCTGGCTTTGAGAATCAGGGGACAGTAATTATTCCATCTCGCGTTCGAGCCTTTGCTAATATTAAAAAAAAAATCTTTAACAATACTTTATTTAAATTTTTAAATTAAATTCTTTCCCCAACAAAAACATCCTCCCAGAGTCGAGGCCGTTTCCAATCGAGATGGCCGACTCTAGTGTGAAGCGTCTGGCTGGGCTTACAGGGACTCGAGCTAGCCGGGAACCTGACATTAAAATTCAAATTCCCACAAATCCTGAAGTCCAGCCTAGTCGACACGCTGCCAGAGCGTTCAACACACTCATTCGAGATTCGCGATTCGTATTGTTCAGTACGCATTCGATCTTCAGGCATCAGGCACCCCGCTGCCATTTTAACTAAAGTATTTAAATATTCCATTTTGTATTCGAGCTAGGCTTTGAGCAATTGCAGGCTAGCTCTGATTTATTGAAAGAATTCGTTTTACAATAACGAACTTTATCTGTTCTTTTAAGAACCAAAAACAAAAGAATTCCTAGTCAAGAGAAAGTTATTCCGGAACAAACCAGGATATTGGAGAGAAGAAATATTTCATAAAGCATATTCCCAAATATAAGAAAATAGGAGAGTTGTTCGATAGCCATACTACGATCTACAGCCAGTATTTCGCTTAATAAGAGCCACGATTCTATTGAAGGGATTGCTAACCAAAGAAAACCAAATCATTTCAAAAGAGAATTCGTTTAACCAAAAATATAGATGGAAGATCAGATCTTTTCAGATCTAAACTGCACCAAGAAGAAACACATTTGAAAAACGGAACAAAACAATTCCAAGGAAGAATAAATATTCCAAATACCGACAAGAAGAATTGGAATAAGAAAAGGGTTTACTTAAAAGCCCTTGTATCCTTTTTTTGAACTGTTGTGCAAGTGAACATTTAGTTGGTGACACTTGTGTGGAACTTTCACAAAAGTGACTGTATTTACTGATCATTGTTTTCTTTCCAACCCCGTTCCTGTGTAGCGGCTAGGCTGACACTGTTAGTGATAGCTGATTGGCCAAACCCCTGTGGATGCCGTCAGTGGTTACAATGTCTTAAAACTTGGCACTCATCAAGTTCCCCTGAGACTGGGGGACTACTACTGACCCTGCTGTGGATTACATTAAGCTACCAATCAATGTATGCCCGGTGGAGGCCCACCGTTTACTGTGGTTGACCCTACGTGGGGAAAACTATTGCACTCAGTAAGCGAGGCTAAAAACGAAGCCTTCCCTTCCGGCCAACGGAACACGTGGTTAAAAGTCCTTTATAACTTCGGGAAAAATTCATGAATTGTGCAAAAGTGTCGTATAGGGTTTAGGAAGCGTAGGGACTACCGGGTGGCCGTGCAGTAGCCATCGTGGTGCCTCCGGTAGAGTCATCGGTCAGAATTATCTATCTTTTAGGAATTTAGAATTGCCAGCAAAATGGTATTTCACTTTTGTCAGAATTTTATAGATCTTTTAAGTGTTAAATTTTCTTCAGTTTTAAGTCAGAGTAGGAATTTAGGGAATTAGATTCTTCTGGTGTTAACTTTCTAAAAATATTCAGCCTATTAAATAATTCCCGTAATCGGATATTATGGAGAATTATTACTCTGCGAGGACGGTGCCGAACTCATGGCTGGCCGAGGCAAATCCAGAACAAAGATGTTCGGAATTTTCTAATTTCACCACACCGCATCCTCGACAGCCTCATAACCTCCAACCCAAATGGTCAAACTGGATGAAATGGTCGTCGAAATGAAAGTCGTATTCACAGGTCGCGGTGACGCCAGCTGCTTTGATTGCTCATTGGTTGAATTTGTCACGTGGCACGGGTAGTGATATCTACCAAGGAATTATATTCTTATGTTAAGAGGATTATGTTTCACAATGAGTTATAGTGAATGTTTTCTAGGATGAAGAGTATAATGTTTTCACTGCAAGTAAATTCATTTCAAGAGAATTTATGTAAAGAAGCAAACATCTCAATCAGCTTGAAATAGGAGTATATTCATTGATTAGAAATGATTATTCTTTCCAGAATATTATTCTATTCAAGAGTATTTATATTCTTGATTGAAGAAATCTTTTTTATCTGTGTGCCTGAAATACAGTGGCAAAATTTTCCAGAACGTAACAGAGTTCCGCTTTCAGAGATTGCCCTTATACTTCGGCACCGGCTGTTATCTGTGTGTCCAGATAATCCCAGTGGTGGGGATCAGCTGGTGCCGATCTGCTCTCAGTATTTTCTTTAAGGAATGATTGACTGCGGCATCTCATGGAGGGGGCAATCCTTTACCGTCTGATTCCATTTCCTCGCTTCGCCATTGGTTGGAGTTTCTTAAGCGAGCAATGGCTGTGCGTGCCTCATGTTCAATGAAGAGGTACAAGGTAGGCAGTCCTGAATGTCTCCTGTGCCCTGGTGGGTGCCATCCGCATTGCACTTGTTGTAAGACAAGCAAGTCTTTGTACCCTATTGATTGGATTTTAGATTTGCACGATCTGTATCTTACCATCATACGATAGCTCCGTACGTTATCATTGGACGAATGAAAGTCGTGTAAATCCAGTACAGAATCTTGGAGCTGAGCCCCACGTACTGTCAAATGCATGCCCAGTCAGCAGCTATGGCTTTCCGAACTTCATGTTCGATATGCTCGTTCCAGATCAGTATGAAATCAAGGATGACTGCAATGGTACTTGACGGAGCTCTTGTAATGCAGGGACCTCCTGTTGAATTTGGAAGGCCACCCTCCTTAACGACAAGGCTGAGTGTGAGCCCTGTTGAAAAGGCGGAGCTAATATAGCATATTATGATAAATACGTTCTGCACAAAACAAGTGTTAAATCGCTAGCATATTTTTGGAAATCATAGCGGTAGGTTTCACCAGTGAAGTGATTATTAAATAGTATGTAGTAATTTACATTAAGCATACTTTGTATTAGGAATATTAAGAAACAGAATACTTGAATTTACTGTTAATCTCAGTAAGAATTATAACTTATACGCTATGAATAGGATTTAATAACTAAGTGTTCAAAATGTTTTCCATGTAAAATGTAAAATGTGTTGGAACGTTATTTCTGAGTTGCCGAATAAATCTGGATTATCTTCCAGAATTTCAAGAATTAACTGGCCAATTGCGTTTTGGTACATATCTCCAGGTACAATTCACCGATTAAGTTAGCATTGAGAAAAATACCTGCCCAAACTTTTACTTTGTCTGGAAATTGAGTATGTTTTCCACAAAAGATGTGAGGATTTGTGTCACTCCAATACCTCACAATTTGTGTGTTAACATTTCCATCGAGGAACAAAGTACTTTCGTCACTAAAACAAATTATTTTGTGAAGTCTGGTTGTTGGTTAATATGATTGGACATAATTTCACAGAATTCTTGTCTTCGGTCGTGGTCATCACTTGAATATGGGTGGGAATTTGTTTTTAGCCAACACCCTATGTACTGTTCTTTGACTGACTTCACAGATAGACGCTACTTGGGCTGTAGAAGAAGTAGGATTTACTACCATTTCAGCAATTATGTAAATTTTTTTGTCTTCACTAATTGTTGGTCGACCAGATCGTTTCGCAGCTTGAATACTACCTGTTACTTCAAAATTCTGAAAAAGCTACCATATATTTCCCCTAGATAAATCCATCATCATCATTAAAAGACGTTCTGCTGCATGGAAATTGTTTCTACATTCATCAATTATTAAGGCAGCTGCTACTTTTTTGGCTACAGTTATTTTGCCTACACTTAAACTTATCGAACAATAATTAAAGAAAATATTTCTTCAATAAGACTTTTACAAAAACTTCGCAAAATAAAAACAACCAGAGAATTTAAAAAACGCCAACTTTTTTGAAAATTTACCGGAGGCGGACTTTAAAATCTTTATCAATTAAATGCGAAACTATAATTTTAGTATTTATTCAATTTATCCATCAGAATCAGCATAATCCAAACAAATTTATTATGACAGAATATTTCCAATACCTTTCAAACGAGATGTCACTTGCCATATGGTTCCATTTCAAATTGTTGGTCACACTGGCCCTATAACCTCATCTATGACTATCACGTCACCGTTCATACAGGGGTTCCTGGTTTTGTTCGGCTGACGAATCCTGAATTTGTAAAGTGATCCTTCGTGGATATTCGGTTCTACTATCTCACCATCATCTCCCAAGTTCCGGCTTTTAATAGATGCCCATCTTGGACAATTCGGCGTTTGAAAACTTTGTACTTTGTACCACGACATTTTTTTCTACAAGATAAAACCCATCACAGAAGGGTTGTTGTACCCGGAGGAATTCAACCTGGGGAATTGTCACGTTTCCTTGCCTGGTTGGGTGTCTCACAAGCTTTGGTTAAGCCCCACTCCTTCCTGTTGAGGATAATTATGGTATTATGGCTCTAGTATAGCTGATTTGCTGAAGTGTAGAATGCCTGGTTTCGCCTGATAAAATGCCGATTGCTGTCAGATGAGACGAAGCCTTCTTCATTGATAGTCTTCGTAGACTCCCTTCCCTCATCATTCCAGTCCTGGTTGGCCTAGGATCTAGTCCAAAATCTTCACGTTGGTATCACCAGAGGAACAGGTTTTACTCAAAATTTTTTATATATTCAATATTGATATTTTCCGGTTGAAGTATATATCTTACAACGATTATCTGTGAACCACCACATAGTACTATACGCTGGGAAAATTGATTTCCTGATAAAATCTTACATGTAATGAATTCAACCTCATATATGAGGTTGAATTCATGAATAATGAGGTTGAATATTATTAGAATCACAGTCTTATTTTTGGGAAACTGCTACTCTGTCTAGTGAAGATTTATTCACATGAAATGTTTGTGTGTTTATTTATGTTTTATTTATTTATTGATTAACACTCTTACACTTGACAACATCGTATGGTAAAAGTCTCTTACAGTTTTGGGTATAACATCTAATTGTCGTTATTTGGTTGCTCAACTTCCCAAGTAAGTACTCTTTGATCGGGGACGTGCTGGAAACGAGAACGGACCACATTCCGAAACGATACTGCTTCAACAACCAATTCAGAGTGCTGATTCCAGACAGAACTGAGTGGGACGGCTCGCAGCTCAAGGACACTCTACAGGGTAAAATCTGGTACACAGATGGATCCAAGACTGGGAATGGGGTGGGCTCAGGAGTGTTCTCCAGGAATCCGAGTACTGGCATCAGCTACTCAAGTAGGGGGTTTATGCCAATCCTGGACCTCCCCCCACCACTGACCTTGAGAGTGACCTTGGGGAATGACCTTCAGAGGATGAGAGGGCTGGTGAATGACCTTGAGAGTTGCTGATTTTGGTAGTTGGTGACCTTGAGGGTAGTTGACATTGGGGGTTGATGACCTTGAAAGTGGGTGACCATTGATTTTGAAGGATGAATTTGAGTATGGACCACCTCAAAAGTTACCTTGAGATCAGTTGAACTTGAGAATGCATGATTGTCCAATTCGTTGACCTTCACCGTAGACCGATGTTTTTGAAGACTATTGAGTAAGAGGGTGTATTGAAATGAATTCAGCATTGACATATTCGGTTGGAGTGACCTTGGATATTTTTCTATTTTCATTTATTTCAACCTCAAATATACCCCTTCCCTTCAAAGATTTCTATAAAAGCTAGAGAGTAGATACTTACGCATTCAGTTTGCACCGCCCGCAGTACTAGAGTGAGCCTTAATAATCAGTTTTTCCTAGTTGGTATCGAACTATAGTGCACCAAAAGGAATACATCGCAATTCAGGTGAAAATATTTTATAGTTTTCTACCATAATTTCTACATATTTGAAAATGGATTCCCTAAAATTGGATTTTGAGAAAATAAATTCTGCTATTCAACACATGGAAACTCTAGAACAAAGACCTATAACATCACTAACGATCGGTAAAGCTTATAAAGTTGAGAAAATGTCAATGTTTTCCACAAGATATGGTAAATCTATTCAGGTAATTCTGTTAGAAGACAACAATATCAAATTCAAATCCTGGCTTCCGAAACGAGTCACAGAGCAATTAACAGATGAGATTATTCAAATGATAAATTCATCAAAGTCCAAAGTGGTGATAACATATATAGGGCAGAGTTCTCAGGAATTTTCTGGTGCGAAAACCCGATCGTTAGTCAAGTTCGATGAGATAGAGTAAAAGTATAATTATAATATGTAAATTAATGGTAGAATATGAAATATTGTTTAATTCACCTACTCAAAACATAACGTGAGTATGGTATACCTTGTGATAATGATTTGAAACTGATAGTCACTATTTATTTTTCAGAAATTCCATACAAAGATGTGGATGCAATATTCCAGTGAGTTGTGGACAGAGGCTGTAGATATAGATTCTACAATTGAAAGATTGCGTTGTGAATTCAGTGATTTGAGTTGGGATGCACTACATTCGGCAAATTATGATATGAATATTTGTTTTGATGTTGAGGAGGTCCGACGAATTTTGGAGCTCAGCAATAAATATGACTTTGGTGTAAAGTTGTGTAACAAATATTCCTATGGAGTCATTAGTTTGGATGAGTATTGCAAGCAGATGATTGAAGCAGAAATGAGAAATTTTTTATCAGCCTTAATTGCATATTTACCAGGAAATATAATAGAAAAATATCAACTGAGAAAAGACGAGTATAGCTCAGATGGAGAAGAAGGGGCTATGTGTGAGAGTGGTGAAGCTTTGTAGTCTACATAGAAAATTATTTTTAGTATGTTTATATCAATATTCATTTTATGAATAAAAACAACATTGGAAGTTTTTTTTTTTATTTACTACTATATCATGATACATTCAAAAATATGAAAAAAAAAGATACATATTAATAAAATATTATGATAATCCAATCTGAATTGAACCATTGAGTGCACTATAGCTCAAATAGGCGTCGTGTAGTATAAGTGCATATACTTTCGTGTTGGTGGGAAATTTTGTCTTTCGGGTTTCGAACTCAATTTTGATGTCGACGGTGGATGACTTCATGGCATCAGGTTGATGGGAGCAATCGCTGACAAAAAGAGGATTATTCCGGAAGCTTCCAATATCCATCATTGGTTCACTCATTGGCTTGTTGTAGTAACTGCGTTGGAAATTTTCATAAGCATAGTAGGCTGAAGAGTCCAACTTTTTATCGAAATCGAGATTCCAACGTTCGTATGGAAATACTTCAGAATTCAAATATAAACGGATATTATTTATATTTGCATTAATAAACTTCGTCGCATCTTTTGAAATATTTTCGGAATTATCTGTGTCTTGGAATCCGATAATGATAAATCGAGGTCTTTCGAGGCTATTGGTAGTTTTCACAGCCCATATGTCTGGAGCTGTATCACGAAGTGATGGTAACTCATAAAGATCCCACATACGGTAGGCCATTTTGACTTTTGCACTACTATTTTCATTAATTCGGTTCAAGAGCTTCAATTTCTGGCGATCTTCTGGTACAATATGTTTGATTCTCCATTCTATTTTCGTGATCTCCAGTTCAGCATCGATATCGCTTATGAATTAATTTTTGAAGGATCGAGCTATAATCAGAATGAGTTCCTGCTTAACATTCAAAATACCTTTGGTGTAATCTTCAGCAAATCCCATAAGGTATTTTAGGGGTAGTTTACCGCTGAAAACATCACTTGCAGGATCCAGTATATCTTGTTTATTCTGATTGAGACCCCAAACTATTGGTAGTAAACTATTCTCATGTGTTTTTCCGAATGATACCATAGTTTTCATTGTGGTTGTTATGCCTGGCTTTCGTACAACTGCAACTTGTTCACCACCCATTTCGTAGCGAATTTCATCGAACAGGAAAGCCAGAGCATTATTGGAAAGATAACATCGTTTGTTGGGCTCTGAAGGTATGAATTTTCCCTCGATATAAATGTAGCTATCTGCTATATCGAGAATTAGATCTTGAAAATTGATGGGAATTCTGATTTCGTCCGAGTTCTTATAATATGGTGATCCATACGGCTTATATGTATGCTCGTGCAAACTAATCAGGGAATGATCAAAAATTGGCTCTTCAAAAACTTCCAACATATCGCTTGTAGTAAAAGCGGCCATGTTTTATTTCTTTTTGGTATTCCTGATCTTTAAACCAATTGATTTCAGAAAGTTTAGATTACTAGAGCTGATGGTATATCTTGATTGTTTAGCGGGCTCACGTGAAATGAATCGTTTTATGATTTTTCTCTTGTTTATATCAGCATGATCCTCAACCCCATTGTATATACACCGTTTTGGTTTCAATCGCCGGACATTATAACAAAACCCCATTGTATTTCCTCGGCAGATGTCAATATTACAATTTTTTCAACTCTAATTTTATAATTATTCTTTCACCATTGAACTCGATCAGATGCCCACGATCGTCCAAAATGCGCAGAGTAATGTTGTCGAGATACTGACGGCCTTCGGGCTTGATTGGCATATAAATTATATTTCGTGGTTCCTTTGTGAGTTTGTATCCTGGCTCGACATCAATATCGAATTCGAAAATGCTGTGACATTCCTCACCATTCAAATATGCTCCAGAAGTGACGTTACAGTCCACACGGATTATTCTAACATTATTGATATTCACAGGTAATGTTGATTCATGTGTTTCACCGATACCAAAGACCTTAGGCTCGAATCCTAAAAGACCAGCGATAGAGTTTTCATGTAAGAGGTTGATGTGATATTTCGATCGCATTTCACATTTCAGAGTATTATTGTTTGCATGTAGGAGAAACACATCATCCATATCCTTTTCGGTGACATTTTCAGCCTGTTTCTCTTTAGATCTAATGAATCGCTGTATAACTTTATTGATTTCATCAATTTCATAAGCGCCAGATGGAATTTTAATGGTAATGGGTGGAGAATTTATTCGTTTTGAATAGCTGATCACATTATTCTTCACTGTAACATTGAAAATTGAATTGTAGGAATAGAAACCATGTAAACCCAAACCATAACTGCTACTCGTATCCAATTCGACTGGTGGGTAAAAGTTAGCGCTCAATTCGCTTGAGTCTCCCGATAGCGAGAACGTTCGTGACATGACTGTTCAGTTGCTAGTATTCCAGGACAATTTATTGCTGGAAACAGAAATGATACAGCATTCGTCTCTTTTTGGGTGGTGATGTTGAATGGGTGTCAACATCATTTCTTGCTACTACATTTACATCCTTCACTTTACAATAGCAACAGAATATTTTTCGGGGTATTGGTCCATCATTCACATCAGATGAAGTATCAACATCATTATAATGCTCCTGGCAGTACTGATACTTTAAGACATCAATATCAGTTTGAAGGTGTGGTGGTAGTTTATCCCACACTGACGCAATTTCCCCAGCAGCACATCCAATCAACACTTCTTTGGGCATATCAGAAAGTTGTTGTTTACTCATTTTATGCAAACTACGTAGTCTAGAATATGCATTTAATGAATGCGCCATCCTCTTGATGCTTTCTCTATCCTGAATAGGGGTTTTGTCCATAGTGGTTTACCGTATAGAAACTGCAGACATAAATGACCACACCACACTGTATTAAACTGCTGGTGACGCTCATAGTTATAGTAAATTTCACCAGCTGGTTTTGTGCCACTGTGAAAATAACGAATTAGTTCTTTGGGGGGAGGTAAATCACCAAAGCTGTCATAGTATTGCACTGTTCCTACATTTTTTTTGTATGCCACCCAGTGTGTTCCTGGGCCGTATCGGTTATCTAAATTAACTACTGCGGATTCACATCGATGCGGTCCTGAAACTGGAAGATCGTCACGCATAAATACACTGCGAAAATTTGGAATTTTCATTTTCTTAGCAAAGAATTTGATGTCAATGTCAGAAAGAGCTCTCCGGGGTGGCATATTTATAGGTTTTTTGAATTCTGATGCTTTAAATATAATCCTAAACCTTTGCGGTATGGTTTCAAATACATTCCTTTGCCACTTTTACCGATAGCAATTGCTTCCATGTACTTATTGTGACGGTTTGACTCATTCAACTGGTCTCTACTAGCTCTCGCTGCTTGTACTGCTTTAGTTATACCTGCTGCTGCTCCAGTAAGAGTGTCAAGTGCTGATAACCCAGCAAATAGTGGTATGAGTGGTAGAATTCCACCAACTTTGGGAATTGGTATCACCCGAGGTGTACGAATTTTATTTTTTCCTCCTGCCTCTCTTGTGTATTTACGGGCTGCTTTCAGCGCGATTTGGGTGGCTTTTCTCAAATTATTTGCAACAAATTTACCTCCTCCTGCTTCATGTAAAACATCTCGCACCTTTCTTACAATACCAGAACCGATATTTTTTGCTTTTTTCTTCTTAATTTTTCTCATAGCTCGAATATTCCTCTGTTTACACGGTTTAGTTGACTCGCATCCCATACCAAATCAACGCTTTCCCTTCATTATATTTGTAACCAACCAAGCAGAACCTTTCTCTCCAAGAGAAGCGTTTTTGTCTTTGAATCTGCTCCAAGCAGCTTCTTCAAGCTTCTGGTCTGCCTTGTGCCTACTGTCGAGATCCGAATTCAGTGAATAAGCAATATCGTGCTCCTTGCATGCGAAATCTAGTTTATTTATGCCGGGATCTCCTCTTGCCAACCTCTTATGTAATCTTGTTCTAGGACCACAATACTGATAACCACCAGGTAGATGCAACTCAATGGGTAGTTTATTGATAAGAGAATTAACCAAACCTCTAACGCCCACTTGTTTACGTTTACAACCGTTCTGACTGAGTTTTGTCATTTAAATAAAAGATTCAGCAAAGCACTGCCTTTATATAGTCTTTAGCTGTCGTACAATGCGCATTGTGAAACAAAAACAAGAGTTTAAAATCGATAATTTTGACGAAAAAGTAAACGATGGACTGGGGAGGCACAGTGAACGACGCCATGGATCTCTCCTCCCATTATCAATTAGGGGTCTAATTATTGGACCTTCGAATTGTGGGAAGACAAATGTGATGATTTCTCTACTAACTCACCCACTGGGATTGCGATTCGCGAATGTGTATGTTTATTCAAAATCTCTATATCAACCCAAATATGAGTATTTACGAGGAGTGTTGAAGCCGATTGAAGGATTGGGATTTTATACTTTTGGAAATGTTACGTCTGGAATAGTAGAACCATCAGAGGCTAAATCTGATTCGGTATTCATCTTTGATGATGTTATGTGTGAAAAGCAAGATGTTATTAGAGCATATTTTAGTATGGGTCGCCATAAAAATGTTGACTGTTTTTATCTAGCCCAAACATATTCCCGTGTTCCGAAGCAATTGATCAGAGATAATTCAAATTTCATTGTAACATTCAAACAGGATGACATGAATCTCAACCACATTTTTTCTGATCATGTATCGCCAGATATGACGTTTAGGCAGTTTCAAGATATGTGTGCAAAATGTTGGAATGACAAATACGGATTTCTAGTTATCGACAAAGATAGAGAACTACAAGAAGGTCGTTACCGTAAAGGGTTTGACAATTTCATATATCTATGATGTTTTTTAGATATTCGGCTCAATCTGAAGTTGAACAGGTCAGTGATACGTTAGCATTCAAAACGTCAATACTATGGACGAACAAAGAAGCGATGAAATAGATCTGAAGCGAAAATTAATTGAGGCAACGGAGGCAGTTCGAAAAAAATTTAAATACATTAAAAATAACCGCATAAGCGACCAAGTGGCGTTTTCAAAAATATATGAACCAATAATCGAACCACTGAAAACTATATCATCTAATACGTCCAAAATAAATCCTTTACCGGTGCTGAGCCACTCAAAAAAAATTACCAAACCCATAGAGAGTAGTACCCCTCTTTCAAAATTTAATTTTATGGAAAGTGATGACAGAGATATGAAATTTAATGCTGAAGAAACATCGATAATGCCTACACCATCATCCTCAATGGTAACCACAGATCTCGAATCACCAAAGGTAGCGGACAGTGATGGCGAAGTCTCCAGCCATATTGAAAAGTTGTCATCTGTAAATTCTTCATATGATACGATATTCGGTGTTCGGTTAGACCCCATTACGAATAAGCTAAAAATGGGCGCTTCCAATGTAGACTTTATTGAAGGAAAAATTGTATTCAGTAAAGATGGTAGGACTATTGGAACTTACCAAGGTACATCCAAATTATACAAGTTGATATTCATGAAAGTACCTCCGGGAAATATGTCTACTACTGAACTGAATACATATGGTGACATACTCAGATTAACAAAAGCAGCATATAAAAATCACGACCGAGCACAGGGATTATTGTCTAATAAATGGAAGAAATATCAAAAAATAATCAAGCCATTATTATCTGCAGACAACACAGTGGAAAACCTTTCTATAGGAGGTGCTGGAATAATGAAAATACCGTCCCGAAAACTATTTGGTGAAAGCAAACCCATAAGTTACATTTATTGGAATAGCTTGGATGAATTAATCGACAGGCTTCGACTCCTTTGGAGTTCAAAAATGGTTGGACATACAGGGCATGATAATGAAATATTATCAATAATAGAAGAATTGCGTGAAGAGGGCATAATCTACTGAAGGTGTATGTATATTATTTCCTGAGTGTGTGAATTATGTTCATTCTTCTGAAGATATTCCAACGATGAATAACACAATTGACAAATTTGGTCGCAGACGGGGTGGTGTAAAGGTAATTGTTGGAATATCAGGAGTTGGATTCATTCTCACACCAGATGGAAATTATAATATTCAGAATAAACGTTTGTGGAATATTGGTGAACCCTCCGACATGAAAGATGCTACCACTAAGGGCTATGTTGATGACCACATAAAAGAGACTAAGGAGTTGACCCTGTCCGCTGTGCAAGAATCAGTATCATCCGTAATTCATGAAGCGAGAGCATATCTTGATTCCAAAATTACTGAACTCAGATTTGTCATCGGCAAGAAGTCGGATACCTCAAACGAGCAAATTTCCAAACTGGAGCAGCTAATCCATACTTTAGAAAAGCGAATCGTTAAAGTAGAACAGTCAACAACCAAAGCTCCACCTAAACACTGGAGGACTGGGCAATTAGCTTTACCGCCTTCCTGGGAACCGACTTCCGTCATAGAGAGTTGAAATGAGTGCAGCTAAAAGGCAAGTTGTTGAGGAACTGCATAGGCCAGCTCGACGAAATTTTCCACGAAGGAAGACCATAATTAAAGGGTTTTCAGATTTGTGGCAGATGGATCTGATGGAGATGCAGCCATATGCAAAAGAAAATAAGGGTTATAGGTAAATCCTCATCGTAATAAACTGTTATTCAAAGTTTGTATGGTCGAGACCGCTGAAAAATAAAACTGGAAAATCCGTTACCGCAGCTATGGAGAGCGTGTTGAAAGACGCAAAGTACACACCGAAGAACTTGCAATCCGACCAAGGAACTGAATTTTATAATACAATATTTTCCTCGCTGATGATGAAACACCATATCAATCATTACTCAACATTCAAGACCAAAAAAGCGGCAATTGCGGAACGAGTTATTAGGACATTGAAAAGTTGGTTGTATAAGGAGTTTTCAGTTCAAGGGCATCACAAGTGGTTGAAAATTCTTCCGCATATTACGGCTCAGTACAACAATAAAATTCACAGCAGCATTGGAATGAAGCCTGTTGAAGTGACATCATCCATGAAATTGAATTTGCATAAACACGCCAAAATACATGCGAAATATAAAAAAGGTAAATTCAAAATAGGAGACATTGTTCGAATAAGCAAGTACAAGAGCATATTCGATAAAGGTTATACAGCAAATTTCACAACTGAACTTTTTAAAATTGTTAAGGTAAATAGTACAATGCCTGTAACCTATGAGCTTGAAGACATGGATAAGAAACCAATAAAAGGCTGTTTTTATGATATGGAGTTGAGTAAAACGAAGCAGCCCGATATTTACTTGGTGGAAAAAATTTTGAAGAGGAATCATGAAAAAGTAATGGTGAAATGGCTTGGGTTTCCCAACGACAAAAACTCATGGATTGATAAAAGATCGATCATATAATTGAATATCTGTATTTTTTTATCAAATAGCCATGAACTGATATTCACTCGATATGTGAATTTTATGAGTTATCTACTTATAGTGAAATCGATGATATAATGTTTCTCTCATTACTATGGATGAATAAAAAATAAACAATAGTTGGTGCATTTTTTTTTATTTTTCATTAGTTATACAAAGTGTTTATTGATGTTCAATCTCTTCATAGATGTATCTCCTTATTGGAACCACATGGATTTTCCTTAACTCTTCCCGCTCGGCTCTCTGATCCTCGTTCAAACGCCAGCATTTGAGCAGATGGTCTATTCTGTCTTTGAAAAAAAAACCGACACATTCACATAATGTCAACCCCGTTCGACACTGTTTGCATAGATTTTTCCAACAGTCTGTTTGGTAGCTGTCACAACTTGTGCATCGCTGGAAATCCAAGGTCTCCTCTGCTCTGCAATCCCTACACTCTTCTCTAATGATACTAAAGTTTGTAGTGTCCATTCTTTCACCACACTTTCGGCATTCCGTCCAAAAACCGAACCGTTTCGTTACTTTTTTTGGAGTCTTCGGAGGGTTTATTCTTACACACTCTTGACACAATCCAGTGCAGGTATTGATAAAACTAGGAGGCCATGCAATGTCACAGTTGTGACATGACAAATTTTTATCAATCACTAATGGATACACTGCAATTTTTGGTTTAGAATCCCACTCTCTTGAAGTCGACATATCTAGAAACGATGAAACTTGTGTGCTTCAAAAACTTGAATAGAATGATTCGCCTCATTCATCGACCCTCATTATATACAATCCGATAACCCCTCCACCTAGGTATCCTCCGAAGGCCTTGAAGTCCAGTGACCTTCATGTCGAGTGACTTTCAAATGACATTTGAGCACTGAGTGACCTTCGAATATGTAGTGACCTTCGAATATGTAGTGACCTTCGAATATGTAGTGACCTTCGAATATGTAGTGACCTTCGAATATGGAGTGACCTTCAAATATGTAGTGACCTTCGAATATGTAGTGACCTTCGAATATGGAGTGACCTTCAAATATGTAGTGACCTTCGAATATGGAATGACCTTCGAACAACACCAAACGACCTTCAAATCTCAAATGACCTTCGCATCTCAAACGACCTTCGAGCAACGGGTGACCTTCGAATTGGAAATGACCTTCATCCCCTCACAGTCTTGGAAAAAAACCATATAAGGAGAGGACGAATACCACCTCTGCATCAGTTTCATTGAAATATCAGAGTAGTTAGTATTGAGATGGCAGCTCAACAAAATCAGAGAATGAGTGTGTTACGGGACCTAGTGGCTATCGATATAAATCATGTCGAAGAAGATGCAGAAGTGGACGATGACATAGCTGAAGAAGTTGCAGCAGTGGACGAAATAGCCGAAGAAGTTGCAGCAGTGGAAGTTGTTGAAGTAGATGTTGTGGCAGAAGGTGGTGCTATTGCAGTTGCCGATAACGATGATGATGGTGCTAGTGAGGATGAAGGGGTATATGAAGATGATCCTGATGTAGATGGTGACTACAGGTGCGTTTTCAAAAATATAAACAGTGTGAGGGATGTCGGCAGAAATGTGTATTGTTCTTTAATTTCATGTTGGATAGTGGTAACAACCACCGAGAATCGTGAAGTTCTATGCCACAAGTGCTTCATGATGTACAGTGAGTTAGTCGATAGCGGATACTACAACAATATAGATCTACATTATAAAACGGACTTCCATAATATTCCTGAATACGACTGTGTGGCTTGTGGAATGACTGTTTGTCAAGTGCGCCTGATTGACACTTGCCTGTTCTGTAACGCCAATTCTAAAAAGACGTAATTTTACAGATTTATTGCGAATTCCCGATTACTGGAATACGGCCCTGCAGACAGTTCCAGTGATGTCCCTCGGTGTAGAAGTGTTTCGGTTCAGGAATACGAACCGCCGGATGACATCAGCGATTGTTCGACAATTGAATTGGACTGGAATTTACCAGATCAAAGCCATTGGTGGTGTCCGATGCAATTGTCTGATGAAGATGGCGGGGAAGAGGTTATCCGAATGGAAGAAGATTCATGCGATTGGACTTGAGTAGGGGTGTTTATGTTACATTTGTATGATATATAACAGAAAAATCGGGAAAAAGACTGAAATATATATTTTAAATGAACATATGTTTTATTCATTTGACAATCGATAGCTTTATAGTGAATAATAGCTCAAAAAAATATTCAAGTGGTATAAATACTACTAGCGTGTACATCTCAATGAAATATGAGATGTTATGTTCAGAAGCTGTGTTTGGAAATGTCTGATGTCACTAACTACACATGTGAGATTACTTAAATACTCTGAAATTTCTACTTTCTGTTGCAATATATTTTCAGACACATATGTAAAACATATTTGCTTGTTAGTTGGTATTTCAGCAAAATTTGTTGTGATCTATATAAATTGTATTAAAATATGACCGAAACCTTCAACTGCGCATACATTTTTAACCCCACATTTCAAAATAGCTTCATTTTGGTTCAATGCGCAAACGGGAGTTTATACAAATGCGTAGTAATGAAAATTCATTTTCCGAACACTCCCCTGTTGTGAACACTCCCCAGTTACACTTTATATCTTTCTTGAGTATTTTAGTTGGTTGGGGAGGGGATATTCCTTTAGAAATTGTGATTTTTTCTCTAGCAGTCATGTAGTATAATACATAACGGAAGTAGTGAATCCAACTGTGCATCTATATATTCATTAAAAAACCTGTGCGCATCCAGTTTTCCAGTCTTGAAAACATTTTCAGTACAAATATGTAATAGAATCATCGACACGTATGGTAGTATGGTTAATGCCACCCACTGCGCATAACTTTTCTCTTTCACTTTCCTAAAAGTTCAGTTTTGGTCGCATACCTAAACCAGTTACCTGAGTTGTGCGCAGTCGGTTCGCCCTCCCCCCCCACACCCCCCTAAATTACAGGATAATATTTATTCTAATAATTACAATAACAAAAACCAAATATGTATACAAATACTATATCCCCCTCCCCCCTTCCTCTTTAATAAAAAAAAATCACAATCCTTTATTTACAATCTATTACATATACGAACACTAACATGTACTTAAAATTTAAACTATCCTATGGAAAATATACATTCAATTAGTATTAGATACTTAACTATCTTAATTCTATATATGTATATATATATATATATATATATATATTATACAACATACAATTATCGAGGGAATTGGAATTGGAAAAGAGGATCATATATACATGTAAACACACCTACACACACACGCACACATTCATTTCTCCATAAAAATTCCAACCTTTTTCTGCAACAATTTAAGTCGTCTGCTCTCTCGATTGAGTGAGAACTGCGACTTAAATGCCTTGGTCTTCAGCGTTGGCAAACTTTGCCTAAGCTGAGTACTTTCACCCGTAATTCGTTGCTGGCGTCCGTCGAGCTCTTCCAGTTGTCTTTTCAACTCCTCCTTTCGATTTTTAATTTCATCTAGCTCCGTATCGTACGCCAGCAACGATTTCTGAGCGTCAGAGACCTTTGCAGCAGCTTCTCGATGTTCTAGATATGATCGGGCTTTTTTGTTCACAAAATCCGAAAAAACACATACAATTTTCCTATGTTGTTCTTCCGCATTTTGTGACCAAACACTGCCATCACTTCTACCACTTCCCAAAATTGGTGATCCCGGTGAACTTCTACCAGAAAACACTGCAGATTGATCTACCGATCGATTCGGAGAAGTGAAAACAACGGATTGTTTTGCTGAGAGAGGACTCGCAAGTGACCCACTAGACACCGAAAATTCGTTGGAACCGTCATTTTTTGGGGTAGTTTCCTTCGTCACCTGTTTTTTGGGAGAGTTAACCGGGGTCGATGATTTCATTACACTTCCCTCTCTTCCCAAAATTGACGATGATGGTGAACTAGCTCCGGAAGATACTACCATTGGAATTTGACTAGCGACGGATTGTTTCGATGTCTGAGGTCTTGTGAGTAGTCCTCTCAGCAACGGAAATTCGTTGGACTCATCTTCATCACTATTCGAGGTAGACATCCTTTGTTTTTTGGGGGAGTTTACCGGTGTCGATTCTTTCCTTTTGAAAGACATATTCAACGATGAAGGACCCGCTTCATCGTTGCTTACGTCTTCACATAAGGGGGCATATGGTAACTGAGGTGGAGTGAAGCCCTTGATGTCCGCGAAATATCGTTCCATTTCTACATCACCGAATTCTTGCATATCTGCCACCGATAAGCTAGAATAATGGAAACTCGGTATGTCTGTTTTGTGAAAGCCTTCAAATTCCGCATAATTCGATTGGTCGGTTGCTGTATGTTCGGGTTTCTGTATTATAATATCACTCAATATATTTATTTTTTGTGACGAACAACCAGCAACCGAGTCTTTATTTTTTTCAACAACCGCGACTTTATTATTTTCAACTACCGCGTCTTTATTTTTTCTATTTTCATTGCGCTTAGGCATGCAAACGTTGCCAGCATATTGACTACCAACTTTCCACTATCCTTAGAATTGAAACTTTTATTACCTTCCATTTCAGTTAATCCAAATCACACCACTCTTTCACAATATTAACAAATGCATGAACGACTCAGAACTTTACCAACGGGAAGAACAGGGTACAATGATGCATCATTCCACCCTCTAGGTTGAGTAACCTCGCACATCCCCTACTCCGAAATTGTATAGAGTCTGCGCACAGGTGAAGATATTGAAAAGAGACCACTTCAAGGCCAAATTCTTTTGGGTCACCTTCTTGCACCCTGATCGTTCAAAGCTAAGGAATGCGGTACAGGTACCCACGCCTCGCTACCTGCTGATAGACAAAATAAGGAATGCGGACCGGAGTGAAACTGGCAAGACGGCATCGCCAGCAAGACGGACAGCGCTACGCTTCGATGAAGTTGTGCCCGGTATCGCGGCGGAGTATGGGTAGTCATTGAATCACGTTAATTTTTGTCCGTGTTGATGAAATATTATTATATGAACCTGCTGAAGAGACAAAAACCGATCACATATTCAAAGCAGTGTAATTAATTGCTACCAAGAAAACTATGTATCTCTTCATTGAACTAATGAAATAGAAGTTGATTTTGTATCACTCATTTGATCTCCTCCCATAATGTTTCTGACTTCAAATAACATCTTGTTGCATTTTATTCATAGTGAATAATGAAACATGATCTATTGAATGCGATGAATGTGAAATTTGATTTCATTCATTTGACGTCCTTCCCTCTTTCTAGAAAAATTGTAAAAAAATGTTTCTGCCTGTCAATATCATCTTGTTGGGATTTTTATCGTGAATAATATTGAGAAAGGATGTGTTGAATACGTTGAAAGTGAAATTTGATTTTGTAGCATTCATTTGACCCCCTTCCCCCACTCTAGAAAAAATTAAGAAAAATTTTCTGCCCTTCAAAATCATCTTGCTGGGATTTTTTTCGTGAGGAATGTTGAGAAATGAAGTGTTGAATACGTTGAATGTGAAATTTGATTTTGTAGCATTCATTTGACCTCCTTCCCCCACTCTATAAAAAATTTAAAAAATGTTTCTGCCCTTCAAAATCATCTTGCTGGGTTTTTTTTTCGTGAGGAATGTTGAGAAATGAAGTGTTGAATACGTCGAATGTGAAATTTGATTTTGTAGCATTCATTTGACCCCCTTCCCCCACTCTATAAAAAATTAAAAAAATGTTTCTGCCCTTCAAAATCATCTTGCTGGGATTTTTTTTCGTGAGGAATGTTGAGAAATGAAGTGTTGAATCCGTCGAATGTGAAATTTGATTTTGTAGCATTCATTTGACCCCCTTTCCCCACTCTAGAAAAAATGAAAAAAATGTTTCTGACTTTCAAAATCATCTTTCTGGGATTTTTTTCGTGAGGAATGTTGAGAAATGAAGTGTTGAATACGTTGAATGTGAAATTTGATTTTGTAGCATTCATTTGACCCCCTTCCACCACTCTAGAAAAAATGAAAAAAATGTTTCTGCCTTTCAAAATCATCTTGCTGAGATTTTTTTCGTGAAGAATGTTGAGAAATGAAGTGTTGAATACGTTGAATGTGAAATTTGATTTTGTAGCATTCATTTGACTCCCTTTCCCCACTCTAGAAAAAATGAAAAAAATCTTTCTGACCTTCAAATCATCTTGCTGGGTTTTTTTTCGTGAGGAATGTTGAGAAGTGAAGTGTTGAATACGTTGAATGTGAAATTTGATTTTGTAGCATTCATTTGACCCCCTTTCCCCACTCTAGAAAAAATGAAAAAAATGTTTCTGACCTTCAAAATCATCTTGCTGAGATTTTTTTCATGAGGAATGTTGAGAAATGAAGTGTTGAATACGTTGAATGTGAAATTTGATTTTGTAGCATTCATTTGACCCCCTTTCCCCACTCTAGAAAAAATGAAAAAAATGTTTCTGACCTTCAAAATCATCTTGCTGGGATTTTTTTCGTGAGGAATGTTGAGAAGTGAAGTGTTGAATACGTTGAATGTGAAATTTGATTTTGTAGCATTCATTTGACCCCCTTCCCCCACCCTAGAAAAAATGCAGAAAATGTTTCTGCCCTTCAAAATCATCTTGCTGCGAGTTTTTTCGTGAGGAATGTTGAGAAATGAAGTGTTGAATACGTTGAATGTGAAATTTGATTTTGTAGCATTCATTTGACCCCCTTCCCACACTCTAGAAAAAATGAAAAAAATGTTTCTGCCTTTCAAAATCATCTTGCTGAGATTTTTTTCGTAAGGAATGTTGAGAAATGAAGTGTTGAATACGTTGAATGTGAAATTTGATTTTGTAGAATTCATTTGACCCCCTTTCCCCACTCTAGAAAAAATGAAAAAAATGTTTCTGACCTTCAAAATCATCTTGCTGGGATTTTTTTCGTGAGGAATGTTGAGAAGTGAAGTGTTGAATACGTTGAATGTGAAATTTGATTTTGTAGCATTCATTTGACCCCCTTTCCCCACTCTAGAAAAAAGGAAAAAAATGTTTCTGACTTTTAAAATCATCTTTCTGGGATTTTTTTCATGAGAAATGTTGAGATATGAAGTGTTGAATATGTTGAATGTGAAATTTGATTTTGTAGCATTCATTTGACCCCCTTCCCCCACTCTATAAAAAATGAATAAAATGTTTCTGCCTTTCAAAATCATCTTTCTGGGATTTTTTTCGTGAGGAATGTTGAGAAATGAAGTGTTGAATACGTTGAATGTGAAATTTGATTTTGTAGCATTCATTTGACCCCCTTCCCCCACTCTGGAAAAAATGAAAAAAATGTTTCTGCTCTTCAAATTCATCTTGCTGCGAGTTTTTTCGTGAGGAATGTTGAGAAATGAAGTGTTGAATACGTTGAATGTGAAATTTGATTTCGTAGCATTCATTTGACCCCCTTCCCCCACTCTATAAAATATGAAAAGAATGTTTCTGCCTTTCAAAATCATCTTGCTGGGATTTTTTTCGTGAGGAATGTTGAGAAATGAAGTGTTGAATACGTCGAATGTGAAATTTGATTTTGTAGCATTCATTTGACGCCCTTCCCCCACTCTAGAAAAAATGAATAAAATGTTTCTTCCTTTCAAAATCATCTTTCTGGGATAGAGTGGGGGAAGGGGGTCAAATGAATGCTACAAAATCAAATTTTACATTCAACGTATTCAACACTTCATTTCTCACCATTCTCCACTGAAAAAATCCCAACAAGGTGATTTTGAAAGTCAGAAACATTTTATTAATTTTTTCTAGAGTGGGGGAAGGGGGTCAAATGAATGCTACAAAATCAAATTTCACATTCAACGTATTCAACACTTCATTTCTCAACATTTCTCACGAAAAAAATCCCAGAAAGATGATTTTAAAAGTCAGAAACATTTTTTTCATTTTTTCTAGAGTGGGGAAAGGGGGTCAAATGAATGCTACAAAATCAAATTTCACATTCAACGTATTCAACACTTCATTTCTCAACATTCCTCACGAAAAAAATTTCAGCAAGATGATTTTGAAGGGCAGAAACATTTTTTGCATTTTTTCTAGAGTGGGGGAAGGGGGTCAAATGAATGCTACAAAATCAAATTTCACATTCAACGTATTCAACACATCCTTTCTTAATATTATTCACGATAAAAATCCCAACAAGATGATATTGACAGTCAGAAACATTTTTTCATTTTTTCTAGAGTGAGAGAAGGTGGTCAAATGAATGCTACAAAATAAAATTCCACATTCAACGTATTCAACACTTCATTTCTCAACATTCTTCACGAAAAAAATTTCAGCAAGATGATTTTGAAGGACAGAAACATTTTTTTGATTTTTTCTAGGTGGGGGAAGGGGGTCAAATGAATGCTAAAAAATCAAATTTCACATTCATCGTATTCAACGCTTCATTTCTCATCATTCTTCACGAAAAAAATCCCAGCAAGTTGATTTTGAAGGGCAGAAACATTTTTTTCAATTTTTCTTGAGTGGGGGAAGGGGGTCAAATGAATGCTACAATATCAAATTTCACATTCATCGTATTCAACCCTTCATTTCTCATCATTCTTCACGAAAAAAATCCCAGCAAGATGATTTTGAAAGGCAGAAACATTTTTTTCATTTTTTCTAGGTGGGGGAAGGGGGTCAAATGAATGCTACAAAATCAAATTTCACATTCATCGTATTCAACCCTTCATTTCTCATCATTCTTCACGAAAAAAATCCCAGCAAGATGATTTTGAAAGGCAGAAACATTTTTTTCATTTTTTATAGGTGGGGGAAGGGGGTCAAATGAATGCTACAAAATCAAATTTCACATTCATCGTATTCAACACTTCATTTCTCACCATTCTCCACTGAAAAAATCCCAACAAGATGATTTTGAAAGTCAGAAACATTTTTAAATTTTTTCTAGAGTGGGGGAAGGGGGTCAAATGAATGCTACAAAATCAAATTCCACATTCAACGTATTCAACACTTCATTTCTCAACATTCCTTACGAAAAAAACCCCAGCAAGATGATTTTGAAAGGCAGAAACATGTTTTTCATTTTTTCTAGTGTGGGGGAAGGGGGTCAAATGAATGCTACAAAATCAAATTTCACATTCAACGTATTCAACACTTCATTTCTCACCATTCTCCACTGAAAAAATCCCTACAAGGTGATTTTGAAAGTCAGAAACATTTTTTTCATTTTTTCTAGTGTGGGGGAAGGGGGTCAAATGAATGCTACAAAATCAAATTTCACATTCAACGTATTCAACACTTAATTTCTCAACATTCCCCACGAAAAAAATCCCAGAAAGATGATTTTGAAAGGCAGAAACATTTTATTAATTTTTTCTAGAGTGGGGGAAGGGGGTCAAATGAATGCTACAAAATCAAATTTCACATTCGACGTATTCAACACTTAATTTCTCAACATTCCTCACGAAAAAAATCCCAGCAAGATGATTTTGAAGGGCAGAAACATTTTTTTTTCATTTTTTCTAGAGTGGGGGAAGGGGGTCAAATGAATGCTACAAAATCAAATTTCATATTCAACGTATTCAACACATCCTTTCTCAATATTATTCACGATAAAAATCCCAACAAGATGATATTGACAGGCAGAAACATTTTTTTCCAATTTTTCTAGAAAGAGGGAAGGACGTCAAATGAATGCTACAAAATCAAATTTCACATTCAACGTATTCAACACATCCTTTCTCAATATTATTCACGATAAAAATCCCAACAAGATGATATTGACAGGCAGAAACATTTTTTTCCAATTTTTCTAGAAAGAGGGAAAGACGTCAAATGAATGCTACAAAATCAAATTTCACATTCATCGTATTCAATAAATCTTGTTTCATTATTCACTATGAATAAAATGCAACAAGATGTTATTTGAAGTCAGAAACATTATTGGAGGAGATCAAATGAGTGATACAAAATCAACTTCTATTTCATTAGTTCAATGAAGAGATACATAGTTTTCTTGGTAGCAATTAATTATACTGCTTTGAATATGTGATCGGTTCTTGTCTTCAGCAGGTTCATATAATAATATTTCATCAACACGGACAAAAATTAACGTGATTCAATAACTACCCATACTCCGCCGCGATACCGGGCACAACTTCATCGAAGCGTAGCGCTGTCCGTCTTGCTGGCGATGCCGTCTTGCCAGTTTCACTCCGGTGGAATGCGGTATAAACTCGCATTCTTCAAGACTAGACCACTCAAACACATTATGGTCGATAAGGACTTAAGGAATGTACATCGGTACAGTTTTTTCAAAACATTAACTACAATGAGACAAAGGAATGATATTTTATGTTATTTATTATGTCCATTCAGTCTATACATACACGTTGAAAATATCTGTACATTCAATATGTCGATGCTATACAATATATTTTGAATATTTGATGCTCCACTATGAAATTAACATAAATGAGTAGAAATAATTCGGAAAGTTAATTTCATTATCGAATATTCATGCCTCGAAAATTGTGTTTTTCCTTTCGATATGAGATATTTCTGGATTATTCTCCAACATATAAGTGGGACCGTTTTTCAGTACCTTCTATGTCAAAATGTAGGTTGGTAAAAAAAAAGGAATTAAAATATATGATATGAAGCGTATCAAATTATTTGTTCGACATCTTCGTGAAAACAGTTTCATAACCAATTGTGAATCAAATATTCCTCTTTCACGCTATCGGACATAAAAAACAAAGTAACTAAAATATGTGAAATGAAGCGTAGCAAATGATTAGTTTAAATATTCGTAAAAACAGTTTTATAACCTATTGCGAATTGAAACTTTTTCACGATATCAGACAAATAATATATAATTTGTTCTAATGGTAGTTAACGATTTGTGTTCACTTATTTCGACTTATTCTGCTTCCAGTAATGAGATCAGTAAATCCAAATTGATGTCAGATTGTGAATAATTGTTCATTGCCGATTCCACAATGTTTGAACACCATAACAGATTCTGTTCGGGGTCCGTTCGATAAAATTCAATATCGTTATGACCCCACGGCAATGTTTTTGTGGTATTGGGTATAATAAACCGCTTGTCGTCGTGGTGTGACAAAGCAACTTTATTTTTCATTTCGGTGAATATATCATGAGTATCACTTTTGAAACTATTCATTTTTCTAAGTATACAACCACCCTTCTCAACAATATTTTTGTAGTCACTTTTATGTAATTGTTTGACAATGACTGACTTTTTGACACCTTTGGCTTTCTTTAATTCATTTTTAACTGATTGAACGAAGTAAGCTTTGGCCCCAGTTCCATAAAAACTGATAATGGGATCATTGGGAAATTCATCTTTCATATTCCCCAGAATAGGTTTTGTTACGGGAATGCCAAAATCGTTTTCAATGTTATAATTGGAAGTATCGAATCTTTCTATATTTTCGATCATGAATTCATAAAAGTTTGAATTTGTTATTTTCATTATAAAAGAATCTGTATCTGTGTACAGTAGTGAAGCGTCATTTCCAAAATTACTTTTTATGCATTTATAGTAAAAATCGTACATTACTGTTTTTGATAAATCCAATATACTGAATCCCAAATAAAGTGGTTTATCGTAACATACTCTCACTTTTCCCATATGAATGGCGACAAAGTTTTCTGTAAATATTGAACACGTTTTGAAATTTGGGTTGGAAATCAGACAATTAGCCCCCAATGATCTTTTTATATTTTCCCAATGAGAAACCAGTTTAATTTCCCTTCTATTTTCCACATTTTCCAGAGTTTTTCCGTACACGGCATTGTTCATCAACTTGAAAAATTGTTTTTCGAATTTATTTAAAGCCTTATTACGCATTTCTGTATTCAAGTCGATATATTTTTTGAGCCATGGTGATTGTCGAAATTTTAAAACCCTGTGTGTTTTCACAACCATCAACCCGTTTTCTATAGCTTGTTTAAGAGTTCTATAATGCACGATATAATTTTTTTTATCTAATAAGTTCGGTATCAACTTGCGAATATTAGATTTTGATCCCGGTGGAATTATACTTTCGACTAGGAAGGGTAAATCCGAATGAGAATCATGTAATTCTTCTGGATAATGAATGTCCACTTCAAAAACATAACCATAAGGAGAATCAGCAGAAATACTCATCACATCCAAATCCTGTATTTCACAAGGTGTTAACCAGGTGAATCCACTGATAGGCAAAGGTTGAGACATGCTATGACCATACAAATTTGTTGCATCTAAATACGAAATGTAAGATACATCTTTTTTGGCATCGTAGTTAGGTAGATATTCATTGTTTGCGACATGCATTCTGTCACTACATTGACTTATTCCACCACGTATACCTTTTTTGAAAAAATGTATCATGTCAATATCAGTCAAAAGCTCCAATTCAACTTTTGTGTATCTCAACATAGCGTCCCAAGACAAACCTGGGGCGGTATAATACTGGGCAGGATCCAATTTATAAGTGTTCAAACAAATCTCCCGGAAATTTTCAAATGTATCAGTTAACAGTAAAACATCCGATTTCAAGTACAGATCTGAATATTCTCCCAAACTTCGACATCCAAATGAATTCCATACCCGCTCTGCCCTATTATAGCATTCATCTGAAATTTGTTCATCATTGAGGTTATCATAAAATTCTTCTTTCGATGGTAGATGTGTTGTGTCTAACTTTTCCATACAATCCACGAAACAATATGGAAACACACCTTTCTGTTTCATCAACTGAAACTTTTCGACATCCGGGAAGAACTTTTTAGTCTCTATGAACTGATCTTCCATTAAATTTGCACCGAGATTCTGAAGTGACTCTGAAAGGAATCTATATCTATACCTTAATTTCATGAAATTATTCTTCAATTTTCCATCTTTACCAAAATAGCTGTGTGTGAAAAGATGTTTGGTGAATGAAATGTATTTTTCTTTGGTTTGTGGTATGACATCAACTCGATCGCCCTTGTCGAATAATTCCTTGATGAATAAGTGGCAATCATATCCGCTCATATTATGACAAATAATTGGAATAAAATTTGGAAGTTTAAAATTCAAATTACATTTAGAATGAGCTGCACCAAATCTTTTCTTTCCGGTCAGGTGACAATGATCTCTTACTTTGATATCACAATCTTCGAATATACAGTGCTGATACCACAGCCCATGCAAAACAATAGTTATCCTCATTTCACACATTCACAACACCCTTTTTCGACTCGATATCATATGGCATCTTTATATAGGAACACGTACCAAGAGGGCTATACTTGTTAACATTGATTTCAGTGAACATGATTTTCTTCAGGCTCCATCCTGTAATACAAATAATTTTATATTAAAACTACTATTATTGATTTTTTGAGCAATTTATATACCTGAATCACGATTTTCGAATTCTGTACTTTGTGCCGTTATCGTGTCAATGAATGAATCCAAAACACCATTCAGATCCATGGACTGGTCAACTATTTGGTTCGGAGAATTGAAACACTTCACTTCAGATAATTCCTGGGTCTGCAGAATATGTGAGCTGAATAGTTCCATATTCACTCTCACCGCACTATGTATCTTCAACACACCTTCCAATAATAAAACCATTTTCTGTTTGTAAGTATCGAAAAATGTTTTATAATCCACATAGTTACTACCGCTCCCAATCCTATAGCTAACGATTCTACATTTGAAAGCACTTTCAACAATTTGCACGTCTTCACCCAATTGAATGCATGAATTAGATCTGTGTTCGAGTGTTCTCCGATGTGAAACCATCTGACCCACTGGAATTGGTTTATTACAGCATTCACAGAACTGACTATCGTTTTGCGATGAGGGACTCATTCTAGACCGTTTACTAGGTGGCTCACTAGTACCCGTTACCGCTCTACATGATTGCAGTTGATGGCGATGTAGATTATCACTGCGAGTAAAACTTTTTCCACAATTGCATGTATACATTCTGCACAGTTATCGACTATTCAGAAGGAACATGAGGTCTGAATATCGTGTTTCTCTTTATATAAGTGGTTGAGGTGGAAGAGAGGGGATACGTTCACTTGCACTCAAGGACGTATGTATTCAAGGTCATGCTTCCTCCAGTTACATGTCAAGGTCACCTTTACCCAAAGTCACCAGTCCTCAAGATCACCAACTACAAAGGTTACACACCCTCAAGGTCATCAAACCACAAGGTCACCAAACCTCAAGGTCACCAAATCTCAAGGTCACCAAATCTCAAGGTCACCAACACCCGAAGTCATTCACTTGGCAAGTGAATCTCTGAAGGCCATTTCCCAAGGTCAGTTTCAAGGTCAGTGGTGGGGGGAGGTCCAGGATTGGCATAAACCCCCTACTTACTCACTGGGCAAACACAACTCTGTCTTTCAGGCAGAGGTGTATGCCATTCTCCAATGCGCGAGGGAGAACAACAGGAGAAACGTTGAAAACGCGCATATCAACATCCTGTCCGACAGCCAAGCGGCACTTAAGGCCTTGTGCAACAAGGAAGTGACGTCCAAATTGGTATGGGACTGCAAAGAAGAACTAGGAGTGCTGGCAGACCGGAATCAAGTCAAACTGATATGGGTCCCAGGACACCGGGGAATTGCAGGCAATGAAAAAGCAGACGAACTAGCGAGATAAGGTTCGGAAAATCCTCCAAACCAAGGGCAGACACTAGGGGTACCGAAGTGCACGGTAAGAGCGTCTGTAAGAGAGTGGATTGGGGACAGTCACAAAAACTACTGGGAAAGCATACCAGGAAACAAACACGGGAAGAAATACATTAAAGGACCGTGCCAGAAAAGAACGGCAGACCTGTTGTCGATGAATAGGAGCCAGCTTAGAATCGTTACGGGACTCCTGACTGGTCATGCACCAGTGAAGGAGCACCTCAACAAAATGGGACTGTATAATGGAGACCTGACCTGCAGACTATGTGGTAAGGATCCAGAAACAGTGACACACATACTGTGCTGTTGCGAGGCACTAGACCGCAAAAGACAGGCAATCTTCGGGCAGCCATCTGGCGATCCAGAACTATACAGATCGCACCCAGTAAAGGACTTGTACAAACTCGTACAAGGCACGAAATTACTGGATTGGGTACTGTGAAAGTACAACACACAGGCAAGATACAATGGGCCAATAAGCCTAAGTGTCACCGGGGGCAGCAACCTGACGGGCCTAGAGGTGGAGGTTTTAGTGAGTAACCCTGTGACCAGTGGAGTCTCACAGTAGGTCTGGAGTCTTGAGCCGGAGGCTCCTTTCCTCTCTATAAAAGATTTCCTCCACCTCATCACAAAAAAAAAGTACTCTTTGACATAGACATATTAATAGTTGCTGTGGCGCACCCTCTTATTTTTGTGACCATTCTGTTACTGTTCAATGATATAATTCTGTTATAAAGTATAAATGAACCCATAGTGCCTACCGACGAAGAGCTGCCGTCTGTATTGCTCCTTTTTATTTAACTTTAAAGAAAAGATGGTTGCAGTTATTCGAGTTGACGAGGATATTCTTTTACAAGGTAAAATACACACAAACTGATACTTATTGACAGCCGTCTGTTGCCAAATTTTTGTCACAAGCTGATACTTTCATCCATCAGTTTCCTTTTATTATCACCATCTGGATATTATTTTTGTTGTTTGTTTTTTGCAGAGTTTGATTTATTCATTTATAATTTATTGTTTTTGTTTGTTTTGTTGGTATTAATTCCCTGTAGTGAGTAGTCATGTATATAACTAAAAACAGTACTAATAGTTAAAGAGCTGCCCAAATGATTTACTGACAGGTCAGGAAACCGTCTGCTGGGCATGAAATTGCATTCTTGGTGTTGCCCCAAGTCGCCTGGATATATTTTCAGAATTTCTCCAGGGCAAGGTCAAGGAGGGGGAGGCGTTTGAACACCAGTCAGTTTGTGACCGTCTACTGGTTTCATATTTCGGTAGATATGGTGCTGTACATACCTTCTGCCAAGTTTGATCTACGAAAGATGTCAATATACAGAGTTATGCTGAAATTCAAAATAACGGTTTTTTTGGCTTAACTCTGGACCTTGACGTCGTACGTGAGTCAAACTTGGCAGAAGGTATGTTCATCACCATATCTACCGAAATGTGTAACCAGCAAACGGTCACAAACTGCCTGATTTTCAAACGCCCCCCCACTCCTTGACCAGGAGACCTTCTAAAAAACATCCAGGCGACTTGGGGCAACACAGAGAATGCTATTTCATGCTCAGCAGACGGTTTCCCTACCTGTCGGTAAATCATATACGCAGCTCTTTAACTATAACATTTTTACGGAATTCCACTACAGGGACTGTATTAAAATATCCCAGGCATAATTTCAACCTAATTATTTACCAAAAATCTCGAGAATTCGTAACTCAAAATTCGTAATTTATATCCACAATAAACGGGTAATGGACCACTGAATCTGGAATTAAACAGATTATCACTGCAGAGTGTTCAACAAACTGATAAGCGAGTTCGTTCGTCGTCTTTCTTTTCATCGCATTCTCTTTGCCCGTCATTGACAGGGCTAATTAAGCAAGAAACATCTGAGCTCCACTGAGAACCCTTCTCTCTGACTTTTTGTACAATAAAAGCAAGTAAAACATCGTCCAACATCAACTTGTAATGATCTATTATCGCTGGTTTCTTTGTGAGAGAGGCCTTTTGTGGAAAATCCTTGTTTTAATATAATGAAGGAAAAGCAATAGAGGGCAACATACAACGGGGTTAGGACAACCACCAGCGCCACTAATCTGCCAAGGATTATTTAATGAATTTCATGTACCATCAGTGTTTAAAGGCGGCTAAATTGTTACGAGGATGTGGCAATATGGTTGAAATATGAAGAACACTTTGAAGAAATAAGAGGTACTTATTCCGAGAGGGAAACATACTATCGCAAAGAAAGACATCGACAATCCTAGAATGTTCAAGAGCTTATTTTGAACGATTTTCCACGGACTATAATGTTCACAGAATATCTTAAGAACCAAGAGAAAGTAGGAAGAACTTGTTTGTTGGTGTTTTTAAAGGACAGGGCACAAAACCCTATGAAAATGGCTTTCAGCAAAATTCAATAATTTTTTCATATTTTGTTTATTCCAAAACCCTATACAAATTTGGCAAGTTATAGGAGGGTCGTATGATTAGAAGAGCCGCTAGAGGGCAGCAAACTTGAATAATTCAAATACATTTTCCATAGAAAAATCATGATTTATTTCATTGCGTTCCCCTTTTTTGCGAAAATGTTATCAAATCAAGGGTTAGTAATATTCACACGTGCACAGTGAACACCAAATCTCATAAATTGAGTAATTATAAGTAGTGAAGGAGATGAAATAATAAAAAAGTTCGAAATCGAAATGCTCAAATCAAAAACAATGAATGGTAACTCGTTCTCAGACTTTTCGAAGCATATCGTTGAAAATTAGAAAATCGGAAAATAATTCTTTGAGAACGTTCAAGGAAGTGAAACTGCTCATTTTGGATATACATGCGTTTCTTCTCAAAATTGAGAAGATTTGAAAGTTATTGAAGTGGAGGATTACACTTGTATGCATGAATATGAATTACAAAATAGTAATATCCATTTTTATCCAACATCCAAAAAAACATTTGAAAATAGAAAACCACACTTTGAAACATTTGCTTCTTTCCTGATGATATACAGGGTATTCCACATTTGATAGCCTATTAGGCGTTTCTGTAGAACGGAACGATGGATCATTTCAAAAATGTGTGGGCATGGATAATTAAACGTGCTCTACCCGTCTAAAATGTTTTCGTCAATACAGTGTTGCCACCTGTAACAGAAATTAGTAGATACTTTGGTATTTTGAATAGAACACCCCGTAAATAAAATGATTTTTGGAATCCTTATAAGATTCCTCACAACTTTTGCAGATTATTCCCTATAATATTTTGTCAAATTTTTGTGTAAAACCTGACCATTGAAAAATGACTTTTTTTTCATAATGCAAATTAAATAAATATTTCAATTTGGGTTATAGCTGCATAACACCATTAAGTATTCTGGCGAAGAACTGGATCTCAGCATACAGGAGGGCTCAGAAGTAAGTCCCTTTCGGGGCATGAGAATGATTGAAACTCAGTTTTTTTAAATAGAACACCCTGTATACTATCTAATTTTTTAATACAACTAACCAGTTTGAATAAGTTTCATCGACTATGTCCTGTACCTATCTCCTACCTTTTATGAGATATTGATGATTTTGTGATTTTTGAGGTCTGTGCAAGTATACAATTTCAAGTATAAATTGTGGAAAATCTATGGAATAACAAATAAGACCTTCATCTTTTTTGATAAAGGTGTAATTGAATACATGAATTTTCCTTCATACTGGGTGTACGATAAATATGATTATGTTGACAGTTTAAAGAATGAAAAATGAAATTGATTAAATTCATTCGACACAAGAGATAATATTACAAAATTCACTCAGCAATAATTTAAACAGTAAATTATCCTTCATTTGGCTGCAGAAATATTCCGATGTTATTGCTTCTCGTCAGTGCTATGGTAGGTCAGACAACACTAAAGACATCTTTTCTCACAAATGAAGTCGCGACTTCATTTGTAAAGAAAAAATATTGAAGAAGAGATTATCATTTATTACGCAGGGACGAAACGACTGTAATGTTATCCTACCTCCTTCTCACTGACGAGAGGCAAGAGCCTCGAAACATGTCTACAGGTGGTCATCCCCTGCCAAATTTAGAACAATATCCAATGAGCCATTGCAGTTGGGTTTTCTTCGAGGAACGTTGCAGATATTTCTGTCAGATATAGGTCAATATCCTTTGTGGTATTAACCAGGAAGTTGTTTCTGTAAGATGTTCACTTTGTATATTCCACTTTATGGAAATATTTGGAGAGGTTAGTTCGACATTGTTATTTCAAATAAAAATTAACTTTTTTGAATAATACTAAGTATCACAACTAGAGTGTATATTGTTTGATGCCAAAGATGAATACTATTTGAAAAATATTCAACTTCATATTTCCATACAAGAGATCGTAAGCACTTACAGAGGTGATTGGTCAATGGGAATAGAATTTAAAAAAAACGCTTGTAACTTACTCTCTTGTAACTACATGTCAAAATTTTAAAAATATTCACGTCGCCAATAATTATATTTTAATATGAGAAACTCAAATATACAATAAATGTTTGCTAACAAGTAGATTTTTTACTTTTCGTATTCTTCTAAAAATTCTGTATGACATTGTCTTAGAGTACGTTAGTGACCTCTAAATAGCAATATATCAATATATTGTATTTAACCCGATTCCCGTTCCAAGTAAAATATTGGTAATTCGGATCAGTATCAATGTCTTCTGAATGAACTGTTTATTCTACATGATTTTGTTACCTCACAAATATTGGGAGTTCTTTTTAATTTTTACCATTTGGAGTTATTTTCTGCTAGAAAATTAGTCATCAAAGCTTTTTATGATAATAACTTTCACATTATTCCATAAAAGTGGATGGAATTGTTTGGAAGTTTTTATCAACAAATTGCTTCAATGGCCGCACTATTCAGGGGCAATTAACACCGAAACGACTGCCAACGGAAAAAAATAAAAAGGAACTTCTAGTGGTATTTTTACTAAAAATCCATGTTTCTGAAATATTTCCAATATTTATGGGTAACTCTGAATACTATCAATTTCTAACAAATTTCAACGGACGCGTCTTCAGACCAAACAATGTGTTTTCTCAATTCAACGCAATATTTGTTTCCTACAAGTATTTCCTATACTTGAACTGGTTCTATCAATTCTGAATTCACCTAATTATTCATTTGGTATCAAAGAACAACACTCTGAATTCAATACCATATGTTCTGAAATCAAATGAATATAGAAAGAAAACAATACATTTTTATGTCACATTATCGGTTATGGCTTTGAACCAAAGTATATGTTTCCTCAACTAAAATAAATATTTTTTTCATTTGAGTGACTCACATTCTGTAGTCCAATATTTCATATTCTTGAACCAATTCCTTCAATTCTGATTTTACCTAATTATTCATTTGATTCTAAATAACACAATTTTTCATTCAAAACTATATATCTTCAGATGAAGTAAATAAAAAGCAACAATATTAGAGCATTGTGAGTTTTGCATCAAACAAACCAAAAGAATTGGCTGAAAGAAATTTAACACTCGACTTTATCCAATGTTTTCTTTGCAGCAAAAAAAAATATATGCATTGTGAGTCAAATAAACCTCCTTTTCTTTGAAATAATAGGTTTATTTCACCACATTGAAACAACAAATTTGTTTCACTGAAATATATTTTGCTTGATTCAATACTTATTTTTTTCTGTGTATCTTCTTTTTTCATTTTATCCGCTTCATTACTTGCAATTACTTGAAACATTGAGTTTTGGTGTTCACTGTATACATGAGAATATTACTGACCCATGATTTGAAAAGATTTTTGCTTTAAAAATGCTTCGCAATCGAATAAATCGTGATTTTTGTGTGGAAAAACCATAAAAATGCATTTTAGATTACTCAACTTTGCTGCCCTCTAGCGGCTCTCCTAATAATACGATACTCTTATAACTTGTCAAAATTGTGTGGGGTGTTGAACCAAACAAAATATCAAAGAATTATTAAATTTAGCTGAAAGTAATTTTATAAGGTTGTGTGCCCTGTCCTTTCTGGAAGTTGCATGTTGTAAAAAAACTAGACAAGGTAATATTGGCAGAACTTAAACAAGTAACAAATAGACATTGAAATTTTGGAAACCGAGTAGCAACCAGATAATTCCCACTCGACATTATTTTTCATATCAGCGAATGAATTCAATAAATCCTAATACAACATAAATCATCACTAAATTTAGGATGTCAGTCTGTGAATTTTAGTGTGAAATCAAAATACGAGGATGTATTGATATCTATAGTTAGCCTAGACCAGTTCCCTGCATAAACAAAACATTGCGTTACCATAGCAACGAACAATAACTTATTAGAAGTGTCAGTGTAAAGTTTGACGTCAAAAAAGTAAACCAGAGTTACGCAATAAATTAAAACAAAAAATATGTTCACCGAAATTGTGAAAATCGAAAAATTGGAGTATCGAGCCATCATCAAGTACCTGTATTTGAAAGGGTTAAGAGGTAAGCAGATTTACGAAGATATGGTTAATACCCTTGGTGATCAATGTCCTTCGTGTGCGACCGTGAAAAATTGGACTGCAAGCTTCAAAAGAGGCAAATTTTCCATTGAAGATAATGACCGATCGGGAAGGCCAGTTTCTGTGTCAGTCCCCGAAAATATCGATGCAGTTCATGACAAGATTTTAACAGACCGTCGAATTGGGCTAAAACGAATATCTGAAGCACTGAATATTTCATACGAACGCGTTCATCATATAGTTCACGTCAATTTGGACATGAGAAAAATTGCTGCAAAATGGAAACCCAAATGTTTGAATGTTTACCAAAAGCGTGCAAGGGTAGTAGCATCGCGTTCGATCTGTGCTCGATTTGAAAACGATGTAGACTTTTTAAACCGAATTGTTACTATGGATGAGACTTGGTTACATTTCTACGATCCAGAAACAAAGCAACAATCGATGGAATGGCGACACTCCGGTTCTCCAAGACCTAAGAAGTTTCTTGTCCAAAAATCTGCTGGAAAAGTTCTTGCTCCAGTTTTTTGGGATTGCCATGGAGTAATCATGATTGATTTTTTGGATAAGGGTAGAACAATAACTGAAGATTACTATTCGACATTACTGACCACTCTACGGGAAAAAAATAAAGAGAAAAGACGCGGAAAGCTTTCTAAAGGTGTTTTGTTTTTGCATGACAATGCCCCTGCATACAAATCTCATGTTGCCAAGCGAAACATTCGTGATTTAGGGTTTGAATTACTAGAACACCCCCCACCCACACACCAGATTTGGTTCCGTCGGACTATTATCTCTTTCCTCAACTGAAAAAAAGTTCAATAGGTAGTAAATTTTCTTCCAACGAGGAGGTAATAAAAGCTATGGAGATCTGGTTTGCAAAGCAAGAAGAAACATTTTATTTTGAAAGGACTAGAGACGTTGCAGGTTCGCTGTAATAAATGTATCCAATTAGGTAAGAGGAGAATATGTTGACTAATGAAATATTTGACATTGAAATTTTGTTTGGTTCTATAGTAGGCAGAGAAATTTTTCAATATATCCTTGTACTAGTGTTCTGTAATATACAGGGTAATTTACCACCCCTTACTCAAAATTTGTCAGCGTGCTCTCCCCACCAAAAGAAGTTGAAAAACAAAAGGAATTAGAAAAGTGGAACAAAAAAATTACTTGATTTATTTTGTAGGAACGCGCCACCACTGGATAGAAACTGCCCACGTGGAACAGTGCAGGGTCACATTATAAAATTAAAATAGTAAAAATAAATAAAATATTACCGTTACCGTCAATGTACAATTCCAAGCGACGAATGGAGTTTGGATGGCGTCTAATTGGAAATTTTCTTGCGTATTCTCGAACACAAGCAATGGCATTTTTATTCACTGCACAATATGTAACAATCATGTTACAATATTCGACAGAGGTAAGTAAACGCTGGCATATTGAAAAGTACCGATTTACGAGAGATGTCAAACTACTATCACTATTGCAAATCGAAATGACGAGTTGATTTTATTGAAAATATGAACAGGATGTTCATAAAGTCAGTTGTGAAATCATCCGCGACTGAAAGTTGGAATTTAGACGTTATTTTCCATCGCACAAGATAACCTCTCTTGGAAGGGATTCATGTTGTAAAGAGAAACATTTTCAATTGAAAATTGAACCAATACATGACTCCTCTGGAAATGGAAAAACCTGAGATGAAATTGAAGTAACTTTTTTGTAATATCTAACATAAAACAACTACTTTCCCGGCTAAAGCCACGCTGGACATTGAACTACATCTGATAGATATTGAGAAAGACAATGGAAACTGGACATTTAATAAATAATCAACTATCTGAATGAAAATGCAAATTTTTACTTTCAGATTTTTTCTCTCAAGTTATATAGGGTCTCGCTCAAAATCTATCAGATGTAGTTCAATGTCCAGCGTGGCTTTAGCCGGGGAAATAGTTGTTTTCTGTTAGATATTACAAAAAAATTACTTCAGTTTTATCGTGGGTTTTTTCCATTTCCAGATGAGTCATGTATTGATTAAATTTTCAATTGAGAATGTTTCTCCTTTACAACATGAATCCCTTCCAAGAAAGGTTATCTTGTACGATGGCAAATAGCGACTAAATCCCAACTTTCAGTCGCAGATGATTCCACAACTGACTTTATGAACATGCTGTTCATATTTTCAGTAAAATCAACATGTCATACCCATGACAGGTTTTATGTCAGAATAATACTTTCAAAGTTTCACCGCACAAGAAATAGTCCAACAATTCATTCATTAGTGTGAAATTGCTTCTGAAGAGTATGTTTTCCATTTCTTCCGACCTCCCTGATGATCTCAGAAAAGTGAAATAGATTTTTGTCGACCAAAATGTATTGGAGTCCTAGCGAAAGAGATGTAATTCAATGAAATGAGCGATTTTCTGTGAGTGATACTTCTGAATTACATTCTCCCTCATCTCATTTATAGATAAGAATCTCCAATGGAAACTGGACATTTAATAAATAATCAACAATCTGAATGAAAATGCAAATTTTCAATTTCAGATTTGTTCTCTCAAGTTATATAGGGTCTTTCTCAATATCTATCAGATGTAGTTCAATGTCCAGCGTGGCTTTAGCCGGGGAAGTAGTTGTTTTCTGTTAGATATTACAAAAAAGTAACTTCAATTTTATCGTGGGTTTTTTCCATTTCCAGAGGAGTCATTTATTGGTTCAATTTTCAATTGAGAATGTTTCTCTTTACGAAATGACGATGTTTTGACGGGTGACATACATACGTGCACCAGTGCTAAGTCTTCTCAAATTTCTGTACTCAGGACTATTACGGTTCATAATTGCATCATCTGGAGCAAACGGGTTATGCCGAGGGATAATTTGGGGTGTTTCCACATCCGCTGTGTGTATTCGGTCTGTAATAAGTGAACAACCAAGACAAATCGGGAACAAGTAGACAACGACCATAAGCGATTTTGCACTCGGAGATATTGACATTATAACACTGCAATGCTTCAGTTCTCAGGACATCTTTCACAGGAGCATGATTGTGTTTTTACTTAGATGGTTCCTAAAATTTAATGATGCAGTGGCGTATCCATTGCGGTTGACGTACAAAAAATTGGTTGAATCATCACGGATAGCTCTCAACTTTTACAGGTGCTTTAGCACATGACAGACCAGTAACCCTTTTAATTTTGTGTAAATGGTGGTAAATCACCCGGTATTTATTGTTATGAAAAGAAAGAATGAATTTTAATTGTTAAAAGAGTTAACCATATATACCTGTTTTTATTTCTGTGTGTGTTTTTTATTACTATTTCTATTGACTGGAGCACTGGGCACTGCATTTCGCGTAATAAAAACTTTTAGATCGCCAATACTTTAAGAACAACAAATAAATTAGAATATCATGAAAAAAGTCAAAATTGTTCATTTAATATCAAAAGACATACATCCTGTATATAGTTTTAAGGAACTTAGAAGATGTAATAATAAATATCAGAACGAAAGTTTTTGAAATTAAATAATAGCGATGATATGAAGGAATGAAAATTTTAGATAAAAAAATACTTACATTATGAGGTAGGATCAGATATTTGGTTTATCAAGAATGTCAATTGAAGATTCATCTAAGTGAAAGTTAATAGTGAAATATTAAGAGTGATTGGCTGAAACGTGAGGAAAAATGAAACACCATGTTACCAAGGAAAGGAGTAAAAGGAGAATGGAGACAATTTTTAAAAATAACGTTTGTGGAAAATTTAAAGAAAAAGTGAAGAAAAATACAAATTACAAATGAATTCAAGAAAGAAGAAAATCACGTAAAGAGGACTAATTAAATCAAGCAGAACGATCATAAACTAATTAAAGCACAATCAGAAGAAAGAAGAAAATATCTTTATAGTACCTGATAAATATTAACATAGAAAGCATAATCAATTCAGGTTGCAAACATTTTTTTTTTGTATAAAATAAACAAAAAAATTTTTGCTGAAGTAAAGCAAAAGTTTTTTGAGTTGGTCGGAAATGCAGAAGTTATTTCCTAGAAAATATATAAAAAATTGCCACCATCACAGATTTCGGGAACTTTGTCAAATAAAAAAATCAATAAATGGGGAGTTTTATGTCTGTGATTATAATAAGTTTGCGGAATTCAGACATATTTTTAAAATTCCAGTAAAAAGATTCTCCTCGAGCAGTAATCAAACCCGCGACCTCTAGATTGCCGGTTTAGTTCAAATTCAAAATTCAAATTCAAAAAGGATTCATTGGATTAAATAATATAAGCACGGTCTACAGATATATAAATACAGGGTGGGTCACGTTCGATGGTACCTTAGACGTTTACGAAGAACGGGAAATAGGATCATTCTGAAAATTTGGTTTCTCAAGTAGTTGCTCTTGGTCTATCGATCTAAAATATTTTCAGCAATGCAGCGTTGCCGCTTATACTAGAAAGTAGCAGCATCTTTGTTATTTCAAATGGATCACCCTGTATATTACAGCATTTTTGATCTTGTCATTCCTTTCAGATTATGTCTGCCTCATACTCCCATATACCTATCTCTAACGGTTTTTGAGATATTGGTTATTTTCCATATTTTTTATCCAAAACATAGCTCGAATTGAATGTTTATTTCTGCGGTATTCGGATTCTTAGGAAGTTGCAATTTTGTGATTAGCTCATCAACATCATGTTCATTGATTCGGTATAGAGAAGTTTGTTCTGCGTTATACAGGGTCGTTCAAAATTCATGATCTTACTGCAAGATACGAAAAAGGTTGAAAGTGCGCTTTTTTAAATGGAACATCCTGTATATTATGGAATATCCTGAAAGATGACTAAATTCCCTTCGAATTTATATATCATATTCCTATACCTAAATAGCCAGAATTCCGAGATAATAGCAATTTTCACTTGTAATCTCCCAAGTGCTTGAATTATTGCTGTCGTACATGAATTTTCAAAGATTCGGTAAGAAAATTTCACACCAAGAAATGAAAATCATCCAACAATTCATAAGAAATAACTAACGATGGTTTCACCTGAACTATTTATAACCACTGAAATATAGATATGTAAAATACCTAACAAAATTTTCATCAATAAATGTGTTTAAATTTGGAACAAAAAAAATTTAAAAAGTTGTGTTCTTACAGTGGGATTGAACCATCGACATAGCGACTCATAGGCCGCAACACTACCAGTGAGCTACGGGACTTGTGATAAAAACTTGTGACAAATGGTGTATTAAACTTCTTCTGAAATATGATCCTGGTAATCGTGGAGAAAATATTTTCAGACACATTCCAAATATCTAGTAAATACATAATTATCTCCTTTCATATGAAAACTAGACCTCCATTTGTACATTAAAGCAAAATATCAACTTGTCACATGTCAAATGTTTGACAGAAAAATTTCCACTTATTAATTTCGCCCAGGCGCTACCCAGGAGGATAAAAATTTCCGGAAATTTTTAGAGGTGCCATGGTATCTAAACAAGAACGAATTTTTTGATTGGCTACAAAAGTGAGGTGTGAAATTTTCAAAAAAAAAAAAAAATTATTTATCTTTCTCATAATCATCTAAGGTGGCTATTAAATGTCATGATGGTACATGACATTATGAAAATTTGACAATTAGTGCATTATTAATAATACCGTTGTGTGTTTATTAACTATTCAAACGAAGTTCTGATGAAATTGTTCATTCTTCATGGAAAATGTGAGGGAATTATAGCAAGAACGTGCAGAAAATTCAATGAAACGTACCCTGATTTACAACCAATGAACAAAAGGACGTTTGTACGATTACAACATAATTTCATTAAGTATTTGTCAAAAATTAGAAAATGTTCACAATAAATTTTCAAAATGCCGACCATTGGCTTCCAAATATTTCTAAATCCGGGTATTTGGAGATACAGCTGTAGCACTCCTTATTTCACTGGCATCTAGCTCTTCAATGCAGTTGATCACTCGTTGGCGCAGGTCTTGTTTACTGTGCACTGGTGTCATGTATACCAAATCCCCCTCGTGCTTGAATTAATTGCCGTAAATTTATCTAGTGCATGAACTTTAAAAAAATTCATGTACTCCAAAAATTTCCGGCAATAATGCAAGCACTTGGGACATAACAAGTGAAAATTGCTATTATCTCGGAATTCTGGCTATTTAGGTATAGGAACATGATGTATCAATTTGAAGGGAATTTAGTCATCTTTCAGGATATTTCATAATATACAGGATGTTCCATTTAAAAAAAAACGCACTTTCAACCCTTTTCGTATCTAGCAGTAAGATCATGAATTTTTAACGACCCTGTATAACGTAGAACAAACTTCTCTATACAGAATCAATGTACATGATATTTATGAACTAAACACAAAATTGCAACTTCCTAAGAATCCAAATACCGCAGAAATAAACATTCAATTCGAGCTTTGTTTTGATAAAAAATATGAAAAATAACCAATATCTCAAAAAACCGTTATAGATAGGTATAAGGGAGTATGAGGCAGAAATAATCAGAAAGGAATGATAAGTTCAAAAATACGGTTATATACAGAGTGACCCGTTCTCCATAAACGTCGAAGGTACCATCGACCGTGACCCACCCTGTATATAAACCAGTAAAAAGTATCGCTATACCACAAGGTATGGGGTAATGGAGAAAACTCAAACTGCTTGGAGTGATGGGTCGAAATTCTTACCGTCTGGAGTATCCAGAGGCGGGGCAGACCACCTCACACTGCCCGAGGGCAGCCCCGCGATGTTATGTGGGTCTTTACATCTATAGCCGGTTTAGTCGTAGTAGTAGCATGTCAACCTATCTCCTCATAGTTATATAGGCCTTGTTGTTGAATTGTGTGTGAGACATCAGACTATTAATGTCATATCCAATCGGTTTTTCTTGAATTCCAGGAAAAGCGACGTTTATTACAGTACCTTGTATCATGGATACTTACTGATCCTCTGGTCTATCTTGGAAAAGATCCAATGCCTGTTAAATGAACCCGCCGTGTTTCCAACGGATGTTGTGGTGGGCTCTGATGTTCCTGGTCAAAGGACTTCCAAGTATGAAGTACCTGTAGAACTTCTCTGACAGGTCTTTCACGTATTCTTCGAAAGTTCTGATGTTGGCTAGATCACGTAGTGCTTAGTCCGATTATCCAGAACCCTAAATCCACCAAAGATCTTCACATCAGAGCGTTTCTTTGTGAAATTTATCAGCTTTGTCTCATCTGGATTCAGCACTATCATGTTTTTCGCTAGATACGGTACGACCAATTAATTAAAATGATCTAACTCGGGCTGCGGCGGTACTACTCCCGGCTGAATGGGCGTAAATCGCCGTGTCGTCTGCGTAGATCGCCGTGTCGTCCGCGTAGATCGCCGTGTTCGTATTAGCAAACATCGGGAAGTGGTACGTAAATAACTAATACAAGAGCGAAGACAAGCTCGACCCCTGAGGCACTCCTGCTCCGGCCATTCTCGCTACGGAGCTAGTTTCGTTAACCCTCACCTTTAGCATGTATTCAGGCATGCCTGCCCGTAACATTTTCATGACGAACTTTCCTATCCAGACGGTATCGAATGCTTTTTGGAACCATAACTGTGTTGAGGCCACCCTGAAAGCCCCCCCTCATCTCGTGAACTATCCGGGCAACCTGAGAAGACGTGAAGTGTCCACTCCGGAACCCGAACTGCTCATCCGGGATGAGGTTGAGTCTTTCCTCGAAGTCAACAAGTCTCTTGAAAATAATTCTATCCACCACCTTGGTTATAGCACTAAGCAGCGAAATGGGACGGAAGCTTCCAACCCTCGAGTCCGGTTTGCCCTGTTTTAGAATCGGGATGATCTCAACTTGCTTTAGACACTGAGGGTAGTACTGCCATTTTATAATACCGTTTATGATGTAAATAAACTGTACGAGAGACTTCCTTGAAAGGTTCCTCAACAGAATTGCATCAATTTTGTCTATACCTGGAGCCTTATTTCTAGGGAGCCTTTTTATAACTTCCTGAACCTCCTCAAAGCTGGTCATCAGCCTCGAGAAGGTTCTGCTGTTTATATTGATGCGAGGTGCATCTCTAAAATGTTTGACTTCCCTAGAAATTCGCTCTTGTTCTGGAGTGACGACAGCTGATGTTTGGGATACTCCCTGGTAATACTCTCCAAACATTTCCGATTTCCTTGGTTTAGTCATTGCCAGTGTATGACCGTCCCCCACGGCCGGAATGTCCCTCTTTTGGAGTCGCCTGGACATCCGCCAAAGGGAATTGTCTCTCTCACTCAAGCTTTCAAGTTTCGTCTGCCAGATTCCATCCTTATGGTTTCTTATGGGTGTGTTTATTTCTTTTCCCAAATTTCTCATATTTTCTCTATGATTGGAATTTCTGGTCTTCTGCCATTTTTTCCTCTCTTTTGAGTTGAGTTTAATCAAGTCTAGGATGTAGTCTGGAAGAAGATCCCTGTCTTCTCTCACGGCTTTCTTCCTGGTAGTTAAGTCTCTAGCTTGCTAGATGTTTGCTATTGGAACCCACGACCTATAGATTGCCGGTTTAGTGCTATACCAACTGAGCTACCGAGAAGACATGTGTTCCATCTGCAAATCCACTTTTCCTAGAATTTTGCTGTTAGAAAGTTAGATCTTATGAGAATCTTTTTCTGGAATTTTGAAAAATCTGTCTGAATGCCGAAGAAAAAACAATTTTCCATTTTTCATTCTTTTCAAATTTGACAAAGTTCCTGAAATCTGTGGTGGTGGCAAATTTAAAATGTTTTCTGGGAAATCACTCTGTACGTACCCGACCAATAAAAAAAATGTTCGCAGTATTTCCATAATCAATTAACGTTGAAAACTAAATTTATTGGTGTAAAATGAACAAAAAAAATATGTTGCCGTCATTGGCAAAAATGGCAAAGTTTCGACGAGACTTATGACAGAGAGAAACGTATCTTTGCGTTTGCTACACTTTTAGATTTTTTTTGGCCAAGTTATCACAAAAAGTATGAATAAATTATTTATTTATTCTGATGCCACACTTGGAAATGGTCATAAAATTGGGGAACGAAAGAATGATGTTTTCGCCATTTCGCGATTATTTTTTTCATGAATTTTTTTCTCGACAAATTAATCAGAATTGTTTATAATTTACAGTTTTAACAATGTTGCCGACCCCGTACAACGGCGCAAATGTTTGTTGTTTCATTGAGCACAAAAATACAACTTTTATGAGAGTTTGCAGTATTTTGCTATTTTTTCTACATTTTTGCTTAAGTTATTGTCCGATTACATCGAAAACACTTTTGGGCAATGAGTCCTGCTCATAAGCTCAGATAATCTCTGGATTTTATCTTCCTTAATTTTTGTTGAATGTTGTGTCCATATTACTATTTCATTTTAAGTTCAACGACTTGTTCATATTAAATTATTGTACACCATTACATAGTGTGTGCAATTTATTGACATTTTTAGACCACCATCCATACTTCTCAAAAGCTCATACTCGGTAATATCACAGATACATTACGGTCGCTTCTGACCTCGAATGATCGTTTGAAGGTTTGTGGATAATGCGAAATCGATGCAGAGCTAATTTATAGATTTTTATTAAGTATCAGAAGGAGGTCGACACGAAGCTTTCTGTAGAGCAATCAAATCTACATTTTCCTATCTTTCAGCGTGTCGGAGAGTGTAATTTCAACAAAAATGTTAATGTTCTCGAATCACTGCGATACAAACAAACGATAGTTTTATAACCAAATAAAACCTAATCTGTTTATTTACGACTAGTACTTATAACGTGCTATTGGAGACACGGTCATAGAGAAGTAAAATTCAAAAGGAACTCCAAATAATAGTTATTTACGCAACAAGTCGGATATAGACATTATTAACGCACGCATGTGAATATTGCATGTAATCACATACATCCGTTAATAGTGTAGTTACGTACAAAATTCTACCTACCACTGTCAAGGATTTATTACTATCTATAAAAGTATTCTATACATATTCCACTTCGACGTACTCGCGACATTTTTCTGATTGAAAACACGAGTTGCTTGGGGTCATTTTTGTAACCGTAGCAACGGTAGGTATAAACAAAGCCTTTCATAGATGTCGAATTAAATTGTCAAATCGGTGTCCAAAAACATCATTTCAACATTTGTTGAATGAAAATGTCTTCGAATTATGATGCAAAATAAAAAGGGCGGCTTCAATCAAAAATATTCAGACTCTTGAATAGACATGCGAACATAGTACATACGGTTCGAAAAATGTCGTCGTCAGATGTTAGTGTGTTAGTAACAGAGCTGAATAAATTGGAAAAGAGTGAAATAATTGACTTAATCAGAGTGCAAAAGTTACCAGTGAATTCAAACAATGAAGTGCTAACTGAGCTTGTCTCTAATTTACGAGAGGTACGTAATCGTGAAGCAGTTCCTGATTTACATGTGAACATAACCTCCGTACATATTCAGTGCTTTGAAATGAAACACTAGTTAATATCTTTGAAATTCCAACTGGAAACGCTACAGAAACTACTTCTACATCTAGAGAAGAGAACCCAAGAACAAGAAGAACTAATATCTCCCCATAAACAATTGAATCATAAAATATCTATACCTTCAGAGCCATCTTGCAGCAATTCATTCAAACCTAACATAAACATTCCTACAATGGCATGAAAGCAAAAACTGTACCTGACCAACTCGAAGGAGAAAAAACAATTAATGTGTCTAGCCCGATCATAAATATAGAAAAAACGCAAAACAATACGAGGGGAATTCCAACCAACCATAATCAAAACAGGACGTATCTTCTGCGGTTTTTCAAGCAGAAGTTAGAAATAAAATGGATAATTATATAAACTTAACTAATGATAATAATTCATCGGCGATATCTAACGAATATGATTGGCATACATTTGAGGGAAGGAAACACAGACGGAATATGATCGTAGGTAATAATGATTCTGATTCCATTAGAGGAGTGCCAAATTTCACATCCTTGCATGTTTATCGAATAGATCCGGAAACTAAATGTAACGACTTCAAAGAAAGAATACAAAAACATTTTCCCGAGGCAAGGTCTGAACAAATAACTTCGAAATATCCGGATCTTTATTCATCTTTCAAAGTCTCCATTTATGGGAAAAACTTCAAATCAGCGATGACCCCTAGTATTTGGCCAACTGATGCACGCGTAAATCGTTTTTCACAGTTGCGCAACACGATCAATGTTCCAAAGTAACAGAAATTGAAACCAATTTGCTTCTTGTTAATGTAAACACCCTTAATGGGTGACTTATGTGGATACAGCAACATGAATTTTTTTGTGTATAGTGGAAGTTCTAGTGAGCTACTTTTGCAGAACGAATATGTCATGCGGGGGAGACGCGATATGGGTCAAAAAAGGTATCAAGGTGAACCAGGTTAACGTTGGTAAATTTTGCATTCAGCAACATTTCGAAATATGTGCCGTGAGTTTCAAGAATAATGGTTTTCTGAACATAATACTCAATTATCGATCTCCATGTGGAGACGCCGAATTGTTCCTAGATAATTTAACAACTTTGATGAATTATTTATATAAAGTTAAATTTATTATTTGTGGGGATTTTAACTTTGATGTTTTTAAGAATGATTATTTTATGACTTATTTTACTGTACACCAATTGTGGAATGGCCTACTAGAGTCACGAAAGATACTTGCACGATAATTGATCAGATCTTCTTATCTTAATAATGGCATATGTTATGTTGAAGACAATACGTTTTCTGATCACAGAAGTATATTACTTGAACTTGACATGTTCGTTGAAGGCGATAAACCTCAGAATATCCATAGTAGCTTTAGATGAAGTTTTAGTCAATCTAATTTGGAAAATTTTGAAAGAGCTCTAATGAATGAGAGTTGGTCTGTTTAAGCGAAATTCACCAATGTGATGAAGCTTTTGAGCGGTTCTATAATATATTCATGTTTCACTTTGAAACGAACTTTCCTAAACGAAAATATTATAACAAAATAGACAGATAAAAATGGGTCAACGACTCTGTTATTGCATCAAGCTTTTCTCTTAAAGAACTGGCGCGACTCAAAACCGTATAATCGATGTTTACTAAAGGGCGAAAAAAGATCACATTTCATTTACAAATAAAACTGAAAAAGAGTACTACCAAAACAAAATCACCAAATCCGATAAGTCGAAAGCGTCATGGAGCGTAATTTCTGAACTAACAAATAGGAAGTCCGAAACAAAAAATATACTAATTGAGAAAGATGGAGAACCAATTGAAGATCCTCAAACCATTACAAGTGAGCTTGATAATTTTTTCCTAAAGGAACCATGTGAAATCATACATAAAATAGACCTTAGTAATGCAACAAATAAAACATTCTTTAACAATAACGTTAACTTGCATACTCTATTTTTTCAACCTTCCTTACACCGAACAAGAATTATATACGATTTTATGTTATAGATTGAAAAACAAAAAGTCCTCTGGCTCAGACGAAGTACCATTATTTTTACTAAAGAAAATGCTTCACACGATAATATACCTAATAACAATTCTAATTAACATGTCATTCTCTGAAGGTGATTTTCATAAGATCATTAAAAAGGGTAAAGTCATTCCTATACATAAAAAAGATGATCCAAAGATGATGAAAAATTACAGGCCAGTATAACCGTCCCATACTCATTTTCCAAGATATTTGAATACACATTTTTACACAGGCTCATGAATTTCATTGACAGAAACGACATCTTAAGTAAAAACCAACATGGATTCCGAAGAAATAAATCAACCAATACGGCTTTAGTATCATTGTTTAATTCAATCATTGACTCTATTGAGGCAGGCGAGTGCCCTTCTGTAATATTTTGTGATTTAAGAAGGGCATTCGACTGCGTCAATCATATTAAACTCCTCTCATCTCTGGAAAATTATGGTGTTAGAGGGGTCTCTTTGAATTGGATTTCATCTTTTTTAAAAGATCGTGAACAATATGTCTTTTTGCAACACTGTCATAATAATTGAATTACTAAATTTAACTCCGAGTCAGTTTCTATCAATACAGGTGTACCACAAGGGTCTATATTGGGACCAATTTCATTTTTACTATATGTTAATAGAATTGAAACTGCTCTCGAGAAAACTCACTTTACTGCGTACGCAGATGACTTTTCATTGATTGTGTCTGCTGCTGATCAAGTTACCAAGGTTGAAAAATGTAGCAATTCAATTGCACTTGCATCCGAATAACAATGATCTATTCTTCAATGTCGATGAGCCCCAAATCATTCAATTTCACCATCGCCAGAACAAAATACCACGACTAAAGTTCTATTTTAATAATCATATTTTACAGAGCAGTCCCGACCACATAAAATTTTTGGGCATTCATTTTGACGAGCTTTTGGACTGGAAGGCTAACTGTAAACAGCTAGTTTCGAAATTAAATTCTTTGACGTGTGAATTTACGTTTTGTGTTGGAAACGAATCAATTGCTAAATTTGTATCAAGCTCAGGTGGGCACAAAACTGAGTTACGGTGTATGTCTCTGGGGCGACTCTACAATGACCAAAAACGTATTTATTGCACAGAAACGTATTGTTCGATGTATAGCAAAAGTATCCAAGAAGTTTTCATGCAGAGAATTTTTTGTCAAATATGATTTTTTACCATTGCCGTGCGTCTTTATATTTGAAATGTGTGTATTTGTATTCCAGAACAAACATCATTTCTCACTGAATAGTAATATCCATAGCGTCAATACAAGAAACAGATTTGTTCCATATCCCTTCCGCCAGATTCAAAACATCGTCCTCCTCTCCTAACTATCTTGGACTGAAAATGTTCAATCATTTGCCTGTTATGATCAAAAAAAGTAGTAGTGTTCAAATGTAGGTTAAGAAATTTTTTACTTGAGGAATGTTTTTATAGTATAGGAGAGTTCTTCTCCTAAATGTATCACTATTATTATATATATGACTATTCCTATAATTTGTTTGTAAATCAACTGATGGAAAATAAATGATTACTATTATTATTATTAGACTAATCTTCTGAAAAGAACAGTAATTATTTAATGATGAATATACTCCCATATCAATCTGATTGAGATGTTTGCTTCTTTACAGGAACTCTCTTGAAGAAAATCTTCAGTTTTGATTTGAACTTCATGCTACAACTTACAACAAACAGGTGGTTTACAATATTCATCAATTATTTGTATCCCCAATAAAAATTAAAAATCACGTCAACAATAGTATACAGGGGGGCACATTCACATTTTGACATATTCATATTTCATATTTGAAGTTACTTCCCCTATTGCACTCTCACAGCATGTCAGCATTTTATTGTTTCGCATTATCAGATGCTCCATGATGAGCAGATTTCAACAAAGTATAATACATTATGGTCTGAAGCTAGAAATTATTTGAGTTGAAAACGAGCCACCCTGAATGAACTTCTGCACAATCTGTTACCTAGGTTTCATAGGTGTTTTTTTAGAAGCATACTTCAAAAAAGTATTATTTTGCCTAGTTAAGTTTAATTCGATATTCTCTTCATTTTGTATTTGTCCCATTCTACAATAACGATTACCTACCACGTGAAGTAATAATTGGTGTTTCTGTTTTTGTGAATTCTTGAGAAGCAATGGTTTATACGCTTCGAGAACAGATTGAAATAGTGAGTTTGTACTACCAGAATGGAAATAGTGCTATAGCACTATTTCCATTCTGGAAGCTAGAGCTGCTGCCCGTATTTTTTATGATAATCATCCAGGAAAAAATGTACGATACAAATACGTTTCGGAATTATTGAACAAATTTGTGGAAACTGGATCTGTTAACAATAAAAATTTCAGGAGTTGTCAACGATGAAGCTATTTCTATTGCAGTTTTAGGGCACATTGGACTAATGGAAAATACGCAATCTCTCACTAAGTGATTTCGAGAATCAGGAATCAGTCGTACAAATGTTTTCAGGATCCTTCATTAGTACCAACCATAAAGGAATAGACTAGTTCATGAATAGAACGAAGATGATTTTGATAGACATATCGAGTCTCACTAAACGGATCAACTTGCGTAAGAATTTCTTGTATAAAATTTGTTTTTCGGATGAAAGTACGTTTAGTTTGAATGGAGAGGTGAATCGGCAAAATTGTCGAAATTGGAGTGATACAAATCCTCATTTAAAACTCATGGCCTACCGCCATGAGCTTGTAGTTGTAACTACTAACTAATTTAATGGAGTATGAAATGTTCCCATTTAATTCAGATCATTTCCGTCACGATTTGCTGTTCTTTGATATTTTCACCTCTGTCCAACCCATCTCTGCACGAGTGGCCTCTGCACATGAAAGTACGATGAATTAAAATAAAAGGCAATTGTGTTCGGGTGGAACATATTAATTAGGAAGTCTAGGCGCTCATTTGTTCAAGCTAAGTTGGTAATTACATAATATAGTGTTTGGTGTTATACAGCGCAAAGAGTAAGTATGAAACTTCAATTTTGCATGACTCTACGATAGACTTTATGTTGAAACAGATACCGCTCGGAGATGGGCAGAGTATATGTGTCCCTGCTAAAACTTGTCACTCCCCTTATTCATCACCGAAGTCGTAAAAAAATTGAAAACCAGTCAGTCGATTTTTATTTCGAGGAGGAACTCTTCCATCAAATACGTGCTGTCAACCCCCTCATTCCCGGTACCCCCACAGAATTTCAAATAGGACTGCTATACTTGTGATAAATCATTTTGAACGGAATTCAATCACAAATAATGGCATTGGTTATGTAATTGAGAATCGATCAATTGTAGTAGATGTTTTAATGAAAAATAAGTGTAAGTCAAGATGATTTTTTTTTCATCACCTGAAATGATATCATTTCAAAGGTTCAAACAATCAGTTCCATAAAGAAGTATAATGTCGGCTTAGAGTGTAAACCTGCTAAATCCTGCCTGTAGCTTCGATAGCAAGTATCATCAAATACTTCATTGCGAAAGCCATTATTTCCATGGATTTAAAGTGTTATTGTAAAAAAATCTATAAAAACCCAATTTTGTTTCGTTTTCGTCGTAGACTGATTTGATTTCTAATTTAAACCTGATTCGTAATTCTGAACAACTTTTTATAATAAAAATATTCAATATACACAAATGAATGTACTTGTACCAAAATCGTATAAAACTGACAAATTTCAAGATTTGATTATTCAAGATTAGCTCCAGAAAATGCAGAATTCTTTATGCAGAATTACTTTCAATCCTAAAAAGAAAAATTGAAAAGATTTTTATATGTGGCCCACTAAAGTGGACACACTGTATGTTTTCAGTTGAGAAATATACCCCAAATGAACACACTCTCGAAGAAGCAACATTTCAATGACAAGACCTTGTTCCTGTTTTATTTAGGTATTGCAAGCAGATATTTGTCAGTTACGTACCAATATTATTATTATGCACAGAACGCGAATAAAGGCGAAATCCATGAAAATGTAAAATATAAATTCTGAAATATATTAAATAGTCAATAGTGGAATAAAATAACGTAACAAATTATGTGATCAGAATAGCGAATATTATTAATTCCTGTCACATTTTCTTACATTAGTTTTTCCTCTTTTACTTCATCCGTTTTTGATCGAGATACAGTGTGATAAATGAAAATAATGTACTGAAGTGCACCAGTGAGAAGACAGCGGTCAAAGATAGCGTCCAATATTTCTGAAGTCACCCGAAAGCGGGAAACAGTGGCGCAAAAATCAATTTTTTTTCTCATTCGAAATATCAATTGTTCCATTGGAAATAAGTCTGTCTCAACTATTGAGATAGAATGGGGTGAATTGCCCCTTATCAAAATTTCTGTCTAATGAAAAGACAGGGAATTATAATACTTCATTATTTGATCTCAATAATATCGACAAGATATTCCGAATAGCATTTCGTCGTAAATAATATCGAGAGGTGCATTTTGCATTACAATAAAAAATTGATTTTATGTGAAAACGTGTTGCTGATGTATTTTCGAACAATTTTATTATAATCGAATGCTTCGTCGGAGTATAAACTTTATCAAAATGTTGCAAATCAGTTCTCCTTTACTCTTTGATGAAAAAATTCGACTTCCCGAAGGAGCAAGGGGGTGGTGCATTTAGCAACACTTATATTAATTCAAATTCTACGTGAAATCGTCGCCGGAGCATAAACAAATTTTATCAAAATGTTGCAAATAAGTACTACTTTACTTTTTTGTTGAAAAAATTCGACTTCCCGAGGTAGCCAGGGGGTGCATTTATAACCTCAATATTGAATATTCGAATTCTGTATGAAATAGTCACCGGAGCATAAAGAAATTTTGTCAAAATGTTGCAAAGTAGTTCCCCTTCACTCTCCTATGAAAAAACCCGTTTTCCCGAGGGAGCCAGAGGGTAGGTGCATTTAGCAACCCTCATATTAAAACTTCAAATTTTCGTGTGTAATCGTTGTTGCTAATTGCACACCCTGGTCGAATTTTTTCATCAAAGAGTAAAGGAGAACTGATTTGTAAAAATTGATGCTCCGGTGACGATGTCACACAGAATTCGAATATTCAATATTGGGGTTATAAATGCCTCGGGAAGTCGAAATTTTTCATCAAAAAGTAAAGTAGAACTTATTTGCGACATTTTGATAAAATTTGTTTATGCTCCGGCGACGATTTCACGCAGAATTTGAATTTTAATATAATGTTTGCTAAATGCACCCCCTGGCTCCTTCGGGAAGTTGATTTATTTCATCAAAGAGTGAAGTAGATCTGCTTTGCAACATTTTGACAAAATTTCTTCAAGCTTCGACGAAGCATTCGATTCTAATAAAATGGTTCGAAAATACTCCCGCAACACGTTTTCACATAAAATCAATTTTTTATTGTAATGCAAAATGCACCTCTCGATTTTATTTACGACGAAATGCTATTCGGAATATCTTGTCGATATTATTGAGATTGAATAATGAAGTATTATAATTCCCTGTCTTTTCATTAGGCAGAAATTTTGATAAGGGGCAGTTCACCCCCTTCCATCTCAATAATTGAGAAAGACTTATTTCCAATGGAACAATTATTGATATTTCGTATGAGAAAAAAATTGATTTGTGCGCCACTGTTTCCCGCGTTCGGGTGACCTCGGAAATATTGGCCGCTGATGTCTTTCACACCGGTCTACAATGCAGTTTCTTCAAAAATAAATGAATGTCAGTTTACAGAGTTAGGGTCTAGTAGGAAGCTATGCATAATCTCATTGACGATTGCCCAAATTGGAATATGATCACTAGCAATTTGTCACTGAACTTGCAACTCGTAATGCACGTCCGGATTATTCTCATTACGTCATTTCTACATTTCGGCGCCATTCCATTTCCAAACTTTGTTTGACAATACAAGCTGACCATGTTTACAGTGTTCCCCAACTTTACAAATACGTCAGGTTGTGTTTTCATCTTTCATCAAGGGAATAGCGGCATCGACCTATAAATTAACGACCTATTGGTCGTTCTATTTATGCCTTCTGTTTGCATCAATTTACTCAAGGGAACGAGGGAAACTATGTTGGGGCATCTGTACGGTTGACAAGTGAATTATAGAACAATACGTCATCAGCAGACACATCGCATTGTGTTCTGAACGATACAGAGTTGCCAAAGTGTTCGATTCGTAGTAGATCTGGACATTTGATTTCAGCATGGAATCCAAAACTTGCTGGTTAATTGACAATATTCCACTGGATTTTGGTGATCGTTTTTTCGCTGTCAGGTTGGTAATATAGTTTGTTTTTAAACGTTAGAAACACTGATTCAAGTAAATTATAATTGTCATGTGTCAACTTCAACAAATTGTTTAATATTTTGACTGAAAGATAAAAATATAATGAAAAGTTGATCGAATCAGATATCCTCGGTTTTTACATAAACATCGATACATTTATGCATTGCCCTGAGTTTTCACACATTTTTCTACTCATAGATCACATGATCTATGTAGTAGAAAAATATTGAAAACTGGAGAAAAAATGTTCCTATTCAACTACAGGAGTTGCAAAAAAATCAGTATTTGGGATTAAAGTTAAAAAAAGAACTTTTATCAAAATATTGAATACAGCAATAACAAAGAAATGATAAAAACCTGTAACACTATGCCATTTGAAGAGTTGGAATTAATTGAATGAAAATTTCTAAGGAGTTCTGTTGAATTATTAATAGCTGCTTTTCAGTAAAAAGGATGTATGGTCTCTAGAGGCTCCAATTCGATAGAAAACAGTCTATTTAGTCAACTGTCATCGAATTTGTACAAGTCTGTTCTGTTCTTGGCCAAAGTATGTAGTAATGGCACGAATCAACTCGAAAACCAAAGTGAACGCTGACTGTATAAAGCTCATGATTTGATTTGAAATATTCAAAATAGAATCTTGTTAATACTGGTACAGGATCCAAAACCCAGTCCATAACAATGTAATCCCGTCAGAGCTTATTGCCCTAGAATGTGAAAATAATTGATGTTTTTTATAAAGCTAACACTCCCTCACTGTTGTCAAGAAATACTCCTGTTCTACATATTGTTTCACAGTGTATGGTTTCTTTTTCAATCCTCTAGATACAAATGTTTTTATTTCCAACAAATGGTAGATATTGGTACTGGTGTAAAAAACAACTCTGTCGGGAGACGTTGACAAGGGATTCCTGGGTTAATAACAAGTGCACACAAGAAACGTGAAATCTGCATTTTCTGTTTCATATGGAGCTGTAACATCATCCCCATTATCCAACCCAGCTTTCATGGCTGCTATTATTTATCATTTAGGTCTTCTGTTTAATTATGGGTCCAAATTTGGAAGATGTAATCCTAGTCATTCATTTTCTTTCCAAACTTGAGAGGTAAACTGGGGATTTCTTTTATTTTCTATGTTGTTCTATGTGCTTCATTCAGCGTCAGAGATCAACTATCCAGTAACCCTGCACAACAGTCAACAATTCCATGCATGGGTTCGGTGTGATCAGAGTTTTGACATAAACGGTGTCTTTCCAATCGTTCACTCTTCCGGAATCTGTGAAAAGTTATTTTTTTTTGTATATTCGTATACATTCGAGTAAAATGGAACACATCATTTGCAACAAGCTCGATTTTTTTGCAAATATTTTTTCAATAAATTCAAATTTAAAAAAATTGAACTTGACACTTGACAGTGTTGACACATGTCAGTGTATCAATTCAGTATTTGAAACAGTTGAAAACAAAATTTATTACCAACCTCACAGCAAAAAAAGGATAACCAAAATCCTGTGGAATATTGTCAATTGAAACGTAGAATCAACGATTACCGTAAAATCCAATAATTCCATCAGCAAATAGGCAATGCGATACGGGGGACTAATGCTGTTGATTTAAAATGAAGTTTTTCAATGACTTCTAATAAAAAATTAAAAACTAAATGATTTTTGCAGAGCACAAACACACCACCGCATGAAATCTGAAGTAAATATTTGAATGTTGGTGTCAAATGAGATTGTTTGAAAGAAAAACCGGCGTAATTTGACAAAAAAAACAATAATCACTGGACACTTTATAGGGAAAATTGATACAAAGCGAAAAAAATGCATTTGTATTTTAAATTGCACTGAAGAACTCGATGTGTTGTTATGTAATGATAAAACAATATAACATCGCTTCAGAGTATTTTTTTTTGGTGGTCGATATTTCGACCAGTCTCCAATCAACACCCAAGCATACTGCATTTGGACACTGGAAATATCAAAAACAAAAAAAATAAAAATTGTAGAGACATTTCAATAATTATTTTCTATGATAATGGAAAATAAGAATTTGTGTAATTGATGACTTGTTTATTTTGTGGAAATTCATGATCACTTTAATGAAACGAAAGAAACACAATTTTGTCTTATTTCCACTAGTTTTTTATATTTACGACCGGTTTCGGGCTTTATCCCATTATCAAGTATAAAAACTAACTAATACAATTGTACTCTTAAACCTAGTTATATAGGGAGTTTGCAGGTAAACTGGATGATGGAGAGGTAATTAAATGAAAATAAATGAAATCAAATGAACATGGGTGAAACGATATAAATTCAATACTGGAGGTTATGGAAATTACCTGGGTTGTCAAAATCACAAATTCAAAAGTGGAGACCTACATAAATCGAGTTGCTCGTTGAGGGTTCTATATTTCGGGTTTTTAATTGATTTCCATGGCTTCCAACAGATTCATTTTCTTTCCTTTATTACATGTGTGTAAGATTTTGAGATTATCTTTATTTATCTTGTGTTTGGATTCTTGCAGATGTTCGTACATTGTGGATTTTTTGTCGAAACAGATGTGTTCACGGAACCTTACGTCAAAATTTCTACCGGTCTGGCCTGTATATACTGCAGAGCATTCCCCACATTCTAATCTATATATCCCTGATTTTTTCATTCTATCTCGTTTAGGTTTTGCATTGAACAGAATTCTGCCTAAATTATTATTACTTATGAAAGCTTTTGTTATTTTGAATTTAGAAAAATAATTTTGAATGTTTTCTGAAATTTTACCTGAGAAATTAATGCTACCATATTTACGTGTATTGTGTTCTTCGATATTTGGGTATAGTTCACTCATAACCGTTTTATGAGTTTTACCTGTTATTAATTTCTCTATTAAAGAAACTGGTACTCGATTGTTTACCGCAATTTGTTTAATGATGTTTAGTTCATCCTGGACATTCTTATCAGGTAAAGGGATTGCGAAAGCTCTGTGTATCATTGATCTAAAGGCGGATAATTTATGTAATCAATTAAAAACCCGAAATATAGAACCCTCAACGAGCAACTCGATTTATGTAGGTTTCCACTTTTGAATTTGTGATTTTGACAACCCAGGTAATTTCCATAACCTCCAGTATTGAATTTATATCGTTTCACCAATGTTCATTTGATTTCATTTATTTTCATTTAATTACCTCTCCATCCAGTTTACCTGCAAACTCCCTATATAACTAGGTTTAAGAGTACAATTGTATTAGTTAGTTTTTATACTTGATAATGGGATAAAGCCCGAAACCGGTCGTAAATAAAAAAAACTAGTGGAAATAAGACAAAATTGTGTTTCTTTCGTTTCATTAAAGGAAAACAACGCTTGAATTTTAAACTACTTCTAGCCATCGTTCTGAAAGTCACACGCGTAATATCACCACAAATTTAGGTTATGTCAAAAACAAACGAGAATATCATCCTAGCGGAAATAGAAGTTGTTTTGCTGATTATTCCAGTTTGAATAGCAGTATATTGGTTACATAACTGCAGTAAAGCTATCCAGAATAAGTTAAAATTAAGTTTGAAAAAACACCACAAGCATAATTGTAACCTCCAAGGCCGCGTGTAACTGAATGAACACTGGTCGAAATATTAGCCGCAAACCTTAACATCTGCGCAGGAGCTATAATCTGGTCGAAATAAAGACGGCCGCCTATAAATAGATGTCATATAGTGTGTTCTGGCTATAAACAAAACCGACACCTGTTCGCTGACTATCATTTTTCTCCGCGGTCAAAATATCGACCAATAACCTATAAAGGGTTGAAATAATCTTCAATCGCAGCAATGCAATAGATTTCTGCAGCCTTCCCACACTGTTCTTTTTGTCATTGGCTTCTATTGTGATAGACATTAACTGGGCCATCGGAATCTCCGTTATACTTTTGGACACTGCGGATTTATTGAGCCTCCCAGCTGCCTCATCTCCAGCTTTTCATTTTCTTCTTTTCTCAAACCCAGCATTATTTTATTATCCCCTACTTGGCCTCCATTGGCAGAAGCCTTTCTCTTCCAAGTTCCGGCGATTTTCTTGTAATTCTTTTCTCCTTGGGAGAAGACTTCCTTTCACTAATTTCTCCGTCACTTCAGCATTCAATGTTCGCTCAGACATGGTAGAGAATTCCCTCTCTACATTTAGGCCAACCATAGAGCATTTTTTTCTAACAAAAATACTAGTAGGAAACTGACTGTGCCATCACATGAAAGACAGTCCGTAGTTATATTTTGTTATGTTTTCGACTCGCAACTGTTATTTAATAATTTGTTATAAACATTTAATTAACAAAAAACTTGTTTTTTAAATTGTTTTGGCCATAAAATTACTTTTGACACAATTGCAATTTGATTTTTTTTTTTGCACCATTTTGCATTGTGCCTGGATGCTCAAGTGATTGACCGATTTCAATTTCTAAAACAAGTACACCAAAACATATATTCCAATTTTGCGCTAAAATGCTGCAAAATGCTTGCAAAAATGACTGAAAACGGCCGAGCTGGTAGAAGCGGTCGAGTGGTAGAGAGAGCGGGAGATGAGGGGAAGCGTATTATCACGTAACCTGTTCATTAGAGGAATTCTCCTGGAATCTCCTACCAATTGGCAGCCGACGCGGGCTCGGCCGTTTTCAGTCATTTTTGCCGTTTGCCGCTTGCATGCATTTTTCACCAATTTCGCACCATAGTAGCGCAAAATGAGAATATAAGTGAGAGTATGAGAAGTATGAGAATATATTTCTATTTTCATAACCTGTTCGAGAAATTGAAATCGGGCTATCACTAGAGCATTCAGGCGCGCTGCAAGATATTGCAAAAAAATTAAATTGCAATTGTGCCAAAAAGGCCAGAAAGGTCAATCCTACTTCTTGGAAAATGGCGGAGTTATGAATTTTCCAAAAAAATCGCAAAATTTTCCGGTTTTTCCAGTTTTTTTCCGTTACCAATGATCTGAAAGTGTCGTAAAACATCTCATTTTGTTCGTATTTCAATTATCTACCATTCTCTTCATTGGAGCAACCAGATTGCTTTATTAGTTTTCATTTCATAAGCAAACCAATAAAAAAACGCGTTTTTAGTTATTTAAATGTTTATAACAAATTAATAAATGACAGTTGCGAGTCGAAAACATAACAGAATATAACTACGGACTGTCTTTCATGTGATGGCATAGTCGGTTTGCTACTAGTATTTTCGTTAAAAACTCACTAATTTTATGCTCTATTGCTAGGTGTAATTTCCATAGGAAAGCGTGAAAGCTGCCTTTACCAGGACGACCACATTAGGGTACTTGGGATCCCAGCGTTTTCATATTATAAAAAAACTGCACTCAGTACTTGTACATCGGCACATCCTCGGTCCTTATGACGGGAGTAATTTTAAAACCAGCGGTTTTTTCCAGATAAATTTCATATAGTTGCGCTAATTGTGAGGAAGCACATCTTATTCAAGCTCATTATTTTACAAAAAAAAAGAATAAAAAGTATCAAGCTCTAAAAAAGTTCAAAACCCTTGAAAAGGGGTAGACTGGGAGCTCTGTGTAAGCAACCAAATCGCCCTTTTGATCACAAATTACATTCGTGCCGAACAATGCACTGTAAATATTCGTGATGAGTACTGAATATTCAACGATACTTATCTAGGAATTCCTATTTTTCGTAATGTTCAACAGACATTTTCTAGAGTCATTTGCTAAGAAAAAAAAAACTTAAATAAACAGAGACTATTGTGGAATTCTTTTGAATGAACATTGTAGAATAAGCTATCAGGACGCATGCCAGGTTATCTAATCTCCTTTTCAATGCCAAAGATAGAATAGACGAAATGAAAAAATCTTTATAAGCTTAAGTGTCCAGAGTGTAAAGGTGTTTAAGTGGGACAATGTGGATATCATTTCTCCAAAAGATACTCTGAACATGAAAGGTCCTTCAGACAAAAAAAAGATTCCGTGTTTCCAAACCTTTCCTTAGAATGCAACCACAAGTTTCAGAATCTGAACGATACGGACAATGCAAGCAAAAGTTGGAAACCGATTGAATTTATAAACATAAACATTGCGGATATAACCTACTGAATGATCAACTGGTTTTGGTCAATTCACCAGTTTTTAACTCAGCTAACCCACATTGTCGCTCGTAAACAGGGCTCAGGTAAAAGTCATTAATGACCGTTAGCCACTAGGATAGATATGAGGGTATTTAAGGATGTTATGTTATTTAACCAACCAACCAAGGATGTTATTCATTAAACTCAGTTTATAGTATTCGTTTGATAATACCCATAAAGGTCGAGACTGCAGTAACGGTAGTGGTATAAAAACATAGAGAGCTTCATTTTTCGTGATGAACTCCTACCACTTAGTGACGGCTACATCCATCAATTTACTTTTATAACATATTGTTACAGCCTCTGAACATTTATTGATCAATTGTCAACGGTTGAGAAGACAATGTTTGAGTTGAAAAATCTGTTCATGTAATTATGACGTTGAAATCAAATCTGAAAACCATATTCATATTCACAAGTTATTCTTTCTCAACTAATACTATTTTTTATTGAAGTTTACTATCACATAATATAAGTACTTAAACACAAAATAAAACAAAAACTGACATAATGATGTATTTCCCATGTAATTCTCCGAAGTCATTAGTTATGTTCCTGCTTTCAGTCGAAATAGTCATATATTAAAACCCCATTAGTATAGGAGCGAAAACAAGGTACGTATGAAGTTCATCAATTGTATCTATCCTGTTTTCTAGGGAAGTAATTGATTTTGACTTTTTATTTCTGGTGTTCATAAAAGGTCATCTATAAGTAGCAACCGTTAATTATTTCTACACAAATAGGACTGCTGTTTTATTGACTGTGGCAAAGAACTAGATACATTTTGCCATCTAGGACAGTTGATAAAGGTCGAATAGAAGAACAAGTACTTGGAGTTAGGATTGTTTATTCTGGTTTATGGTGGAGCCATCCCCTGTACTTACATACGTGTAGTCAGAGAGGATTACAAACTACATTCTGATCGGGCGAAAGCGAAAATATCATCATGCCATTCTAAATATTTATCCCACTGAGTGAAGAACCAAGGGCTTGTGGATTGTTCGGCTTGAGAAAGTGAACAAAACAAAATGATCTGAAGATAATCGGATAACCCAACCACAAACTGGGTACACCAAAATCATCCATGAAGTCAACAGTTTGGTAATAAACTGGAAATAATATCAGACTACATGCTACCACAATACTCGTATAAAAAACCATTTAAAACCCAACTCAAGTGGAATGAATGGGACTCGGGAGTAGAATCACTATCATCTGGAAACTGTCAGAAGTTATTATTTGATACTCTCATATCTATTTTATTGTTACCCTGTATTAGTGAGTGATAGTTGAAGGTTTGATAGATGGCAATATAATTGTAATCTGTTACATTTTTGGTAATACACTCCCAATTAAACCTGGAGTTGTTTGTACCTTCCTGCTTATAATATTAACAGGTTATGGGCCCAGGCTTGTGGTGAAACTATTTCTGACATTGTTTGTTATACAATTTTCCTATACCGGGTGACCCGGAACCAATTTACCTCCCTGTATCTTCGTTGTTATTTTGTATGGATGTTTGAAATTCGGTACTTCGATTTGATGTTATGAATGTACAATTTAGCAAGTATAAATCCAAATATGACACTTCCAGTTTGACCGGAAGCGCATCCAATTTTTATATTTCAAATGGGAAGTATATATATTTTTTGAAAATTACAATTCGGTATAGAATTACCTTTACAATGATATATCACAATCATACTTTCAATTCACAATCTGCTGATATAAGTGACATTTTATAAAAAAAATTACTTTTTGTGTTCCCCTCGTAACGGAACATTTTCATGAAAGCATGCTGTTGAAGATTGGACAATATCATATAAGTAACAATAATTCATGGCCAAACTTTTTACACAATAAGTTTTATGCAGACTAATTGGTACTCATGGCCCAGTTTGTTGGCCACCAAGGTCACCAGACCTCACGCCAATGGATTGAAAGTATGAATGGGATATATCATTGTAAAGGTAATTCTATACCGAATTATAATTTGCAAAAAAAATGTATACTTCCCATTTCAAATATAAAAATTGGATGCGCTTCCGGTCAAACCGGAAGTGTCATATTTGGAATGATACTTGCTAAATTGTACATTCATAACATCAAATCGAAGTACCGAATTTGAAACATCCACATAAAATAATAACGAAGATACCAGGGGGTAAATTGGTTCCGGGTCATACCCGGTTTACTCCGAAATATTGTCAAGGTAGCTGTGGAGTGATGAATTGATACAAGTTTTACGTCGTTTCGAATTGGAAAATGAGTCATACTGAAAGTACTCCGTCTACTGCGAACACTGTAACAAATACGCGAACACTGTAACAAATACTTGAACAACCATCATATTTGGAGGAAGCGGACCGGCAGTGGAGAAGTTGGAAGGTATTGTTAATTATAACAACTGGAAGTTCCAGATGAAAATGCCAGTAATTTTGGATGGTCTTTGGAACTGTGTTTTGGGAACTGATACCGATCCGAATAAAGAACAGAGAGCTCTAGCAAAAATCTGTCTTAGTGTGCAGCCTTCATGTATTCAACATGTACGAGATGCCAAGAATGCAAAACACGTTTTGGACAGTCTTCAGAAGATTTTTGAAGATAAAGGACTTTTTCGCAAATTGCACCGCTCTGATTACAAAGACTACAATTCAATGACTGAATATATCGATGGTATAACATCTCTAGTACAACAATTAACTGAAATTAAATAATTGATGATGATGAAGTATCTGAACTATTATTGAGTGGTTTACCTCAAGAATATGATACATTAGTTTGTAACTTAGAGACTACCCATATATACTTCAAGAAGAATATCGTAGAAATCAAGTTTCGAACGTCTCCAGTGAAGCAGCATTTGTCAGCAAAAAGTCAGTTCCGAAATCATTTAAAAAATCCTCTTTTATTTGCCATTACTGTGGCAAGAATGGCCACATAAAACCTAAATGTATCGAATTGAAAAAGGACAAGAAACTAGAATCGAAATCACAAAATAAAAGTTCTACTGATAAGTTGTTGTTCGTTTCTGCATTGACAACAGCACCATATAATGATAGAGACTGGATCATAGATTCAGGTTGTACTTCTCATATGTGTAAGCACAAGGAATGGCTTGGCGGTTTTCATGCGATAGAAAAAGATGTTAGTGTGGCCAATAACCAAATCATTCACAATGTTGGTTCAGGTGATGTTAATGTCAATCTTACGGAGAATGAGAGAAGAACCATTGTTGATGTAATGTGTGTACCCGATGTAGCTTCGAATTTACTGTCTGTTAGCAAAATTACCGAAAAAGGATTGACTGTCACATTTGACAAAGACAAATGTCGCATTTATGAACATTGTTCTATAACTGGAAAATCCTTTGCTACAGCTTCGAATGTGGAAGGAATATAAGCTGGATTCAATTTCCACTCAATTAGCATTGCAAATTGTGGAAAAACGTCTTCCCAATCAGGAGATTGCTGAAATTTCAACAGAAAGTTCATTTGCTTCTGTCTCACAAGCGACTTGGTCATTTGCGTAAGAGTGGTATGTGTGCTCTAAGGAACGGGTTGGCAACTGGACTCGATTTTCAAGATCAGCAGCTCAATCGGATCCATAATTGCATACCATGCATTGAGGGGAAGCAGAAACAGAAGTCTTTTCCGAAAAATGAAGCCAAAAGATCAATTTCACTATTGGAACTGGTTCATTCTGACCTTTGTGGACCAATGTCTGAGAACACATGGGGTGGAGCTCGTTATGTTCTAACATTCACAGATGATTTTTCCAGGAAGAGTTTTGGATATTTGCTCATCAACAAATACGAGGTTTTAGAGAAATTCAAAGAAGTTAAAATTCTCGTGAAAAATCAAACCAATATAAAAATCAAGGACAGATAACGGTGGAGAATATTGCAGCAATGCTTTCGAGGATTATATGAAAAGTTGTGGTATTATTCATGAAACAACTATTCCTCATTGTTCTCAACAGAACGGGGTGGCCGAACATCTAAATGGGATTCTCATAGAGAAAACTAGAGCCATGCTACAAGATTCTGGAATAAGTAAGCGTTATTGGGGCGAAGCTATTATGACTTTAATTTATTTGAAAAATAGATGTCCATCAGCTGCTATTCCTGGATTCACACCTGAACAAATCTGGACAGGATCAAATGTTGACCTTAGCAATTTACGAGTATTTGGATCAAAAGCTTATTCGTTGATTCCAAATTCACAAAGAAGAAAATTGGATCCGAAATCTGAGCAATATATTATGGTTGGATACTGTGAACAGACGAAAAGATATAGACTTGCTGACCCATCACAACAAGGTTGTGTTGTGAAGGCGCATAATGTTATTTTTCTTGAAGAAGAACCTAAAGAACCTAAGCAAGTACCAGTGAAGATGAATGCAGCTTTAAGAAAACTGTGGATATGTCTTCCAATATCGATACAGAAGAAATAAATGTAACGTCTGAAATGGATGGAATCGTTAATGTCCAGAACATTCAAAACTGTTCAGCTGCAACTACAGTTGAGGAATCAGGTTCAGATTCGTCATCTGAAGATCACACTTTAACCGCCGACGACGAAAGCGAACGATTCGAGAGACCGATACCATTGTTTATATAGACGATAGTTAGTCAACCTTATGGGATTTTAATTGGATCAAAATGGATGCGACATGTAGATGGCGATAGTGAGCTCGCATCCAAGTCATGTCGTAACTTGATTAAAACAATGGAAGAGCATTAAAATCAGGGTTTTTTTGAAGAAACCTGCATTAAAAGGACTTCAAATATTCATGTTTGTAACTAATCACGCTAGATGACACTCGCGTTTGTGTCCAATACCTTTTCCACAGGCATTGACTAACTATGTTCTATTTAAACAATGCCGATACGAAGTAACCGAGGACAACTGCCCAAGAGATTGGAAGATTTTGAGTTAACTTTTTTATCTGATACATTCATGAATAATGATAATCCTCAATCTTATTCCGAAGCATTGTCTGGTATTTATAAGAATGAATGGATGAATGCTATGAAAAATGGGTATGAATCTTTGAAAAATAATGAAGTATTGGTGTTAGTGAATCGTCCTGTTGATCGAAATGAGGTGAAGTGTAAATGGGTGTATAAGCTTAAATTTGATAAGTTCAAAGCGAGATTGGTGGCTCCTGGATTTAGCCAACAACGAGGAGTGGAAATATTTAGGTGCTATAACAAATTGTCTTGGTGTGAAAGTTTCTCGAAACCAAAGTCAGGGTCAGTTGATACTGAGCCAGTCTGAGTATATTAAAAACCTATTGGATAGTTTTGGTATGGATGAATGCAAACCTCTATCAACGCCAATGTGTCTGAATACGAATACGAAAATATACAATGTAAATAAGCAGATAATTCAGCAGAAACTAAGCCGAATTTTGGATTGATTGGCAACTATATTCCGCGAAAAAAGCTGCGATAAAAATTGTGCCTAGAATGTGACCGTAGTTCGAAATGTAAATAACGAAGTCTATCCGTAATATGTCATTGGGTATAAAAGATAACACATCTACATTCTAAGTGACAGCCAGAAAGGTATCAAATCTCTGAATTCAATACAGATAAAGTCAATGCAAGTCTGGGAATGCATTCAGAGCCTCAATGAACTGTCAAAACGCAACAAGGTTACACTTGTGTGGGTACCCGCAAAGCAAGCATCTGAATCACCATTCACAAGCCTAGAACCAGCGTTTGGAATTAGCAAAATCCGATGCGGAAACATAATCAATGAGTGGAAGAAATCAAAACAACAAACATATTGGGACCAAATCGAAGGGCACCCTCAACCTCAACAAGCGCAACAGAATATTCGGACAAATCAACCTAGAAACAGGCATGAATCCGAAACAAGTAGTAAATAGACTAATAAACCTGGTGAAAAACACAGGCCTATTCAACTAAGAACCACTGACGACAGAACGATACAATATAGGGTCTATTGTATTGTGCTGGTCTCGGTGTAAAGGGAAACCTCATAGGTAAACCAGGTATCTCGCTCGTCAGTCGTTAACCAACCAACCAATCAACCATATAGCTATTACACTTATTTTTTCACTTTCCAGTGGTTTTGAGAGAAACGCGTTTTCAAGGGATTCTCTCTGAGAGACCCTGCAGAGTCAGAGAAGTGAACCAACAGGCAGGCAGAGAGAAAAAACTACTACTAGGTGTTGTAGCCCAGTTGTAAAAAAATAAAAAATCAAAAGATAAAATGCAGCTGCTTTCTATTGCAACTGGGGTCAGCTAGAAATTGATTAAATTTGGGTAATTGGCACTACACCACTATAATATTCAAATGACAGAAACTATCAGAAACCTAAACAATCACACGGGCGTGAAAACAGCCACGGTATTTCCATACACGGTTTTCGGTTTGGCAACACCGCGCAGTTCCGCAGTTGCATAGCGTTCACGTAAGTTACGGCTCTTGGCCTTTTATGAAACCAATAAATTAGCGATTCAAATGGTAGATATGTTATTCTCGAACTGGATATTGTTAGGAGTTACAGATCACGAAAAAAAAAAGATAATTTGAGGCAGGGTGTTTGGCTCATGAGGTAGAATGTAAAACTTATACTGAAAAATTATCGGTTCATGGCACGCAATGTGAATAGGTGAAAAACAGTCTTTTACATCTCAACTTTCATACCGCACCCCCAAAAGTCATTGTGGGGCCGTCTAAGGGATACCAGTTTTTTCTTATTCCAATTTTTTTCCGAAAACGTATTTGGCGATGGCACTCCAAATTAATAGGTAGATAACAATCATTTGCATCCTTGTTTTCACCCTTCACCCTCAAAAATCATTGGGGTATAGAATTTTTTGAAAATTAAAATTATTCACTGTAAACTGTAGAAATTAATCATTTGCATCCTTACTTTCATCCTTCACTTCCGAAAGTCATTGTGGGGCCGTCAGAACAGGTACACTTTTTTTTATTCAAATTATTTACCGAAAACCGATTAGGAGATGGCATTCGAAATTAAGAGGTAGAAAATAATCATTTGCATCCTTACTTTCATCCTTCACCCTCAAATGTCATTGTCGGGCCGTCATTTTTTATTCCAATTTTTTACCTATAAAGTATTGGAATTAATGGGTAAAAAACTATCATTTGCATCTTTACTTCCATCTTTCACCCCCAAAAGTCATTCGGGCCGTCAAAAGGAGTACAGAATTTTCTGAAAATTCCAATCATTTACTGAATCCTTATTAGGCGATTGTATTCCGAATGAATAGGTAGAAAATAATCACTTGCAACCTTAATTTCATTCTTCACCCCCAAAAGTCATTGTCGGGCCGCATGAAGGTGTACAGGTTTTTCTTCTGAATGCTGTACCTCTACTGACGGCCCCGACAATGACTTCTGGCTGTTCAAGTATTGAAATAGGGATTCATATGATTGTTTCATATCCATTTATTTCCACCGCCTAATAAGTTTTCGGTAAATAATTGAAATTTTCAAAAAATTCTGTACCCCTTCTGATGGCCCGAAATTGACTTTTGGGGGTGAAGGATGGAAGTAAGGATGCAAATGAATGTTTTCCACCTATTAATTTCGAGTGCCATCGCCCAATACGTTTTCGGTAAAAAATTGGACTAAAAAAGAAAATCTGTACCCTTTATGACAGCCGGACAATGACATTTGGGGGTGAAGAAGGAAGAAAGGATGCAAATGATTATTTTCTGCCTATACATTTCGAGTGCCTTCGCCTAATGAATTTTCGGTAAATAATTGAAATTTTCAAAAAATTCTGTACCCCTTCTGACGGCCCGACAATGACTTTTGGGGGTGAAAGATGAAAGTAAGGATGCAACTGATTGTTTTCTACCGATTCATTTCGAGTGCCATCGCCTAATAGATTTTAGGAAAAAATCTGGAAATAAAATAAATAAAAAATTCTGTACCCCTTCTGACGGCCGACAGTTACTTTTGAGGGTGAAGTATGAAAGTGAGGATGCAGATACCTTTTTTCTACCTATTCATTTCGATTGCCATCGCCTAATAACTCTTTGGTATATAATTGGAGTTTTCAAAAAATTCTGTACCCCTTCTGATAGCCCGACTATGATTTTTAGGGGGTGAACGGTGAAAGTAAGGATGCAAATGATTGTTATCTACCCACTAATTTCGAGTGCCATCGCCCAATACGTTTTCGGTAAAAAATTGGAATAAAAAAGGTGTAACCCTTATGACGGCACGACAATCACTTTTGGGGGTGCGGTATAAAAGTTGAGATGTGTTGACAACCGATAATTTTTTAGAATGAGTTTTACATTCTACCTTATGAGCCAAACACTGCCTCATATAATTTTTTTTTCGTGATCTGTAACTCCTAACAATATCCAGTTTGGGAATAACATATCTATCATTTGAATCGCTTATTGGTTTCATAAAAGACCAAGAGCCGTACTTATGTGAACGCGATGCAACTGCGGAACTGCGCGGTGTTGCCAAATCGAAACCGTGGATGGAAAAACCGTGGCTGTTTTCACGCCCATAACAATCACCCCTTATGTAGGCAATAATCTGATGATACCATTAAAATGGCAGAAACCGTGAAGTTACCCTCGGCGACGAATTCCAGGCTCGCCAATAGTAAGACGATCTTTTTTAGAAAAAGAACTTTAGAACATCAATTGGTTGAGTAAATAAAAAAAGTTAAATGGTAAATTATATAACAAGGGACCAAAGTGAATGTTTTAATCCCGCACGTGATGTTTATTGCCTGAGGACTCGTAGAGCCCGAGGGCCAATAATCACGTAAGGGATAAAATATCTCTTTAGTCCTGAGGCATATACGCTATTTTTTGCAGTTCCCAGTATTATAACTTTCAACATTGACACAATTAATAAATTTGATGAGTTATATAAACACGATAGTTGGATTACTCAGTAGGTAACGATAATCGCCCATTCAGTTTCATCAATTGTAATGATGTTAGTATCACTTACAATGTTAATTCAATCAATAAAGATTTATAATGGAATATATCCTAATTTTTGTCCTAGTTATTAATAGTGTAGCTGCGGTAAAGTTTGATTTTTACATTTTAGTTCCTGTTATACGAGACTAAAGTTGGCACTTTAGTCCCGGAAGTGCAAAAAAATAATTCGTAAGACGATATTTCCGAAAACTGAACCAATTGTTTACAAGAAATATATTGTGTTCGAACCAATTATATGCTTTTCACCATTCATCGGTCACAACATGTTTTTCATATAAAATATGATCTGCTATTAGTTGAGTATGATGGATGAATAAAGAAAACATTATACTCTGAATATTGATATACTGGCAAGCAACCAACTCTTTAATTTTTCATAAATCACACTTACGAAGGTACTGGATTTTTGTTTTCGTTTAAAGCGAATTTCTATTTTAGCAAATTTAATGGCACAGTTGTGGCGTCTGGCAGTTTCAAACAGCTATCAATATTTATTATACCTCCTCAGACAGCATTCGAATAATCGAAACTTTCCTAACCACTGGATTAATAAAATATTGTCTTACCAGAACGGGTGGTTTGTTTTTGCGGATGCAGATTATCGACTGACCTGAAACAAAGGCAATGATTCAATTATTTATGATATAGACGAAAGTTTACTTCAAAACTGAACAAGCCACTATAACTAGCTAAAAGTAATCAATCAAGGTTTCTTGGACGTCCAATGTGATAGAAAACTATAATAGTTTATCATACAGGGTAAACCAATGAAGACGTAAATTCGAACGATCTCAAATACAGGGTGGTGCACCGAAAACGAAACAGATCGAATATCTTCAAAACCCATGAATTGTGAAAAAAATTTCAAAACACGTCGATTCTTAAACCAAGGTGGACATCTTCCTATTATAACCTCAACTTTCATACCCCTCCCCCTTCCCCTTGGTCACTATCACCCAAACAATTTGAACAGGGAAAATAGTAAGTGTGACACATCATTAAAAAGGTAATTTCATAAGGAATTCAGCCATCTCAATTTTCGCTACCTAGCTTTTTATTTTGGCACCCTCTTGCGGAAAAAACAACTGTTCCGTATTCCATATTATGATACTCCATTTGCAAGCTAACATAAATTTGGTGACAATGCATTAAGGAATTTTTCTAAGGGAAATAACAAAATGGCGGCTCCGACTTGCAATTATAGTCCGATTCGATTCAAAATTGATATGTAGTGGTTTTCAGGGTCAAAAATTATGATTTGTTTTTTAATGCCAAAAAAAAAGATGGTGGCTCCAAGATTGCGGACGAAATTTGTAATTATGGTCCGATTCGAATCAAAATTAGTATGTGGGGATTTTCAAGGTCACAACTACATTAATTCACAGTGGATACTCGAAGTGTTCTCCATTTACTGCCATACATGAGTATAAGTTAGTCATGAAACGTTTTGGAGCATGTCGAAATTCTAAAATTAGTTTCAAAACGTATTCACGATTAACGTTTTTGTTTGAGTGTTCCTCATTGAAAATTGTTCTGGCTGTGTAGGCACATTCATCAGTTTTGAAATAATATTATTTCTACCCTATCTTGAAAAGAATAAACCATCTTTATGGTTTACTCGTTAATGGACCTAAAGTACTGATGAGAAAATCTTACACAAATAAGTACTGAAACAAAAGGTTTTTTATTATACCAATGCATAGACGTAGAAAGTCAATTTTTATTCGAAAGTTACGAATGTCGTCAAATAACTCCAGAAATGCTCAAAAAGGTCAGACATCGTTTCGAGACTAGCTTCCAAAGGTTTGAATATCGTCAAATAACTCCAGAAATGCTCATAAACGTCAGACATCGTTTCGAGACTAGCTCATACTCATGTGTGCCACTTCATGGAGAACACTTTAAGTATCTGCTGTGAATTAATGTAGTTTGGAATGATTGTATTTGAATTTATGCAAGGTTCTCCAATTTTTAAGTTTATGCAATGACCAATTTTTTTTCGAAAGCTTTTATTCAACTGGCCCTGTTAGTTGATATGTATGTATGTGTTGGACAAATCTTGCAGCAGACTTTTGACCCACTGTTCGTAACAGATTCAAAAGCTTACCGCTAGTACAAAATAGGTATGAATCAAATTTTAATTCAGTTACGTACAAATAACCTACGTCACTCATCAAAAAAAAATATGATTCCTTTTTAGAGCATTTGTATAAAAGCTTTTTTTATCAATTCAATTTTAGTCATACTGGAAACTTGTAAAACCGCCATATGCCAATTTTGAATCGAATCGAACCACAATTACGAATTTCGTCCGCCATCTTTGTATTTTGCATCGACAAAAAAATCATGTTTTCCGACCCTGAATATCCCCATATAGTAATTTTGCTTCGACCATAATTACAAATTTCGTCCGTCATCTTGGAGCCACCATCTTGTTTTTTTGTATTGACAAACAAATCATAATTTCCGTCCCTGAAAACCACCACATATCAATTTTGAATCAAATCGGATAATAACTGCAAATTTTGCCCTCCATTTTGGAGGCGCCATTTTGTCTTTTCTCTTAGAAAAATTCCATAATGCATTGTCACCGAAGTTATGTGGAATTAGCTTACAAATTAAGTATCATAATTTGGAATACGGAACAGTTGTTTTTTTCCGCAAGAGGGCGCCGATATGAAAAGTTAGGTAGCGAAAATTGACATAGCTGAATTCCTTATGAAATAACCTCATTAATGATGTGCCACACTTACTACTTTCCCTATTCAAATTGATGGGTGATGGAGACCAAGGGGCGGGGGAGAGGTATGTCATTTGAGGTTATGATAGGAAGATGTCCCCCTTGGATTAAAAATCGACATGGTTTTGCATTTTTTTTCACAACACATGTATTTTGAAAATATTCGATCTGTTTCGTTTTCGGTGCCCCACCTTGTATGTAAGAAAAGGTACTTTTGGGAATTCTTTTAAAATAGTTTCTTAAATGCACCAGGCAATGAATACCTTTATTCCACATCCTAAAGCCATTAAATTCAACATTTAGTTTCGTAATTCTGAGAATGGTTCAAACCATCACATTCGGAGCTATAAACTTTTGTTTCCATAAAACCTCCAGAATTCGAGCGTCTGTGGGTAAATTTGTATAACAAACTTAATGGTGAAAACCGCGTGTCTATCATCGTTTCTGAGTTACAGCTTGTTTTTGCTGTAACTTTTTTCTTGTCAAAAATTTTCTGTTTCTATGAAAACATTTCCAAATCTCTTTTTCACATAGAGATACAGTTAAAATCATGGGTTATTTGTGGCCCTAGATTTTTACTGCAATTGATTACCTTCGTAGTTGTGAAATCCCAGAAGAAAATTTAAAAATTCACAAATTTATTGTGAAATTACAGTGAACGCTTTGGCTTGAGGAGACTCCAGAATACTTGTGAAATTATTATTATTTGTATTTATCTACGTTGTGAAATAACTTGAAACTTGTGAAAACAACGTATAAATCACAGTAGAACTAAAAGAGTATTGTGATTTCACATGTTACTTCCACAATATGTTCGTGGAAGTACCCACTAATAATGCAAAAGTGTTGTGAAATTAAAATGTGAATGTGATTCAATATTGCGAATTCACATTGTATTTATTTCTTGTATAATCAATAGAGTATTTCTCATAGCAAAATCACAATTCAAAATTTCAATAATGATGTGAGTTCTCGTGATATTGTGAAATTACCTGAAACCTGTGATTGGATTGTACATTCACAGTAATGAATTACAATTCCGTTGTGAATATACATGGAGCTTGTATTAATTCATTTCATAGAAACATCAGATGTTGTGAATTCGCAGACTTGTATTTACAACGTGTTTTAATATGTTGTCTTTTTACAGCGAAGTGGTCGAGGTGTTAGAACGTTTGGCTTCCACCCAGACGGTCCGGGTTCGATCCCCGGTCGTGTGTCACTGAGCTGAAGTGTTTCGGATTCCACTTTTATTTAAACTGTAGGTCCCGGATCTCCCTTGCTCGCACAAGCTCTGCTTTTGAGAGGTTTTCTCCGAAAACCTGGGAGTTTCGTAAAAACAAATTTTACAAACAAATTTTTTTACAATCCGGTGCTTTGCGGATTCCTGCTAAAGGGTAACAAAAGCTCAATAATGGAGAGTTCTGAAAACAAATTGCTCTTTTTTGGAATTTGATATTCATATTGTTTCACATGGTACATTTCTAAAATTGAGACAAGGTTACATGACTGACTTCCTCTCCTTTTTTTAAGGGTCATCTTTTTGCAACAAGTTAATACACCATTTTTAGTTACAAACAATTTTTTACAATCACCGTTTAAAGCAGAAGATAATTATTTAATTTGAACCATACTACCACAGGAAAAAGATGAGAAAAGTTCTCAATCAAGCTGTATGTTCAATTATTTTTCACTTTCTCGCTAATAAATTTAATTGAATATTAATATTTTGGCAAAACCAAAAAAATCACTTATATTTTAAAAAATGTGGAAGAAATTGAAACTTTCATTTATTTCATGGTTTTTTATTATACAATGACTGTGATACAAAAATAAATGTGAAATAAATACAATTCAATACATTTATAACTACAAAAATATTAAATAGTTCGTATTTTCTAAGCGTTTGCATACGATACTTACACTTATAAATAGAACATACATGTAAACGTCGTCAAATGACACAAGACAGGATTGACATTTAACCATTATGATATTAACTCACTTCAGTTGCACCTTTTCACATACTGATCACAACAATCACTCAAACTCGTTTTGTCTTGTTTACAGCAAATTAACTAATAGGTGTCTAGAGGTTTACTCTGACTGGTACACTCTGACTTGTAGTGAAATTCCTCAAGCGTCAGACGATTTCATCGGTCAGAAAATAAAACAATTTTAGAAATTCTCAATGCAACTGTGAAGAGTTCACAAAATTTCTGTGTAAGTGATTGTATTCTGATTTTCCAAAGGAATCATGATTAATTCACATATTAGATACATTCAGAATATGATATGAAAAGAGTTTAACCTCGTTTTATGATACTGGGATTGAAACAATTGTTTTTTTTTGAGTATCGCATTAGATTACTTTCGACTATTCACACTATCGAAGTTACTGTGAATTTTAATATTGGAATGAGTTACTGCAAAAGTCACAAGAAACAATATATGTGGAAGAGCCGAAAATAGATGGGCACAGGAAACTTTATATTGAATGTTATTTAGGATATTATTCTAACTTATATCAGTAGTTACATGTTCGATTATGAAAGTGTGTCTTTATAGTAAATGGAAAATTTTCGCCTAATTTATAATTTCTAGCTGTATTTTTACAACTCGATGAGAAAAATATCCTAAGGTGCAGACTACTGTATTATTACAATGTGACATTCTTGTCAATGTAATATTACAATGTAATAATATTAGCAGTGTATTACAGTGCGATATTCTTATCAATGTAATATTACAATTTGATATTCTTGACAGGATGCAAGTTCACAATTCGTTGGTAAATTTACAATAAATTTGATTTTACTTCTCAGGTATTGTAATATCAGACGAGTGTGAGCAAATTAGTTGTATTTTCATTATGTGAATTCACATAGTGGACTGTAAAAACACAAAAGAATGGTGAACTTACAATACGATTTGAAAAAACCGCAAGTATCTGTGATTTTACATTGCGATTTTACATTTTGTGAAGGAATTTACAAAAAAAATATTTTATTACTGACATATCTTGTGAGTTCTACGGGATATATGGAACTTAACAATTTTCTGAGAAAACAATTTTTTTTTCACAGCTTGCTTTTAAAAATCTCTTGTTATTGTTAGCAATTTATTTTTAAAGTTATGGGACTGTAAACTTTCTAGTTAATATCTACGCATATTCATCATTAAGTTTGTCTTAAAAATTGACCCTCAGACAAAGCCATCAGTATTCATCTATCTAGATTGAAAACAATATTTTCCCTTCAAAAATATCCAATAAAATTCCTACGATTATACGACTAGAGAATTTTGCAAATCGAAACAGTACCTAATTGTTTCAATATAGTCATCTAAGTAATGTAATGGTGAAAATCACTCCAAAATGACCGTTATTCAGTCATTCACGTGGTAAATGTCTTGGTATTCCTATTTTAAACTTTCGGTTGTTTAGAATTTTATTTCAATATTGGTAATTTGAACGAATTTCGACCACACTCAAAATGGACAACGAACTTAAAGAAGGTCACAGTGACGTTAATTCAACGTTTGTGGGAATGGCCCGAGGAATAGCCTCATACAACGAATTTCGTCCACACTCAAAATGGACAACGGACTAAAAGAAGGTCACAGTGACGTTAATTCAACGTTTGTGGGAATAGCCCGAGGAATAGCCTCATACAACCTGATATCTAAAAGCAAGATTTTTAAATGGTACATTTTTATTCAGCGTATTAAAAAAAAACGATACAATAAAAACAAAGAATTTACGAAACTTTGGACAATCATATCCCAGTCACAGAAATGAGTGAACGTTCCGATGAATTGATTAACGACAAATTATTTTTGTTTATTCACTTCTCTGCTTTCAAATTCGAACACGTAGATATTCGAAGTTTATCTTCACATTGTCCCAATTAGCATACACATGATAATCGCAGCAAATATCCTCATGATAATATTCCTCAAGGTGAACAAGAAATGAAATCATTTGGCTTAAGGCAATATTTTCCATTCTACAAATTACCTCATATTCGGTTCTATTATAATACTTCTCTTCCACGACACCGTGAATATCATACGATTGTAATCTGATCCACAATTACTTCAACTTCGTCAGCAAATTGTACATTGAAAACCCTGACGTTGCGCTGTCAAATATCTGAGATAGAGAACAATATAGTGATTTTGATGAGATGATGATTTTCGAATTCCTGTAGAAATTAAAATGAAGATCATTTCTGTTGGTCGGAAGAAAATAGTATATTGTTGGCCGAGGCGTCAAGCCGAGGCCAACAAGCATTGAAGTCTGGGAATGTGCTTTTACTACGAGGTAACCATACTATTTTTTCTGAAATCGCAATCAGCATTATCAAAAACTAAGGAATTCTACATATTTTTTGCGTGAATTCAATAACTGTCTAAAATGTAAACAAGCCGGCAAAAATATTCCCGTATCGTTTTCGATACGGGAATAGTAATTTACGTAACAAGTCCAGAAAATACTGTTTTTTTGGATGAGTAGACCAAATTCTAGGACGAGCGTTAGGAGTCCTGGAAGTCTACGAGTCCAAAGAAACTGTTTTCGGACGTGTTGCGTACACTACTTTTTCGGCAATCATGTAGAATAACAAATCAATGAGACGCATTTAGTCTAAGAGACGAAGAGAGGTCGACTTTCACCCATCTGTTAACCGGATGAAACGATTCAAAATTTGAATATTTCGAACATTTCAGTTCTTATTTGTATTATACAGGGTGAGTCAGAATAAGACCGACAAACTCCGACTACAGATTCCTTGCCTCATTTCGAGATGAAAAGTTTCTATCAAGGTATGTCCTAAAATGCATCCCCTCTGAGATACAGGGTGTCAAAAGTGCGAAAAAAATTTAGATTAATTTTTTTTTCTCTAAAACTCCTAGAGAAAAAAATTTCAAACTTGGTGCACTAATCAAGGTTTATCTACGTGATAATTTGAAGTAATAATTTTCAATTTTCGTAAACCAGTGGCGTAGTTACGATGGTATGTGGTCATAATTTCCTTCATATTTTCTTTGTACAACTGAATTGACAAATGAACGTTTGACATCAGTTAGGCTCATCCATACTCAACCTAAAAGTCATAACATTCCATTTGCCTAAAAGTGAAGGTTTCTGAGATATTTGCAAAAAACTGAAGATATGTCCTGAGAAGAGACATAACATCCTATGTGCTATAATCGCATGATGCAACTTTATTATAACTTATAGGAATAATTGTCAACCTCTTGAACGTTTTTTAATGTTGGGGGTATTCATTACATAGTACAGGTAAGTCAGAGACCGACAAACTCCGTTTTTTTATTCGTCATAATATTTGAACGAATCGATTTCGAAAATTCACCTATATGTGACTATCCATTGTTGCATAATGATTATTCTGAAAGATCCACTGACATACTCAGCCTCAAATTATAATTATCCTGTTAGAGGAGAGTTAAAGCCTAAAATAATATTTGCGAAAAACTGTAAATACCTACTTTTAAATTTGTTAAATTTTATGTTGGAGTATCATTATCAAATTCATTTCATACTGAATTATCTAGGAAAATATTTTCCAATCATCATGTTTTTGGTGAAGAAAAAGAATTATTGTGTATTTATATGTACTCAAATAATAGAAACGGTTTATAGGGTACACAACATAAAAACAAAAAAGGCTCAAAGTAAATGTTCAAATGGACCACCATTTTGTTCGATACACAATTGGCATCTCCGTATCATTGACTGTCGCACGCTTTGGAATATTCCTGGTGTATCCTGTATTAACGTACATGCTCCTAAAATTCTTGCCGTTAAATCTTCAACAGATTCTACAGGTGTCGAATACACCAGGGATTTAAGGTATCCCCACAAAAAAAGTCTAGTGACGTTGTGACGTTAAATCCGGAGAACGTATAGGCCAGTATATGGGACCACGTCTACCTATCCACTGATTATGAACTGTTTCATCAAGAAATTGACGAACGATTCGTTGAAAATGGGCCGGCACTCCGTCCATAATCCATTTTGAAAAGATCTTCACTGACTGAAATGATGAAAGATGACTTGACAACAATACAATCTTGTTTTGGTTACTATCAATAGTGTCAATCATATCTACTATGCTGCGTTCGAGTTGACGCCCTAAACGATCCGGGCGCGCTCCCAATAACCTTATCGCATTTCTTTTGAAAGTCGAGGCAAATTCTGTTCCATTGTTTTCAATGGCATCAAAAGCCCCGCCAATGCACTGAATGCCCTGCTCGCTTGATCGGGCTTCAACTCAAACGTAGCTCTAATGTAAGTATCGATATATCAGTTTGTTTCTACCGGAAACAATGACTGTCTAATTCAGACTCATTTGAACCATCTTTTCAATTCTTCCAACATTAGCTTCAGCTTTCAGCTTCTGAGGATGCTTACTATGTCAATTGACTGTACTGTTCCTAAATTATTTTCTTTCGATTCGTGATAACTAATTACAAAGTCGAACCTTCCAGACCAGTTTGTATACCATTGATCTATGCATAAAAAATACACAAATTTTTTGTTCTTGTTCTTTTTCAAAATCATATACTTAATGGATTAATTTTCCTCGATACACCAATTAGAAAAGGCTCTAAAAATGATACTCCAACATGAAATTCAACAAATCAAGAGTACTTATCTTCGGTTTTTCGCAAAAATTGGTTCAGATCTAAACTCTAATTTGAGTGGAGTATTATTAATTTGAAGTTGGGTTTGTTTTTTTTATTATTGCACATAGCAAATTACGTTGATACTCAGGACATATCTTCAGTTTTTCTCAATTATCTCAGAAACCTTCACTTTTAGACACATAGAATAATATGACTTTTAGGTTGAGTATCGATGAGCATAACTTATGTCAAACGCTCATTTATCAATTCAGTTGTCCAAAGAAAATTCGTTCAAATAATATGACGAATAAAAAAAACGGAGTTTGTCGGTCTCATTCTGACTTACCTGTACTATGTTATGAATACTACTAACATTGAAAAA